>OX371212.1:7500000-10000000 GCA_947310845.1 Yponomeuta plumbellus | reverse complement strand
GACTTTACTACTGATAGGAAGGTCCGCCGTATAAAGATGTAGAGAACCGTCTGTCGCAGGCTGCTCTCTGAGGCACTTCTGCTAATATTGGGTGTGAAGTATTCAAATTTTGTTCTCGTTTTACATTAATGAATCTCTCACTAAGGTAGGCTTTGAGAAACAGGTAGATTGATTTGGAATGTATGACCACATACACACGGCCTTCTCCGAAATATGTCCACTGCCTCCTTTTCGCTTCAAAATCTTATTTTAATAATGGGTTTCAGTTAAATAAGTATTTTAAGTAAATTCAATGCAGCTAGAACAAGAGCATTTCTTCTTGATCTTTTAGTGTAAATGAAAGCTCGTTTTCACCGCTTACACCAAAATATCAACGAGCTAGAATGAGTACCAAGAACTATAATTCTTGCACAATGATGTTGAAGGTCGATTTACATCAAATGAACAAAGAGCTATCTTAGAGCTAGCCTTTTGGTGATCCACAGCAACCGCTGGTATGTATCAGTTTTACACCAGGGTAAAATGACAAATTTCTAACACCGCAGAGTTTGCGATGGGAGCGCCGTTCGATAACCAGCGGAAACAGCAGCTACTGGCCAGTCTGTTGCCGAAGGGGAACCCAGGCAGGACTTTCGCTTGTGGAAACCTCAGGAGCTTGCGCGAGGGGATGAAGAATGACGAGGAGTTCTACTGCGAAGTGCGCAAGTTCCGCCGCCGGCACTACAGCGCTCATCGCATGACCCTCGCTGTGCAGGTAGATAGATAAAAATTCGTTTCGTTCACAAATATGAATATTTGTGAACAGATTGTCTTCTCTAAACGAACACGCGACATCCCAGAAACATAATAAAAACATGATTGGATATAGCAGCCGCGTTTTGCGATTTTCCAGTGTGTTACTATGTGTTACAATTTCACGTGTGTTACGGGTACATTTTTTAAGAGCCTTACCCTAATAACAATAAGAAACAATCTTTAAAAATTACCTCTGTAATGAGTCCGAAACATTTTTGGTGCAAGTTCTCCATTGATATAATCAATCTCAGATCTTTTCACGCACAGGCGAGTATGGACCTGTCAAGCCTTGAGGAGTACGTGGGACAAACGTTCGGTCAGATACCAAGCAACGTGCTCCCGCCCGACAACTTCAGACACTTCGACTACGGCTACTACGGCACCGACTACATCACGCCGGAGTTCAACTCGCTGTATTACGTCAAGCCCGTTGATGACATCTGCGAGGTCAGTATATAGACTAGGTACTAACTAAAGATGATCGACATCGAGAATTTCTCGTAGCCCCGGCCGCCTGCGGGGTCTTAAACGATCACAAAGGATAAGCAACATAGGGCGCGTTCAGTGCATGGATGGGTGACCGTCCCATGAGTAACACTAGTGGCTTTTTTGCAAGTGGTTTGGTGCTTCGCAGGGCATGTCAAGCAGTTGATGCCGGCTGCCGTCAATAAGCCAAGTCAGAGGTTTTAGGGTGACTTGAAAACTTCTGACAGTAAGACCAGACACTAGTCTTACAAGCCTCCACCGGTCCGGACTTGGCCCCCTGGTGGATTATGGCCTGTACCTCCCTCAAGGAAAACCTGTGCTCCTCGGTGGGCACATAATGGGTATACGTGCGTTTACTTAGATCCAATTGGATCGCCCTGCAATAAAGTTTACCTCAAGTAATAAGTGATTGGATTTGACTGCCTGTCTTCTGGCTTAATGGTACTGACACACGTGCTCATTAGTAGCACGAAAGCATGCTTTTATTGAGCAAGTGCTTTACTCCCAATATTTTCTGTATTTTTGTATTCGATATTTTAATCTATCCTTCTTCCTTTTTTGAGGTTTGATAATCTAAGACTGCATTGTTGTTATCAGTGTTACAGTCTTAAGAAATCATAATCTTACTTCAACGAAAAGAATTTACATTCTGTTTGTTGAATGTCTATGTGCCTACATACAGAAAAGATTGGGAGTAAAGCACTTGCTCAATATAAGCATGCTTTCGTGCTACTAATGAGCACGTGTGTCAGTACCATAAAGCGAACACATACATTCAATCTTTGGGCTAAAACAAAAAGTTAATTATGGTGTGTACAGACTGGTGAAACGTAATATGTAATGCAACATTTTGCCTTTCATTTAACTATAAGAATTGGTTTCAAAGTGTGTTACCTTTCATGATACATTGCGGCAATGTGTATGGCGAATTCTTTCATTCTTTCATTGCATGATACATTGTATGTTACGTTTCACCAGTCTGTACGCACCATTATTTGTGTATGTAGTGCTTACAAAAGTAAAGTTGTAGTTGAAACATCTGTGGAATATAACGTTGGCTAAAGTCGCAAACTTCTTAACTCCATTTTTTTTTTTCAAAATTTAAGAGATTTGCTATAAAATGAGCCCAGAAATTTACTTTCTAAGATGCAAAAATATGTTTTTTTGAAAAAAAATTGAGTTTTGCGATTTTTGAAAAGGTTTGCGACATTAGCCGACGATAAGTAAGTATTGGAGGTGCAGTCGCTTGATAGCATTTCCCTTTATTACAAATAGTTTTTACATTGCGAAGCAATTCCTCGAAGTTCCCACTAGATAAGAAAAAATGTTTCTTTATGAACGTCAAAAATCGAAGAAATACAATTCTCGGGTCACCACTCACCGTGTTAGTACGCATACTCGTCCTAAACGACTTGACCAATTTTGTTAAAATTTTTCGTGTATATGCGGCAGGTCTGAAAATAGGTTGTTGCTTATTTTTTGTAGCATAAGTGAAAAAAAAATGTCATGGTGAAACAACGTTTGCCGGGTCAGCTAGTTACTAAATAAATTTTATAATTTTGCAAAATTTTTTTAAATGACACAACTCAAGTTAGATCAATTTTCATCAAAATTTTGTGGTCGTGAAATTCGAACTAACTGCAGTTAACACCTTAGTTCGCAATAAAATTTATTAAGTACTTATGTGATCTAGCTCGATTTAGGCCAACACGCACACAAAAATATAAATCTTATTAGATCATTTTGTAAGTTGTCTAAGGGACGATTTCTGAATTGAGAATTCACACTAAGTGAATACTTAAGAAACGTTCTGTTACGATCTTCTCTGAGAAATTTGATGAGACAGCACTACAGTTATATAAGTACTTACTTAGTGAAAATTCTCAACTCAGAAACCGGCCCTATCTCTACTATTATTCATCATCATCATCATTCAGCCACAAGAAGTCCACTGCTGGACATAGGCCTCCTCCATGGATTTCCAAAAAGACCGGTTGAAAGCGGCTTGCATCCAGCGTCTTCCCGCCACTTGGATGAGGTCGTCTGTCCATCTTGTGGCTGGTCGTCCTACGCTGCGCTTGCCGATATGTGGTCTCCATTCGAGAACTTTTTGGCCCCATCGGCCGTCGGTTCTGCGTGCTATGTGCCCCGCCCACTGCCACTTCAACTTACTAATCCGCTGGGCTATGTCGACGACTTTTGTTCGTCTACGGACCTCGTCACTGTTATTGGATCTATCAATATATGACTTAAGACTATTCTTATTCTGAGTCAAACTGCTTCAAAACCTTTTTCGGGTCTAACTCGAGCTAAACCGTTTTTCACCGGAACTCCTGAATTGTTTTCAGTTACACCTAACATGGGTTTTGCGGTCGCTCAACTCAGAAACCCTATACAAGCCGCATCATTACGAAAGTTTCTTGCTTGGACACGAGGGCCAAGGAAGTTTATTCGATTTTCTCAAGAAAAGGTAAGTGATTACTTGCTAGTACCTACCTAGTTAATCAGCAAGATACAGCAAAAGCGTTGCTATTTCAAATAGTGGTGTAGTTGCGAAATATGTAGTCATGAGTGAACGTAGATGCCTGTAATATTTATGGAATAACGACTGTATGTGGCCAGTCTTAATGACGGTGACTTGATAGTCTGTTAGCTTTTAGAATATACATCGGGCTCTAGAGTAGGCTTCGGTTTTCGCCGAATTACCAGTGTAATTACTACTTCCTGCTCTACATAAGACTTTTCTTTACTATTTTGAAAAGTTACGTAATTTAAGTGTCATATTATCCGATTTTATCCGATAGTAGCCGAGGTATGTTCTAAAGGCTAACAGACTGTATCTAAGTAACTTAGAATTCTTCGTACTTTTAAAACATATGTACTAAATAAATGCTATCGCAAGCTCGTCCCGACAGCACGGTATTTAGGTCAAGTAATTTGCCTGGCACATTGACATGTTGTCTTTGTGTACTACTCTTGCTTGTCTGCTGACTGATGTCGTGCTCTTCACGCAGTTCATCGACAGCCTTGAGACGGTCGGAAACTGTTAAGGCTACCATTCACAGGCGCGCCTATCCGCCGGATTTGTCGCTGGTGACAAGTCCGCAGACAAATCTGCATGTGAATGTGTTGGTTCTCGGTTTGGTGCGCGGCTCGCGGCTCGGCGCGGCGCTCGCCGTCTGGAGATAAAGTAGTAAGCAGCTCGGCGCTCGTGTAGTGTGTGGACGATGACGGATTTGTCCACGAATGGGTACGGGTCGGGGCTCGGCTCGCAGTGCGTGTAGTGAATCGTGGGCTTTACTTCTCTGCCTAGCATCTTTATGACGAACGTTTAGACAAATATCGACGACGATTGTCGGTGTAGGATAATTTCAGAGGTCTTCGCACGGTGTCGCTGTTGGTGCCGGCTGCCGTCGATAGATGGCAGTCGTTAAGCCAAGTCAGAGGTCTTAGGGCGGCTTGAAAACTTTTAAAAGTAAGACCAGCTACTAGTCTTACAAGCCTCCACCAATCCGGACTTGGCTACAGTGGTGGAGTATGGCCTATACCTTCCTCAGGAAAGAGACCCGTGCCCCTCGTTGGTAAATAATGTGTTGATGACGATGACATAGCTCCAATTTTACTATTTTACTTTTCCAAGTTACTAAATCAATTTACTTACTAATTGCCAGGTACACTAGTCTGTCGCAAAAGTACCGAGAAACGATCAATGATACACAAATAACAATGATATTTTATTATATATTCATACAAATGATATTCATAACAAAATATTTTATCGCCTTCAAAATAATATGCTCTTTCAGAAACGATACACTTACGCCGGGAATAATCCAATCATGAAAATATTTTTGAATGCTTTTTCCGGAATTGAGTTCAGTTCTCGCCGCGAATTCTCCTTCATGTCTTTTACCGAATGTTAATGGGTGCCACGAAGTGATAATTTAACGTTATAAAAAAGAAAAAAACGATAACGGACGTGAGTTTACTATTATTATTTTTTTTAAAAGAAAAAAGTCGGTTGGAGACATATCTGGTAAATAAGGTTCGGTGGTATTTGTCGGGTTTTTGCTCAAAACTTCGTTCATAATAATAACCGTGTGCAAAATCGCGTTATCGTGGTGCAAAATCCAACACTTTTCACTTTTTTTAACGACTTAGTCCAATGCACTTTCGCTAAGTTAGTAATCTCGTGACCGAGTACAAATAAAAGAAAAACAAACACGAGGGCTATCTAACTTAATGCTAGCACTAAACTTGTTAAAAAAAGTGAAAATTTAGAACCAGTTTAAATTGGCCATATATCTTAAAAAACCGTGCAACTTTTACTGAGGTCATGTTAGGTTGGTTCATTGCCTTTTGGGCAGGTCCACCTCCTGTGTCACTGTGACGTGTCATTCTTGGGATACCCCGTATATATCATCATCAACCCATTATGTCCCCACCGAGGGGCACGGGTCTCTTCCCTGAGGAAGGTATAGGCCATACTCCACCAAGGGGGCCAAGTCCGGATTGGTGGAGGCTTGTAAGACTAGGCTGGCCTTACTGTCAGAAGTTTTCAAGCCGCCCTAAGGCCTCTGACTTGGCTTAATGACTGCCATCTATCGATGGCAGCCGGCACCAACTGCTTAACGTGCCTTGCAAAGCACGGAACCGCTAGAAAAATGCCACTAGCGTTAGTCATAGACGGTGACCCATCGATGGAGTGAACGCGCCGTATGTTGCTTAACCGTAGCGATCGTTTAAGATCACTCAGCCAGCCCAGGCTACGAACGATTCATACCTATAATAATATGGTGATTTTAATTTAGCTTTGGCGTAATTCTCAGGTCATGGGCGGTGGGTATCAGCTCCGATGACATGGATAATAATTTTGGGTATACATCCTTGTACAGTCTCTTTACCACGCGTATCTCATTGACCAAGAAGGGCTTGGATAACCTTAAAGAGGTAATTTTTTTAAGAAAAAACCAGACAGGTGTGAATCAGACTCGCATATCGAGAGTTCTGTAGAAATTTGTACATTTTACTAACTTAGATGTAAACTGTACTTGTAGTATAAAAGAAAATTAAAAGTTTACATTCGCTTTATTTTCATGGTTTTTTAGCATGCTTTTCATAGAGCTAGAATAGAATAGAGACGCCAATTGGACAAATATAAAAACAAACACAACCTTTAAACTATTTCTTATTTTCTACATTTTCAGGTGATGGAGGCAGTGTTCTCTTACCTAATGTTTTTGGATAGTATGATGCCAGATGAAAGGATATTTAATGAGATGAAGGTACGTTTTCTTTTTTACAATTTTTACATTTTAATAAATTGTAACCGCTTACGAGCCGCAATTTCTCTGCTGTGATCTTGGTGATATTTACGAGTAGTGGCAAGGTGTCATGTCCGTATTACCTTTACGTCACACGCGGTTACAGATGGTTACATTTTCAAAGAGAAAACCTCTGTAGAATGTTTGTGTCCGTAGTGATTTATTTAAACTTTAACGGGCTTACTAATAAAGCTTACGAGCTGTGTATACAGCCGTTATGGGAGGTCTGACAAACTGGTACGCTAAATGCGATCAAACCACTATAAATTGATATACGTCAAATAGTTATTCAGAGTGTAGGTATACCTTATTTACTAGTAAGGCCGTATGTGTTTTGATGCAATAAGAGTTTTATTAATAAAAGTAATAATATCAAAATAATGGTCCTCGGTCTTCAGACTATTGGAATACACAATGCATTATATCGTCGGCTGAAGTCGCAAACTTCACAACTCCATTTTTTTTAATACTTTGCATTTTTAGAACATAAATTTCTGAACGCAACTTAAAGCAAAACTATTAAAAAAATCCGTTTAAATATAAAACGCAAAACGGAACTCCATACCGCAATTTTGCTAAACGCAGACCACGCATTTCCCCCCGCTGCACATACGGGTATTTTGCGTTCCTAGCCGGGCGAAATTAGTAAAAAGAAATTCCAACACAAAAGGATAAATGAATACTTGTTAGCGAGCCAGGTAGCTACTGAACAATAGAAGACCCTTTCCGGGGACGTGCGCCCGCTTAAACTTTAACGGGCTTACTAATAAAGGTTACGAGCTGTGTATACAGCCGTTATGGGTGGTCTGACAAACTGGTACGCTAAATGCGATCAAACCACTATAAATTGATATACGTCAAATAGTTATTCAGAGTGTATAACTTATTTATTAGTAAGGCCTTAGATTTTACTACACTTTATTACTTACTACACTTTACATACAGGACTTAACCTACGTACACTTAACCTGAACAGTAGAATGTAAGCCCTGAACATTAATCTTTTAAAACTATTTTTTTACACGGTCAGGTATTTTGTGTAACCTAATGCGTTACCAAATTGACAATCATCTGCTTACCATGCGAGAGATCCCGGGTTCGATCCCCGGCTGGGGAGAAAAAAAAAACTCCAGGTCTTGGATGTTTACATGTTTGTGACGTCGCTGTTTCTGGTTCCCACGACACAGGGTATCCTGGTGTGGGACCAGAAGCAATGTATGTGTCTGTATGTAACTAATTAAAAAAAAAACAATTAACAACAAACTAATCTTTCCCCAGTGGTTAGCGAATAACAGATTCCTCTACGGAAAGACACAGCCGGTTAGCTATGTTACTTCGCTGGCCGAGAACATGCACCTCTATCAGCCGGAGCACTATATCACCGGCAACCGGCTGTACTACGAGCTCGACATCCAGGTGAGATACAAAGTATTACAACTTTGGTAAGCACTGCACATTAGTATAGATTCGTATAGATTCTTGGTATACGAACACTCATACCTAATTTGTATTAGCTTTAAGGTGATTTGAGAAAAGATGGTCAGAGTGGAGTTTTTCTCCACTACTGACGGCCCCAAGGCAGCGGCTAACATTATACATAACTGTATGTACATTGACATTCAACAAACAGAATGTAAATTCTTTACGTTGAAATAATTTTTTTATTTCTGATTTCTGATTTTCGAAAAACATTTTTTTCTTCTATGCTTTACGCCACCCCATTTTATTTTTATGCACCTCAATGCCAATATACCTATATGCAAAGTTTCAAGTTCCTAACATAAGGGAGAGACGGTGCTCGTCCCGATTGAAATTAGAAACTTTTAAGAAAAAAGGCGTTAATGTGTGACATCGTAATACAATAAAAAATTATAATGTTACATTATTTTATACAGAGATTAGATAGATAGATTAATCGTTGACCCGGTGATGGGTCGACCCACCAGGACCTTACGGGTAAACACTGCCACCACGGGGGCCTAGTCCGGTTTGGTAAAGGCTTGTAAGACTAGTGGCTGGTCCTACTGTCAGAAGTTTTCAAGCCGCCCTAAGGCACTTGGCTTTACAACTGCCGCCTATATCAACGGCAAGCTGCACCAACTGCTTAGTGTGCCTTGCGAAGCACGAAACCGCTCGGAAAAATGCCACTAGCGTTAGTCGTAGAACGATCACCCTATCCGTGCACTGAACGCGACCTATGTATGTTGCTTAACCTTTGTGATATTTTAAGATCACTCAGGCGGCCGGGGCTACGAGCGATTCCGGATTTGACTTACTTAATGTTTGACGGAAGATTCCAACCCTGGCCGGAATGATAAAAACCATTAACATTTATATACAGGCACAACATTGCTTCCAGCCCCACACTAGGATACCCTGTCCCGTGGGTACGAGAAACAGCGACGTCACAAACATGTAAATATCCAAGACCTGAATCCGGCATAAAGATACACATTACACAAATACATAAGCTCACGCCTCTATCCCAGAGGAGTAGGCAGAGACCGTACCCACGACACAGGTTATGCCTATTGTGAGTGCTAGTTTATACTTTTTATGTACCCATCTTTTTTCTGTGCAATAAACCAATTTTTGATTTTGATTGATTTTTTGAACTGCCACCTGCTACGATCTTGACAAATCACTTTCGCTTCATCGACATTCATAAGTTGTTGCGAGCGAACACGCCGGTTCCGGATACTTTTTGTCTTGCCCTTTGCTAATACTCCCCAGATTTCGTTTGGTCGAAGTATATCCACCTGGGGCGTCCCTTACCGGTCTGTCCACTCCCATTCGCTCGATTTATTCGCTTCGTCAGTCTTTGTTCCATCATCCTCTCCACGTCCAAACCAACGCAACATAGATAGATAGATAGATAACACTTAAGGATACATTATCACACTTATATTATAAAGGCGAAAGTTTGTGAGTGTGTATATTTGTTACTTCTTCGCGTCTAAACGGCTGGAGCGATTTTAATAAAATTTAGTATGGAGTTAGCTGACACCGTGGATTAACACATAGGCTACGTTTTATTGCGGGAAAATATCTTATCCCGATGGGAAAGTCTATGAAAATGAATTCGCGAATAATGTATGGAACTTTTGATTGATTTTTCCGATGCTTTAAATTATTTTGCTTCTAAAAATGTGAAAAGTTATTATTTTTACTGTTAATACACAATTTATTTTTCCCTAATAAACCGCGGGTAACACCGCGGGGCACATCTAGTATTGCATAAACTCACGCCTGTAATCTTACCAAACTGATTCACCTACTTTCGTTAGTACAACGCTTACGTCTTGACTAACTCTTCTTTTTTAGGATCTCGCGAAGTTTGAGAGAAAATTGGCTTATAAGAACTTGAACATAATTGTGATGTCAAGGAATTATACTAAGCCGATTCAGTATGATGCTGAAGAGAAGTGGTATGGCACTGAATACAAACGGGAAAGTAAGTTTGAACAAAAATCTACACTATACTTGAGCCATTACAAACGTGCGAACCGAGTCATAAAAGTGCGAGCGAGCGACCGATATGCCTGAAATGCTTCCTATATGTGTGAGAGAGAGGTCTGATACAAATTTTTATGACTCAGTTTGCACGTTTGTAATGGCTCAAGTATAACACCCTGCTAGTGTACGGATATTTGCTAACCGACCGGCTCCATATGAAATGACAAAACTTTATTGTAAATTGTTTATAAAAAAATTCCCAAACTAGGATTCCTTGTGCTAAGGGTAGCCGGTTCACTACGCCACACACTGGGATCAGGTTGGAAAAAAGTGCTCTACACGTAAGGAGTCACTAGAAAAAAATGGGGTCAAAAAACCCTAAGTCCACTTTTTTCCAATCTGATACCAGTGTGCGCCACTCCAAACCACGTTTCACCGAATTACATTAATTTCATCTATGACGACTTATCGACAGTTTGTTTGTTCGATATTTCTATTATTTTTCCAATGTTTGATTCTACAAATCTCGTTTGCTTGGTGCTACGTTTTAGCTGAACACTATAGCGCCAATGGACGCATCGTCACGCTACAATTCATCGAAGCACCATAGTTCAAAGACAAAAAAAAACCCAGGTCTTGGATGTTTACATGTTTGTGACGTCGCTGTTTCTGGTTCCCACGACACAGGGTATCCTAGTGTGGGGCCAGAAACAATGTATGTGCCTGTATGTAAATGTTATGTTATGATGTTATGTTATAATTTCGTGTAATAACATTTGTTCAGTGCTATACAATTCAACTAAACTACTCGCTAACGGTGTAGGGAAAATTGTGAGGAAATCTAAGTGTCGGAACTATTCACATACCTCGGCGCTTGAAATCATCAATTCGCGGCGGGCACGTATGGTGGTTAAGATCATACTATCTCTCTCTGAGAGAAGACCTGTGTCCTACATTTGGGCGAATAAAGGCTACTTAATAGATATTGCCAGGTTATCCGACAAATCTTTAGCATAAATTTGGCTCCTACATACTATGCCGGCGGTACTGCCGGAGGGTAGAAAGCCGCCGGCAATGCCGCACAAGCTAGCCGCCGCGCCGGCAGGCCGGCGGGTCGTGCCGGCGGGTTACGCGGCGAGCCGGCGGCAGTTCGCTCCCGGCATTCGATTAAAAGTGTTGTGCTAGAAAATGATGCCAATGATGCTCTGCGGCACCAGCGCCAACTGCCGCCGGCATAGTGTGTAGCAGCTAGACCACAAGATGATATGAATTAAAAACTCCAACCAACATGTTTCAGGAACCGCGCATTTTATGACATTGTTATTTATGTGTTATTTATAAACGTGTTTTCAAAAGCACAAGCGCTCTTTGGAAGAGACTGTGGAAATAATATATCGAGTGAATGTGGGTGGAAGGGATGGCAAAGGTATCCCTGGTGGACCTCACTTCAACCGAATAGGGGATGTATTAGCAAAGGGAAAGATAAAGTGCATGTATTGACTGTCGATGAAGTCCAAATGATCTGTCTTGATTGTGACAAGTCGCAGTCCCTGGTATCTGCCTACTCCCTTTAACATACAGGCGTGAGTTTATGTTTGTACATACATACATAAGCTCACGCCGATATCCCAGAGTGGTAGGCCAGACACATAGACCAGGGACTGCCATCTGCCACGATCCTGACAAATCACTTTCGCTTCATCGAAATCCATTAGTCGGTTTCGGCACTGAGCATTTACAATAAGTTTCGGGTACTTTATGTACATGTGTGCTCTCAAAAACTTGCGTATTTTGTTTAAGATGAATAACCACTACCACGTTTAGTTAGTAGTTCTTATTGTAAAACATACACTATTATTTATTTTGGAAGTAGTCTGGCTACCATAGGGTCACTACGCCACTCCAAAACACGCTTTACCTTGTTATATTTCCACAATAATACTATTGGACTAAAGCGCTGAGGTGTGTAAACACTCAACGATTTGTCACGATGTTTTCCTTCACAAAGTGGCACTGCAGCTACAAATTTCAAAAATGTGCATCTCGTACTCATCTTTGAATGACGATACCTCGCTGTCCCTATCTCGATGATACGTACTGTCGGTGGATCATTACCTCGCCAGATCAACACCTCGAAGGGTCCGCCTCGACGGTTCACTCCATCGATGGCTTGTTTCCTCGAAAAATCATCAAAAGCAAAGTTAAATCAGCGCTTATAAACATCTAAATCATCTATCCTCATTTTACTTATTTTGTACTTACTTTGCTTCCTTCTCCAATATTTTGCTCCAGTCCATCCAAAAGAAGAGATCACTTTTAGTGATAAGGCCGCCGTCTGTACTCTTTGATTAAGAAATACATGCGTAATTTCCTTTTTTATGTACAATAAAGTGTTCTCTATCTATCTATCCGCAGTGGGCACGCGTATTCATTAAACCCATACCTTCTCTCTAACAGAAGGTCTGCCCAGCTGTGGGACGTATATCGTCGGCTAAAGTCGCAACCCTGCTAACTCGGTTGAACCAAACTTTACAGGAGGCACAAAAAACTTCACCATGGAAATATTATGTATGAAATGTATGAAGCTTGCTCTGATTTTCACGTTTATCGCCGAAAGTTAAACATATCAACCTAACAGCGGAAAAAAATTACCGGCATTCAAAACGCCATCTTAAACAGTACAGCGGGGGGAAATGCGTGGTCTGCGTTTAGCAAAATTGCGGTATGGAGTTCCGTTTTGCGTTTTATATTTAAACGGATTTTTTAAATAGTTTTGCTTTAAGTTGCGTTCAGAAATTTATGTTCTAAAAATGCAAAGTATTAAAAAAAATGGAGTTGTGAAGTTTGCGACTTTAGCCGACGATATAATGCATTATGTATTCCAATAGTCTGAAGACCGAGGACCATTATTATGATATTATTACTTTTATTAATAAAACTCTTATTGCATCAAAACACATACGGCCTTACTAGTAAATAAGGTATACCTACACTCTGAATAACTATTTGACGTAGGTATATCAATTTATACTGGTTTAATCGCATTTAGCGTACAAATATCCACTTTGTCAGACCTCGCATAACGGCTGTATACACAGCTTTAATTTAATAACCTTTATTAGTAAGGCCGATAGTTTTGCACGTAGGCACTAAGCTTGCCTAGTCAAGCTTAAGCTTAAGGTTTGTGATCGATTAAGATATGCCTATAAAATAAGTTGATTGCAATACCCACCAACTGCTAACTCACTTCCAGAAATTCCAGAAGAGTGGCTGGACCGCTGGAATTATGTGAACAACTACTACGAGTTCTTCATGCCACTGTCAAACGTTTACATCACCAAAAACTTTAACATCATCCCTCCAGCAGCTCCCTACGTGCAGACCGCTGAAAAACTGGGCTTGAACCTTTATACCAGTTCCGACAAAGATATTCGGAAGAAAATGGCCGGGAAGTTGGTAGAGGATAAAACGTTCAGGATGGGCTACTTTGCTCACACTATTGATCTTAGGTTAGTATTGAAAGCTTGGCGACCGAAGACCAAGAGCGCAGTGCTGTTAAGCATTTTCGGCTTCTGGTCACTTAGTCCTCGGCCTTTGGCTTCTTGACGTGAGCTGATTGCTGGAAGTTTCTAGTGATCACAAAACGCTAGTCTATTTTACTACGAGTATTTATTGATTTTACAAATCTCGGCCTTCTCTAATGTTAAAGTAGCTAGGACGAGACGTGTGCCTAAGGCTGGCCGCTACATTTGTTTTTCGTTTTCGTTTTTCTAATGCGGAATACTGATTCGTAATTCCGTAAGCCTAGCGCGGACGTTGTTTTTTCTTCAGTCGGAAAATTTTCCGTGCGGAAAAAAAGTAATATGTATTGCGTTAATCAACGCATTTTATATACCTAGATTTGAAGCCCTCTAGAACCCGAATACGGAAAACGAATGCGGAAAGCGTATTTATGCGACCAGCCTTATTTTATTTTAAATAACATTTAATTTGCGTTTTCCGTGTTGCCAGTTATAACTTAAGGATATGAGATCTGCGGCCTGAATACTTGTTTTTACATCCGACCCAAAGGTACCCATGACACTGGCAGCATTTGGTGAATTAACACTAGAAAGACGGGAAAATCTATCTACCTACAAAGACGGCGACCGGTCAAATGACTCCTCCAATATATTAAATCTTTTTTTTATTATTTTAGCTGTTAAAAATGGTAACTATAGTAATAAAACAGGGTTTAATGTATGATTAATTATAATATTTATACAAATATTTTACATTTTAACATTTGGTTTACATTACAAGAGCCGCACAGTGGCTTTTTACAACTTTATTAGACGTACCGTCGGTAGAGGTGATAAGACCTTGAAGCTCAGAATCATCTGAACTATGACTCCTACCACAGCCTCGACCACGAGCATAGCTACGACCACGGCCACGGCTACGACCACGGCCACGAGAACTTGAACTGTGAACGTTTTGTAAAGTTGTAAGAGGTACCTGATCTTCCAGGTCACTTTATTCCGTAGAGGAACTCGAACTGAAAAGAGATACCGCACAATCATCGTCACTATCGCGTTCTGCGCTTTCAGAGCCACAATCCAATCCATCTTCACGAATATTTTGCAAGATTGAAAGTATTTCTTCATCCTGAACCCTTCGAGACATTTTTCACAAATTACTTACAATAATTCGACTAAATTTACGGGCAGTCGAAACTATACTGACTTATTTGACTAACAAACTACAAACAACTGATAAACGTACCTAATTTATGTTCTACCCTCTCACATTACAATTATAAACACTTATCGGATCTCAGCCGTCAAATGACTGCCGCCGTCTTTGTAGGTATATCAAGATTTTAAATAATAAACAAAAGCGATGTGAGTTATTTTCATACATAGTTTCATTTAACTACTAATATTAATAAAAGTCACAAAGTTTCAATACGTTAAGTCAAATTGTTTGTGAATTATTCAACATTTAAATTCAAATTGCAGTCAAATGACTCCCGTCTTTCTAGTGTTAAGAATTAGAATTTGCACATTGAGGTTGCTTACTTTAGAAAATAAGAGGCCACCCGAGTCTCAACTTTGTTACAAGTTGGCTTCATCGACTTTAATCTGTGCAGGCTAGACCAGCCTAATATCTTCCGCAAGAGCAAGCACACTCAGATGTGGTACAAACCGGACTTCAAGTGGCGCTTGCCCAAAGCGCTGCTCTACTTCTACTTCATCCTGCCGCTCAGTATGATCACGCCAAGAAAGTGAGTCATCATTATCAACCCATTCCCCACCGTGGGCACAGGTCTTTTCCCTGAGGAAGGTATTGGCCAAATGGCCATACTCCACTACGGAGGCCGAGTCTGGATTGGTAGTCGGTTAGGAAGTGAGTAGTTGTAGTCGAAAAAGTTGAAGAAGGAAAGAAAGACAAAAGGGATACAAAAATAGAGAAAAAAGGGCGAGGATTTTCACTGTTTTCGGGAAAGAGCCAGTCAGGCTCGCTCACCGAGGTTTCCGTTCTCGCATGTTTTCCAAAATTCTCCCGAACTTTAAAGAAAAGTTTCTTGATTATTGAATTTGCATGTGCCAATGCAAAGTTTTGTGTTGATTCCTGCATTTCACAATATTACTTGCTAAATATAGTTCTAGGTCAACAGAAAGTACCATTTGAATTTTGATTCCCTTGTGTGTTGAAATGTAGGTACGTTTTTTGGGGACATACAAACAGCATTGTCATTTTTCCGTCAACTTAGAAGTTTCATTTTTTCACACCTAAACCCCTTTTACCCCTTACATCTTTAATTTTAACCCTTGTTAAACTATAGGGATAATAGTACCCACTTTAAATTATTGAACCTTATCGCCTGGAGGTAAAGTCCGAAAGCAATGAAAAATTTACACTATCCATGGCCATGTAAGGGTTAACTCGATAGCTACACGTTCCCGATATACTTGGTTTGACAGACAATGGACGGATGGACAACAAACCGATCCTTTAGGGTTTCGTTTTTTTTTTTTTTGAGTTACGCTATTCTAATAAGAGAGAGGCAGAGAACATAATATCAAAAAATCTGCAATTGTATCTAAAGTAACTGAGTTCTTAAATTACTACATATTGGGTCGTGAATAAACACCACACCCGATCGTCCTCTGAACACTCATGAACATTATAATCAAAACTTTTAACAATTTCGTAGTTAACAACGTCCCTTATGTTTTGCCATGTCAGCCGTCTGTCTCTCCGTTTGTTCGTCCATCCGTCCGTTATAACGTTTTAGTTAGAACGTTAAAACGGACGTAACGTTTTATCTTTAAATATTTTTGAAATGGCTGATATTTTTCTAACAAGCAAAATAAAATATATATATATATATATATTATAAATAATGAATCAACTTATTGAAACATTCAATTAAACATGATAATATGTCTCTTCCAGTATGTGCCTTCTCGACTTATGGAGTGACGCCGTACAGCACAACATCAAGGTAAACCCCATAAACCCCTATTTACAATTTCAAGTACCTGCGTTGAATTAGGGAACAAATTAAAAAACCCTTCCAGACGATTTTGACATTTCCTTAAACTCTACTCTTTCCAAAATCGTCTATTTTTTAACTTGCCATCTCTTTACTTTCTCGTTTTTAAAATGGAGTCTTTCCTAACTCATGTCCACTCTGGACGACTTCGACGTGTTTTTACCGTGACACTTTACCAACTCGTCTCGTTTTTAACTCGCCGTTTTTTGGAGCTTGTTTTACTTGTTTTACTAGCCGGCTTATTATTGTGTACAGCCTTTTATTAAATAATTGTGTATGTTTATTTAATCCTATGTACAGTATAATTTTAATTTTTGAACTAAGATTACTGATTACGCTTTCCGTTTACCAGTAATTCCGACCGTGCCAAATACTAAGGTAACGACACCTATGTTGGACGCGGACCTGTCATGGACATTTTTTTTATTTACCTCCAATACAGCAAAAGCGCAGTATTATTTTGCAACAGTTAACAACAATCAGTTGTGCCAATCTTTTAGCAATTACCAACTGTTTTTGACTGCCGACACCCATTTTGATTGCGCACATGACAGTTGTTAGTTACCTACGCGGTGTCATTAGGTATCGGGAATCGTAATCGTACTGAGTCCTAAACTGAATTTAAACATTCAATACTAATTGAGAAAATAGGTTTTCATTTATTTGAGATTTGGAACCTACAAATAAAAATCGCTTATACTGTCCATGAGTGGTGACTTTACCTTATTTGTGAATTTTTCAGGAAGAATTGTATTACGCACAGATGGCCGACCTCTCGTTCGAGATGTTCACCACGGACATGGGACTGATGGTGATGATAAGCGGTTACAACGAAAACTTACACGTACCTATCTTTCTTTGTTCAGGAATTTAATTAAAGCTAAACATTGTGTTCACTGCGTGAACTAACCAATGCTCAGGACTCAGGCAATAATGTACGTTGCTATAGTCTGTAAAATATAGCTTGAGCTCCGCGACAGCTGTCATGGACATTTGCGTCCATGAAGTTTTGGATTTTTTCCCAGAATATTTGCACTGTGAAAACTCCGTACTTACTGCCATCGAATAGTGTGCAGTAAGTACGGAGTTTTCACAGTGCAAATATTCTGTGAAAAATTCAAAACTTCTTGGACGCAAATGTCCATGACAGCTGTCGCGGAGCTCAAGCTATATTTTACAGACTATAAGCATGTAAAACTTTTGGCAGACTTACCGCCGGTTTATCGAACGCTAATAGTCTGTTAATATATTGTTAACAGCTGTCAGTCAGCTGTCAAAAGTGCATATCAAAAAACCACTGACAGCTGTTAACAGTAGATTAACAGACTGTTAGCGTTCGATAAATCTGGGGATAAGTGTCGACTTAACAATTTTATTAAACTGCCTCTGCCGACCAAATAGGTCCGGCTAGCTTTAGTTTTAATCAACTTAAAAAAGAGCTTTGATTCTTAGGGCCTTTCTCCACTCCTCCGGTCCGGCAAACGTTAATTACCGGTCCGATTTAGAAACACACAAGAATACTAGTAAGCTTCTCCACTACTCCGGCATCCGGTTTTTAAAGGTCCGATAATTTGCTAGATCGGAACGGTATTTTTCCAAGCCGAAGTGGTCGACGACGTACAAAAACCATACACGTTTTTGCACCGCACATACAACCCTAAAATGTTCCCATAGAATGTGTGGAAAACGTCCCCTGCCTCGAATAGAAAAACCGAGGAATTTTAATAAAGCACTGCGTCACGTCCATTGCCGATTATAATCGGATGAAGTGGAGAAGCATGATCCGGCATCCGATATTTTTCTCATGACCGATTCCGGTTCCGACGCCGGACCGGAGCAGTGCAGAAAGGGCCTTAGGGTTCCGTACCCAAAGCGGCTGTCCGTTAGTCCTTCTGTCCATTTCTCTGTCTGACTGTCACCAGGCAAACACGAACAGCAGAAAGTGGGAGGGAGGGCGGTGCATTATCTAACCGCATGGTGCTCGTGGGATATTGGCGGAATTTAGCAAAGTATTTTTCTCATTTTAATGCTACGAACAGCCTAGCTGTCTGTCAGTTCGTCTGTCTGTCTGTCACCAGGCAGACATGAACTGGCTTGCAATTGTATATCTTAATATATCCTCGTGAGGCCCAATGTCTTCAGGTGATCACAAAATCAATTGTTCTTTTCAAGGTCGGGCCTTACGAGGATATAGCAGCATTAAGCAATAATATAGATATAGCGGGTCAGTTACCTGGCAATCGATGTTGTAGATATTTATAATATCCAGCAAGATAACATATTTTCTAGTGGACCACCCTTACCATTTAGGGATATAAAAAATTAATAACTACCTATTCTCAGGCTCACCAAATACACATATAAAATTTCATCAAAATCGGCTAAGTCGTTTCCGAACAGCATGCACAATAACACACACGCGTTACATACGTAATACAAGAATGTTATATATTAGAACAATATCTGTCTAGATAATCTTATGCTAGGGCTGCACTTGCGTGTATAGCGTGGCGAAGATTCGTATGTTTCCCTCGCTAAAAGTTATCGTGCTAATACGCTGGTCAGATTAGTGGCTTCGTCATTTTATACGAATTATCCTGCAATGATTCAAGAATAAAGACCAATTTCCTTAATTTGGGCATAATGACGGACGAGGACTTTAATAGAATATTTTACTTTTATATGTTTGCTAACTATTACATCACGCATTTTCATGCATTCATGAAGGATCGGCTTCGAATTATATAGAAATTCCGGCACTATTTTATCGCTCCATTCCATTATGATATTGTTTACGTACGTCTTACCCGACCAAGAACCACATTCAAAATTGAAAACGCTAATCAGACCACGCTATACGATATTTGGCGTGCTAAATCCCTTGGATGTACCGCCACCGCAGCGATAACTAGGATGCAGCCCGAACTCTCGTGACGATAGCCGATAATGGACGGTTGCATCTGCGTCGATCGTGTCATTGCATTGCGCGAAGCTTTGTCACGATAGACACAGATGCGGACCCAGCATTACGGTACTCACGAACCGTGATAACTAGACAGTTGAAATTCTTACAGGTCATGTTCTTGTTGCCGGTGTAACCAATAAAAACTAGAAACATAATAAAATAAATGTTTAAGCGGGCTCTCATACAGAACAACTTGATTTTTTTTGCCGTTTTTTGCTCGAAATTAATATAAAATTGTCTGATCGTGTGATTGGATCCCTCCGGAATCAAATTCTGTATAGATTTTTCAAGATTACAAGATGACTGGCTTCGACTGGCACATTACTATTGAGGAGTAAACGTAACTATAGCTTATTTTTGAGTTCTATTTATCATCGACAATTTATCGATTTTGGGAAATATAATGCAGACATTTAACCGTGCCTTTGGAAGTGCAACCTGAACGAACCGCAAGAACTGACCCAGTATTTTGAAGTCTAAATTTTTTGTCTTTATTGACTACTAGCGGCCCGCCCCTGCTTGGCACGGGTAGCAAAAACGTTTCCGTAGAAATAGCTATATTAGTTCCGTGGAAAAGTTCCGGGGTAGTAATTTCTTAACACTTTGGGTAACATTATTCAAGATGTCGTACGGAACCCTAAACTATTTGAAAATCTATTATAGCTACTATGTTACTCGCAAAGAATGTAGCTTTCTAATGGTGAAGGAATTTCTAAACTCGGCCCAGTAGTTTCTGAGCCTATTCATTACAAACATACACACAAAAATAGAAAAATACAAATCTTTCCTCTTTATAATATTAGTACAGAAATATTATCAATAATCTTTTGTCCTCTCAGAAGCTCGTGGAGCTGACCACAAACAAGATGCGCTCTGTCTTCTTAAAATCGGAGATGTTCGAGGCAGTGCGTGAGACGCGCGCACGCCACTACCACAATCAACTAATCCAGCCGATCGCACTAGCCGAGTGAGTGAGACCTTTATAAGTGGGAGGTGTCGCAAACCATCAGGGTATTCTGCGACCCATCCAAATGTTGATTGCGTTGACAATAAATGCTTTATCGAAAGTGAAATGAATTCAGTCTTGTTCCTAGGTCTTGTTCGATCATATTAAGCATACAGAGTGGAGAAAGTTGATAATTATAAAATATTTGGGATTGAATTTCAAAATAGGAGTTTCTCAGGTTCTATACTAGGGCGTTTCTTTTACCTTGTGTGTATAAACCACCGTAAGTAATTTTCTCTTGCTCGTAGAGAAATTTACTTTGGTAGGACATTTAGAGAATCACAACCTTGGAAAACTCGAAATATCCTAGAAAGTGCTGGAATTTTAAGACAAATTTACTTATCACTCCATTGACTGGGATGCTCATCTTACATCTGAAAAGTGCCTTATTTAAAGGGTAGCTTATAAATTTAATGTAGGTACCTATTGCACATCTCAAATTTCATTATAGACGAAACACTGACAGAAAGTAAGTTCTGTGCATATTTTGCATTGCTGATAAACATTGCACTTTGCATATTTTACGTTGCTGATGAGGACGCCCTCTAACCAGGTGGGATGGCGATCTGCGAAGGACTGCAGGCAGATGCTGGATGCGGCAAGCTGAAGACAGGGCGCTATGGCGCTCATTAGGGGAGGGCTATGTCCAGCAGTGGACTAATATAGCCTGATGATGATGATGATGATGACGTTGCTGATAAACATATTATTCATGTATATTCTAACGTGCGCTTGTCTTCTCCCAGAGACATACTCATGAGCGTTTTATTGGAGCCGTATGTTTCACCCCGCGACCGGGCTGCCTGGGTGTACAACATTACGCGCGACGAGGTCCATCAGTTCCGGTTCAAGAAGGCGTTCATGCTGGTGTGTAAGATTGAGAATATTATGAGAAAACTTGTTGCTGTATTGAATAGAAGTGCTTTTGAAGTGATTTATTTATAAAAGTATTTTAAAAGTTCCTTCAGATTTAAGGAATAACCGGTATTTCATAGCTCGTAAAATGTTTTTTTTTACCTAGCCTCTTTTGTGTCCCAAGCTCGGCAAAAGCCTTCCATCTTTTATTTATTACTGAGAAAAAACAATTGACCCAGTACACCTATACCTACTACATTTCAGTTCCTGATAAAAATGAAAAGGTTGCATGATAAGGCTGCATGATAGACTGCAATCAACCATATGGGTAGATACCAGAATCCGGGGCCTCGATTCTTTAGTGCACTTAGGACAACAGCGTTGTTGTTGTTGTTACACTTTATTGCACAAAAAAATACATAATATAACAGATTTACGATAAAAAATAAGTGCAAAGGCGGACTTATTTTTACAGAAATTTCTTCCAGCTATCCTAGACATTTTGAATATTAAAAAAGAGAGTGGGGTGGGGCAGATAAAGCGGAAAACAACTCATTCTATCTAAATATAAGTAGGTATAAAAAAACAATAATAATAAGTAAGTACTAATATACATACAACTTATATAGACGCCAACATAGATATAAAAACGCCAGAAATATACATAAATATAAAAGTGTTAATTAAGGTCTAAAAAATTAAATTAAAAATACATGAGGGGTATAAAAGAGCAAGAACACTTACTAAACATAATAATATGTGCCTTTTAAATATTTTATGAATGACGTAGATATGGAGAATAAGACAATCCTGGTCGTGACAAAAAAAAAAGAATCGCTCGAAGCCCCGGCCGCCTCTTCATCATAGGGCGCGTTCAATGCATGGATGGGTGACCGTTCTATGATTAATGCTAGTGTCATTTTCCGAGCGGTACCGTGCTTCGTAATTAAGGCACGTTAAGCAGTTGGTGCCGGCTGCCGTTGATAGATGGCAGTCGTTAAGCCAAGTCAGAGGCCTTAGGGCGACTTGAAAACTTCTGACAGTAAGGCCAGCCACTAGTCTTATGCCGGCTTTACACGCTTGCCAAGTTTCAACAAGCGTCCACAAGTACAAGTGTGTAAAGAGGGCGTTTGGCTTGGCTTGCGTGATTTTGCAGACGTTTGTCGCCGATTCGTTTGGTGTCGGTTTTTGGACACACATCAAAGGGCGCTTGCGCTTGCGACGCGTTCACATGTTGGTGCGTGTTTGGTAGCTAATGTGATCTCGCGACGAGCTCATGTGTCTTAAAAATGAGTGAATTAATGAGATTTTTATGAATATTCAGCATCAACCATCTTCGTGGTCGTCGAGCTTTCCTTGTTTTTTTTTTTTTATTTATTTGTACATCAGTACGTTAATCCAAAAGCAATAGCCGACACAATTTCGGCGTCTGCCATGCTTGGATGTTCGTAGCACAAGGCCGCATTTACAAGCATGTAAACGACTTCCAAATGCCAAGCGAGATTTGTGGTCGCTTGGGGCCTGACGATGTTTGCCAAGGCTTGGCAAGCGTGTAAATCCACCATTACAAGCCTCCAACAATCCTGACGTGGCCGCTCCGCTCGATCGTGGCAGCGAGTGCACGTCTTTTCTGTTAAAATTCGCACAATCCTAATTCAAAGTGTTATCTCAATATTCCCAACACAAATTTACTGCCTGCCTATTCATCGGAGCTGCGCGTGTATTAAGCCAAGCGACGCGTCTGTGTGAGTGCCTACGTAAACACTACACCTGGGCGCATCTACAATAACCACACAATGCAGAACAGTACTTTCGTGCACGAGAAAGATGATGAGGCCTCTAATCAAATCTTACTATCAGATCCTAACTTACCATCATTGGAACAAGAATCCCCCCCACACATTACCTATCGCAAAAAGATGTCTGACACTAGGTACATACAGGAAATTGCACAAAGCCCTTTCGAGCAAAGCGTCTTGACCATTCTAAAACAAATGCAGCATCAACAAGAAATGCAGTTTGCTACCTTCAACTATGGAATGGAAGAAATAAGACAGCGATTCTCCGAACTCTCGAAAAGTCAACAAGAGCTTAAATCCACTGTAACTTTTTTGGACGCAAAATATGATGACGTAAATTTGAAAATTCCTCAACTGGAACACAAAATAATTCAGACAGAAAAAAACTCAATCCAAACAAGAAACATCCGTGGCAATGGTTTCCGAACTCGAGGACACTGTGGAGAAACTGCGTCGCCTATACGTATAGTCTGATGAGCTACTGTACAGTTTGTCCAAAGTTACAAGAAACCGGAAGTGAAAGTTTACTTCTTGTTTTATCTTTTTTTTTTACATACAGGCACATACGTTGCTTCTGGCCCCACACTAGGATACCCTGTATCGTGGGAACCAGAAACAGCGACGTCACAAACATGTAAACATCCAAGACCTGGAGTTTTTTTTTTCTCCCCAGCCGGGGATCGAACCCGGGACCTCTTGCATGGTAAGCAGATGCACTAACCAACACGCCACGGAGGTCGTCAATAATTATATTCAGTAGTACAAAAATCAATGTACCTAGTACAAAAATCAATGTGTTGATTGACGACCTCTGTGGCGCAGCGGTTAACGCATCTGACTACCATGCGAGAGGTCCCGGATTCGAACCCGACGTGGGACAAAAAAAAAGAAACCCAGGTCTTGGACGTTTACATGTTTGTTACGTTGATGTTTCTGGTTCCCACGACACAGGGTATCCTAGTGTGGGGCCAGAAGCAATGTATGTGCCTGTATGTAAATGTTATGTTTTTATAATAACAACCGGTTATTAAAGAAAACGGTTTTCATAGAACCGGGTACATCACTACTGTGCGTCTCAGGTTATCGCACATTTGTCAGCACCGTACTCGCCGCACGCGCCGCACGCGCCGTATTTTAAAATTGGGTCGCATATTTGTCAGCAACGTACGCGCCGAACGCGCCGCATTTCTGTGTGTTGCCAACAATTTATGCAGTTTTTTCTTGCCTCTGGTGTGAAACGGTGCGGTGACATTGTGCTATGGAAGAAGTTAAATTAAATTCCAAGAAAAAAAAGACTCTGAAGTCACAACATTAATTCAAAAAGGAACTTATATGGAGCATATTCATAACTCATTACCAGCATTTAGAAAAAAGATATGACAAACTATTTCGGCTCAAACACATTAAATAAGCATACAACAGAATCCAATCTACACCAATAATTATTGAATCAATTGTCTTTATATAATATTGCAAAATTCAATCTTTTTGTAGTTTAATCTAATTGCATGTATAAAATCTAATGGAATTCAATCTATTCTAATTAATTTATACATTGCCTGTTCATATTGCACTTCTTGTAATATTTTGAATAAAATTTAATCATTGCATGCTTACATAAATAAAATAATAATAATAACTCAACCAATAAGAACGCCGTATCTACCTGTAATCGGGATGTACATAAAAATTATATGACATGTAAGCAATATTATATAATGTATAATGTACTATCTTGTTGGTGGATCTAATAAAATAAAAATATTCAGCTCTTCGGATCCGAATGAGGCAACACTGAGTGGTAGCACGCGCCACACGCGCCGTACGCGCCGCATTATATGACATCATCAGAATGCTTCCTTCGGAGTTCGGATGCCTACCGTATTTTACGAAACGCGGCGCGTACGGTGCGGATAAATATGCGAGATTTCATATCATTGCATACAACGAATTCCAAAATGCGGCGCGTTCGGCGCGTGCGGCGCGTACGGTGCGGATAAATGTGCGACCAACTTATCACGATCCAAATGCATGGAGATTAAAAACTTGCCATTTGCTAATAAAGGGGAAGACTACCACGACATAACGAATAAAATGTTCCGTATACTGTCTCTGGATTTTCAAACAAACCCAATTACGGAGTGTTATCGAGTGCCACTAAAAAATGGAGAATATGGCGGATCTCTCATTGTGGAGACCACAAATATAGCTACCAAAAATGCGATAATGGGTGCGCTAAAAGCCTACAACCTCAAAAACAAGAGCAATCCCCTAAACACTCAAGATTTGGGATATCCGAACAATATGAAACCTATTTTCGTGACGGACTACCTCACCCCTAAAGCGGCAAATCTCTTCTACTATGGCCGAAATGTCAAGAGAAATCATAGTTTTAAGTACTGCTGGGCAACTGCAGGAAAGATATATGTACTTCAAGAAAAGTGATACAACTCCTGCAATACAACTGAAAACCGAGGAACAAGCCATACTTCTGAAGAATATCACTGAGTGACTGTATAGTGATGTGTCAGGGAGTAAAAAATATTATATGTTAACAAAACTTAGTACAAACTTAATTAGCCTATATAAACTATATGAAACTTTAAATATATTTATATACAATACTATATCGACGGTGAAAAGGAAAAACACTTGAAGCGATACTTTGGTCGAAATTGAGTTAATACATATTTGGAATCAGCGTTTGGTCTAGGTCTCATAAGGATCTGACGACTTTGGTGTCGCTTAAGGTAATGCTGTTTTAAGCCTCATTTCTTTTATGTATTAAATGAAGAGACCCAAAAAACTAGTCAGTTTTTCTGCTATTCCGCTTAAAGTAACACATTGATTGTACCTTTGTCTATTAAAGCGTTTTGGTTTTCACAAACTACTTGACTAAAATTACTTGTATTGTTTTTCCTAAGCCCTAAAAGGGTTACGTTTAACACTTAACGTATTTTTCCATTCCAACGTACAAAGGTCACTTAACACGTTTCTCCACTTATACGTATTGGTTGAAGAATAGACTTCAGGTATTTTTCTACTATATTTATCCAAACTCGACTGGATGTAAGTTGTTTTTCCATACCGGCAATTAGACAAACTATGTCAGTTAACTTAATTTTGATAAAATTACACACTATTTTTTTAAATGAACCGACAGCTTAACAATTTCTTTAAGTGTAGCTTCATTTATTTTGACCCATTCAATAAATATGATGCGCTGTCGGTTAAACTACAAATTTATGATCTAGATGGGATTTAAGTTACTTAGCTAAACATTTGGTTGTCGCGTAACCTAATGATTTTTTGACGGAGTTTATGCAAGTCTCGACATAAACAGATCTAACAGGTGGCAGGTGTCACTTCATTCAATTGTGAACTGGCGCAGGGGTACGTCACATTGCGCTCCGGACGTGTGATCGTCGATTCCCACGTAAGTATTTAGCGTTGTGCTCTTTCTAGTGATGTTATTTAGATTTATGTGTTATAATATCTCTACAAAACATTATTAATTGGATTTTTAATGAGTTTTATAAGTAAGAAAGTTTTTTGATTATGTTAGTGATCGGTGGTTAGGTTAGATTAGTATGACCCCCCGAAAGTACGATCATTTCTTAGTTATTAAGTATTTTCTTCTTTTGCAGTGTCACAATGGACCACATGTGACATATCACATTTAACAGTGAAGCTCCATCAAATAACTCTTTGGATGAGATAAATTTAGAAGCTGATGTTTAAGATGCTACCTCAAGAGCCTTGCCAATAACTGAGTCAAAATATAATGATTTAAAGAAGCTCTGTGCCCCTTGTGTCATTCCTATAGGCCTCCTCCATGGATTTCTAAAAAGACCGGTTGAAAGCTGAATCCAGTGTCGTCAGATCGTCTGTCCATCTTGTGGCTGGTCGTCCTACGCTACGCTTGCCGATGCGTGGTCTCCATTCAAGAACTTTTCGGTCCCATTGTCCATCAGTTCTGCGTGCTATATACCTCGCCCACTGCCACTTCAACTTACTCATCCGGTGGGCTATGCCAACGACTTTCGTTTGTCTGTGGACCTCATCATTTCTAATTCGGTCTAGAGAAATTCCGAGCATAGCCTTTTCCATAGCTCGTTGCGTGACTTTGAGCTTTCTTGTGAGGCCCAAAGTGAAACACCACGTTTCAGTGCCATAAGTCATCACTGGTAGCATCACACACTCTGGTTGTATAATTTTATTTTGAGTTATTGAGGTATATTGGAGGAAAATACTTTTCTAAGTTTCCCGAATACTGCCCAGCCGGGAGTCGACGATTGACCTCATTCACAAAGTTGGACCGGCCTAGTTAGACCGGCCTAAGTAGACGTATTCGTCTACATCTTCGAGAGTCGAGCTCCCCACTGTTATTGGGGTGGGCACAACACGGACGTTCGACATGACCTTCGTTTTGTCCATGTTCATTATAAGGTCGAAGACCTCAGTCGACGGGTGGTCCGTTGGGAGACTCGACTGAGGTTTACGAGCACTATGCCGAGGTCCTCCAGTCTCTGCCATGACTACTATATCGTCAGTAAATCGAAGGTGACTTGTGTACTCGCCATTGATATTGATGCCGCGTTCCTGCCATTCCAGAAGCTTGAAGACATCTTCCAGTCCGTTCTTGAACAGTTTCGGAGATACATCTCCCTGTCTCACGCCCCTTTTCAATGGAATTGCCTCCATGAATTGTTCCATGCTTTTGGCGTTGTTTCTGCGAGCACGACGGAATTGAAGAGCATTCATTCCCAAACTGTTTCATAATAAGTATTTGACTATATGAAACGGACATTAAAGATATTGCTTAAACTAAAAGATGACGTAGATAGGTGATCTATACTACAAAGTTCTTATTTATAAAAATCCGACTCCTATAAAGACTTTTCAGATACCATAGACAAAATAAAGTCTAGCTGCCTCTGAGGAGTGTTTAATGTTTTCATAAATTACATTGTTACTTTATGTTATATGAATATTGATTTTAGATGTTATCATAATTTTAAACATTTCAGAAGATTGTTTTTAGTTGTTTCAAAGTTTCAGATGAGAGTTTAAGTTTTGTGTAGTTACAAATTCGGAACGATTTATACCATTTTATTTGAACATCGTTATTTTATGTTGTAAACTAACCTGTTATTCTAAAGAAACTGATGTTATTTTGCTTTCTTCATGTCTAATTGAAAATACAATTTTTACTGATACTATTTTATTTATTTTTTGTGTGTGTGTATAATTTGTATTAGTTATTAGTTATAATATAATGTGACATGACAATTAATTTATTTTGGTTTGTAGTTTACCGCTAAAATAATTGTTGACGAAGCTTTATGTGAATTTTTATTGTGTTTGTAATAAATACTGACTTCCATTGAAAATACTTTTTATATTATTATGTTGTAGGTACAGAGAGTAAGTTACATTGTTCTTTTGCATGTTTTTTCTTGGTCATGTACAATAAGTAACATCTGTTTCGTTAATAAATGGTATAGGTAACAATAATACATTGTGTTTATTTTTATTATGGATAGGACTATAGTAGCAGGTGCTTGAGTTAAATAATTGCATTTTTTTAGGCATAAGACAAACACTTAAATGGTTTTTCTTGTTCAGTGTCACATAATTACGTGATATTTAATTAGTTTTTCCATTGCTATATTAAAGTTTTCTTAGACTGTTAACTGGTTTTTCCGGTTAGTGTTCTCAAATGGCAATGGCATTTATTGTGTTTTGCCACGACTTAATTTTGAAGTATCTTGCGCATTTAATGGGTTTTTCCTTAACTTTTATTTAATCCAAAACAAATTAAGCGACAATTATTTTCTTTTATCCTTTAATTTTAATTTGAATATTATTTTTAAAGTTATACTTGTGAATAGTAATTAAAATTTAGAGAAACTATTTTTTTTTCATAGCTTTAGGTGCAGAAACTTATTTGTTATGATTTTTTTTCGTAATCTGACAAAGTTTTTCGGCTCTCCTGTAAAGTTCAAAAAATGTCGCTTCAAGGGTTTTTCCTTTCTACCGTCGATATATATTATTAAACAATACTATATCTATAAAACACATACTGCAAAACAATATCAACACCGTGACTTAATTACCACACTAAGATGCATTTATATACATATGCAAATAATGAATATACTGTATCTAATTTAAAATCATACCACAAATACATTTTTAGAACCACAAACAGTCGAGAAAACCCAAACCTATTACAGGCTTTTTGCTACTTCAAAACCAGCTTCCCCTTAATTATTATTAATCGAAAACTCATTCAACACAATATGATCAACATCGACTTTAATTCAATGTGCCTAAAGTCAAATTTCTTTGACAACCTTCAATGTTCCAAAAAGCAGCATTCGCCTTACATCATACCTACTTACAAAATCGACCTTACCTCACAGTACTTGGAATCAAATTTCTTTGACAATTCCCGTTCATACCCAAGTAAACAACACACGTCTTACATCTCAATCTCGTATAAAACAAACAGAAAACAGTTATTACGGCAAAATTTAATGTTTAAAATAGCTTTAAAGTCCGCTACTTTCTCCTTAGAATACGTAGGTACTTGAGGAAAATGCATTGGGAATTAAAACTTATTCAATACGAATCAAACCATTCTTAATAAAATCAACCCAAAACATCAACTCGTGTTTGTCGACTACTGGAGATAAGTCTGGATATATTTTTTTTTATCTTTCCTCCACTTAGGTATTTGTTAAAAGCAACTCTGCCTACCCTTAAAAATGGCTAATATTGCTGACTTAGTAAATGACTTGGACAACACCTCACTACTTACTAGCCACCTTGTGACTAGTCCTACTCTGTGTAGAGACAAATTGAAATTAAATCAAAACTGCTTAACTATACTAACGCAAAATATTAGAAGTATAAATAAAAATCTAGATAACTTCTCCGTTTATTTAACACAACTTGACAATAGATATAATCATACTTACTGAATGCTGGTTAACACCCGAACATCCAAGTTTTTCTCTAGCTGGGTATAACTATAGTTCATCTAAACACTTTCTCGATAAAAACGACGGTATTGCAATTTTTAGCAAAGATAATTTAAATTTAAAAATAATTGAGCCGTCTGTGACTGATATGAATTGTCTTTTACTGGAGATTGAAGATTTAACTATTCCATCTACAGATCACCCTCCAAAGCAGTCTCGGACCCTAAGACCTTTTTTGCTAATCTTGATAATATATTAGCTAACATAAAAACTAAGTCAAACATTATTATTGGAGACATAAACATAGACATTAAACCCGAAAGTAAAGACGGAAACAGTGAAGAATATTTAAATATTACCTTGATGCATGGATATTATCCAGCACACGTATATCCTACGCATGATAGAAATTGCCTGGACCATATTTTAATAAAATCTCCTCGAGAATCGTCAACCGTTGTAATGTCAATCATCGATAACAGATCACGATACAGTTATTTGTGCCATTTGTACTTCCTGTAAGCCAATAGTTCCCGTAAATAGAACTACAACAATAATTGATTATGACGCCCTAAATAATGTTCTCAAAAATACTGAATGGAATAACATTTATACGAATCTCGATATTAATCACGCTACAGAATACTTTATAAATATACTGACGCAGTTAATAAATAAAAACAAATCTATTAAAATTGTACCTGATAGAAAACACAAAATTAATCCGTGGATAACTCCAAATTTATTGAAATGTCAAAAGAAGAAGGATAAATTACACAAAAAGCACAAAAAATACCCTAATGATATAAACATAAAATGTACCTACACTAAATACAGAAACGTGTATTACTACATTGTTCAGATCGTAAAACTAGAATATGAAAAAAAAAACAAATGGAGTAAAATTCAGGCAACACTAAATCAATGTGGAAAACTGTTAAAAAATATGTAATCTTAATAGCACGAAATCAAAAAACTTGAAGTAAAAGATACTCACAAGGACTCACTTAATTCAATAAATGAATATTTTGCGACAGTCGGTCAGCATTTAGCTGACAAAATTTTGCAACAAACAAACACTTCAGAAACTCAACTAGCCGAAGAATGTATCAGAACTCTAGATACGCCTTCCACATCGTTTTTGTAACACCTGTCACTCCATATGAAGTCATAAAACTTATTAATAACCTTAAAATAGTGATAGTGCCCCAGGGTGTGACGCACTTACTCCTAAACTAATAAAAAATATAGCAAACTCTATTGTTACTCCACTCATTCATATCATTAATACAAGTATTTCCTTAGGTATTGTGCCTAATGTCCTTAAAAAGGCACAAATATGTCCAATTTTTAAAGACGGAGATCCTTTGGAAACCTCGAATTATCGCCCTATTTCCTTACTATCGGTCCTAGCAAAACTTTTAGAAAAATTCATGAACACTCGTTTGTTAAAGTACCTGGAGGAAGCAAAAATCCTCTCACCGAACCAATTCGGTTTTCGACCCAATAAATCAACTGAAGAAGCTGTTTCAAAGCTAGTTAACTCTGTAGTAAATGCTCTTGATAACGGTGAGAATTGTTTGGCTGTTTTCCTTGACCTTAAGAAGGCATTCGACACAGTTTCAATTAAAATACTTTTGGCAAAACTTGAAGCCATGGGAGTTCGGGGAATTGCGCACAAATGGTTTGACAGCTATCTTTCAGATAGAACACAATGTGTCATGCTATCAGATCACCAAAGTGACTATGAAAAGAATTTTTTCGGAGTGCCGCAAGGAAGTGTACTGGGGCCGACGCTTTTCTTGGCTTACATAAATGATTTATGTAACCTTGGAACGGCGTCGGCTCAAATACTGACATATGCAGATGACACTGTAATTCTTTTTAAAAGCAACACGTGGCAAGATGTAAAACTGAAAGCAGAAACGGGGTTGATTCCAGTAACAACTTGGCTACAAAAAAATCTGCTAACCTTAAACATTACAAAAACCAAATATATTTGTTTTAATATTACCAAAGTCTCTTCCCCTCCAGAAAAAATTTAATTAACGCTACATACTTGTGGCTCTTTAAATAACAGCTGTACATGCAAACGTCTTGACAAAACAAGTAACATTAAATATTTAGGCATAATAATAGATGACAAACTAAGCTGAGTACCTCATATAGATCAATTAACTACCAGAATACGTAAACTAATGCACATTTTTAAGAAACTTCGATTAGTAGCTAATAATCAGGTAACTAAAACTGTATATTTTGCACTATGCCAATCAACTTTAACCTACTGTGTATCAGTTTGGGGATCACTACCCAACTGTCCAACTTTACCAAGACACACAAGTTTTAACAGTTCGCCAACTTTTTTTGCAGGCCATTATGATTAAATTCCACAAAACATCATTGTTTACAAAAAGCTTACCAAATAGATCCACTAGAACCGAAACATAGAAAATTGCCGGAACTCCAAGAACTTCCTTTTTACGACGTTTTTATAACTTTTTAACACCTAAGCTTTATACAAAATTAAATAAAAAATTAAATTTTTTCACGTTATTAAATATAAATTAAAAAAAACGCTAAACGACTATTTATTGAAACTCTCATATGATAGCACCGAGTGACTTGTAACATTCATCTAAAATAAGTAATAATTGAAACATATAATAAATTAAACCAATACAATCACGTAATGCAGTTAATCTAGACTCGCGACAGCGAGTCCAGCCAAGTTCTAGAAAAAAGGAACTGGCGACGCAGCAACCGTGTGTAATATTACAGGAATCACTTCGAGCTACTTTTGACCCCTTCACAACTCTACAACTATTTAACCTACGTATATGAAATTTGGCACATTTTTTAAAGTCCATTAGCTTGCCTAGAATCCAAAGTTTCATCAATGTTGCTCAAACAGTTATAGATATATTAACGATTAAAAACCGGCATTTTTATGACTGACTGACTCACTTATAGATCAAAAACCTAACCCACTTCTAGAAGACCTAGAAACTTGATATTTGGCATCAAGGTAGACTATTAGGCATATACAAAGGAAAAAATCTAAAAACTGAAAATTATTGATATTAATATCCGCATAGTATTTAGTTCCAAATTCTGCCAATAGATGGCGCTTTTTAATTCTATACCGCTGTATGGTTTTGTCTCAACTGATTCTATATAATATCTGTAAACGACTTCCTATGCACGTTTCCCTGAATTGTAAATGAGTTTCTGTACTCAAGTCGTATGTTCGTAGCCGATTTCTAACCCATCGGTTATCGGTTCCTTGGCAATAACAATGTATTTATTAGTGATCAATGACAAATTAACCAATAATCTCTGTACAAAAAGCAGTGATATCACATCAAAAACATAATTGTGAATGAGAGCCAAGTTCAATATTAAGAACAGACGTCGTTATGGACTTCGCCGACAAAAGAATTGAGATCTATATGGGTGCTGCCAAGTTCTCTGAAGAAAATCATGAAATTTTAGTAACAAGATCACTAGAGATGTAAATTGTTATTCAAGCTTAAGATTTGACGTGGCTAGTTTTCACGTACAGGCTAAATAATATTTATTTAATGAACTCTACTTCGTTTAGTCATACGGAGGTTAGTGTACTTTCTGTTTGTATTGTACTTATGCTGTTAGGTTGTTATCATACCTATGTGACTTTTCTGAAATTTGGTTTGTTGGTAAAAACTAGCAGTCAAATCTTGAGCTTGAATTACAATTTACATCTCAGTGATCTTGTAACTAAAATTTCATGATTTTCTTCAGAGAACTTGGCAGCACCCATATAGATCTCAATTCTTTTGTCGGCGAAGTCCATAACGACCTTCTTAATATTGAACTTGGCTCTCATTCACATTTATGTTTTTGATGGGATTTATACTATTATTATATTCTTCGTAGTTAATGTAGTATATTAATGTAAGTCAGTTTATGCAGTGAATATAATATTATAGATAGATATCACAGATAATGAATATAATATTTACATTTATAATCAGAAACACAAATTTATTTTTTTTCGACGTAAATTATGTTACTTTTATTTTTTATTTTGTAAAGAATGTTTAAATTAACCGCTTAAGTAAAATATTGTCACGTCTGAGCGGAAGTCTGGTTACCCATACTACAGAGTATTCTAGTTTGGGGACCAGGCACCATATTTGTACACATTTATAACAATAAAGTTTTTTGTATTTTGTATTTTTGTATTTTGTAATTTTTTTGCATGCTTTATGATTCATCATAACCCAGTGCCAAAAATTATCTCTATTTTGATCGCAACCAGAAACTGTACTATATTGGTTTCCGTTTCAACTTTTTGGCTATTCCGGTACACCACGCCTCTCCAGAATTTATTAGTGCGATGATGTTCTTTAGAGCAGTTGTATGTGTTTGCATAATTGGAATTGTCATCGAGCCACGCTTTTATAAGATACCTAGTCCTTAAATGGGTATTTGACAGGATGTCAAATGAGTTACTTTTATAACGGAATTTTGTATGAAAATACGTGCTTGTGACGTCACATTTCAGAGCACTCTTTTTATGTTTCATCTATTTAAAAATTGTAATAACTAGTTAATGATTAAAAGAAATACATTTTCCGAATCATTTTGTAATTTTTGTTTTAATCGAGCATCTCAAATAATTTATTGTTGATAGCGTCAAATACCGTAATGATATTATCATGTCGGAACGCTTAAACATTGATTATATTTTATATAACCAGGCATCTGATTGTGCATCAATCGATAAAAGTGGCAATGTGCAACATCTCTTCACGTGATCTTTTCCCAATTTCTACTTTGTTAGGCGCAAAGCTTCTGCTTTTCGCCACAGACATCAGACTCTTAAAATAATCTCATGTCAATGCAAAGCTTGTATAAAGTAATATGTTGACATCATAATATGTGATGTTTTCTGGGTGCCACTCCAGTGTTTGGCTTTTAATTAAACAAAGTAATGTTTTGTAAGTTTCAGCTATTTTACTAGGCAGCAGAGCTAACTGTAAACTGATAACGAATAATGACTAAAGGACTAAAGGGTACCGGGTTGGGATTTATTCCCTGCTCCAAGTCTTCAACCAATCAGAGCAGACTACGTCATTTTTGTCACCGGCGACCGGGAATACAAAAAAGTGGTTACATGTTGGTATACTGGTATACTAACAGAGGCAAACATATCTTCCAGATAACTTTGCGAATCGTGAATAATTTTACAACATACAAAATTACCCGATCCCAGCAGTGGAATATTTGATTGCAGATGATGATTGTGACAGAAAACGTTCTGCGCTTGACTGTACTTTGTCATAAATTCGGGTAAAATTCGAACGTGTGTCCAGTTGACGAAAACATTAAAATTATTTAAATACGTTTCACCATCTGGACACGCGTAAAAATCTTGGTGTGTCCAGAGGACGAAAGAATAAATGATAGTAATTTGAGTTTAACCAACTGGACACAGGTGTGTCCAGTCTTGTGTGTCGAGTTGGTAACCCTGATGACGACAGTATTGTGTCGTCGAATACATGAATTTTCTTCGTCTTCATCTAACTATAAATTGGTACCGATCGCTCGGTGGGCCAGTCTTTCTCGCAGTTGTAACATCCTTTTTTTTACTTCTCCGTTGTGCCCTCAGTCGCTAATACAAGGCAACATACCGTGGTACCGGGCGAGCGGTATTGCCATGGACGTCGAGGCCGACCTCCAATGGGCCCAGATCCATTATGACGAATTTCCTCAGGTTAGTGACAATTTTATTAGATTAGAACTCTTTAATATTGACGACCTCTATAGCGTAGCGGTTAGTGCATCTGCTTACCATGCGAGAGGTCCCGGGTTCGAACCCCGGCTGGGGAGAAAAAAAACCTCAGGTCTTGCATGTTTACATGTTTGTGACGTCGCTGTTTCTGGTTCCCACGACACAGGGTATCCTAGTGTGGGGCCAGAAGCAATGTATGTGCCTGTAAATGTTTATTTAAATGTTTATTGTAAACACCAGAACAAATAGGTGCATTAGCAACCTTCATCATCATCAACCCATTATGTCCCCACGAGGGACACGGGTCTCTTCCCTGAGGAAGGTATTGGCCATACTCCACCATGAGGGCAAAGTTTGGATTGGTGGAGACATTACATATTATTATCTATTCGCATCGTACATTCGACGTCGTTTTACGATGCGACGTCGCGTTGTGGAAATGTACATACAGTCGACAGCACGTCAACCTTCACATTTTAGTTGCAAAATCACCTGTAATGCAACAGGGTAGAGTGCATGGCGCACACTTGCAAGAAAAACATGTTATTTCGGAACCCATCTTGGGCAATATGGCGTCACACAGGAATTATGACGTCACTTGCCAGTAAGCCAACCAATGAAAGAAAGAAAGAGTGAATTACAGACGCCATTTTTACTGACACAATATGTCATATTATAACGTCATCATAGAATCGGCTAATCCAGGCCGTTTTCGATACAAAGGCTGCAGATACATAATTAACTATCAAATTTTTTCTTGTGTTTTTTACAAATAATAGTTGTTTTTTTCGTTAAAATGCATTAAAGCATAATTTATACGAATACGTATAAATAACACTGTTTTTTTACGCTGTCAAATAGCCTATTAAAGCAACGTTTTTAAAGGGCGTGATAGACGTACGAGCTTTAAGTTCGCGATCTTATAGTTCGAGAACTTACTCGGCTCGACGTCGGTGACACACGTGAAGTTTACTCACACTATCTCGCGATGTCATCGACAGAAGTCTTGTGTTATTTAGGAATTTGCGTTTAATTTGGAACAGCTTATTGTAGGCTTGGAACTACTTATTTTGGTCATTTCAAACAATATTTCTAACTTGCCGAAGACAAGGATTATTTCGCATTCTATAAAATTTATAGAATGCAAAATAATTTAATTATGTTTACTGCTCACGCGAAAAAGTTCGGATATCACTTATTTTAACTAGATTAAGGATTTAGGAGCCATAATAAACGAATTTTATCCAAATTTAAATAGATACACAGTTCGCGAATCGCTCGTAGCCTGGGCGATGTGAGTGATCTTAAAAACGATCACAAAGGTTAAGCAACATACGGCGCGTTTAGTCCATGAATGGGTCACTGTCTATGACTAACGCTAGTGGCATTTTCCGAGCGATTCCGTGCTTCGCAAGGCACATTAAGGCTCCATTCACACTGACGCAGAGTCGAAGCTAAGCGGGTCTCTTCCCTGAGGAAGGTATAGGCCATACTCCACCACGGGGGCGAAGTCCGGATTGGTGGAGGCTTGTAAGACTAGTGGCTGGTCTTACTGTCAGAAGTTTTCAAACCGCCCCCCTAAAGGCCTCTGACTTGGCTTAACGACTGCCATCTATCGACGGCAGCCGGCACCAACTGCTTAACGTACCTTGCGAAGCACGGAATCGCTCGGAAAAAATGCCACTAGCGTTAGTCATAGACGGTGACACATCCATGGGACCCATTCAGTCAGTATGCCTCCCTATAATGATAGGGGAGGAGAGTGTGACACACGGCCGTCACCCTCCCTCAAGGGTGGCGGTGTCACGGCGGAGCAACAGCATTCCACCCCGTTTAAAAAAAAGGGAAGAGACCCGTGCCCCTCGTTGGGGACATGATGGGTTGATGATGATGATGATGACACAGTTCGCGCTCATTCACGGCTGAAACAAAGTGGCGGCTCGCGGCTCGCAGATTTGCCAGACGTGCGAGACGACACAGGCTACGAGCAAGATTTCAAACTATTTAGATCGCCCACGAACTTACTGGGCGGTTTTAAAGTTCGCGTACTTAAGTTCATACACGGGCGAAAAGGTTGTCGAGCCATAAGTACGCGTACTGACTCGCACGTACCCCTTCTCTCTCTCATACGGTCTGCGAGATCAAAGGGACCAATTTTTAACATTTTAAATTTAAGTATTCTATTACAAATTCCAAGTTTTGTTTAGAATTATCTTAAGTTAAGTAATTACTAAAGCAAGCCAAACTTATTTTGCAAATCCCAGGAGTGGTCGGCTCACTCACACACGGTTCTGTAAAGCACTTGGAAACGCGGCATTGCGTTTCTGTGATAATTTTTTTTAAAAGCGGTTTTTATTTTCTTTTCTTTGTTTGTACCTTTTACTCAATCGCACATTTGATGTTCCCGGAACTACGTGCATTTATTTCTACCTACAGCTGTAATTCTGTTCAAAAGTATCGAAGAAAGAAGCATACAAAGTCCGTTTTTTAATTCGATGCAAAAAAAAATGACGTGGTGTTACCATTATAAAATATATAAGGTTTTTTTACCGTGAATAGAAGACTCGTGTGACATGAATCCTTATCACATCAAAGACATTAAAGTTTTATTCCTTAAAAGAGCAAAGTCTAAAAAAAACACCTACGTAGCACAAACAATTTTTACTTGGAAGTTAAATGGGGTAATTTGGTTTTTGCGTACTAGCAACATTCAGACATTGGATTGTATTGAGATGTCAACGTAACTGTTTTATTTTTTTGCATTGAACTAAAAACCAGATTTTAGATGTAACTTTGAATTTCCAGATTAAAGTCCACCAACTACCTTTGGGCATGCGGCGCATACGTGTGAAGTCACTCAACAAGTTGTCCACTAACTCCATCGTGCTTAATTACTATCAGGGAGAAGTCGCCACTATTAAGAAGACGGTGTTGCTCAAGACACTCGTGGTATGTGATTCATTGGGTAACGCAAAGTCCACACGATTGATGTCATCGTGATTTCATTTACGTACCATATAGGTGGAATGGAACACCCCGAACACCTACGTACACCACACGATATTCAATCTGACGGGTTTTTTCACATCAGTCGGTTTGGATACTGTGTGGGTGATGGGGATTATTTGAAATTTCGTCGTCCCCTACTTAAATCATCGAATCTGCAAAAACGTCATTTTAACAAAACGTCAAAAACAGTATACACGCCACAATAACAAAACACTCCCATACAAAAGATTCGTAATAATTTGAACTGTAATAACATACCATACAGTTTAAGAGGTATTAGTGGAAAGGTTCCAGGAAGGAAAAACAATGAGTGACGTTAGTATCGTATAAATTAAGAATGGGTTGTTATTAATTTTCATACCCCTATCTGGCAAAACAACGTCTAGCTGACCCTAGTTTCAAATATTACTTTGTGAATAACTAACTTTGCTGTGAAAGAAAAAGTGTTTTAGGCCTGAGGGGTTGAAATTAAAAACTACCACTTCATTTCAATGGGCTAGTAGCCCTAAAAAATGTAATTAGTCCGTCTTTTGGATTATTCAAAAAAAAGGGACACGTATTTTTTATTTGTAAATAAGACCAAAAATGACAAAGACATAGCCCATTAAAGTTACGTGTGACGTCACGCCGTGCTGCATTTTTAGCACGGAGTGACATCACACGTAACTTTAATGGGCTATATATTTGTTATTCTTTGTTTAATCGAAAAAATAAAAAATACGTGTCCAATATTTTTTTATAATCTAAAATACGGACTAAATAGAATTTAATTATTTTGACCCTGGAAACTACCCTATTGTTTTACCAGTTGCATTATTGAACAGTCCGAGTTGTTTTTAATTTCCCCAGAGGATGATGGAAGAGGCAGTGTGCATCATTCTCCGACGGGAGTTCGACGTGGGTCACGACACGTTCTCCATGCTTCGTAACCTTTTTAATGTCCTCGGCTTCAGTATCACCGCGAAGGCGCAGGTCGACAAGCTCAGGTGGGTAGACTGGCATGTTCCACAAGAAGAATTTGAGTTCCCGGCTTCGAATCCTGGCTGGGGAAAAGAAGCCCCAGGTTTTAGATGTATACATGTTTTGATCCTAGTGTGGGGATTGCTTTGGCAAAAGCAATGTATGTGAATGTATGTAAATGTTTGTTTGTTCGTCCGTTCGTTCGTTTGTTCGGGCGTCCGTTTACACTACAGTAAAATATGCTTCATTAAACATTGACGATCCACAGTTTTGGTTGAGGCATAGAGTGCGTCACTTCTGGTTCAGCAATCCGCTTTAAAACTGTAAATTTTACTTCCAATTACGCCATTTTGGTCATCTGGGGTTGAGGTCGCTCAACATTGCCTCATGAGTTTCTCCCCAGGAGGCCCTAATGTGGAGGCCCTAAAATATCACTTAGGACAACCTTGAAACGTAAAAATTTTTTGTACATTACTAATAAAAACAAGAATTAATAAGAAATATTACAATAATTTGATAATGAGTTCAAGAGTGCACAGAGGTAAAGGTTGATGTGCTGTATGATTCATACGATCGTGTCGATTAACATTTCTTCCCCTTTTTAGCGTCCAACACGTGGAACAGGCAGTGGATGATTTCTTGGGAGATTTCTTAAATCTGCTACCCCATATCAGGAAATCGCCTCCGTTCGTCAATAAATCCATCGCATGGCTGGATCCCATGGACTACACACTGAAGGACGAGGTGAGAAGGTCTAATTTCGTAAACTGACTGATTTTGATCTAACCCAAGAAGTCTGGGAAGTCTTGTCTGAATACACAGACATTTGAAGTGGTTAGTAAAATTTTCAATGTACATTCCAACTGAATCGTGTTTAGAAACGGGTGTGATCACTCCTGTTTATAAACATTTCACCTTTTAGTTGTTAACAAACCCTGAAAAGATTTCGATGTGTGATTTTTAAACTTTTTTGTATATAAACAATACTAGCTGTGCCCCGCGGTGTTACCCGCGGTTCATCGATTTTCCCGTAGGAATAAGATATTTCCCCGCGGTAAAACGTAGCCTATGTTTTAATCCAGGGTATCGGCTAACTCCATACCAAATTTTATTAAAATCCGTCCAGCCGTTTCAGCGCTAAAGACTGACAAACATATAAACACACACACAAACTTTCACGTTTATAATATTAGTGTGATTTCTTCACCATAAAATTTTGAGTATCTAGCGTATTAGCTTTACAGGGCGCCCCAAAATTATGAGACATGAAGGGAAAGTACCTTAAATATCGTAGATAGGGTATTTTGTTCAAAGAAGACTTTATGTTATTTTTAAAAGTTAGTAATTCTGCTTTTCTAAAAATTACTTGCCTCGTCTATAGATTTCAGTTGGCGGTGGTCACACATACAACTTAAATCAAATACATAGATACAAGATCTCACCTGTATCGACAATAAAAAAACGAGTACTATTATTAATCGAAAATTAGTCTGTAGGGTTATATTTAGGGCTTGCGCAGACGACGGACTTTTCTCCGCGGCGGAGAAAAAAGTACGCTCCGTGAATAAAAAGTCCGCCGCTCATTTACCGCGAACTCAACGCACACGGTGTGCAAAATACTGGGTCCATCGCCATATTATTTTAATTAATTGATATTTCAACGCGGACTAAAGTCCGCCATATATGCGTTGCTTTGTCACACGAGTTCTATTTTTTGCGGGGACTCCCGCTTACTTCTGTCCGGTCCGCTCTCTGCATGTCCGCGGTTATTCAGGGGACCTTTTGTACGCGGTAGTTTTAACCTTCGTTTGCGTTACATACTCGATACAGTTGTAAGTGATCTATTTTAGCGGATAAAAAAGTCCACGGACAAAAATCCCTCGTCTGCGCTAGCTAATATAGGGATCGCTTGTAATAGGTGAAATTATCCATTGATCGTAAATTGATAGAACTTATTATTTGCAGGCGAAGAGAAACTGGAACGAAATCATAAGCGGAGAGTACAACTACCAAAGGCGCTTTGAAGAAGTAAGTAATGAATAAGCTTAAATGTTCAATTAATTCGTTGAAATAGACGAAACTGTGAAGTACAACATCGTAAGGAAACCCGAGTGTTGGAGTTGTTTACCTCAGCAAACGAAATTACGATGAGTCATCATCATGAGCCCATTATGTCCACGGGACACGGGTCTCTTCCCTGAGGAAGGCTTAGGCCATAGTCCATCACGGGGGTCAAACCCACATTAGTGGAGGGATGTGATGTGATAAATAGACATACTCTTTCTCTCTCTTGGACGTACAATCATAGCCTTTTCATACTTTTTGTATTTTGTAAAAAAAGTTTGTAATTTGTTCATATGGCAATGGCTTTTTTTTTTTAATTTCAAGCGAATCTTTTTTATATATTGTCTTTTAGAACAGAATATCACAACTTTGTACTACGAGTATTATCATCCGGACTGTAGATGATAATAATACAAAGTTATGATATTCTATCACGCTAAAGCGTGGGTAAGTAATGACTAGGGTCGAGGGCGTGGAACAGATGCGACGCGTTCTATAGAGTTTCTCTGAGTATCTCTCTTTGATACAAAATTCATATAAGTCGAGTGAATTTTCAATTTGGTTTACTCGCCCTCTTATTCACATATTTAAAAACAAAAATAAAGCATGGATTAAATGGAAAAAATACAATAACTTGGTTGATTACGAAACGTTCTCATTATACCGGCACAGGTTCAAAAAAATGTGTAAAGAATGCTTTGACACATATATAGATTCAATCGAGATGGGTCTTCGTAAGGATATTAGGGTATTTTGGTCTTATGTAAATAGCCGTAAAAGTAAGTGTGGCATACCAGATGCGGTTAAATACATAAGTATTGAGTCTGATAAGCCAACTGAAGTCTGTGACTTATTTTTTAAATTTTTTGGCTCCGTTTACGAACCATCGAATTCTATCAGTTTTGATGCAACCCTTATAGAAGATTCATCCAACGACGTTCTTATTTCCAATTTAACTTTCACATCCGATACCGTTTTTCAAGCTCTGAAGTCATTGGACATTACTAAGGGGTCGGGTCCTGATGGCGTTCCACCTTTATTTTTCAAACTAATCGCACAAACAATTTCTGAGCCTTTAGTACTTCTTTACAATAAATGTATTCACGAAGGTACTCTGCCTCCTGTTTGGAAAACTGCCAATGTTACGCCAGTCTTTAAGAGTGGTTGCAAAAATGACGTTGAAAACTACCGTCCTATTTCCCTTCTCTCTACCTTGTCAAAGGTTCTTGAAAGGATTGTTCACGACGCTATCTATCCGAGCCTGCACTCTCATATAATTCCCGAGCAACATGGTTTTGTTAAAAATCGATCTACTCTTAGTAATCTTTTAGTATATACAAACTTTTTATTTAATAGTATGGATAATCGTATACAGGTAGATTCGGTATATACAGACTTCCGCAAGGCCTTTGACAAGGTGGATCATCTTCTTTTATTACGAAAGATTGCGTTCAATGGCATTAGAGGGAACTTACTACGATGGTTCAGTTCGTATGTCACTAATCGAACACAAAGAGTAGTTATTAGGGGGTTTACTTCTTCTTTAATAACTGTGACGTCAGGAGTCCCACAGGGCTCTATCCTAGGGCCGTTACTCTTTGTACTGTATATAAATGACATAAATAAATGCTTTAAATATAGCGATTACTTACTGTATGCTGATGATCTTAAAGTGTATCGTAAAATAACAAACTATGAGGACTGTATCAAACTTCAACAAGATCTAGATCGTTTATCTAACTACTGTTTTTCTAATAAACTTCAATTAAGTATACCTAAATGTAAAACCATTACCTTCACCAAAAAAATTAATGTTATTAACTTCACATACAGCTTAAATAACGAACCACTGCAAAAAGTCTCATTAATCAGGGATCTAGCCATTCTGTTGGATGACAAACTACAATTTGATGCACATATAGATCATATTACTAATAAAGCTTACCAACTATATGGCTTCGTAATGCGTACATGTAATAATTTTAAACGCCCTGCAACATATATATATCTATACACCTCCCTAGTTAGGTCTCAACTTGAATATGCAACAGCAATATGGAATCCCCATTACAATAAATACAGTGACCAATTGGAATCAGTACAGCGTAAGTACCTACGTGTAGTTAACTACAAATGCTACCATTCTCGTTTGTCATATGACAAATTACTAAATAAATTTTCAATTTTGTCTTTGAAGGCCAGAAGGACACTTCTTGACTCCATGCTTCTTTACAATATATGTCACAATAAGTTTGACGCGAACTCTTTAAGTGACCAAATATCCTACCGTATACCCAGCGGATCCAAGCGCATCCGTGATGGGTACACCCATCGCTTGTTTATGGCTAAGCGATGTAGGACTAACGCTGGCGAGCGCGCGCCGATTCACAGGTTAATGCGCACGTATAACGAACATCTACACCATATTGATATATTTTATCTTTCTCCAGGATTATTTAGAAAGTCTGTTATTAGTACACTTTCCAACTTGGTTTAAATTCAACGTGGGTAATCTAAGATTTAGAATTTGAAATTTTCTTTAAGATTGTCTTTAAAATTTAAAATTTTCTAATTTTAAATTTTTACGACAATTTTATTTCGATTTTTTGTTCGTTGGTTGGGCTTTGGCACATTGATAGGCACATGCACAGAACAAAAAAATGTGTGTTTTTTTTTTCTTTTTGTTGTTCCATTATTACATACCTGTGTAATTTCCTTTTTTATGTACCATGAAGTGTTCTCTATCTATCTATCTATCTATTACAGCTAGCGGGAGTTAACTTGAGACTCGATCGGAATGCGCGCCCACCTCCTGGCGAGTGACTCCTATTTCAATTTCAATCAGTAGTACTTGTCTTCCAAGCGAAGTCTTGAGTTGACTCTTGCTAATAGATGGATGGATAACACTTTATTGTACATACCTAAATATGTTGAAGTATTATTGTGAAACTTTACACAGTTGTAGAAATTACCTCTTAGAAATCGATATAGCTATGAGCTTTTCTCTTTTATGTCTTTGATTTAGTCTATAGAAAACGCTGCTGGTTGTGCAATTACATAGTGTAAATGTAATTATTCTATGTATTTAACCATATTGTACAATTGTTTGTTTTCTTTCAAAAAATAAAAACAATAAATAAAAATAAAATAAAATAAAATATCTCAAATGTGAATTTTGTATGACAGTAAATAGGCATTGTCAAAAATATTGGCAACAGTTACAAATGATACTTTCCTTTAACCCTAGAAGCCTAACCTTTCTATAACTTACACAAAGCCTTTACATACGCCTCAGAGGCGTGCATATATAAATAATTATTTCTAGGATAAAATACAATTATTGATCACTACATATTTTTTTTAATGTTGGGTTTCAATAGGTAATAAATAATAAATTAATCACTGAAATCTTTAACTAGACAATTTTTTTTGAAGCAGAATAAAATAATCTCTTGATATTGGAACAAAAACGTAAGTTATTTTTAATTGACTGTAATATTTATTATTACTTATTTTTTATACTTTTTTTACTATTAATGAATTACTGTAGTATCAATCATTAAATGTTATCAAACTTTTAGTGACTAGCTTAAAGCTTTGAGCAGTCTACACATACATCAACTTTGTGTTCGCAACATACTGACTTTTTGACTCACTAATTTAGATATTCTCTTCTTTTTCTAAGAACAAAAAGAGCAATATTTTCGATATTTAGATTCTGGATACGTCTGCCAGAACTTCTCTGCTAGAATCAGCAGATTTCATGAGAATTTGAGTATATTTTCTAAATATACATTATAATACATTCTAAAAATATAATAGCAGAATGTCACACTCTTGGTTAAAAGTTACGCAAAGCCTAAACATACGCCTCACAGGCGTACTAAACGTCTATAGATCAAAAATCGCGGAACTTACCTTAGCGATATGGGCACCATTAGCAAGCTACCGGCGGCCACTGAGTTGGCAAAAGTGCACGAACCCGTAACATCACCCGTTAGAATGATATAGACAATTTTCGAATGCGTGTACGCCTCTGAGGTGTAGATAAGGCTTCTAGGGTTAAAAGTCTAAGGTCAGTGAGTGTAACACTAAAATTAAAAAAACAATAAAATTCACAAATTTCTTGTACCTTTGAGAAAACAATAATTGTGACTGATTTGACCTTCTGATGTTCGTTTTTTACTTAAATGAATACCTATGGAACTGAAAGCTCGTAGGAGCTCAGTTGATAAAGTTCTTTCATCCCATGCATGAATTAGGCTGCGGTTCCACTGAGGCGGAGCGGAGCAGAGCGGGACAACCGTGATTCACCAATCACTTGGATTGAAATCCACATCTCTTCTCCACTTTGCTATGTGATAGGTGAATCACGGCACTGCTCGTCTCCGCTCCACCTCAGTGGAACTGCAGCCTTCGGTACCTTACGTGCAAGGGCGGACCGTGTCATGCCAAAGATACCGATAAGGCTGCGGCTCCACTGAGGCAGAGCGGAGCAGAGAGGAGAGGAGCAGTGCCATGATTCACTAATCACATAGCGGAGTTGAAAATGGATGTGGATTTTGCCATGTGATTGGTGAATCACCGCACTGCTCGTCTCCGCAATGAAAGGCTCCGGAACCGTAGCCTTACGTCCCAAATTAAATACGAAGATATAAGTATTTCAAATCGGAAGCCTCTATGGTTTTTTTAAATCTGTCTTCGACATTCTTTCGGTAGGTAAGGCTTATTGAATTTTTAACCCTAGTGTAGATAATATTTTTTGCTAAGTTTGTTTTACAATATAGGTTTCATTGTTATCCCAGGTCATTCATTTTAAGGGTTTAATAACAACAATGTGAACAAGAAACTCTTAAGCGGCTGATCGACGGGCGAGCTTTACCGCCAGTTTTATGGCTCGTCGGTAAAGCTCGCCGGTGTATCATTACAAAACCGTGGTTTTATATACCGACGAGCCTGCTCGCGGCTCGTCGTCGGCGCCATGCAAAACGACATGTTTGCGACTGTTTTGCTCGCTAGTCGATCAGCGCCAACGAGCCGCGACCCAAGTTCGTCGGTATTTAAAACCGCGTTCTTACTCGCCCATCGATCAACCGCTTTACAGTTGCACTATGTCTGTCCGTCTGTCTGCTTCTCTTGTTTCCCTTGGAATGTCCGACTGTTGTTATAAATATTTCAGACAACAAGCAACAACCTATTTAAAGTCTGTTTTTTAGTTCAATGCGAAAAAATAAAACAGTCACGTTGACATCTCAATACAATCCAATGTCTGAATGTTGCTAGTATGCAAAAACCAAATGCCTAACCCCATTTTACTTCCAAGTAAGAATTGTTTGTGCTACGTAGGTGTTTTTTTTTTAGACTTTGCGCTTATGAGGAATTAAACTTTAATGTCTTTGATGTGATAAGGATTTTGGTCACACGAGTCTTCTATATTCACGGTAAAAAAAACTACCCGGTAAACCTGTATTATGACGGTAACACCGCGTAATTTTTATTTGCATCGAATTTAAAAACGGACTTTACAACCTCCTATCGCGTAAAGTATTTCTTTCGTAAGCATCATAGGCTTGTTGTCCTGACTGTTTCTTTGTCCGTCCATATATCCGTCCTTTCGTCCACGATTTTCTGTTTCTAGTAGCTTTCGTCAAAACTATTTAATCTGTGTTTAATTCAGGATGACGCTATAAAGACCCTTACATTAGGAGAAATCAAGAAATGGGTGGTGAAGAACATCGGTTCGAGCAAACAGACTAGATATAGAAAACTCTCCGTGCAGGTAAGTAATAGTCAAGTAATAATTTTTTCTCAAACATGCTTGGAAATTTGAGCATTATTTCGACAACCTTTTTCGAGATAAATCGGAATTGCTGTACTGGCCAATTACACGTGAGCAGCGGCCGGAAAATGTTCTATGAAAATTCATAACTGTCGTGTTTTCCGGCCAAATAAATTACATACTAAATATCATATCATATCTGTCGTGTTATTTAAAAACGGAACGATCTTTTACTCCGAACAATGACAACCAAGGAGGTAACTTATCAGAGGTTTTATTTAAATTTCGATTTGGCTTGCGATAGAAAGCTGGATGTAACTATGGAAAAAAAAGAACACTTTAACGCGGCAAAAATTATTGTTGTTCGTTCGTGGTTCGTCTGATTTTGAAAATTTATTGAATTTAACAGAATGAGTTCATAGTTTTAATTTCCGCGCATTGTTTGAGAAAAATCACTCGCGTATCCCTTTGCAACCGAGCAATCACAACCGTGCATATAATTTAAAATAAATCCTGACTCCATACAAATTAACTTTTCGGGACGCAACCGGCATCGATCGATCGTGAATTTATCTGTTTTACCTACAAAAAATACTGCAAGGTGCGGCGCCTCACTTGTCGGCGACCATTGGCCACAGATTGGCTCGCGAGGCGCTGGTAGAGATTTCTGCTTATTTTGGCGGTAAACGTGCTTCACGTAAAGTACCGATAATTAATATATTTTGTTTGAAGCCTTACAATAATTAAGTTTGAATGTGTATAGGAAGCATTGTAGAATGTTTTTATAAATACAAAGTTAGTTTTTAGTCATAAAATATATCTGGAAAAATGTAGTTGCACGATCGTGCAGTTACTTTTTAGCCGGACTAGCAGTTAACTAGGATTTTTTTGGTTATTTTTCTTGGAATCTATGGCATACCAAAACAAGGTATTTTAGCCAAGATAGTTAAATTTATGAAAAAAAATTCTTCGGTTGCAAAGGGGTATGTGTGCCTCGGCTTCGCCTCGGCCCACATTTCCATGTTCGTCCATCAATGCCTCTTTTGCTGGCCGCTGCAGTAATGTACTATTAAGTTCTTATGATGTTGAACCCCACAGGTTGTAGTGGTATCCAATCTACGAATATTATTACTATTATTTATTGCAAAAAATAGTATACAAATTTTCTTCCACCAAACCTTTGTTTCGCAGAGATTGGCGACAGGTAGCGCAAGAAAAAATTATATACCTGTCGTGCCATAAATACTGTAACAAAGAAAAAATTTTTTTTTCTATTGCAAATAACATTTATTACTTTTACAGTTTGTTATTTCAGTACATAAATATAAAACAATTTAGAATATAAAAAGCTTATTCGAAGTGGTCTCCACTGGCTATCAAACGAAAGAGGAGAAATGTCATCATCATCATCATCAACCCATTATGTCCCCACCGAGGGGCACGGGTCTCTTCCCTGAGGAAGGTATAGGCCATACTCCACCACGGGGGCCAAGTCCGGATTGGTGGAGGCTTGTAAGACTACTGGCTGGTCTTAATGTCAGAAGTTTTCAAGCCACCCTATAAAAGCCTCTGACTTGGCTTAACGACTGCCATCTATCGACGGCATCCGGCACCAACTGCTTAACGTGTCTTGTGAAAGCACGGAACCGCTCGGAAAAATGCCACTAGCGTTAGTCATAGATGGTCACCCATCTATGGACTGAATGCGCCCAATGTTGCTTAACATTCGTGATCGTTTAAGATCACTCAGGCAGCCGAGGCTACGAGCAATTCGAGGAGAAATGTTCAACCTCAAAAATATATGCTAATCAACGCTTCGAGCTGAAAATCAATTTTACAGTTCTCTGTGTGAAGTCCTAAAAAAATTCACTCACGAACCCTCGTCGCAATAAATAAAGTTTATATTTTGACTCCCAACATATTACAACATACGTTTACTTATAATAGACCTCTCTTATTCCCATCTCGTATCGTATTGCCTTCCAGATAGTGGGCAATGACCCTAATAAAGTCGCAGCTGAGCCAGAACCATTTCAGAAGACTGGCATCAAACTCACCTTCCTGAATAGGAACAGCAACGAAAAGGCTTCGGAGTTCATCACCGACATAGATGGGTTCAAAAAAGATCTTCCCTTTATGGACGTGCCCAAGAAGAACGTACAATTCGATTAAAATCAGTTACCGATTCGGCTTTTCTCGGATATCTGGAGACGGAAATGACACGAAATACATTACCGCGATTTCTTTTAAGTAGCATTCAATTTAAAGTATCATAAACGCAATGTATAGCACCTGCCAAGATGACATTACCAACCGGTAGACCTAAGAAATTTATTATGCAGAAGCGACATGAATTTGAACATTCAAATTTATTGAAGCTATACAATATATAAAATATATAAAAAAATACATATATGTATATTGTTTTTCCATCAAACAGCCCCTGTTATTGTCGGTTTTTCTAAATCTGAATCCCGTGTCTCGGATTATATTTCGCAGATATGAAATGAAGCCTTCGAATCCTATTTCCTGTTTTAGATTTTTGTGTAGTGATCGCAACGTAGGAAGCTCTTTAAATTTTTCATGAAAGTTATTACTTATCATACATCGTATCACGCAGTAATCAAATCCATCCATTTTTAAACGATATTTTTTGCCGGGCACTTGTATGGATTGTTGATCTTTACGTGACTGATCTGTGAGCTTGTCGTTTTCCTTCAAAAATTTTAACACGCTGCTTTTCGAAACTCCGGTTGCTTCACAAACCCTGTCCTAAATTTTTTGATGATATTGACTTTCCTCTTTTGTAAATAAATAAGCTTCTTTTCTAAAATAGTTGTATACATTATTTACAATTTCACGAGATTGAGCAACAATTTAAATTAAACATGGCTTAAACAATTAAATTTTTTGAAGCCATGATACACACTATTGGTAATATAATTGTGATAAAATTTGATAGAATAGAATATTTTCACGAATGAAATTAGCGTTCATAAACATAAAATATGTATCATAATACCTACGTCAAACTGTTTTTATTGACACTGTGAAGGCAGACTGTAAAATAGTCAATATATTTTTTTATTTCAATATAAAGGTTGTGTTAGTTTTGAGCTACTAAGGAGGTTTTGTTGCTCATATCGTTATTCGTGTATTCAATAACACAACGAGTAATAAAGGATGATGGGCAAAAATGTATGAAGCGTGGGCCCACTCCAATAAACATGGCTTGTTTATTAAATGAAAGGTCTACATATATACGTTCATTATCAGGCAGGCGCATGCCAGAATTCGCTGTGTGTCTGGAGTTTTTTTTATTTAGAAAAAGTTGATGTTTTTTGTTGTAAATAGAAGTTTTTGGTTAATAAAACATTTTTTTTGCTTATTATGTGAACCACCTAATGTTACATTCTGTATAACATAATAAGTTGAGATTTTTAGGGCAGGAAAATAAAAGTTTTTGGCTTATGGAATGAAAATAATATAATTATAATAGACCAATAATTATCGGTATCCGTGGCATGGGTGGCGGAGAGGTCTCCACAGTAGCATCGCCTCATGCGCACTCATCTAGCACGCTTCACGAGAATTAAAATTAATGATCGGTTTAGGGCCGATCTGCAAGTACCTAACGCAATAGGCTAGTTTCCCAAAAAAATGTAATTAGTCCGTCTTTTAGATTATTCAAAAATAAGGACACGTATTTTTTTATTTGTAAATTAGACCAAAAATGACAAAGATATAGCCCATTAAAGTTACGTGTGACGTCACGCCGTGCTGCATGTTGTAGCACTGAGTGACGTCACACGTAACTTCAATGGGCTATATCTTTGTTATTTTTTGTTTAATCGAAAAAAGAAAAAAATACGTGTCCAATATTTTTTTATAATCTAAAATACGGACTAAATAGAATTAAATTATTTTGACCCTGGAAACTACCCTATTATCAGATTTTTCTTAACGTCATCATCCTAGCGTTATCCCAATTTCCTAGTGCGCTAACTACACTAAGTTTTATGGCGCAAATACTAATTTTTAAATCATCATCAACCCATCAAGCAATTATCGACGGCAGTCGGCATCGACTGCTTAACGTGCCTTCCGAAGCATGGAATCGCTCGGAAAAATGCCACTAGCGTTAGTCATAGACGGTGACCCATCCATGGACTGAACGCGCCGTTTGTTGCTTAACATTAGTGATCGTTTAAGATCACTCAGGCAGCCCAGGCTACGAGCGATTCCAATGTTTTACATGGTCTAATGAATATGCTGGAAGAGGAAGACCGAGGAAAAGGTGGTTGGATTGTGTGCGTGATGTTAGTAAGAATGTGAATGCAGAGATGGCGAGTGATAGGGACGCATGGAAGAGAGTGACATACTGCGCTGACCCCAAATAATGGGAACAGGGCAAGAATATGCTGATTGTTTTCTTACATGAAGCGATTGCTAGACAACCCAGAAGCAGATGTGTCTTAGGTCATGTATGCAATGTAGTCTGCGCTAAGGTCTAAATGGCCGTAAGTCACCTCTTACGACATCCATAGGCTGAAATGGGTTGGTCATTTACTATTATAGTAAATGATGTAGCATTAAGTGGCTTACATATAAGAAAAAAAAATGGTTTCATAAGCCAAAAACTTCTATTTATAACCAAAAATATCAACTTTTTCTAAATCAAATAACTCCAGCCACACAGGAAATTCTGGTATGCACCTACCTGATAATGAACGTATATATCTAGACCTTTAATCTAATAAACAAGCCATGTTTATTGGAGGTGGGCCCATTTTGCACATCATCCTTTAAAGGTCATATTATCTGTAAATTGATAACTCTATGTGAGAGATGAGGGATTCACGACAATTAATTACCGAAGTTGGCCGAATCGTTAACTGATTTTAATCGTAGTGCTAACTATGTCCTAGCGGTTGGAAGACTCCAAAAAGGCTATGTAGGTAACCACTATCTTTATGGAAAACTAATTTTACCGTTTCGTTTTGAAAGTTCGCGATTAGTTGTACAATTAACGACTGTAGCAACTGTGTATCCAAACCTAATAAATTATGTATAACTTAAAACACTTGTGTTTATTAATTATGTTCCTACTGCATCAATATATTATAATATAAACCATTTAATCGCTAAGATATACTGGGTGTTGATTTGTACAGTTTCGTCCGATTCAGAGGCGGTTATTTACAAGATACCGAAGCAGACGTGGTTATTTACATGATACCGAAACAAAAAAAAAATTATTTTTTAATGAAAATCACTTAAAAATCATGAAGTTATATGGCTTAGCTTCTATCGTTCGGACTTGACGGGTCCGGCGGGGGTTTCGCGGGGCGGGCGGGAGGATGCGCCCGCGCGCTCGGCGGCCGGCGGCGCCGCAAAACCGGCTGTTTTAGGTGATTTTCACTAAAAAGATATAATTTTTTTATAAATATTTTTTGCTTCAGTATCATGACATGTAAATAACCACCCCTGAGTCGGACGAAACTGTACAAATCAACACCCTGTATGTTAGATGTGTAGAGCAAGCTTTAGAGGTTTAATCGTCTTGGGAACAATTAATACAAAGTTATTATGAAATTTAAAATCATCCTGTTATATGGCATAGTAGTCTCTACCGGTACTTGATAATGAATCATCCCAGACTCATCGTTGACGTGTTAGCCTGTTGACGTGTTAGCCTGCTTTCGTTTCCTGGGTGAAGTAACAAAGCCAGAAGTATTATTTCTCGTCAAGTCAACCCATTTCGCTACTGAGTACCAAAAACCAAGACCTCGACGTGACCCCTTCAGACTCATGTCTCCACTGGTGTCACCCCTAGGGGATTCATCAGGATTTTCTTACTCCTCGTATCTCCAGGTACAATACCACCAATCGTTTTGTAAATATTTTGACCTAATTGTATGTTAGTTAAAAAAATAGTTGCAATTGAATTATAATAAACTCGTTTAAAAAACAAAATCTTATTTTATTAGGACCTAGTGTTATCTCAATCTAACATTGCGGTGTACTTGAGTAGCTGTGTAATTTTATATCTATATAAATTTTAGATCCTTGCCTTACTTTCTGAAAGTCTTATCTCAAAAAATGGGTCTACACTAGAGCTAAAAAAGATTACTATCCTATTTTTACTTCAATTTATAGCATCTAAGAAATGCCATTTCATTTCTTACCGAAATTTCATAGCATAAAAAGACAAACTGCAGTTTTATTTCTCTCCTGAAAAGTGGTATTTTTTAAGATGAGAAGTTTGAGAAAGAAAAGCAACGATATTATCTCATAAATAGTAATCAGAAATCAAAAATTTATTTCAACGTAAAGAATTTACATTCTGCTTGTTGAATGTCAATGTACATACAGTTATGTATTATGTATTATCTCATAAATAGTAATCAGAAATCAGAAATCAAAAATTTATTTCAACGTAAAGAATTTACATTCTGCTTGTTGAATGTCAATGTACATACAGTAATGTATAATGTTAGCCGCTGCCTTGGGGCCGTCTGTAGTGGAGAAAAAGGCAGCGAAAAAAAACTCCACTCTGACCATCTTTTTTCAAATCACCTTAAAGCTAAGACAAATTAGGTACCTATGAGTGTTCGTATATCAAGAATCTCAAGTAATTATGACAGGCCGGTCGTTGTGCATGTGAAAGCTGCCACTGGAGCCATACATTACTACTTTACCCGGCCCGGCGACCGGACGTGAAAAGGCACTGAGGCATCGACTGCCATCGCCGGCAGCCGGCACCAACTGCTCAGTAAGTGATGATTAGTAACCACTAATTTTAATTGTACTCTGTATAGTACTTGTGTAGATGGAAAAGTGAGTTACAAGATAATTAAAATAAAAGAGCATTAAAATTCACTTTGATAAGAAGTGTAACAACAAAAAGTTTTTTATTTTATTTTTAATTGTAAATTACTTGTGTCCGTATTTACCTACGTGAAAGAAGCAATTATTGGTACTACGGACTATACCCCTGCTTTATGCTGCAAAAGAATGTAATAGTTTTTTGTCCAGCCAACTTGACGTCAGAATGGCTGGTCAAAAAAAAATCCTTGATTACCAAAAATCTATCAAATTTTATATTGAATTTTATTTATATAGATAAATGGCTTATTATTATTATTATTATTATTATATTTTAAAACGATGAAACCTAGTGGGCTATATGAAAAATAAAAGCGTAGGAATAACCGCAATATTGTGATTTTAATGGGCTTAAAACATGGTCAGAAAAACACTAAGCAATTGACAACCAAAAATATTTCAAAACAGAACTTCAATGTGACGTATAAAAGAACAGTCTTCAAAAACGATATAAAAAAACCTAAGGAAACAGCGAGGGGTTCGCCACAATATTCATTACTATTAGATTGTAAAACTAAAAGACGATGATATTCCGGAGATACAAATTAGGTATTAAACCCTACATTGATTTGATTTAGAATAACCTAAGTATTTTCGTATGTTCTAGTCACTAGCCATGTCATAATGGCGGGACCACACATTTTGTTAAATTGTAGGAAGGCTACAAGAGGTAGAAATTTCTTATTGCGGGTACGAATAGGTACGAAATAATGACATAGATTTATATTTTAATGGTTTAAACATATTCTTCTCGCTGTTATAAAGCTCACATTGATTGTAAATCTAAAAGTCGATGATATTCGGGAGGTAGAAATAAGGTAGTAAAATTTACAATGCTTTGATTTTGAATAACTATAGTAGGTATTTTCATATGGTCCTGCCATTATCCAAGTTATAATGGCGGGACCATATATCTTGTTAAATTGTAGTTAGGTTGCAAGAGGTAGAATCTTTTTATTGGAGGTACAAATAGGTATGAAAAAGGTACTAAATAATGAGATAGACAGATTTCAAATCTCATGGCTTAAAAATTATGGTCCCGCCATTATAACGGTCACTTTAGGAAGGTGAGTTTGTAGCTAGTCAGTCATCTGGGCTGGTTACGGTTCTTCTGCGCTTGTGTCATAGTCGTTCACTTCATGGGTCACTATCTGGAAGGCAATACAAAAGACATAAGTGGCTGTAAAGAAAACGCGCACAAAGTTACCAGAAAACTAAGCATCTGAACCTGGCGCACGAGAGTACCGATATTTCGGCGGGTGAGGTCATCCGACATGTAGGGGGTGGTGTTGACCGAAATCCTTCCTATAGTAGCTACCTAGTACCTACTGCACCAGTAAGTACGTCAGCCGTCTGCGAAATCAATTCGCAACTGGAAGCAACTCACGCGGCGCACGAGCTATATTTATGTGCTCCCTGCACACAATGATCCATTTGTCTATACTTGACATTTTTCTCAGACTTTAAACGACAATAAATCAAAAACCTTTAGCGGTAGAGGGCTCGAAACAGTTTGCAAATTTAGTGCTAGCTAGTATAGCTAGCTAGTAGTTTTTGATTTATTGTCGTTTAAAGTCTGAGAAAAATGTCAAGTATAGACAAATGGATCATACGTCCATAGCCCACTTACACGACTCTTCTCCCATCCGGCAAGAGTAGTGTCATTCAAATATGGGCATTAAATGTTGCTCTTTAGATGTATTTTTCATTGGCATCGTGAATTGGCGGACAGCTCGCTAACAGCTGTCAGCTAAATTATGATGCCAATGTAGAGTATATCTAGACAGCGGTATTTAAGGTCCATATTTGAATGGTATTGTTTTTGCCGGGTGGTAGCGGAGTCGTATAGGTGGGCTATGACCTTTACTACGCTTGCGCCCGCGGACTCGCTGCGCGCAGGTAACTAATTTCCTCTTCTGTGATTGGCTTATTACTCTGTTCGTCCTATATTGGTGTATATATATTATTTTAATTGTATTTCATTGGTTAGTTATCTAGTTTTTAAGTTTCATATAACATAACATAATATAACATTTTACATAACATTTTACATACAGTCACATACATTGCTTCTGGCCCCACACTAGGATACCCTGTGTCGTGGGAACCAGAAACAGCGTCGTCAGAAAAATTCAAACATCCAAGACCTGGAGTTTTTTTTTTCTTTCCCCAGCCGGGGATTGAACCCGGGATCCCTCGCATGGTAAGCAGATGCGCCAACCACTACGCCACAGAGGTCGTCACCAAAAATCACCTGTAATAAAATTTGATCATTCTATTCTGTTCTATCTTCCACCTTCAACGTTCAACTGGTCTTGTCATCTAGAACCAAACTCGAACCCCAACCTATTCGTAACGTACCTATAATCCCATCGGCAAATGGGTTAGTTCCAACCAGTCTATCTAACCATTTGAGGCGGTTGGAAGTGGAACTTCGTGTGGGCATGCTTTCGGTTATCATGCAGAAAATGGTGCTGCTTGATACAGTCCGGATGGTCCCGACGTTTTCTTTCGCTGTCGCCCTGACCTCCGGCCTATTGGACTCCTCCTCAGCTGCCTCAGCTGGAGGGCGTCCGTCTGTCCACTTTGGTCAGACGAGACTATTACCTTTCTTATCCACACATAATAACTTCCACACGTTACAATCACTTGACCTAGACCCAAACTAGGGACCCTATGCGTGGCAGCGCCGCTCGATGGAGTGGAGATAATAACCCTAGCAATCCGTGTTTAAGCACTTAAACACTGCAAAGTATTTTTTGCCTCTTTTATGTTTCTCCATTTTTAATACATCAGTCGGATCGGCTACGAAAAAAACTCGCTCGCGCGTCACTGTTCGCTCCCTACCTATTACCCACGCTTGGCGTGGCGCCCCGCATGTATTTACCTTTTCGATAGCGATACGCTTAGTGAAACAGGCCTGGCGGGCCGGCGGTTGCGTGGCAGCGCCATGGAGCGGTCGCGTGGAGGCGCGGGGCGGCGGCGGACATACAAGTACTTCTATAATCTAAGAGGACAAAGTTATTTTTGAGTCTTATTAAGCCGGGTCCGCTGCGCCATGTTACGCGCGTTACAAAAAACGTAACACGTAAATATAATAAAAATGGGCCGTGGTATAACACGTTACCTGAGACATAACGTTACGTTACGTGTTACGTAACACGTAAAGTGTTAATACCACTGTTAATAACGTATTACATTTTTTGTAACACGCGTAACATGGCGCAGCGGACCCGGCCTTAGATTCTCACTGGCTTAAATAAAATAACAACGATGGTGTGGACATTATTATTGATGTATATTGAATATATTTAGAAACTTTATCATTATATACAAAAAATATGTTAGGTATATACAGAAAATTTACTTCATTGTTACTTTATTTAGTCCATCCCCGTTTGAAATCTGATTTGAAACGGGCAATGTTACTTTTTAACTTAACAATTTGGTCTCTGATGAAATTCTGATCTATCTTGCTTCTAAACAAACTTGAGTTACTAGGTATCAGGGGCACACCTCTTGGTTTGCTGACAAATTACTTGACTAATAGGGTTCAAAGAGTCAAAATTGATGATCATAGTAGTGGAGATCTGCCAGTTACCTGTGGAGTACCGCAAGGAAGCGTCTTGGGTCCAACCCTTTTCTTGGCATACATAAATGATCTCTGCAGTCTCGAAGTGCCAAGGGCAAAAATAATCACCTTTGCAGATGACACAGTTATCTTGTTTTCTGCCAAGACCTGGTTAGAGGTACAACACCTTGCCAACACGGGCATGAAAGTTGTTTACGATTGGCTTAATAACAACCTTTTAACACTAGGTTTACCCACCTATACATTCATAATTATGTTTATTAAACAACCAACATATTATTTTGTTCAATATTTAATTAAGTCAAAACAAAAAAGTTATTTCTTCCTTAATGAAATTAAATTGGCATCTAAATAGCCTAACTCAAGTAAAACATTATCGCAATTTCTCCAACACGTACCTAACCAACCGATATTTCCCCGTTGATAAATTCAAGAAGAATGTTCATAATATGATAAATTTGATAATAATTGAATCTTGTGATTTTAAAACAACACATGCCCTTTCATTACAACTTGCCAGGAAATAGAAAAAACTGTTTTCTTCAAATACTAATTTCTACAACAGCAATATTTTGGCATATTATGCTAATTTTTGGATGAGTAAACAAACTACAATTTTATTTTCTAATGTAAATCAATATGTAGGTGTAAATAATTATAATTAAGAAAAAGGACAAGTTTTATTTTAAAAACACATGTGTTGTTTTAAAATTATATGAGTTAGGACATGTCTTGTGTTGTTTTAAATGTAATGATCATACATAAAATTACATTATTTTTAAAAAATATAATCAATTTTATTAATGAAATTTAAACAAAAATTACAATTCCTCAAATATCCACTATATGATCTTCGCTTTGTGTGGTAGGCCACTCAAAAATCTTATGATAAAAGTCTTGAATGTCTTCATGTTCTGGAATCTAAGTTTGCAAAATTGTTTGATGTGATTTAATTTTTTTACATTAATTGGTCGGTTTCCTTCAGGGAAAGCTTTTTGAGATGACAATGTTAGATTGGTGGAGTTGTTGAAATTTTTTAGCCGGAATGTGTGCATTGATAAACCATCAATATATCAATATATTCCCTTGTGATGATATTATTATAACCGGGGCTGTTGGCATTAAATTCAAAGTTGTAATATTTCAACACTTGGAAATGAACTTTGTCTGCTTGTTTGATTTTTTTCCAATTGTTTCCAATGAAATTGAATTATTTTTATAATATTCTTCTTTTTATAACACCATTCTTTGAAATTGAGCACCATTTCCATTGAAAGTGACTGGAGATGTGTGATTTTAAAACCAAAGTGACTGGACATGTGTGATAAGATAAGATAAGATAAGAATATTCTTTACTGTACACGAGGAGAAACACAAACATAAAATATTTACAAGATAACAGTACAATTGGCGGCCTTATTGCTAAAAGCAATTTCTTCCAGACAACCCTACGATGGAAAAATTTCTGAAGGAAAAAGGAGACGGGTAGTCGGTGCAAACATGAATATTAAAACTATACCGTATTTCGACGCTCTCGTTAATAGTATTAGAATGCAGGGCCATTTGTGGTATTTTGAGAACATGTAGCCATACTCCTAAGGAATAAATTCCTTCAAAAATTTGATTTTCATAAAAGTGTGACATGTGTTGTTTTAAAATCACATGATTCAATTGTCAATCGCAATAGGCTAGTTGCTCTAAAAAATGTAATTAGTCCGTCTTTTAGATTATTCAAAAATAAGGGACACGTATTTTTTTATTTGTAAATTAGACCAAAAATGACAAAGATATCGGCCATTAAAGTTACGTGTGACGTCACGCCGTGCTGCATTTTTTAGCACGGAGTGACGTCACACGTAACTTTAACGGGCTATATCTTTGTTATTTTTTGTCTCATCGAAAAAAGAAAAAATACGTGTCCAATATTTTTTTTATAATCTAAAATACGGACTAAATAGAATTTAATTATTTTGACACTGGAAACTACCCCATTTTGGCCCGCTTTGACCCTTTGGCTGTTCTTTTACCATCTTTGTGTTTTGGAACCCCATTAGGAGTTAGAACAATCTTTTTTACGTATCGTCCCCTAGCTCACAACGCCGCTTAAGTCATTTTACCAACTTTGCAGGTGTGACCAATGGTTAGACACGCAATGAGCAGCTCCATCTAATGGCATTCAAATGTGAAAACCGCCAATTTTCGACTTGAGCGGTGTCGTAAGCTAAGGGACGATATTGCTCTTAACCAATATCTATGTTGTATCATCTGACATACAGTTGACATAAACTTCAAACTACCGATCGTTTGTTTTGCCTATGATTATTTAGTTCTTCTTCGTAGTTTAGGTCAATTGTATGTTAGATGACATGACATAAGTGAAGTGTAACTAGGTGAAACGCCTTTCGATAAGGCGTAGTGGACCCGTTAAAGTTAAACAGAACCAACACCAACATCTTTGAAATTTTCTGATGCACTTGGACGAGTACGAGATCGATTATCGTGTCGATTTTATAAATTCACATCACTACCATTTCATCGATATGTTTACGTTTAATGCGTTACGGGGTTAAATAAGCCCTGTAAAAATCACTTTTAGTGCGGTACGGGGTCGAAAGAGCCTCGTAAATTTTTAAAGTTTCTCACTTCGTCATCTTTCATCGATACTAGGGGCGAAAAAAAGCGGATTATAGGGAATTTATCTGTCTATCATAAGGTGAAAAAAAAAACTCAAATATTTCAAAAACTCATAAAATTACAGCCAAATTAAGTGACTCGTGTATACGCGGCGCTGTCGACCCTTTAACGCACCAACGGAAAGTCACGGTTGGGGTCTTATACGCCCCGTAATTGCACTAAGAGCCCGGTACCGGTTTTGAGCCACCGCGCTGAACGTGTTAAATTTATTTATTATTTATTTATTTCGGAGTATATCCATATAAAAATTGTTAGTATTATGTACTTAACCTATATTAGTAACTAACTCTAGGTAAGCTAATTTAATTTAAATATTTAGTAGTTCCACGCACATGCAAAATTCATCTAAAGAGCAACATTTAAAGGCCATATTTGAATGACACTACTCTTGCCGGGTGGCAGCAGAGTCGTGTAAGTGGGCTGTGACCTTTAGTTTTCATTTACTTTTTTCAGAAATAATACACGAAAGTATTTAAAATTACCGCTATCTGAGGACTTAATGAACACCAACGAAAAATATGAGATGGTTTTCACAAACCTGTCAAATAGCCTATCCAGGTTGGCCCTCTCGTAGCCCTGATGTCATCAAACCATCGTATGTGTGGTCTCCATAAAAGGACTTTGCGGCTCCCTCTTCCATTCTTCCGACGACATACGTGTCCTGCCCACTGCCATTCAAGTCGCACAACCCGTTTTCCGATATCGGTAACTTTAAAGCGTTGGCGAATGGTTTCGTACCTTAGTCTGTCACGAAGGGATTTGCTGAGTATCGACCTTTCCATTTCTCTTAGGGTGATTTTGAGCCTGTTGCTGGTTTCCACACCACAGTGAGCGTCCACGTCCATGTTTCGCAAGTGTACCTAAGTCATTCTGGTAGAACACACTGATTGTAGTCTTTAGTGTCTTAGGGATTTTTGAGTGGAAGAAGTCTTTAAGCTATCCGAAAGCTGCCCATGCAAGTTGTTTTCTATGTTTGAGTTCGCGTGCTAGAGATCTTTTAACTATAGATCCTTTGGCTATAGATACCACCAAAAACCAATACCTACTTAGAAGAGATGAAGCACGATGAAGCACAGTCATAACCTCTTCAGTCCTGACCTTGAAAATAATAATAGTTTTCTATTGTTATTTTGTCGACACGGGACTGAGGAGGATAATGCCTCAAGATTAGGTACATACCATCCTTTCTAGGATTATTTAGAACATGGCTGCAAAAATGAGATCTGCCCCCATCGTCGTAGTGTTTATGTAAGTTTTTTGTTACCTAATTGTCAAGATTTTGTTATTTGATACTTTAAAAGTCTTTAACGGTCTTTTTATTTTGAGAAGAAATATTTGTCTCAAAGTCTCATAAAGGTGTTTAATATAACTTTCGTTCCCTTTTATTATTTTAAAGTATACTGAATTCCATCGGTATTCGATAGCAAAATGTTGTATATCAGTCTTTTGTAAAAAATAACAACTTTATTATCTTTTCATGCTTATCAGACTGTATTTTTGTTTGATTAAAAATATAATTAGAAATTTCAAGAAAATTAAATTTAAAACAAAAAAGTTATTAAGTTTTTTGCGTCTCCTGAAAAGTACGCATGTCATGACATAGAACTTATTGCGATATCAACGACGATGTAATAAAAATACGTGAAAGTCTGTAATGGGCCATGTTATTAATATCAAATGTTATATATTTTGTTATTGACTTTGCTGTGCCTTCAAACAAATAAATAGCAGGCTATTTAGACCACTATCCCACTACGCTGACCAGCTGAATCTTGGACACGTTCATCGATGCGTTTTTCTTGAACTCATCTATGTCGGTGATATAATCCAAGGCTGTTTCATTGTCTCCGCCAATTATGTTACTCGCATTCAGGAAGGTGAGTTTGTAGTTATTCATGTCAGTCCTCCAGCTCAGTTGCGGTTTCTCTACGGTTGTGTTAATGTTCACTTCATGGCCCACTATCTGAAAGGCAATACGAATGAGACATGGCCTGTAAAGACGTGGCCTGTAAAGAAAACGCGCACAAAGTATCAATCAGAAAACTAAGCATCTGATTCTGGCGCACGAGGTTACTGACATTAGGGGGTAGTGTCGACCGAAATCCTTCCTATAATCCTATCCGCGGATGGGTTAGTTCCAACCAGTCTCTCTAAAGCCTGTATTACACCGGGGCAACACTGTGCGGCATTGCGGCATGCCACAAGGCCGCATGCTACAACGTCGCACATTGTGACAAGAACCTTGTGGCATGGCAACACCTTGCGTCATGTGGCAAACTGTCGCAGCTTCTTCTTCTTCTTCTGCCGCACCTTTGTAGCATGCAGCCTTGTGGCATGCCGCAATGCCGCACAGTCTTGCCCCGGTGTAATACAGGCTTAAGGGTCTAATTATATGCGTCCACGCGACCGAGCGGCCCGGCCGCTACACCACGAAATTACAAGCAATGAGGTATTGGTAAAGTTTGGTTGGTTTGGTTGTATTGGTAAAGCTTGTGGCATGCCACAAGGCCGCATGCTACAACGTCGCACATTGTGGCAAGAACCTTGTGGCAATGGTAACGACAATTGTGTGTAACGATTTATTTAAATAGCGGCGCGGTCGTGCCTTCGAGCGGCGTGGTCGCGCGGCTCGGCCGCTCGGACGAGTTTCATTCAACGTGTTCACTTGTATCGGTGCATTTGAAGCGGACGGGACGCTCGCGGCCGCTGGAATTTGCGGCCAAACCGCTCGGTCGCGCGGACTCATATAATTCAAGCCTTACCATCTGAGGCGGTTGGAACTTCGTGTGGGCATGCTTTCGGTTATCATGCTGACCTCCGGCTACTTGGACTGCTTAGCCGGAGGGCGTCCATCTGACCACGTTGGTCAGACGAGGCTATTACTTTCTCATTCACATAATAATAACTTGCACATATTACAATTACTTGACCTGGTCCCAAACTAGGATACCCTGTGTTATCGTAACCAGGCAAGGAAATTACAAACATGAAAAAACACCTATATTCTATTTACTGAAGCGAACGACTAAAGGTAAACAAAGACACAGCATCTCTCAAACTTACATCTCACTCAAAATAGCTCATTCACGCAGCTTTGCTTGCATCGTATACATCGGTTTGGCAGAATCAGCGTTGGGTCCGGCTCGCTCGCCCATATTTTCCGTTTCGTAATAACAAAAACAAAAGTATAACAACAACTGGACTATGGACAAAACTTCTTTGCGGACTACATGCGGGATAGGCGGCAGTATGTTGACTGCGGTGGATATATGTCTGAGCCATACTTCACTCGATCAGGCGTCAGCCAGGGAAGTAATTTGGGTCCCTTAGAATTTATTCTCATGGTTAATGACCTCCCTGAGGTTGTGAGTAATTCGGTATGCTTGCTTTTTGCAGACGATTTAAAGTTAATGAGGGAAGTTGTGGATGAGTCTGACTGTATCGCGTTGCAGGCTGATATAGACAGGGTAGTGGCCTAGAGTAATGTGAACCGGCTGTTATTCAACGTCGCTAAGTGCCAGGTCATTTCTTTTAGCCGCAAGCAGTCGCCGCTTTCATATCAGTACCGAGTGGACGGCACTCCTATGCAACGCGTTTCAGAGGTACGGGATCTGGGTGTTCGATTCACCACTGATCTGACGTTTCGTGAGCACATTGTCAACGTCTGCAAGAAGTCCTACAGAAACCTGGGCTTTGTGATGCGCCAAACGCAAGTGTTCACGAATCTTTCAGCTGTACGCGCTCTTTACGAGGCCGTCATCTGGAGTCCACATGAGAAAAAATATAGGCTCATGTTGGAACGTATCCAAAATAAATTTATTAGGTTTATGTACTTGAAAATGTATGGGGTTTATCCGTTTTACCCTCTGATGTATCCCACCCTGTTCATCTTGGGCATGGTCGGGTATAACCAGCTGGAGGTAAGAAGGGAGTTAGCTGTAGCTACCTACGTTATGAAATTGTTGCGAGGTATACAGTGCAACCCTGAAGTATTGCGGATGGTAAGCTTGTCTGTGCCAGACCGCTATGTGTGGCGCAGACGTCGCGTTGGGTTGTTGGCGGTGCCGAGCACACGCACCAACCTGCTGCGGGACGCTCCCCTCACGCGTGCCATCCGCACTCTAAACTGCATTTCGGAGACCATCGACATTTTTAGTTGTACTCTGAATGAATTTACAAAAACGGCACTTTTTCTTTTATGTTACAATGCAAATATACGTAGAGTAAATTTTTTATGATTGAAATTTTTTTTATTAATGAAGTGTATGAATTTATAATATTTTTATGATTTTAGGTATTTTTATTTTTATTGACATTGTGTGATTTGATTATTTAGTATTTGTATATTTTTATTGTTTTTAATTTATAATGCAAGTTGTAATTTTATTATTGTCATTTTTTCTATTAAGTCTATGAATTAATAATATTTTTATGGTTGTAGGTTTTTTATTGACATGTGCGATTAGATTATTTTAAATTTGTATTAATATAATTTTATTGATTTTAATTTATAATGCAATTTGTAATTTTAATAATTTATAATTTAATAATTTGAACTTCACTATCGCAATAGGTCAGCCTGTAATGATAGTTGTAAGTGTTATGAAATCACATCACATCACACTAATATTATAAACGTGAAAGTTTGTGTGTGTGTTTATATGTTTGTCAGTCTTTAGCGCTGAAACGGCTGGACGGATTTTAATAAAATTTGGTATGGAGTTAGCCGATACCCTGGATTAAAACATAGGCTACGTTTTACCGCGGGGAAATATCTTATTCCTACGGGAAAATCGATGAACCGCGGGTAACACCGCGGGGCACAGCTAGTAAATAATAAAATAAAAAAAATAAAAAAACTTTACCAATACCTCAATTACAATGATGAACAGACTAAAGAGAAGTTGCACTCCCATCAACTACAACGTCAATCGTGAGTAAATATGGCGTCGGGGTGGCTATCTTACTTTTTTTTGTCTTTAATTAAAAAAGAGGTTCGTAGTCAGCTGTCCATACTTCTTCCTACACTTCGCGTAGCCCATTAGCATAAAATAGTCTATCATAATCGGCCTTTAAAAAAGTCCGTCATCATTCCTAGTTGCGAACATATTTGGCAGCAGTAGGATCGCTTTTATTTGAGGACCACTGAAATTTTAGGTATTTTTTGGGGCATTGATCTCTTAAGCAAATGGTATTTTCATGATAAAATAAAATATTTAGTTAAATCAACTGCAAATGGGGGATAAATCAGGTAATAGCAGTGTTATTGTGTCTATTGCCTAATGGTATTTATTAGGCATATCGTTTTGTATAACTTTGCTAAATATTATGCAGTGTTATAAATGTGGCATATTGAAAAACCAAATTTTTGACATGTTGACACTTAGTCGTTCGCTTAAAAAAATAGACTGTAGACTGAGCCCATTTGTACAAATGAAAAGGTCAAACGACTCTAATCGCGATTATTTATTAGGTAAAATTCCCTTTATAATAGGCTATGTGATAGTGTGAAAAAAAAACGGTATTATTATTTTTATACGTTTAAATGATGAGTGTTAAAACCGCTTTAAGGCATTTTAACTAACAAAAAAATGATTATTTATAAAAAAGCGCACGATAAAATTTCATAAATATGTATCTGCGAGCATTGCATCAAAAACGGCCTGGATTGGCCGATTCTGTGATGAGGTCACAGCTCAGTGAAAATAGCGCCTGTCATTCATGCCCTTCTTACGTTCATTGGTTTGATTACTGACCAGTGACGTCATAATTCCTGGGCGATGCCCAAGATGGGCAATAGCCTAACATAGCGTTTTAACGGCTTATTTCAAAAGTAAATTTTCATTTGCATTTTTTAGAAGAAATACACGAAATAATTTAAAATGACCACTTTCTGAGGACTCCATGAACACCAACAAAAAATATGAGATGGTTTTCAGAAATCTGTCAAATAGCCTATTATGCATGAGCATCGTGAGTCATTAAAAAGTTCCAGAGCGTGCACATGCCCTCATCGAACGAATCAACTGTGGCTTTCATAGACATCCGATTAGTAATCCCGAAAGTGGTGACGTTTATGCCAGCATATTATATAGTATGTTTCAGAAGACTAAATACTTACTACAAAATTGCATCATTATAGTACGGACTTACAAAAGGCTCCCTGGGAACTATTTATAAAAAAAATTGTATGGAGCTGACATAATAAATATCTCGGGAGTCGCACGATTGGCGCTAATTATTTTCAAGGTAGTCAATCTTTGGCCAAAGGTGCGATTTTTTCTTATATTTTGTATCAAACGTTTAATTTTATTCCAGCTTAGCATTAACAACTATTGCATTAAAAATAATATGCCAACGAAAATATATGAATATAATAATAAATTTTAGTGACAATTATTCAGGTAACTTAATTTTTATATAGGCATTTTTAAACTATTCTTCAATAAAGACATATAGTTACGACTATTTAGAATAATAACACAAAATATAAAAATAAACATAAAACTGTTATAACTAAGACTTACAAAACGCAAAAAACGATTATTTAAAAAGTTCAATAATAATCACTTAAACATATTTTTTTATATATTCATATATTTTTGTGGTCGTATTATTTTTATTGCGCTAGTTAGATGTGAAACTGGAATAAAATTAAACTATTGATACAATACAAAAAACGATTTGATTATTAAAAAAATTGTTTCGCATCTTTTTAGGCCTCATTATGCAATTTGTCAAAAAATTCAAATATTTGAAAGAATGACTCCCTAAAAAATAATAGATAGGTAGATAAATCTAATTTTCTTAATAAGCGCCAATCATACGAGACCGGAGATATAATATTTACTATGTCAGCTCCATACATTTTTTTTAATAAATAAATCCCAGGGAGCCTTTTGTAAGTCTGTACTTCAATGGTGCAAATTTTCACATACGTATTTGGTCTTCTGAAACATATTATTATGATTATTTTAAAAGCAAATTTTCGTTTGCCTTTTTTAGTAGAAATACACGAAAGAATTTAAAATGACCACTTTCTGAGGACTCCATGAATATGATATGGTTTTCAGAAATCGGTCAAATAGCCTATTCTTAATCCAGATACCAGCCTTAGGTATCTCTTGACTTACCTGCACGGAGAGTTTTCTAAACGTCGAATTGTTGCTTGAAACGAGGTGATTCTCCACCCATCTACTGATATCTATCATTCTAATAGCCTTCAGAGCATTATCCTGAAGACAACAAAAAAATATTCTTTAGATATTATACATACAATGCGCGTGGCGCGACTTTTATTTATGATGAGGTTTTTTTTATGGAGTTTCGTACTTTTGTCATATTTTTATGTTTAGTACCTGATGTTGATAATAATTTTGATTGTAATATAAATCTTACTTTACTTTATTATTATTTTATTCTCATTATTTAACAGGAGTTTGCTGATAAATCAGCGTTGTGTTGATCTTTTACACACAACATTTAGGCTGAGCAAACTTTTTTTTTATTTTTATTTAATTTGTAATCAATGTTATTCTTTATTTATCAATTATTGTAATTTAAAAATTAATATTTTTATTTTTAAGCAATTTTTATAACCAAAATCAAGGTTAATTCTCCTTGCCAAAATAACCAAATTTTTATGTAACTCACAAATTTGGTGATTTTTAACCAATATCTATTACAATTTTCTATAGCACCTACTTGTTAACGTATGCCTTTGAATAATGTTTAAGCCACAGAACAAAAAAAAAGAGTAGAAATCGTAAGTGGGCGGTGCCCGCGTGCCTCAAATTAGCAATGTATTGCCTAAGCGTAGTCTATGACAGTTTTTCTTACGTCAGTTGCCGTGCGCTTCTAGTAAAGAAAACAATTGTGAAAACTCTACTAAAATGCCTTATTGTGCTGTGTTAGAGTGCAAAAATAAAAGTTGGGGACCAAAATGTACCGATCATGTCGTAACATTCCATCGGTAAGTAGTATTTCCATTGCATTTAATTTAATACAAATTAAATTTGCAATGACATGAACAAGGAAAGCAATCCGAAAGTGAGAAAGTAAAACCACCTTATTTACTGGAATATAATGTTCAATTTTCGTCGAAGTCTGTGTACTTTTTCTACAAATTTCTGTCAACATTTGAATGCTACTCAATTCAGCTGGGACACAACATTATAAAAATCTATCGATAATATTTTGTCTATGACTTAGCAGTAATAAATAATTATCGGTACTTTAGATAGAGTACCTGCGTCTTATTAGGTACTTTGGGAAAATAATTGTCGTTATTTTATTTTAATTGAAGACCTCTGTGGCGCAGTGGTTAGTGCATCTGACTACCATGCGAGAGATCCCGGGTTCGAATCCCGGCTGGGGACAAAAAACAATCCCAGGTCTTGTATGTTTACATGTTTGTGACGTCGTTGTTTCTGGTGCCCACAACACAGGGTATCCCAGGGTGGGGCCAGGGGCAATGTATGTGCCTGTATGTATGTGTTTATTATCATCTTTTATTATTATTATTATTATTTAACACATTTTTAGTTGCAATTATTTTTGATACTGCGCAAAATTTATTGATCATGTTCCTTGACGCTGTTTAGTTCCTTTGCGAGAATGTGGTCCTGACTGCAGTATCATGTCATTTTTGTAAACTTTTAATCCGGATCAACTTACCCATCCCATTTTGAGACGAGCAACCGAACAACGCAAGCTCCGTCTCTGCTCACCACCCACTCACTGCTCTGCGTATCGGGGCGAAGCCTAGTCGGACTCGTCCGATAAAACAACACCCGTAAGTAGATCCGGACTAAATGTTTACAATGTGTTGTGCCGAAAGTTTTAGTTCAATAAACATGTCACTTTTATTAGTATAGATTGGCGTATTGTCATCAAAACAAAACCAGCATGCATAATTTCAAAATTAGGTGATTTTATGTGCTCGTGTAGTAAAATCATCTGGGGGGTCTAGATAATTTAATCAATGCTTACTCCATAAATCTATGGGGAAGTCTCGTGACTTTCGTTGGCAAATGTCATCTCCATAATATAAGTGAAGCACAAGCGTTGATGGATAACGACATTTTAAATAAATAAATAAAAAAATAAACAAACTATACATACGATAAGTTTGCTGGGCCTCGTTTCAAAAGCGACTATGGTTAGTTTCATATGAGAATTCCATATACGTTGCGTAGCCGATCATCCAGAAGGTAGGTTAATATACTAACAGGCTGCGTAATTTACATCGAATTATTATTGTAATTAAATTAAATATCAACTGTCGCTTTACGAAACAATTCTATAATTTGTCGATAGGCCATCCATAGCTGAGAAGCACAATTGCACATACTTGTTTTTTAATTTTCGACTTTATGGTCTATCACATAAAACTTCTCGACGGTCAGACGCGGCGGGATTTCCAGCTAGTGTGGAGTAGCGGTACTACGAACAAAGATCTAATGTCAAACTTAATTTCATCATTATCATTTGATTTTGATCGTTGTTTATATCACCAAAAGGTTCATATGTTACGTGGAACTTTTATGATGTAGACCTTTTCGGCATTGCCTTTATTTACCAATGGCAGCTTGGCATTCATAGTGTGGGTTTTGGCTTATGTGTGAGTTTGGTCACACTGGTTTTCCTGCTGATAGGTCATGTCACTCCTTCTACTCTTTTTTTCTGTTCTGTGGCAATCGAGGCTACGTAAAAAAAAAGAATATTCATTATTGCACACAAGAAGCAAGAGACAAATAAAAGTTACAGTAAAAAAATATATATACAATAGGCTTTCTTATTCTCTATAAATTGTACACGATAAGTTTGCTGGGCTTCGTTTCATAAAGCGACTATGGTTAGATTATGAGAATTCCATTATAGGTACATTGCGTAGCCAATCATCCATAAGGACAGTTAATATGGTAGCCGGCTGCGTAATTTACATCGAACTGTGGTACAGTTTGGCAGAAGGGAATACATTATGTTACTTTGTCAATGTAGATACTAAAAAAAAAAAATGATTAAGAAACATTGTCATAACAAATTAATTTTCAAATGTCGCTTTATGAAACAGTTCTATAATTTGTCGATATGGCAATATGTCCCATCCTTAGCCTGAGTAGCAACATAGCAGATAGTTATTTTTCAATATTCGACTTTATGGCATAAAACTTAAAGCTTCTCGACGATCACACGCGGCGGTAGTTCCATCTAATGTAGAGTAGCGGTACTACAAAGCAAAGATGGTATGTCAAACTTAATTTCATAATTCGACGACCTCTGTGGCGTAGTGGTTAGCGCATCTGCGTACCATGCGAGAGGTCCCGGGTTCGAATCCCGGCTGGGCACAAAAAAAAAGAAACCCAGGTCTTGGATGTTTACATGTTTGTGACGTCACTGTTTCTGGTTCCCACGACACAGGGTATCCTAGTGTGGGGCCAGAAGCAATGTATGTGCATGTATGTAAATGTTAATGTTAATTATCATTTGATTTTGATCATTGTTTATATGATTGAAATAGTTCATGTTTTACTTGGAACTTTTGTGATGTAGACCTTTTCAGAATTGCCTTTATTTGCCAATGGCAGCTTGGCATTCACAGTGTGCTTTTGATTTGTGTGTGTGAGTTTGGTCACACTGGTTTTCCTACTGATAGGTCATGTCACTATTTCTACTGTTTTTTTTTGTTCTGTGGTTTAAGCAAATGAAAGACTTTCTATTTAACGACTTTGATTAAAACAAAAGATTTTTCAAGGTCATTCATACAAAACTTTATATGTATATCCCTACGATGTATATCCCTGTACAGCGACTGGGATCTGACTATTGAGAGTGACGCGCATGTGCTCTCAAGTGGCTATACAGGCAATTTTGCCGGAGAATGTGCGTCCACATTCGCTGCACCTTAACACCCGTCCAACGTAATAAATTGTAGTGTATGGCCGCAGGTCGTCGGGCCTTGACCTCGTCTCGCTTAGCATCGAGCTCTGATCTACGTTTCTCGTCAAAATATTCATCTTAGAGCTCACGGCATGCCTCAAGCCTGCCCGGTTGGCTGCCAATGTCTCCCACTGTGTCAGGTCCAGGTCACATCGTTTCATGTGAGGCTTAAGCACATCTTTGTACCGCAAGAGTTGACCGCTTTGCGTCCGCTTGTCAACCTGCAGCTCTAAGTAGGAGATGCGCTTTGCCACTCTGTCATCAGGCATACGGGTGACATGGCCGCACCAGCGCAGCTGCCACTGCATTAGACAAGCCTCTTTACCGCCGGACTTCACTCGCCTATACCGGGTGTTGATTTGTACAGTTTACTCCGACTCAGGGTTGGTTATTTACATGATACTGAAGCAAAAAAAATATTATATATATAAAAAAAAAAAACTTTTTGTGAATATCACCTAAAATCCCGGTTTTGCGTGGCCGGAGGCGAGCGCGTGGGCGCACTCTCCAGCCCGGCCCCGCGAAATTCCCGCCGGACCCGTCAAGGGCAAACGATAAATTTGTGATTTTTAGGTGATAGACCGAAAGATAGTGACACAAATTACTTGGTCATTAGTAACAGTATGGCGGTTCTTCAGGGGTCTTAGTACGCAATGACAAAAAGAAAAATTATGGTCATAGCGCTGGTACCGGCGGCCCTCGCGTGGGCGTTAGTCGAACTCGTCGGATAAATTACTAGTGTCAAACGATTTGTACCACAAAAAATTTAGTATTTTCCGATAGTCCATAAAAAACAAAGTAGGCGGTAGTGTCATTCCATACTTCTCCGGTGTGACTTACAGCCCGCCATACCGACGTGAATGGGTTCATTAAAAAAATAAAAATTCAACCATTTGTACCAGGTTAATTTTGGCAAAGTTAATTATCGTCGAGCAGCCATTTACGAAAATCACCATGCCATACTTTTCGGACCGTTCCAAATGGTCACAAATGGCCGAAAATCTGCATTATTTTTTTTTTCGCCAAACGATTTGTAACAGTATTGCATTTGGATTTTTGGAAAGCATTTGATAAAATGTGACCGTTATTATATTTGCCATACTTCTAGTAAGGGGAAAAACGTGCTGCCATACTTGAAAAACTTATTTATTCGACACGTTTCAAAAATACAACTGTACAATACGTAGAATATTTTTTTACAGCATGGGATCATTATATTCTGTTTGTTTGGATGCAATTCTACCCACAAAAAAATATCCCGGATTGTAACCATGGGGCGGACGACTGTGAGCCTTAAGCCAACACGTAAAAAAAAATTTTAAAAACTTGACGATTTGTACCAGTATGGCACTTAGATTTTTGGAAATTATATGATGCAATGTGACCATTATTATATTTGCCATACTTCTAATAGAGGGAAAAAGGGGCAACATACTTGTAAAACTTGATTTTTCAACTGGTTTTCAAGGTGGAAGACATAAAATCATTTGTTACAGTATGGCATCATTGTATTCGGTTCGTTTGGGTGAAATTCAACCTAAAAATAATTATCCCATACCATTATAACTGCCGTATACCTGCGTTGTCAGACATTGTGTCTCTCAACACGATGAGCAATCGTCCTAGCGGTGGTAGCAGGCTCTCACACTTCTATTTTTAATCATTTAGCTGTATAGGAGCTGTTGAAAAAAAATGTTAGGGTGGTAGAAATAGTTTGGCGAAAAAAAAAATACTGATTTTCGGCGGTATGGCGACCATTTGGAACAGTCCGAAAAGTATGGCATGGTGATTTTCGTAAATGGCTGCAAGACGATAATTAACTGTGCAAAAATTTGCCGCGTACAAATGGTTGAATTTTGTTTTTTTTTACTAACGCATTCGCGTCGGTATGGCGGGCTGTAAGGAGAAGTATGGCATGACACTACCGCCTGTTTGTTTTTTATGGACTATCAGAAAATACTAAATTTTTTGTGGTACAAATCGTTTACACTCGTAATTTATCCGAAGAGTTCGACTAACGCCCACGCGATTGGGCCGCCAGTACCAGCGCTATGACCATCATTTTTCTTTTTGTCATTGCGTACTAAGACCCCTGAAGAACCGCCATACTGTTACTAATGACCAAGTAATTTGTGTCACTATCTCTCGGTCTATAATTTTCACTAAAAAAAAAATATTTTATTTATATTTTTTTCGCTTCAGTATCATGTAAATAACCATCCCTGAGTCGGAGTCAACTGTACAAATCAACACCCTGTATATGTATATGTTATTATTATGATAAATTGTTATTTATCTTTTACTCTATCGGCCCTTAAAATATATGCGCTCGATTTGTTACGACCTTTTATACGCAATTTCAAAGAGAGAGAATGTGTTTAATCTCACGTTTTCCTACAGCATATTATTATGTGATTTCAACCGTAGGCATAAGACAACCTTACACTAGGTACTTACTTCTTTAACCAATCTTTGAAAGTTGTAATTTCTGTTGACTATTTCCTCCCAATTGCTGAACACCTGAAAATAATCAGCTCCACTAATTTACGCTCATTGAAATTAACCTACCACCATTTCCTGTAGTTGATCCGTCCATAACCCAGTACCTAAGTCAATATTTGTTGACCTAAGATGTACGGACGCACTGGCGAAAAAGTAAGTGTCTAGTGCCAGTAGAAACTATTGACGTCTAACTTATTCATCATCATCATCATCATTCAGCCACAAGAAGTCCACTGCTGGACATAGGCCTCCTCCATGGATTTTCAAAAAGACCGGTTGGAAGCGGCTAGCATCCACCGTCTTCCCGGCACTTGGATGAGATCGTCTGTCCATCTTGTGGCTGGTCGTCCTACGCTGCGCTAACTTATTAATTCATTGTAATTTATTACACACGAAACATTAAGCGGAATAATACATAAGAAATGGCATGTATAAATGCATCGCGCGATGCCTAACTAACGCTTAAAACCTAACTAGCTCAGTTGAGCCGGAGAGATGGGGCTTACCAATTACGCCTGCCAATACATTAGACGACTCAAAATTTTTATGTGAAGAAATTTCATTTACCTACTCATATGAAAGTCAAAAAAACCTAAATAATCTATGTGGGCGTCCAGACGGCGAAATAAAATTGTAACTGGGCTGGTCTTGTCAGTCGAATGAACTCAGATAGGTGGGCAAGAGTCACCACCGAGAGGGTGCCGCAATATTGACATCGAAGTCGAAGCCCGCCTAGAAGGCAGTTGGGACAATCTCGACGAACATCTGCCGGAGTGGTCAGAGGTGGCGGACCGAAAACTTTGGACTGAAGTGGGGGAGGGCTTTGTCCAGCAGTGGGACACAATAATAGAGACTAGTTAATATGAAAGTCAAAAAACCCACATCAAAAATATTTTTGAGCTTTCATAAGGTGTGAAAACAGATAATGTGACAATGTAACTATATTGTCATGTAGTTAATGTAGTTACTTTGTCACATTATTTGTAGGTCTCTGTTTTCACACCTATATCTATATTAATAATTTCGTTCGGGTCTACGGTAGACTCGAACGATATGCACACCAAATGAAAGAGCGTAAAAAAATAGTTGATCTGAGTCGACAACATATGGGCGGAAAATTCGTATTATCGAGCAGCATCAATATAAAAATTATTAAATTCAACAATGGCGTTGCTAAGTAAACATGTCAATGTCATCATTGTTGTGTTAGTGTCACAAGTTTTCATTGTGAACTGTTATGGCCGGTTTACATTATTTTAGTGTTTAGGAGAGTGCTATAATACAATAAGAGAGGCAAGTGCATTAGTACATTACTAGATGTTCGAGTGAACGTTTATATTTCTTCCAGTAGAGTGTCACTTCGTCGACGTCGCGAAATATGCGCTATCCTACTCAAAATACTATGAGTTTTAATGGAACACATAAGTAAGTTTGATAATTCGAGTTATTGAAAACAACACGCACCCGTCACGAGTCACTTGCTAAAGTTCTCACTAAATTTTTAGTTTATACACAGATAAGTAACGAGGATAGTAACGCGCTCAGGTGTCACTGGATAAAACAATAGAAACCAATTCTATTTTGATTCTAATTGAAAGGCAACTAGAACCGTGCTATACCGTAAAACGTACTAAAGCAAGTGGCGCTTACACGTTTCTACAAAAGCACTCTCCTTTAACAAGAAAGGAAGAAAGAAAGAAAGAAAGAAAGAAAGAAAGAAAGAAAATTTATTTATTTGATACTCAAAACAAAACAAAAAAACACACACACACAGAATGCGTACAATAATCAAAAAATTACACAGAAAGCATAAAAAGCGTAAAAAAAAAAAACTGTACAACATGAAAATAATAATTTACATTTACATACAGGCACATACATTTCTTCTGGCCCCACACTAGGATACCCTGTGTCGTGGGAACCAGAAACAGCGACGTCACAAACATGTAAACATCCAAGACCTGGGATTTTTTTTTGTCCCCAGCCGGGATTCGAACCCGGGACCTCTCGCATGGTAGTCAGATGCGCTAACCACTACGCCACAGAGGTCGTTAAAGGTTGAGCCCCCAAAATGGGCCCGATTCAGCATAATGTTGCAACAGAGTGTAAAGTAAAGCACTCTCCTAAACACTAAGATAATCTAAACCGGCCCTTTGATCTAATTTGTAAACTTCATGGTGTGTGGAATACCGTGGCATCCAAAAAGGTTATTAAAATCTGTGCCAACTGAGAAGGTGTAGTAAGTAATCTGTGGTGTTTTTCATTAGCGAGAGCTCAGAAGAAGGTCCTTCTTCTGAGGGCGGGAGGGAAGACAATAATTTGACATTGAGTTTTGGAAGGGTCTGAAAAATAATTGAAAAAGGAAATCAAAGTCATAAATTGATCTTTATTGTTTTGGTTAGTTAGGTACCAATAAACTTATTGAAATGAAAAAGCCACTAGATAAGAAAAATACCAAAAATTAAAATGATGAAGAAAAACATGTGGTCAACACAAAACTAAAAGCTGTAAAGCCAAAGAGAGGGAGCTGTTTTTAGTTGATTAGCCAAGTGGATTCTACGTCTCATACGTCATTAGATTCACTAGCTGTTAACTAAATTCAATGCTGTTAAGTTTATGAAGGAAGCTCATTTAGTTAGTAATTTGTGATGAGGTACACATGACAAAGTTATGATAAGTATCCGATTTTCGCCTTGCATTCCTTCGTGAGTAGCCAGAACATGTCCAAAAGAGCAAGATTGGCTATCCGTAATAGTGTGCTGGTTCCAATACTGAGGTAAGCATGGTAGCGAGATTTGGGTATGGCAGAAGTCAGAAGAATCATGAAAGTAGGATTAGTGCAGTACAAATGAGATCCTTAAGAAATATGTGTGATGTTACTTTGAATGACAGAATACGCAATAGTGTGATCAGAGACCGAGGATGTAGAGAAAGAGGATGTAGTGAGTGACTAGAATTGAAAAAAGGAATGTTGCGTTAGTTTGGAGATGTGGAGAGGATGAACGAAGAAAGACTGACAAAGCAAATATATCGGGCGAATGTGAGTGGAAGGGCCGGTAAGGGACGCCCCAGTTGGACATACTTCGACCAAATAGGGGATGTATTAGCAAAGGGCAAGATGAAAAGTACCCGAAACCGATGTGGGTACATGCAACGACTAATGGATGTCGATGAAGTGAAAGTGATTTGTCAGGATAGTGGCAGGTGACAGTCCGTGGTCTCTGCCTACCCCTCTGGGATACAGATGTGAGCTTATGTATCTGAATGTATTAAGATATTTATATCTACTGGTGGTTGATAAATACAGAGGCGTCACCATATAAAAAAACATAGTGGAATATTATTTTGCGTCTACATTTTACCCGAGCGAAGCCGGGTTTTCGTCTAGTTTTTTAATATAATATGATTTATAGTCAGAATATACTCGTATCTACCCCTAAAATTTTGCTTAAATATCACTCAATAGCCGGTAGCCAATGAAACTTCCCATAGTCCTTTAGTCTGGTTATAGCATAGAGTATCCAAAATTAATCTTCCTCACCTCTTCCTCCAAGACCAATTCTGGCGCGGGCTTGAGTTTTGCGATGGAACTGTCATCGTTCTGTTTGCTGAGCCCCTGTACTATCTCTAAGAACTTTTTGAAATATTCATCCTCTCGCTTGTCCACCTCTTGCACGCTAGGGAGGGAAAAAAATGTCAATCTTATCTTATCATCGTATAGTCGACATCATCATCATCATCATCATTCAGCCACAAGAAGTACTGCTGGACATAGGCCTCCTCCATGGATTTCCAAAAAGACCGATCGGAAGCGGCTTGCATCCAGCGTCTTCTCGCCACTTGGATGAGATCGTCTGTCCATCTTGTGGCTGGTCATCCTACGCTGCGCTTGCCGATAGTCGATAGCATCTCATCATCAACCCATTATGTCCCCACTGAAGGGCACGGGTCTCTTCCCTGAGGAAGGTTTAGGCCATACTCTACCACGTGGGCCAAGTCCGGATTGGTGGAGGCTTGTAAGACAAGTCTTACAAGCCCAACAAGGCACTAGCCTGGCTTACTGTGAGATCTTTTCAAGCCGCCCTACTAAGGCCTGTGACTGGCTTAACGACTGTCATCTATCGACGGCAGTCGGCACCAACTGCTTAACGTGCCTTGCGAAGCACGGAACCGCTTGGAAAAAATGCCACAAGCGATAGTCATGGACGGTCACCCATTCATGCACTGAACGCTTTATGCTTTAATGCTTTACATATGTAAAGCTTCAGGTGCTGTCGTATCCCCGGCTGCCTGAGTGATCTTAAAAACGAAAACGAAGGTTAAGCAACATTGGGCGCGTTCAGTGCATGAATGGGTGACCGTCTATGACTAACGCTAGTGGCATTTTTTCCAAGCGGTTCCGTGCTTCGCAAGGCACGTTAAGCAGTTGGTGCCGACTGCCGTCGATAGATGACAGTCGTTAAGCCAGTCACAGGCCTTAGTAGGGCGGCTTGAAAAGATCTATGTCTACTCTGCATGCGTTCTAGGTGAATTTGCAACTACGATGTAAAGGTTGACGTGCTATGGAAACTTGAAATAAATACTCTTCAACACAATTGATTGAACACGTGTTTCACGGTTTTTCTAAATTTAACCCTTAACGGGAGTGAACGGGGTTGCAACATTTTGAACTAAAGTCTACGCGGACGGAGTCGCGGGCGAAAGCTAGTGGTTATATGAAAACGCTAATTGATACACACCTAAAGTCTGATTTTTTATTCCGTAGAATTCTAACAGTTACCATTTTTTGACATGTCAGACCTTTTTGGCCGGGCACATTTTTCAGTTTCAATACGATTGTGAACATCTGAGTCTACACATTTAATTTGTTAGTGAATCTATCCATTTTATGAAGTGTGGACCTCCAAATTAAAAGAGAATTTAAGGCGAGTGACAATACGGTATTTGACACTATCAACAATAAATTATTTCAGATGCTCGATTAAAACCAAAATTACAAAATGATTCGGAAAATGTATTTTTTTTAATCATTTACTAATTGTTACAATTTTTAAATAGATGAAACATAAAAAGAGTGCTTTGAAATGGACGTCACAAGCAAGTATTTTCATACAAAATTCCGTTTTAAAAGTAACTCATTTGACATCCTGTCAAATACCCAATTGTGTCCCTTTTCACCACACAAACAGTAAAAAAGTACAAGTAAAGAAAACATATTTTCATTAAATTATCTAATCATCATTAATACTAACATCACTGTCTTCATCATCGTCATCATCGCTGACATGATTTATTAAGAGAGCTAACAGCGGCATACTTCACTTTTCTAAAAAGGTTTACGAATCCTTGAATTCGTAGGCAGTGATGCCTGCTAAAGAATAAAATAAAGTAAATTCGATATATTGTTCGTGATATTGAAATATTTGTTATTTTTGTATTAGATCACTTGAGTAAGTAAATATTTAGATTAACCTTTTTGTAGGTAAAACATAAAAAATACGTAGAATTTTATTTTTTATTGCCCTCAAATGGGTCAAATTTGTCCCTTTTTCGGTGGAGAACTTTTTCAGTAGCAACACTTGTGAAATGTCAGAATTCTATGGAATAAAAAATCAGAGTATACTCGTAATTTAAAGAAATATCTTATGCAAATTTTATTGCGAAATTTCCAAAAAAGTGAAAGTAATAATCCTCAATAGCGGCAATACTTTGAAATCTGCTTGACCCCTGGTACTTTTAATATGATTTCTGATTTCATGATTTCTGATTTCTGATACTTTCAATTTGAGTATTCTGATAAGTTATGTTTTATGGTACTTTCATGTACATAGATAACTATTTGCTGTAAATAAAAAAGGAGATCACTAAAACTGATCTCTAAAATGTACTATAGTCACTGTTAGTATATTAAAGCTGATATATTTATTTCTTCAAGTCGCTACCCACCTGAATTTGTCAACAGGTGTGGTGACGGTGAAACTGAAGCCAAGTACACCAAACTTGTAATGTATCTTAACGTAGCTCCAGAGAAAATCGAACCCCTCCTCCGTCCAGACCGTGTCGAACGAAGGATCCGACATCCACATCTGGGGAACGGATATTAGGTATTATCTATAAAAATAAAATTTTAAGTCCTGACTGACTGATTCATTCACTCATCAACGCCCAGCCCAAGCCGTTGAACCTAGGAAGCTGAAATTTTGCACAGAGGGTCTATATATAATGTAGGCAAGGAATAAGACCGGATCTTTTGAAATTCAACCCCTAAGGGGGTGAAAAGGGTTGCCAACATTTGTATGGGAGGTATAAAGAATGTTGTCTAATTTTCTTCAAACGTAAAATAAATACTCTTCAACACAATTGATTGAACACGTGTTTCGCCGTTTTTTAATAATTTAACCCTTAAGGGAGTGAACGGGGTTGTATTTTGAACTTAAGTCCACGCGGACGGAGTCGCGGGCGAAAGCTAGTGTTTAATGTAATTCCGGATATTGAATGTTGTTTGAAACCCGCACATCAATTAAATGTGTGCATCAGGATGGCGGGTGTATAATCATCTCTTGACATGTTGTACCTATGCATGAGGACAATGTATGAACAATGTACGGAATGTACATAGGTACAGTAGGAAGCAATGTACTCTTTTAAGACCATAAATATTACAGTAAGCACGTGAGTTACCAGCCTGATATCAGAATAGCGGGTGTATTGTAAATATGAAGAAACTGATACTTTTCTAGTTTCAATAGAGAAAGTATTTATGTACGAACAATGTACTTTCTCTTGTACCTGCTCATTTAAAGCATAACAAATCACGTCGTTTTCTCGTGGTCCTACTGGTTCGACCTACTAGTAGGACCACGAGAGAGACCTATTTTTGTCTGTCCTAACTATATTATGCCTTAGTAGCTGTTGTCAACGATTTAAACCACCTGTATATTCAATGGTACCGATTCGCAATGGTTTTTACACAAAAACTAACAAAAAAACAAGAGGTGCAATTGCAAATCGGAACCATTGAACATACAGGTGGTTTTTTAAATGCCTATAATTTTGTATACATTAAATATATTTTTCTATTTTTCTGATAAAGTCTGTTCGCTATCATAGTGTCACTTTGATATTTACCGCCTCGGCACGTGGCGGCTTTTCACAAAAGAAATTAAAGGAAGCCGACGCGGCGCAAACACGTCAGTGAATATGACTCGCAGCTCGTCTCATTCTACTATTATGTAGATCACGCAATTAAAGAAGTAAATCAATCAGTATTTTAGAATGGATTTATAACGAGATGATCCTGCATCACTTAGGTAGGTACCTTTTCTATATAAAGTCTGTTCGCTATCATAGTGTCACTTTGATATTTACCGCCTTGGCACATGCCGGCTTTTGACAAAAGAAAATAAAGGAAGCCGACGCGGCGCAAACACGCCAGTGAATTTGGCTCGCAGCTCGTCTCATTCTACTATTATGTAGATCACGCAATTAAAGAAGTAAATCAATCAGTTTTTTAGAGTGGATTTATAACGAAACGATCCTGCATCACTTAGGTAGGTACCTGTTCTAAGTACCGGTGGAGATGAATATTCTGAGGACACTTCGAGTGATGAAGAGTAGTGTTTTATTTTGTGCTTCATTAGGTATATTGTGTACCATGTGTTTTTTTCTATTTAAAGTGTTTTGGCCGTCTAAGTTGTATTATTGAAATAAATGTTTTTTTACTAAAACCAAGATTGCCTTCGTGTGTACCGACACTATCTAAGCGAATGGACTTTACCGGTGGAGATGAATATTCTGAGGACATTTCAAGTGATGAAGAGTAGTGTTTTATTTTGTGCTTCATTAGGTATATTATTGTGTACCATGTTTTTTTTTATTTAAGGATTTTTGCCGTCTATGTTTTTTTATTGAAATAAATGTGTTTTTACTAAAACCAAGATTGCTTTCGTGTGTACCGACACTATCTAAGTGAACGGACTTTAACCAATATGAATTGCCTTTTTCCATTTTTTCTACTTTGTCTATTTTGAAGCTAAACAACTATTAGTTTCTTCATATTTACAATACAACCGCCATTCTGATATCAGGCTGGAGGCTCACATACTTAACGTAATATTTGTGATCTTAAAAGAGTACATTGCTTCCTACTGTATCTACATTCCGTACATTGCTCGTACATTGCTCTCATGCATACAGCATGTATTAGATGGCTATACACCCGCCATCCTGATGGACACAATTAAATTCATTTGGTTATTTTTAATTGTATTGTATTCTTAATCATTATCTAATTAGTAATGTAAAAAATAATAGATTATTTTGCTTTAATGCGAAACTATTTCGTTCACCTTTCACAGGGTATCCTAGTGTGGGGTTAGAAGTAATGTGCCTGTATGTACAGGTTGACGTTTATTAATTTGTCTTTTATACCGTATGTTTCACTTGAAAATCATAATAAACTCAGGATGGGCGTCCAAATGAATTTATCATTGGCGTAATTCCGTGTCCGTGATCGTGGTTATTTTGTCCCACTAACATTTATAACAAACATTATAAACCAATAAAAATTTCTCGTAATTCCATTAAGAAATATATTTAAGAGGTTCACTGTCCAAGCATGAAAATGAATATACCCCTCACATCCAGTTTCGTTTTTTTTCTCTGGATTATGGATTACGTCCCGTCAAGTCCCCAACTATCCCCGTACGTCCACAGCTCCAAAGAGCTAGAAGAAGTCTAGAAGTTGCACCTGCAAGCAGACCACATGGGGACTGTGAACTTGTAGAGCTTTCCGTCTACAGATCTCATATATGGTGGTACCTCTGTGGACAGTGAACCTGTTAACTTATAATCAAATAATTAGTAAGTAGCTGGCTCTGCAAACGTTATGCAATATTAATTAGCCTACGACCTACTTTCAGAACCAGCTAGAAGTTCGATAACAAACAGAAAAAATATAGAAAGAAAGAAAGAACTTTTATTAGAATTGTCACAGAAACACAACGTAGACAATAAGTATGTAATAAACAAATAGATTAGAGTGGAGTGGAGTGGAGTGGAGTGGAGTGAAGTGGAGTGAAGTGGAGTGGAGTGGAGTGGAGTGGAGTGGAGTGGAGTGGAGTGGAGTGGAGTGGAGTGGAGTGGAGTGGAGTGGAGTGGAGTGGAGTGGAGTGGAGGGGAGTGGAGTGGAGTGAAGTGGAGTGGGGTGGAGTAGAGTGGAGTGGAGTGGAGTGGAGTGGAGTAGAAAAGTATGTTCGTGCAATAAATAAATATTTTTACTTTACTTACTTTACTTACATATGTTTAGATAATAAAATAAAGCATATTATATAAAAAAGAAGAAACTAAAGATTAGTATGACTTTTAGTTACGTACATTTGTTTGTACAGCAACACCATTCGCTGTTAAATTGTGCCCGGATAACGGCGACAGGCTTGCCACTTGTCAAGTTTGAGACCTAATAAACTCGGCAAAATGTGGGTCTACTTCTAGAGACTGGTGCCTCTGCCTACCCCTTCGGGGATAACGGGCGTGAGTTTATTTATTTTTTTATTTTTATGATAGAAAATAAGCACGGGAATAGCACGAAACCATAGACTCGAATATTTTGCGTTTGATTGGGTAGCAAAGATAAAATCTAATGTTTTGTAGGGGCGAAAAAGGAACAAGGCTTAGACACATAAATCTAGAAATTACTGTGATATCTATAACGTGTTCAATGTGAATAATACCCTTTGAATACTCTGTGCTGTACAGAACGGGTTTAGTGAAATCTGGTAAAGTATTTCCCAAATCATCACTTACCATGATTGCTATGAGGATCGCCATATCCTTATCATTAGTGACCTCTCCCTGATAGTAATTAGACACGATGCTTTTGTTGGAAAACTTGTCCAGCGACATCACACGCACGCGTCGATCGCCCGAAGGCAGTTGGAGTTCTTTGATCTGCAAATTATACAATAGTTAATAAATTATATTGTGTAACTGTCAAGGTCCTGAAGTGAAGTTTCGGGATATTTTCATTAAGAATATTATGTTAAATTTAATGTCAATATATTATTTGTGAGGTGGCTGGAGATAAAGTGAATTGGAAATAAGGAGGGGAGGCCTTTAACTAATACGGGGACAAAAAGGAGCCAAAGTAAAAAGAAAAATATTTCGGAACAAGTATAGTGTTAGCAATACAGATAACATATTATCCTAAGAGTAGGTAGGTTAGTAATCACTTTTCGTTTTTTTTAAATTTTAGACTTACTTGTAATTTTTAACAAAAAGCCGGAAAATTCCACAAAAACATAAATGTATAACAAGCTGGCAAACTCGTCTAAAAAAAAATCAAAATATGTATTTAGGTATTACCAGGTTTCGTTTTAATTCTGTGGTCAGTATTCGATACAGAGGATGCGTATCGAGTATTTTTTAACTTACATTGAATTGCTTTGTTGGTAGTTGCTAGACTCTAGGGGTCAAATTATTCAAGAACAAAATACAGGGTGTCCCAAAACTCAACGTCAAGCCGGAACTGGGTGAAAAGGCAAGTCATACTAGTATCAGAAAAATATAAAAAAAGCCTTTTTTATTTTAAGTACAATATTTTTTTTTTCAATTATTATTTATTCAAGAAATTTCACAAACATAATGAAAACTAAAATTAAAATTAAAAATGGGCAATTTTTAAAGTATTTTTTTTTAAAGTCTCCTTTTCTTCCTAGCTGGAGCAGCTGGTTTTATAATTTTGTTAACAGTTTAAAGAAGCAGGATTTTTCAAAAATTTTTTTAAATGCCTATAAGTTTTTTTCATGTTTTTTTTTTTTGTATTTTTTTGATAACCAATATGACTTGCCTTTTCACCCAAATTCCGGCTTGACGTTGAGTTTTGGGACCCCGATATACGTGCAAATGGCCATAGTCTGCAGGCTTTTCCACGTTTGTGACGTCCTTAAATTACTGGGATCAGTTGTCTAATTACGAGCACCAAATTCTGTATGGAACTTGGCCGTTACACGATTGAAATTGTTCACGACTTGGTGCGAGAAATATAAGAGCAGGATAACATTATGTTTCTAGCTTTAAGACCGCCGCATTGCCACTGTATTATATCCTTACATACACACATAAATTAACGCCTGTATTGCTTAGGGGTAGGCAGAGTTCCGTGTGGAGTTTCTGGTCTTCCATCGGACGCGTCCCCCGGGTGGCGGATAGGGGAACGCCCTCCAGATATGGGGGGTACCGGCTTCGGCCGGCGCGGACCAAAACCAGAGGGAGGGGGACGTCCAGTGGCTTGCGCTGCTGGATATCCCGCGGGGTCCACTATGGGCCCCGCACCCGTAACCCCACACTGAGTGGGGCCGGGGGCCTTCGGGCCGCGAGGAGACAACCTCTATAAAAAACACACGGTGGGGGCTCTCCTCTATGTCCCTCTGTTCAGCAGAGGGCATAGAGGAGGTTGAGGGAGGGTCACAGACGGCAGGTTGGGGGACCTGCCGTCTGACATCGTGACGGGAGAAGGGGGTGGGGGGCCCATGCCCCTTCTCCAGTGAGGGTGGGCCCGACTCCTTGCGAGTCGGGTCGACGTCGCCGGGGCGCCGCTGTCGCATTCGCGTTGTGGTTTTACACCACTTGGGGGATCCGGCGGCGCCCCATTGCACGAGCGACAGGACGGCCCCCGGGGTGTTTTAGGAGGTATGCCTCTCCTATTATTAGGAGAGGAGAGTCCGACACACGGCTGTCGCCCTCCCCCAAGGGTGGCGGTTATGGTGCGTAAAGCATTTCACCCCGGTAACAAAAAAAAAAAAAGGGGTAGGCAGAGACTAGGGACTACCTCTTTTTTACTAATACACAATAAACATATTAATAATAATAATTGTTGCGTGAGTGTTATTGTTAATATTTACTAACCAAGTTGACCACAGTCTAGAGTAGCTGAAAGCTTAAGTTGGACCCTTTCTTCGATCCTGGGCTCATGCCCAGATTGCCCAGGGCTAAAAGGGCCAACTTCAACTTTTACCCACTTGCAAGTCTGTTACCTTTTAGAATATACCTCGGCTACTATCGGATATAATCGGATATATTCGTGTAATAGAAATATCGGAACTAATTATGACACTTAATTTCGAAATCGGAACTAATATGACGGAAATAAACTAATACAGAGCAGGAAGTAGTATTATACTTTCGGCGAAAACCGAAGCCTACTCTAGAGCCCGAGGTATATTCTAAAAGCTAACAGACTGTATGTGAGTGGGAGTAATAGGGGACACAGAAGGTAAGCAGGGAAGTCATAAAATAAAGTTACTGACCTCAGGTTGTTCCTCTTGAGACATGACTTCCCAATTGAGATCATCATGCACCTTCTCGGCTATATGGATTGCCTGGTGCCACGGTATATTACCTTGTATCAGCACCTACGGGCAAAGTCAAGAAGTAGGTAAATATGAAAAGCAATAGAGGTCACCAAGTGTTGCCGCTCGATAGGCCAATATCGATTGTCTATCGATAGCCTATCGATAGTTGAAGAAAAAACAGTAGTATCGATAGTCTATCGATAGTATCGTTACTATCAATAGTTTTGACTTTTGAACTATCAGTACTATCGATAGTTTTGTACTATCGATAGTCTATTCAATGTTGACACTACTATCAATGCAGCAGTTATTGGTTGCAGCGATCGAAACTGTCGATACTATCGATAGTATTGCTGTTTACCGATAGTATTGCAGTAACCGAGATATCAATATCATCGATAGTATCGATACTATCGATACTATCGATTGTCCTATCGATCTTATAGATGATTTTAGCGTTTTACTATCGATTGTAAAACTATCGATTTTTTGGCAACACTCATCCAATTGTTTTAAAAAAATTAAAAAATAAGAAATTGTTATGATTTTTTTTTTGTCGGATATCGAGCTATCTATTCGACTGACCTCTCTAAGCACCATACAATCTGGGGTACACACAACTACCCTCTATCTTATTACTAACAGAAATAAAAATAAATAAATAAACTTACGTCTGCTATCCCCAAGGGAGTAGGCAGAGGCACCAATCACTACTGGGCAAAAATAAGTTTGCGGAAAAGGTCTGGTTGCGTTCAGTATTAGTTTGAACTGCTTCTAATGACTATTTATGCCAATTTTCTACACCTCTTGGTGTAGAAAATTGGCATTTGATTACTTCATTTTCTACCTACGATGTTGTTAGAATGTCTTTGCTTAGCAACAGTAAAGGTGAGTGAACGTAAAAAAATAAGTATAAATAAATAGTAATTTATCATCATCATCAACCGATTATGTCCCCACCGAGGGGCACGGGTCTCTGCCCTGACGAAGGTATAGGCCATACTCCACCACGGGGGCCAAGTCCGGATTGGTGGAGGCTTGTAAGACTAGTGGCTGGTCGTACTGTCAGAAGTTTTCAAGCCGCCCGAAGGCCTCTGACTTGGCTTAACGACTGCCATCTATCGGCGACAGCCGGCACCAACTGCTCAACGTGCCTTGTGATTTAGTTGCCTTAATCATTTATAGTCACACTTAATTATTATTCGCGTCCTTTTTGGAAGTCGTTTTAAAAGGTTGATACCAGCATTGGTGTTTCAAGTCACTGCCGGTTTCTCCAGTTTTGATGTAGGTACAGTCACGAGCAATAATATATCTACACTGTCACATTTTGTGCGACGTACACATTTTGTTTTGTACTACCCATGTGTATGACAATTTGTCCTAAATTATCTAACCATTGGTTACATAATTTAGGACAAATTATCGTACACTTCTTTCTAGATTGTTTTAAGATTTTTAGAAAATGTCACAGTGTATATATATTATTGCTCGTGACTGTACATCGCCGACCGACTGAATGCAATATTTGTATTCTTTGATGATTGTAAAATGTGCCTATATACGAGTACAGTGAAAGAAAGAAAGAAAGAAAAATATATTTATTTGACGACACAATACTCAAAAACACAAAATCACGCAACATAATACAACAATCAGCAGAAAACACAAACGGGTGACGGTGGAAATACAAGTAGTTAACAGTTAACACAAAGACAAACTTACAGAAATCTAAATATCTAACAAAATGTCAGGACGTTTTCATTTATTTTTTCAGCAACTTAAATGTAGTATTAGAAACTTCTACAAACAACTACGTTGCCATTCCAATTAGCAGTTCAACCCAATATACTTTTATGTCAGTTTTCTCTTCAGTAACATACCTGCAAGTCAGAGGCCTTAGGGCGGCTTGAAAACTTCTGACAGTAAGACCAGCCACTAGTCTTACAAGCCTCCACCAATCCGGACTTGGCTCCCGTGGTAGAGTATGGCCTGTACCTTCCTCAGAGAAGAGACCCGTGCGACTCGGTGGGGACATAATGGGTTGATGATGATGATGAACACACCTGCAAGTACATCTTTTTGAGCAGTTTCCGGCTAAATTCCTGGAACTCTTCCTGAGTGAATTTGTACAACCAGACCATCTTGTCACGCGGCGAGACGTACGGCTGTCGCATGATATTATTGAGCACGTCTCTGGGGGGTAGACAGACAATTCATATTCATTCAATTCAATTCAATTCCAAATTCTAAGTGCGCATGGTGCGCACTTAGAATGGGCTAGTTGCCCTAAAAAATGTAATTGGTCCGTCTTTTATATTATTCATAAATAAGGGACACGTATTTTTTTATTTGTAAATTAGACCAAAAATGACAAAAATATAGCCCATTAAAGTAACGTGTGACGTCACGTCGTGCTGCATTTTTTAGCACTGAGTGACGTCACACGTAACTTTAATGGGCTATATCTTTGTTATTTTTTTTTAATCGAAAAAAGAAAAATACGTTCCAATATTTTTTTTTGTAATCTAAAATACGGACTAAATAGAATTTAATTATTTTGACCCTGGAAACTACCCTATTTCAGTGTTAAGATTGTCATAATAGGAGCATTATATTCATAAACTGCAGTGCTTCCACTATGACACACTTCTTGTTAAGGTCCATACCCAAGGTCAATGGAGAGACGAATCAATGGTCCCCAAGATGGCAGTTCTCTTTATATGTTACTTTTATATAATATTTTAATTGTTAGTTATTTAGTACTATAAGGCCCTGTTTAACAATGTTCAAATAAAGTTCCAAATATCCACAGCCAGGGCTGTCGTTTGTTCTACATGTAAATATTTTTTCCTATATTGCGTGTGTTCGTTTATGGCTTCAAAATTAGAACAAACGGCTGCCCTACTTGTGGATAGGTTATCTGGAACTTTATCTGCAGATTGTGAAACAGACCCTTGTTTTCTAGTTTTAATTTACAGTTACGCAGTATTTCGAATTATAAAATCATTAAAGAGGGAGCTAAAGTAATGCTTAGGAGAAACATTGATATTAGTTTAGGTTTAGTGAATGGGTCAATAGGCATTGTACAACAAGTGAGGTGGGACCCGGAAGACCAAACAAAGCCTAAACAATTGGTAATAAAATTAGCTTATACCTAATTTGATTCACGAATTATTGCCTATTAAATCAAAGTTTGAGATCATACCCCGGTCATACGATTTGTAATAATAAAAAAACTACTCCTAAAAAGAAAAAAATGTGTCAAATTAGAAAATCTAATAAAATAAATCAATATGACCACGTTTCTACAAAAAGAAGTGAAATCCTAAATCCAAAAACATTCTGTGAAAAACCAGACAATTCTTGATGAAGCTGCTTGTTTATCTCTAAAAAGTAATGAAATTTAGACAAAGTCGTGCCAAGTCTAAGGTTCCTTACTGCGATTTCTTTATTATTATAGTTAATGTTGTGTGACTTGGCCGTTGAACATTCTTTATACGTTAGTGGGTACAAGTCAATTTTGTTTACACGTAATGTTATATCTGTTGTAACTACGAGTACCTATCTATCTAATCTCTTTAAACGAGCAATTATTGTATATATATTTATATATAATCAGAATCTCGGATACGGCTCCAACGATTTTAAGGAAATTTTGTAGGCAGATGCTTTCGGGGGCGTTTAATTGATCTAAATAGGTTACATTTTTAGAAAACGTTGTTTAATCCATGTTTTAAGCCAATTGAAATTTGCTATGATAACATACAGAGGTAAATTTTGCATCTATCTGCAAGGTTACGATAGTTCCGACGGGAAAACGGGCGACCCGTTTCGGGCCGATTTCAAGAGACCCGGTTCGAGTCATGATGTTTTTTTTCCAAGTTCTTTTTTTGTTGAAAAACGATTATTTTAATTTTATATTACATATTTTATATAACAAAAAAGTACCGAGCAAAGCTCGGTCACCCAGGTACTGTTTGTCAAGCGAGATAATAGCCCATACTGGTATTGGTAATTGGATGCTAGTGTCTCATTTTAGGCTGTGGTTGATTCTGCAACACATGCATTCAGCTGATGACAATGCTGACTTCTGCTCTCTTCTTTTTGGAGCGTCAAATCAACCACCGATCTAACAAAAAATTGACATACATACGGACTTCTATCAATGATTGAAAGTCCGTCTGTACTGGAAATATTTTTTTGGACTGTTTGTTTCAGGCTCGCCTATACATAAGTATTATTGAAATACGCAGCTTTATCAAGCCTACCATTGACTGGTTATTGAATCAACGTTTTCCAAGTGGCAATTTTCCGCCTCAACGTTTTCCAAGTGGCAATCTGGCAATCATGGTGACAGATTGGTGCAATGGTGTCATGGAGCACCTGGTTTTGTACTCTTGTGTACCCTTCAACGGCCAAGTCACACAACATTAACTATAATAATAAAGAAATCGCAGTACGGAACCCTAGACTTGGCACGACTTTGTCTAGATTTCATTACTTTTTAGAGATAAACAAGCAGCTCCATCGAGACTTGGCTAGTTTTTTACAGAATGTTTTTGGTGGGATAATCTTTTTTTTTTTCAAAACAGATTGTATCTAGCCAGTCTCTCGTACATATTTTTTTTTTCCAATACTTCCTGAGTGCTCTCGCTTCTTAGTGTCCAGTCAAGAGCATATCAACTCTTACATAGTTGTTGCAACGTCACCCTTAACACGACGGAGTAGAGTGCATCGATGTGCACGTCTTACACACTTTAAAATAAAGGTCTTACTCACTCGGCAAGGAACAACGGCTGGATTACTTGGTAGTGGTAGCGGCGTAGGCGGATCTCGCGTACTATCTCTAACCAATCCGACGATACATCCTCCTCCGTGATAGTGCGCATACAGCTCGTTGTCGAGTTTACGACCAGCTGGGAAGAAGAATACAATACAATAAAAATAAACTTTATTTCTCTATCCTCAAATTAGGTACCACAGATGAGTCACTGATTGCAAAAAGGGCACATTTAGTACTTTAGTACTCAAACAGCTTTTTTGACATAAAGGTGGTCTGAAAGGCTATGTCAAAATTTTCTGGAAAAGGCGCCCCCAACTCTCTATAGTTTCGGAATAATTTAACAACATTGCACACTCATGAAGATGTGCCCTTTTTGCAATTAGTGATTCAGATGTGATACAATGGAAGTAATTTGTGTAAAGAGGGTCCTAGACTAGGTACATCAGAGATCCGTATGCCGATGTCAGACCTTCCAAAAACGAAGACGATAAAGTATGAAACATACTGTAGACACCAACTCATACACATATATATACAAAACAAAAACCAAGAATTACTTCGTACTAAAAAGGATGAAGTAAAAAAGGAGGCAAGTAGAGAAAAAAAAATATAACGCCTTCAAAACACGTTCTAAACTGAAACTGTAATTCAGTAATTTTAAAACTATTGTCTGGCCGCTGGGAGTATACGATCCTGACACATGTCTGTTTCATGTGTCAGTTAGTGATGGGAGATAATCAACGTTATCATTCCTTACGTTATTCTTAACTAGCTTTTGCTACTGACTCACGATTAAGTAGTTTTGTTTTTTAGACGACCTTCACTCAGTCATCTCTTGTGACATTTTCGCATGCATTTTAGAAGGTTCATGATCTTTTTTTGTGCCGAATGGCGGTGAAGTGTTATTTTTATTTTATTTATTTTTATTTTTATATCTTAGGGGTATCAACAGCGAACTTAATTAATGAAATACTGATTCTTAAATACAACAAATAGGGCCAATAACAGATACTCACATTTATACTTTAAATAAAAGCGAAAAGCCAACGTAAAAGCTAAACAAAATTATATGCTTATACTGAAATGCAAACAGTCATGCTAAAATGGTTGTTGAAATGGTAAGTTAAACAAAGGTGTTTTTATTTTATTTATATTAGTAAGTGTGTGTGTGTGTGTGTGTGTGTGTGTGTGTGTGTGTGTTGTGTGTGTGTGTGTGTGTGTGTGTGTGAGAGAGTGTGTGCGTGTGTGCGTGAGAGTTTTGGGCATAGTTAGTGTTGACATGGGATAGGTAAAATAACCTGCTACTTGTGTGACGTGTTCGGCGACTAGGAACGGAGAACTTCAACTCGGAAACCAGATCAGGGGAATCAAGCCTACCAGACAGAACATCGTGTAGAAGGGACATATCCAATAATTTGCGACGGTTTTCCAAGGTCATGAGACGGTGAGTTTGGCAGGACGCCGAGTAATCACGGTTCAGCGTTTTACTTTTATAATTGAGATGTTTCACGAACTTCGACTGTATGCTTTAAATTTTTTGGGATTGTGTTATGTAGTTAGGGGACCATATACTACTGGCATACTCTAAAATGCTCCTAACAAATGCAAAGTAAACCATTTTTATACAGATAGTGTCTTGAAATGGCTTACAAACACGCATGACAAATCCTAAATTGCGATATGCACGCTGCACTATATAATCGATATGCTTCTCATAGGTCAATTTACTATCGAGTGCAATACCAAGGTCACAAACACTATTCACTCTTTCTAAAAAGTGTACTCCTATGCGATAAGCGAAAACTATGGGTTTTGGACTTCTCGTAAATGTAATTTGGACGCACTTTTGAATGTTAACATTAATTCTATTCAATTCATAATATACCCATAGGCGATCAACATCAGATTGCATTTTAAGACAGTCCTCTGGTTTTGAATATCCAAGAATATCTTTTTATCGTCAGCATAAAGTAAAAAGTTACTATTCTCAAGAACGGCGTAAATGTCATACAAGTACGCATTATAAAGCAACGGACCCAGGTGTGAGCTCTGAGGAACACCAGATGGAATTTTCGTGAAGTCTGACTTATGGCCTCCAACCACTACCGCCTGTCTTCGGTTCGACACATATGACGTGATCCATCTGTGAAGATCTCCACGGATTCCCAAATGAAACAGCTTTCGAAGCAGAATGATGTGATCCACACGATCGAAAGCTTTTTCGAAATCAGTGTAGATCACATCAACCTGCCTTCGCTTATCCATGTTATGGAGAATGAAATTTAGGAACACAGCTAGGTTGCTCATAGTAGAGCGTCCTCTAAGGAAGCCATGCTGCTGTGATGGAACACTTCTAGAAATTAATGGGTAAATATGGTCATACACCAAACGCTCAAAAACCTTCCCAAAAATATTTAAAACTAGCTTTCGCCCGCGACTCCGTCCGCGTAGACTTTAGTTCAAAATGTTGCAACCCCGTTCACTCCCGTTAAGGGTTAAATTTAGAAAAACCGTGAAACACGTGTTCAATCAATTATGTTGAAGAGTATTTATTTCAAGTTTCAAGAAAATCTGACATCATTTTTTTATACCTCCATACAAACTTTAACACCGCCGTTTACCCCTTTAGAGGGTGAGTTTCAAAAAATCCTTTCTTAGTGCTCCCCTAGGCTCCCTAAGGAACTCCCATGCCAAATTTCAACCCCCTAGGTTCAGTAGTTTGGGCTCTGCGTTGATTCTAAGTCAGTCAGTCAGTTTCTTCTTTTATATATTTAGAAGATAGAAATTGGACGATAATTAGGAATTTTTGTTTTAGGACCCTTTTTATGGATAGGTATGATGTGTGCATCTTTCCAGGCGGAAGGAAATTCGCCTTTCTGCAGAGAATTGTTGAAGATGATACACAGAGGTGAGCACAATTGATCAGCACATCTAATAACAAAAAATGGAACAATGCCGTCACTACCTGCTCCGCCATTGATTTTAAGATTCTTAAGTAGCTTTAAAACGGCGTTGTACTCAACTTTGAATGAGTTAACAATGCTGCCATCGTCGCAGAATGGAGGAGCCAGTGGGTACTCTACATATGTGTTTGCAGGTTCGCTAAAAACTGATTTGAAAAATTCATTAAAGCCAGTGCAGATATTTGGTCCGTCTGAGAATTTAATGCCATTAGAGTTTTCAACGGTGCGTGGATAAGATGAACAGCCTCGGCGAGCTTTGATATAAGACCAAAGCAGTTTTGGGTTAAGCTTTATGTTGTCCTGCATGGAAACAATATAATTATGGAAACATGCCTCCTGTGCCTTCTTTTGTCGTTTACGTAGGAGAGAGTATTGATGATAGTCACGCATGTTTCCAAAGCGTTTCCATTTACTATGCATGTTATTTTTTTCCTTTATAATCTTGATAAGAGAGTTATTAAACCATACTGGATAAGATGATTTACAATTTCTGGTGTCCAAAGGAATAAATCTGTTGATAGACGAGATAACCAGTGTATAAAAATTTGAGACCATTTCGTCCACAGAGCCAGTGCCAAGAGTTGCATCCCAGTCAATGCCATCGAGAAATTTATGTATAGCCTCATAGTCTCCTTTCCTAAACCTGTATTTGGGATTATGGGCCTGCGCTAAGGGTGCGTGAAATATGTCATCGATCACAAATTCGAGTGATGGGTGGTGAGAGTCCTCTTTGACGAGTGACAAGATTGAGCGCCGCAAATCCATTTCAAAATTACTAAAAATAAGATCGAGTGTATTACCACTAGGGTTTACAATATCATTATGCTGTTTAAGCTCCAGTGACGAAAATTCGTCAACAAGTTTGATGCCAGCGTTCTGCAACTCTACAGGGCCTTTGCGTATATGATTGGGGTCATTATTGAACCAATTTATACAGGGTAGATTAAAGTCTCCCGTAACCAGAAAGTATGCATCGGGCTCAGTTAATTTAGCATAAGTAACTGACACTGCAATCCTGTCTACGTTGATAGGCAGGCATTTATCTGGAGGGATATGAATCGCACAAACGTGGATGTTTTTCAAAGATTTCTTTAAATCGATAGCCGGAATCGTTACCCATAAGCATTCGGCACCGGTGGTTGGCCAGTCGGTGCGCGCGAAAGCACCAAGCGTCTTACGGGTTATTATCAATACACCACCACCATCCCGTTTACCGCACGCAACACGAAAATTTTAAAACTATTGTCTGGCCGCTGGGAGTATACGATCCTGACACATGTCTGTTTCATGTGTCAGTTAGTGATGGGAGATAATCAACGTTATCATTCCTTACGTTATTCTTAACTAGCTTTTGCTACTGACTCACGATTAAGTAGTTTTGTTTTTTAGACGACCTTCACTCAGTCATCTCTTGTGACATTTTCGCATGCATTTTAGAAGGTTCATCATCTTTTTTAGTGCCGAATGGCGGTGAAGTGTTGTGGCGAGCTGTGCGACCTTTTATTTGAGCACAGATCAGCTCAATCGCTTTGTACGGCAGTGGTGCGGAGAGATTCTAAGAACGCAATGATCTTTTTCTAAAGCCTCTTCATCAACTTCGTATCATTAAAGGGACCGTTATTATTTTCGTTATTTTTGGTACGTCACTACAAAAAAATACGGTTGACATAACCTTGTGACAACGTAGTAAGGATTTTACGCACGAACATTAAATATTGTTTTCTTCTTATTTAACATCTAAATCACTGTGCAAAATATAACATTGATTGTAAGTTTACACAATGATATAGTTTCAATGACAATTATTTGCTAGTAGGATAAATAGAAAATATATCGAGCGAATGTGAGTGGAAGGGCCGGTAAGGGACGCCCCAGGCGAACATACTTCGACCAAATAGGGGATGTATTAGCAAAGGGCAAGATAAAAAGTACCCGAAACCGGCGTGCGTGCATGCAACGACTAATGAATGTCGATGAAGCGAAAGTGGTTTGTCAGGATCGTGGCAGGTGGCAGTCCCTGGTCTCTGCCTACCCCTCTGGGATACAGGCGTGAGCTTATGTATGTGTATGTAGGATAAATAGGACTTAAAAATATTTTAATCGAAAATTTAACGCCACTTCAAGGTTACGTCGTCCGTTCTAACATGACCTGTCAGGATCGTATTCTCCCAGCGGCCAGACGGTAGGTGACGCTCTGACGGTATTCTCTAATGTGGTAAAGTTATGACCACATGCCTTTGCAAATTGAACCAAATTTGATACATCCATTAAATTAAAAAAAAACCGTAGAAGAGCGAGTCGGGCTCGCCTGCTGAGGGTACCGTATTCGCATTTTTTCTGAATTTTGACGCCCATTTTTTATGAACAACTTCAAATTATTACAAAATATTGTTTTTTAATATCATAAAAAATCGTAATATGATTTTTATATCATTGACGCCTAGAAGTTTGGTACGTGTGCGCGCGTAGATTAAAAGCGGCAATGAAATGAAATCTCCGCGTTCATGCAGTTGTCAATGTACTACAATGTTTTCATTGTTTTCCTCCGGACATTTCAAAAATTGAGTATAAATTATAATATAATGATATAATAAAGGTTATATACCTTTCAATTCTTTTATTTTGGAGATATATAATGTTATTATCAATTTAATTATTTTATTTTTAATTAATACCGTAAAACAATTTCAATTCTGTTCCTCTTTGACATTTATTGTTTTGATCTTGTACTTCTGAACTACCCTCAGTACAAGTTATTAAAATGATGACAATTGTTGACAATAATATGCAATTGTCCGATATTTGGTATTTTATAAAATTATGAAATATCTGAGACTTTGATTAAAGTCTGTTCGCTATCATAGTGTCACTTTGATATTTACCGCCTCGGCACGTGGCGGATTTAAAAAAAAGAAATTAAAGGAAGCCGACGCGGTGCAAACACGTCAGTGAATTTGGCTCGCAGCTCGTCTCATTCTACTATTATGTAGATCACGCAATTAACTAAGTAAATCAATCAGTACTTTAGAATGGATTTATAACGAGACGATCCTGCATCACTTAGGTAGGTACCTATTCTAAATACCGGTGGAGATGAATATTTTGAGGACACTTCAAGTGATGAAGAATAGTGTTTTATTTTGTGCTTCATTAGGCATATTGCGTACCATGTTTTTTTTCTATTTAAAGTATTTTTGTAGTCTAAGTTGTATTATTGAAATAATGTTTTTTACTAAAACCAAGATTGCCTTCACGTGTACCGACACTATCTAAGCAAACGGACTTTACACAAAGTTTTTACAGGTTAAATTAATTATTTTTTTATCATTTAAGCCTATGGTCAATTTACAAGAAAATATTTTATACAATCTATTTCTAATAATATATTTACTTATTTTATTTTATTAAAAATACAAGTTCTAGTGATTGTTGCCTCTGCCTACCCCCTCGGGGATAACGGGCATGAGTTTTTTTAGTTTTTTTATTTTATTTTATAAAAATACAACTTCTGACATTATTATTTATTTATTATTTTTATTATATTTTATTTATTATTTTATTCATTATATTTATTATTTAATACGGTCCGATAACTTAAGGCCTCGCCAAACAGAAAGCGTAATTAGCGAACGTCAGCGCGCTAACGCTAAAGCGCCGTAACGTCGCACACTCTGTGTGTGACAGCTTCGACGCTATTCAGTAGGCGCTAACTAGTATTCTGCAAGAAAATACAACGTGACGTCATGACATGGCGCCAGAGCATCGCGTACTGTTAGCGCGCTAGCGCTGTTTGTCATGTTATAACCTGTTCATTACAACACAACGCGACGCTATAACGCAGGACGCATTAGCGCCCTTACGCGCGCTAATTACGCTTTCTGTTTGGCGAGGCCTTTACTGTTTGTGCGCCACACCTCAGCTCTCTTGGCACTGTACGCTGATCTTACCGGTACCGGCAATAATTATGAGCGCTGAAGTTCTTCCGGAACTTTCAGCACATGCTGAGTCGAAGCCCATTTACATTTGCCACACCTGGGTTTGTCACTTTACGAGCACAATATTAATTTGGCTTTAATTAAATCGACTTCGGATTGGTGGATGCTTGTAAGACTAGTGTTTGGTAAAGTTTTCAAGCCACCCTAAGGCTTCTGATTAGCTTAACGAGTGCAATGTATGGACTGCAGCGGGCACCAACTGCTTAACGTGCCTTGCGAAGCGCGGAACCGCTCGAAATAATCCCATTAGCGTTAGTCTTACAACGGTCACCCACGCATGCACTGAACGCGCCCTATGTTGCTTAATCTTCTTGATCGTTTAAGATCACTCAGGCGGCCGGGGCTACGAGCAATTTTAATCTTTATGTGATACCTCTTCTAAGTCACGTTTTTTCATAAGTTCATTTTTCGTTTTTTGTAGCTTTAGCTTCTACTTACAGCGTTACCGAGCCTGTCGATGATTTCTGTAAGTTTCACTGGGTTTCTGCAATACAAACTTAGAGTCTAGTGCAAATACCGCACGTGTTGTAACTACGGTTTATTTATAGTAAATAAACGTGCTTTATCTATATCACTAACTTGAATCCATAAGCAAAATAAATGACGTACGTGTAAGTTTTCGCTGTAACCGCTTATCTTCACCATCAGTCCTTTGTCGCCGGCCCACATCGATTGAGAAAGCTCAGCTATCTGTCCTGGGTACAGTTTTTCCTACAAAATTCAGTAACAAATAAGTACAATAGGGTAGTTTCTAGGGTCAAAATAATTAAATTCTATTAAGTCCGTATTTTAGATTATAAAAAAATATTGGACACGTATTTTTTCTTTTTTCGATTAAACAAAAAATAACAAAGATATAGCCCATTAAAGTTACGTGTGACGTCACTCCGTGCTAAAAAATGCAGCACGGCGTGACGTCACACGTAACTCTAATGGGCTATATCTTTGTCATTTTTGGTCTAATTTACAAACAAAAAAATTCTTGTCCCTTATTTTTGAATAATCTAAAAGACGGACTAGGTAATTACATTTTTTAGGGCAACTAGCCCATTGGCAGAATTTAATAACAATAATTTCCACACGACATAATCACTTGAACTGGTCCCAAACTAAGATACCCTGTGCTTGATAACTAGGCAAGTACATTGTAAATATGAAAAACACCCTGACTGAGGCCGTTTGTACAAATGTACGGCGGCCTCTAGTGGGAATCAAACCCACACCATCTATCTGGATAGGTAAGTGTCTTAACGACTAGACCAAAGTGGCAGTGAATTGCTGACAAACAGCAAGTGTGTAATTGTTATAGTTTTTTATTTTATGTTTATCTCTCAACGCATTCTCAGTTCCTACTCAATTGTGGTCCCGAAAATAACAACAAGGAACTTTCAAAAAAATTAACTGGATTAATACCTAAACGAAGTTTTGATCTGAAAATTCTTTGCTATGGAAACAATAGATGTGATACAGTATTGTACAATGGAAGTAATTTGTGTAAAAATTGGGTCCTAAACTACACTGATGATGACCCGTATGATGATGCCAGACCTTCCAAAAACGAAGACGACAAAGTATGAAACATATTGTAGACACCAACTCATTCAAATATATACAAAAACACAGACACAAAAAGTAGTTTAAAAAAGAAGAATTACTTCGTACTAAAAATGATTAAAGATGACAGATAGAGAAAAGAACGCCTTCAAAATATGTTTCTAAAAAACTAGGTGACGCTGACGGTATTCTCTAACGTGAGAATAGCACATTGATGATCATCAACACATTATGTCCCCACTGAGAGGCACGGGTCTCTTCCATGAGAAAGGTATAGGCCATACTCCACTACGGGGGCCAAGTCCGGATCGGTGGAGGCTTGTAAGACTAGTAGCTGGTCTTACTATCAGAAGTTTTCAAGCCGCCCTAAGGCTTTTGACTCGGCAGGCGGCACCAACTGCTTAACGTGCCTGGCGAAGCACGGAACTGCTCGAAAAAAAAATGCCACTAGCTTTAGTCATAGACGGTGACCCACCCACGGACTGAACGCGCCGTATGTTCCATAACCATAGTGATCGTTTAAGATCACTCAGGCAGCCCGGGCTACAAGCGATTGTGAGGATTAGATCCGATCATAAGAGATTATCTTTGCCACAGCAGCAAGACGGCTTATAAAATTGGCACTAAGTAATGAGGTTTACCTTCATGAGTTTTAGCTTCAAGACATCGGTCCATACGTCGAGGAGGCACAATCTGGAAAAGACATATTGTCATGCTTTCTATGAGATTTGAAAAAAAGAGGTTCACAACTCGTTGGAACCTTTTTAGGGTTACAAGCCCAAACGGGCAGAGGAGTCTAAGTAATAGCATTGAATTTAGATAGAGAATTCAATGGTAATAGGGTTCCATTTTCAGACCCTATTACTTAGGCTGGCTTCCCAAGGTCCGTGATATCGCGGACGGACGCGAACGGCCGACGACCACGGACAGCCGCGCACCACGGGAGGCTCTTCCAACTGACCTATGTCATCTGTCTGTGCTACCGCGGACCGAGACCATTCCCACGGTGTGTCGTGCGAGCTGGTCCGCGTCCGTCCGCGATGTCCCGGACCGTGGGAAGCCAGCTCTGCCCGTCTGTCTGCCACCAGGGTGTATCTTATTCATGATAGTTACACAGTTTATCATAACATAATATTTGTGTAAATGTAATTTCTGTGTTGTGTGTAAGTTGAATGGAATGTCTTTAATGTTTGTATTTTTTTGTAGATACTTATTATGTTACTTAGATTATCATCATCATCATCATCAACCCATTATGTCCCCACCGAGGAGCACGGGTCTCTTTCCTGAGGAAGGTATAGGCCATACTCCACCATGGGGGCCAAGTCTAGATTATAGATTATAGTTATGTTTTCCTACTATTAAGTTAATAGTTGTACAATCTAAATAAAAACATAATATTTTTATACAGGCACATACATTGCTTCTGGCCCCACGATACAGGGTATTCCCCTGTATTGTGGGAACCAGAAACAAAACATAAACAGAACATCGCAGAGGATATATGGATATATTTCTGTTGCGGTTGCTTAACAAAAACTACTAACTAAATATAGGACAAAATAAATATTCAGTTGGGGCTCCTAAGCAACTCCCAACAACTGAGTATACTCTCCGTCTATCTTTTTCTATCTCTCTTTCTCTTTTTCTCTTTCTGCAGAGAGTCTCTCCTTTTCTTCAACTTTTGAGAAGCGTACTTACTCCTTTGGCGTGAGCAGACTGAGTGGTAATATAAAGTAGAAGTAAAGCGTCGCGATGGGCAAGCGCCACTTGAAGTCCGGCTTGTACCACACCTCCATGTGCTGGTTCTTGCGGAACAAATTGGGCTGGTCTAGCCTGCACAGATGAAATGGATTAGACTGAGCCATATTAATTATTTTCTAATACCACACTTATGTTCTGTATAATATTTGTGTTACAACTCTGAACCCACCTCCAGAAAGAAAAGCCTTAGAGTTAAGATAGATAGATAGAAAGAATACTCTTTATTGTATGTACCAGGAATTATACATGAAATTTGACAATAACACAGTACAGTACAATTGGCGGCCTTAGTACTCAAAATAATTTATTTCAGCATTAAATTAAGAAAATTACTTTGCTAAATTCCGCCAATATCCCACAAGCACCATGCAGTTAGTTAATGCACCGCCCTCTCTCCCACTTTTTCAAGCAGAAGTAAGAGACGAACACACCACCACCGACAACAATACTTGTGTAAGAAAATGCGCGACGCGTTTCGCCTCTAACACGAGGCATCCTCAGGCTCACAAGCACGAGTGACCGTCACCCCAAAAACACTCGGTATTTATAGGCTAGGCCGCCCCGCCCCCCGATAACACAATCTAACCGTCAAACCGGTGACCGTTAAACCGTCAACCGCCTAACGGTTATTATTGTTTTGCGCAAAAATAGCGATTAATGGGGAAATAGTGGAGCTGCCCACCTGTTCATTCAGCTTTGTAGACAACCTATCCTTAGATAATTTGGAAATTTCTAGCTGCTCAAGTATAGATAATCTCAACCCTTTACTGCAGGTGTGTAAAATTTCCAAATTCCAATTTTCCAATTATTTCAGACAACCATTGATGGAAAGAGATACAGAAGCTAAATTACGGGTAGTCGGTGCAACTAGATAATATTAAACAAGATATTTCTATACCTAATACACATACGTAAGCAGCTGTTTAGCTACGTAGTGTAGGACGCCCTCTAACCAGGTGGGATGACGATCTGCGAAGGACTGCAGGCAGATGTTGGATGCAGCAAGCTGAAGACAGGGCGCTATGACGCTCATTAGGGGAGGGCTATGTCCAGCAGTGGACTAATATAGCCTGATGATGATGATGATAGAACCGTTCACACAGCTCTCGGTCTTCGGTCTCCAAGATTTCAACACTAACCTGAAGTTATTAACCGTCACATTAAGATCATTCATCGTGAACGTCTTTGTCTCTGGCTGCTGATTGGCCATTTTGTCCCAAATGTCTTTGTAGGAGCTTTCGAGGTTCAAGCCGAGACTTTTAGCTGTCTCGACGTACGGAGCTGCTGGAGGGATGATGTCGAAGTTTGTGGTGATGTAAACGTTTTTCTCTGGAATGTCAAGTTCCACGGGATGACTTTGATCGAAGCGCGAGAGCCAAAATTCTGGGATTTCTGGAAGTAAGATGGTCGTTGGTGAGTGTTGCTTAATACAATTTCAACCTTCTTCAACAGGAGGCAGAATTAAATAAAAGTGACAAAAAAGAAATTTGAAATTGAAACTGATAAACGGCTTTATTTAAAACATTGGTAAACCAAGGCAGTTTTAATATTGGCCAAAAACGGTTTCTTTCGAAGCTTGGACCCTCAAGGGCCCTTAATATTATGTACCTATTCTAATGTTGTAAAAACTTTTTAGGGCTCAACTAAACTAAAGTCCGTTTTTTAATTTGATGCAAAAAAAATGACGCGGTGTTACTGCTATCTATATATATATAAAAGGAGAAGCTGACTGACTGACTGACTGACTGACTGACATATCAACGCAGGGCCTACACTATAAGGGTTAGAAACTTGAAATTTTGCACAGGGGATTCTTTTCTAACGTACGGGAGCACTAAGAAAGGATTTTTGAAAATTCATCCCCTAAAGGGGTAAAATGGGGGTTCAAAGTTAGTATGAAACTTTGCCCTTTTTGAAGTTTTTTAAATGAAATTTGGTACGTAGGTTCTTCATTTAAAATTAAGAAACACGTGTAAAATAGTTTTTAAAAATCATTCCTTAAGGGGGAAAAAGGGGGGTGCAAAGTTAGTATAAAAGTTTTCTGATTTTCAAAGTTATTGCAATAAAAAGTGGGATTTGGGTTATAAATTTTTAATAATGATTATTTCCGATATCTCTTTTTGTGAATTCACCCCCTAAGGGGGTAAAGGGGGGGTAAAAGTTAGGATGAAACTTTGCTGTTTATGGAGTTATTCGAATGAAATTCAGAATGGACGTCCTTCATTGAATGTCTTGAAACACATGTAAAATAGTTTTTTGAAAATCATCTCCTAAGGGGATAAAAGGGGGCTGCAATGTTAGTATGAAACTTAGCCATTTTTGAAGTTATTCGAATGAAAGTCATCCCTCATTCGAAAATCATCCCTTAAGGGGGTAAGAGGGGGTTGCGAAGTTAGTATGAAAGCTCTTTCGCATGCGCTAAAAGTATCTCTATCTTATTTGCAAACACTTTACTCAACTAAAGCCCACGCGGACGTAGTCGCGGGCAACAGCTAGTACAATATACAGGTTTACTTGGTAGATTTTTTTTTAAGGTGAATAGAAGACTCGTGTGACCAAAATCCTTATCACATCAAATTTAATTCTTCATAAGAGCAAAGTCTAAAAAAAACACCTACGTAGCACAAACAATTTTTACTCGGAAGTAAAATGTTATTTGGTTTTTGCGTACTAGCAACATTCAAACATTGACAGTTAAATTTTTTTGCATCGAATTAAACAACAGACTTTAAATAAAACAAAAACGCTAAAACGCAAGCTTAAAGCAGGTCTAAAAGCAGAACTACCAACATTTTATATTTAGAGTGGTTTGTGTCACAAAACAAGTGGCAGAATCGGATAGGTACTGTAAATCTACCCTCAGTTTTTCGTTGCTAATTGCATATTTTGTGCTCACTTGTAACTGGTGTCGTCATCTGACGATGGTAAAAACGAGGTTGTTAGTGTATGAAAAAGCGGGGCTTATTGTAATCTATATAATTTGTATGCAAAGCTCACTGACAGCTGACACATGCTATAAAGATATACCGATGTGACAGCTGTCAGCTATCAAAACTTGTTATCCTTTCGCTTAGCAAATGCCCGCAGTGGGCACGTGGCCATTGTTTAACTATTGTTATGCTAATTACCGCCAAATGAAGGGTTAGTATGAATTTGGTACGAATCCCAGTTCCTCAAAATAAGTCCTTATTCTGAGCCCAGTTCCCAGCTGGTAGCTGTCACAAACGTCAAAGTGACATCTACGGAAGGATATAAATAAATATGCCCGCACTGTCTACAAATTCATTGATTGTTCAACTTTTGACGAATAAACATTGTTTTGCATTTTATCGAATTTTAGAGCGGGTACACACTAGGTGTTTTGAAGCGCGCGCTTCAAAACGCCTAGTGTGTACCCGCTCTTATTCATAAGGAAGACTCCCACGCTAATCAGCCCTTAAATAGAGCCCGGTGATGGACTCTTCTCTTTCACGCCAACTCATCCGATCCAGTGGCTAGTCTCGTCTAATGTTTCCCTGCTGCTATCATTATGTCATCGGCTTAGATCTAGGTACTAGATACTAAAGTCTGATTTTGTATTCCGTAGAGTTCTGACATTTCATAAGTGTTGCTGCTGAAAAAGTTCTCCACCGAAAAAGTGACAAATTTGACCCATTTGAGGGCAATAAAAAATAAAATGCTACATATTTTTTATTTTTTACCTACAAAAAAGTTAATCTAAATATTTACTTACTCAAGTGACCTAATACAAAAATAACAAATATTTCAATATCACGGACAAAATATCTAATTAACTTTAATTACTTTATTCTTTAGCTGGCATCACTGCCTACTAATTCAAGGTTTCGTAAACCTTTTTGGAAAAGTGAGTAGTCCACTTGCAACCACCGCTAAGTTGAAAATTTGTGTTTTTTGTTATTATGGCGGCAACGTTTAAACAATTCAAAATGGATTCCTTAGCATAGCACTAATCGTACTCCTCTAAAACTTGCTAAGTTTCGGACACAATGCCATCAAACATTGCATACTTTTGCAAAAGTCTTTATGTTGAATGATATGCCACCTGCAAAATCCGCCATGTTATTCGTAAACTTGCAAAGACCGCTATAGTCAGATAATAGATAGTAGTGTTTAAAAGGTAAATTGTCGGTAGGTCAAACTTATTGATGCCATTGTTTGGTTTCTCGCAAATATTTATTAGTTTGAAACCAGTGTTTTCGAAATTTAGTTTTTTAGACGAAAAAATCCATCTTGAAATATCTATTCAAGAAATATGGCACGGTTCTCAGACTTGCCAAGGATTTACATGATTAGAAATCTAGTGTCAAAAATGTTCTCAAAACACCTGGATCTTGGCAATTCCAATTTTATAACTTCAAACGACTTTTTTAAGGCAATATATGCTTCGTGAGACGCTTCGCGCTAAGGCTCATAGTTGGACCATTGTACGTAGCAACTCTGTGAGTTTACTCCAGCCAGCCTATCTCTTTCCAGAAGGCCAGCAATGCTCTGATATCACTTCAGGTCTCTAAGGGAACGATCCATTGTTTTTCCACACCTTCACTGTAGATGGTCACATGGGCGGGTGTTTCCTCTTCTCTCAGGCATCCCCGGCAAAGCGGGCTGTCGGTTAGTCCCATGTTGTGGAAATGCCTATTCAATGAGCAGTGGCCTGTTAGGATTGCCACAGCTCTGAGCAAAAAGTATTGAATGCAGACCCGGTGAGCGCATGAAGCACGTGGATGCTTTAAGTAGAAACACAAAGTTGGACGATATTTACTCAGGACCTTACGTAATAACTGTGGTACTACCTAATGAAATGTATCAAATTTGTAGCATTGAAGGTATGCGTGGTTGTAAGAGCTTTCAGGGATTAGTTTCATCTGATGCAATTAGACAGTACAGAAGTAGTTACTGCCCCGATGACAGATAGTGCCAGTAGTTCAGACGAACCGGTAGAAACTGAAGACCTAATAGACTTACTAGAGAGCTAATACGAGTATTTTTCTCTGTTCCCATTGCGGGAGCAATTGTTACAGGATGGCCGACTGTAACGCTCAGCCCAGTCCAGTGCCATGTCAAGCCAGCCATAGCCAAGCCAGCCATAGCCAAGCCAGCCATAGCCAAGCCAGCCATAGCCAAGCCAGCCATAGCCAAGCCAGCCATAGCCAAGCCAGCCATAGCCAAGCCAGCCATAGCCAAGCCAGCCATAGCCAAGCCAGCCATAGCCAAGCCAGCCATAGCCAAGCCAGCCATAGCCAAGCCAGCCATAGCCAAGCCAGCCATAGCCAAGCCAGCCATAGCCAAGCCAGCCATAGCCAAGCCAGCCATAGCCAAGCCAGCCATAGCCAAGCCAGCCATAGCCAAGCCAGCCATAGCCAAGCCAGCCATAGCCAAGCCAGCCATAGCCAAGCCAGCCATAGCCAAGCCAGCCATAGCCAAGCCAGCCATAGCCAAGCCAGCCATAGCCAAGCCAGCCATAGCCAAGCCAGCCATAGCCAAGCCAGCCATAGCCAAGCCAGCCATAGCCAAGCCAGCCATAGCCAAGCCAGCCATAGCCAAGCCAGAGTAGCCGTGACGTCAGCATACGTCGCCGCCGCGCGCCGCCCGTTTGCCCCACCTCGCTCGCACCGGCCGGTTGCGAGGGTGGGAGAAACTACGCCTGCCTATTCAAGCCGTTGCAAATGTTGGATCGGCACTTTTTCCTGTTGTAATTATTTAATAGGGCGAAGCTCTGCCCAAATAAATTTCTATTTGATTAACTTTGTCGTTTGAGTTCCTGCCCTTCTTTACAAATTGTACAATATTGTATTTTGATTCTTAAGTGAAATATAGCTCCTAACATACCATAATTTATGATAAATGCACTACTTTTAATTTTTCCGGCGTAATTTGGACGACAATCGATTTTTATTGATTCCATTTTTTTTTCTTTGTCTACATAGCGGTCTTTGTAAGTGGACTACTCAAGTGAAGTATGCTGCTGTTAGCTCTCTTAATAATTAATGTCAGCGATGATGACGATGACGAAGATAGTGATATTAGATGATATTAGTATTAATGATGATTAGATATTTTAATAAAAATATGTTTTCTTTACTTTTTTAATGTTTGTGTGATGAAAAGGGACACAATTGTCACTCGCCTTAAATTTACTTTTAATTTGGAGCTCCAAACTTTATAAAATGGACACATTCACTAGCAAATTAAATATGTAGACTCAGATGTTCACACTCGTATTGAAATTTAAAAACGCGCCCGCCAAAAAAGGTTTCTAATCTCTGACATGTCAAAAAATAATAACTGTCAGAATTCTACGGAATTAAAAATCAGACTTTAATTATTTGTGACTCAAAACTTACCCTCCCGTTTGTATTCAGCGCCATACCACTTCTCCGTAGCATTATACTGTATATCTCCAAAGTAATGCTTGTTTGACAGCACCATTATGTTAGCATTATCCGCTCGCAACGAATCCGCTAAATCCCGGATACCCTAAAAAAGAACAGCCAGTCGAGAGGATTTTGTTCGTTGCAATCAAAGAGGTTTCTCACGGAAGAGACCCTTGCCCATGCATCGGTGGAGACATAATGGGTTGATGATGAATTGATGATGAATCATTGAGGTAGGTGTCCGGCGCGGACCAAAACCAGAGGGAGGGGGACGTCCAGTGGCTTGCGCTGCTGGATGTCCCGGGGGGTCCATTATGGGGCCACACTGAGTGGGGCCGGGGGCCTTCGGGACGAGGAGACAACCTCTATAAAAAACACACGGTGGGGACCCTCCTCTATGTCCCTCTGTTCAGCAGGGCGAGGGAGAGGGAGAGGGAGAGGGAGAGGGAGAGGGAGAGGGAGAGGGAGAGGGAGAGGGAGAGGGAGAGGGAGAGGGAGAGGGAGAGGGAGAGGGAGAGGGAGAGGGAGAGGGAGAGGGAGAGGGAGAGGGAGAGGGGAGAGGGAGAGGGAGAGGGAGAGGGAGAGGGAGAGGGAGAGGGAGAGGGAGAGGGAGAGGGAGAGGGAGAGGGAGAGGGAGAGGGAGAGGGAGAGGGAGAGGGAGAGGGAGAGGGAGAGGGAGAGGGAGAGGGAGAGGGGGAGAGGGAGAGGGAGAGGGAGAGGGAGAGGGAGAGCGAGAGGGAGAGGGAGAGCGAGAGCGAGAGGGAGAGGGAGAGGGAGAGGGAGAGGGAGAGGGAGGGAGGGAGAGGGAGAGGGAGAGGGAGAGGGAGAGGGAGAGGGAGAGGGAGAGGGAGAGGGAGAGGGAGAGGGAGAGGGAGAGGGAGAGGGAGAGGGAGAGGGAGAGGGAGAGGGAGAGGGAGAGCTATGCCCCTTCTCCAGTGAGGGTGGGCTCGACTCCTTGCGAGTCGGGTCGACGTCGCCGGGGCGCCGCTGTCGTATTCGCGTTGTGGTTTTACACCACTTGCGAGATCCGGCGGCGCCCATATGGCACGAGCGACAGGATGGCCCCCGGAGGTATGCCTCTCATAGGAGAGTCGTAATAATAGTATTACGAGAGGAGAGTCCGACACACGGCCCTCCCCAAAGGGTGGCGGTTATGGTGCGTAAAGCATTTCACCCCGTTAACAAAAAAAAAAGGTGTCATCCCTAGCTGTCTCTATCCTTACGGCCTGCATTCTGAACTATTTAGCCAATCGGCAGACGTTTAATTGTAGTTTTTCAATTGAATGAGTGAAGCAGTTTCTCAGGAACGTGGCAAGGGGCAAGACCTTCGAGATACAGGCTTGAGCTTATGACATGTAATGAAACGTGTATTGTGATCTCACCTGCGGATCATGCTTGTAGTAAAGCTCATTGCCGGTGATGTAGTGCTCGGGTGGAAAATATTGCATATTCTTGGCTAGAGTATCCATCGACGGGATATCCTTCGCGAAGCGAAATTTGTTGTCCGCTAATAACTGGGGGAAGGGAATCACTAAATTTGATAATGGTGAAAATCTTTGCAGAGTTGTAAGTTTTCCCTACTATATTGGAATTTATTATAGGTATTTCATTTATTTCAATATCATTGGCAGTGACAGTGAATGGCAAAAAAAAATTTAAACGAAATTTAAGTAGAGTCTGACAAGCGAGTCGTGGGACGTAATTTATTTCGAATTCTTCATATGGCCACACTGCTGACTGTCAAACTTTGGTATTTCAGCTGCAAGTAGTACAGCCCAAACAGTTTGATACTCGTCCTAGATTTAAACAAGAAAAAAACTTTTGTTTCTATTCAACATAATTTTACCTATGTTTTAGTATGTACATACGATTAATAATGTTTTGAAACAAACATGAATTATTTCTTGTTTTAAGGTCTGTCGGATGATGAAAATTTTGAACTTCAGATCGAAGATTTAGTCAAAGAACTCAAAGATGTTGAGAAAAACGATCTGACTACTACTTAATCCAGTTATTAGGTGATAATAATATGGCAAGTAACATAATAATAATTATTGTTGTTATTGCAGAAGTTGGTGTTAACACAATCAGGAGGATAAAAAAGGAAGGTTCCTTTTAAAGCAAGGTGTGTGGGACACGTCAGGTAAAAAACGCCTTCGCCAGCCCAATGTTTCATTTTTAAATTTTGCTGTGTTAAGAAACAAGGCATTGAATTTCTGGAATCAGATTTTGAATTTGGTTCAGATTTAATAAATGTTTTTAAGTTTATGTGGTGCATCTTTGTTACCCCTGTTTTTGGTGGAGTGGAAATGTTGGTTTTGATGTAGATAATATTTTCGTTTTGCTTATATTTATGTTTGGACAAAATTCATTGGAGCCTCCAAACTAATTTAACAAATAATCAAGTTTATTGTTTAATTGTTTATTCAGACTATATGCAGGGTTAACAACTAAAAGATTTTTAAATTTCCCGCCAGAGGCTTGTGCCACGCACGACTCACTTGTCACACTCTAGTCTCATCACGATACAATCGGACTTAGAGCGCTTTCACATATAGGCGTTTTTGTCGTGCGACTGAAGCGCTGCACAGCGAATCCCTTCACATTACAACGGCTGCAGCAGCGCGGCTAAGTTGCGACGCCGTCGCTAGCGACAGCCACACTTCACAGACGCGCTGCAGACGCCCGAAGAATTTGGGGTGACTAGCACATAATCCAGGATTCCAACTGAGATTATACATCTACCTGCTGAATTTTTTTCTGCTGTGGTTTGGTTTTCAAAACTAGATATAAATATTTCGCAAATTTCTTGCCAGGGATTATTTTTCTTGAGTTATTTGCTAAAATCATCGCATCTTGAATCCCACTATATTCTATTTACTGAAGCGAACGACTAAAGGTAAACAAAGACACAGCATCTCTCAAACTTACATCTCACTCAAAATAGGTCATGCACGCAGCTTTGCTTGCATCGTTGTACTATTATGTATTCTGTGGCATCGTATCGGTTTGGCAGAATCAGCGTTGGGTCCGGCTCGCTCGCCCATATTTTCCGTTTCGTAATAACAAACACAAAAGTATAAAACAACTGGACGATGGACCAAAAAACTTTACCAATACCTTATTTACAATGATGAACAGACTGAAGATAAGTTACCTATTTTATTTTCTTTAGTCGCACTCCCATCAACAACAACGTCAATCTTACTTTTTTTGTCTTTAATTAAAAAAGAGGTTCGTAGTCAGCTCTCCATACTTCTTCCTACACTTCGCGTAGCCCATTAGCATAAAATACTCGATCATAATCGGCCTTTAAACAAAAGTCCATCTTTCCTAGTTGCGAACATATTTGGCAGCAGTAGGATCGCTTTTATTTGAGGACCACTGAAATTTTAGGTATTTTTTGGGGCATAGATCTCTTAAGCAAATGGTATTTTCATGATAAAATAAAATATTAGTTAAATAAACTGCAAGTGGGGGATAAATCAGGTAATAACAGTGTTATTGTGTTAATTGCTTAATGGTATTTATTAGGCATATCGTTTTGTATAACTTTGCTAAATATTATGCAGTGTTATAAATGTGGCATATTGAAAAACCAAATTTTTGACATGTTGACACTTAGTCGTTCGCTTCAAAAAATAGACTGTAGACAGGCTGAGATTGGATGTCAGCTATTAATGTCTCTGTATAAACATGACGTAGGTATGTAATTTGCAACTTGCTATAACACACGCGCTCGCAACACTAATCTAACGCAGACTGATCGCACGCCACTACGCGTCGTCTATGCCAGCGCAAGCTCGGGGCGCTGCAGTCGTGCTTTCGACGCGCGACCGTCGCGCGGCTGCCGCGCTGCAACTGTGATATTTAAGTATGATACGACGATTAGTTGTAAAATAGCTTAAGAAAAGCTCAAAGTTAAATGCCATCATCTGTAAAATGTGATTCTACTGGTGCTATATCGCCGTGAATAAATGCTACAATGTTTATTGTATTATGCATTCTACCAAAAACGATAAAGATTACAGTCATGATTTGACGTTCCTTTGACACATTAATAATGTTGACTTTTAAGAAAATTCCAGGACACGCTTTCGATAGCCACACGTTTTTTGGTTTCGTATTTTATAGTTTTCATGGTTAGCTGGAAGAAAATACTTGTTAGTATTAAGCTCGTCTTTGTGCAGATCTTTTCTTGTGCAATAAAGAATTTTCATTCATTCATTCATTTTCTGGTTATTTTTATTCATGTTAAGCCTACGCTTTTAAAATTAACTTTTTCTTTTTTCTCGAAAACAAAAATGATGACCTATCGAAAAGAAATGAACTATTTTTATTAGGGCAACCCCCATTACTCATGTAAGAAATTTATTCAGACATTCATACCAAGAAAAACAAAATTGAGAGTGACCTTCAACATGTGCTAAGAAGAAAATTTAAGTCTTAAAATAATTGTTACGCATTGTGATATAGGAATCAAAAACATATCGATGAATACATTTTATACGCCAATATAATCTTCCGCTTAACACCATAACTCCTAATGTATTTTTTAGAGGCATTTAAAGGCAAAGGTCACGACCTAACTGAACAAGTTGTTAATATTACGGAATCATTACCGAAATAATTCCATAGGTTTTGTTTCTGAAAATTTGCACTGAGGACATTGCTCACGGTTACGCTTGGTTAAATTGTATTGGGTACAATTGGCATGTGACCTTGACGCTACTCCTGGGATTACCACAGAAAGATGGTCTCAAGCCGTTATAGCTGCTACACACTATGCCGGCGGCACGGCCGAGCGGCTTTGTGCCGCGCGGCTTTGCCGCCGGTATGTTTAGGCCGCCGGCACTTGCTGCTGGCTGCCGCAGAGCATCATTGGCATGATTTTCTAGCAAAACCCTTTCAATCGAATCATCATCAACCCATCATGTCCCCACCGAGGGGCACGGGTCTCTTCCCTGAGGAAGGTATAGGCCATACTCCACCACGGGGGCCAAGTCCGGATTAGTGGAGGCTTGTAAGACTAGTGGCTGGTCTTACTGTCAGAGTTTTCAAGCCGCCCTGAGGCCTCTGACTTGGCTTAACGACTGCCATCTATCGACGGTAGCCGGCACCAACTGCTTAACGTGCCTTGCGAAGCACGGAATCGCTCGGAAAAATGCCACTAGCGTTAGTCATAGACGGTGACCCATCCATGGACTGAACGCGCCGTATGTTGCTTAACCTTAGTGATCGTTTAAGATCACTCAGGCAGCCCAGGCTACGAGCCCTTTCAATCGAATGCCGGGAGCAAACTGCCGCCGGTTTGCTGCGAAACCCGCCGGCACGACCCGCCGGCCTGCCGGCAGTGCCGGTTGCCAGTAGAGTTCGAGGAGTAGATAGATAGAAATACTTTATTGTTTTTTTTTATTATTTTTTTGTTTTTTTTTAAACATTTATTTGCATTTACACACACATTCAATAAAAACAATATAAAGCAGACTATGCAGTGGTAGAAAAACAAATAACACACACCAAACACAATAAAGCAATATAACAAAACAAAAAACATTTAAATTGAGACAAACAGCGATGCTTTAAGTACTTTAGGTGTGGCAAATGCAAAAGGGCTCTGACTCAGCATAAGCTGGAGATATAGTACTCCAGCGCTGATCTTCCGTCAGTACCCGTACGGCAGCGTGCAGAGCTCGGAGAGATGGTACGAATTACGACCAGCTCAAAATAAAATTAAATAAATAAAATATGATATAAAAATCAATTACGATAACATGTATTAGTCATAAATTATAGCACGATTCAAACTTCAGGTTAACGAAGTAGACGGCTGAATTGTTATTGCGACGACCTCTGTGGCGCAGCGGTTAGCGCATCTGCCCACCATGCGAGAGGTCCCGGATTCGAATCCCGGCTGGGAACAAAAAAAAACCCCTGGTCTTGGATGTTTACATGTTTGTGACGTCGCTGTTTCTGGTTCCCACGACACAGGGTATCCGAGTGTGGCGCCAGAAGCAATGTATGTGCCTGTATGTAAATGTTAATGTATGTAAATGTTAATGTTAATTAAAGAATACAGAATTATTGTAATTTCCTTATGTCTGAGTAATGTAGTAGGCAGAGTAGGCGGTCTTATCGCTTAGAGCAATCTCTTCCAGACAATCTTTGGATAGAGAGAGTTGCACGAAGAAAATAGTCTGTAGGTATGGATACTTAGGATGTACATAAATAAGAAAATCGAAAATATATTGACAAGTAACAGATATTTAAGCAACAGTAAACATTTGTAAAATAAAAACGGCATACCTTTATGTCATCGAATATCCTCTTCTTCAATCCCTTATATCTCAGCATATACATGTAAGAGAATACTGCTTCAATCACCTAAAAATATGCGTTTGTCAGAATAATCATGCATTGATTGACTGACCTGTTGGTCTAACCGTTAAGACCGGTAATTACCACGACAGAAGTTGTAAGTTTGATCTCCACTGGAAACCGTCGTACACGGTACGGAACCCTTCGTGCACGAGTCCGACTCGTACTTGGCCATTTTTTTTAGTTATTTACTTATGCAGGGTGCCCCAAAACTCGACGGGTACTCGAAACGGGACGAAACTCGAAACCGGGTAAAAAGGCAAGTCATACTGGTTATCAGAAAAATACAAAAAAACGATTTTTTTACAGTACAATTTTTTTTTAAATTAATTATTCAAGAAATTTCACATGTATAAATAAAACTAAAATTAAAATAAAAAATGGGCAATTTTTTAAGATATTTTTTTTTAAAGTCTTCTTTTCTTCAAAGCTGGAGCAGCTAGTTTTGAAATTTTGTTAACAAATTAAAGAAGCATTATTCAGAGTTACAAAACAAACAAAAAAAATTGGAAAAAGTAAAGATTTGTGGCAACAGGATTTTTTTTTTTTTAAATGCTATAATTATTTTTACATTCATTTTTTTTCTGCCAATGTAACTAGCTTTTTCATCCGATTCCGGCTTGGCGTGGCGTTGGGAGGGCGTGGCACCCTTTATAGGATGTTTTGCTTTTTATGTATTTTCGTTGAAAATACTACACGTATACATCGCCAATAATATAAATAAACATTCGAAGAAAAGAAAAATGTGTGGAGAAAAGAGTAAAATTACCTGTTCCGATTTAAGAACATCTTCTTTTTTGAGGTCGTTAAAAAAGACGAAACAAATGGCAACTTAATTACAATGTTAGATTTTTAACAATACATTACATTATATAGACCCACGAAGCCGTCCCTGGTCAATTCGATCCGCACGGTAAGGAGACTGTACATGGTGGTATAGGTAAAACTATCCTCAAAGTGGTCCGTTTCGATATTTAGCGCCCATAACCTAGAAATTGCACAAAATATAACTATATTGACTTAATTTTCAGAAATGCATGTTATCTTGACCAATAAACAATGTTGAAAGATTTTTTTTCTGTAATTAACTCTACAACGTTTTCGGACATGTTGACCTTTGTATTTTTATGTTTGTAGAAGTGTCCCCAGTCGAATGTACATAGGTGTTTTTGTGCGCCGCCATTTTGAGAAAAAAAAAACAAAATAGCGGCTGACTACTCTGACTAGTATGCCAAAATCTTCAAACCCCTTTAATTGCCAATAAAAATATTATATTTTGGTTGAAATAATAAGATATTTTCATTGTCAATAAAAATGTAACAATGTGAGTAAAAGAATAAGAAAGTTTTATGGCCAATAAAAATGTTACAATTTGAGTAAAATAATAAGGAAATTTAATTCCAAATAAAAATGTCACAATGTGAGTAAAAGAATAAGAAAGTTTCATGGCCAATAAAAATGATACAATTTGAGTAAAATAATAAGAAAATTTAATTGCAAATAAATATGTTACAATGTTAGTAACAGAATAAGAAAGTTTCATAGCCAATAAAAATGTAACAATTTGAGTAAAAGAATAAGAAAGTTTCATGGCCAATAAAAATGTTACAATTTGAGTTAAAAAATAAGAAAATTTTATTGCAAATAGAAATATTACAATTTGAGTAAAATAATAAAAAACTTTAATTGCCAATAAAAATGTTACAATGTGAGTAAAAGAATAAGATAATTTCATAGCATATAAAAATGTTACAATTTAAATAAAAGAATTTAAAAAAAATTGCCAATAAAGCGGTAAGTTCTTAAAAATGTACCGTAACACACGTGAAAATGTCGCGTGTTCATTTAGAGATCACAAATTTACAGTTGCAAGCTTTACAGAATGCAACGTCCAAGACAAATCTGAACATTCATCAATCAATCAATTTCAACATCCCTAAAACATAAGAAAAGCATGATTGTGTATAGCAGCCGGGTGTTGCGATTTTCCAGTGTGTTACTATGTGTTACAACTTCACGTGTGTTACGGTACATTTTTTGAGAGCCTTACCAAATGTTACAATTTGAGTCCTGGCGTGGGAGCCACAGGAACTACGATTGAATGATGTAATTTAAATTTTAACACAAATAAAAAACGTTTTATTAAGACAAAAGACAGTCTTGCACCAGTTATGTTTAATCCGTGAGGTAAAGTCAGTTCGTTATCATAGTGTCACTTTGATATTCACCGCCTCGGCAAATAACATAAAACATAAACATAAACATTTACATACAGACACATACATTGCTTCTGGCCCCACACTAGGATACCCTGTGTCGTAAATGGCAGCTTTTGACAAAAGAAATTAAAGGAAGCCGACGCGGCGCAAACACGGCAGTGAATTTGGCTCGCAGCTCGTCTCATTCTACTATTATGTAGATCACGCAATTAAAGAAGTAAATCAATGAGTATTTTAGAATGGATTTATAACGAAACGATCCTGCATCACTTAGGTAGGTACCTATTTTAAATACCGGTGGAGATGAATATTCTGAGGACACTTCGAGTGATGAAGAGTAGTGTTTTATTTTGTGCTTTATTAGGTATATTGTGTACCATGTTTTTTTTTCTATTTAAAGTGTTTTGTTCGTCTTAGTTATATTATTGAAATAATTTTTTTTTTTACTAAAACCAAGATTGCTTTCATGTGTACCGACACTATCTAAGCGAACAGACTTTAGCAAGAAATCACTTACCTTTTCCGGAGGTAAGACATTAAGCTACCTTTTCCCTGATGTGAGAGCAAGTAGGCAATCAATTGATGCGGCTTGGATTGGTACTCTTTGATGAGCGGCCTCATAGTCCACGTTATGTGTAGCTGAAAACCAAATTATCATGTTTAGTTTGACATTAAATGTTGCCCACAACTTTGTCTGTCGTGGACTTTTACCAGGGAAAAAAAAGACATACACTTCTGATTGACTCAAAATTCTAACCGAGCCCCGTTCGCTTGTGATTGGCTATAGTCTTGTCTAACCATGTCTAACACGTGATATTGGCGAAGTTGTACTGGACAATCTGTGCACTGAGTCCATAAAACAGAATTGAATTGAATTGACTTTTACCAGCTTCCTGGGCATAGAAATATTGTGTGTCAATTATATTTAAATTACGATCTTTCGGGATTTTGTTTTTACACACGATCCTTCCGCCCGTCAATAGTATTCTATTCTATCTGGCATAAATTTGGGCAAACAATGAGGGAGACGGGAGACGGCAAGTTGAGGTAGAATCATTATTCATTAAATCCCGAGCCCCTGAGTAAAGGCACTTCATATTCTAATCTAACGCGAACAAAGTTGCAGGAACAGCTAAACTAAAATACATACATAGGTACATACAGACATACATAAGATCACGCCTGTATCCCAGAGGGGTAGGCAGAGACCAGGGACTGCCACTTGCCACGATTCTGATAAATCACTTTCGCTTCATCGACATTAATTAGTCGTTGCATGCACGACTGTCAACGTAGACGATTTTTTTAGACTAAAATAAAAGATAAAAATGAATTTTATTAATCTAGACCTGCATACTCTCGGTGGCATCGCTGAGGGGTTTGACATAATACATCGAGCTGAACTCCGGCGTGACGGTGTCAGCGCTGTAAGCAAAGGAGCTGGTGTCGTCGGGCGGTAGCGCGTTACTCGGGATCAGACCGAAAGTGTTCGTCACGTACGCTTCTAAGTCTGACATATTCATATTCGCCTGGGAGCAAAAACAGTTTGTTGGAGTAGAGTTCTATGAAAAAATGACACAAGAGATTTTGATTAGCGTTACGAAGCCATATTAAAAGATAAAATCATTATGGTTTTGTTTTCTCTACAGCTAGTACTTGTACGAGTCATACCTAATAATCATAACCAGTCTAAAATTTTACTAGTCATGTCGTACAAATCGGGCTCAAGCTATAATCTTACAACGTGCTTGTTACGTCTTATAAAGTACCAAACGTATATTAAATCATCATCTGAGTTAGGTTAGGCTTAATAAAAAAATAATTTAAAAAATTAAATCTAAATATTGTTACAGGAACTTTTGAATATAGTTATAATTTTTAAATTTTTTGTCTTCTACTATACAAAATAATATCACTCCAACTTAGCTGCGGCAAGTGTCCCATTACAATTATTATGAATTATACAGATAATTATAATTATAATTATACATACATTGTATAAGTCTACAGAGGTTCTTTAATGGAGACCACACATCAGCAAGCGCAGCGTAGGACGACCAGCCATAAGATGGACAGACGATCGCATCCGAGTGGCAGGAAGACGCTGGATGCAAGCCGCTTCCAACCGGTATTTTTGGAAATCACTGCAGGAGGCTATGTCCAGCAGTGGACTTCTTGTGGCCGAATCATGATGATGATCATGATCGAAAAGACTTTCTAATCCAGTACCTGCACAGCGACGGTCATGCGGTGCGCACTGTAGTACCGGCGGTGGAACTTCTGCGCCTCGCATTGGAGCCGCTCGTCGTCATTCCATTCGTCACGGATGCTCCTGAGGTTTCCATCCTTAAAAGCCCTGGCCTTGTGCCCCTCCGGGAACAGACTGGCCAACAGCTGGTACTCCCGGTCGATGCATGACGGCCTTTTTGTTGCGAACTCTGGGGTGTTGGAATTTATTATGTAATTCTAAATTTGATACTTACCAGTGGTTGCTGTGAATCACTAATAAAGCAGTTTTAATTTACAAAAGCAACAATCAAAATCCATGTATGACTTCACTTCAAGAAAGTACCGTCCCTGTCTCACCACATTGTTTTTTTTTATGTATATACTTTTTAGGGACAAAAACATTAGTAGTTACGATGAGTTTTGAGCAGATAACTTAGACGTAGGTATAAATTCATCATCAACCCATTATGTCCCCACCGAGGGGCACTGGTCTCTTCCCTACTAGGTACGAGGATATCTATACATGTCCTCCTGGTCATACTGTAACACGATATTTTTAGAAAAAGGTTTTTCCTTCCTCCTGTATAGTATACATTATTTTCTGTGTAAATAAAGAAAGTAGTAAATACTTCTACTTCTATTATTAAGTAGTATTTACTTATAGTTTTATGTGCTGGCATTTGATTTTCCCTCTACAGAATGTTCAGAAAAGTGGTAGTATGACCAGGAGGACATGTATAACCTCGTAGTCATACTGATATGACAAATTAGTATGACCACCAGTAAACGTGGGCCCAGTTCTAGTGATTGATGCATCTGCCTACCCCCTCGGGGATAACGGGCTTGAGTTTTTTTTTTCATCAGGAAACGGGGTGGAAGGTATAGGCCATACTCCACCACAGGAGCCAAGTCTGGATTGGTGGAGGTATAAAATAATAATAATTGTATGTCCAGATTTTAAATAACAATTTTGTTTATTTAATAAAAAAATTAAAACAAACATACTGAAGGATTGTACAGCAAACAATCCCTGGAAAAAGTAATTAACCCGTTTTTCATACGCTAACAATCTGTTAATCTACTGTTAACTGCTGTTCAACGTTTTTTTGTGTTCGAGAAACCGGGGGTAAATGACTTAATCACAGAACTTTTACCCTTCACTTTCAAGCGTTTCAAACCAAACCAACCGTTTTTTTTTTATTTAGCCTTTATATGTATAAAACCTCCATCAATCCGGACTTGGCCCCCGTGTTGGCCATGGCGCGGCAATGGCGTGTTGGAGTATGGCCTATACCTTCCTCAGGGAAGAGACCCGTGCCCCCTCAGTGGAGACTTAATGGGTTGATGAAGAGATTTAAAAAAACTAAAGAGGCACTGACCGTACTCGACGGCTTTCCGCTCGCGCCGAATGGCGTCCTTGGTCATGAGCGGGCTGATGAACAATTGGCTGAACATATCCAAGGCGTGAGGCAGATGCGTGAGTGAGATCTCAAAGAAGAAGCTTGTCATCTCAGTCTCGGTCTTCGCGTTCACGCGTCCGCCATTTCCCTGTGGCGCAAGAGTCAGCATGAACCAATGGATCGTTGGGATAGTAGTAAAAATATCTACCCAATTCACTTTCCATCAGTACTTTTATTTACTGACAGTCTACATTGCCTTATTGACTATTGTCAAAGTTACAAATTTTTTTACTTCAATTTGAAAGTATGGCAGGTTACTAAATATTATACTAGAATTATAAATTTATAAACTGAGCCGGCAAAAGTTGTTTTGCCATATTCCATATTAATGTTTGTGACGTCGCTGTTTCTGGCTCCCACGATACAGGGTATCCTAGTGGCGGGCTAGTAGCAATGTATGTGCCTGTATGTAAATTTTATGTTGTGTTAATCCAACGGCAGGTGCGTTGAGATTTTTATTTAAGTACATACTTGCTGGCACGGCAAACCTTGCTTTGCCAAATAGGGGTATTAAAAATAGATAACAACCTGAGAAATACATAACAACAACGTCTGCTGGTAGTTAGTTACAAGTTACGAGACGTCAACTGTACCGAGTCTATGTTGAGGCTATCGTACCATGATAAAGGCTCTAAACTCGTTCGCCCCGGGATACTTTTTGTTACCCAAGAAAACCATACGCTTGACGAAATGTGCCAGGCCCTGGACCTCGGGCGGGTCGCTATAACTTCCTACACCAACGACGAGCGAGCAGGACGCCTGTGGACCAAACAGATAGATTCAGACTTTTAAACTGTCATCTCTGCACAGGTCAGTTCAGTAATATTTTTTTTAACTAATTATAGAAGGCTATGCAGCAGAATCGCTCGTAGCCCCAAAATTAAATTATCCACATAACCAAGGGATTTTATTTTTAATAATACTGTGCAACAAATAATAATAATAATAAATAAATAACGTTTTGGGCAACTGTAAGTTCTTATGGTATAATAAATAAATAAATCAAATAAATCAAATAAAATAGCCCCGGCCGCCTGCGTGATCTTAAACGATCACGCAGGTTAAGCAACGTAGGGCGCGTTCAGTGCATGAATGGGTGACCGTTCTGTGACTAACGCTAATGGCATTTTTCCGAGCGCTTCCGTGCTTCCCAAGGCACGTTAAGCAGTTGGTGCTGGCTGCTGTCGGTAGAGGGCAGTCTTTAAGCTAAGTCAGAGGCCTTGGGGCGGCTTGAAAACTTCTGACAGTAAGACCAGCCACTAGTCTTACAAGCCTCCACCAATCCGGACCTGGCCCCCGTGGTGGAGTATGGCCTATACCTTCCTCAGGAAGAGACCCGTGCTCCTCGGTGGGGACATATAATGGGTTAATGATGATGATGCAGCAGAAAAGACATACAACACGAAAATGATAACTTGATTATCACTGTTTTTCTATTAGTCAGTCTGTCGTGTTCATGCGCACCACGCAAATTATTTTAACTATGCACTGCTGCACAGAGGAAAACATGGTAAAACTTACGACGAGTTTAACATTTTCCCGGACAGTGGATGCTATAGCATTCGATAACAATAGAATAGATATGACTGTCCGGGAAAGTGTTAACTTATAGTACAAGAATAACACTTATTTTTCAAAACATCGCGCTGAAATATAACACAAGACAATAACAAAAAAAAAACTGTTTTTTTTGTTTGAGAAGTAGGCAATCCGATAACTGAGCATAATATTTCGTTTTCGAGCGCTTTAAAGTCTATCCTTCATATACAACAGCTATTACAATAAAATAGATATTGTTTCGAACTAAGTTAAATAAATGTGGTTCAGACATTCTGAAGTATATATACCTATTAAAAAAAAGAACACTTTAACGCGGCAAAAATTATTGTTGTTCGTTCGTGGTTTGTCTTTTTTGAAAGTTTATTGAATTTAACAGAATGAGTTTATAGTTTTAATTTCCGCGCATTATTTGAGAAAAATCATATACAAGCCTTGGCCGCAACTAGGAATTGATGGACTCATGTAAGTATGCTTCGGCTTCGCCTCGGCCCACATTTCCACGTTCGTCCATCAATGCCTCTTTTGCTGGCCGCTCCAGTAATGTACTATTCTTACCACGTGGTTCTTGCGAGCATCCAGTGGGTTAGTTATAAGCAGGGCTGTCAAGCCGTTATGGAGTCTTATTGTCCTAGAAAGAGTTAAGCAGTACACGTATCAGATTTAGCCATTAAATTTTTCTCTGCGTGTAATAGAGAAAAATTGATATTAGTAACTTCAATTATAAAGATAAGATCAGCTATGATGTTTCTCATAGTATGCTTAGATGTATGGCGATAGCTATACATCTAAGCATACCATTTCCTCCACTAACAGATACACCGAACAGGTTTCAGAGAGCGACGATATAATAAGGAACAATAATTGAATAATAATTTTATAATTGAAAATACGTTATGTTACAATTATTGTAACATAACGTATTTTCAAAAATAAAATAAAAAAGGCTTAGTGCCATAAACCTTTTTATATATTTTTTTGTTATATTTTTCGTTTTTGATATATGTCTAATTTTTAAATAGAATAAGAACTTTGTCAATGCGATTCAGACAGAAAAGACGAATTAAAAGATTCCTCAAAGTTACGTGCGCGTTTTCCTCAGTTTTCTACGTTTCATTCGTTTCCGCAGAATTGAAATTAAATCGCCACGCTCACGCATTTGTCTTTTTACTACAACGCATTAACAGATACTAGGGCCAGGTGGTTTGAAAGAAAATAAAACATCATAGCTAGTCATCTAATAAAATTAATCTTTGTCAGTAATCTGTTTTTGAAATAGGTTCATTAAATTTGTACATGCTAGAAGGAGTTCATTAATACAGAAAACTTTTGCATAATTTCAAGGGAATATCTAAAGCATTAAAAGCCAGATATTGTACCTACATCAGAATGAATTTTTTTGAAGAGAAATTGATAACGCACTTACTTGTATAGGTTTTTATCAGCCTGAGATTGGATAGGTGCACCAAGAACTTGAACTGGCTTCGTTTTTACCAACAAAGTCTCGGGCGGCTTGGCCGCAGGTTTCACGGTGGTTCTCGGCGGCATAAATATAGGCGTCCAGGACAAAGCGAGCTTTTGCGACATTATGGGGATGGTTAAGAATATTGGTCAATTCAATTTTGGAGTTATTGTAAGATTTCTGCTTATAGTAGCACCTCTAGGAATAACAGTACGAAATATTGGTCCGAGGTATATTGTTTCCGAGTGAAGTTTCCCACAATTTCATAATGAACAATAATGACTGCATCCGTTTAAATTTAAGATTTGAAATAGTTATTAAAATACTTTATGCTTAATTACAAACGTTAAAGCCAAAGCTAATAGTTTTTTTTTAATTATAGAAAAGTAATGTCGTAACAATTTTGTTCATATACAGCGTGTTCCAAAAATGACACGTCACAGTGCTAGCACTAAACTTGTTAAAAAAAGTTAAATTAGAATAAGTTTAAATTGGCCATATCTCGAAAACCGTGCAACTTTTACTGAGGTCATGTTAGGTTGGTTCGATGCCTTTTGAGCAGGTCTACCTCCGGTATCACTATGATGTGTGGTTTTTGGGACAAACCGTATAATTTTGTATTTGTGATTTATAAAGGGTATGGAAAAAATAAATAAATAAAAAAATAATAAATTAAATTAAATAGTGCGTCCTATCCGTCATGACATACGGTGCCGAGACGTGGACACTCACGGTGGGGCTGGTCCACAAATTTAAAGTCGCTCAGCATGCTATGGGGTTTCTCTGAAATATCAAATTTGAAACGAAGTGATCCGACAGAGAACCAAAGTCACCGACATGCCCACCGAATTAGCTTTGAAGTGGCAATGGTCCGGCCATATCACCCGAAGAACTGATTGATTGATTTTCTCGAAACTGTTGGTAGCCATCATAACGTTAATACTAGGAATAAACAAACTGTCATTTCCACGCGTTATACTCGCAAAACTTAATACTTCCTTTATGGGGCACTATATAAGGTTCCACAACAATATACCCCAAGATATATTAGAGTTACCTCCAACGCTGCTTAGCGACTATTTAGAACATAAGGATGTCTGGCAGTAACACAGACATCTGACAGATATCTATGGGCAGTATACAGTACTTTAACATTAAATTTAATTAGAGGATATTTTCTGTGTCTAGTGTTCAACTATCAAATATTACTCTTAGGTGTGTACCATTCTTTTCAAAACAGTTTTAGCCTAATTAACTTAAAAATAATATTTTTTGAGTAGTGGCCAAGAGTAGTCGCCAAGAGCGGGTCGACGGTCGGTGGGCAGACCACCAGCCCGATGGGCCGACGACATTGTGAAAGCGGCTGGGAGACATTGGACGAGACTAGCACTGGACCGGATGGGTTGGCGTGAAAGAGAAGAGGCCTATGCCCAACAGTGGGCTCTATTTACGGGCTGATTAGATAGATAGATAGATGACTTCCTCATCGTGATCTGACGCCTGCCACCTCATAGGTTGTGAGACTTCTATAATGTGGCCTCCACACTGCTCGCGAAGTTGACTGAGACGCGTCCCCGGATGGCGGATAGGGGAACGCCCTCCAGCCAGATATGGGGGGCACCGGCTTCGGCCGGCGCGAACCAAAACCAGGTGAGGGAGACGTCCAGTGGCGTCTGCTGCTCGATGTCCAGCGGGGTCCACTTTGGGCTCCGTACTCGACGGTCGGCTCGGTAAATGCGCTTGCGCAGCTACCGGGCCGTCGCCAAACCCGGAACCCCACACTCAGTGGAACTGGGGGCTTTCGGGCCGCGAACAGGGTGTAAAGCATAGTCTTATAAATCACAGAACTAATGGAAAAAAAAATCCTAGTAGTTCTGCTGACAGAACTACTCAACAGAACAGGTGGGAATAGAGGGAGGAGACAACCTCTATAAAAAACGGGACGGAGAGCCCTCCACTATGTTCCTCTGATCAGCAGAGGGTATAGAAGATGGCCGGAGATGGAGGAGGGGCAGGAGCCGCCGCTTCGCGCCCCTTGGTGATGAGCAGCGGGCGACAGGCGCGGGGGCGCCCTCGCCCGCATTGCACCGCTCATCACCCTGTCGTACGAGGATGACTGAGCGCTCACGGTCGTCCTCAGACCGCTACCCGTGCTCGGGAGGGGCGTGAGGAGCCTGCCGTGTAGGCGGGCATTCGCCGGCGGGGTACTGGAAGTAAAGGCTGTGCTAATTTCCCAGGCCCTCGCCACCAAAGGCGAAGAGGAAGTGCCACTGGGTTGTTTAGTGGGTATAACGTTTGCGGGGTGTCCCACATTCTCTCCCCCGTCCCCCGACGGGAGGAGATGCCTAATTGCATTTTTCCCAGCGTTAAAAAAAAGCTTCGGTCAACTTTCCCGAGTACTTTGTCGAGGAACTTTGCGAGTAGTCTGGAGGAGGCATAACCATGAGCGCGGATGTGGCTCATGGCACCCAGCTTGTTTTTCCGATTACAACGACCGCACTACAGTTCGCCACGATCGTTGTTACGTGTACATTTAAATGGGTTTTGAAAGACGTTTGAACAACAGTCTAGCAATTTGGTAAAAAAATTACTAAATACGATTACATACGGTACATTCTCTCGAATTCACAAGAAGCATAAACATAATTTATTTTTTGTTAAAGTCAATATGCTTCGTGCATTAAGTCCACCATTGAATTATCAGGAGAGTCTCCTATTAAACGTTTTCATATACATCTCTACAGACAGATTTTGTGTGTGAGGATCTCATTTTATTGGGAATTGTTACACTTAATTGCGCAGGCGTTTCTTTGTTCAATATTTTATTACCTATTATCTTTTTAATTATGCACCGTGATTGGTTATGCTTTAAATGTGAGAAAGTGCATTGTTCGTACATTACTACTTTGTCTATTTTTGAGCCAAAAACTATTAGTTTCTTCATATTTTCAATACACTCGCCATACTTTACGAACGTATATTCCGTACATTGCTCATACATTGCTCTCATGCATACAGCATATCTATAGATGATTATACACTCGCCATCAGTATAGCACACTAAAATGTGGATTGTGGAGTACAGCAATCTTCAGTTCTGTAACAAAACTATAGTCCGTTTTTTAATTCGATGCAAAAAAAAATTACGCGGTCTCACCGCTATAAAAGCTATAGGTTAACTCGGTAGATTTTTTTTACCGTAAATAGAAGACTCATGTGACCAAAATCCTTATCACATCAAAGACATTAAAATTGAATTACTCGTAAGAACAAAGTCTAAAAAAAAATACCTGCGTAGCATACACAATTTAACTTGGAAGTAAAATGGGGTTATTTGTTTTTTACGTACTAGCAACATTCAGACATTGACAGCCTAAGAAATGTATGGAGATTTCAACGACACATTTTTTTTTTTTGCATAGAATGAAAAAACAGACTGTAGTGTGGATTTGTGTAAATGGATGGTTGGGAACTCACACACAAACTTCACACGTAACCACTGCTTGACACCATTTTGTCGTTGGGACGTGGTGTGGTTGTGGTACGTGTGAAGAAGATTGAATAACAATTTACATCTCTAGTGATCTTGTAACTAAAATTTTATGATTTTCTACAGAGAACTTGGCAGCACCCATATAGATCTCAAATCTTTTGTCGGCGAAGTCGATAACGACGTCTGTTCTTAATATTGAACTTGGCTCTCATTCACATTTATGTTTTTGATGGGATATCACTTCTTTTTGTGCAGAGATTATTGGTATTGATCATTAATTACATCGTTATTGCCAAACAACCAATAACCGATGGGTTCTAAATCGGCTACGAACATACGACTTGAGTACAGAAACTCATTTACAATTCAGAAAAACGTGCATAGAAACTAAGGAAGTCGTTTACAGATATTATATAGAATCAATTAAGTCATAACCATAGCGCGATGTAGAATTACAAAGCGCCATTATATTGGCAGAATTTGGAACTAAATACTATGTGGATATTAATATAATAATTTTCAGTTTTTATTTTTTTTCCTTTATATATGCATAATAGTCTACCTTGATGCCAAATATCAAGTTTCTATGTCATCTAGAAGTGGGTTAGGTTTTTGATATATAAGTGAGTCAGCCAGTCAGTCATAAAAATGCCGGTTTTTAAACGTTAATATATCAATAACTGTTTGAGCAACATTGATGTAATTTTGGATTATAGGCAAGCTAAGGGACTTTAATAAATGTGCCAAATTTCATATACGTAGGTTAAATAGTTGTAGAGTTGTGAAGAGGTCACAAGTAGCTCGAAGTGATTCCTGTAATATTACACACGGCTGCTGCGTCGCCAGTTCCTTTTTCTCGAACTTGGCTGGACTCGCTGTCGCGTGTCTAGATTTTTTTAGTATTAATATTGTAATGCTTTTCTATGGGGTTAGCAATATAAGTAGGTATTAAAAGTTAAGATACCAAAAATGTAAACAGGCACTTTAACCTTATTTAAAGGCTTTTATTTATTAAATCTAGATATGTAATCACGACAGAATCTCCTCCTCCTTCGTCAGAGTCTGTAATTGTAGCGAGATAAATAGGATTAAAATAAAATCACTTAAAATTTCCTTGTTATACCTGCTCCTATACAAAAATCAATCCAATAAAAATCATTTGTCAACTGTGTTCCCGACTACCACGATCCAGGCTCGACCTTGTGTGGTAGTCACTGTACGAACATAAGTTGTACTGTAATAATTATTTTCTATAAATAAATTTCGTTTTATTTTTTATATTTTATTGGCTATACAATGTACATCGAATGAATCAGAACACATTTAGCACTACGGCAACTGGATCAACGGCATGTTCATAAATGGGAGCTCCTTCTTGAACTCATAGAGGTCGGTGATGAACTCGTAGGCCATTTCGCTGGCCACGCCGAAGACTTCGCTCGCATTCAGGAAGGTAAGTTTGTGTCCAGTAATCTGGACTGGTTCTGGGTTCTTAGTTGCGATGTTATCATCCTGGTTCGCCATGTGGCCCACTATCTGGAAGTTATATATTGTAAAGAGGACTCGCCATGGCCCGTACCCTCTTCAACATTAACCCGATCCAGCGCTAATGATGGTCTTGTCAATGTTAGTTTATTATTATTATTAGGTAAATAAGTTACGAATATGAAAAGTAATGACTCATCATCATCATCAACCCATTCTGTCCCCACCGAGGAGCACGGGTCTCTTCCTTGAGGAAGGTACAGGCCATTCTCCACCACAGAGGCCAAGTCCGGATTGGTGGAGGCTTGTAAGACTAGCGGCTGGTCTTACTGTCAGAAGTTTTCAAGCCGCTCCAGGCCTCTGACTTGGCTTGACGACTGCCATCTATCGGTGACAGCCAGCACCGACTGCTTACGTGCCTTGTGAAGCACGGAACGGCTAGCGATTCAAGCGAGCAACAAGTAATGGCTAAAATATTAAAAGTATATCTATCTTTAACTCTTTTAGACCTGATCTTAAAAACAACAATAGAAAACCATTGTTATTTTCAAGGTCAGGTCTGAAAGGGTTAATTAGTTTATGGACAAATTAATAAAAAAATATCTCTACCTAATAAGTAAATATGTAGACAAGTCAATCCTGCAAATGTTTTACATACAAATTAGCAAATTAGGTTTTGCCAAAGTAAGTACACAAAATCCAAGAATGCAGAAAAATCGACAATGTATGTCAGTCTGTCTGTAACGCGCATCACGTGAAAATCGATGAATGAAATGTAAGAAATTCACAATTATTTACAGCGTGTCTCAAAAATGACACGTCATAGTAAATACTGGAGGTAGACCTGCTCAATAGGCGTCAAACATTCAAAAATTTTTAAAAAAAAGTGAAAATTTAGAACAAATTTAAATTGGACATATCTCAAAAACCGTGTATTTTTTACTGAGGTCATGTTAGGTTGGTTCGATGACTTTTGAGCAGGTCTACCTCCGGTGTCACTGAGACGTGTCATTTTTGGGACACCCCGTATAGCCGATGCTATACGATAGACAAAGAAAGGGAGGGGCAAAACTAAGAGTAACAGCAAAATATTATCATTTCAAAATTACAAATTATTTAATCAATTGATAAAACATTCGAATTACCTGTACAGAGAGTTTTCGAAACATGGACTTATTTCCTGAGGCAAGGTGATTCTCTACCCAGCTCCTGATGTCTGTTAGTGTCACGGCGTCGATAGCGTCCGCCTGAACAAAACAGGAATTAAAAAGTTCGTGGCATATTTCAACTACATATGTATTCGCACTACACTCCAATATTCCTGAATCTCACATGCAGTGTTGGCCATGCAAATGGTGGCGCGGTGGCCGGGTCGCCTATCTACCTCGAATATGGTGGAGACTGGCGGTGGCTAACCTCTGCGTTTTGTTCGTGAACGGGTGTCGTCGGTGTGTCTAGCCGCAGCATTGGTATTTTATTACCTTTTAAGAATATTAAATAATGTTTGACTTTGCGAGTATTGATTGCACTCGTGGGTCTTGAGGTTCTTGGTAGATGAACATTCATACCAAATTTGTTATTAGATTTAAGGTGATTTGAGAAAAGATGGTCTAAGTGGAGATTTTTTTTCGCTGCCCATTTCTCCACTACACTCAGCCCCATGGCAGCGGCTAACATTATACATAAGTGTATGTACATTGACATTCAACAAAGAGAATGTAAATTCTTTACGTTGAAATAAATTTCTGATTTCACGTGACATATCCTAAATATGACGTTTGACGAACCACAGTCGGACGAGCAGTCCATACGCATAGGTTCGTTAGTTCTTTCCAGTTACTAGGTTATACAAAAATGCCGATGACAGCTTCCAAAACAATCATAGAATGTTACTTCCAAATATTTTTAATTACATTATTTATCTATTTTACAAACATCACATGCTAGTTACACTTTTTAAATTCATTCTTAAGTTATAAGATATGATATGATAAGAATAGTCACTATCACACAATAATAAAAGTTGCTATACGAGTACATTGACTACTTGCAACCAATAACGTTTGTTCGTAGCAAATAAGTGCTACGGTGGCGTAGCAATATCGTAGCAGTAACATCGCTACGCTTGCTACGCCCAGTAGTGTCGTAGCACGATCCGTAGCCACCGCTTTACACCTCATCGCATTGTTCGACTTCATAGGGCGTAGTTTTTTCCATATCACAGAGTTTAAAGGCGATTTAGGTAGGTAATAAGTATGACTTATTCACAGTTACCGCTTTTTAAAGTAACCGTAAAATGTATAAAACTATTATTCGTTATAGTAAATCATTATAATATCAGAATTGTAGACTGGAGACGTGCTTTTGCCTCTTTCTAAAACCCTGACGAACCTATTTTGTTTCCTTTTCATGATTTTGTCGCGCGCATATTTATCTTGACCTTGCTAATAGTATATAACTATCCTTAAGTCTATTCGACAACTAACCACATAACGGGATACATCTCGGGCTACCCAAAGCAATTATTTAACCAACTAATAACCTGTTGTTCAAGTACAGCGATATGTTTTCCTATTCTTTCCACTACGTTTATTAGCACAAGTATAACATAAGGTGCTTGCATACAAATCTGTGTTACAGAAAACGTTGAAATCATTATAAGTGTCACATTTTGTATTATTTCAAAAACTACGATACAAGTGGAAACCACAAATACCTTTTGCTTAAGAAATCTCTGGATAATCCTACGGTAAGCTTGTAGTAACGTGTATTAATCTTAGGGTAAGCTTGTAGTAACGTGTATTTATCTATAGTCTCTGTGTGTTTCAATGCAGTCTACACGCTAACAGGTCGTAAATCCAAACTGCGCTGTCAGCCGCACGCCACACGCCGCGCATCCATCTGTATTATCGTTTTGACTAGCGCACCGTTGCACGGTATATTATTAAATAATTTTGTTTATACATTTGCGTTATGGCCTTAAAAATAAAATAATAATTGTAACGTCACTGGCGTTAAGGATGACTGAACTGTAGAATAGTACAACAATTAAGGGTGTGATGTGCCGACACTAGTATCATGGTAGTGTTGGAGGCATCTGCCTACTATGCGAGACCATCTGGGTCCAAATCCCAGCTCGGGAGAAAACAACCCCAAGTCTGGATGTTCACGTGTTTGTAATGTCGCTGTTACTGGCTGTTTCAACATGGCGTCGCACAGGAATTATTACGTCACTTGCCAGTAAACCAACCAATGAACGTAAGAAAGAATGAATGACAGACGCCATTTTTACTGGCATGTGACGTCATCGTAGAATCGGCCAATCCAGGCCGTGTTCGATACAATTCTGCAGATACATAATTACGATATCAAATTTTATCTTGTGTTTTTTTTTACAAATAATAATTGTTTTTTACTTTAAATGACTTGAAGCCGTTTTAAGACTTCGCCCTTTTAAGTCTTTGGAAGTCGTACTCTCTGATCTCGATTTCCCACCAGTTTCTTTCCATCTGAAAATAATAAGTTGCGTTAACACTTACGTTCACTGGAATCGACCTGTAGCCAATACCTATAAAATGATTAATGGACAGGTAACTCTACTAGTCCGGGAAATAGTGACAGAATCCCAGCAATCACATTTTAAATAAAAGAAACTGCTTACCACGGTTGTGGTTATTCTGCACCGATTTAGACATGTATAGGTAGTACGACGACGCGAGGTTTTGTTCCTCGTGCACAGTAAAGAATATTAAAAAAAAAACTCACGCCTGTTATCCCCGAAGCAGAGGCCCCAATAGAGGCAAAATATTCTTATAAAAACGTAAAATTATCTCAAAACGTAAAATTTACTTATTTAAAAGTTCTTGTAGCTTAACAGTATACACCAAATCGTTACAGAACTAAAGACAACCACTCACAGTAATCTCTCTAACATTATCTTACATTCATACATGAAACCTTTTATACCATCCACAAACAAGTCACAGTGAGGGGCTGCCGCGAGCAGGGAGCCGAGCAGCCGCAGAGCGCGCGCGCCCGGCGCCCACCGGAGCAGGTTAAACAAAAAAACATAAACATAAACATTTACACACAGGCACATACATTGCTTCTGGCCCCACACTAGGATACCCTGTGTCGTGGGAACCAGAAACAGTGACATCACAAACATGTAAAACAAAACACTAACGTATATAAGAGAAAAATATTAGCGGCCAGTATTTAAAAAAAGAACGAATTTGACCATGGAGGTCAGACATTGCGTTTAAAATTATTGGAATCCCAGATTCCGCATACATAAGTAGCAGCCTATGTTCTTAATTAAAGAGAAAAATATGGGAGTGGCGCTTTCTGACACTGCAGATGCTATGAGTTTGCGCCCAAAAGCACACACTGGACGCTTCACGGTTTGTAGGAGGAATATCGTTCCAACACTTGGACGCCGTTGGATCGCTCCAACTACCACGAAAAGGCATCGTCCGATGCGCCGGTGTCAGGATTCTTTCCATGGGTGGACTTCGCGGTTTGGGGGAGGAATATCGTTCCAACTGATCGTCCGATGCGCCCAAGATTCTTTCCTTGTCTACCATTTCCATACCCTTTCTACCATTCAAGCTTTGCGAACAAATACAGGGGTTTTTGTCCGTATTACACAAACCAAATTACGTTTGTTGTGTAAGAGCTCTAAATGATTATTTTTATTTTTATTTATTTTTGCAGTAAATACATACATAAGCTCACGCCTGTATCCCAGAGGGGTTGGCAGAGACCAGGGACTGCCACCGGCCACGACTCTGACAAATCACTTTTGCTTCGTCGACATTCATTAGTCGTTGCATGCACGCACGTCAGTTTCGGGTACTTTTTATCTTGCCTATTGCCAATACATCCCCTATTTGGTCAAAGTAAATAGGTGGTGCAGTAAATTTAATAAACAACAAACATTCTGTTAATATTTCAAGCTTCTACCTGTTGCCAAACTTATAAATATATAAATATAGAGGATTTAGTATTGTATGTACTTATTACCTCTGCACCAATAGAACTCCAAGATAGTACATGCTGCACGTAATATTAGGTCCAAGAAAATTTTGTCAAAGCAATTCCTTAACCCATGACCTTGAATATGACCTATGATTTTTTTTTTCAAGGTCAGACTTAACACGTTAACTCAGTCGGTTATACTTTTTTAACAGAGCTTAAAATAGGTTTTTTTTACAGTGAAGACGAAGTTATTTCTATTTAAAATATAAATAAAATAAAGTTTAGGTAGATAAAGAACACTTTATTGCAGAACAGAACAGAAAAATAAATTTTCCAAACATATTTAATTCGCTGTGCAAAAGGTTTATAATTTTATTCATAAAAACGCAAATCCTCTAAAACATTATTCAGAGGCAGTTTAAGCACCTCAGTAATAAAAATAACAATGGTATTCTATTGTTATTTACAAGGTCAGGACTAAAGAGGTTAATCAACTGCATTTTGACCTTGAACAATTTAAAACTATTGTTATGGTGAGCCTATCGGCCTACCAAAAATTCTACAGGTCGAATAAGCGTTATTTAACCTTTTTACATTTGCACACCGAAAGGTAGAACCTGAAAGAACTTAAGAATAAATTTAAACCATGTAATGTATATACCCGTGTTCTAGCAAATAAATTATTTTTAATTCCCTTAACCCTATCAGAGCTGACCTTCTAAATGACAATAGAAAACCATTGTTATTTTCAAGGTCAGGTTTGAAAGGGTTAACCAGGCAATTTTCTAATAGGTACCACTTTAAATTGAACCTTAACACTTTGAAATAAAGTCCAAAACCAATGAAAAATTCTTACTACCCATGCCTGGTTAAGGGTTAAAATCTGACTCTGAGGAGTGCTTTATGAACTCGTGTTTTTTTTTATAAGACCGTTAATACCTATTTGTCACGCACTACACTCTTGTGCTCAGAATAGGGCCCATCAAAAAATTGCGTCACACGTTGAGTACGAGGGAGGGGGTTGACGAAGTGTGACGTTGTGTGTCAAGGGTCTGGGAAGAGTCCTTTTCGGTAAATTACAAAATCTTTTGTAATCTTGCGGCCGATTTCTTAATTGAGAATTTCGCGAAGTATTTACTAAACTGTAGTGCTGTCTCGTCAAATTTCTTTAGAAAAGAGCGTGACAGCATGTTACTTAATTACCTATTTACTTAGTGTAAATTCGCAATTCGGAAATCGGTTTTAAAACACAAACTTTGAATTATTAGTGAAAAACTCAGAAACATTTGCAACTCTATCAATGCTCCTTACTCTATTGAAAATAACTTCGGAACGACTGTTTCAATTCAATAAGTTTTAGATGTAAAATTGCAAAACATGTGACGTCATACTAGGGAGTCTCAAAAATGTGAACAGCTGTGACAGGACGGGGTCGTATTTCCTCAATGGCGCTAGTATTTACTACCGGATGCTTCTTAAATGTATAACTATGTAAATATGAGAACCTCTACCCGAGCGGAATACATTCATATGATAAATGCGAGGAGATCCTTGAACTTGTTTATGTTGGTGATGTACCCCGGGGTATATTCGCCGGGCTTGACGACGGTGTCATTCTCCTTCAGGAAGGTGAGTTTGAAGTCAGTCATCTGGGCTGGTTCGAGATCATCAGCCGTGATTTTATCGTTTGCCGTTTTGCCCACTACCTGAAAGTCAATAAATACAATGGGACTGAGACAAAAATAGCCTTTAACGGAGAGACGAAGAAGTAGATTCCGGTGAGTGTCGAAAGATACTTTTTTTCGGCATAAACTTCCGTGTCATTTTCTTACGTTTACTTAGAAGCTTGATTTACAGTTTAAAGGGACCGTAGATTTAAGTTTATGGTTTTAATTTCATTTTGATAAGTTAAAAGCTCAAGGCGTTCCCGAGATAAAAGGTATTCAGAGACGGACGGAGGCACGGGCTTCGCCTTGTAAGAGCACAAAGTGATCGTACAAGGGTTCAGTTTTTTTGCTATGGAGTTTATGAATCCTAAAAAAATACCAGATATAATATCGCCAATTTAAAGAATCCAATCACTAGGCTTACCTGCACGCTGAGTTTTCTAAACACCAACTTGTTGTTAAAGATGTAGTGTCTTTGCACCCAGTCCTTGATTTCTAACAATGAGATGGTGCTGGCAACATCCGCCTGAACAAACAAATCAAATAGTTAGTGGCAAGCACCTGTCGACTCTGAAATCCATCATAGGTATTACGTTGACGCGAGTCACGCGTTTTGTGGCGCTGAAATGTCAGAATTTGACAGTTAATGTACTGGAAAGTCGCGACTTTTGAAGTTATGGCGCGCGACTCAGGTCGTACTTCCTATACTGCACCGCTCTTCGCACCTTCAGAACTAAAGTGACCTAACTCAAAATTTGGGTAAAATGAGTTAAACACTCAGAATGACTTAAAAAGGTATACTCTTTCATGCCTATATTAAAAAACCGTCTTTATTTGATCAGAGAGAGATGGAGGCATGTTTCGGTCTGTTTTTTCTTGAGCAACTCGCACGAGCGCCGAATACATTTTCTTCATTTCCCAAAAGTTGCAAATTTTGAGTTAGGTCACTTTAATTCTGGAGGTGCGTCTTGTTTGTCATGCAATGAGTGATATGCATGCAATATAAATAAGATATTGATTTGTAAAATGACGCCCGACTTGATGCACTTTTTACTAATGAATTCTACTACAAACAACTTTCCCTATGAGACCATACTTAAAATCTTATTAAAATCGAGTGCGAGTCGGACTTTCGCACGAAGGGACAAAAAACCGTGTTTGTTGTACGGGTGCCCCTTTTAAATATTTGTTTTATTTTAATTTAGTTATTTTATTTTTAAAGTGCTTCAATATACATATAGCTGTATATTCTGTTTATATTTCAAGTGTCTACCTGTCGCCGTTATTATATCGAGCAAAAACTTACAAATGTATCCGCAGTATGCCACTTACTCGTACATTCCGTAACTTTCATGCCAACCAGTTTGCCGATTATTAGTTTGCTAAAATCGTGTTGTTACTAGCATTTTAATGTGTAGCTAAATTAATGAGAGATAAAAAGAAAAAAAAAAGCAGACGGGCTTGGGTAAGAGATTGGAAAATGAAGAATTTGGAACAAGTAGTTGTCTGCTTAAAGAAATGCGTCAAGAAGATCCTGATGGTTACAAAACGAAACGTGCGCCTACTGCCACAACAAGTCAGCTACTGTCATGGCCGTAGCTGTCGCGTCTGTTCACACGTATCAGTTTGGCAACACCCCTCGTCTCCTCTGCTGCCTACTTGCAACTAGCTAGAATCCACTTACAGGCATGCCAGTTAGCGAATACACATGACTGTAGCTGGCACTTGCAAGGAGCTGGTATGCTAGTGTGCAAGCTACAGGCATGGGTAACCCCAGCTTTATACTCAGCGACACATCCCGCGCTTCCGTGCAGTTATGCAGAATCAGAGCGCGGGAGCGCATCCCATGACGCGTCGGCATTATGTCGCCTTAGGCGTAATTTCTCTAACCTTATCATCGCTCTAGGACACTGACTGAAATCATTTTTAACCGACTTTAATAAAGGGGGAGGTTCGGAATAATTCGTCTTCGTCGTCAAAATTTTTTTTTTTATGTTTGTTACCTCAGAACGAACTTTTGACTGTTTTAAGCGATTTTTTTATTTGATAGCTGGTGCTTCCCATTTCAATTTGGTCCAGTTCTGACATTGGCATCTATGAGAAAACCTTAGAAGTCTTAAATTTGCTTTCCACTTTCTTCATCACGACAAGTCAAATAAGACCCATGAACTCAACCTTTCCTTTAATTTTAATTTTTCTAATCATATTTAATTTATTGCTAAAAGTTTTAATGAAACTTTATCAAGTGAGTTTGGGATTTCATTACTACAAACTGAAGCCCCATAATGTCCGTGAAGAGTGTTCGTGTCTTGCTTCTGCTTGAAAAAGTGGGAGTGAGGGCGGGCGGTGCATAAACTAACCGCTTGGTGCTTGTTGGATATCGGCGGAATTTAGCAAAGTAATTTTCTCATTTTAATGTGGTTTTTGTTTATTGACTGAGGTGCCGGTTGGAACGTTTCTGCGTAACACGGTCTAACTGAAAATCAGATTATACAACTACTTACGTCTCGATATGGTTTAATGAAGTCGTACTCATAGTTGATGATTTGCTCCCAATGTCTTTCCACCTGAAAATAATAAGTTGCGTTGGTAATTATGGTCATTGAAACTGACCTACCGCGCTTTCTTACAAAATCGATTCACCGAAAGATAGATAACCCTACCGACAGTTTTAAAATGGATTGGAGCTCTGGCATTACCACCACCGCCATTTCATTTTTTTCATATTTTTGCAGCACGATAAAAGTGGTAAAATGGATAGAGGACACTACAAACAACAAACATCATACCTTATGTTACCCTAAAGTGTCACGTTCTCAAGGGGCTTCTAAACGGGCCATATTTTATTGCAATTTGTGGCTGAAATACACTGGCCGGCAACATTGCGATAAATACCAGCCATTCTATGCAATATTGCAGTAATGTCCCGGCCATATTGCAAAACATGTTTGGTATGCCCACATAATGACCGATGTTGCTCCAATAGGTTGCCGGACGATCGCTCGCTATTCGAAAATGCCAGATATGAAAATGCGAGCTCTGCCAGCTTTAATGTTGTTTCGTTTTTTGTGCATCTTTTTCTTACATGACGTGATGTTTGCCGTAGTGACCTCGCGATTTGTTGCTACGTTCTGTCTGTGCTGCACAGATTAACAAGAAAAAAGACTTGTGCTGTCGCTTTGCAGCATTATATAAGAAAAATAATCAAAATTAAAAATACTTGGAGTAATGAAATAAATAGGTATTGACTTTATTAATGAAGTGCAGTTTATTGATCGTCTAGTCGTATTTCTTGACTTAGCCTCAGTTTCTGAAAGAGTGTTCAATTGTAATCTCTTGTTACATAACAAGAGATTAATCTAAGATTAATTCAAAATGGCACGTGATTGGCTGAAATTAGCTTGAGGTGAGATTAACATGAGATTAACATTTGATCGCTCTTCTAAAAACCGAGCGTTATGATATCAAAAGTATCACGTCAATTTAAATATGGTCGAATACAAATTCTTTTATTTCGTCTTAAATTTGCTTTTAAAACAATATTTGCCGCAGCGACGCGTATTTCATCAGTCATTGTTACCGGTTTGTGTAACCCGTTTAAGAGTCTGCATCATGAGCCATACTATTGCAACACAATGCCCAGCCATAGATTGCTCGGCCATCAGTTGCAATAAAAAAAATTTTTGTGATGGCCGGGAAATTATTTGCTGAAAGTGCAGCCACATATCGCAGCAAAAAACGGCTTTTCTCCTATTCCTGATAACATAATGTTTTCAGGAATAGGAGAAACTGAAAAGCCACTGTCTTCTCAAGGTCGAATCTCGATCGAGTTCAATTCACTAACTCACCAGTTCTATGTCGCATCTGGAATCACAATACCGTATGACGGTATTTTAGGCAACGACCTTTTTACAGAATCAGAATGTAAAATAGACTATGCCAGACAAACTCTCACAATTGACAAAGCTCAATTGCTCCTGAAATTCCAAGAACCTATATATACAATTCCTCCACGAACACGGATGGCAATTGAGTGTTCAGTACAAAATCCGGAAATAAAAGAAGGTTTTGTGTTAGACCAAAATCCAATCGGCTCCTTACTAATTGCGAATTGCATAATAGAAGTAAAAAATAACTCTCGAATAAACATATCTGTCGTTACTGTCTCTGAATCCCCAATAGTCGTGAACTCTAAAACTTCAAATAACTCCATTGGATGAAATTTACAGTAACCATCATGAAATTAATCATATTTCCACTGAAACACAAATGCCTGCGGTTGACCGCACTTCTGAAGTATTAAACCAATTACGAGTATCCCATTTGAACAAAGAAGAAAAAGAATGTCTAAATGAACTCTGTACTAATTACTCCGACATTTTTCACTTACCCAATGATAATTTAAGCACGACAGATGTCCTGAAACACGAAATAACTACGTCCTCCTCTGTTCCCATAAATACGAAGTCTTATAGATTCCCGGAGATACATAAACAAGAAGTGCAATCTCAAATTAACAAAATGCTTCGTCAAGGCATAATAAAACCTTCAACATCCCCATGGTCTTCCCCAATCTGGGTTGTTCCGAAAAAACTCGATGCTTCTGGTGAACGTAAGTGGCGAGTCGTCATTGACTACCGCAAACTTAACGACATCACCATCGGAGATTCCTATCCCATTCCAAATATCTCTGAAATTCTTGACCAATTAGGGAAATGCAAATACTTCAGCACTCTTGATCTTGCTTCCGGCTTCCATCAGATCCAAATGGCTGAAAACGATGCTCCTAAGACCGCCTTCTCAGTACCTCAAGGACATTTCGAATTCACGAGAATGCCATTTGGCCTTAAAAAGCGCCCCTTCTACCTTTCAGAGGCTAATGAATTTAGCTCTCTCTGGCCTTCAAGGAATAGAATGTTTCGTATATCTAGACGACATCGTTATTTATTCCTATGATTTGGAAACTCACATCAAAAACCTTTCTGACATTTTCCAAAGACTTCGTGACTTCAACCTAAAGCTACAACCAGACAAGTGCGAATTCCTTCGCAATGAAGTATCTTATCTTGGTCATGTTATAACAGATCAAGGTGTCAGGCCAAATCCAGAAAAAATCAGAGCTGTTCAGGAATTTCCTGTACCCAAATGTCCTAAGAACATTAAATAATTTCTTGGACTTGTGTCCTATTACCGGAGATTTATCCCGGATTTATCCAAAGTTGCCAAACCCTTAACTTCACTCCTTAAAAAGGACAATCCATTCAACTGGCAACATGAACACCAATTATCCTTCGAGACTTTAAAAAACTCATTAACCTCAGCCCCTTTGTTGGCGTATCCCGACTTTTCCAAACTTTTTGTCCTCACCTGCGACGCTTCAAATTATGCGATCTCAGCCATCCTATCTCAAGGCCCCGTTGGCAAAGACCGTCCAATTGCCTATGCATCTCGGACCTTGAATAAAGCCGAATGCAACTATAGCGTAACCGAGAAGGAATGCTTGGCTATTCTATTCGGTACTAAAGCCTACCGGCCATACCTCTACGGCCGCCGTTTTAAAATTGTGACCGATCATCGTCCAATAAAATGGCTTTTCAACTGCAAAGACCCCGGCTCCAAATTAGTCAGGTGGCGACTCAAACTAGAGGAATTCGACTATGAAATCGAATATAAAAAGGGTAAAATTAATAGCAACGCTGATGCGTTATCCCGCTACCCTGTCAATCCTATTGAATAATCCCTAGTTAGTTAGTTTAGATAAGGTTTGTAGTTAAGTTCTAATGTTTTTTAATGCTATTCAAGTACTTTATGAAAATGATAAAACTCTTTCAGATTCCTTAAAGAGCAGCATTATTGTATCCCAATCGGCAATTTCAAATCTTAATCGATCCCTATATGAACTAAATAGAAATGAAGCTATATTGGACGCCACAATCGAGAATTTGACCCATTCTATACATAATGTTTCTAAAATGATGAATGAACTTGCATTTGAAAACCAAATTGGTAAATCTCTCAATAGTTTACAAGCAAATATGCTTACATTGTCTTTCAAGGTTGAAGATATTGTTAATTCTGTACTATTCGCAAAAACGAATACATTGCATCCCTCAATAATAACTCCTAAACAACTTTATAGCGATATTTTAAAACATGTTAGTATAATGCCTAAATATAAGGATTTCCCTGTTGAATTACATCTGAGTAACATACATTTATTGATGAGTCTTTCAGAATTGATTTGCTAGTCTTTGGATAAATAATAAGTTAATTTTTGTAGTTAAGATTCCTTTAGTTATACTTACAGAATTTGATCTATTTAAAAATATACCTATACCTACACCGTTGAATGTTAACAAATCAAACACATACTCAATGATTTTAACTGAGAAAACATTCATTGCCTTAAGTAAAGATAAAACCTTATACGTTACTCTAGAAAACCTTCAAAAGTGTAAAACCATTTTTCATGATAAACTTATGTGTGATGGAATAGAAATCTACAGTGTTATCGGGTATCCCTCCTGTGAAACTGAAATAATAACAAAGGCTATTACCTATATGCCTATACAGTGTAACCACAAGTTTCTGTTTGGATACATAGATATTTGGCACAGATTTAATAATAACAGATGGATTTTTGTCCAATCTGAGTCCACAAAACTTTCAATAGATTGTAACAACAAACTCACTGAACTAACAATATCCGGTGCAGGTGTACTGAATATTGAACCTGAATGTATAGCGTATTGTAGAAGTAATAAACTGATAAGTAAATCTAACCCTAAGGTGTCTATAACTAATATTAGGTGCTTACATATGAAATTGGCGTTTTTCGTACTGGCCACTTTAATCACGATTTTCTCCTCTTTGGTAAGGAATTCCAAATTCAAATTTTCACAGCTATTTACTAATGTATTTGTCCTTCGATGACCGTCATTCATTTGTTTTTTTTCTTCTGTTTTTTTCTGTTTGCGTCACTCATTTTACAAAATGGAAAACTTAAAATATCGCATTGTTTACGAGTACGAGTTCCGCCGTGGCACTAGTGCTGCGGAAACGACTCGAAGGGTGAATGATGTGTATGGCGGTCATGTTGCAAAAGAAAACACAGTTCGTTTTTGGTTCCAACGTTTTCGTTCTGGAAATTTCGACCTGCAGAACAAGCCCCGTGGACGGCCTGAGACCCAAGTTGGTAATGAAGTATTGAAGGCTGATGTGGAAGCGGATCCATCGCAAACCACGTCCGAGTTAGCTGCAGGCTGCGGTGTTTAGTGATAAAACTGTTTTAATTCATTTGAAACAAATTGGGAAGATTAAAAAGCTTGAAAGGTGGGTACCTCACGAATTGACTGAAGCAAACCGGCAAACGCGCGTCGACTGCTGCGTTACATTACTGAACCGGCACAATAATGAAAGTATTTTAAACCGAATCATTACCTGTGATGAAAAATGGATTCTTTACGATAATCGGAAGCGCTCAGCGCAATGGTTGGATCCTGGCCAGCCAGCCAAATCCTGCCCCAAGCGAAAATTAACCCCAAAAAAGTTACTTGTAAGCGTTTGGTGGATTAGTGCCGGTATTGTTCATTACAGTTTTCTCAAATCTGGCCAGACTATTACTACGGCTGATGTCTATTGTCAGCAATTGCAAACCATGATGGAAAAGCTAGCGGCTAAACAACCTAGGCTGGTCAATCGCTCCACGCCACTGCTGCTTCACGACAACGCTAGACCACACACTGCACAACAGACGGCTACCAAATTAGAAGAGCTTCAATTGGAATGTCTAAGACATCCTCCGTACTCCCCGGACCTTGCTCCAACAGATTACCATTTTTTTCGAAATTTGGACAACTTCTTGCAAGGGAAAAAATTGAACTCTGATGGGGCAGTCCAAATCGCCTTCACAGATTTTATTGATTCCCGTCCGACTGGTTTTTTTAGTAAAGGGATCAATGAACTACCTATGAGATGGCTAAAGTGCATAGAAAACAATGGTCCATACTTTGATTAATTAAATATATTATATTTAAAAATATTCGACTTTTTGTTCCTCCCATACAAAACGCCAATTTCATATGTAAGCACCTAATATAAGACTTGAATATAGTATAAGTGATGATATATGCTATAATATCAAAAAGTTTCAAGATTTAAACCTAAATACTTCAAATCAGAGAATTTCTAATATCAACCTCGATAACCTCAAATACCTAAAATTACTTTCGGATCAAAACGTGGAAAAACTAAAAGCAGTATAAACATCAGACCAAATTGTAAATCATATCAGTTTTCCAATTTTCAGTATATTTTCAATAATTATTTGTGTTAGCTTTATAATCTTTTATATTTGTAAAAAATATGAGTGTCTATCTATAATTTCAAAAGCGCAAAGTAACCCCGAAAACCCAGGAGCTGAGATAACAGATGAATGTACTCCTGGACCGCGACTTCGCATTGAATAAATTTTTACCTGAAACTTACCTGAAAACCGTAAGTTTCATCTTAAGTAGGGGGTTGTTATACCGTCTCTATGTAAGAGAAACGCCTGATGAAGGTGCTCCATCAGCATTTTAGACCCGAGACGCTCTGACACAATCATTTGGAAGTCAGTCTCGATCCGTCGGTCTCACAATAGACACCCATATTCTATATCCGTTTCTATATCCTTTGTTTTCCAATATAAGTTCTAGGTTTATTCAAGTGTTTTTTTTTAAAAAGGGAAAATCCCAACCCCCTACAACAGTTCGTGGTTCGTCTGATTTTGAAAGTTTATTGAATTTAACAGAATGAATTCAAGTGATGAAAATGACTGCGATGAACTTATTTTAAGGCCACCTGAAATGCAAGAGGCGCCAAGAGCTGTAATAGAAAACTTGTTGCCGCCAAAATCGAAAGAAAAAAGTTCTGTCTTAATAAGTAAGTAACTACTACTTATTAGAAATCAGAAATTTATTTCAACGTAAAGAATTTACATTCTGCTTGTTTTCATTTCCGCGCATTATTTGAGAAAAATCATACAGGGTGGCATTTTCACCGGTACAATAAATCAACATACGTAATACTAAGTCCAAAATACAAATACCAACATTTTTTGTTACTACCCCGTTGGTACAAAAAAACAAAAATACCAATATCTGAACTTATCCACAAATCTTAAAGAAATATGGACTCATTACGCATGAGTACAACTAAACGCACGAACTGGCAACTGTGCGCGGCTTGCGGGAAGGAAAAGAAGCGGCGGCGGCGGCGCAGCCAGTAGGTATGACTTATGTATGACGTAGCAAAAAAAATCTTACTTGATTTCAATTCTTCCTTCATACTTGCACGGGCTTAGGACCGTCACCGGCGTGGAATGCTTGCACTGGTTGGTAGTGGTATGAATTTCCACAACACATACTGGCTAACGCCGAAGTGCGTCGTGCGTGCCGCGTCGTTGGTGCTTCTTCTGGGGTCTTCCTCGAAGAACGCGAATATCTGTTCCTCGATCTCCACGGCCAAGGGAGGTCTCCCTCCTCGGCCTTGAGCGTGCGCTGGTGCAGTGAACTGTCCGTAGTCTAGCAAATGCTGCGTCACTCTCATGAATGTCCTGGTGTTGAGTATTTGAGGTTAAATAAAACCGGCATTTATCAGGCGGGGCAAACTTTCTTCAGCTTAGACCCGCCGAGCTGCACTGTATTTTCCCCACTGAGAAAGTAACTACGAACCATTTCGTAATACTCGCGGTTTGTAAACATCGTGCGCGCGTAATTTTCGACTGCAGGAAGTGCGGAAACGGCGCACGTGCACTCACCTAGGTCAATGCGCGCGGACTGACCGGCTCGGCTAGCGGCTCACTGAGCTCGTGCGCCGGCCAGCCCGCCGCTCACTCACCCCACCCCGCCGCCCTCTGCCTCGCACCGCGATGACGCCTTGTAAGGGGTGCCCATGAGTTACAAATTAGATGAAGGATAAATTAATAAAAATAAAAAAATATATATGGTAATTTTATTCCATAAATGTGATCTATTATCGATTCCAATGATACGGTGAAATTTATTGTACCGGTGAAAAAATCACACTGTATACAAGCCTTGGCCACAACTAGGCATTGATGGATTCACGGATGTGTGCCTCGGCTTTGCCTCGGCTTCGCCTCGGCCCACATTTCCACGTTCGTCCATGTCAATGCCTCTTTTGCTGGCCGCTGCAGTAATGTACTATTTCTCTGCATTTGCATGCAAAACTTGCCACAAATATAACAAAAACTGTTGGTGTTTGTATACACAAGATTTTCGTAACGAATCCATATTTTACGAGACAAAAAGCACGTTTATAGTAATAATAAGACATGAACTGATAATTTCAAGATCTAAAGACCTTTACACACTGCGACTTTTAGCATCGATGCAGTCACGATGCTGTCGTGATGCATTCGCAAATGGTCCACCTTTACACACTTGCGCTACTGCTGGTGTCGCGATGCTGTCGCACGTTTCAAAAACGCGCGACTGCATCTATGCTAAAATTCGCAATGTGTCAAGGCCCTAATAGCTGATTAGTAAAGTTGTTGTAACTAAATACGTGAGTAGATAAAATAACACTCACTGCGGTATAATCAAATTAATATATCTTGTAAGGGTAGTGTACATTTTTCATTGATTACTTTTGTTTCGTTTATTAAATATCGAAGCCAGAGTCAATTAAAAAAAGTGAATGTAAGCCGTGTATGTCTAAGGTTAGCTTTACCTGACTGGCGTAATAGTACAGGCATACCAGTCAGGTATACCCTAGCGTATATGGCCATACACAAGTATTTACAAAAATAGCAAAATAAGTGCCGCATTTATTTACTGAATTCATCATCGTCATCAAACCACTATGTCTCCACCGAGGGGCAGGGGTCTCTTCCCTAAGGAAGGTATAGGCCATACTCCACCACGGGGGCCAAGTCCATGTTGGTGGAGGCTTGTAAGACTAGTGGCTGGTCTTACTGTCAGAAGTTTTCAAGCCGCCTTAAGGCCTCTGATTTGGCTTAACGACTTCCATCTATCGACGGCAGCCGGCACCAACTGCTTAAAGTGCCTTGCGAAGCACGGAACTGCTCTGAAAAATGCCACTAGCGTTAGTCATAGACGGTCACCCATCCATGCACTGAACGCGCCCTATTTTGCTTAACGTTCATCATGGTTTACGGCTACGTCGTTTAAAGTTTAGTATATTTAAATTTTTCACCTCACTGCTTTCACTAGTCATAACTGCTTCTAGAATGTTCCCTTAAAAATTGACTGATTACAGTACCTGTAACCAAATAAAATTCCCCTGTTTTTGAGTGCCCCTTGTCCCTGTGAAATCATGTTGGATCAAAATTCGACCTTCTCACCTCGTCACGGAGTAGAAAATCGGTCAAGTGTGCGTATCCGACGAGGTGGACACCGTAACCTCCCCCATAGGGGTTGGTGGACGGTAGCTGCATGTTCTTTAAGAAGATTTTTAGGTAGTTCGCCACACGCGATTCCACGTATTCGGTGCTAGAAAAAGAAAATAATGTTATTAGCTTTATTTATTAGCACGCTTCACTATCAAAAGTAGGGTGGTTCGATCTCTATTGGCTGCCATATACTTGATTTTTATAAATGGCCTCAATGGCCTGGCCTGGTTGTATGTTGTAACCATATGTGCAATGTGTGTATTGTCACAGAATAAAAAAAAAGATAAAAAGTATTAATTCACTTAAACTTTTGTACAAATTATTGTGATGTCCCTGGTCTCTGAGCTGGGTAATAAACCTGTGTTACAAAGATCAGTGCCCTCTCCCATTATTAGATGATTCAGGGTAACATATTATGTAAACTTGAGATAAAGTATAAAAGTAAGGTTTAAATTTGAAAATGGCAATATTTCACTTAAACTAAGAGGTACTTGCGAGTGTGTGTGTGTGTGTGTGTGTGTGTGTGTGTGTGTGTCTATAACGCAAGATGTATAGCTGCCTGACTGTCAGTACCTTGCAATCAGCATATAGAATGTGTGTACGATATCTAATGGGTTTTGAAAGCATGGAAGCAAGCAAGAAAGATTCGACTGCCTCGTTGGTCGGTGCTTAGCTACTAACTAAGAGGTCGTGGGTTCGATTTGCACTAGAGGCCGCCGTACTTTTGTACAAATGACCTCAGTCTGGGTGGTTTTCGATGTTTGAAATGCCCTTGCCTGGTTAGCATAATACAATAACTACAATCACTTGACCTACGAACTAGGATACTCTGTGCTATGGTAACTAGGCAAAGACCCTACATACATGGATATACACCCAAACAGAGGGTATAGGTACGTACGGCGGCCCCCAGTGCGAGGCTTCTGAGCCGTTGTCTAAAGACAGCTCGCGCCATCTAGTGGCATTGCGGTGTACATTCAGTAACAAGAGCCATCTATGCGAGGATTAAGAAAGAAAGATTCCCTTCTTTTTGAAAAACTAATGGCTGACGAACACTGTAAAATCGAATAAACTCTTTTTCTACTGAAAATATCGCGTTTCCTGGATTCCTGAAGGACTTTCGTCAACAGCCGTCTCACAGTATTTGATTCAAACGATCTATCTGGACAAAATTCTATGACCACGTTAAAAAAAAAATTGTTATGAAGGTATTGTAGTCATTTGTACCACAAGATTTACTTACCACTAGTCCTGACTGAAAAACATCAGTCTTAAGTAGTTACTATTCACTAATAATTTTCAGTCAAAACTTATTTTAACCAATATATGGAGTCAAAACTAGTTTTGACTAAATTTTACAGTCAAAACTAGTTTTGACCGTTTAAGAGTTTTGACTGTAACATATACATTCATGATTGAAATAGCGTATAAATATGCTTATTAGCTTTATTTAAATAAAATATGTATATCATTATCTAAACTTGTATGTGTTTTATTTGGTAATTTCTGAGTAAAGTAGGTAATAAAGTGGTCTGATATTGTCAGCAAATATTTATTTTTCTAACATAACATAACATTTACATACAGGCACATACATTGCTTCTGGCCCCACACTAGGATACCCTGTGTCGTGGGAACCAGAAACAGCGACGTCACAAACATTGACAAACGTTGACTTTCTTATTATTTTGTTCATGGCTTTTGTTGGTTCATCAGAAAGCTGGCCAATTGGAACCATTGAATAATTTATTACTTCAGCTGCATGAACCAATATCTTATGCAGTACCCACTAAATGTAAATGATTATGAGGACAAACTCTTTTTTTTAACTAAAACTTTCGTAAGCACAACACATTGTAAACTTTTAGTCCGGATTTACTTACGGGTATTGTTATATCGGAAGTGTCCGACCAGGTTTCGCTCCGATTCGCAGAGCTTAATCATGGTGAGCAGAGACGGAGCTCGCGTCGTCGTCGTGAGACGAGCAACCGACGACGCGAGCTCCGTCTCTGCTCACCATGATTAAGCTCTGCGAATCGGAGCGAAACCTGGTCGGACACTTCCGATATAACAATACCCGTAAGTAAATCCGGACTAAAAGTTTACAGGACAAACTCTTCATTACGAAAATTCTTAATTTTCCGAATTTTTATATTATTAATAATAATTATCATTATTATGGTTAGGACGAATTCGCATTTCTCGAAATACAGTCAAGCAAAATGCACTTTTTGGATATCGTCCACATCCCAATCAATTCATTTAAAGGAAACAAAATTTAAAATGTGACATGGAAACACGAAGTTTATTATTTTAATGCAATGACCTAGTGAAACGAAATAGCGATATCTTTATACATATAATTCTGCTGTACGTGTGTATGTCACTGAACCCGAGGTGGAGAAAGGCAAACTTAGCAATTCACAAAATCGCTAACTGTAAAAGTAGATAAGATAAGAATATTCTTTATTGTACACTTGAGCACATGACATGACAACAGTACTTTTTATTGAAAAAAAACAACATTCGTCCTAACCTTAATTAGGAATATAAAAAATTCGGAAAATTAAGAATTACCTACTAAAATTAAGAATTTTCGTAAAGAAGAGTTCGTCCTCATAATCATTTGGAAAATTACACACATCTGAGCCTTCTCCAAGAAAGTCACTACCCACCTGAGACCGGTGATGACATCGACACCAAATCCGAGTGTGCCATACAATTCGTACAAGCGGTTTGCTACGACGTAACCCAGCTGCTCCTGCGTCCGGAGCGCATCAAATAATGGCTCCCTCATTAGGCTCTGTGAGGGAACGGGCATGCGCTGATAAGTTAATTTTACGGGTTATGAAATGGGCTAATTGGCCTAAGAAATGTAATTAGTCCGTCTTTTAGATTATTCAAAAACTAGACGAAAACCCGGCTTCGCTCGGGTAAAATGTAGACGCAAAATAATATTCCACTATGTTTTTTATATGGTGACGCCTCTGTATTTATCAACCACCAGTAGATATAAATATCTTAATACATTCAGTTACATAAGCTCACACCTGTATCCCAGAGGGGTAGGCAGAGACCACGGACTGTCACCTGCCACTATCCTGACAAATCACTTTCGCTTCATCGACATCCATTAGTCGTTGCATGTACCCACATCGGTTTCGGGTACTTTTCATCTTGCCCTTTGCTAATACATCCCCTATTTGGTCGAAGTATGTCCAACTGGGGCGTCCCTTACCGGCCCTTCCACTCACATTCGCCCGATATATTTGCTTTGTCAGTCTTTCTTCGTTCATCCTCTCCACATCTCCAAACCAACGCAACATTCCTTTTTTCAATTCTAGTCACTCACTACATCCTCTTTCTCTACATCCTCGGTCTCTGATCACACTATTGCGGATTCTGTCATTCAAAGTAACACCACACATATTTCTTAAGGATCTCATTTGTACTGCACTAATCCTACTTTCATGATTCTTCTGACTTCTGCCATACCCAAATCTCGCTACCATGCTTACATCAGTATTGGAACCAGCACACTATTACGGATAGCCAATCTTGCTCTTTTGGACATGTTCTGGCTACTCACGAAGGAATGCAAGGCGAAAATCGGATACTTATCATAACTTTGTCATGGGTAACCTCATCACAAGTTACTAAATGAGCTTCCTTCATAAACTTAACAGCATTGAATTTAGTTAACAGCTAGTGAATCTAATGACGTATGAGACGTAGAATCCACTTGGCTAATCAACTAAAAACAGCTCCCTCTCTTTGGCTTTACAGCTTTTAGTTTTGTATTGACCACATGTTTTTCTTCATCATTTTAATTTTTGGTATTTTTCTTATCTAGTGGCTTTTTCATTTCAATAAGTTTATTGGTACCTAACTAAGCAAAACAATAAAACTCAATGTCAAATTATTGTCTTCCCTCCCGCCCTCAGACGAAGGACCTTCTTCTGAGCTCCCGCCAATGAAAAACACCACAGATTACTTACTACACCTTCTCAGTTGGCACAGATTATAATAACCTTTTTGGATGCCACGGTATTCCACACACCATGAAGTTAACAAATTAGATCAAAGGGCCGGTTTAGATTATCTTAGTGCTTAGGAGAGTGCTTTACTTTACACTCTGTTGCAACATTATGCTGAATCGGGCCCATTTTGGGGGCTCAACCTTTAACGACCTCTGTGGCGTAGTGGTTAGCGCATCTGACTACCATGCGAGAGGTCCCGGGTTCGAATCCCGGCTGGGGACAAAAAAAAAATCCCAGGTCTTGGATGTTTACATGTTTGTGACGTCGCTGTTTCTGGTTCCCACGACACAGGGTATCCTAGTGTGGGGCCAGAAGCAATGTATGTAAATGTAAATATGTAAATGTAAATTATTATTTTCATGTTGTACAGTTTTTTTTTACGCTTTTTATGCTTTCTGTGTAATTTTTTTATTATTGTACGCATTCTGTGTGTGTGTGTTTTTTTTGTTTTGTTTTGAGTATCAAATAAATAATTTTTCTTTCTTTCTTTCTTTCTTAAGGAGAGTGCTTTTGTAGAAACGTGTAAGCGCCACTTGCTTTAGTACGTTTTACGGTATAGTACGGTTCTAATAGAATCAAAATAGAATTGGTTTCTATTGTTCTATCCAGTAACACCTGAGCGCGTTACTATCCTCGTTACTTATCTGTGTATAAACTAAAAATTTAGTGAGAACTTTAGGAGAGTGCGCAAGTGACTCGTGACGGGTGCGTGTTGTTTTCATTAACTCGAATTATCAAACTTAGGTACTTATGTGTTCTATTAAAACTCATAGTATTTTGAGTAGGATAGCGCATATTTCGCGACGTCGACGAAGTGACACTCTACTGGAAGAAATATAAACGTTCACTCGAACGTCTAGTAATGTACTAATGCACTTGCCTCTCTAATTGTATTATAGTACTCTCCTAAACACTAAAATAATGTAAACCGGCCATAACAGTTCACAATGAAAACTTGTGACACTAACACAACAATGATGACATTGACATGTTTACTTAGCAACGCCATTGTTGAATTTAATAATTTTTATATAGATGCTGCTCGATAATACGAATTTTCCGCCCATATGTTGTCGACTCAGATCAACTATTTCTTTACGCTCTTTCATTTGGTGTGCATATCGTTCGAGTCTACCGTAGACCCGAACGAAATTAATAAGGGACACGTATTTTTTATTTATAAATTAGACCAAAAATGACAAAGATATAGCCCATTAAAGTTACGTGTGACTGTACATTAAAGTCACGCCGTGGTGCATTTTTTAGCACGGAGTGACGTCACACGTAACTTTAAAGGGATATATCTTTGTTATTTTTTGTATAATCGAAAAAAGAAAAAATACGTGTCCAATATTTTTTATAATCCAAAATAAGGACTAAATAGAATTTAATTATTTTAACCCTGGAAACTACCCTATTATTAGTTCGTAGCGTAAAAAAAGGAACCTTGTCGGCCGCGATTGTTAAGATTATTATCATTTAGGAGAAATCAGACGGTTAACTTACAAGTAACCACCAGGGACTAGCACTTGCCACGATCGACTTCTCTAAGTTTTCTCTGAATCGCGTAGCTAGACTACCCAAAATTCCCAAAAAACCTTCCCGAAAAATATTCCAACATTATAAGCAGATCTTCTTCTTCTTCTATTCTATAAAGAAGTATATACCTTTTGAGCACTGTATTACAGCATGTATAATTATAGTTAAATACGGAAAAAGAAATGACGACACCTTCCTGGTGGATTTTTTTCTGCCAATAGTCTAATCTAGTCTTGCAGTGTTCTGAAAAACAATTCTAGAAGAATGAGTAAGTCTGAAAAACTCTGAAACAGTCTGAAAAAGTACGAAATCATTCATGTTAATCTTACTAAGCAGTTTGAATACTGCATTTTTACAAGTTTTTAGACTCTTCTAAAATACTTTTTCAGTATTAGTCAGATCTGACATGAAAATTTTATGAAAGCATGTTAATTAATCTTTAATTTAATATATGAAATTCTCGTGTCTCAATGTAGTGCGCGTACTCCTCCGAAACGGCTTCACCGATTTTCATGAAACTTTAGATGTATATTCGATAAGAAAAGAAAGAAGAAAGAAAGAAAGTGTTTATTGACATTGCCACAAAAGCACACTTAAAAAAACATTTACACAATGACAACAAAAAAATAACAATAGGACAAACATACAAATGCGACATAGTGCTTCCGTGGCAAGAAAAACGGTCACCAACTCAGCATACATTGCTGGTGCGTGCTGCTACTAGCACATCACCAGCAAAACTGGTTTTCAGTTGGAACCGTTATTTTTTTTTACTTACAATACCCTAATATTTTCAGATTATAAATGTATAAATATTAATAAATAATAAAATCTCATAAAATCGATAGGTCTGAGAATGTGTCGTAGGACGATTTGATAAATTGGATTTTCGCAAAAATCCTAGGTGTATCGCGAAAACACGGATTATTGGATAATGGCTTTGACATTTCTCAATTTTACTGAAAAAAGATAGGGCTTTTGCAAAAACGCGAGTTCTTTTAGTAAGATTGTATATCTTGAACTCTGATTGGTTTGATTTTGGTTAACAGGCCAACACTTGTTGTGATTGGTCCCTAGTTTTCCTTGTTGGTTTCAGGTATTTTGTCATAGAGTTATAAAGACTAAGAGAAGATAATTTAAAATAGTACGAGTATCTTTACTTTTTATTTAATACTAGCTGTTGCCGGCGACTTCGTCCGCGTGGGCTTGAGTTGAGAAGTGTTTTCAAATAAGATATATGTGCACATTTACATGCATCTTTATTTTGCCTAGCATTCGTCGAATAACAATCGAAGCGACTATTAACGACCGACGTCTGCCCGCGTTCGGGTTGCCTACTTGTCAACGTAGGTACAGTCTACAGCACGTCAACCTCCACATTTTAGTTGCAAAGAGTAGAGAGAGAAAATAGGTGTATAAGATGATGTGCTATCGACTGTACGCCCTGCCCCCTGCCTCGTGCGTGTGGACCGCTAGATAGAGGATTATCTACATTTTTGAATCCGATACTTTAAACTGAGATGGATATCGCCAATAATCATTATTAGGAACTAATAACCTAAATACAAAATTTCATTGAAATAATGTAGGTTTTTTTATATTTTTATTTAAATTTACAGCCCTCTTTGACCCCCTTTTTGGGGTAAAAGACCCCATTTAATTTACAAAAAGGGATGTCAGCAATAATCATTATTAGGAACTATAACCCAAATACAACATTTTATTGAAATAACTTTGAAAATCAGAGAACTTTCATACTAACTTCGCACCCCTCTTACTCCCTTAAGGATTGAATTCACAAAAAGGGATATCGGCAATATTAATTATTAGAAACTTATAACCCAAATACGACTTTTTATTAAAATAACTTTGACGGTCTTGCACAAGTTAAGGAACATTGTTATAATTGGTACCGGTATCAAGTATTTAGGCTATCTATCGTGCTATCTCGACTCGCATTGTCCAGTCGATATATTATTATGTGTTTGCAGAATAATATCATAGTGCTCATTAGTTGGAGGTACTTGAATAACAGGAGAGGTATGATGTTGTCTTTTCAAAATCACAATTTTTTTCCTCACCAACGCTTATCACGTCGTATTTTTTTTCATTTCAATACTTTTGTTGCGTTTTCGTTCCCTAAATACCTAATCCTTCTATTGAAGCAATCACACTATTTATCCGTTCTTTAGTCCGTTCTGGTTTAGTAGTTCCGACCTGAGTGCGTATACTGAGTTTTTTCATTCACTTTCGATAGCGAGAGCGTTTGCGATTTGCATAGGAGTGACAAAGAGACAACTAGATGGCGCGCTTTGTCACTCCTATGCAAATCTCAAACGCTCTCGCTATCGAAAGTGAATGACAAAACTCAGTATACGCACTCTGTCTATTAGCGTAAAACTTTCTTAATTCTATGTTGAATCTTTCCTTATCAGACATAAATTCAAAATTGGTTTCCCATTCGGGATTAATTTCTTTTTTGTCATTTTGCACTCACAAACACACCTTACTATTACTATTTAGTTAACAGCGAATGGAAAAACATAAAAACATCGCCAGGAAGGAGTGTGACAGAATAAAATTTATAACAGGTGATGCGTCAAGTCGTCAACCAATCAGAAAAGATGTTGTTTTGAGCGATGCGATCGACCAATCAGTGTGCTTAGATCATAAAAGCCAACGACTCTTTTCGCAATCTTTCTAAAGGAACCCGCGTTTTTGCAAAAGCCCTATCTTGTTTTAGTAACATTGAGTAATGTCAAAGCCATTATCTAATTTTCCGTGTTTTCGCAATAACCCTAGAATTTTTGCGAAAATTCGATTTATCAAATCGTCCTACGACTCGTACATGGCGAAACAACGTTTGCCGGGGCAGCTAGTGTAGAATTGTATAATTATGTTAATGTCGTCGGTTTTTCCTCTTTTTTTGTGATGTTAATTTTGTTTATTTTACTGTATTGGGTGGAAAACTTCTTCTTCGTCTTTTATGCAATAAAATAAATAAAAAGTTAGAGTAAGACCAAGACTTTTTCAAAGTTAATCAGTAAAATTGAAAACATTTCAGATTTTCGAAAGACATTTTTACTATAGGTTTTATGATATTTATTACTTCTAATTCAGAATATAAAAACTTGATAGAAAGAGGGTTGTAAGTAAAAAAATATTAAATTCCATATATTCTAGACATTTTTTTATCTTATTTATATTATTTCTTAATTTTTCTTACAATACATAATCTTCGTATTTGAAATAACTTTCAAAGAATAACTATCATTATAATAAAGAACATAAAAATATTTTGTTTTTTAAGTTCGCTAGGATAAACAAAAATAAAATAAAATAATAAATGACGATTTGACTGGACTGGACTTTGATCTTTGTTTTTTTTTCTTTTTTTCATAGATCAATCAAAACAAAGCTAAATTTTGGTTCACAGAGCTTTTTTTATAACTCGTAAACTATCATAGCAAATGATATTGACTTGAATACGTTGAAGAACATGAACATTAAATGGACGACAAAAAAATCAATAACATTTTTTTTCTAGACAAACTACTTCTGATAAACATAATTATCTTGAACATTGGTATACTAGTCATTGTGTTGGACGTTGAAATAGGAACTGAGCCCTCTTGAAGCTCCTCTTTAAAGACCGTCATCTGATTATTAAATAGCACCATCATGTCATAAAGGGACTCTTTTATTGATGCCATAGTGCCAGTGAGTGGGTTCAGTGCAAAATTGCCAGTACCAAGAATGTGTACCTCTCTGATAAATTCAATGAATTGCTGGCAGGTAAAAGTCTATTGGTAGTTATTATAGCATGTAATTAACGGTTAGTTTCACTTGTATTATATTTAAAATAAAGTATGCTAGCAGCAAGATTTATAAGCCGTTTACTTAGTGACATCTACCTCCGAAAAAAAGTTTCGTTTATTTGGTTGTTCCAGGAGATTCGTGGATTGTTTGTCTGTGTAGAAAAGGTTTCTGGTGGTGTGTGTATATTGTCCCTGGTTTTGTTAAGATTTTTATTTTGTTTTATTATTTTTATTTATTAGGCCTTTACGCACTGCGACTTTTAGCATCGATGCTGTCGCGATGCAGCATCGATGCAGTCGCAAATGGTCCACCTTTACACACTTGCGCTACTTTATCATCGATAAAGACGCAATGCTTTCGCGATACCATTAGATACGATAAGTTTTTCTATTCTTCACGAGAAGTGATAAATATGATACAACCTACATCAATATTTTTTTCGAAAATCTAAAATGTTTTAAGTTTTAGGCTTTAGTGTGGTGGCCTCTGCCGGACTCATGTCACTGACTTACCATGAGCACTGAGACCGTCGCCCTGTCTACAGGAGTGGCGACATCTCCTTGATAGAAATTAGACACGACACTCTTAGTGGAGAACTTGTTGAATGACTTCACACGCACAAGCCGCTCGCCCAAAGGGAGCATCCGGACTCGAATCTGCGAATTCATAGTTACATATATTACACTGGGGTGCAGAGTACTAGAGAGTACTAGGGGGTGCAAAGACAACACTGGCGCCACCGAGGAAAAAGAATCATATCGATTTACCGATCGATTTTGCAAAAAGTGTTTGATAAATCTCTCAATCAAGCAGACAGTGAGTTTTAGAGCCCACGACAAACAAGCTAAAATCACGAATCTATACGAACTATGCGAGGGCGAGAATGTGGTTCAATGAATGGTCTCGCCTCCTCCCTCGTCCAGTTTGAGCACCCGCCTAAATAGCACCTGCACGAATGGCACCTTTTTTTTTTTTTTTGTTAACGGGGTGAAATGCTTTGTGCACCATAACCGCCACCCTTGGGGGAGGGCGACGGCCGTGTGTCGGACTCTCCTCTCCTAATAATAGGAGAGGCATACCTCCTAAAACACCCCGGGGGCCGTCCTGTCGCTCGTGCAATGGGGCGCCGCCGGATCTCGCTTGTGGTAAGCCACAGTGCGAATGCTATAGCGGCGCCCCGGCGACGTCCACCCAACTCGCAAAGGAGCCGGGCCCACCCTCACTGGAGAAGGGGTATGGGCCCCCCACCCCCTTCTCCCGTCACGATGTCGGTCGGCAGGTCCCCCAACCTGCCGTCTGTGACCCTCACTCAACCGGCGGCGCAAGGTCCGCGTAGCGTCCCCCGCGCCACCGGCTCTCCCGGCGGAGAGGCGCGAGCTCCCCAAGCCTCCAGCTACCGAAGACCCGTTTTCTGGCCCTCTGCCAGGTCTTCGGCCCCGTCTGGTTCTCCCCTCCCTAGTCCTCCCTTGGCCAAGGACCATGGGGTCCTCAAGCCCTGGTCCCCGGCCCCCCTCCCAATGTTCCTCCCGGCCCGGCTTGCAGAACTCGCGCCCCTCCCCTCCCCGTCCGGCCCTCCTCTATGCCCTCTGTTGAACAGAGGGACATAGAGGAGCGCCCCCACCGTGTGTTTTTTATAGAGGTTGTCTCCTCGCGGCCCGAAGGCCCCCGGCCCCGCTCAATGTGGGGTTACGGGTGCGAGGCCCATGGTGGACCCCGCGGGACATCCAGCAGCGCAAGCCACTGGACATCAACCTCCCTCTGGTTTTGGTCCGCGCCGGCCGAAGCCGGTACCCCCCATATCTGGAGGGCGTTCCCCTATCCGCCACCCGGGGGACGCGTCCGATGGAAGACCAGAAACTCCACACGGAGCACGAATGGCACCTGGCCCAGTCCAGATTCAGCATCCTATTAATATTTTTGGCAGGTGCTGTTAGTGTATGGGCGGGTGCTCAAACTGGACTACCTCGCCTCGTCAACTCTCCGTTCGGTTTCTAAACCGCCTATACTTTGTCGCACGAGGGTAAGTAGGGGTGCGATCCGTAGAAGTAAAAGAGGGTATCCAGGGGCACGGAAGATTCAAATATTTATTTATGTGGTAAAATAAAGGCACCTGAAAACAATAAAAATAGAAAAGCTTAACTACGGTCTAAAAGATAAATATAAAAATACAATGAGGAGTATAAAAGAAAGAACACTTACATTAATTTTATTAATGTGCCTTTTAAATATTTGTGATTTTGTAGATAAATAATATAGGTACGGAGAATAGAGCAATCGTAATAATAAATTAGGTCGGTCGTAGTAAAATAGAAAGACGTTCAAGTCCACTTAGTTCGGAGGCTGCGGAATATCTGTGCCAAATACGTCCGAACATTGCGGCGAATGTCATAAAATAGTTAAATTTGGAATTGATAAAAGGCCGAAAATCATTAAAAAGCAACGAGGCGATCGCCTCGTTACAACTTTCCTCAGGGAAGAGACCCAGGCCCCTCGGCGGGGACATAATAGGTTGATGATGATGAGCGAGTGGCAGCAATAGCTCTCTATTGCTGCAAACAGCTCCTGCCTAGGATTTAAGGACGTAGGTGTGTTGACCAAAGAAGTTCCAAACGTTATTTACCATAGGCTTGCTTTCGTACGTGGTTTCCCAGTTGAGATTTTGACGAACCCTCTCAGCTATAGTGATCGCCTCGTACCACGGTATGTTGCCTTGTACCAACACCTGAGGGCACAAACAGAAGAAGTAATGCAGAACTTGCGTAAAATAATGTTTTGATGCCAAAAAAAACTCCGTACCGACTTAATTCAGGACTTTTCCTTTATGTGTTCATACATACAGAAGGGCAAGTGAATGCATAAATTTGTTGAGTTAAGTTGAAAAAATATACATTACTTGGAACTACTCAAATAGACTGTGCGGCCTATGATGATCATGACGACATTACTTAGGCCACTTTAGAAGATAAATAAGGATTTTTTTTTAAATATAGGTACATTAAAACAGAGATGCAAAGTAAACAAATGAGGCTTTGGAATTCAATGTACCTAAGTATCGTAGAAATATAGTATGGAGCGACTAACTCATACATTTTGGGCACAGACTCCAAAAATATATTATGTATTTCTATAATATGGACATTGAATTTAAGGCAATATGGCATTTGAATTCAATGTATATAAATATTTTACGTTTTTTCATTATTTCTCTGTTTTAGTGATGTAGTGTTTAGAAGTCGATTTTCATTTATTATTTTAAAAAATATTCCTGATGTTTTATGAATATTACTAGGACTAATAAATAGGATGAGTTAGACTTAGTGGCTATGTTTAAACAAAAAAATAATGTTCTAAAAATAATGTTACACATAAAAACAAAATGATCCGGACGAACGGAGAACTTCTTCCTTTTTTTTTGAGGTCGATTATTTACTTTATCTGCTACTAACACTTTTCGTAATACAGCCTTTCGAAAAATTATCTGATTCTCGTAACTCATAAATTGGACTTGTAACGCCTTATGCAGTACATAGGTATTTATAAAAAAATTAATTATCGCGTCTAATAATGTTTGCATGTACTTTATTACAAAACGTTCAAAATTCAAACCGATGGGGGCCGGGCGTTACGTCCGCAATGACGCGATTGCCCGGGACTTGATGGTGGAGAGTGTGGAGGAGTTCGTGGTCCATCTGTCGCGCCGTATGTTCGACTGCGCTGACAACGGGCCTGACCGGCACCTCCACTAGATAGCGCCCAACTACGACCGACCAGAAGACGGGAGACCCTACCCGCGGGAGCTCCTCGAGCATCGTATAGAATAGACGATGCATTATAAAACACTGATCTGAAGTCACGTATTTCATTCGAAGTTTCATCTAGAGGCCATCCCACATAAAAAAACATTTTATCTAGACGCAGCCAAATTCACTAGCGTGTGTGCGCCGCGTCGGCTTTCTTTAAATTCTTTTTTGAAAATATCAAAATATGTAAATATCAAAGTGACACTATGATAGCGAACAGACTTTAACTCCGGCAGCTTGGAGCTCCCCCTACCCTGACTTGACAAGCCATGATGGCATACAGTCCCAGGGGTTGATACCCCCGGAGAAGCCGCCCGGGAGAAGAGGCACGACTTCAAAAGCCGTACCTGCAACTGCGAGGTTCGCTCGCAGCCGCAGAAGACCTCATCGTCGTCAGCGAGAGATATTTGAGGAAGCGGGAAGATTTCCAGTGATTTCTGACCTTTAAATGACTTTTTGCTACTATATTGTACAATGTAACCTCCACTTAGCTGTTGTAGTCGATTGTTTTCCTAAAATCCAACATAAAATAAATAAAGAAGTGTCGCGGCGGTCCAACGGCGAGATGATACCACGAAACTACTTACAGATGGAGCCACTGAGATTTGCACCCAGTGTTTGTTTTGATCTATAAGTGTTGCTTATTTTAGGGTTTTTTTTATTAAGATAAGATAAGAATAAATAAAGATGCTGTACACAAGGAAAAAAACAATACATAAATTATTTACAAGGTAACAGTAGGTACAATAATAGTTGGAATTGTACAACAGTGCAATTAAATTTTACATCAAACCGTCGTGAAATGCTTTTAAACGAAAAGAGGGGAAAATATGTGACGTCACAGTAGGGAGGGGGGGTCTCACAAATGTGACCAGCTGTGACAAGGATGGGGGAGGGGTAAAAAAAATGATGAATTGAAAAATGATGTAATTTATGGATTGCCCCTAGTTTAAACTGACCTTGAAAATAACAATAGTTTTCTATTCTAGGTCAGGACTTAACAGGTTAACAAGGTATATAACCTCTTAAATAATTTTATGAACATTTCTTGTGGCTGATCTAAATATTTTACAGTGCAAAATGACAAATTTACTTTAACCTGTACTATTTTTGGTGGGCCAACTTTTCTTTATTTGATCTTTTCAAGGTCATAACGTCACTAGAATAAAAAATAAAAAGAATAAAGAATTTTCATTTACTATAAAGAAATTTCCGCAGTTACAACAAACAAGACTGAATGAATCGAAATGACAAGCATTCGAGCGTATGAGGCAGTGAAAATGATTTTTGAAACTGCGTCTTTCGCGACTACATCATACGAGTCCACAAGTTTTCGAACCTATGATGCAGTGGAAATAAAATTCGTAACAACGTTTGTCGCAACAACGGCTATTATTATTCGTAACTAAGGTCAATATTTGGCACAATGCAGGTAATGCCTGCTATACACACCATCATATAAATCTGCTTAAGAAATCGCTGGCCAAAGTCTTGGAGGTCTGCGAGCGTGACGTTGCGAACCCAGGCCGCCTTATCCCACACCGCGGCATACGGCTCCAGTAGAATGCTCGAGCGCACTTCACTAGGGGTAGACAGGCGCACGTTAGAACATAATAATATTATATCCAACATCATCAACCATTTGACGCACACTGCAGGACTAGTGATGTGAACCGGTTCTACGAAAAACGATATCAACCGGTATTTAAAAACAATTATCGATTACTTTTTTATAGTCTAACTCAATGAGGAAGGAAACCTAGTATGTCTGTGGTCTAACTAGCTGACCCCGCAAACCTTGTTTTGTCAGATAGTGTTATGAAAAATAAATAACCACCTGTTCTCAGACCTACTCAATATACATACAAATTTGATCAAGATCGCTCAAGCCGTTTTGGAGGAGTATGCGCACTAACATAGTGACACGAGAATTGTATATACTCGTATTAGAAGATTTACAGGGTCTATACAGAAGGCAAGACAAATTCACGTTGTTTTTTTAAACTGAAACCATTCCAACTAAGATAAGTATTATATAAAAGCCAATTTAATTCTGTTTATGTTTTAGTAACTTCTGCTGACAGGTTATTAAGGTTAAGCAGATAATAATATTATGCTTTTGACCTATTTTTGCACCAAAATAATGATTTTATTACAGAACAGAAGTCGTTATAATTTATTTTAATTTTTTAACAGTGCGTTTTCATGACTTTTCATAAATTATAAGACTTGTTTGATTAAAACGAAAAAAATCTAAAAAAACGTTTTCCTTGTAAAAGTAATTGAAAAATACCGGTTCTAAAAATAGTAATCGGTTCACATCACTATACAGGACATAGGCCTCCCGGTTTTGTTCCGCTCGGATCTAGCGACTCCCTTCCACCGTAATCAGATTTTCGGACCGTCTGGTGGGGGGCCCACCTATGCTTATATACGCTACCCCCGGGGAATAAAGTCGTAACAGTAAACCTTTGTCAGGAAACATGAAAGAAGGCAATTCGATTTTTTCTAGGCTACATACACTACATAAACACATTAAATGTCAAATGAAAACATTTTTGTTCTAATTTATAATATAATATTTATATAATTTAGTGTGAATAGGTAAAACATAGCAAATTTACTTTACATTAATTTATTTAATTAAACTGAGGAGCAACAGCATTTTACTACTACATTATTACAAATTTTTTTTTATGATTGTTGCGTTTTTTTTCCGGAAAGTAAAATTGTATAAATGAGTAGGACTGCCACTGTATACAAAATAAGTTCCATGGAATAAAGACATCTCCAAAGACACTTTTCTGAATACCGCATCAAAATTGGTTCAGCCAAACGCGAGATATTTTCGGACAAACACACATACATACAGGTCAAACTGAGAACCTCCTTTTTTTAAGGCGGTTAAGAAAAACATAATTCAGTAGTTCTGGAGAAGGTTTTAGTATACAGCAAATGAGTACCCCGTGACGTACCTAGTGGGTTTTTGAAGGCGGGTCTCTTTAAAAAAAGTCATTCATTATTTACAAATCTAGATGAGGGGACATTCTGGGAAAGGGACAGTTTAGGAAAGGGACATTTTGGTAAATACAATTTTTAAGGAGGGGACATTCTGGGAAAGAGACATTTCAGGAAAGGGATATTTTGAGAAAGAAATGTTTTGGGAAAGGGATATTTTGAACTCGGGAAGCATTTTGGGAAATGGACATTATGGGCCTAAACGACCAGATAAGATAAGTTTAATTAAACCATTTGTTTTGAGATTTCTTGTTCAAAAACGTAGCGTGGCCCATTGATATTATATTTGCGCTGCTAAGTAAAAGTTTCAATGTCTTCAATGTCATGTTGGTGTCAAGAAGTTTTGGCACCGAGCCACCAAGGATGTTATAATCAAAGAGGATAGAGCACTACGAAAAACCTTCCATAGAAAACTAAACTCTTTGTCTTCTCAAATAAAACATAAAATCGTATAAGTAAGCAACTAGAGTAAAGTGTCCAGAGCGAGAGCCACAAACTGAAGGAGTGTGTCTTACTCTTACTCATTTATGTAGAATACTAGGACCATGATGTTGTAAAATGTAGGCCATGTGTTTGATTACCCAATGGTCTTTTTTCAGTTTTTACTAAAAACGAAAGCTTACGTTTAAAATGGATGGATGCTATATGAGGCTCTGGTTCGACATCACAAAATCCTGCATTTTGTGAAGCCTGCAAAAGCCGGTATTTTGGAAAATAAGATTTTAAACCTACGGTCTTACCTAGGTTGAAGGAAGATCCTGTACAGTCGAGTTCATAAATATATGAACACTTCCGCGGCTTCAAAAATATGTGTGCAAATAAGGTTACAAAAATATCTAGCATGTTATGCAATCAAAAATATATCAACGTTTTACTGGTCATAAATATCAACACAAGGCTTCACAAATATATAAACAACTGAAAATTTATAAATATCTGAACAAAATATTGTCATATGAATGTCAACAACTATAGTTACATAAAAATCTATACATTAATTGGTCATTTTTATGAGGACAAGCTGACCTACAATTATATCTACACAAATGTCAGCCATATTTATGTGAACAACCTATAGGTACGAATTCCATGATAATCTTTTAACGAGGTTGTATATTTATGACTTTTTGATGGCCACTTATTTATCTAAATGAAAAGATTTATGAAAGATAACTTCATAATGTCACTATGAGTTCAACCGTCATCGTGCCTTGTAAGAATTGCATGTAAAGTTTGTGTATTATATAGGTACGTGCTGCGAACAAAAATGTATAGAGACTCATTTTTGCCTACTTCAAATTTACCCTGACAACCACCCAATTGAATTTGTACAAGACAATTGTAGCATTCACAATGCTAACTTAGTACAATTGTAGATATCGGAGATGGAAAATCGAGAGGAACTAAAATTAATTAAAATGCTCCCGAAAAGCCCCGATCTTAACCCCATAGAAAATCTATGGGGTTAGATGGTGCAAGATTGTGATGCTACAATATCGCTCGTAGCCTGGGCTGCCTAAGTGATCTTAAACGATCACTAAGGTTAAGCAACATACGGCGCGTTCAGTCCACGGTGACCACAAACTATACCATATACTTACTGCATTACCTATAGGTAGTAGTTCTGGGACAGCAGGATAAAAAATAGCAAACTCATAGTATGTGAGGAAGATATAAAAATATCAAAATGTACTGAAATGTACGTTTCAACCGTGATAAAGGACACCCAAATGTTTGACTATATACCTCCCAATCTAGCCATGTCATTTGTATTAGACTAGACCAGGATTCCCATCCTCTATTGTAGATAAGTATGTTCTTTTAGCGATTGAAAAACTAGCGATGTAAAAATTGCAAAAAAGCGTCTCTAAACGCCAACACTAAACAGAAGTTGCGTACAGATATCCCTAGGCCACTGCGTCATTTACTACTAGGTTCTAAAATAGTCAACAGATAAAACAAAATAGCACTGTCTTTTGTCCTCGCTCTGTTTTTCCGTATTCTTCATAAAATGAAAAATTTAGCGAGCGATGACGACGTTGCCATGCGGTGCATAAGAAGTTTGTATCGTATACATCAGCATCATCATCATCAACCCATTATGTGCCCACCAAGGGGCACGGGTCTCTTCCCTGAGGAAGGTATAGGCCATACTCCACCACGGGGGCCAAGTCCGGATTGGTGGAGGCTTGTAAGACTAGTGGCTGGTCTTACTGTCAGAAGTTTTCAAGCCGCCCTAAGGTCTCTGACTTGGCTTAACGACTGCCTTCTATCGACGGCAGCCGGCACCAACTGCTTAACGTGCCTTGCGAAGCACGGAATCGCTCGGAAAAATGCCACTAGCGTTAGTCATAGACAGAAACCCATCCATGGACTGAACGCGCCGTATGTTGCTTAACCTTAGTGATCGTTTAAGATTACTCAGGCAGCCCAGGCTACGAGCGATTCGATCGATTCGACTACGATCGTATACATACAGGTACAGAAAATCAGAAAATAAGAGACAGACATATGCACTGACAAGTCTGCACTGTTTTCGGGAATTGTCAAATCACATGTTCACATAAATATGGCTGACATTTGTGTAGATATATTTGTAGGTCAGCTTGTCCTCATAAAAATGACCAATTAATGTATAGATATTTATGTAACTATAGTTGCTGACATTTATATGACAATATTTTGTGCAGATATTTACAAATTTTCAGTTGTTTATATATTTGTGAAGCCTTGTGTTGATATTTATGACCACTAAAACGTTGATATATTTTTGATTGCATAACATGCTAGATATTTTTGTAACCTTATTTGCACACATATTTTTGAAGCCGCGGAAGTGTTCATATATTTATGAACTCGACTGTACCATTTGTAGTGGTGAGTAAAAGGCTTCAAACCTCTGTAGCATACTACCTAAAGTTTGTACGTTTGTACATGAAAAGTTGCCGTTTGGTGTACATTATGCCAATCGATAGAAAAAATAATTATCACAAACAACAAATACTCTTTGACAAAATGTCCCCAATTTATTACTAGTTGTAACGCAAAATACTTTAAAATGATGATAATGGACAATTGAATGAATTAAATTGTTTTTATTATATTTTATATTTTCAAACGGGAATAACTCAGAAAGTATCACTTAGTTTACTTTTTATTGACGTGCTTACCAACCCCTTTAGGTACGTTGCACAGGACTTTTCTGTTACCTTTGTGTTTTGTTTGCTAAGAAGTTTATTAGAAAGTAAGTAATAAAGAAATATTTACAGCCTGTGGCGAAAAAAGTAATGGTACTAAGCGACGGAAGAAAATGTTGAACTGGAAGAACTACCAACGAAGCAACCACAGCTCGATGCAGGTGCCCAAACTGACTGAATGCATTCCCCAAAAGAAGAAGCTTTGAATATTATGTTTGAATAGAAAAATTGACAGGAGGTATAATAGAATATTTAATTTTATACTTAATGATTATATTCTATTTTGTAATGTATATTAGCTTTTATGCATATTTTAAATGTAAAAAAAAACATTCAAATGTTTGTCATCAATCTAGCTAGCTACATGAGTTTTATTCGTATTGGCAAGTTAGGTTTTATTATCTGAATTTACAATTTGTACACTAAAATTTGTTTGCAACAACATTTTTAATTTTTAATTTAACCCTTGTCGAGACCAAGAGTACCATAATGATATAAAGTTCTAAATTGGTTCACTGAAAATAATTTGTAAACTTATGTAGATCAAAATACATATGATTAAGTTAATTCCGCAGAATGAGTGCGATTTCCGCGACAAAAAGTAGCCTACTGTAACTGATGATAAGAAATGTAAGAAAAGTTCACTATTAATAACTGTGAATATAAGTAAAGTTCACTATCTTGCATGTATCTATGTATCCATGCAAGATAGTGAACTTTACTTATTCTCAAATTAAAGGCCCAGACTCGAACCGAGCCATGAATGTATGCTAAGTAATTTTTGTAGCAATACCACTCAAGGTTTTAAAAACGTATTTTAACATGGTCGAAGTTGAGTTTTATCTTTACTCTTCTCTCTACTCTTCTATTCCACTACAAACCTTATTTGAGGGCAGTATGTAATGTACTGTACATTAACACTGAATAAGCAAGTTGTAAATTCTATACATTGTGTTTATTTTTGGATTAAAGCTAATTTTATGACTTGATTTTGGCTTTCATTTTATAATGTTAAAACTTCGTTAAATGCAAATATAAGTATAATTAAAGTCCTTCAGTCAATGAATATACCTACCACTAGGTATTGTGTCGCCCATTATGGAAGTAAATGGCCAAGTTACTCCTAAAGAGAGAACTTCGCTCGTTCCTTCCGGCTGGCTTCCCTTATGTTTCGTCCGGTTTTCATTGACATCAAGGTCACCCTACTCAGAAAGAGATGAGATTCACTAGTTCGAGCCTCCTTGTCAGGACATTTTTTTGTCAGAGTACTCAATCCTCTTTGATTATTACATCCATGCGAGCCACAGAGGTTTTTGGCACTAATGGCAGTGTTTTCGTTTAAATTGAATTAGGGAGGGAAGGAAAAAAGAAATTAACAAGAAAAGGAAAACCATAAAAAAACACCTTTTTTCTCTCTTTGAAGGAATTTAGATTACATAACAATGCGTTAGCGGTGGCGGTCTGTGAAACATCACATACACGTATAGGTTTAACTGTACAGTACAGTTCAACTGTACAGGCATACCTGTCAGGTATACCATAGCGTGTATGGCCTGCTTAAGACCGCACTCACGTGGCCAAAGAGCTGGGTTCCATTAGTAACTCGTGGTATGTCCGGCTGACCTTCGCGCGCACTGCCTCGAAATACTCCGGTGATAAATCCTCCGTGGCATGGGGCATATAGTTCGTTAACGTTTCTACGAGCGACTGGAAAGAAGAAAGATTTCATTAGATGTCGACAACTGTATAACATACGAGTATATAATGTATATTATACCCCTTTAGATGGGGAATTTACAAAAATCCTTTCTTAGTGCTCCCCTACGTTATAAAATGAACCCCTGTGCAAATTTTCAAATATCTGACACTTACAGTTTAGACCCTGCGTTGATATGTCACTCAGTCAGCTTCTCCTTTTATGTATATAGATATTGTATACTCGTATATATCGTCGTCGTTGCCACTTATAGATAAGTAGAAACTTTATGTAAATTAAGCTTACATCGTGAATGAGCTGATGTGACAGAGAAGATATCTAAACTAAACCAAACAATGAATAAACTTTACTGTACTGCTTTTCGTATATACCAATCTCCTAAAATGTAATGACAAAATCGTTGCCCAAATCATTATAGTAACGGCATATGCTCAGTTGTAAGAAACATTGTTGTCTGAATATACAAAATATTTATAGAAGTCTGCAACAAAACAAAATGCTAACGCTAATACTCATCATTATGAAATCTGAATCTCTTATAAATAATTGAATAGCTAAATCCAAATTAGGGGACTGCAAATTTTCATTTAACCTAACCTAACCTTACCAATATAGGGGTGCTGCACCAGATAACCTTCACGTGTACCCCTCCGCTTGCCGTGTACCCGCCAAGTGGTGGGGTCGGTGCACCCTGAGCGTTGGTCAGTGACTTCTCCTTGTGGGATCTTGCTAGCTAACGGCAAATAATCTGGCAGTGGAGGTCGCGTGGGCCCTGGTTCACTCTGTGAAGCGGGACCCAGGCGACCAACCGAAGGAGGTCCGGCTAGGGAGGGGCACCGTCGCGCCGGAGCGCGCGCGCCTCCTACCAGTCGGATCAGAGTGGTCGGACCAGAGGGTCGGGGGACCCGCCGCCCGTGATGTCGGCGAGCCGGAAGGCACCCTCGTATGCCCGAGGGTGTCTACTCGCACAAGGAGAGAGGGCTTGCGCGCTCGCTCTCCACCTTCTCAGAGTGCTTAGTGCGAGTTTTTTCATTCACTTTCGATAGCGAGAGCGTTTGAAATTTGTATAGGAGTGACGAAGCGCGCCACCTATTTGTCTCTTTGTCACTCCTATACAAATTGCAAACGCTCTCGCTATCGAATGTGAATGAAAAAACTCGCACTAAGCACTCTGCTTTCAGAGAAGCGCTGGAGAGCGAGCGACGGCCGACGCAGCGTCGCGACGTCGTCCTCTTGCCCCGTTTTATGGGCGACGAGGCGGGGGAGGGCGGCGCGAGGGAGCGATTGGGGGCCATTGTGGCCCCCCAAAGAAGAGGCGGCGTTTCCTTGCCCCGTTGTATGGGCGATGGGGTGGGGGCGCCTCCAGGGAGCCAATCTGGCTCCCCACCAGTAGAGGCCCTTCGGGGGCGAGCTCTTGCCGGGTCATAGTGAATTAACCTCTGGCCTATCCTGTGGCCCGGTAGAGTAGCGGGAGGAACAACGCGGGTTTAGTGAGTAGTCCGTCACTGAGCAGGAAGCTCGATAGGGCTAGGAGTCCCACACGAAGCCGTTTTGTTGTTGTCCCCCGACAGCAGGCGGTTAAGTGCGTAAATCCATTCCCCGCGTCAAAAAAAAACCTAGCCAATAGAAAACAATTGTTATTTTCAAAGTCAGGACTAAGGAGGTTAAAATACATCAGCATAGATAACAAATTGGTTACTTCAGCATAGCTTTCGTTGAATCAGTGAAAAAATTAAATAAGGCAGTGTTAAAAAAAACTTGCTCACGGGTAATTTTTCACTGTAACCCATTGTCTGCAACACGATTCCTTCTTGACTGGTTTTAAAGACGTGAAAGAGTTGGGCCACGGACGCTGCATACGTTTCTGCCTACAAAAATCACAAATAGATAGAATAGAAGGTTACGTCACAGAATACATAATAGTACAGGTACAGAAGATTCACTCCGCATAATCAATTAAAGAAAAAGAGACTCTAGCAGCGATACAATTAGGTGCAATCCAGATCGCACGGCGCTAAAAAAGTTAAGTTATATTTACCTACATGTTGCCTCTCTTTCTACCGCGTAACTCTTACCTCTTCTGGCGCCTGTATTCCTACCTATTTGCCACGGCGGAGTGGTCGCCGCATGTACAATCGACAGCACGTCAATCTTCACATTTTAGTTGCAAAGTCGCCCGTAACGCAACGGAGTAGAGTGCATGGGTGTATACCATGATGTGCTGTCGACTGTAACAGGCCTTTATTTTTATTCGCGGAGCGTACTTTTTTCTCCGCCGCCGGCCGAGAAAAGTCCGTCGTCTGCGCAGGCCATTATGGCCATTATGAGCCGGCCGGCCCAATTCTACAGGACGGGGTGGGATGGATAGGCTTAATCTTATCTTGAAACGGATAGTGTAGAGATTTCTGGCCAAAATGCACAGGGTTTGCTGTGCATTTGACAAAGTCAAATATTTGATTCATAGTACATACAAACAAAATGTTTGCTTCATGAGCGTCAAAGTTGTTAGTTTCACAATAGGGAATGGAAGAGAATATCAGAAGTGCTTGATATTTTTTAGCCTAATTAACAAACTATCAAACTTAAAAAAAATACTACTCTTGGATGTGCTGAACACCAGACACAGTTATCCTCTGATTAAATTTAATAATAAACTACTGTTTAATGCCAGACCTCCAGACCCTCAGTTACCTCCAACCCGGTTTAGGAATTTTATTTTTAAACACATAACATAACATTTACATACTGGCACATACATTGCTTCTGGCACCACACTAGGATTACCTGTGTCGTGGGAACCAGAAACAGCGACGTCACAAACATCTAAACATCCAAGACCTGGGTTTCTTTTTTTTTGTCTCCAGCCGGGATTCGCTGGCAGATGCGCTAACCACTGCGCCACAGAGGTCGCCAAATTATAAAGTAGTCAAGTAATTGTGTTAAGCACACTCTTATTATAAAATCAACGATTACTTGGAAGACAAGGATGTCTAGTGTAAAACAGTAGGTAGTTCAATATTAAACCAGAGGATAACTGTGTCTCGTGTTCAACATTCCGGGAGTAATAATTTGTAAGGTTTAAGGTTTGTTAATTAGGCTAAAACTGTTTCGAAAAGAATACTTGCGGAGTTTCTTTGTCAGTTTCTTCTCCATGTAATCTATAAATTGTGAAACCTACAGCTTTGACGTTCATAAAGTAAACATTTAGTTTTACATTATTAATAAAAATGTTTGGATTTTAATTTTAATATGAGTTTGAATTTGACAAGATCTTTTTAATTTGTTCCCTGAGAACTTTTACTAGAGAAGAAGCCAAATTTAAAATTACTGAACAGGCAGTTAGAATTATGATATTGACATCATGCGATGAGGGTTTACCTTGACTCCTTCCTCCAAGACGTTTTTCCATAAGTCTAAAAGGCACGATCTGGAAGAGACATTACATACTTCCGTTCTTTTAATATTGAAAAAATTAGTTCAATCTGACTATTCATATAATGTTAGTTAAATAGTTGATAACACTTTATTGCTCAACCAGGATAGATAGATAGTCGTTTATTGATGCCGACCATCGTAAAATTACAATAAAACAATACATACATCTATACTTCTATACCTACCTATACTAATATTATAAGGAGAAAAGATTTGTAGTTTTGTATTTTTGTGTGTATGTTTCTAATGAATAGGCTCAGAAACTACTGAGCCGATTTTAAAAATTATTTCACCATTAGAAAGCTACATTCTTCGTGAGTAACATCGGCTGTATTGGATTTTCAAAAAGTTTAGGGTGCCGTACGAAATCTCGAATAACGTAACCCAGGGTGTAAAAAAATTACTACCCCGGGAATTTTCCACGGAACTAATATACCTAGCTATTTCCACGGAAACGCTTTTGCCACCCTTTTTTAATAATAAATTGATGAATTTTCTTAACCATGCCATGGTTCACTTAAAACAGTTATTAATGACTGATGCATGCGGGACTGACTTTTGTCATGTCCATTTTGTAATGTAAGTTTTGAGCAAACCCAGTCTAAAGATATTTCTGAGTCTTGTTTTCGAAGTCGAGTCGCTCGTAGCTCCGGCTGCCTGAGTGATCTTAAGCGATCACGAAGGTTAAACAACATTGGGCGCGTTCAGTGCATGGATGGGTGTCACCTATCTATGACTAACGCTAGGGGCATTTTTCCGAGCGGTTCCGTGCTTCGCAAGGCACGTTAAGCAGTTGGTGCCGGCTGCCGTCGATAGATGGCAGTCGTTAAGCCAAGTTAGAGGCCTTAGGGCGGCTTGAAAACTTCTGACAGTAAGACCAGCCACTAGTCCTACAAGCCTCCACCAATCCGGACTAGGCCCCCGTGGTGGAGTATACAAGTGCCCATCGGTGGGGGCATTAAGGGTTGATGATGATGATATCTTACTTCCTAGATGCCTCCATTCCACCTCCTCCTCTTTTGTCAACTATTGAGGACAGTACTCACTCTTTGGGCGTGTGCAGATTGAGCGCCGTGATGAAGTACAAATAAATCAGTGCGGTGGGTGTGCGCCACTTGAAGTCCTGCTTGTACCACACCTCCATGTCGTCGTTCGTGCGGAATATATTGGGCTGGTCCAGCCTGTACGGATGAAGGTTAAGCCAGAGTGTATATTTTTCTTCACACTACCTAAAGAAAATTATATATACTGGGTGTTGATTTGTACAGTTTAATCCACCTCAGGGGTGGTTATTTACATGATACTGAAGCAAAAAAAAAAGTAAGACAGCCTGATAACAATGTTGGTAAAAAGAATAATAAAATTGTGATGGATTATTTCAATGCTATGTTATACTCGTAATAATGATTCAATCCCCCAATCCGGACTACTCCACCAATCCGGACCCTCCACCAATCTGGACTCTCCACCAATCCGGAGTATGGCCTATACCTTCCTCAGGGAAGAGGCCCGTGCCCCTCGGTGGGGACATGATGGGTTGATGATGATGATAGGCAAACTTATTTTTCCGTTGCTTAGTTATAAAATGAGAAGTTTATTCACGTGGCTAATAAACAAATCTGTGGACCTTTGTTCCCCAATTTTAGCTATATTTTGACAATCAATGAATGTGGGATGATTTACATTTTAAACGTACTGAGTTAAATGGGTGCCCTAAGCCCACGTTGAACCACCGGTCGTCTGATACCATAAAGTCGGTCCAACGGCCGAAATGGTAAAGTTGAATCTGCTGCCGACGGTAGAATAGAGTGCGACAAGTGAGTCGTGGCACAAGCCTTTGGCGGGAAATTTAAAAATCTTTTAGTTGATAACCCTGTATATAGTCTGTATATAGTCTGAATAAACAATCTTGATACTTTTGCTTAACTTGATTATTTGTTTGATTAGTTTGGAGTCTCCAATGAATATTGTCCAAACATAAATAAATATAAACAAAACGAAAACATTAACTACATCAAAACCAACATTTCCACTCCACCAAAAACAGGGATAATAAAGATGCACCACATAAACTTATAAACATTTAATAATGCGAACCATAATCAAAATCTGATTCATATCTTTTTTCTCAACATATTTGAGTTCTTGGCCAATTCGACCAAACTAAGAGTAAATTTTTACTCTCGAGTAAACTACTTCTTAGGCCGACTTGCACCACCGACTTAAATCCATTTAACTTTAAGTTAAACAGAATTTTGACAGTCTCGCCATACACTATCTGTCAAAATTCTATTTAATTTATCGCTAAATGGATTTGAGTCGGTGGTGCAAGTCGGCCTTATTCTATATACGATTTTTCATTGCGTGTACATGGCAACATTAAAAAAAAGAAGTATGGAGAAGGGGATAGTACGCGAATAAATATTTACACGGTGGATTTTGGTGGAGTAAAAGCTTAACCCGAGAGTAATTCTAGTGTCAAAAATATCAACGCAACGACCAAACAAAATTTTAGAAACGCCACACACAAGCGTTTTTTGAGCGTCGTCGTCGTGCCAGCGTCCGCACAGCGTCGACGCAACGTCGATGCCGCGGCGAAGCGACGCCGTCGCTGGCCATCTACCTTTCGGCCGTCTTTTTTTTGGCATTTTTTTCTAACTTCATTAAAAAATTCTGTTTGTAGGTGAAATAATGCGAGCCGCTATCACATGGTCTTATTATTCTGTTTTCCGTCGATAGCTTCAATACAGTTGGGAAAAAATTGCGAAAAAAAAACGTTACGCTGGGGCCGCGGTAACGCGACGACTCTCGACGCGAGCGCGACTACGGTGCTCGAAAAACGCTAGTGTGAGAAAAAGGCTGTAGTGAAATGTCAAAGTGTTGTCTTGAAGGTTCACAAATTAATCTGTGAACATATATGACAACACTTTGACTTTTCACTATTCTCTGACCAAATTAAGTTGTTACTTTATTTCAAGTCAAGTTATAGGAAAGAATGTCGTATTTATTTTCAAGGACTAAATTTATTCCCGTAATAGTTACACTGGTATAAATCGAGTTTGGTCGAATCGGCCCTTTCTTCGATCTGACGTTTAACATTTTCGTCATCCGGCAGACCTTACAACAAGAAATAATTCATGTTTGCTTTAAAACATTATTACTCGAATGTGCCTACTAAAACATAGGTAAAATTATGAAAAGTTTTTTTTCTTGTTTAAATCTAGGACGAGTATCCTAGAACCCCAGGGTTCCGCGGAAAACCATTCGGGAACCGCTGTTTTAAGTATTCGATACAGTCTGTTAGCTTTTAGAATATACCTCGGCTACTATCGGATAGAATCGATTATATTGCAATAAGGTAAGGTTTATTTTGAAATTGTTATTTATAACTGCACATAACTTTTCAAAATAGTGAAGAAACGTTTTATACAGAGCAGGAATTAGTAGGTATTACACTCGTGTGCTTTTGGCGAAAACCGAAGGCTACTCTAGAGCCCGAGGTATATTCTAAAAGATAACAGACTGTACATTGATACAGCGATCTTTTGAACGTTCGATTTATAAAGCTTTCGATGTAACGAACGGTCGATCTAAAGATGTCGATCAATTGGCAATCGATGTATTGTTATTAGATTTGGCGTAGGGGACCCGAGTTGAGTTAAATAATTGGAAGCTAATTGAATATCGTTGTTGGTGTCACATATTCATTGTAGAAGTTTACTGCTTGAATGCATGTAACAAAAGATGCTAAATATAACCACCATGCTGAGTTGTATTTATAGTGGCTTACAAAGAAGACAACTAGTGGCTAAGATAGTATCATATCATCTAGTTAATAGTGGCTGACTTATTAATTTAGAAGACAGTGTATATATTTTTACAGGCGAATAATGATATTTTCTCAAATATGCTTGGAAATTTGAGCATTATTTCGAAAACCTTTTTCGAGATAAATCTAAATTGCTGTACTGGCCACTTACACGAGGGCAGTGGCTGGAAAAAGTTCTATGAAAATTCATAGGTAACTTTCGTGTTTTGCAGCCAAATAAATTACATACTAAACTCATATCTGTCGTGTTATTTAAAAATGGAACTATCTTTTACTCCGAACAATGACAACCAAGGAGGTAACTTATCAGAAGTTTTATTTACATTTCGAACTGGCTTGCGATGGATATGCCTATTGCAAAAAAAAGAATACTTTACCGCAGAAAAAAAATTGTTGTTCGTTCCCGGTTTGTCTGATTCTGTAACTTTATGGAATTTAACAGAATGAGTTCATAGTTTTAATTTCCGCGCATTATTTGAGAAAAATATTATACAAGCCTTGGCCACAACTAGGCATTGATGGACTCACGTATGCCTCGGCTTCGCCTCGGCCCACATTTCCACGCTCGTCCATCAATGCCTCTTTTGCTGGCCGCTGCAGTAATGTACTATAAAAGGAAGTCTGTTTAATTAGCACCCAAAAAAATTGCCGAAATAGTGGTTAGAACAATATTTTTAACTTGAAGGGGTTTACATAGATTGGTTTTAATAAATGTTTCTTCCTATATGCGTCACTATTTGCACGGGAAACAGATATTATAGATCTTATCACGTAACGTATTATCTTAGTGGAAAAAGAAACGTTACTGTACAAAGTAGAGCTAGTCCAACCCGCATGATAAAAAACGAAGGCTGAGGATTGTAGAATAAATACACGAAGTGTTGAGCATACCTTGTCCTTGGGGTTAGGGGGTCACTCGTCATTTTCCTTAATTCGTCAATTTCACTAATTGGTTACTTTCCCGATTCGTCAATTTCTTAAAAATCTTTAACTCATCAATATCCCTAACTCGTCACTTTACCTGATTCGTCAATTGTTGTTTTATGTACCATGAACCTTTGAAAATATTTTGTGTTTTTTTGTTTTTTCCAATGTGCAATAAAGAATATTCTTATCTTATCTTACCTTTCAAAGTACAGAAACTTTTCACTCAGCTCACGGCAGAAGAACGACGAAGGCCGAGTGACTATAAGCCGAAAATAACGTCACTCGACCCTCGGCATTTGGCCTCCAAGCTTTCAACACTGACCTGAAATTAGGGACAGTCGCAGTAATATTATCCTTCTTGAACAGCTTCGGTCGCGGCCGCCGATTTCGCGCTTTGTTCCATATATCCAACAAGGACATGTTTTCAAGGTCTAAACCTAGATTTGTAGCGGTCTCCACGTAGGGAGCTGCTGGAGGGATGATGGTAAAGTCGGTTGCGATGTAAATGTTTTCGTATGGGATGTGGAACTCGGGATAAGGCTCGGCGTTCCACCAGCGCTGGCGCCACTGTAGTGGGATATCTGGAAGCGAGACGGCAGTTGGAGGGTATTGTTTGATTTTATCAGAATAAAAAGCGTGCAATTTAGACTCGTACAATCTGTTAGTTTTTAGAATATACCTCGGCTACTATCGGATAGAATCGATTATATTGCAATAAAGTAAGGTTTATTTTGTATTGTTATTTATAACTTTACATAACTTTTCAAAATAGTGAAGAAAATTTTTATACAGAGCAGGAAGTAGTATTACACTCGCGTGCTTTCGGCGAAAACCGAAGCTTACTCTAGAGCCCGAGGTATGTTCTAAAAGCTATCAGACTGTACATCGACCAGACCTATACAACTTTAGATATTACGTTATAAACTGTATTTTAGTTATTTATTTTTGAAATTAATTTACAACTAAATATTTTATGATTATTTCAGGCGTCTGTTGCCGTAATGAATGTAGACAAAAAATGGCAAAAAAATCAGAAAATTTCAACTGTCTACCTATCACGGTTCATACATACAGGTCAGTTAAGTAAAGCTGGCACGTTCAACACATTTACACATTGTGCTTGTGTAGTGTCTGTGAATAAGCGCGCGGCATGACGTGTACTGCATGCGCATTATGAAAAGTCTGCCCGTCTCTCTTGCGCGCGTTCTAGCTTATGAGTGTGAAGGGGACAGTTATAGTTTTACTTTTGCTACTGTGTATATATACAGCGTGATCTTTTTGGTATTCAACCGTATGTGCGTTTCAATGAGGGATTTTTCTGACAGCTAACAAAGTAGTTCCAAATGAGCCGTTTTCAGAAGAACTAAAAAAAACGAATGGCTGTCAAGGTGTCAGTTAGGTATATTGTATTGAAAAAAACTAACATTTTCAATACAATATAACTCCGAAAGGACAATCATTTGGCTGTTGGCGTCATAGTAACTTTTATTCAGCTCGTTGAGAGCTATTTGATGATGTATCACACATGGCTATTGGGCTGAGGTCCAAAATTGCATTCCTTTGACAGCCATTAGATTTTTTTTTTAGTTCATCTGAAAACGGCTCATATAAATAAATAAATAATAAACTCACGCCCTTTATCCCCGAAGGGGTAGGCAGAGGCACCAGTCTCTAGAACTGGACCCACGTTTTGCCGAGTTTATTAGGTCCCAAACGTGACAAGTGGCAAGCCTGTCGCCGTTATCCGGGCACAATTTATCAGCGAATGGTGTTGCTGTGCAAACAAATGTAAGTAACTAAAAGTCATTGGTACATGCGTGGTTCGAACCCAGACCCTCATGATCGAGAAGCAAAGGTCAACCCCACTACGCCACCACCGCTCACTAAAACGGCTCATTCATCCAGTAACTGACCACTGAGCGTCCGTGACCCTTTGTTACATAATTAAATTGTTTGAGGATTTCTGGGATAATTATTTTCTGTTTTGGTAAAGATTTTCTTAGGTGAATTTTTTTTTTGTTCATGTGAAAATTTATTGAAAATTAAAACTATTTTTGACCATTGATTCCACCTTATTTTTAATACTTTTCGCTCGAATTTGCTAAAAATATGTTATACCTAACAAGTAACACATATATTTGTATTTATTAATCTACAACGCACCCATCTTACAAAAACCTAACTCTAGTCTACACCTAAACTAGAGTCGCATTTTGAATCAAAATCATTTATTTTTAAACATACTGTATAGTGAAATTGCATAAGTGTAAGTATTGTGAACGTGCCAGCTTTAGATAACTGACCTGTACAGCTTGTCCGACAGATAGACAGACGGACGGACTTACATTATACAGTTTAGTTAGACGTTTTAGTAATAGAGTCCCGTTTTTGCCCTATTGGTATCATCATCCGTATTTTTTTAAACCAATGTTTAGAAATATTCCTAACTTGAACGATTTTAAACATTATTTTTAAAAATAAGGTATCTTTAGAGGTGGTCTTATGCAAATTAGGTCGCAGCCAAGTGCGTTCATATTACATTGGAGGACACTATTTTTTTAAATCAAATAACCACCCAAAATATTTCGTCTATCTGATTTTCCACAGCAATTCACAGGGAACAAATTAAAAACGCCTCGAAAGTTGTGTCGAAAGTCTAACCGGAGAATAACCCCACTAATACCCTATTTTTTTTTGTCACGACAAACATACCTTCCCGTTTGTATTCAGTGCCAAACCACTTCTCCTTGGCATTATACTTTATTGGCACGGTATATTTGCTTGACATCACCATTATGTTCGCGAGTTCCGGCCGCAATGCAACCAATACTTCCTCGATAGCCTAAAAAATAAGAGTCAGCTGAGATTGGTCACTGATGGTAAAAAATACAAAGGAATAATATATGTAAAACACAATATCAAATTTTAGAGACCCCCTACACTTGCGTTTTAAGAGCGCCGTCGTCATACCAGGCCTATTTCACTAAGCTTGTCAGTATCGAACGCGTAAGTACATGCGGCGACCACTCCGGAGTGGCAAATATGTAGGAATTCAGGCGCCAGAAGAGGTAAGAGTTACGCGGTAGAAAGAGAGGCAACATGTAGGTGAATATAACGTAGCTTTTTTTTAGCGCCGTGCGATCTGAATTGCACCTAATTGTATCGCTGCTAGAGTCACTTTTTCTTTAATTGGTTTTGAGGAATGAATCTTCTGTTCCTGTACTATTATGTATTCTGTGGTCGTATACCAGCATCCGCACAGTCGACACGACAGCGAAGCAACGCCGGCTCCGCTGGCCGGTGTAATACGGTTAATGCGGTGTTATACATTTGGATATCGTAATTATGTCACTCATTCTACGTATTTAATTATGTATGTTTAGAATAAGAGTTGCCTGGTTATCCTCGAGTATTGATGATGATGATGATGACTCCGTCTTGAAAACTCCGCGCGTGTTTCCGGTATCTTACGAGCTTAATAAGAACAACGCTATGACGACGACGCTCAAAAAACGCTGGTGTGGGGGTCTCTCCGTCTGGAGTAGGCTTCCCCAAATTGCTCGTAGCCCCGGCCGCCTGAGTGATCTTAAACGATCATGAAGGTTAAGCAACATCGGGCGCGCTCAGTGCATAGATGGGTGAAAGTCTATGACTAACGCTAGTGGCCTTTTTCTGAGCGGTTCCGTGCTTCACAAGGCATTTTAAGCAGTTGGTGCCGACTGCCGTCGATAGATGGGAGTCGTTAAGCCAAGTCAGAGGCCTTAAGGAGGCTTGAAAACTTCTGACAGTAAGACCAGCCACTAGTCTTACAAACCTCCACCAATCCAGACTAAGCCTCCGTGGTGGCTCTCATCTCCTAATAATTAAATGTCGATATACCTATGTAGCAGTTTTCTTATCTTAAGACTACAGGAAACAACGCAATTATAGAAATACCAGCTTAATAACGTAGAAACACGAGTATTTTGTTTTTTGCTGTGAACAATTAACAGTTCGAAGCTAATAGGTACCTAGGGTGTAAAATATTTCAACTGAATGATACTACATAAATCTATTAATAAGTTTTACATTCAGGTAATGAACAAACTCGGTGTAGCTATCGTAGCCATATCGTAGATTTTCTCACTTTATGAAATGCTTGATCATTTCATGAAATGGTCGCGTTTCATGAAATGTTTCACTGTCTATTGGCCACATCTTGATGTGGTTTGGGCAAATCAATGATAAGAAATCGTTTCTCGATATGCGCAACCAAATGCGCGATTTTGTCATGAAATGGTCAAGATTATTCGATCGTATCGTAAAGAAGTTACATTACTCAACGGTAGAGGCGCTACAAGCGCTTTGTTTGACTTTGTTTCTAGCAGTGAAAACGAGAATAATTTGTTTTAATGTGTTGCATGAGTCATTGCGTAAACATGAAGTGTTTAAGCTAAGCGTCCACCGCATCGGAATCGGAGCGTCCGCACCGTACGAGCCGTCGGCATTTACAAAATGTCGAAAGGGTGCTTCTACTGCATTAGGTATTTTCAAATCAATCGAGTTCGCTTGTGCACGTTTGTTCGCAATGGAGGATAGTGACGAGGATATTAGTTGTTTGTTATCACCTGAGGAGGAGAAAAGCAAAAGGAAACGCAAGATGTGGGTTCATAAAATAATCTCAAAAAGACTTATGTTCGGAGAATTTCATACATTATATTATTATGATTTATTAGAAGATGAGAGTACATTTTTGTGTACATTCATATGTCTGCAACCAAATTCTTTGAACTTCACTATATTCTCGAACCGCACCTAACTAGGCAAGACACGAATTTTAGAAAGCCGATTGGAACAAAGGAAAGGCTTTTATTTTGTTTAAGGTAAGTTTTTGTAATCTATAATAATAAGAGAAAAAGTAATTGTAAGACAAATGCTACATTTCATTTCCATACAAGCACACTACGTTTCCTGGTAACAGCTCATAATGAATAATGTCCTTCTACGATCCTGAAAGGTCATGTTAGAACGGACGACGTAACGTAACGAAGTGGCGTTAAATTTTCGATTAAAATATTTTTATGTCCTATTTATCCTACTAGCAAATAATTGTTATGGAAACTATATCATTGTGTAAACTTACAATCAATGTTATATTTTACACAGTGATTTAAATGTTAAATACGACGAAATCAATATTTAATGTTCGTGCGTAAAATCCTTACTACGCTGTCACAAGGTTATGTCAACCGTATTTTTTTGTAGTGACGTACCAAAAATGACGAAAATAATAACGGTCCCTTTAACGATACGAAGTTGATAAACAGGCTTTAGAAAAAGATCATCGCGTTCTCAGAATCTCTCCGTACCACTGCCTTACAAAGCGATTGCGCTGATCTAGGCTCAAATAAAAGGTCGAAAAATAAAAGGTAGCAAAAGCTAGTTAAGAATAACGTAAGGAATGATAACGTTGATTTTCTCCCATCACTAGTCATATGAAACAGACATGTGTCAGGATCGTATACTCCCAGCGGCCGAACAATAATCCAATAAACCTATCAATATTACTGTGTAAAATTTTGTAGTCAAATCAATAATACCAAAATTATACTTTATTTTTTAGCTCGCGTTGTGCTGACTCTAAATTGCTTTGTTTACGTTTATTGTTTATCAAATTTGGCCCCAGTATAGTCATTCATGCACAAGCGTCGCAAACACGTCAGAACTCGAAGCGTTCGGAATCCGAATGGCGCGTCGGCTGCGGATGACATCATCGGCAGTAATATCGCACTCCGAAGCAGAAATGCCGATCCAGTGCACGCAGTACCATAGAAATCAATACAAAGCAACAAATCCGTCCGCTCCGTACGGAGCGGTTCCGATGCGGTGGACGCTTAGCTTAATGTGTTTTACCCTTGGGTCAAACTTGTAGTAGATCCGGCCGCCGGTGATATAGTGCTCGGGGGGATACCGACGCATTTTCGAGGCCAACAGCTTTACATTTTCCGGCTGAACTTCCTTATCATAGAGAAAACTGTTGTCCGCTATTGTCTGGGGAAAGTTTCTTCTCATTAAATAATAATGAGGGCTTTTCAATGACAGCTGTCAGTTGAGTTCATTAAAAAAAAAATAGATGGCGCTGCAAGAAGACCAAAATGTCATCATGTTTTTAAGTCTGTGGTTTTAATCGTTATTAATCTGTGATAGTCTAAACATCTCTTTGTAGTCTGTGATCTAAACTAAACTTTGTTTCGATGTAATCCTAATTATTTTAATTATATGTATGAATGTATATGTAATTCAATAGGAAAATTGTAAACCTTAGTAATAACACTTAATTAAGCTAGGCTTAAGGACTATGTATCCAATAGCCAATAAACGTTTTAAAAAAAAACTTTGTTTTGAAACTGTTCGTAACTGTTCAATTCACGTACGTGAATTGTGTCTTTGCTCATGACTAGCCCATGCATTGTGCATTTTTGTAAAAACATTGGACAAGAACCACAGACAAGGTACAGTGATGTCATGACGTCAGCACCATCTATCGGTAATTTACGGTAGTATATTTTTCTTTATGACGCTCTGAAAAGCCCTCATTAAACATAAATATTACCACAGAGGCACATACATTGATATTAAAGAGTTTCGTACCAACTTATGTATTAGATTTAAGGTGATTTGAGAAAAGATGGTCAGAGTGGAGTTTTTTTTCGCTGTCTTTTTCTCGACTACATTCGTCCCCACGACAGCACCTAACATTATAAGTGTTTGTAGATTGACATTCAACCAACAGAATGTAAATTATTTACGTTGAAATAAATTTCTGATTTACGATTGCTTCTGGCCCCACTCCCTATGTCCCTATATCGTATGAATCCAAGACCTACGGTTCTTTTCTGTCCCCAGCCGGGATTCGAACCCGGGACCTCCCGCATGTAACCAGATGCGCCAACCGCTGCGCCACAGAGATCGTCAAAATATTTATTATATTTAAACAAGTCATTAACGCCATACCTTAAACTCATAAAATATCTTTATATTTGCTCCATTACGGGTCAGCATCGTTATGTAAGAGAACATTGCCTCAAGCACCTGAAAAATAAGTTTGTTTGAAGAATGAGTTATTTTAAGATAATTTCACTAAGTAATTACTTATTAAATTCTCAGTTCAGAAATCGGCCGATTTGAGAATGTACAGTAAGTAAATAATAATAAGCGACATAAATCTGACATCCAAATACATTACACCGGCCAGCGAAGGTGTTGCATCGTCGCAGAGTAAACGCTGACAGACACTAACTAGTACGATAACGACGTTCTAATAACGCTAGTGTGTGGGTCTTTGACTGACGTTAATCACATTTGTTTTTTTTTCACTGCATGTCGGCTAAGACTGTCTCCTTAGTCATCCTCTGATAGACCAAAACTTTAGAGAAATATTAAAAATAGAAATAACGAATAAGACTCAAAAATACCGAAATTACTTTCTTGAAATGATCAATAATTTCATGATTATAAAAACAAAGATAAAAAAATAAGTAGCATGGCCAATTTCGAGTTTTGTATTTTATTCATTATGTCTATTTTAACACAACATACCATTTACATACAGGCGCATACATTGCTTCTGGCCCCACACTAGGATACCCTGTGTCGTGGGACCCAGAAACAGCGACATCACAAATATGTAAACATCTAAAACCTGGGGTTTTTTTTTCTGTCTCCAGCCGGATTCGAACCCGGGACCTCTCGTATAGTAGGCAGATGCGCTAACCGATGCGCCACAGAGTTCGACAAAAATTTTAAATAAAATAAAATATATAAAAAAAAAAAGGCAAACATCGTACAAAATCAATTGAAAATTACTTTACGCGTGGCTCAATATTATTATATGATTATGGCAGATTTATTTATTAATAACTCCAAGATATTAATTCCTCGGTATTCCGTTAAATTGAAAACTGTTCTCCGGATCTTAGTTAACAAATTAGAAGTTTTTTAGACTTTTTTCAATGCATTTTATAGCCATCGTATCACTAGAAACTGACAGCTCGTATTATCTCAGTATGCGACGTTTTTACGTGCTTTATATAGGTACCTACTCCTTTTTTTACAATTCAAACCCTAGTAAAATAGGAAAGAACGCTTGAAAAAAAGAGAGCAAGAATTTAACTTTACTTAATATTACCTCATCCACATGGTCCAATCCTTCCTTAGTCAATAAGATCTTGACGACAAAGATACTGTTTACAGATGTATCCGATATATCTCCTGCGTTACCAGTACGCACATCCATCGCCCATACCCTGAAAAATAAGCGAAACATAACTATTTTGCTTGGGGACTCGTAACTGACAATTAAACTGGTAGAGAAAAGACTCGAAATAGTTCGAAAATGAAGATGCTATTGCACAACTCAAATGGCGATCACCGAAAATAAATCACTTTTTTTTATAAAAATGGAAGTGAACTAGAATTGCTGAAACGGAAGTGACGCTCTCTTAATACATAGGCTGCTACTTATGTGCGGAATCTGGGATTCCAATAATTTTAAACGCAATGTCTGACCTCCATGGTCAAATTCGTTCTTTTTTTAAATACTGGCCGCTAATATTTTTCTCTTATAAACGATAGTGTTTTGTTTTTGTTGAGTTTAAAATGTCATATCGCTGAAAAAATGGAACTCACTCGTGAAAACATTCGTGCTATGATTTATTACGATTTTCGACGTGGTTTAACGCAACAACAGTGCATAGATCAATTAACTTCGACTTTTGGTGGTGAAGCTCCATCAAAAACGACTGTGTATCACTGGTTTAGTGAGTTTAATCGCGGGCGCAGTAAGCTCACGGACGAAGTTAAAGAAGGTCGCCCGAAATCGGTGATTGTGCCACAAAATATTGAAGCTGTGCGAAAACTAATAATGCAAGACCGCCATGTTACATATCGCAAGATAGAGGCTATTCTGGGCATATGTATGACGAGCATTCATAGGATATTACATGAACAATTGTCTGTAAAAAAAATTTGTTCGCGTTGGATCCCGCACAACTTAACTCAGGATCAAAAAGATGCTCGCGTCGAATGGTGCAAGAAAACCTTAAAAAAATTCAACGGAGGCGACTCAAAATCTGTTTATAATATCTACACAGATGACGAATCCTGGATCTACGAGTACGATCCCGAAACTAAACAACAAGCAACAGTTTGGGTGTTTCAAAATGAGCCGAACCCTACGAAAGTGGCTCGTGCAAAAAGCACTGTAAAGCAAATGGTGGTCTGCTTTTTTGGTATTAATGGCCATGTGGCTACAATACCACTGGAGAATCGCAGAACGGTTAATTCGGAGTGGTACACGACCATTTGTTTGCCGGAAGTATTTGAAGAAATACGCCAAAACAACCAGCGACGCAGAATCATACTTCACCATGACAATGCCAGCTGTCATACATCTCAGGAAACAACTACATTTTTGGATGGTCAAAAAATAGAATTGATGGGTCATCCACCGTACAGCCCTGATTTGGCTCCCAATGATTTCTATTTATTCCCAAATGTAAAGAATAAATTACGTGGTCAACGATTTTCGACCCGTGAAGATGCCGTAGATGCGTTCAAACAGCACGTTTTGGAGATACCTCAATCAGAGTGGAAAAAGTGTTTTACAAATTGGTTTCATCGAATGCAAAAGTGCATCGATCATAGTGGAGAATACTTTGAAAAACAATAAAAGCATATTTAGCCATTTCTATTCCGCATACATAAGTAGCAGCCCTCGTATAATGAGCAGGTAGTGACAGTCTCACCACTTGCGAGATCAGGCAGCGCCCCATTGCACGAGCGACAGGACGTCCCCCGGAGTGTTTTAGGAGGTATGCCTCTCCTATTATTAGGAGAGGAGAGACCTACACACGGCCGTCGCCCTCCCCCATGGGGGGGCGGTTATGGTGCGTAAAGCATTTCACCCCGTTCACAAAAAAAAAAAATAGTCTGTCGCATAATCCGGGGCGAATCGGACTGCCCTAAGCTCACACGCCAAGTCTGCATTGCCATGCCGGACAACTACTTGCGAGCTCGCAGACACGCCCTGCTGGCGATGGCGGTGCCAGCAGTGCGTACGGTTGTCCGCAGACAGTCTCCGCTCGCGCGAGCATCAGAATCAGAATCAGAAATTTATTTCAACGTAGAGAATTTACATTCTGCTTGTTGAATGTCTCCTCGCTCAATTCCCTTCAGTCGTCAGCACCAGGGAGTGATATGTTTGCTGATAAGATTATGAATGTAGCTGAAGAATGTCTGAAATACTGTGAACGAGACGAATGAAAGGATGTTCTTAATTGTTATGTGTAAATTATTAGATGTTAATTTTATTGTATGTTATGTGTATTTTAAGTATTATTTAGTATCATAGTCGCCAATTGTAAAACGAAATAGTTATACTGTAATGTTCTACAATTGAAATAAAGTACCTGGGTGACCGAGCTTTGCTCGGTACTTTTTTTGTAATATAAAATATGTAATATAAAATTAAAATAATCCTTTTTCAACAAAAAAAAGAACTTGGAAAAAAAACATCATGACTCAAACCGGGTCTCTTGAAATCGGCCCGAAAAGGGTCGCCCGTTTTCCCGTCAGAACTATCCCGACCTTGCAAGTAGGCGCGAAATTTACCTCTGTATGTTATTACAGCAGATTTTAATTGCCTTAAAACACGGATAAAACAACATTTTCTAAAAATGTAACCTAGTTAGATCAACTAAACGCCCCCGAAAGCATCTGCCTACAAAATTTCGTGAAAATTATTGGAGCCGTTTCCGAGATTCTGATTATATATAAATATATATACAAGAATTGCTCGTTAAAAGAAATTAGATAATAATAATAATGAGAGTTCGTACCATCCAATGAATAATTTTACATTAATTAAAGGGAAGTATCTAAATTCAATGTGGTTAGAGAGTGACACTACCACTTAAGTCTTAGAATAAATAGTGTCCAATAAGCACGCGTCATCATTTATCACATTAACGATCAAGGCTGGTGTTTTAAAATAAGAAATAAGAAATTCGACGTTGCGTTGGACAACTTGGAATCCTACTTACTGCCAAAGACTAGATATGTAGGTATTTCGTTTTAAATTATGTGAACCCGAAGTTGAAAGTGTTATCCCTTTGGTATGGTGTGTCGGACTCAATAGTCACGTTCTGCAGCCCGGTAAAACACAAATAAAAATAGTGAAGTTAGTCATCATCATCATCATCATTCAGCCACAAGAAGTCCACTGCTGGACATAGGCCTCATTCATGAATTTCTAAAAAGACCGGTCGGAAGCGGCTTGCATCCAGCGTCTCCCTGCCACTTGTATGAGAGCCAGCCCTTATACTACATAACTTTCCACTCTATCGGGTTAACTCATCATCATCATCATCAACCTTATGTCCCCACCGAGGGGCTCGGGTCTCTTCCCTGAGGAAGATATAGGCCATACTCCACCACGGGGGCCAAGTCCAGATTGGTGGCGGCTTGAAAGATTGAAATACTCAAGTTTTGCGAAGTAAAATCTCAAATCAAAAGAGGACATCACACTAATACTATAAAGAGTGTTTGAGTGTGTATATTTGTTACTTCTTCACGTCTAAACGGCTGGAGCGATTTTAATAAAATTTGGTATGGAGTTAGCTGACACCCAGGATTAATACCTACATAGACTACGTTTTACTGCGGGAAAATATCTTATTCCCAAGGGAAAATCGCTGAAAATGAATTCGCGGATAATTTATGGGTATAGTTATTATTTTTGCTGTTAATACACAACTTATTTTCCCTAATAAACCGCGGGTAATACCGTGGGGCACAGCTAGTAAATAAATAAATATATAAACGGGGGAAGGAAATAATATGTTCCTTTAGTGAGCTATAGAATGGCGTCTCGTCCGTCTACTCAAACCACGTTTTGGTTAGCCCGTATGCCGCCAGTGAGACGCGTACGACATACAATGTTATTCTTTGGCACTTTGGCAGGGTATTTCATCAATAAGAATTTTTAACGGGTTTGAAGATTTTGGCATACTGGGTCAACCGCCATTTTGATTTTTTTTTCAAATGTGTGCACATCGACTGAGGACACTTCCACAAACATAAAAATACTAAGGTTGACATTTCCGAAAACGTCACGTTGCAATGTTAATTGCAGAAAAAGATAATCTTTTTCAACTTGATTTATTTACAATAAAACCAATAATTACCTACTTTCAGAATCATTGTTTATTGGTCAATATAATATGCATTGATGAAAATAAAATCAAACATTTAAAATATAGATAGTACAAAGTATTTTCCATAACATATTAAATGCGTTATATTATATTTATTTGTTTGATCTTATTTTCATAAATGTATGTTATATTGACCAATAAACAGTGATTCGGGAAGTAAAATATAATTGGCTTTATTTTAAATAAAAATTTTTAAAAAGATACGTTTTCGGACTTAGTGACCTTAGCATTTTTTTGTTTGTATAAGTGTATCTACAATCTATTTACTGAAGCGAACGACTAAAGGTAAACAAAGACACAGCATCTCTCAAACTTACATGTCACTCAAAATAGCTCATGCACGCAGCTTTGCTTGCATCGTATACCCACATAGGTTTAGGTAGGTATTGTTTAAGTAAAACAGACAGACAACCAAACAAGACAACACAAACACTAAAGAAAATAAAATAGTTTAGAGAAGTTGCACTCACATCACATCAACACCGTCAGTCGTGAGTAAATATGGCGTCGGGGTGGCTATCTTACATTTTTTTGCCTTTTATTAAAAAAGAGGTTCGTAGTCAGCTCTCCATACTTCTTCCTACATTTCGCGTAGCGCATTAGCATAAAACAATCGATCATAATCTGCCTTTAAACAAAATTCCTACATCTTTGCTGGTTGCGAACATTTGGCAGCAGTAGGATCGCTTTTATTTGAGGACCACTGAAATTTTAGGTATTTTTTGGGGCATAGATCTCTTAAGCAAATTGTATTTTCATGATAAAATAAAATATTTAGTTAAATAAACTGCGAGTGAGGGATAAATCAGGTAATAACAGTGTAATTGTGTTTATTGCTTATTGGCATTTATTAGCAATATTGTTTTGTATAACTTTGCTAAATAATATGCAGTGTTATAAATGTGGCATATTGAAAAACCAAAATTTTTGACATGTTGACACTTACTCGTTCGCTTCAGTAAATAGGGTGTAGTCGACGTAGATACATTATTATTATGCGCCGCCATTTTGAAAAAAAAAATCATAACGGCGGCTGACCAGCATGCCAATCTTCCAACAAAAATCTTCAAACCTCTTTGTGAAGACTAAAGCCTATCATGCGCCAGTTGGGTTTAACTATAGTAAGAAATCGCTTACTTTTTCCTGAGGTAATCGTATAAACTTCCCTTGCTCCTGTTTCGTATCAAACTGTAAACGAATTCATGCGACTGGGTTTGGTACTTTGAAGTGAGCGGCTCCATAAGCCACCGTACGGATACCTGAAAAATATTGACAATAGGCGGTTAAATGTTTCGCAAGCCACGTTAAGCAGTTGGTCCTGGTTGCCGTTGATAAGGCGGCTTGACAACTTCTGACAGCAAGACCAGCCACTACAAACCTTTTTTTTGTTAACGGGGTGAAATGCTTTACGCACCATAACCGCCACCCTTGGGGGAGGGCGACGGCCGTGTATCGGACTCTCCTCTCCTAATAATAGGAGAGGTATACCTCCTAAAACACCCCGGGGACCGTCCTGTCGCTCGTGCAACGGGGCGCTGCCGGATCTCGCAAGTGGTGTAAAACCACAACGCGAATGCGACAGCGGCGAGCCACTACAAACCTGCACCAATCTGGACTTGGTCCCCGTAGTTGAGTATAGCGTCTACCTTTCACAGAGAAGAGACCTGTGCCCCTCGGTGGGAACATAAATGGATTGATGATGTTGTATTCTAGAAACTAACCTCCATTGTGTCGCTAATGGGCTTGACGTAATACAGCGAGCGGAACGCCGGCGTGATGGTTTTATCGGCCTTGAAGGCGTAGCTGCTAAAGTCGTCAGGCGGCAGCGCGTTGTTCGGGACTTGACCGAACGTGTCCACGACATACTTCGTCAGGGTTGTCATGTTCAGACTCGCCTGGGGGCAAAAGTGGAGTTCAATGGAGAACCGGGTTTGAAACCCAGCTGAGGACAAAAAAAACCTCGGGTCTTGGATTTTTAATTTTTTTGTGATGTCGCTTTTATTAGTTACCGCGACACAGGGTATCCTAGTGTCGCGGTAACGATATCCTAGTGTAGGGCCAAAAGCAATGTGTGTGTCTGTATGTAAATGTTTGTCTTTACATACACAAGAAAAAGTTCCAATGTTTGCAATGTCAAAATTAACCATTTATTTTGTGTTTTTGTTTTTGCTTATTTGTCTTAAGTGAGAAAAAAATTATTTACATTAGACTCTACACGATTTGTAATTTCATATTCCAGTTTTGACCTCAGTGAACTTTTGTTTCAATCCTAGTTAAAGTAATATAAAATAAGAATATTCGTTACTGCACACTGGAAAAAAACAAAAGACACAAAATATTTACAAAGGTTCATGGTACAATTATTGGCGGCCTTGTTATTAAAGGTGCTAAGTACTACTTAAAGGTATTTAACCAAATCAGGATCTGCAAAAAAATGTGAAAGTAAAGTCTAAAAATATTCGACACTATCGTTTTTAATAAACAAGAAGATGATATTAGGACGATATAAGACACAATTGACGACCTCCGTGGCGCAGCGGTGAGCGCATCTGACCACCATGCGAGAGGTCCCGGGTTCGAATCCCGGCTGGGGACAAGAATCCCAGGTCGTGGATGTTTACATGTTTGTGACGGCGCTGTTTCTGGTTCCCACAACATAGGGTATCCTAGTGTGGGGCCAGAAGCAATGTATGTGCATGTATGTAAATGTTATGTTAATTTTGTTCATAAAATCTTAGGTACAAAGCCTTGGTACAAAGTACATAAAAATTAGGTTTTAACACAGGTAAGAACGTAGCGTAAACTAGGAATAAGTAATCATGTGTTTAGGCCGATATCGACAGCCAATATTGACACATGTTTCGCAAATATAAGTAGAATTATTATAGTAACACTGAAAAACGTTTTGAGAAGCATAACACATTTTCACAAAATTTCGAAAAAGTGTTACCATGTTTGTGCAACACTGAGTTAGATAGATAGAATTTTCTTTATTACACAAGTAATTTAATTATTTTACACCAGTATTAAATTTCATATAGATTTGAAAATAACAAAGTGAAGTATACAATTGGAGGGGCTTGTTACTACAAGTAATTTCTTCCAGACTGACCGGAAAAAACGAAACAGATGTGACGGAGTATCGACCGGGAAACGAGCGGCGGTCATTCGGTAGACCAACAGCCCGATGTTCGGACGATGTGGCCAGGGACTAGGGACTCTGCTATACTCTGATTTTTCATTTCGTGTACCAAACTGACATTTGGTGTGTTGCCAGTTTTGGATTTTGTTGTACAATAATGTCGTTTTTTCATTCTCGAAAAGTTGCACCATGTACTTTAATTGCAACGATCGTTAGGATCAATTATAAGGATGAAATCTCTCTAACAAACTTCATAAAGTGGGGTCCTTCTGTTTGACCAAAAGTCATTTGGCAAAATTACACTTGACAAACAATGTTTGACAAAAAATGCTTTCGCCAATTGATCATTTTACTACTAATCATTTTACAAATGACTCACTTATCCAAATGATCAACACTTAAATTTACATTTTACAAATAATTATTTTACTTAATGAACATTTAACAACTGAGTTATCAGACAAAACTACTATTGGTCTAAAAACGTTTGATAAAATGTATTATTTGACAAAGGTTTCGTTTATTAATCAATCTTACGAACGGGGGGTCGGCGATGTAAAGAATACGTGACAACAGAAATATAGGTGCGACGACGCGCGTAGCGAAGCGGAGCGCGTCGGAGCGTTAGGTTCTCTATGTAAGATCGAAAACAGACTCGACTTTGATGCGTTCAACATTTTGTTAAATGACATTTGGACAAATGCTTCATTTGCGAAACATATTATTTGGTGAAATTAAAAAAGGTCAATTGACATTTTAATATTCAAAACATTTAACAAATGTAGTGTTTGCTAATGGATCATTTGCTAAGTGAGTTTTTGTAAGATGATACTTTTGTCAAATGTCTCGTTTGCCAAATGAACATTTGGTTAAACGTTGTTTGTCGAATGACCATTTGTCAATAATTTTTTGGTCAACCATTAGCAATCCTCATAAAGTAAATCAGTTAATCAAACTGTCATAACAACCTACCTGCACAGTGAGAGTCATGCGGTGCGCGCTGTAGTGCCGGCGGACGAATTTATGCAACTCGCAGTGGAGCCGCTCGTCACTGTCCACCTCGTCGCGGAGGCTCCTGAGGTTTCCCCACGTGAAGACCCTGGCTGGGTGCCCCTCCGGGAACAGACTGGCCACCAGCTGCATTTGCCGGTTTGCGTCTATTGCCTCTGACCTCACAAACTCTGTGGTGTTGGCAAAATATGCACTTTTAATCTGGAGAAGAACAGATCTCTGCTAGCGGTTGCTGTGGATCAGTAATAACGCTGATTTATTATGCAGAACTCTAGGTATATCAAAATCAACATTTGACTTAACTTCAAGCCACTCTCCTGTGATGTTGATCTAAAGTAATGTTTATATCACAGTTTAACGGCAGCCCCTCCGCGCGTTATTAAAGTGTTTTCATCTAGGTAATCATTTGTAGCTTCGAGGGATTTTATTTTTACCTCATAGCTCTCCAGCTAGCTAACCCAATAGGCTATTTGACATTATGAAAAAAACAGTATAATTTATACGTATTCGTATAAATTATGAATGTTTCGAATATTCTTTAGTCGATTCATAAATTATGAGTTTACTCGGCAGATTTTTTTACCGTGAATAGAAGACTTGTGTGGCCAAAATCCTTATCATATCAAAGAAAGTTTAATTCCTGATAAGAGCAAAGTAAAAAAAAAACAAATACGTAGCACAAACAATTTTTACTTGGAAGTAAAATGGGGTAATTTGGTTTTTGCGTAGTAGCAACATGGACGTAGTTTAGCAGAAACGTTAAAACCCACAATATAATCATTTTTGAGTTAAATATACCAAAATTATCACTATCTTCTATACTTTAAGAATCAAAGACTTGAATAGCGATCCAATGAGTATGTGCAAAGTTATGGCACATTAAAATCAACCCAAATGTATGGAGCGCGTAAGTCAGCTTAAACCTAAAAACTCAAATATCTCAAAAGTCACTTTGTGTGGGTTGGAACGTTTCTGCTAAGCTACGTCCCATTCAGACATTGGATGGTATTGAGACGTCAACGTGACTGTTTTATTTTTTTGCATTGCACTAAAAAACAGACTGTAGTTCTACTGATCAGTTCCATCGTCGGACTAATGGGATTTTTTCCCCTGTGTCTTACCGAATAGTGGAACTAGTGGGAACATTTTTTCCCAATAGTTCTACTACATTGATTCAACACAAAAATATTCTAAATGCAAAATTCATAATGTTTACGAAATATTTTACAACACAGGGTATGGCTTTTACACATCGATATCTATCTAATCTCTTTAAACGAGCAATTCTTGTATATATATTTATATATAATCAGAATCTCGGAAACGGCTCCAACGATTTTCACGAAATTTAGTACCGAGCAAAGCTCGGTCACCCAGGTACTAGTGAGAATGAAGGTACCCTTTGGCACGGCACTGACCGGAATCGATTGCTTCCCGCTCACGCTGCATGACATCCTTGCTCATGATCGGACTGATGAAGAACTGGCTGACCATATCCATGCCTTTGAACAGGTGTTCCACACCTCCGAACCAGAAGTAGTAGGTCGTTTCCTCGACATCGGTCATCGCGTTACTGTGCCCACCAGCGTTCTGTGATGCAAGTGGAATAAATTATTCATCATCATCAACCCATTATGACCCCACCAAGGGGCACGGGTCTCTTCCCTGAGAAAGGTATAGGCCATACTCCACCTGGTCTTACTGTCAGAAGTTTTCAAGCCGCCCTAAGGCCTATGGCTTGGCTTAACGACTGCCATCTATCGATGGCAGCCGGCACCAACTGCTTAACGTGCCTTGCGAAGCACGGAATCGCTCGGAAAAATGCCACTAGCGTTAGTCATAGACAGAAACCCATCCATGGACTGAACGCGCCGTATGTTGCTTAACCTTAGTGATCGTTTAAGATCACTCAGGCGGCCCAGCTACGGGCAAACGCGCGACGGCATCGCTACTAACGTGCGTAGGTCGCTTTTGCAACGCGCGACCGTAGCGCGGCTGTAGCGCTGCTAACGCGCGTTAGTAGGGATTCAAGAGCGCGGCTGTGGCGCTGCTAACGCGCCACCGTCGCGCGGCCGTAGCGCTACAAAAAGCCGCCGTGGGCGAGGGCCCTTAGGATTACTCAGGCAGCCGGGGCTACGTGACGTCGCTGTCGTTGCCGGAGCTTCGGCTGCTTACGTAAAAGCAGCACCAAAGACAACGTGACTAATGTTGCCTCAACGGAGTCCATCTTGCAACTGTGGCGATTGGAAGCGCGACGGTAGCGCGTTTGCATCGCGACAGAAGAGCTACGGCTGCGCGACGGTGGCGCGTTCGAAGCGCTACGGCCGCGCGACGGTGGCGCGTTCGCATCGCGACAGAAGCGTGGTTACGTGGGCGAGGGCGTGTGCCCTCGCCTAGCTAGCGACCGCATCGCGGCTGTAGCGCGGCGAACGCGCCACCGTCGCGCGGCCGTAGCGCTACAAAAAGCCGCCGTGGGCGAGGGCCCTTATAGACTCGAATGACGTAGTCGCGAAAGACGCTGTTTCGAAAAACATTTTCACTGCCTCATACGCTCGAATGCTCGTTATTTCGATTCATTCAGTCTTAATGTGTATGAAAAATAAGTTCAAGTAGTGAATAAAACACAACAAATTCGGTAAAACAATCAAGACGATGTTTTGTTGCCGCCTACCCTAACATTTTGAATTATTAATGGCTTTGGCTTTGTATAGAAGTCGATAACATAACATTTACATACAGGTACATGCATTGCTTCTGGTCCCACACTAGGATACCCTGTGTCGTGGGACCCAGAAACAGCGACGTCACAAACACTTAAGCATCCAAGACCTGGGTTTCTTTTTTTTTGTCCCCAGCCGGGATTCGAATCCGGGACTTCTCGCATGGTAGGCAAATGCGCTAACTACTGCGCCACGTTAAGCAGTTGGTGCCGGCTGCCGTCGATAGATGGCAGTCGTTAAGCCAAGTCAGAGGCCTTAATAAGGTGGCTTAAAAACTTCTGACAGTAAGACCAGCCACTAGTCTTACAAGCTTCCACCAATCCGGACTTGTAAGTGTGATGTACGATGTTTAATATAACAACAACTTTTTAATTAAATCGGAGATTTTATAGGCATTTAGATTATGAATTATTTGTAGTAATAATAAAATTACTAGTTGAATTTCTTAGATTGAATGAGTCGAAATGACAAGCATTCGAGCGTATGAGGCAGTGAAAATGTTTTTCGAAACAGCGTCTTTCGCGACTACGTCATTCGAGTCTATAAGCTTTCGAACCTATGAGGCAGTGGGAAAAAAAATCGCAACAGCGTTTGTCGAAACAACGGCTTTCGAGACTACAATAGCGGACCCCTCTGTCAGTATACAGGAATATTTTTTCACCAGTACAATAAATCAACATACGTAATACTAAGTCCAAAATACAAATACCAACATTTTTTGTTACTACCCCGTTGGTACAAAAAAAACAAAAATACCAATGTCTGAACTTATCCGCAAATCTTAAAGAAATATGGACTCATTACGCATGAGCACAAGTAAACGCACGAACTGGCAACTGCGCGCGGCTTGCGGGAAGGAAAAGAAGCGGCGGCGGCGGCGCGATGACGCCTTGTAATGGGTGCCCATGAGTTACATATTGGATGAAGGATAAATGAATGAAAATGAAAAAAAAAATATGGTAATTTTATTCGATAAATGTAATCTATTGTTACGGGCTAGGGTTCTGGATTTGGATGTAAAACGCCAATGACAACTTCTTAGGATTTATTCACGCAGGGTCTGGTCTGCAGGTCTTCACGACACGAAGTCCACACGTAGAATCCAATCGCAGGTCCAATCGAAGTCCAATAGTATCGCTGAGGTCGTAGGTTATCGCTCGTATCGCAGGTATGTTCGCTCGAAGTTCACTCTTCGCTATTCCAAACGGAACTGACTGCGCGCCGCGGCGGCCGCTATTTATATCCGGCCGCAAGGGCTCTAGAACATTCCCGTACCTACGTGCCTACTCGAGGCAACGTCGCTCGAACAGTAACCCATTCAAAGACTTTTGAACCTTACGCTAGTGGACATACGAGTCATTATTGCTTGCAGCGTTTATTGTTTACTAAAACGCAGCATGCGGCGACTATTCGATAGGCTTCTAGAAGGCTCTATTCTAGATGGTTCGGGATAGGACCGCGACACTGCTCCCTCCTTAGAGATGCTCGTCTCGAGCATCTTCATTACTGCCGTGATAAGAAGCTAAGCGGTCGGTGTGAACCACTTTTTGTGCACCTCTTGGCTGCCGTTGAATTCGGTACGTCACGTCATTTAACCGAGTTACCACTTTGTACGGTCCCTCCCATCTTGTCTGCAATTTCGGAGATTTTCCTTTTCGTCGAGTTACATTGTGAAGCCAGACTAGTGCTCCTTCTTCGAAGCCGCTTGTATTTGCTCGGCGGTCATACCTAGTCTTCATCTTTTCACTCGACTCCAATCCGTTTTCCCGTACTATGGCATGAATCTCTCGCATTTTCTCACGTAACTCGGAAATGTAGTCGTGTAGAGAACGTGAGTCGTCAGGAGGGCCTCCAGTCAGCAGATCTACTGGTATTCTCAGTTCTCGGCCAAAATTTACACGCGCCGGGGTTACCTTCGTGCTTTCATGTTCTGCCGTTCTGTAGGCCAGAAGAAATGGCGGTATGTATTTGTCCCAGTCTCTCTGGTGCCTGTCAACGACTTTTGCTAAATGTCTCTCAAGTGTTTGGTTAAATCTTTCTACCATGCCGTCTGATTGAGGATGATATGGGGTGGTCCTAGTCTTATGCATTCCCAATATTTTGCAGAGTTCTTGAAATACTTGAGACTCAAAGTTCCTGCCTTGGTCGGAGTGTATTTCCAAGGGCACACCAAACCGGCAAACTACTTCCTCAAACAACTTGGAGGCAACAGTCGTGGCTTCTTGATTGGGTATGGCGAATACCTCTGGCCATTTAGTGAAGTAATCCATAACTACCATGAAATACTTATTTACCGATTCCGTTACTGGGAACGGTCCAGCCACGTCAACTGCAATGCGTTGGCGCACCAACGTTATAAAGTTGCAGATTTCCACGGCTTCTAGTTGATGGGCCCTTCACCGCGGCGCAATTAGCACACTTGCGGCACCAATCTTGCACATCTTCTCGACAATGGAGCCAGTAAAACCTTTCTCGAATCTTTGTTAAAGTCCTCTTTACGCCCAAATGTCCACCTGACACGCCGTCATGTACTTCACGAAGGACATCTTGTACCTTATCTCTTGGGACAACTATCTGTAGATGGAACTCTCTGCCGTTAGGTTTCTCCCATTTACGGTAAAGTATTCCGTTCTGAAGAATAAAACTGTCCCATTGAGCCCAGTATGCCTTGGTAACAACACTAGTAGGAGCGACTTCGCACCATCTTGGCTTATCCTTGCCTCGTTTCTTCCATGCGACAATGAGCCGTACATCTTCGTCATCTTCCTGTGCTTCTTTCATCGCCTCATCTTCCCAAGATCTCGATGGACTCATTCTTGTCAATCTCAATGGCAGTTCCTTTGTCTCTTGTTTGGCACAGTGCTTGCAGTCTTCCGGACACGGCCTTCTTGACAGTGCGTCAGCATTTCCATGCGCCTTTCCGCGTATTAGTAGACTGTTCCCATTCCATGCTTGTGAGATTCTGGTTACTGGGGCTACCTCCGCTCCAGCCAGTACCCGCCCCGAAGTCCTGGCTTTTACTCGTTTCCCTGATTCATGGTGGAGGGCGTAGCGTCATGCTTCTTTACGAATTCTTCAAAACGCTGCTCCATATTTTTAAGACGCGCATCCAGTCTGTCATCTGTTTTGGTTGCTTGCCTCTCCTTCTTAGGACACGTGAACTGCAGATGCCCTCTTTCCCCACACTTGTAACACATGGGCCCGGAGTTCTTCTTGGGCGGTGTCTTCATCTCTTTAACCTCCTCCGTAACTTCTCGAAGTTTATAACCTTGCCGGATATCTTGACGCACAGCTTCTACTTCCAGGGCGTGTGCCAGAGCTTCTTTTAATGAAGAATGGTGGCGAAGCTTTGCTGCAGCCCTAATTTCAAGATCCTTGATTCCGTCGACGAAGGCTTGCAAAATATTCGTGTCCACCATCTTACTATCAGTAGAAGGGTACGCCTTTCGAACCAGCTTCTCAATTTCCAACGCCCATTGTTGAAGTCCTTCACCCAGGCGCTGAGTTCGGTCGCGTAGCTGAGCACGAAAAACGTGTTCCAGGTGTCGTTCCCCGTATCTGGCCTCAAGTGCCTCCAGCAGATCTTTGAACTCGCTGCCTGAGGTGGGCAATGCCTCCAGGACAGATAAGGCCGAACCTCTGAGCGCGACGGTGAGGGCTCTCAAGCTCTGTTCGTCCGTCCATCCGTTTGAAGCAGCGACAGTCTGGAACTGCTGTCGGTAGGCGACCCAAGACGTAGTACCGTCGTACGGAGGCACTTTCACTTTAGGCCCCTGGTTTATGCCGACAATTCCACTCGACGTGACTCCAGCAGATTTTATACGCCGAAATTCCTGCTCTAGTCCAGTGAGGCCGGTTTTCACATTTTTTAGGTCCTCCTCTAATTCGGTTACCCGTTCGTTCACTACTTCTACATCTTCATGTAGCTTAGCGACCGTATCACTGAACTTTGTAACGGCAGAAAGGATCGTCTGTTGGTCTGCCTTCTGTTCTTCTCGCAGGCCTCTCTGTTCTTCTTGCAGGCACTGCATCTGCTTGCTCTGTTCTTCTCGCAGGCCTCTCTGTTCTTCTTGCAGGCAATGCATCTGCTTGCTCTGTTCTTCTCGCAGGCTTCTCTGTTCTTCTTGCAGGCACTGCATCTGCTTGCTCTGTTCTTCTCGCATGCCCTTCAACATTGCCATCAGGCATGACATATCCAAAACCTCCATTGGACGTCTTCGGTGGGCGTGACCAGGTGGGCGTGGCTAGGAGGCGGAGCCTGTTGGTTGGTTGGTGGAACCTGGTGGTCAAGGCCGGTGGGCGGAGCCTGGTGCACGGGGGCGGTAGGCGTGGCCTGGTGGGCGTGGCCAGTGGGCGGAGCCGTTGGGCAGGTACGCTGTGTCTCCTCGATGGGCGTGGCCTGGTGGGCGGGGCCAGGGGGCGTGGCTTGGTCGGTGGGCGTGGCCTGGTGGGCGGGGCCAGTGGGCGTGTCCCTATGGCCGATGGGCGTGGCCTGAGGGGCTGTGGGCGTGGCCTCCGCAGCACCTCTGGACCTGGTCCTCACTCCAGAAGTATCCTCTCTCGGAGTCAGTGGCATCTCCAAATCCCACTTCTGACACCAAATGTTACGGGCTAGGGTTCTGGATTTGGATGTAAAACGCCAATGACAACTTCTTAGGATTTATTCACGCAGGGTCTGGTCTGCAGGTCTTCACGACACGAAGTCCACACGTAGAATCCAATCGCAGGTCCAATCGAAGTCCAATAGTATCGCTGAGGTCGTAGGTTATCACTCGTATCGCAGGTATGTTCGCTCGAAGTTCACTCTTCGCTATTCCAAACGGAACTGACTGCGCGCCGCGGCGGCCGCTATTTATATCCGGCCGCAAGGGCTCTAAAACATTCCCGTACCTACGTGCCTACTCGAGGCAACGTCGCTCGAACAGTAACCCATTCAAAGACTTTTGAACCTTACGCTAGTGGACATACGAGTCATTATTGCTTGCAGCGTTTATTGTTTACTAAAACGCAGCATGCGGCGACTATTCGATAGGCTTCTAGAAGGCTCTATTCTAGATGGTTCGGGATAGGACCGCGACACTATTATCGATACCAATGATATGGTAAAATTTATTGTACCGGTGAATATACTTCGCGTGTACTTCGGAGTCCCAATGTTAGTACCATATTCTGAACTATATCGCGTATGTTTTTGAATGATCGATGACTGTTCCATAATACAGGGTGTTCGGTGCATGGACCGTCAAAAAATTTCGGGGTACTGCTGGGGTGGGTCATTTACTGCGTTAAAAAAAAAACAAAAATAACAAAAAAAATTGTAGATACTTACCTACTTGTACATAAATAAAAAAGTTAAGACGCTTTAAATACCGATTAATTCTTTCGGTATTTAAATCCTCATAACTTTTTTCGTTATGTACAAGTATCTACCAAGATTTTTTTATTTTTGTTTTTTTTTCTCTTTTTTTAACGTAGTAAATGACCCCACCACTAGCCCGAAAATGTTTGACTGTCCATGCACCGAACACCCTATACCGGGTGTCCCAAAACTCGACGTCAACCCGGAGCCGGGTGAAAAGGCAAGTCAAGCTGGTTGTCAGAAAAATATAAAAAAAAATCTAAGTTGTATGATTTTTTTTTCAATACAGTCAGTTAAAACTAGGCAATTATTTATTTTGAAAGTTTTTATAGGAAATAAGTCCTATTTTTTATGCAAGCTAGAGCAGCTGGTTTCAAAATTTTGATTACAGTTTAGAGAAGCATTATTCAGGGTTACACAGCAAAAAAAATAATTGGAAAAAGTAAAGATTTGTGGCAACAGGAGTAAAAAGACTGTCACAGGGTGTGTAATTTTGCGATTTAAAAAAAAATGCCTATAATTTTGAAATCATACAACTTAGATTTTTTTTTATATTTTTCTGACAACCAGCTTGACTTGCCTTTTCACCCGGCTTCGGGTTGACGTCGAGTTTTGGGACACCCGGTATACACGATTAGTTGCAGATCCCGCACCGCATTGCGGACTTATCGTGAATGTATCGGAATAAACTCAATTCCAAAACCAACGCGATTAATTGCTTCGAGCCTGATATCAGAATGGCGAGTGTACTGTAAATATGAAGAAACTGAATACTTTTTTAGCTTCAAAATAGACAAAGTAGTAACGTACGAACAATATAGGTGTACCACAAGTGCTACATGTACCACAAAAAAAATGTACTTTCTCACATATAAAGCATAACCAAGGTAGTATTAGGTAATTTAATTCTTAAGAAAAAAAAAACGCCTGCGCAATTAAGTGAAGCAATTCGTAACAAAATGAGATGCAACTCTGCTAAACTGCACTATGCAGGCGTATCCGCATATCCGTAGAATCGCGCACCGTGGGAAGAGCCTCGTGCGTGGTGCATGGCTATCCGTGGTCGTCGGCCGGCGTCGGCTGTCGGCAGAATCGCGCACCGTGGGAAGCCTTTCCAAGTTACAAGCCGTCGACTGTACAGAGTCTGTGTTATGGTACGGCCACACTATCGCGATAACGCGAAGATTTGCGCTGTCGCGACATGTCTGGAGAAAACATTCGTCCTATCGCGAATCATCATCGCGAATACAAACACCCTTCGCGCTGCTGTCGGTAAAATACCGCACATCAAAGCGCAAAATGAATTTAGCAACGTTCTAGATTGTCGCGACGTAGCGAAGGTTTATTTGATGTGGCCAAGCTCTTCGCCGTAGAGCGAACACGAAATTTTGTCGCGACAACGCGAACACGAATCTTCGCCTTCAAGTGTGGCCGCAGCATTAAGGTTATCTTACCGAGATAAATTCTCGGAACTGGTTCTCCTCGGGGTACTTCTTGGTACCCATGAAGAGTAAGTGCTCGGTGAAATGCGCCAGGCCCGGGATGTCGGGTGGATCGCTGAAGCTTCCCACACCAACGCTGACCGCGCACGCCGCCTGGGGACCAAACCACAGAATACATAACAGTACAGGTCCAGAAGATTCACTCCGCAAAATCAATTCAAGAAAAAGGGACTCTAGCAGCGATACAATTAGGTGCAATTCAGATCGCACGGCGCTAAAAAAGCTACAGTTATATTCACCTACATGCTGCCTCTCTTTCTACTGCGTAACTCTTACCTCTTCAGAGTGCTTATAGTGAGTTTTTTCATTTCACTTTCGAGCGTTTGCAAGTTGTATAGGAGTGACAAAGAGACAACTAGGTGGCGCTTTGTCACTCCTATGAAATGAAAAAACTCAGTATAAGCACTCTGGCTCCTGAATCCGCAGTAGCCGCCGCATGTACTTACGCGTTCGATATCTACCTACACGCGGAGTGCGACAGGCCTGACCAAACAGATAGATTCAGACCGTTAACATAACATTTACATACAGGCACACACACTGCTTCCGGACCCACGTTATACTTCATAGGCCTTACTAATAAAGGTTATGAGCTGTGTACACAGCTCATAACATATACACAGCCGTTATGCGTGGTCTGACAAACTATTGTACGCTAAATGCGATTAAACCAGTATAAATTGATATACGTCAAATAGTTATTCAGAGTGTATAACTTTTTATTAGTAAGGCCGCATATGTTTAGGTACTTCACTAAAGGTAAACAGTCTGGATAAGTCTTTTTATTGAAATATACCTACACTTTCTAAATCAATATTTTTACGAACTAAATGTGTTTTTAGATTGAATTGATAATGTGTAAAGATTTTGGTACAGTGTACATTTCAATAAAAAGGCGTATCAAGATTGTTTACCTTTAGTTAAGTACCTAAACATGTGAAGTTTAGGATACCCTGTGTCGTGGGACCCAGAAACAGTAACGTCACAAACATGTAAACATCCAAGACCTGGGTTTCTTTTTTTTCTCCAGCCTGGATTCGAACCCGGGACCTCTGGCATGGTAGGCAGATACGCTAACCACTGCGCCACATTCAGAAGACTGGGTGTTTTTTTTTTTTTTTGACGCGGGGAATGCATTTGCGCACTTCGCCACAGAGAAGTCGGAGAGCGAGCGCGCGGGCACTCTATGTTTTGCTAGAAGGCACCCTCGGAACACGTGGGGGTGCCTTCCAGCTCGCCGCAAAGGCAGGCGGGGGGTCCCCCGACCCTCCGCCCGCGGCCACTCTAGTCGGGGGCGCGCGCATACTCCGCGCGTCGGCGCCCCCTAATTGGGCGGCTGGGCGGGAGCGTCAGACCTGCACGCTCCCGCTCTCGCAGCTCCTCTCTCTTGGCCGCCATCACCTCGCCAGCGAACGTGGCGACGGCGGCCCAGCTCTCCTGGCTGCCGACCATCTTAGAAATGACGGCCGGCAGCGACAGATCGCCCCCCACGGCTCCCACCAGGGCAGCCGGCTCCCCGCTCCAGAAGACTGGGTGTTGGGTTAGATCTTACATTGGAGACACCGACAGACCTTCACTACGTCAGAAGACAGTAGGTCGTGGAATGGGCGTTTTTCCTTTCTTTTTTTTTCTTAGTTCCTTGAGATACACTAGATGGCGTCATTCGTTTCTTCATACGAATTTGTGATTCGTAGCAATCAATGTCAAAGTCAGTCCACAGATCACTAAACAAGAGAAGGAACCAGGGTTGATATTCGGACGAGGTTTCACGTAATAAAAATAAAAATTCAAACCCACAATCCATAGCAAAGACTCCAAAGTATCCAAAATCGCACTTATCACCAAACGACAACAGCATTTTTTCTTCTAGGTAACCAACAATCACAAATTCCACAGAACCATAGTAGGTATTATTTTTGCTTTGACGTTTATTATTACGGTACGGCAGCGCCACCTAGGGATCCTTTTAAAACTAAATTTGACATAAGGAAAAACGCTCATTAATTCCGACGTAACGGCTTGAGTCTGCGATTATGTCCATGTTTGTGACGTCCTCGACTGGTGAAAATAGTACCGTAAATTGGGCCTACTTTGCTCCAAAATTTGCTCCACTTCCAGTAATTTTTCAATTATAATTAAACTTTCATACATTATTAAACTTTTAACTTAAAATGCTATTATATATAATCACATTAACCAACATTTGTAGTAAGTAAACGTTAAATATTGTAATTTTATCATATATATAAAAAAACAATGAAGTAAGGAGCAATCTAACTCTTGATTTCGCTCGTTCGTACGTTCGCACGTTTGTAATGGCTCAAGTATAGTGTCCAACTGTGCTCCTGAAAGTTTAATGCCTCAATTCTTGGTTCTAAAAGATAATATCATCTTGGGTTTAAATAATACTCCATTACGTCTAACCTTACCCAATTTTAATATTCTACAACGATATACAAAAAAAAACTAGAAAAACACGCTAAAAGAGAAGCGGGCGCACTCCGCATGGAGTCGGGATAGCTCTGCTGGTATAAAATATGTTGTCCTTACCACTTTTCCCTCGTCATATTCTAATCCAGCCTCTGGATCAGTGGAATTTGTTGGAACCTTTCGGACGTCAGATATAAGCAGGGCCGTCAAGCCGTTTTCTAGTCTTATTGTCCTAGAACAAGTTCAGAGTTAGTGTCTGTTAAGGCGGCTTCCCACGGTCCGCGATATCGCGGACGGACGCGGACCAGCTCGCACGACACACCGTGGGAAGTGTCTCGATCCGCGGTAGCCCAGACAGACGACAGTTGGAAGAGCCTCTTGAGGTGCGTGGCTGTCCGTGGTCGTCGGCCGTGAGTGTCCGTCCGCAATTTCGCGGACCGTGGGAAGCCGACTTTAGTTTAGTACGATGACAGATGCACGGTCGGGTCACGTGACTAGTTTTTTCATACCATAAACGCCTAGAAGGTTTGATACTTGTGCGCGCGTCGATTTGAAGCGGAAATGTAATTAAATCGGCATGGTCATCCAGTTGTCATTGTTTTAGAATGCATGAGAATTTCCTAATCCACATCGAATTTGACTTTAAAGTAGAATTAGGTGTTTTAATCAACCGTTTCGGTTCATATTAAAGCAGAGTTTTATATGTTTTAAATCCGTGCAATCCTGCGCGGACTTTAGAGAAAAACTGTATTTTTTTAAATTTAGGTAAGGCTATCCCTAGACCTTAGTAACACATAAGAATAACGAGAAAAATCACTGAGAAATTGGGTAACACACTTACTTGTATAACTTTTGGTCATTCTCAGATTTGATAGGTGTAGCAAGAAGTTGCACTTTCTTGGAGGCATGGCCCTCCACAGGCTCATATATCAACTTGTACGAGGGGATCGACATGATTGGAATAGTTGCGTGTAAATATTGGTTCAAGGATTCTGCCAATATCTGAGCTACAAAAAAGTAGCCCTTCTAGGAATGAAAACACCAGTTATAAAAATGAAGTTCTATCGAGCTGTCACAATTACCTAATGAACCACAATAACTAAATCCGTTAAATATACACCATCAAACATATGCCTTCATAATATTAACATGTAACATTAAAAATAATTACTGTAAATTCTTTATCACACTAATTACAAACGTTAATGCACAATGGCGTGTTTAATGCAAGAAGACTAATAGAAAAATATTCATTATTGTAAAGTAATGGTTTAACATTTTTATTTAAACTAGTATTATTGGCTTAATTCCAGATTCATCACGCGTCACTATGAAACTAGCGATTTTGCAAGCGATTTGAAAGTGAACCGATTGCAGCGAGCTCGGCACGAATGCGCGGCGGATACGCCACGGCAACACCGTTTCGGCGACATCGCTGCAACTACCACACTCGACAGCATTTTGTACAGTCGACGGCACGTCAACCTTCACATTTTAGTTGTAAAGTCGCCCGTAATGCAACGGAGTAGAGTGCATGGGTGTATATGATGATGTGCTGTCGACTGTACTACCCCATTTGGACTACCAAACGGGATTATTAGCCACCTCACTTCACGAATCGCTCGTAGCCCCGGCCGCCTGAGTGATCTTAAACGATTACGAAGGTTAAGCAACATAGGACGCGCTTGGTGCATGGATGGGTGCCCGTTCTATGACTAACACTAGTGGCATTTTTCCGAGCAGTTCCGTGCTTCGCAAGGCACGTTAAACAGTTGGTGCCGGCTGCCGTTGATAGATGGCAGTCGTTAAGCAAAGTCTTACAAGCTTCCACCAAACCGGACTTGACCCCCGTGGTGGAGTATGCATATGGCCTATACCTTCCTCAGGGAAGAGACCTGAGCCCCTCGGTGGGGAAATAATGGGTTGATGATGATTTTCGATTGTAGGTATTAATAGTACATTACTGCAGCGGCCAGCAAAAGAGGCATTGATAGATAGAAAGACACACATACGTGAGTCCATCAATGCCTAGTTGTGGGCAAAGCTTGTATATGATTTTTCTCAAATAATGCGCGGAAATTAAAACAAACAGAATGTAAATTCTTTACGTTGAAATAAATTTCTGATTTCTGTAGTACCTAGCAAGGCAGAACTTTTTTCTTTCGATTTTGGCGGTAACAAGTTTTCTATTACGGCTCTTGCAGCCTCTTGAATTTGAGGTGGCGTTAAAATAAGATCATCGCAGTCATTTTCATCACTTGAAATCATTATGTTAAGTTCAATAAACTTTCAAAATCAGACGAACCACGAACGAAACGAACAACAATATTTTTTGCCGCGTTAGTGTTTTTTTTTTCAATTGTTCGAAATTAAAAAAAACCTCTAATAAGTTACCTCCTTGGTCGTCATTGTTCGGAGTAAAAGATCTTTCCATTTTTAAATAGCACGACAGTGAGTTTAGTATGTAATTTATTTGGATTTTGGCCGCAAAACACGACAGTTAAGAATTTTCATAGAACTTTTTTCGGGCGCTGCTCGCGTGTAATTGGCCAGTACAGCAATTTCGATTTATCTCGAAGAAGGCTGTCGAAATAATGCTCAAATTTGAGCATGTTTGAGAAAAACATCTTTTGAGCATATTTTCCATTTTACTTGTCCGAAATAAGAACTTCAAGCTGAAAACTGAGAACCCGTACCAATATTTGTTCCACAAAAATGACCGGCAGGTAAACAAATTAGGGGCATCTCTAGTAAAATTGTTGCCACAACGAGTAGCATTGAATAAATGTGAGTTTGACCAAAAAGGGACCTGGAGGGACTAGAAACCGTTTTTTATTAGATTTTTTTTATCTGTGGTATTTTAGCTTTGTTTTGGTCTAACCAGAATATTTTTAGGTATCGTAGTTATTATTTTATGTTTTTTTTTGTGAGCCGAGCACGAGTCAAAACCTGTATAAACACAAAATTTTAAACGCGAAATTTTTTTGGTCAACCACTCACAAATTTATTATTATTGAAAAGGAATTACTACTCGTAAAGCACCCTCCGAAGATGCGCTGTCAGCGTTCAAGCAGGATGTAAACTAAAGTGTCTGGAGCGGTCTGGTTAAAGTGCCTGCATTACGAAAGTACTAAATTACACGTGAAAACTTTCACGATATTAATTTCATGCCACTAATTTCGTAATGTAAATTCACCTTTAGCCTCCTCAGCCCCGTGTCGACAAAATAACAATAGAAAACTATTGTTATTTTCAAGGTCAAGACTGAAGAGGTTAAGGTCATACAAAACTATTCCATGTTCAAGTTTAGACGATTCCTAACTTCTAATTATAATATGTACTCATTAGTGTTGTAAAATAAAACGAAAACATCGGAACACATTTAGTATAATGGTATAGGTACAATTTTCTAATTCTTTGCAGTCAAAATTAAACTAGCATGTTTAATCATACAGAGTGTTGTGATACTGGTAAAACTATCCAAATGGTGCCCCCGATAAACACAACAATTAAGGTTTTACAATATCTATTTACTTCCTAAGGAAAAGTGCCTAATAAAAATATGTTTTAAAGATTTTAGCTCCAATAAGCACTCGAATACTCGTATGTTAAGGTAAGTGCGCTGCACCAATTTTAATAAAACTTGGTAAGAAATATTTTTTAACAGACTTTAAAATAGTTTTCTCTAGTGAAGACAAAGTTATTTGTGTAGAAAAATAATAATTAAAACAGGGACCTAATTATGAGCACCTAATTCTGAGCGGCTCCAATCGTCTAATTACCAAATTCCGTACTAATTTTGCGGTTACATGATTTGATTCCATCACTCCAGATTTTGTACGCATAATTAGGTCACTGTTTTAATCACTGTTGTACTGTAAGTTTAGTTCCCGGACAAAACATAGAGATTACTCGGATTGGGAATCTCTGCTTTAGCAGGAAACATTCAGCACTGCGTCAGCTGGACCTTGGGAACATTCATAAGAGGCAGATCTTTCATGAACTCGTCTATGTCGCGTCGCTCGCATTCTGGAAGGTGAGTTTGTAGCCGGACATCTGCTTTGGCTCCGACTCCTCAGCCGTGATGTTATCGTCCTTTCCCACCGTGTGACCCACAATCTGGAAGACAATGTAATTGACCCAAAATAACAATTGAATCGCTCGTAGCCTGGGCTGCCTGAGTGATCTTAAACGATCACTAAGGTTAAGCAACATACGGCGCGTTCAGTCCATGGATAGGTCACCGTCTATGACTAACGCTAGTGACATTTTTCCAAGCGGTTCCGTGCTTCGCAAGGCACGCGGCTGCCGTCGATAGATGGCAGTCGTTAAGCCAAGTCACAGGCATTAGGGCGGCTTGAAAACTTCTGACAGTAAGACCAGCCACTAGTCTTACAAGCCTCCACCAATCCGGACTTGGCCCCCGTGGTGGAGTATGACCTATCCCTTTCTTAGGGAAGAGACCCGTGCCCCTCGGTGGGGACATGATGGGTTGATGATGATCATCAATTTCCTGTTTCGAAACTTAAGTGGCGTATAAAGAAAAAATATTATTCCTACGTAACTGGTATCTTAGGAAGACGTTTTTTCTTTTTACGCACCTATGATGTAGTTACGAACCTACAGTTTCGTTCGCGGACGAAAGGAATTTTTTATTGTTTTGCGAAAATGAGGCTGAGATTCTTAAACTGCACTTTGACTTTACGTGACGAAAAGATCGGCTTTCAATCAAAAATATGTTTCATAGCCTTGTCACACACACCATTACTTTACTTTCACTAGCCTACACTTTGCTTAGTAAAGTCGAAGGAGTCGATGATCATGACTTTGACCTCAAAGTAAACTTAGCATCAATATGCGTACAAATAATGTTGTACTGAATGATAAAGACATTTTCATAAAATCGAATCAAATTTTATTAAGTTAGGTTATACTTCAGAAACGTAAAGTCAGTTTTTTTTTTTTTTTGTTTTATTCGCTTTTCACAGACCAAAAATTGCCCCGAAAGGAGGTTTATTACCATACATCCTTGAAGTCAAGGTAAAGTTGACATCTTTCAATGACGTTCCGTTTCATTCAAATAAATCAAGTTTAAATGATATTATCACCATTATTTCTTGAATGAAAATTATGCGTGTAATGTAACAGCTTCTGTCAAATTCAATACTTGCTCAGACTTTACCTTTACTTGGGGACGTGCTTTGATAAGGAAAGACCAAGGAACTGTCTCTGAAATTGAAAAAGTTGAAAGTTTGTCAAACAAAGCTTACTTTGTGAAGACGTCTTTGCTGTAAAGTAAAGTCACGACTGTGAATCTGGCCCTGAGTCCTCTTGCTGGAAAGTTGACTCTAAATTAAATAAAGTTACACTCGAAATATCTAAAACTGCATGTGTGTAATCAAGTACTCAACAGCCTTAACACTGTCAGTCGTTTAACAAAAATTGATCGTTGTTAGGCGACAGGCTTGCCACTTATCACGTTTGGGACCTAATAAACTCGGCAAAACGTGGGTCCAGTTCTAGAGACTGGTGCCTCTGCCTACCCCTTCGGGGATAACGGGCGTGAGTTTATTATTATTATTATTATATTATTATATGATCGTTGTTAACTTAAGCTATAAAACCAATTCACTGGTATTAACTGTCGATCGACAGATTTTTTGTGAACTAGAAATCAAAAGATGCGTTTCAATCCAATTCTGTGCGACTCAAAACTTACCCTCCCGTTTGTATTCCGTCCCATCACTTCTCCTTGGCATCATTCTGAATTGGCTTCGTAGGCTTGTTTGACAGCACTATAATGTTCGCCATATCCGGTCGCAATGAGTCCATCAAATCCGAGATACCCTAAGAAAGAACAATCACTCGAGAGCTTTAAAATGACAAAATTACTTTGCTAAATTCCGCCAATATCCCACAAGCACCATGCGGTTGTGCACTTGTGCTTGTGAGCCTGAGGGTGCCTCGTGTTAGAGGCGAAACGCGTCGCGCATTGTCTCACACAAGTATTGTTGTCGGTGGTGGTGTGTTCGTCTCTTACTTCTGCTTGAAAAAGTGGGAGGGAGGGCGGTGCATTAGGTTAGATAACCGCATGGTGCTTGTGGGATATTGGCGGAATTTAGCAAAGTAATTTTCTCATTTTAAAGCTATCATGGATTTCCGCAAAGTAACGCCTGATTCTATACAAAATCACTCGAGATAAGAGCGTTGGTTTTAGTTTCCATTATATTTCTGAAAGGGCTTTGAACATTTTGGCATACTGGGTCAGCCGCCATTTTGATTTTTTTCAAAATAGGGGCGCACAATAATCCTTTGTACATCGACTGGGGACACTTCTACAAACATAAAAATAATAAGGTCAATATGTCCGAAAACGCCACGCTGCAAAGTTAATTGCAGAAAAAGAAAATTAAAGTTGAAAAATATGTTCTTTTTCTGCAAATAACGCTGCTGCTTTTCGGACATAGTGAACTTAGTATTTTTTTGTTTGTATAAGTGTCCCCAGTCGATGTACATAGGTATTATTGTGCGCCGCCCTTTTGAAAAAAAAGTCAAAATGGCGGCTGACCAGTCTTCCAACAAAAATGTTCAAATCCCTTTTTCAAATAATAAAATAAAAAAAATATTGTACATAAAATAAAAAATCGTTTTCTTTTCTTTTTCTGATAATTAGTATGACTTGCCTTTTCACCCGGTTCCGGCTTGACGATGAGTTTTGGGACACCCTGTATATACTGATTGTGATCTCACCTTATGGTCATACTTGTAGTAAAGCCGACCGCCGGTGATGTAGTGCCCGGGCGGATACCGGTGCATGTTTTCCGCCAGAGTCTTGACATACGCATCAGGCTGTTGCTCCTCCTCGGAACGGAAACGGTTGTTCTCTATTTTCTGGGGAAAGATTGATAAATCGCAAAAATATAAAGTCGGATGTATCCTTATGGTAAATCAACTGCGACCTCTGTGGCGCAGTGGTTAGTGCATCTGACTACCATGCGAGAGGTCCTGGGTTCGAATCCCGGCTGGGGACAAAAAAAAACCCAGGTCTTGGATGTTTACATGTTTGTGACGTCGCTGTTTCTGGTGCCCACGACAGAGGGTATCTCCTAGTGTGAGTCCAGAAGCAATTTTATGTGCCTGTATGTAAATGTTTATGTTTATGCATAATCCTAAATGCGAAAGTTTGGAAGTATGGATGGATGGATGGATGTTTGTTACTCTTTCACGTAAGAACTACTGAATGGATTTTAATGAAAGTTTATAATAATATCCTACTTCCTACTAATATTATAAACGCGAAAGTTTGTAAGTATGGATGGATGGTTGGAAGTTTGTAACTCTTTCACGTAAGAACTACTGAATGGATTTTAATGAAAGTTTACAATAATATAGCTCATACATCAGAATAACACATAGGCTACAATTTATAAAGATATTGTCTGATTTGTCCAAAATATGACGATAAAGTGTCAAGTAAGTAGGAAAAAATCTACCATCTGTGAGCTATTCTGGCGTGCGCTACCAAAACCGCTAGAGTTACACATATGTAATGTATGATATGTTAGTTATTTTGTTTCTAACTACTCGAAATACTAATACTGCGCAGACGAAGTCACGGGCGACAGCTAGTATGCAATAATTTGGATATATTATATTTAAATTAAACCCGGGAGTCGCCTGACTCATCACGGACAAAGTAGCCACAATGACGACCTCTGTGGCTAACGTATCTGTATACCATGAGAGAGGACCCGGGTTCGAATCCCGGCTGGGGACAAAAAAAAACCAGGTCTTGGATGTTTACATGTTTGCGATGTCGCTGTTTCTGGTTCCCACAACACATGGTATCCTAGTGTGGGGCCAGAAGCAATGTAATGTATGTATAATGTATTTACATACAGGATGTAAATGTTTATGTTGGTTATGTTTATATTTAATGATAGCCGACCTCCGATAGGAGATGGGGACAAATGAAGAAGAAGATTCATCATCAACCCATTTTGTCCCCACCGAGGGGCACGGGTGTTTTCCCTGAGGAAGGTATAGGCCATACTCCACCACGGGGGTCAAGTCCGGATTGGTGGAGGCTTGTAAGACTAGTACGTCTTACTGTCAGAAGTTTTCAAGCCGCCCTAAGGCCTCTGACTTGGCTTAACGACTGCCATCTATCGACGGCAGCCGGCACCAACTGCTCAACGTGCCTTGCGAAGCACGGAACCACTCAGAAAAATGCCACTAGCGGTAGTCATAGAACTGTCACCCATCCATGTACTGAACGCGCCCTATATTGCTTAACCTTCGTGATCGTTTAAGGTCACTCAGGCGGTGGGGCTACGATCTAGAAGATGATTGCCATTGTAATATTTACTTGTGCGTTTACCTGTGCGATATACGTATTAATAATCATAATAAGAATATTGTTTATTCTACACCAGAGCAAATGACGTAAACAGACATACATAGTACCTACAATAATGTTTATTCTGTGTTATGTACTGTTTATTATTCTAATAAATATACATCTGTTATCTCATTCTCTGTCTCGCTCTCTTCGTTCCCGGTCAATCAGTAAATTAGACGTGTTTTGTGGTGCTCTGATTTGTAATTTAATTTCTAAGTTCATACAATAAACACAGTGTCAAGAACCAGTGCATTTTAATCAGACAATCATCCCCTGTGCTTTCAAATATCCTCATGAGGCCCAATGTCTTCAAGTGATCACAAAATCAATTGTTATTTTCAAGGTCGGGCCTTACGGGGATATAAAGACTTAATATTAATCAGTTACTTTTCTAAAAAATATTGTATGTATTTTCCTCTCAGAGTTGTAGAAGTTTAAAACTGTGAAAATCAAAACGGCATACCTTTAGCTCATTGAATATCCTATGATTTGGTCCCGAATTTCTCAGCATGTTTAAGTAAGAGAACATTGCCTCAAGAACCTGAAAAAATATTAATTTGTTAGTCTTCTAATCACGCACTGTGTCATTTTGATTTCGAGCTACCCTCAGCGTAAGGTTCCGTAGAAAAAGGGGTCGTTTTATCTGATTTGACTGCCTTTTTCTCCACTACAGACGGCCCCAAGGCAGCGGCTAACATTATACATAACTGTATGTACATTGACATTCAACAAGCAGAATGTAAATTCTTTACGTTGAAATAAATTTTTGATTTCTGATTTCTTGATGTCATGACGCCATATTGCCCAAGGTAGCGTTTTGGCGGCTTATTTTAAAAGTAAATCTTAGTTTGCTTTTTTTAGAGATGGTTTTCAGAAATTTGTTAAAAAGCATATTTAGATAGATAGATAGTTTTTAAGGGAAGCCCTTACCTAAATAGAACTTGGTAAGTGTAGCTACATTAAAAGGATAGAACCTGGGTGACCGAGCTTTGCTCGGTACTTTTTTTGTAATATAAAATATGTAATATAAAATTTAAATAATCCTTTTTCAACAAAAAAAGAAATTGGGGGAAAAAAAATCATGACTCGAACCGGGTCTCTTAAAATAGGCCCGAAACGGGTCGCCCGTTTTCCCGTCAGAACTATCCGAACCTTGCAGCGCGACGCGTTTACCTCTGTATGTTATTATAGCAAATTTCAAAAATAAAATAATAAACTCACGCCCGTTATCCCCGAAATTTCAATTGCCTTAAAACACGGATAAAACAACGTTTTCTAAAAATGTAACCTAGTTAGATCAATTAAACGCCTCCGAAAGCATCTGCCTACAAAATTTCGTGAAAATCGTTGGAGCCGTTTCCGAGATTCTGATTATATATAAATATACAAGAATTGCTCGGTTAAAGAGATTAGATTTTAGACAAATCATTTTTTTAACAATAAGGCCGCTAACTCACTAGGATGCCATGGCGACGTTGCCAGCGACCGTATCCAAGCAGTTAATATTGAAATGTATGGTGCCTGACTCACTTGGAGACGGTTTGGCAACGTCGCCATTCAATACATACAGTCTGGATACGTGGCTGGCGACGTCGCCATGGCGACCTAGTGAGTTAACGGCCTAAGGCTGTCTTTGAAAAAATACCTCATCCAAGTGTTCCAAGCCATCTTCCGTCACCACGATCTTGGTAGTAAAGAGACTGTACATGGACGCGTATTGAGTACCACTCTCTAAGTAGCCCGCGAAAACATCCTGCGCCCATGCCCTGAAATATTACGCGATAATTAACTGTGCCGCTTGGTAAACTGTAATAATGTAACTAATCACTATCACTACATAGTATCAAATAGTATAAAACAAACTCGCTTCCCGCTGTCTGTCTGTCCTTATGTAAGCTTAGACCTTTACTACGCAACGGATATTGATGCGGTTTTTTTAATAGATAGAATGATTCAAGAGGAAGGTTTATATGTATGTACTTATACTACATTACCTATCGGAATCGCTCATAGCCCCGGCTGCCTGAGTAACTTAAAACGATCACAAAGGTTAAGCAATATAGAGCGCGTTTAGTGCATGGATGGGTGACCGTCCTATTACTAACGCTAGTGGCATTTTTCCTAGCGGTCCCGTGCTTCGCATGGCACGTTAAGCCAAGTCAGAGGCCTTAGGGCGGCTTGAAAACTTCTGACATTAAGATCAGCCACTAGTCTTACAAGCCTCCTCCAATACGGACTTGGCCTCCGAGGTGGAGTATGGCCTATACCTTCCTCAGGGAAGAGACCCGTGCCCCTCGGTGGGGACATAATGGGTTATTAATAATGATGATGGGTATTTCGTAAAGAAACTGTAAATCTCGTAATGGTACAAGATTTCTCGTAGGTCTGGCAACCTTGCTAGGATCAGGAACCTTTTTTTTATTGTTAACGGGGTGAAATGCTTTGTGCACCATAACCGCCACCCTTGGGGGGGGCAACGTCGGACTCTCTTCTCCTAATAATAGGAGAGGCATACCTCCTAAAACGCCCCGGGGGCCGTCCTATCGCTCGTGCAATGGGGCGCCGCCGCCGGATCTCGCAAGTGGTGTGAGACCACAACGCGAATGCGACAGCGGCGCCCCGGCGACGTCGACCCGACTCGCAAGGAGTCGGGCCCACCCTCACTGGAGAAGGGGCATGGGCCCCCCACCCCCTTCTCCCGTCACGATGTCGGACGGCAGGTCCGCCAACCTGCCGTCTGTGACCCTCCCTCAACCGGCGGCGCAAGCTCCGCGCGGCGTCCCCCGCGTCACCGGCTCTCCCGGCGGAGAGGCGCGAGCTTCACAAGCCTCCAACTACCGAGGACCCGTTGTGGCCCTCTGCCCGGATCCTCGGCCCATCTAATGCCCTCCCAAGAAAACACCCCTCGGCCAGAGACCATATGGGTGACCAGGGGTGCCCAGTCCCTGGTCCCTGGCTTACCACCCGCAATGTCCCTCCCTTAGACCCGGCCTGCGGAACTCGCGCCCCTCCCCGCCCCTCCAGCCCTCTTCCTCTCCCTCTATGTCCCTCTGCTGGACAGAGGGACATAGAGAGGGCCCCCACCGTGTGTTTTTTATAGAGGTTGTCTCCTCGCGGCTCGAAGGCCCCCGGCCCCGCTCAATGTGGGGTTACGGGTGCGGGGCCCATGGTGGACCCCGCGGGATATCCAGCAGCGCAGGTCCGCGCCGGCCGAAGCCGGTACCCCCCATATCTGGAGGGCGTTCCCCTATCCGCCACCCGGGGGACGCGTCCGATGGAAGACCAGAAACTCCGCACGGAGGGATCAGGAACCTGGGACTAGGTAGCATATGCCAAAAACGGCAGTTTTTGTCTTTAATAATACTATCTAGCCTATGTTTTTGGCTTAGGTTCACGGACATGTCACTTTTTACATGATTGAGATGGTACAGTTCCCCGGTGGCGCCAGTTTCACTCAGTGGCTCCCCTTAAAGAGCCATCGCAAACAGGGTGACTTGTCGCCACGTCTAGTCACCGCGTCAGACGCGACGTTGTCATTTGCTTCTGGCATCTTGTCGACGCGACTCCGCGACTCTGACGCCAAGAGTGCGGAGATTCGAGCAAAATATATGAAAATTGTCGCCGAACTTTCGCTGTCGCGTGTCGCCTAGTGTGCGCATAGGCAGATGTCTAATGTTGGGCATAGGCCTCCTTACTATCAAGCCAACTTCGAATATTACGTACTTTACTTATTTTTTTCTTTTTTTTGTGAAATAATGTTACATGTTCCTCAGCTAATCTTACTAATCTCAGCCATTGACCTCTTGCTGACTGTTTTATCTTGTCATGCCAAATAATAATCTTATTAAAGACTAGCGACCCGCCCCGGCTTCGCACGGGTGGCAAAAACGTTTCTGTGGAAATAGCTATATTAGTTCCGTGGTACATTCCCGGGGTATTAGTTTTTTTATACCTTGGGTTACATTATTCGAGATTTCGTACGGAACCCTAAACTTTTTGAAAATTCAATATAGCCTATGCTACTCACGAAGAACGTAGCTTTTTGATGGTGAAAGAATTTTTTAAATCGGCCTAGTAATTTCTGAGCCTATTTATTCATTACAAACCTACACACAAAAATACAAATCTTTCCTCTTTGTAATTTAACTCACTATGAAGATAAATACCATGTGTTACCAGTTGAATGAAACTGTAATAAGATAACATTTACTTTTTCTCGAGGTAAGAGTGTAAACTTCCTGTTCCCTTGTGGGCAAGCATGAAGGAAATGTATTGATGCGGCTTGGATCGGTACTCTGACGTAAGCGACCGCAGACACCACGTTACATGTACCTGAAAACAGTTGTCATTGTTTATCTGATTGATACAGCAACTTCCAACCGATTGACGACTCTGTGACGCAGCGGTTAGCGCATCTGTATACCATGCGAGAGATCATGATTCGAAACTCGGGTTTTGACAAAAAAAAACCGCAGATCTTTGATGTTCACATGTTTGTGACGTCGCTGTTTCTGGTCCCCACGACACAGGGTACCTATCGAAGTGTGGAGGCAGAAGCAATGTAGTGCCTATGTAAATGTTTATGTGTATTTGATGCTCTCTATTACTCATCGTCACCATGTACGACTTCTTCTCGATATTCAATTGAATTTAATTGAATCTTATTAACTGCATAATTCTGATATATTTGGCGTTTTTTCATTTATGTGTGACACTAACTTTGGTGGGTCGAATTAGTCTCTTCTTCGCAAAAATACAAAAATGTCAGTGAATATTATTAATTTATACAAGTAGCATTATATTCTCAGAATCGCTTGTAGCCCCGGCCGCCTGAGTGATCTTAAACGATCACGGAGGTTAAACAACATAGGGTGCGTTCAGTGCATGCATGGGTAACCGTTTTATGACTGACGCTAGTAGCATTTTTTCGAGCGGTTCCGTGCTTCGCAAGGCACGTTAAGCAGTTGGTGCCGGCTGCCGTCGACAGATGGCAGTCGTTAAGCCAAGTCAGAGGCCTTAGGCCGCGGCCGGCTTGAAAACGTCTGACAGTAAGACCAGCCCCTAGTCTTCCAAGCTTCCACCAATCCGGACTTGGCCCCCGTGGTAGAGTAAGGCCTATACCTTCCTCAGGGAAGAGACCCGTGGCCCTCGGTGGGGGCATAATGGGTAGATGATGAAAGTATGTAGGCGCTGACCTCGGAGACATCCTTAATGGGCTTGACGTAATACAGCGAGCGGAACTCCGGCGTGACGGAGTCAGCGCTATAGGCGAAGTGGCTGTGATCGTCGGGCGGGAGCGCATTGCTTGGGATTTGACTGAACGTGTTCGCCACGTGCTGCTGGAGGGATGACATTTTCATGCGCGCCTATGGAAAAAATATTTGCTTAGAGTAGAATTGACGAATCGGGAAAGCGACCATTTAGTGTAATGGACGAATTAAGGAAAATTACGACTGACCCCCTAACCCGTTATAGTTAAAGTTGAGTTATAGTTGAAAACTTCTGACAGTAAGACCAGCCACTAGTCGTACAAGCCTCCACCAATCCGGACTTGGCCCCCGTGGTGGAGTATGGCCTATACCTTCCTCATGGAAAAGACCCGTGCCCCTCGGTGGGGACATAATGGGTTGAGAACACTTTATTGTACATAAAAAAGGAGATTACACAGGCATTAAAATGTGAAAATTACTTTGCTAAAATCCGCCAAAATCCCACAAGCACCATGCGGTTAGTTAAAGCAATGCCCTCCTTCCCACTTTTTCAAGCAGAAGCAGGACACCAGGAAGGCATCCTCAGGCTCACAAGTGAGGCAAGTGAGGATGCCTCGTGTTAGAGTCGAAAGGTCGCATTTTCTCACACAAGTACTGGTGTCGGTGGTACGATGGTAAGTGGGAGGGAGGGCGGTGCAATAACTAACTGCATGGTGCTTGTGGGATTTCGGCGGAATTTAGCAAAGTAATTTTCACATTTCAATGCTATTATGGATTTCCGCAAAGTAACGCCTGATTCCATACAATACACAAGTAATTCTGTATTCTTGTATTGTAGGTACCTGCACGGCGACGGTCATGCGATGCGCGCTGTAGTGCCGGCTGCGAAACTCGTGCGCCGCTCTAAACAATCGCTCGTTATCATTCGTGTGGAGGCTCCTGAGGTCTACCAACGCATATGTCCTGGCAGGGTGCCCCTCAGGGAACAGGCTATATACCAGCTTGGCTATCCGGTCACCGTCGGATGGCACTGCGGTCGCGAACTCTGTGGTGTTAGAAATTTATGTAATTATAATATGAAAGAAAAATTTTTACGTTGCCGACTGCAGTCGGCACCAACTGCTTAACGTGCCTTGCGAAGCACGGAACCGCTCGGTAAAATGCCATAAACGTTAGTCATAGCACGGTTATCCATTCATGCACTGAACTCGCCCTATGTTGCTTAATCTTCGTGATCGCTTAAAATCACTCAGGCAGCCGGGGCTACGACCAATTCCCTCTGTTCCCACCTGTTCTGTTGAATAGTTCTGTCGGCCTTCATGGAAGTATATAGGACCATAACAGAAAATGCTTCCGGCATTAAAACACGCTTGTAAATTTACTTTATAACATTAGTCCTGTGATTTATAAGACTATGCTTTACACCCTGCTTCAATCTCAGATATCCCCACCTGTTCTGTTGAGTAGTTCTGTCATGGAAGTATATAGGACCATAACAGAAAATGCTTCCGGCATTAAAACACCCTTGTAAATTTACTTTGTATTTAGTGCAATAAAGATTCAAAATAAATAGATAATGACCGAAAGTCCTAGTTAAGACATACAAAAGGAATATCATATTTTTCATATTGTAAATACCTTACCAATAGAGAGTAAAATGTGTTTTCAAACACATCTTTTTGGGTACGGTTGGAGAATCCACCCTTAGTGGACGCTCCTCTATGCAATGCTGTACCAAAGGGGCACTGACCAGACTCCAAGGCCTCCCGCTGGTGCTGCATGGCTTCCTTCGTCATGAGCGGGCTGATGAAGAACTGGCTGAACATTTCCAAGGCCTGGGGCAGGTTGCTCTCTGGGATCCCGAAGTTAAAGGTCGTCATTTCGCCGTCGCCCTCCGAGTTGATAAGCCCGCCATTTTTCTTTAACGTTCCAACTCAATAATTCCACTCCATTTTAATTCCACTCAATAATTATATTAATGTTGATTATAATTATCTTGGTCAAGGTTAAATTGAACTGTTTATGGCATGTTAAACATTTTCAACCAACCAACTCAATTAATAATTAGTGGCGTATCTGCCTGTAATTGGGATGTACATATTATTATTTTTGTAAGTGTAAATTTTTAATGTATAATGTATTATCCTGTTGGCGGAGCAAATAAATAAATAAAAATAAAAAAAAAAATAAAAAAAACGTTAGTGGAATAAATTAATGGGATAAAGATGTTATATTTCGAATCCGTAATTTATGCATTAAAATATCCTGATAAATGCTTAGGTACACAAAAAAGTGCTATTTTCGTTTATGCCATATCCACAACATAGACAGAAATACTTTTTGAGCGAGAGGGAAGTAATGGTGTCCCTTTCTTTCAGTGTTATACCAGTTTAGATCTCCTGTGTTAATCGGGATTGTGGGTGACATAAGATTTTACCAACATCAGACACAATTAAATCTGAACTCGAACGTACATAAAGTTTCGAGTTGACTAAAAATTTATTAATTTATTTAATTTTCAGTGAAATCTACACCTCAGCAGCAGCTCCGAACTACTGAGAAGTAATAAAAAAGTCAATTGGTTGCTATGAAAACCAGTCGAAAAACTTCAGCAAGCATTATAATAGGAGTTTTTTTTTTATTGTGGATCTGCACGGTTTGTATGTACCTCCGCCAATGCTGTCCAGGTGAACTATCTATGGTATTTTTGCAGAATTTTATTTCCATATTTTTTTTCTATTTGTTTCCACTGGCGCTTGAGCAATCTTTGAGCAGAGTTGACAGAAAATCGACTTTACATACTCACGCAAGTATAGTGATTTACAAGAAAACATAAAGTACAAGCTGTCGACTGTACCATGACTTAAAGAGGCTATCCTACCCTGATGAAGTCGTCAAACTCGTTCTCCTTGGGGTACTTCTCGCTACCCATGAAGACCATGTGCTCCACAAAATGCGCCAGGCCCTGGATGTCGGGCGGGTCGCTGAAACTTCCAACACCAACGCTGAGAGCGCAGGCAGCCTGGGGACCAAACAAATCGACTCTGACCTTTAAAAAGTCAAACGCCTGTTTTTCTGGTTCGATCCTTATGTTTTAAGGGTTCCGTAGTCGACAAGAACCCTAATAGTTTTGCCATGTCCATAATTAGCAATCTAATTTCAGAAATTCTTATTCTCGTAGCATGTACCTATCGACTTCGTTTTGTAACAAAACTCAGATAGACCAAATGACCAAACCGATAGATTCCGAGACCTTTAAAAGTCAAACGACGGCTTTTTGGGTTCGATCCTTATATTTTTAGGGTTCCGTACTCCACAAGAACTCTAATCAGAAATTCTTATTCTCCTAGCGTGTACCTTTCGACTTCGATTTTCTAATAAAGCTTAGAAAACGAAGTCGATAGGTTCGAATTGGCAGGATTCGAACCTACGGCCTGTTAAATGCACTCAGAAAAAATGCTACGTATACGTAGCCCGTCACAGCATACGTAGCACGTAGCTTGCAACGAGACCATGCTTACGGATGTGGCATCAGTAATTTTGTTGTTACTTACTTAATAAGGAAGCTGCATACTGATCCAGTTATATGAAACACCATGTCTCATAAGTATAAACACCAACTCCAGTATAAAGACTGTGCATCTAATCTCTTTAAACGAGCAATTCTTGTATCATCATCATCATCAACCCATAATGTCCCCACCGAGGGGCACGGGTCTCTTCCCTGAGGAAGGTATAGGCCATACTCCACCACGGGGGCCAAGTCCGGATTGTTGGAGGCTTGTAAGACTAGTGGCTGGTCTTACTGTCAGAAGTTTTCAAGCCGCCCTAAGGCCTCTGACTTGGCTTAACGACTGCCATCTATCGAGGGCAGCCGGCACCAACTGCTTAACGTGCCTTGCGAAGCACGGAACCGCTCGGAAAAATGCCACTAGCGTTAGTCATAGACAGAAATCCATCCATGGACTGAACGCGCCGTATGTTGCTTAACCTTAGTGATCGTTTAAGATCACTCAGGCAGCCCAGGCTAAGAGCGATTCACTTGTATATATATTTATATATAATCAGAATCTCGGAAACGGCTCCAAAAATTTTCACGAAATTTTGTAGGCAGATGCTTTCGGGGGCGTTTAATTGATTTATCTAGGTTACATTTTTAGAAAACGTTGTTTTATCAGTGTTTTAAGGCAATTTAAATTTGCTATAATAACATACAGAGGTAAATTTCGCGTCTATCTGCAAGGTTGGGATAGTTCTGACGGGAAAACGGGCGACCCCTTTCGGGCCGATTTCAAGAGACCCGGTTCGAGTTATGATGTTTTTTTTCCAAGTTCTTTTTTTTTTATGAAAAAGGATTATTTTAATTTTATATTAAGGATTTTAAATTACAAAAAAAGTACCGAGCAAAGCTCGGTCACCCAGGTACTCTTGTATAATGAGAAGCCGGCGTTCTACCGCTCCGCTAGCACCGCATGGAGTCAGAATAGCTGGTTTAAAATATAATGTTCTTACCAGTTGTTGCTTATTACAGTCTTGACCTTTAGACTTTTCGCTCTTTTCTGGGTCAGAGGAATCCTTTGGAGCCTTCCGTGGGTCAGATATGAGTAAGGCTGTCAAGCCGTTCTCTAGTCTTATTGTCCTAGAAAGAGTTCTGGATTAGGGTAAGCTGATATAGGTAAATGTGCTCCCTCACTGCAGCTTTATAACGTTGCAAAACATTATGTAAGTAATCATGATAGGCCTTCGCGTCCATTACGGACGCCGGACGATTCAATCGGTGCCTAAGGTCACAGGACTTGACACTTTTTTGAGTGACTGAAAAGTCCACTTCGAGAGCGGCAGCCCCTACCGGATGTAGGACATAGGTATAAAGAGAAGAGATATTGTGTATCGCGATTATATTTTATAACAGTACACATTTCGCTACAACATGCCAAGAAGGTTTTCTGTCCCAAGCTAACCCGGGAAACGTTGTTTCGCCGTATTAATAGCTTATTACTTATTCTGAGACCTACCAAATAAACACAAAAAAATCATAAAAATCGCTGAAGCCACTTCAGATGATTTCGATAACAAGAACTGTGACACGTGATTTTAATAGTATATTAGATTAACGCTCGCTCGCAGAGGGGTAGGCAGAGACCAGGGACTGCCACCTGCCACGATACTGACAAATCAATTTCGCTTCATCGACATTCATTAGTCGTTGCATGCACGCACATCGGTTTCGGGTACTTTTTATCTTGCCCTTTGCCAATACGTACGGGCGTCCCTTGCCGACCCTTCCACACACATTCGCTCGATATATTTGCACCGTCAGTCTTTCTTCCTTCATATTATTAATTAATAACTCAAATGAAAAGAAACTTGAGAAATTGAGTAGGTAACATACTTACTTGTATAACTTTTTGTCAGCCACAGATTTTATAGGAGTAGCAAGAACTTCGACTTTCTTAGTGTCCGCCACAGGCCCAAATAGAGGCGTATCGTCAGCAGCGTCTCTCTCCGACATAATTGACAAACTGCTGTGTAATATCGGTTCAAGGATTCTGCCAACGTCTAAGTTACAAAAAAGTAGGTAGGTAGCTAGCACTTCTAAGAAAAACAGCAGCAGTTATAAAAATTAAGTTCAGCCGAGCTGTCACAATGTCCTAATGAACAAACATGACTAAAACCATTAAATATACCTACAGCATCAAAAATGCCTGCATAATAAGCATGTAACATTAAAAATAATGACTTAGGTATTTAACTTCTTTGTCACACTAATTACAAACCTAAATGCACAATGGCGCGCTTAATGCAAGAAGATTAATAGAAAAATATTAAAGATTGTAATGGTTTAACATTTTTGTTTACACTCGTATTATTGGCTTAATTCCGGATTCATCACACAATTCACACATCACTATCAAATCAGCGATTTGACAGCGAAGCTATTGCGCAACGAAGTCGCCGCGATTGCGCGGTGAACTGGCCACTAGTGGCCACGGCGACGGCAGCACCGTTCCGGCGACATCTGCACATCTGAGGGCGACATCAAGTACCTACTCTGTGGGCGATATCACCGCCACTCCACGCCATTTTGTTTAATCGCATTCGGACTTCAGACTGTAGAAAGCGATCATTTGTCACCCCACTTCAGTCATATCAGGCACGTGGGTAAGCAGTAGCATCGCTTAGTTGGAGCAAAGGTTGCCAAAACTTTTTTTTCTCGTGGAGCATTTTCAAAGTTTTACCATTTTTGATAGACCCCCTGCTGCTACAGTTCTACTATATTCCCAAAACTCCTAAAACAAATCACCCTACATTGGGATTGTTAAGAATAACAAAAAAGTAGCACATTTTCTTGTGTCCTATTTATTAAAATAATACTTGTGGTTAAACAAAATTATAAACATTTATTCTTACAAACAAATTGAAGTTGATGGGTAAATCCAAGCCAAAATTTTGTTCTTTATTTCGAAAGCCAGAAATTTTTTCGTGGACCCCCACTTACAACTTCTGAACCCCTATTTTCTTTTCACGTCTATATGGACCCCCGTGTGATCTCCTATGGACCCCTGGGGGTCCACCTGGACCACTTTGGGAACCTATGGCTTAAAGGCTCAAACGCTATGGTTAAAATGGATGATAGAGTTATTGTAACCGAAGTCGTCCCGCTATAAGGGATAGGTACCTACATAGTAGTAAAGTTACTGTGTCGCCTAGTTGAATATCTGACAGTGTAAAGAAAATGGAAAAGGCCGCAATTGGGTCAATCGCGAGACGATCTCGCTGCGCAATCGCCTCGCATGCAAATCACTCGCAAAAACACAGTGACCGTCAGAATGGCCGGTCAAGTGACGTATTTTACTTTGAAATATGTTCCAAGAATTGCTTACTAATTGCTTATATTTGCTTACCGCCATGAGAGATTTGCTTACTGCGTATTTTAGAAGAATTCAGTCATTTATGGTTGACCGGCCATCCTGATATCAGGATCATAAAGCCGTAGCACAATAACTGTGTGGAATTACTGATTCTTTTGTAGCTCATAAAAGTAGCTCACACATAAAAATTGTTAAGTAAGCACGAATTGCTTACTTAACAATTTGTAAACTAAGGTAGGAAATAAAAATATCGTATAAGTCAGTTATAGCGTACTGAAAGCCACCAGCGCCTGTTATAACTCTAAGAGCAAATCGTTATTATCTTGTAACTTGTGCTTAGATATCGATAGGATCTGCTGCTCGTAGCTTTTATTTTTCGTTTAAGCAAGTAGTATCTACTTTTATATTTAAAACCAAAGTTATCTTGAAGTTGCATAAGTTTTGATGTAAGGCGTGTGGGACGTATAAAAGACGTGGGGAAAGGGCGTACTTGCCCCTCTTCTGTGTGGGATGCGTCCCGTCCCTTCAATGTAACTTTGTACGAAAGTGAGTTGGTAAGATTAGGGGGTTTTCTCCGCGCTCAGTCGACGTCCTTTCTGTGAGTCAAACTGCCATGTATCCGGTATCCCTCACTGATATTATAGATATTGTAAGCGTCAATTTCTGACGCAGAATGTATGACCAAAGCCATGTTAGGTTGGGCAAGCAAGTAAAAAAAATTAGTCTACTCTACCTACCCAATTATGGGTCAGTGAAAAAACTGTCGAAACGCAGTACTCACTCGTAAAACTCACGCAACTTTAATAAAACTTTGATTTTAAATTTTGAATATAAAAGTAAATACCTATACTGCTTGCTACGAAAAATAAAAGTAACGAGCAGCAGAGCCTTTTGATAAGTAAACACAAGCTACAAGATAATAACTTTTTGCTCTTAGAGTTATAACAGGCGCTGGTGGCTTTCAGTACCTACGTTATAACCGACTTATACGATATTTTTATTTCCTTGATAGCTACACGACCTTAGTTTACAAATTGTTAAGTAAGCAATTCGTAAGCAATTTATGAGCTACAAAAGAATCAGTAATTCCACACAGTTATTATGCTACGGCTTTATGATCCTGCTATCAGGATGGCAGGTCAACCATAAATGACTGAATTCTTCTAAAATACGCAGTAAGCAAATCTCTCACGGCGGTAAGCAAATATAAGCAATTAGTAAGCAATTCTTGGAACATAATATTATTTCAAAGTAAAATACGACACTTGACCGGCCATTCTGACGGTCACAAAACCCATACCTGAAATTTGTTGGAAAAATTAATGACGATGACAGTTGTACGGTCGGTTCACGTGACGTTTTCATACCATTGACGCCTAGAAGGTTTGATAGTGTGTGGGCGCGTCGACTTGAAGCGGCAATGAAACTAAATCGCCAGCGTCCATGCAGTTTTCATTGAACTACATAACATAACATTTACATGCAGTCACATACACTATAGTCTGTAAAATCACACTAATATTATAAACGTGAAAGTTTGTGTGTGTGTTTATATGTTTGTCAGTCTTTAGCGCTGAAACGGCTGGACGGATTTTAATAAACTTTGGTATGGAGTTAGCCGATACCCTGGATTAAAACATAGGCTACGTTTTACCGCGGGGAAATATCTTATTCCTACGGGAAAATCGATGAACCGCGGGTAACACCGCGGGGCACAGCTAGTGTAAAATATAACTTGAGCTCCGCGACAGCTGTCATGGACATTTGCGTCCATAAAGTTTTGAAATTTTTCCCAGAATATTTGCACTGTGAAAACTCCGTACTTACTGCCATCGAATAGTGTGCAGTAAGTACGGAATGGAGACTCCGTACTTACTCCTCCCAGGGACACGATCCCTACCTTTGATTTACGGTTTTTTGTATATAATACTAGCTAACCCCGCAAACGTTGTTTTACCAGATAGGGGTATGAAAAATAGATAACCTATTCGCAGACCTACCGAATATGCATATAAAATTTCATCGAAATCGGTCAAGCCAAGTAGTCTGCGCACTAACATTGTAACACGAGAATGTTATATATTAGATGTATTTGTGTGAAATTTGTTCAATAAATAATATTTTTAAAAATTGTATGTACTCATTAGTGTTATAAAATAAAACCAAAACATTGGAACACATTTCGTATACTTGTACAATTTTCTAATTATTTACAGTCAAAATTAAACTAGGATTTTAATCATACAGATTGTGTTGTGACACTTGTAAAACGATCCAATTGTGCACCCGAAAAGTCTTAGTAAGACATTTAGACCATGGATGTTGATTTAGACACATGTACACAAAGTATTGCAAGATTCACAGAGTACTGCAATACATTATGTATTTGCTTCCTAAAGAAAAGTGCCTGGAAAATATGTTTTACCGATTTTAGCACCAATAAGCACTCCAAAATCTTTGTGTGCTGCAATTACCGTTTGCAAAAACATTATCAAAACAATTTGTAATAAAACTGTAAGAAACTGTAAGAAATATTTTTTTTAACATTTTTCAATATAGTTTTCTATACTGAAGACAAATTTATTAGTAGTTGAAATAAACTAAATAAATAAGTTTAGATTTATTTACCTTATTCCGGATATACTATATAAAGTTAATAATGTATAGTGCTTACGAAAGTTTTAGGTACTTACATATTTAAAGTTCGAAAATTTAAATATTTATGCACAAATATTCACAACAAAATTAAATTTTACTTCATAAATAAAATAATCGGACATTTTGATTATGTTACAAAGGACAAGAACTTTGAATAAATATAACTATTTAATTTTATGAGCTTTGATCATAAAGCGCCATCTTGAATGTTCCTTCACACATCAAAGGCCCTATCATATTATGTACTTCTAAACACCTGTAAATTTTGTTTAAAGAAGAACACTAGCTAACAAAAAAACAAGCCTCAACTTAAAAACATACAAAACAAAAATAATTTTACAAAATTCAACCGACATTCAACAAGGAGTAAAGCCTCGTATCCACTAGGCAACATTTGGCGCGCAACACGTGCCGCTCAACATGTTCGGCAACGTTGTTCAACAGCGCGCGAGGTTGCCAGCGGGCGCGCAACATGACGCCCGCCTAGTTCCGCGACGCAACAAAAGTTCCGCGCTGGCATACAACATGTTGCGCAACATGTTGTGCAACATGTTGCGCGCCAAATGTTGCCTAGTGAATACGCGGCAGTTTCATAACAAAACACTTACGTTTTTCACTAATCAAACTGATATACATAACTTTAAAAAAAATTAAACCTTTGAGAAACGGTTTCTACACACTTATGTAATTTCTTTATTGAGCATGTCCACTTACTGGGCTTTCCGAACTTACTGGACCTCGAAGGGATCTCCCCCTTACGGGAGATCCCTCAGAAGATACAGAAACATTGAACATAGTTTAGCATAAAGGTTCCACCCCACAAAGTGAGTTTTGAGATATTTGAGTTTTTAGGTTAAGCTGATTTAGGCTCTCCATACATATGGGTCGGACTACCATGTGCCATAACTTTGCACATACTCATAGGATCGCTATGATTATCGCTCTGATTCTTAAAATATAAAGCATAGTGATCATTTTGGTATATTTAACTCAAAAATGACCACGTTGTGAGTTGGAACATTTTTGCTAAACTACGTCCATTAGTCGTTGATCTACTAATGCCGGCTACACACGTAACGATATATCGTAGCGATTAAACTGCGCAAGCCGATTTGCGCAGATTTATCCATCGTGTGTATGACAAATCGTTGCAGATTTTCGTCATACACACGATTGATAAATCTGCGCAAATCGGCTTGCGCAGTTTAATCGCTACGATATATCGTTACGTGTGTAGCCGGCATAATCCCTGCTGTGCAAACTGATTTGCGCAAATATATCGATCGTGTTTATGACAAATCGTTGTAAATTATCGATCATCGTTGGTATACACACGATCGATAAATCTGCGGAAATCGGCGTGCACAGTTTGATCGCTACGATATGTCCTTGCATGTGTAGCATGCATAACCTGTTTTATACCACACGTCTCTCGTCGTGTCGCGTCCTGAAAGTGTGGTGTAGGTTTAATATGAAACAGAGTTGTTTTAGATCTAAGGTCTTTTAGAAACCAGTTTGTTTTAGAGGTAGATCTCTTCGAGGTATAGAAAAAGGAATCGTTGATCTAATCTAACACTAACCTGTCTCATATTACACGTCACTCGAATCACGTCACGAGAGTGTGATGCAGGTTTAAACTGAAACAGGTTGTTTTTTTATCAACGGCGTAAGTAACAGGTTTGTTTTGGAGTAAGCCCAACAACAGGAATTCACAATAATGTTCAATTCGCGGCGCACATATATAGTCTGTTAGCTTTTAGAATATACCTCGGGCTCTAGAGTAGGCTTCGCCGAAAGCACACGAGTGTAATACTACTTCCTGCTCTGTATAAAACTTTTCTTTACTATTTTGAAAAGTTATGTTCTTTACTATTTTGAAAAGTTATGTAAAGTTATAAATAACAATACAAAATAAACCTTAGCTTATTGCAATATATCGATTCTATCCGATAGTAGCCGAGGTATATTCTAAAAGCTAACAGACTATAGGTTTATTATTTTGTCACGCTAACGGACGTTAAAGTTGGTTGAGCATTATACGGGTCTCTGTAATCGCGATTATTTATTATGTAAACATAAAAATTAGACGTCTGAGCATTAAAAGAGGGACCTAATTATGCGCACCAAGTCATAAACGATACCAATCTTCTAATCGTCAAATTCCATACTAATTTAACAGTTTTGTCAAAGTCCATACTAATTTGACAGTTTTGTCAAATTCCATACTAATTTGACAGTTTTGTCAAAGTCCATACTAATTTGACAGTTTTGTCAAATTCCATGCTAATTTGACAGTTTTGTCAAATTCCATACTAATTTGACAGTATTGTCAAATGCCATAATAATTTGACAGTTTTTTCAAATTCCATACTAATTTTACAGTTTCGTCAAATGCCATAATAGTTTGACAGTTTTGTCAAATTCCATACTAATTTGACAGTTTTGTCAAGTTCTATACTAATTTGACAGTTTCATCAAATTATCTCACGAGCGGATTCGCTTAGGATTTGGGGCGCGTAATATAGGGGCGGTATTGCAAGTTTAGTTTCCGGACAAAAGATAGTTTTCTCAGGGAACCTTTGGCCCCGTAACATTCAGCACTGCGCCAGCTCGACTTTAGGGACGTTCATAAGGGGCAGGTCTTTCCTAAACTCGTCTATGTCGGTGATGAACTCCGAGGCGTTTTCGCTGGCCTCGCCGACGATGTCGCTCGCATTCAGGAAGGTGAGTTTGTAGCCGGACATCTGCTCCGGTTCTGGCTCCTCAGCCGTGATGTTATCGTCCTTGTTCACCGTGTGGCCCACAATCTGGACGTCAATACGATGGGAATCAGATAAAAGTATAGAATGTATCGACCTCACCAAAGTAATACGGTATTTGACACTATCAACAATAAATTATTTGAGATGCTCGATTAAAACAAAAATTACAAAATGATTCGGAAAATGTATTTCTTTTAATCATTTACTAGTTATTACCAATTTTTAAATAGATGAAACATACGAGGGGCACACCGAAATGATCGGGAATCGAGTACTTTAGAATGAGCTAGAATAAAACCTTTTTAATTACGTATGTACTGGCCACTTACAGTCATAATGACGTTTTCACAATTTAAAAAAGGGAATTGGTTTTTTTTTAAATGCTGTTTAAAATTAAGAAGTCGTTAAGCAAAATGGAGCTCACGCGTGAACATTTCCGTATCATAATTTATCACAATTTTCGCAGAGGATTATCTCAAGATGAATGTTTCAGAGAGCTTGTTTCTATTTATGATATTGAAGCACTTAGTCAAACAACAATATATCGTTGGTATTCGGAGTTCCGAAAAGGTCGTGCTTCTGTCACTACGGTAACTTCTACAGGTCGACCAAAAACAGCGGTAACACCTGAAAACATCGCGGCTGTGCGAAAAATAATCGAAGATGACTGACATGTAACATACGAGCAGATCCGGACAATCACAGGCATTGGAATGACTGCAATCCATACCATTTTCATAGTGAGTTGGGTGTGAGAAAACTTTTTTCCCGATGGGTACCTCATAATTTGTCAGAAGAGCAAAAGGCGGTTCGTTTAAGTTGGTGCCGGTGTACCCGGAAACGCTTCATCGGAGGGAAGTCAAAAGTCGTGTATAATATCGTCTCAGGTGACGAATCATGGATTTATTCTTATGAACCCGAAAGAAAACATCAATCGGCAGTTTGGGTCTTTGAAGACGAGGTTAAGCCAACGAAAGTCGTGCGTTCCCGCAGCGTTTCTAAAAAAATGGTCGCTTCGTTTGTTTCAAAAACAGGACATATTGCCACAATTCCATTACAGGAACTTAGAACAGTTACCGCTGATTGGTACACTTCGGTTGGTCTACCAGAAATGATAGCTGGACTCCGTAGAGGTAACCCGACACGTCGCGCCATCTACATCACGATAACACAAGCTCCCATACCGCCCGTCGAAGAAAAGATTTTTTGGACCAGGAAAACATCGAGTTGATGACTCATCCTCCGTACAGTCCTGACCAGAATGAAATATTTATTGCTTGGACAGCGGTTTGAAGACCCAGAAGTGGCAGTAGAAGCTTCCAATCAGCCATTTTGGCAACGTCTGCTTCAGACTGGAATTACTGTTTTAATAACTGTTTCGAAAGAGTGCATTAACTGCAACGGAGAATACTTTGAAAAGCAATAAAAATAAATTTAGATATTTCCTGTGTGTACTTTTTTCTATTGTCGATCATTTCGGTGTGCCCCTCGTAAAAAGAGTGCTCTGAAATGTGACGCTACGAGCAAGTATTTTCATACAAAATTCCGTTTTGAAAGTAACTCATTTGACATCCTGTCAAATACCCAATTCATGTGTTAATTTTTTTTATCGGTGTATTATTGATGTGTCTATTATCAATAAATAAATAATAATAATAATACCAATCCGGACTAGGCCCTCGTGGTGGAGTATGGCCTATACCTTCCTTATGTAAGAGACCCGTGCCCCTCGTGGGGACGTAATGGGTGGATGATGAAGCTTAAATTTGGCATAGACATAATATATTAACCACGCCGCACTATGTCAAATATCACGAATCTAGCGTCACTTAATTCAAAATTTGAAACATTCACAATCAATATATGTTTGGTTTACATAACAGCTGAATACCTTAAGCTTACTTTTTGATATAAATTTAAGTGTAGAAGTAAATATTTTTCTCGCAAAAAAATCAAGAACGTGACACTTGCGATGGTAAGTTTATTATGAATAACAGTCGACCGTTTTATGTGGTTGAGTTCAAGTGTACTACGACTTTGTTTTTATTTCAATTGGTAGAATTTGTACATTGTGTAATCGTAGTTGGTAATAGCCGTCTTACAAGGTGAGTTTTAGAAACAAATATGCATTAGTTTTGTGTTCGACGGCAATTGACTTCTACGAACCGTTTACACAATAAAATAATAATAACATTGACTTTGATAAGAGATTACAAAATGTATCCTCATGTATCCGACCTGAATTTTTTTTTATTACTTCTTATATCTGTGCTTAGTGAGAATACACTAAATTTGGCTGTCCGTTTGTGCCCACCCCATACAATCTTTTTTTTATCAGGTTGGTGAAAAATGAAACGACGTATTGTAGAAACGGTTCTTTAGAAACTACCAACTTGCTGCTAATACAACAGGGCTCGACACTGGCCTCATTTATCGTTTCCTCGTAATATTAGAGGCGTTGTCATGTGATTTTGATATAGACCCTGAAAATTTCGGGAGATATGCCAGCGAAACGAGAAATGCCTATATGGAGCTTTATTCTTGGTATTATTTACCGGTATTATTTACTATTATTTATTATTTATTTGATGTATTTTCTAAATTTAAATGCTCAAGTTGTAAAAGTAAAATAGAAAAAAAATTAAACATTTATTTTTACTATCCGGTCTTAAAATCAAACCTTCTAATAATTTAAAATAGCTAAAATATGCTTATAAGTATATTAAAAATATATGTTACAAAATTCAAGCCACTATTCACAAAGATAACATTTAAAACCTAACGCATCGAATTAAGTGACGCTAGATTCTACAATTATGACACTGTGCGCCGATAGACCGTAGAATAACTTGTTTCAATTAGTTTTGTTTAGGGTTAAAAGTACAAAATGCAAATGACTAATTATTTATTATTTGACTTACCTGCACGGAGAGTTTTCTGAACATGGACTTGTTCCCCGAGGCGAGGTGATTCTGGACCCAGCTCTTGATGTCTGTCAGTTTGATGGCGTCGATAGCATCCGCCTGAACAAAACGGAAGTTATAATGTTTGTGGAACGTTTCGACTCTGCGCTAGTACCACAACTTTGAGACACAAGATATCTCTATCTTTATGAGAGATAATAATAATAAACTCACGCCCGTTATCCCCGAAGGGGTAGGCAGAGGCACCAGTCTCTAGAACTGGACCCACGTTTTGCCGAGTTTATTAGGTCCCAAACGTGACAAGTGGCAAGCCTGTCGCCGTTATGAGAGATAGTATCTTAAATAGGCTACTTGACCGATTTCTGAAAGCCATCTCATATTGTTTGTTGGTGTTCATGGAGTCCTCGGAAAGTGGTCATTTTAAATTCTTTCGTGTTTTTCTTCTAAAAAGGCAAACGAAAATTTACTTTTCAAATAAGCCGCTAAAACACTATCTTAGGCAATATGGCGTCGCACAGGATTACGACGTCACTTCCCAGTAAACCAACCAATGAACGTAAGAAAGAAGAAAGACAGACGCCATTTTCACTAGCATGTGACGTCATCATAGAATCGGCCAATCCAGGCCGTTTTCGACCCTCAACAGATACAAATTATCAAAGGAGGACCAGACAAAACGGTCCTTGATACCAATAACCACGTGACATATCTCATAAGAAAGGTATTTCTATACTCTGCAATAGTTACTATGGGAACTCGGTTCAAAACACTGTGTGAAAAAAGTTATAGCGATATAAAAAATATTTTTTTCATAGACTATTTTAAGCAATAAAAAATATTTTTTCACTTTTTAACGGCATTGGCAGTCGCTTTGTGAGTACCTACGTTACAAGTGAATTTCTTTGTATTCTTGATTGCCGTGACTATTTTTGACCCGACTTTGATATTGGACTTTGTTTGCTTTTCCGTTGACCCTAGACTTGTTATTGGAGTATCGTTGCTTACTACCTATTGAAAACGGTATTTACCTATATTAGACTCGATATCATAATCTGTTTTACCTTTGTTTATCTAAACATAAGAAACCGTTATTTGTTACTCACTTTGATATAATAATAATAACAACAATGATATGATACATTAAACTAATGAAGCCCTAAAATAATAATTATTAAGTAGGTAGAACTTCCCGATAAGTTAGCCCGAGCTAAGTTTCGCCCCACACTCGCCACTCGCCACAGCCACGAACGCCGCCACAAGAAGCTAGAAGCAGCTATAGAGTGGCTGAAGCGCGCGACAGCCACTTGTGGCCGGTGGCCGACACTTGAGATCGGTGGCCGCTACTTTTTTATTTGACCAATTCAATCGCAGGACGGGATTGAATCTCTGATATAGATAGATAGATAGATAGATAAAAGATTTATTTCCATAGGACACACACACGTACATATAGCAACAAATGAAATCACAAAGTAGCAGCAAATTATTAACACTGACAAAACAGAAACATACATAAGCAATACAAGCATTTTATGTGATAGGAGAAGTACCTATCTATAGGATGTGAGCGGATAAATAGCGTGACTACGTGTGTGTGGCAAATGCAAATGGGTTTCGACTCAGCATGTGCTGGGAATTTCAAAAGAAAACTCCAGCGCTGGGATTCTGCCGATACCCAGTGTGAGCGGCGCGCAGAGCCCAAAGAAGTGATGCATGCGAAGTAGTGTCTGTGCAAACTTTAACAATTCAAAGTCGCAGATAATAATAATGTTAATATTATTTGGTGAAAAAAGTAAACATAAATAAAATAAAAATATAAAAGATGTCAATGTTTACCTTGCCATAATGTCCGATTTAAAGAATTATAAAATGTTATTGTAAAATTTAAATTAATTATAAATTTACTCACAGATAGATCGATATAGGTATATATATTATATTAAATAAAATGTCCAGGTAACATAAAGTCACATTTTTACATAGATTAATAAACTCTTGTTATTATTATATTTAGAAATTTTGTAAAATTATTTATTAAATCATTGCATAAATTACATTATATTATACTATAAACTAATAATTAAATCAAATAATTGAAATGAATAATTTGATTACAATAATAAAATATAACAGTCGGAAAATATAACCTGCTAGGGCAGCAGTTTTTGCTGGTCCAGAAGAAATTTCTATATAAATAATTCTATATCGTCAGTTAAGTTCTAACAGTGCGAAAGTCATTTTTGGCCGTTTCGACCTTTTGATGCCATTTGATGAAGAAAAGTGGCGCGCTTCTTTCGACTGACCAATTTTTTATCTTCAATAAGTTGATTTTAAATACTTTTCCCAAATAATGTACACCTCTAATGTAGCTAATTGAAATTTTACACAGTTCTTTCGCTCTCCTGTAAAGTTGACATTTTTTACTTGCGCACTGTTAGAACTTAACTGACGATATCCATATTTATTTAAATGAACAACAGACTACGTGGCGTTGCCGTCGACTCGAACAGGTTCACTCAGGTAAGGGAGAGAGGGGTGCGGAATCGCGCGAGTGGCGTCTGGCGGCGTTAGTGGCCGGTGCGGGCCACAACAAGCGAGCAGCGACGATTGTAGCGTGTGGCGAGTCGAATAACGAATAGTGCCCGGTCTTCAGCTTGCCGCATTCAGCATCTGCCTGCAGTTATTCGCAGATCGTCATCCCACCTGATCGGAGAGCGTCCTACACTACGTTTGCCGAGTCGCGGTCTCCACTCAAGAGCACGTTTCCCCCAGCGGTTGTCGGTTCTTCGCGAAATATGGCCAGCCCACAGCCATAGCGTAGCTCCGGGCATAGCTCCCTCCATAGGTCGCTGAGCGACTTTGAACTGGTGGACCAACCCTTTCGTGAGTGTCCATGACTCGGCTCCGTAGGTCACGACAGGTAGGTTGAAACACACTGGTTGAAAACTTTCGTTTTCAAACATTGTGGTATGGATGACGAGAAAACTCGGCGTATTGTCCCAAACGCTGCCCAGCCCAGCTAGATCCTCCTCTTGGCCTCCTTCTCGAAATTGTTTTTACCTAGCTGCAGAATCTGCCCAAGGTAAGTGTATTCGTAAGTGGCAGTGGGCCGGCCATATCACCGAAGAACTGATAACCGATGGGGTAGACAAGTTCTTGAGTGGAGACCGCGGATCGGTAAACGTAGTGTAGGACGTCCTCAGACTCGGCGGAGCGATGATCTTCGCAGGAAGGCTGGCAAGAGCTGGATCAGAGTAGCCGAGGACCGTGCTCAGTGTCGTGCAATGGAAGAAGCCTATGTCCAGCAGTGGACAACCATAGGCCGATGATGATGATGATGAAGTGTATTCGGAAACGATTTCGAGAAGGTGACCATGTACGACGACCGGTATTGGATCAATGTGACCATTGATCATGACTTTGGTTTTATCTTATCTTATTTGGTTTTAGAAAACTATATTTTATCAAAATTTGTTTTATTTTACGTTCTGATAGAGATCGACCATCACCCTGCACTCTGGATCTCCAGCAATACTCTTAAACATGTTTTAACTTGCACTATAATGTCATCGAACACGAAATAATTATTTTTAAGCAATAAAGCAATAAATAAGTAAAAATCGTCTATGAAAAAAATATTGTTTATATCGCTATAACTTTTTTCACACAATTATTTGAAGTGAGCTTCCATAGTAATTATTGTAGTATATTAAAAAACCTTTCTAATGACATATTATTATGTCACGTCGTTATTGGTTCTTGTACCAGCTTCCATACATGTTTGTCGGTTATCCTTTTATCTTGTGTTTTTTTACAAATCATAATAGTTTTTTTTAGTTAACATGCCTTAAAGCGGTTTTAAGACACATATAATTTACACGAATACGTATAAATAATACTGTTTTTATTCATACTGTCAAATAGCCTATTGCAACGCGTACCCACCGCGGTTTGGTGATTTCTAGAGTTGAAAAATAGCAGAAGGTTGAACACCTCAAACACTCTTGTTTCCTTAGGATGTATTCCTTCAGTTTCTTATGTTTCAAAAGATTAATTAATTATTTAACTGATCGATAGATCTTTCTACTTACTTCTTTGAAGAGTCTCTGGAAGCTGTACTCTCTGCTCATGATTTCCCTCCAGTTCCTTTCCATCTGAAAATACAATTAAATTTTAATTAGTTAATTACGCTCACCGAAATCTACCTACCTCCATTAACAAAAGCCTACCAACAGTTATCATCAGACATAAAACCTTGAAAACCTTTTGATGACATTTTGCTACTACATTTAATGTACCTTCCATTTTATTATTTTAGTCGCTGGTTTTTCTAAAACCCAATGAATAAACATAAAACATTTACATACTGGTACATACCTTGCTTCTGGCCCCACACTGGGATACCCTGTGTCGTGGGACCAGAAACATCGACATCACAAACATGTAAACATCCAAGACCTCGGGTTTTTAAATAAATAAATTGTATGAATACACAAAATGTCATGTAACAATCTTATCTATATAATAGTATAACTAACGCCAAAATCTGCTTCGAGCTCGATGGAGCTAAGGGGACGAGTCTTCCCAATTATGCAGACCAATAATCTAAATTTTAAAAGGAATAAATTGTACTTAACACACATACGGAATATCACTTAGAAGTTTAAAAACCCCACATACAAAAAAAATCGTTTGAGGGTTTCTTAAAATTGTCTCCTAACAATTTTTCTAATGAAATCGATGTAACAGTCACTCTCCAAAAAGGACTACCCCTCGCCCTTGCGTTTGAAATCACATCAGCCTAAACGGTGTCCAAAATTAGACCTTCTCACCTCGTCCTTGAGTTCAAAGTCCGACGTGTGTTTAAGCTGTACGAGGGACATCTTGGTGGCTTGCAGAGTGCGTTCGCTGAGCTTCCGCATGTCCCGTGCGAACTTCTTCAGGAATGCCTCCACTCGCTTGTCCACGTGTTGGACGCTAGAGGGGACATAATGTTAATAAATAAGAATGCAGTCTTTATACTTACTTCTGCACAAACAAAAAACAGACCACAATCCAGTCATAAAAAAGTAAGTCATAAAAAGATCTATAAAATTGTCTCTTTGTGGTTTACTGTGCTGAGAAAATAGAAATCGGATGTCTAAGATATAAAGTGTATTTTTTAGTAAAGTTCAAAGACCTTTACTAAAAAATACACTTTACCAATAGCCAACCAACCTTTACCAACTTTACCAATACCTAGCGATCAAAACTTTTACACACTTCCAATCCTCACACCATGTTTCGAGGCGCCAAACTCATGAATTAAGTAACTTAAATTAGTAACAAAATAAAACTTTCAGCGAGCTCAAGGAAATAGAACAAAATACAATGAATGGAAATAGGGTAGTTTCCAGGGTCAAAATAATTAAATTCTATTTAGTCCGTATTTTAGATTATAAAAAAATATTGGACACGCATTTTTTCTTTTTTCGATTAAACAAAAAGTAACAAAGATATAGCCCATTAAAGTTACGTGTGACGTCACTCCGTGCAAAAAAATGCAGCACGGCGTGACGTCACACGTAACTTTAATGGGCTATATCTTTGTCATTTTTGGTCTAATGTACAAATAAAAAAATACGTGTCCCTTATTTTTGAATAATCTAAAAGACGGACTAATTACATTTTTAGGGCAACTAGCCCATTCAAGGCGTATTGGTAAATTAGCACCCTTGACCTCGAAAACCGTTTGATCGATTGGATCGATTGGTCACTACTCACCTGAACTTGTCCACCTGCGTGTTGACGGTGACACTGAAGCCGAGTACGCCAAACGTGTAACGCATCATGTTGAACACGTTATAACCGAGCTGCTCCTTCGTCCGGAGCATGTCGAATAATGGCTCTTCCATAAGCATCTGCGAGAGGATGGGGCTTATCTTATAAAAAAACCAGCCAGAGCCCACTTCTAGTGAATGGCGCCTCTGCCTACCCCCCCCCCAGTCTTATGAATTTTCAAACTATTCCAAATGACTTATTTAAAAAAAATTAAGGATTATATAACATAATAATAATAAACTATATATTTTCTAAAAATTTAGCGTGTTTTTAATTAATTGTCTAACAAAAATAATTAAATACAGCTAGAACTTCATATTCCCCCACTGTGCGTAGGTACCAAATAAGACACAAAACACGAAATCGGTGACGCCTTTATACAGGAGTTCCATTACAAACTGACCCCGTATTTGCCATATTAATATCCTAAGACCTATTTATACCAAATATACCTACACAAAAAGTAAAATAAAAATCGGTGAATCCGTTTTATAGGAGGTCGGTAACAAACATTGTGACACGAGATTTTGATATGTTAGATAATACATACATACATAAGCTCACGCCTGTATCCCAGAGGGGTAGGCAGAGACCAGGGACTGCCACCTGCCACGATCCTGACAAACCACTTTCGCTTCATCGACATTCATTAGTCGTTGCATGCACGCACGTCGGTTTCGGGTACTTTTTATCTTATGTTAGATAACACTTGTACAAAAAACACCCTTGAATACTTCATGATGTACATACTCGTAATATCGTGCCCTTTACATCTTCAGTCTTACCATGAGCACTTCAAGCGTCGCCGTGTCCTTATCAGTAGTGACCTCTCCCTGATAGTAGTTAGTTACGATGCTGTTAGTGGAGAACTTGTTCAGTGACGTCACACGCACACGCCGCTCGCCCAAAGGTAGCTCGAGGACTTTCAACTGCGAATTCATAGTTACATATATTACACCGGCTGGGGATTTTATGATGACATATTTTACACAACTTTGGTGAAAGATTGAAATGAAATTGAAAAAAGTTTATTTATCTATCACATCAGAATATGTACATAATATAACAAAAATATAGATTGATAATTATGTGATAAAAAGGATAGCGCTCAGCTTAGCATGCATCTTCACAGCGCTGATTTTCAGCCAGTCCCCAGATTAGTTCAGAGGTATTATCAATGACCGGCCTTGGTTGGTTGCTTGTGTAGTTGGTCGGTAAAACATTCACTACAAAAACAATGATCGTGGATTCGATTTTCCCTGAGTATCCTTCGATGCTAGGCATTACTGGTCGCAGGGGACGCAATAGCGGAGTAGTGGTAGAGTAAATAAAACCTAAACGAAATAGTTAAAGTCGCCTTCTGCGACCTTCACGAGCACTGCATCTCCGTACCCCCGAGCATAATACGGCTGGTTATTCAAGCTCTTTCACGGTGACAGCAATTCGCCTTTGAAATAGCTTGCCTCTTGACATTCGACAGGCCCCAACACTTGAATCATTCAAAACTAAGGTTTTTAATCACTATCTTAAGTAATTATGTTATTTTAACTTATTATAAGTAGTATTCACATGTATACATCACTTTATCATTATAAAAAGTTGTAGGTTATACCTACCTATGTATTTATTTATTTAAATACCTAGGACTAAGTCAGTAAATAGTATAATTTAATATTTGAGTTGCACTAACTGTAAATGTTTCATCATTACCTAGGCTAGTTGGAAGAGAATGCTACTTAGCATTAAGCTCGCCTATGTGCAAAACTTGTGTTTTATTGCAATAAAGAATTGAATAATAATAATAATAGTTACTCGCCTCAGGGTGTTCCTCTTCAGTCATGCCTTCCCATTTGAGGTTGTGATGCACCTTCTCGGCTATATCGATCGCTTGGTGCCACGGTATGTTACCTTGCATCAAGACCTGATGGAAACATTAATAGTGAAAGTAATGATGGAAAGAACAAAGATCTCTTTGCCACTAATACAAATCTGAATTTGCATTTATGCAATATGCATGTATGAATTTATGTATATGAAAAACTACCTTTTCGAGTTTTTCTTTTTTTTACAGAAATACCAGAATTGGGTAATAAATTATTTATATTATTTAATATATCTATGATACTTACATGTATGTGTGTATGTTTATGTATATTTAAATATATGCACAGATAATAATGAACATAATATCTGTTCAGTAAATATGTTAATGTACTTTATTGATATAAATAGATTCAACATAATAATGTTAACTAACATGTTAATAAACATTATTATGTTTTATCTATTTATTACGTTAGGTTATTTATTTCAATATAGGTATATTGTGAAATATATTTATGTGTCTTTAAGTAAAGGTTTACGTTTATTGTTTTGTTTATTTTTTGTCTAGCAAAAGTTGACTCTGCTATAAAGCACTTAGGGCAATCGTTATGGACTGAAAATGAAAATTTGAGTTCAAACTCTGAGCACTATACCAAGGGCCGATATCTGAATTGAGAATTTACACTAAGTAAGTACTTAAGTAACGTTCTGTCACGCTCTTTTCTGAGAAATTTGACGAGACAGCACTACAGTTAAGTATTTCATCATCAACCCATTATGTCTCCACCGAGGAGCACGGGTCTCTTCCCTGAGGAAGGTATAGGTCATACTCCACCACGGGGGCCAAGTCCGGATTGGTGGAGGCTTGTAAGACTAGTGGCTGGTCTTACTGTCAGAAGTTTTCAAGCCGCCCTAAGGCCTCTGACTTGGCTTAACGACTGCCATCTATCGACGATGGCACCAACTGCTTAACGTGCCTTGCGAAGCACGGAACCGCTCGGAAAAATGCCAGTAGCGTTAGTCATAGACGGTGACCCATCCATGGACTGAACGCGCCGTATGTTGCTGATCGTTTAAGATCACTCAGGTAGCCCAGGCTACGAGCGAGTCCACTTAACTTAAGTTTACTCCACTTAAGAATCGATAATGTTAAAAATACCATTTCAACTCAATACAGCTTTTCATTGAGTAGTTTCCTGGCCTATACCTTCCTCAGGGAAGAGACCCGTGCCCCTCGGTGAGGACATAATGGGTTGATGATGATGATGAGTTTCCTGGCTGCAAACTCTCGACCGTACACACCTGCAAGTACATCTTTTTGAGCAGTCGCCGGCCGAAGTCCTGGAGCTCTTCAAGCGTGATGTTGTGAACCCAGGCGGCTTTATCGCGCGGTGAGATGTATGGCTGCAGTAGAATGTTCATACGCACGTCTCTGAGGGGTAGACAGGCGCATGTTAGAACGTACATTTTTTTTTGTTTCATCTAACCTAATCTCTTTAAACGAGCAATCGTTGTATATATATTTATATATAATCAGAATCTCGGAAACGGCTCCAACGATTTTCACGAAATTTTGTAGGCAGATGCTTTCGGGGGCGTTTAATTGATCTAACTAGGTTACATTTTTAGAAAACGTTGTTTTATTCGTGTTTTAAGGCAATTTAAATTTGCTATAATAACATACAGAGGTAAATTTCGCGTCTATCTGCAAGGTTGGGATAGTCCTGACGGGAAAACTGGCGACCCGTTTCGGGCCGATTTCAAGAGACCCGGTTCGAGTCATGATGTTTTTTTCCAAGTTATTTTTTTGTTGGAAAAGGATTATTTTAATTTTATATTACACATTTTATAATACAAAAAAAGTACCGAGCAAAGCTCGGTCACCCAGGTACTTCAGCTTTATACTGGATCGAAAACAAAGCACATTGGATACAAAGCACCCGAAATCGGCGTGCGTGCACCCAAGGAATCTCCATGAAGCGACAGTGTTTGTCAGGATCGTGGCAAGTGGCAGTCCTTGGTCTCTGCCTACCCCTATGGGATACAGGCGTGAGTTTATGTATGTATGTACAAAAAGCCGCAGATGAAAATTCTTGGAATACTATAAGCAATAAGGTCGATCTAGTCGTTCGTTCATTCGGTCTTTTTCTTTTCTGTACTTTAATATGGACTTTGCTACCTGTACTGGCTTTGCTTCTGTACACTCAATCTTATAGCACGATGTGGAGCATCTATCTAATATTTTTATCTATAAATTATTTAATAGGTGTAATGCGCATAAAAATTTATTAACTATAACTCTTATTGAATGACTATATAACATTTCGGATAAATTATTTATTTTCATTTTATTTCGCACTAAATACTGATTGATTAACATTAAATGTTATTATTGTTTTAGTTTAATTTGTTTATTGGTGTGTAAAACAGGTAACAAACAATCTATATAACATACAGACAGAGCCTAAAAGAGTAGATTTTCTTATTGTTCTTTAAAATTCCCATATCCAATAAATATAATTATGAAATAGCGTGAGCTGTAATGTACTTGTATTAATTTTCGAAATAAGTAAACAAATCTAAGAAGAAAGCGTCAACTATAATCTATAGGCATATTTATGAAGTATTATAATATAGTGTGTAGTATACGTATTAGAAGTTTGCGAATTTGCAAGTAGGTAATTTATCTTTTTTATTGTTTCTTATGACCTCTATAGCACTACCCTTTACTCTTTCCACATCACCCATGGTTAGCTGGTAGAAAATACTTTATAGTATTAAGCTCGCCCTTGTACAGAACACTGTTTATTGTGCAACTAGCTGTGCCCCGCGGTGTTACCCGCGGTTCATCGATTTTCCCGTAGGAATAAGATATTTCCCCGCGGTAAAACGTAGCCTATGTTTTAATCCAGGGTATCGGCTAACTCCATACCAAATTTTATTAAAATCCGTCCAGCCGTTTCAGCGTTAAAGACTGACAAACATATAAACACACACACAAACTTTCACGTTTATAATATTAGTGTGATAAAGAATTTTTCATTCATTCATTCATTCATTATAGGCCCCACTCACTTGGCCAGTTTGCTCGGCTTGATTAGTACGTTGTGGTACGTCCGTGCTCGCACCTCCCGTACTGCCTCGAACAACTGCGGGGTCACAGCCTCCGTGGAAGTGCGCATGCCGCTCGTTATCAAGTCTACGAGTAGCTGTGAAGGGATACCGCCGTTTAGCCAAAGTATTCTTCGCCAAATTTTACTTCCCAATAAACTTATGGCATCAGTTTCATTTCCCAAATGAAACTTTAGCAAGTTTTCATTTCGCATTTTATTCATTTGGTCAAATTATCATTTCGCATAATTTTACTGCGTCAAGTTTTATTAAGACAAACGTTTATTATGCTAACGTTTTATTTTGGCAAGTGTTATTTTCGAATAATGGAACGGGGGGTCGGCGATGTAAAGAATACGTGACAATAGAAATATAGGTGCGACGACGCGCGTAGCGAAGCGGAGCGCGTCGGAGCGTTAGGTTCTCTATGTAAGATCGAAAACAGACTCGACTTTGATGCGTTCTTACCTTGCCTCTTGTTGCCTCTTTGGTAAAATTAATTTTGACCAAGTATTTATTTGGTAAACAATAACTTGCCATAATAACTTTTGCTAACTGTTTATTTGCTTTAAGTTGTTTTGAGAAATGTTTTTTTGCCAAGTGATAATTTGCGGAAAATAGTTTGGGAAGTAATACTTTGGGAAACGATTTTTGGCAATACATTAGTAAACCAGCTGTGAACAAGGATTTCGTTAAGAGGACGACCACGGCAAAACCTCTGACGTCTGTGGCCCAGCGGTTAGCGCATCTGACTACCATGCGAGAAGTTCCGGGTTCGAATCCCGGCTGGGGACAAAAAAAAACCAGGTCTTGGATGTTTACATTAGTAAACATTATGTTTGTGACGTCGCTGTTTCTGGTTTCTACGACACAGGGTATCCTAGTGTGGGGCCAGAAGCAATGTATGTGCCTGTATGTAAATGTTATGTTATGTTAACTATTGGCCGGATTTCTGTTTTCCGCATGATGCGGCGATAAATAAGTGTAACGACAGACGTGCGTGGGATTCTTTAAGCTCGACCCACTCTCTAGTACAAAGCTGCCATCAACGTGGTCAATAAAGTCAACGGGCTGATCATCTGCAAACACAAATTATCATCTGTTCTGTGCGGCAGAGCGAGAATAGCTCACATTTTACAACAGGTGATTTTTGACGATTTCTAATCTGACTGATTTCTGAACTTGTGAAGTTTTAAGTCTAAGTCCAGGGTCTAGGGTTAACTGGAAGATAATGCTTTTAGCATTAAATTCGCCTTTATACTTTTATTTTTAATAAAACTGTGCAAGAAAGAATTTTAATAATAATAATTAAGTGAAAATAATAAGTTTTTTTTTAATGCAAGGCCTTAGGGGAGGTAGATTGAGATAAGAAATAGTTAGGAAAACAAAATCCCATCAAAATCTACTGTCAAATAAAAACTGCCACTTTAGATGTACCAACTTAATAAACTTAAGTATCTTATTTCAGTAATTACTTCATACAAGAAATCAACAGTTTCCCTGCTGTGCACATCAAGATTTTTTCATGCTCGAATTCATTTTAAAATTCATTTTACCCATGCCCGAATATAATCTTCGATAAGTTATTTAATATAAAAATAACTTAATAAAAAACTTACGTGCAAGTTTTCACTGTAACCACTTATTTTCAGCATCAATCCCTTGTCGCCGACGTACATCGCGTGCGAGAGGTCTGCCATGTCTGCTGGATACACTTCTTCCTACAAAATTCAAACATAGATAAGTATAATAGGTAGATAAGCGTATTGAAAGAAAGGCCGTGCTCTCGGCAAACGGCCTAGATACTAATTTAGATAGTAATTTTATCATAAAACTTTTATAGGCGCCATAGCCTGCCGAGTTACTGTGATGTTTGTATTTGTATTTACCAGCCAGTGATGAGCAAAGTACGGCCCGCGGGCCAACTCCGGCCCGCGAAAGTATTTAATTCGGCCCGCCGATGGTCCATCGGCATGGATAGTATATGGCCCGCTATAACTACGTATTGACGGTCGAGAGGTATAAAGTAGATTCTACTTATAGTCGAATTGATAATTAAATGAAGGAAACTGACAGTTCCACTCGAAATAATGTTGCCATCTACAGTTTGGCAGTCATGTTCTCACTAATTCTAAATAGAATTAGAATTTGGTGAATATGTTAGAGACTGCTTCAAATACAAACAAATTAATTACATTTTACACAATATTATTATAGGTAAAATAAGACATCCCCAACCGAGGCGATCGGTTTCATCGGCGGTTACAAATAGTTACGACGCAGGTACTCACTTTCACACTCACTCGCATGTATTGCGCTCTGTCTATGTGGCAGTTGCGGTCGGCTTTCGGCAAAACTTCGCAAATGCACACACTTCAACATGCGAGCGCGAAGCCATTATAATTTATGTACGGGCGAAAAGACAAGAGACTAAGTTGCCATTGAGCAAGTGCCGTTGAATAAATTATTTCTCTCTCTACCTCTCTCTCTCTTCTCTCACTAAGGGTTAATTTACGAAATTTAGCCTACTCGGTGACAACGTTGCAAACTCAACGGATTTTCCGTCATATCCAACGGATCGAATATGCAGAAAACGAAAGAAAACGTAATTTATTTAACGGCTGACGGATTTTTTTGCGGAATCAAAATTCTGCAGATATTCATTATAATTTAAGTGTAAAAACTTTTTTTATATACCCTAAATACTACTTATTATTATTAAATGGTACTTATTATTTCATCTTACTGAATCTTGGTATTCCCCTAGTAATAGACAACGTAGAACTAAGTAAAACAGTTGCGTTCCATTTCAAATGAAATGCAATTTTTCTGATGCGGTCTTTGGCACCTCAGGCAAATTAGTATCATTTTTCTCTGTTTCACATAATTAGGTAAGTTATTGTTTTTGTTGTAGTTATGTCAAACAGATTCAAAAAATATTTGTTGCCTGCTTTTCGGATGTTTTTAATTGAAGGTTCAATAAATCTTTGACAACGTTCTTATTTAACATTAACAATGTGACGCCCGAGAAATGGAAAAAATGCATCGCACATGTAACTAAAGAAGAAGACGCAATGTGTCATCTCGACCACCGCATCAATACCATGTCAGATACATTTTTAATTAATGTTAGCGATGAGGAGTATAATGATTCATCCGATAGTGATATTCATATGGAATAAAAAATAAATAAATATAGTGTATTAAATTTTCTTTTTTATCATGACCCAGTAGCTTTATTTTCTATCTCTGACATGTAAAAAAATCAATCAAACCCTTGTTAAGTTGTTGTTTTGAAGGGAGCTTCTTCAATATGTCATTAGAACAATCAACACGGGATAACACGATCTGGTTTTCAAAAGCAATGGGCTAGTTGCCCTAAAAATGTAATTAGTCCGTCTTTTAGATTATTCAAAATAAGGGACACGTATTTTTTTATTTGCTGCATTTTTTAGCATGGAGTGACGTCACACGTAACTTTAATGGGCAATATTTTTTTATAATCTAAAATACGGACCAAATAGAATTTAATTATTTTGACCCTGGAAACTACCCTATTGCAATTTAATTTTCAGAGGTATTTTATGTTCAGTCAAAAAATATGCAATTAGCACGGTTAGGAGGATAGATAACAATAGATACCTAGGGGTTTCTAAATTACTCGAAATAATTTCCGTCATTTCCATTTACAATACATCTGTCATCTGCTAAGTAAAGGGTCACATTTTCCGTAGACTTACCTAAATATTTTTCTCAGGTCATTTTCGTAGGCAATATTACTAGCTATCGTTACATTTTAGGATATCATTATATTTTGTCACAAATGTTAATTCTTAAGAATTGACTAAATAATTCTTTACCCCATCACTATTTTTTTTTCACCAAAAAGTGGCAACATCACATCTCTCATTTTCCTTCGTTTAATTAGCAATCCGGGTATAGTAGAAAATTAGATGCATAATCTATAGCTGAAGCTAAACTAGCCCCTAGCTTTTTATAATTCTGGCCCTCCTCTAGAATTTCTTAAACTTTGTGGCCCCCCCATTAAAAAAGTTTGCCCACCACTGTACTATAGTGGATTTCATTAGAATCCGGCAATCATAGACAAGATAATTATTTGTCAGTTGTCTATGATCGATAGACAGTGATAGTGTTGTACCTATACTGATGTCAAAGTGAGTGATTGAGCATTGATCAATGAGATATGGGATATGGTTCACTGTTCGTTGGTTTATCCTAAGTATTTGAATAAATGCAAAATGATTATGAAGCAATTCAAATCAAGATACACTTTTTGTGTACCTATTGTTTTTTTTTTTTAAACCAGGATTCACTTTTGTCCAAATGTTTAATGGGAATATTTAACTAAGTGACTATCGCACAAGCATGAGAAACGATCACCATGCATTAATATATGAATTATAACGGCCTAATATGCATTAAAATACGTTGTTATGTTTTAGGCTTTCAGTACCTACATAAATTAAATTTGTAAAAGGGCTTTTGCAATATTTCAAAACTTAGGGCAAGGCTCTTTAGAAAATTTAGTAGAATATGCGGCTCACTCATTATAATCTAAAAATACCATGTAATAATTTTTCACTTTATAATTATTCTTGGATTTATTCGTAGCATATCTGAGTGATTCTGTGTATATCTTTATTACTTTTTAAAAAACTAATAGTTTATTGTTACCTCCGTGTTTCTTGAGAAAGAGATCCAATCGTAAGCAAAAACAAAGTCCGTGATGTCACGTAGAAGTCACCTCCCTAGAGTAAGTCCAACCAAATCGCAAATAAAATGTCCAAAATTTATACAAAAAAGCAAAGTCGTCGATTATTAGAGGAAACAGAAAAACGCACAGAACTCGGAACAATTCCCACTCACGGTGACGACGGTCACAGGACGGTGACAGTGAGTGAAGTATAAACGTATTTTTAATATTTACCCTTTTATGCGTAGATGGAGTACAAGTAGAACTACCTTTACGCTTTTATGGTTCTAGATACAAAACTCTTTTATTGAGAGGCAGTAAAGAGAATGCAATGATATCCTTCATATTAAACGACAACGCAAACTCTTTTTGTCGTTCAAAACATAAACATGACGGTTTGTTGTGGAACAAAAAAATTACAGATTTGAAAAAGTGAGTTGTCTTGAGTGATAAAAGTGGGAACAGGAAATTGTTTCTTATTAAAATAATTACGCTTTTAAGTTATATAGAGACCCCACTGTGCTAGTTTGACACTGTTTGTGCTGCAAGTTTGAGTTTCAATGCCTTTTGAAATATCATGCAATCCGCATTTACAGTTTAGCAGTCATTATTAAAGTTTATTTTTTCGACCTGACTTATTCAAATATTGAAACATTCGAATCAATAATTTTTTTTAATCAATTCGAAAAAATTAACAACACTAACTTTCCAAAGACAAATAAGACTTTGATGAGTAAAAAATAATATGTCAGCTTTACAAACTATTGAAATTTTCGTCGTCCGACTATTTTCTATTAAAATAACTATCTTAAAGAAGTTATTTAGTATCCAAATGATTGTAAGAACAATGAATGGTTCCTTGAAATGTGATTATGATCAGGATTGATATTCAAATGTAAGTAATTACGGAGTAATCGTTATTGAATTGGTTTGTTTACATGATTGTGCGATTCTAAAGCAAGCTGGTATAGACTGTGTTTAGTTAACTTACTTTTGTGATACTTATGATAAATGAAGACTTTAAAACTAAAAAAAAATTAAAGATAAACTGTTCACTCCTTTCTAGGCCCAAGGCGAGAAACATTCCAAACCTAAGTCGTGAAATTAAAAGTATATGCCTAACCGACTGTGTCACGCAAGTAGCAGCTATGTGTTAGGGTTTTATACCAAGACTGACTAGATGTTTTATTTATTCCTTGAGAACTTAAATCCTCTTTGAATTGCCGAAAATTACAATAAGTAAAAACAAACTATGGTTGACGGTTTACCTTGAGTCCTTGCTGTAACACGTCGTTCCACAAGTCGAGAAGGCACGATCTGGAAGAGACATACTGTCATGCTTTTAATATTGAAAAAGTTGATCCAATCATTTCATTACTAAGCGATTTCTTTGACACACTGGGTCATTAGTATGAAGAATGGTGTTTAGAACATAGAACGTGTTAATTTGAAGGTCAGAAGATGGACAATGGCGGCCATGGAGCCGAGAACTAATTTTGCCAGATCGATGACATATAAATGACGACACACAGAAAGACAGTCTCTCTCTTTCTCTCTCCCCTTCTTCCCCCCCTTATGTCTCCCCCCTCTCTATCCCCCTTTCTATCCCCCTCTCTATCCCCCTCTCCCTCTCTGTCTCAATACTCAATACTTTATTGCATTCCACAAGTTTTAAGGTTGTTACATTTCTCTCTTATTATCTGTCTCTCTCCGATTCGCTCCGTCTCTCTCTGATTCTCTTTGATTCTCTCTAATTCTCTCTCTCTTTCTCTCTCTCTCTCTCTCTCTCTCTCTCTGTGTCTCTCTCTTTCTCTCTCTCTCTCTGTCTCTATCTCCCTCTCTCTCTGTCTCTCTCTCCCTCTCTCCCTCTTTCCCTCTCGCCCTCCCTCTCGCCCTCCCTCTCTCCCTCCCTCTCTCCCTCTCTCTCGTCCCTGTCTCTCCCTCTCTCTCTCCCTTCCTCTCTCCCGCTTTCCCTCTTTCTCTCCCTCTCTCTCTCCATCTCTACCTCTCTCGCTCTCTCTCCCTCTCTCTCCCTCTCTCCCTCTCTCTCCCTCTCTCTCTCTCCAATTACTCCGGCTACTACTTACTCCCTGGGTGAGCGCAGACTGAGCGGCGTGATGAAGTAGAAATAGAGCAGCGCAGTGGGGAAGCGCCACTTGAAGTCCGGCTTGTACCACAGCTCCATGTTACGGTTCTTGCGGAACAAATTGGGCTGGTCCAGCCTGTACAGATTAAAGTTAAACCGGTGTGTGTCTTCTGTGGTATATAGCCGACCGACAACTGTCGGAGAACAAAACGACCCTTAAACAATACAGCCTGATTTTTTCACCGGTACAATAAATTTTACCATATCATTGGTATCGATAATATATTACATTTATCGAATAAAATTACCATATTTTTTTTTTTCATTGTCATTAATTTATCATTCATCCAATTTGTAACTCATGGACACCCATTACAAGGTGTCATCGCGGTGCGAGGCAGAGGGCGGCGGGGTGGGGTGCGTGAGCGGGCGGCGGGCTGGCCGCCGCACGATTTGGCCGGCCGGTCATTCGGTCCGCGCGCATTGACCTAGGTGAGTGCACGTGCGCCGTTTCCACACTTCCTGCAGTCGAAAATTACGCGCGCACGATGTTTACAAACCGCGAGTATTACGAAATGGTTCGTAGTTACTTTCTCAGTGGGGAAAATACAGTGCAGCTCGGCGGGTCTAAGCTGAAGAAAGTTTGCCCCGCCTGATAAATGCCGGTTTTATTTAACCTCAAATACTCAACACTAGGACATTCATGAGAGTGACGCAGCATTTGCTAGACTACGGACAGTTCACTGCACCAGCGCACGCTCAAGGCCGAGGAGGGAGACCACCCTTGGCCGTGGAATATTCGCGTTCTTCGAGGAAGACCCCAGAAGGAGCACCAACGACGCGGTACGCACGGCGCACTTCGGCGTTAGCCAGTACGTGGTGTGGAAATTCATACCACTACCAACCAGTGCAAGCATTCCACGCCGGTGACGGTCCTAAGCCCGTGCAAGTATGAAGGAAGAATTGAAATCAAGTAAGATTTTTTTGCTACATCATACATAAGTCATACCTACTGGCTGCGCCGCCGCCCCGCTTCTTTTCCTTCCCGCAAGCCGCGCGGAGTTGCCAGTTCGTGCGTTTAGTTGTGCTCATGCGTAATGAGTCAGACATTGTCGGATAAGTTCAGACATTGGTATTTTTGTTGTTTTGTACCAACGGGGTAGTAACAAAAAATGTTGGTATTTGTATTTGGGACTTAGTAATACGTATGTTGATTTATTGTACCGGTGAAAATGCCACCCTGTATACGCGCTCCAAATTCTAAGTGATAAAAGTCGTCTGTCAAATTTCTATGGAATAATAACTGTTACACGATTCGAATTGCTCAGAATTTGGTGAGCATTATCAGCCCCAGACCCTAGTTGGGGGCCTTTACTCAGCTAAGGTACTCAAAATAGGCTTCGTAATAAATAGCAGGAAATTTCAGACACAAATTCTGACGATGCGATTATACAATGTACACTCGAAGTTGTTTATTGACTTTCGCACAACACAATCACTTGGCCTGGTCACAAATTACGATACCCTGTGCTATAGTGACCAGGCAACGACATCGCAGGTATATAAATACGCCCAGACTGAAGCCTTTTTGTACACATGTACGACGGCCCCCAGTGGGAATCGATCCCACGACCTCTGTCTTGATGGTTAAGCGCCTTAACGGCTAGAACCAACGAGATAGTCCTCTATGTTTAGATTGATCGGCTTCAGTAAATTTTTCGTCCTAAACTTGGTCACTATTTGTATGAAGAAACGTATAGTTCTTCACAGACATTTTCATAAAGGCCTAGTACTGGACGGAGCTGCATAAACAAAAGAGAATGCCGAGGTTTGTAGAATTAAATTCATAGATATTGTTTTGAAAACTTTCAGCAGACATCTCACGCCAAGAAAAATGCCGAAGGCCGATGGCCTAAAGTCCGTTTTTTAATTGGATGCAAAAGAAAATGACGCGGTGTTACCGCTATAAAACATATAGGTTTACTCGGTAGATTTTTTTTACCGTGAATAGAAGACTCGTGAGACCAAAATCCTTATCACATCAAGGACATTAAAATTTAATTCCTCATTGAAAAGTCTAAAAAAAACACCTACGTAGCACAAACAATTTTTACTTGGAAGTAAAATGGGGTTATTTGGTTTTTGCGTACTAACAACATTCAGACATTGACAGCCTTTGGATGGTATTGAGATATCCACGTGACAGTTTTATTTTTTTGCATTGAATTAAAAAACAGACTTTAGTGACGCTTAGCCAAAAACGCTTGACGTCACACCACCCTCGGCTTCAATCTCCAAGTTCTCATCACTAACCTGAAGTTATTGATAGTAGCAAGAAGTTCATCCTTCTTGAATATCTTTGTCTCTGGCTGCTGATCGGCCATTTTGTTCCGAATGTCTTTGAAGGAGCTATTTTTGAGGTCCAATCCCAGCCTTTCAGCGGTTTCCACGTAGGGGGTGGATGCAGGGATGATGTCGAAATTGGTGGTGATATACACGTTCTTCTCTGGGATGTGGAACTCTGAATAAGGGGCCGCATTCATCCAGCGCTGGAGCCACTCTTCTTGGATTTCTGTAAGTAAGATGACAGTTCAAATTCAAATTCATTCAAAAATTTATTTCAACGTAAAGAATTTACATTCTGCTTGTTGAATGTCAATGTACATACAGTTATGTATAATGTTAGCCGCTGCCTTGGGGCCGTCTGTAGTGGAGAAAAAGGCAGCGAATAAAAACTCCACTCTGACCATCTTTTCTCAAATCACCTTAAAGCTAATACAAATCAAACCTACAAAATAGTTGAAGGGTGTTGCGCGATTTTTAACACTGGCGGTCCGCACGGCAGCGTTTGCATCTTGACCCCCTCCTATTCACAAATGTAGGGATTATAATAATCCTTTGCCAACCAAAGATGGCGCCTAGGTGGCGCCTTTTTGCAGTAAATAAATAAATAAATAAATCGGACTTTATTCATCACATGTGTTTTACAATTTAAATACATACTTACAAGTTTATAAATTATGTCTAAGGTACATGGATACACTTACAATAGACAATAAATTGTGATGAAAAGGACAGAGGCTCAGCATAATTGCTGTTTTTCAGACTCGCTAGCAATATAGCTAGCAGACTACACAATAATAATTATTACCATTACATAATCTTATTTAGTAATGTTATTATTATTCTTTTTTCTTTTATTTATTGTTAGCTACTTTTTTTAGGAGTTAAGCTGTAATGAACGAGTTACATATAGGTTTTATCATAACTAAATCTAAATTAAACATAATACTGGATAAGCAGTGAGTAACGGTAGGTACTTAAGTGTGATTGCTGGCTGAAAAACATTGGTAAGAAAGCGTGGAATTCGGGAGTGGGCACTCAACCCGTCCATTTTCCGAAGAAAAAAAATGTCAATTTATTATTTTACAAGAAAATAACCCATAACTCAAACGAAATCTTCCATTTATTTTCCACTCTTTCCATCCAAAAGTACGAGTAAACAATTAATTAATTAGGGGGAGGATACTCATCAGAACAACTCTTACAAAGAACGAAGAACGATGCGAAAGTCGATTCAAAAGGCGGTTTAATGCAATTTAAATCGACCTCCGCATGAAGATTTTCAGTTATATGCCGTCTAAACAAGACGCAAGTAAATAGTTGACTTCCCAACCAACGGATGGTTGATTTTTGTAACGCAAATTGAATAAAATCAAAAATGTTGTTTGCCAATATATCGCCAGATAAAAAAGTAAAGAAGAAAGTTGAGTTAAGGGCAATCTGTAGTTATAATAAGGAGGGGCCCGGGGTAGGAGTCTGATATATTCCGCTTACCAAATTCTGAGCGTTTCCAATCCAATTGTCTAACAGTAAAATTAAATTTGTATGGAATTTCACAATTACACGATTGGATCGGCTTAGGATTTGGTCGCGTAATTAGGCCGACGAACTTATTCAAGAACTCAAAATACGTATTTTAGACAACGAAAATAAAATTATGTCAATAGTTCCTGAAAAGGTTTGTTTTAAGGGACATTGGAACCTAAGAGGGCATGGGGTGAGCGTCAGAGTGCTTATACTGAGTTTTGTCCTTCACTTTCGATAGCGAGGGCGTTTGCAGTTTGTATAGGAGTGACAGAGCGCGCCATCTAGTTGTCCCTTTGTCACTCCTATGCAAATCGCAAACGCTCTCGCTATCGAGAGTGAATGAAACAACTCAGTATACGCACTCTGTACTTCATACGGTCACCGAAACTTACCTTCCCGTTTGTATTCTGTACCAAACCACTTCTCCTTGGCATCATACTGGATTGGCTTGGCATGCTTGTTTGACAGCACCATAATGTTTGCCATATCCGCTCGCAACGAGTCCAGCAAATCCGAGATGCCCTAAGAAAGAAGAGTCAGTAGAGATGAGAGCGTTGGTAGCAATGCAGTTTTTTCAAATTGTAAATTAACATTAACATTTACATTCAGGCACATACATTGCGAATACATTTGCATGCCTTTAAAAATAGTAGCAGCCATCTTTGTCTCCAATCACACTCGGTACACTGTTCGACTGCGCTCTCGCGCGTTCTGCGCAGTATTTATTCAGTTCGCCTTCTAGTAAAAGCATAGGAATCCTCCAACCTGACCTGATTCGTTTTCCCAGAGCGTCAGGTATGTTTACCTAACTAACAACACCAGAAAATCTGATCTCACCTTGGGGTCATACTTGTAGTACAGCCGGTCGCCAGTGATATAGTGCTCGGGCGGATACAAGTGCATGTTCTCCGCCAGAGTCTCCACATACTCGGCAGGTTGGCTCTCCTCCTCGTAGCGGAAACTGTTATCCTCTATTGTCTAGGGGAAAATTGTATTATTAAATACATAAAATTCTCGTGTCACAGTGTTTGTGCGCATACTTCTCCGAAACGGCTCGAGATTTTGATTTGTACAGTTTCGTCCGACTCTGGGGTGTTTATTTAAAGGAAAAAATATACAAAAAAAATATTTTTTTTAGTTAATTTTTTTTTTTGCTTCAGTATCATGTAAATAATCACTCCATAGTCGGACGAAACTGTACAAATCAACACCCTGTATGTATTTGGTAGGACTGAGAAGGGTTTGTTATCTATTTTTCATACCCCTATCTGGCAAAACCACATTTGCCGGGTCAGCTAGTTGTTAAATAATGTAATGTCGCCTGAATGCTATGTAGTTTAGGGAATTAATATTTTTCACGTACTTTTTTTTATTGTGAATGCGGCTGGGAACATTGGGCGAGACTAACACTGGACCAGATGAGTTGGCGTGAAACAGACGAGGCCTATGGCCAACAGTGGGCTCCGTTTACGGGCCGAATGTACTTTTATTGAATCTGAGTGATAGAAATCAGCATTCTGTAACAGAGTATCGAGTATTCGCGGTGTCTTTTGTCGAACTGAACAACGAACAGAGCCAAGATTGAGCTGCGAACATTTTCACGATCATGCAAACTCTCTAGTACTTGCTCATAATGTATTAGATCAGACAACGGAACAAAGGCAAAATTGCTTGACTAGGCTAAAAGCTTGAAGAAAATTTACTTTCGTTTCGCTAGAATGCTCGCTACAATTCGTGTGAGAATGCTCGCTACATCAGGAGCGTTGTTTATTTTGTGATCTAAGCTAGATTGCTTACTAAGTGTGAATGCTAGAGTCGATGTTACTTTTCTAAACATATTGTGGGTAGTAGGGTAGCTTCTCAGAGTTCTAGAAGTTTGAAATTGTGAAAATAAAAACCGTATACCTTAATCTCATTGAAAATCCTTTCATTCGGCCCCAAATGTCTCAGCATGTTTAAGTAAGAGAACATTGCCTCCAGCACCTGAAAAAAATTAAAATTAATTTATCACAGGCTATCGAGGAAACTATTAAGGTCAGACAAATGCAATTCGGATTGTCTGTGATAAAGGGAACGCCTTTACAACACACTATTTTTAAACGAATCGTGTTACTACAAATAAGACTGACTGTCTTTAATATAATACCTCATCTAGGTGTTCCAAGCCGTCTTTGGTCAATACGACCTGCGTGGTAAAGAGACTGTACATGGATGTATAGTCAATACCACTCTCTGAGTTGCCCGTGTAGATACCCAGCGCCCATACCCTGAAAATTACGCGATAATTAACTACCAGCGAGCGTGCACGCAACTACAGTCTGTTAGCTTTTAGAATATACCTCGGGCTCTAGAGTAGGCTTCGGTTTTCGCCGAAAGCACACGAGTGTAATACTACTCTCTGCTCTGTATAAGTGAAATTAAGTGTCATATTAGTTCCGATATTTCTATTACACGAATATATCCGATTCTATCCGATAGTAGCAGAGGTATGTTCTAAAAGCTAACAGACTGTACTATGAATGTTGATGAAGTGGAAGAGATCTGTCAGGATCGTCGCAATTGGCAAAACCTGGTCTTTGCCTACCCCTCAGGCATAAAAGCGTGCTATGTAATTAACTTAACTATGTTGCTTCGAAAACCGTAATTATGAATAATAAAGTAGCAGAGATAATACTTGACATGTTTCTTGTTCGTTAAAGCTATACCGGGTGAAATTTTCACCGGTACAATAAATTTTACCATATCATTGGTATCGATAATAGATTACATTTATCGAATAAAATTACCATATTTTTTTTTTTCATTTTCATTAATTTATCCTTCATCTAATTTGTAACTCATGGGCACCCATTACAAGGCGTCATCGCGCCGCCGCCGCCGACTCTTTTCCTTCCCGCAAGCCGCGCGCAGTTGCCAGTTTGTGTTTTTAGTTGTGCTCATGCGTAATGAGTCCATATTTCTTTAAGATTTGCGGATAAGTTCAGACATTGGTTTTTTTTTTTGTACCAACGGGGTAGTAACAAAAAATGTTGGTATTTGTATTTTGGACTTAGTATTACGTATGTTGATTTATTGTACTGGTGAAAAAATATTCCTGTATATAATTTAAGAGGCATCGTATACTATTTTACAGTAAGATATCTGAAGATATAATAAGCTCGCCAGTAACGCGGTTCATAAAATGCGACCTTGAAAATAATAATGGTATTCGATTGTAATATTCAAGGTCAGGCTTAAGATGTTCAAAGATTATTATGACAAAGATATTTAGAATTAAAGCCAGTTCAATGCACGAGTTTTAGGTTTTTGATAATTTGTAAACTCTGTCAAATATATAACATTTAATAAATCGAAGTTTCTGTGTAACATGGAGTATAAGCACTTCGAGTTTTTATTTTAAATTAACGACTTTGTAAGACAATGTCATGACACAATCAGAGGCGTAGTAGCATAACTTCACCGCGATACGGACTTGACAAGACTGATTTAACATTTAGACAAGCTATTTTGAAACTTCTTCATCATCACCAACCCATTATGTCCCCAGCAGGGGCACGGGTCTCTTCCCTGAGGAAGGTATCTTCCTCAGGGCCTATAGGCCATACTCCACCACGGGGGCCTAGTCCGGATTGGTGGCGGCTTGTAAGACTAGTGGCTGGTCTTATACTGTCAGAAGTTTTCAAGTTTTCATTTTCAAACGTAGGAAACGTGAATATGAATAACCCAATGCAGTGGACAGTAAAATGGCAGCCATAAGAATTAATTCAGTGTTTTGTTATTGTAATATAAGAGAGCTGCTATTGGTAGTTTTCTAGAAAATAATTAACACATCCGCATTATAGATACAGTCTATTTTTCTTTGTCGTTTATCTTCTTTTTTTGCAGTGGACAACCGTGGGCTGATGATGATGTTGATGATATGTTTCACTGATATAAGCAATTACTAAGACAAAATACCATCTCACGCCAGTCGAGAAAACTGGAGCAAAATTTCACTTACTTTTTCCTAAGGTAAGACAGCAGACTTCCTTTGCCCTCGTGCCCAAGCAAGAAGGAAATGTATTGGTGTGGCTTGGATTGGTACTCCGACATAAGCGACCGCATACACCACGTTATGTGTACCTGAAAACAATTGGGAATTTGACAGGATGTCAAATGAGTTACTTTTAAAACAGAATTTTGTATGAAATTACTTGCTTGTGACACACATTTCAGAGCACTGTTTTTATGTTTCATTTATTTAAAAATTGTAATAACTAGTATATGATTAAAGGAAATACATTTTCCGAATCATTTTGTAATTTTTGTTTTAATCGAGCATCTCAAATAATTTATTGTTGATAGTGTCAAATACCGTATTGTCAACTTTAGTCTGATACTTCCAACGCATAATAAACTCAAATAAGAACATCAACCAGGGGAGAGAAAATGCAAACACAGAGTATCTTAATACGCTGACCCGAGGAACTGAGTGAGATCGCTGGCAGCGACCTGATGAGAATAATATGAAGGACAGAAAGAAATAGCGTGCCATAGGGGAGGCCTATAGTCCAGCAGTCAACGAATCTAGCAGCGGGGTGACTAAATACTTCTTATATTGTATAGAATCAGGCGTTACTTTGCGGAAATCCATAACAGCATTAAAATGTTAAAATCCTCATTCCTCAGGATCACAAGCCTCGTGATAGAGGCGAAACGCGTCGCATTGTCTCACACATGTATTGGAGTCGGTGGTGGTGCGTTCGTGTCTTGCTTCTGCTTGAAAAAGCTGCTTAATGGTGCTTGTGGGATATTGGCGGAATCCGCTACTTGACTCTTTGTTCAAGTAAGCCTTAAATGCTAAATATCTCTTCCATTAGACCAAAAAATATTTTAGTATATTTTTTGAGGACCTAAAAGCAACAAAAACATTATTTTAAAACGTTGTTTTGCTAAACAGCCAAAAACGCGGTCCGCCATTTTTGTGTATTGTTTGAACTCCAAACTGTTGTAAAGAAAGTTAGTGATGGAACTCGAATCAAAAATGACAATTCGAATCGACTCGAATCACCCGGAAGATAATTCAAATAATGATTCGAATCGACCCTCGATTCGAATCAATATGCTGATTCGAATCAATATGTTGATTTGAATCAATATACTGATTCGAATTAATATGTTGATTTGAATCAATATGTTGATTCAAATCATTATTATGATTCGAATCGATACGATGATTCGAATCAATACGGAGACATCATATGCATTGAAAATACTAATGGGGTGGCTGGGCACCATACACTACTGTGTGGAGCCCTGCTGCCGTAGATTTAAAAAACGGTTGTTTGTTTCCCTCTGTCTCTATTTTATTTTTCTTGTTTTGTTGACTCTTGTGTATTTTGTTTATTATGTACTTTTGTCTTCATTGTGTTTCTGTGACATACTAATAAAATCTTTCTTTCTTTCTTTCTTTCTTTCTAATAAAATGTACCTATAAAAATAATAATTTTCAATGTAAATGTTTCAATACACCCAATTATTTTCCATGTTTTCATCAAAATTTAGTTATTATTTTAATAAGTAAAGGTATGTGTCCGTTATATGAAATTTATTTATATATTTATTTATTCAACACTAATTTTCACTTACACGCATACACTCACACACTTACAGTACTTAAGGTCACAAATTTTTGATACTTGAAGCATGTAATGTAATTTTTTTTTTGTCAACGCTTTTTCGTTATCACCGTGTTAAAATGTCTTCTGAAAAAATTATCCAGCACAACTCTTTCACTTATTCCACTCTGACCAACTGAACTACGAACTAAAACTCTACTACTATTTTTATTTCTAACAGAGATATGAGATATGACGTAGTTTTGGGAAGTATTTGTGTTGAATGGTTTTGAAATGTGTTTAAGATGGTATTGGAATATTCTTAAACCATAATTTATCCTTGCACATTATTTGATTTGAGATAATGTTTAGCAAGGTTTTGGACTGTATTAGGTATTATTTAGAAATCATCGATAAAAAAACATCCCAAACACATCCCAAAACCATCCTAAAACATACCAAAACCATCCTAAACATATCCCTAAATCATTGCTAACACATTTCAAAACCATTTCAAATACATACTAAAGCGCCTTTAGCGGTCGTCTGCGGCTATGTCCATATTTGCACAAAACAATAAATTTTCTATTGTTTTTCTAATACTGCATACTAGAGGTTAAACACAAACATCCTAAAACTATCCCAATTATACCCCCAAACATTCTAAACACATATCAAAACCGTCCCAAAAACATGCAAAAACTATCCTAAACACATCCCAAAACCATCCTAAATTCATTTCAAAACCATCTAAACACATCCTAAAAAAACAAATAATACATCCCAAACACATTTCAAAGCGATCAAAACAAAAAGTTATAATCGAAAGTAGGTAACAATAATGCAGTGGAATGTGGAATGGAAAGAACCAGTTGACAAGTTCGGTTGGTCAGAGTGGAATAAGCCCTTTAAACACCAATTCGGGCAGTATATTTTTTATTTTGTTCTTATTTTGTATTTTTTTCATAAAGTAGAAGTAATTTCTAGAGACTAATTTCATTTTTTCAGTGATTTGTTAATTTTATTAGTATAAATTATTTATTTAAAATATTTGAAAGCGTGACGTCATATTTTTCGAGTGCACACGCCGAAACGTCGCGCCAACTGTCACACGTTGTTTCTGTGATTTGCTGTCACAGACGTTTTTTTCACAGACAAGGAATTTCATTTCTTCTTTCGAGAGTGCCTTTTTGTTTGTTAATATTTTTGGCTCATACATCATATTGCTGTGCAAAGTAAAGTAAAAGAGCTTGATATAATAATAACTTTACTAAAAATCAAACAGAATGACACAGTTTTTAGAATTTGTGATCAATTTGAGATATCAAAGGGGAAATTTATAAAACTCTTTCATTTGAGCATCGAAGCATTGGCAATTTTTTTTCAAAACTTGATTTATATGCCAACACCTTTACAAATTAGGCAAAACTTACCCCTGGTATTCAAAATTAGATATTCCAATGTCCAGTTAATATTGGACGCTTTTGAAATTGAAATAGAAAAGCCACACAGTCCCATGCAACAGGCTCAAACTTGGTCTCAGTACAAAAGTTGCAATACTGTCAAGTACCTCATTGGATGTACACCTAATGGCTTTGTGACTTTTATCTCAAAAGGGTATGGGGGAAGAATTTCAGATAAGGCTTTAGTATATAAGAGTGATTTAATTGAATGTAAAGTAAGTAAGTAAAGTAAAAATTGTTTATTGCCAAATGAATTATGTTACATGCATGTGGATTAATAATTATTAATGCCTACCTAATAATGCAGTAATCATGGCGGACAGAGGATTCAAAGAAATAGAATCTTTGTTAATTGCAAAAAATGGTACATTATTGTGGCCTCCCAGCGTATTTGCAAATATAAAACCAACTAAGCAGGAGGTCATACAAACTAAAGTTATCGCAAGTTTGAGGGTGCATATAGAGAGGGTGATTAGAAGAATCCGGGAGTTCAGGTTGCTTAAACCACACTCAGTAGTACATAACAAACATGTAGTGTACTTGAATCACATAGTACTGATAACATGTGGTTTAATCAACCTACAAAGTGAGATAATTAAAAGAAAATAACATGTGGATTTAAATAAATATAATTTCAATAAATTAAACATGCACTTTTTATTATTTTACTGAACACATACTGTTCCCAGAACTTAACGGCTTCGTTAATTATATTGGTTGTGAAATCTTTATCAAATTCCATCCAATATATATGAACTTTTTTGTCTGCTCATATGTAGGATCAGCTACACACAACACACCTTTTTTTTTTTTTTGGCGGCCATCATTTGTGCTTGCATTTGTGTTTTTACTTTTATTTTTACAACTCCATTGTGTACATAATTTTTCAATGTTTTTTCTGTCATGGGGCATTTAACTTCAACTGTAAAGTTATCCCCAATACCATCAGGCGAGGCCCCAACCAAGCCATTGATTAGAATGAAACCACATTTTTCTATGGCTTGGCCTAATGTGTCTTCCAGTGTTTTTAATACAGAGGACTCCAGCCTTTTACCTCTTTTAATAGCTTCTGTCTCTGGCACCTTGTGGATACAAAATTTGCTGGACGAGAGTACCATCGCTTCTACATTGTGAAGCTTCATAAAGCTTGGAAGCGGTGATTCTCCCCTGTCGCACGCTGTACCAGAGTTTGCTGTCTACTTGTCCCAGGGTATCTTTATTTATTGTCTCTACAGCATCCAGTACTTCCTCATCTAACATTTCTTTGAACTTTATAAAATCCACATTGCCATCATTTTGCACATTTTCCTGAAAATATCTTAAAGTCATATCAAAGACATTATAACTTTTATCTGTCATCGTAAAACATATGGCTAGTGAATTTGAGACACCTTGTCTCTTGCATTCGCCCAAAAAGTTATGCAAGATACTTGGATCTTTCTTAGCCAATTTAATTTTTTTGCTAGGGCCCACAAAAATGTTCTCAGACTCTATTGGAATCGATTGCACTGCTGATAGAGCTGACTTTTTCCAGTAACATGCCACTGATGTTGAAGATGGCTCGCTGCTTCGTTTGTTTAGCCAATAAAGAAACATCAGAGAGTGCTTGCATCCACCTGCAGAAGCGGCACAACCATCGCACGATGTGTCCAGTATAACTCCTTCTCTTTCGTCTATCGAAGTAGTCACTAAATAATGTTTTTTATTTACTTTGTGCTCTGGAACTACTTTACACCGTACACTACAATTTGAGTTTGTTCGCCTTAGTTCGACGAAGCCCACAGCAGAATCGACGTACGCGTCTTTTGAAGACCTTAAAGAAAGAAGTAAATAGTTAGTAATGCATTTTCGGAAAGATAATGTACAAACACAACCTTAATAAAATATACTTACATTAAAGCTTTAGCGCCGCGTATTTCAGCCACGTTATGCTTGTCACTAGCAGCAACATACTCCAGTATCATCATACTGTCCATTTTTGGCAAGTTATTAGAGGTGGCTCGAACGTATTGGTCCATTTTCGTGGGGTAATCTAAATCCAGGTTCTAAGAGAGTTCGTCGTGTTAAGCGATAGAGAAGTCCGTGAGTAAATACCCGGGTCTATGAAGAAGCTTCCAATCGGTGTCCAGGGTGTATGCAAAGTCGTCGGATAAAAATAATGTAAGAAATAACTAGTACGGAGAACTGGGAAAACACAAACCAAAGTTTGACATGCATGCATGACAGTTGATGACAGCAAGTCTTTTTTTAAGTAGCGTAGTGTTGCCATAAGTTATATTTATCTTTAAAATGTGACGTCATCAGAAGGTCAAATGAAGGTTATTGTGTTTTTGCAAAAATAACGCTCATCTTCCATAAGATTTATCTGAAATATAGAAAATATGGTTACATAGATGGTAATCTCGAAATGGTTTTTGATTCAGCCCTCAAGAAAAAAAATAGTCTTTGCGAATTCACTTTAACCACTTTCTAAAAAACTTCATAGTTTAACATAAGAAAAAGTTAATACCTTATCAGTAACATAGAAGCAAGACAAAACTAAAACAATAACTGTTTTAAAAAAAAACTTCAACAAATCCTACTTGTCTCATCGGTCAGGTAAGATTGCCGCGCAATGAATAATTCGAGTAAAAAAACTGATTCGAATCCACAATCTGATTCGAATCAACAAACTAATTCGAATCAGCGATATGATTCGAATCAGTAGTTGACTCGACCATTCGAATCAAGCTATGATTCGAATCAACTTAAATTCTCAATCGAATCAAAGGTGATTCGAGTCCCATCACTAACAAAGTTTGACATTCAACATAGGTAGAGTTCGTGCCACAAAGGAAGTAGGAGTTAATGAATGGCTTTTATTGTTATGGCCTTAAGGATTTTACCGTGGGACTTATTTGGTGAAACGATCTTTACCTAGTCCTAGAATCTTAGTGATCTGTGAGCATAGTGAAATAACAACAACGCAACCATGATTTCATCGAGTTTACATGCAAAATATATCAATTATCATTATTCGAGAATGCAAAAACACGTCAATAAAGACCGCCGGAAAGTCGCAGATTCGTGTAGGTACCTACCCAGTGAAATAAACATACGAAAAACTTGGCTCATATTTGCCAAGAGAGACCCCGATTCTTTATCGACTGAAACTTGGGGGTATTTATGTGAAGATCACTTCAATGTAAGTCCTGTAATATCAATGTACACAAACTGTTTTTAGCTGTAATAATGCTTGGTTTGATTTGATTTGGTTTTGGCAAATCGGTACTATCAGCTTCCACGAATCCAGCGTCCATGATTGCGCTTATCAATAAAATGATAAGACACTAACTGCACAAGAAGAGTTTTTGCAAAAACACTAAATCCAATCCAAATCACAATCGAACCTCCGCACGCACGACTGACAGATGTTTGTTTACAACCAAAGGTGCTTTCAAGATGGCGGATAGTGTTTTCACCGTTCCGATTTAAAGGCGAAAACTATTTTTTTAATTTGCAAATTTTGCAGCCATCCTGCATATTTACTTAGCAAAGTCAATATATTTCGGTTTCTTACGTTAGATACTACAGGAAAAATCCATTTATCGCGTCAAATTTGATATGAGGCAAGTAGCGTATTGAGCAAAGTACTTTTCACATTTTAATGCAAATACTTCTTACTTAACTTTACGTGAGTTAAGGCGGTTAAGGAATTCACGGTATGATAAGTCTGTACGATCCGTCGCGTCAGACCGAATCGAACCGACGAATCGATTGTGTATATTAAGATCGTTAACGATTTACTTGATCGAAGACGATATCGGAGATTGCAAAGAAACCCCATTCAATCTGAATATCGTAACGATAAATCGACAGTGGATCGCAAAGCGATCAACGATTCGATTCAATCATAAATGTCGTAACGATTCTTCTGTAACTTTAACGAAGTTACGGAAGAATCGTCACGGAATCGTCAAGGAAAAGAAGTTATTGTTTCATTATACAGTAGTTTTTATCTCTAGTTTAGTTTTAGTTTTTAAGCTACTAACAACACTATGGATCTCTGTTTTATACGAAATTATTATTATTATTTACAGAGGACGCAAGAATATTCAAACACGTCTTCAATCCTACCACTGCCTTAAAAGTAAATCATCGATCACAACAATCAATTGTATGGGGGGCAAAGCGAAGCGACCAGTCGTTACGATGATCTGAGCGATCCATTGGGATACCGCCGTTTAGCCAAAGTATTTTTCGCCAAATTTTACTTCCCAATAAACTTATGGCATCAGTTTCATTTCCCAAATGAAACTTTAGCAAGTTTTCATTTCGCATTTTATTCATTTGGTCAAATTATCATTTCGCATAATTTTACTGCGTCAAGTTTTATTAAGACAAACGTTTATTATGCTAACGTTTTATTTTGTCAAGTGTTATTTTCGGCGATATAAAGAATACGTGACAACAGAAATACATATAGGTGCGACGACGCGCGTAGCGAAGCGGAGCGCGTCGGAGCGTTAGGTTCTCTATGTAAGATCGAAAACAGACTCGACTTTGATGCGTTCTTACCTTGCCTCTTGTTGCCTCTTTGGTAAAATGAATTTTGACCAAGTATTTATTTGGTAAACAATAACTTGCCATAATAACTTTTGCTAACTGTTTATTTGCTTTAAGTTGTTTTGAGAAATGTTTTTTTGCCAAGTGATAATTTGCGGAAAATAGTTTGGGAAGTAATACTTTGGGAAACGATTTTCGGCAATACATTAGTAAACCCTATCCATTGCACCGATTAATCGTTCCGATCCATCGTACGTATGTCGGCCGCAATCGAAGCGACCGATCGTTTACGACATTCGTCAGATGGATCATAACGATCTATCGTACCGTGAATGGCGCCCTTAATATGCACTGACCTCGGAGGCGTCGCTAATGGGCTTGACGTAGTACAGCGAGCGGAACTCCGGCGTGACGGCTTCGGCGCTGTAGGCAAAGCGGCTGTAGTCGTCTGGCGGGAGCGCGTTGCTCGGGATATGACCGAACGTGTTTGCCACGTACTGTTCTAGACTTGACAGGTCCATGCGCGCCTGGCGACCAAATAATTTAGTTACAGTGGATCCCAATTACAATGTACGACACGAAAGAACAAATAAAATTATTGCAATTCATTCTTTCCTTACGAGAATCGCTCGTAGCCCCGGCCGCCTGAGTGATCTTAGTCGATCACGAAGGTTAAACAACACAGGGCGCGTTTAGTGCATGGACGGGCGAACGTTCTATGACTAACGCTAGTGGCATTTTTCCGAGCGGTTCCGTGCTTCGCAAGGCACGTTGAGCAGTTGGTGCCGGCTGCCGTAAGTCAGAGGCCTTAGGGCGGCTTGAAAACTTCTGACAGTAAGACCAGCCACTAGTCTTACAAGCCTCCACCAATCCGGACTTGGCCCCCGTGGTGAAGTATGGTCTGTACCTTCCTCAGGGAAGAGACCCGTGCCCCTCGGTGGGGACATGACGGGTTGATGATGATGGATGATTTTTTCCTGGCAACACAAGGCATCTGCAATTTCCAGGATATCAAACCTGACTTCCCATCGACGCTCTAAGAAGATTAGGTATACCTGCACTGCTACGGTCATGCGGTGCGCGCTATAATGTCGGCGGCGGAACTCGTGCGCCGCTCTGTGAAGCCGCTCGTCATCGTTCAACTCCTCGCGGAGACTCTTGAGGTTTCCCCACGTGAAAGTCCTGGCTGGGTGCCCCTCGGGGAACAGACTGGACAGCAGCTGGTCCTTCCGGTTGCCGTCGGATGGCGCTGCGATCGCGAACTCTGTGGTGTTAGAAATTTATGTTACACACTATGCCGGCGGCACGGCAGGGCGGCTTTACGCTGGGCGGCTTTATGCCGCGCGGCTTTGCCGCCGGCACTTGCCGCCGGCTGCCGCAGAGCATCATTGCCATCATTTTCTAGCACAACACTTTCAATCGAATGCTGGGAGCGAACTGCCGCCAGCTTGCCGCGAAACCCGCCGGCACGGCCCGCCGGCCTCTCGGCCTGTGCGGCATTTCCGGCGGCTTTCTACCCTCCGGCAGTGCCGCGGGCATAGTGTGTAGGAGCCAAAGAGTAAAGCGATACGAGAATTTGATTTATTTTGAATATAAATGTCCATGAAGCGAAAGTGATGTGTTAGGATCATGGCACGTGGCAGTCCCTAGTCTCTGCCTAACCCTTTGGGATACAGGCGTGAGACTATGTATGCATTTTATTTACGACTACAGGGCCTAGATTCTGCTAATGCATTGTAGTATAATGACAGTTGCATGAACGCGTCGATTTCGTATCATTGCCGCTTCAAGTCAACGCGATCATATGTATCAATAATTGGGTATTTGACAGGATGTCAAATGAGTTACTTTTAAAACAGAATTTTGTATGAAAATACTTGCTTGTGGCGTCACATTTCAGAGCACTCTTTTTATGTTTCATCTATTTAAAAATTGTAATAACTAAGGTTAAGTAAATGATTAAAAGAAATACATTTTTAGAATCCTTTTGTAATTTTTGTTTTAATCGAGCATCTCAAATAATTTATTGTTGATAGTGTCAAATACCGTATTCTAGGAATCAATGAAATTAAAAAAACGTGTCGCGTGACCCGGCCAAATAACTGTAATTTAACAACTACAGAGCACTTACAAAATCAAGGCCCAGTTCAGGGCATTGGTTTGTTGGCCGTGAAATGATCAATTTTCAATTGTTATTTTCAAGGTATGATGCCCTCTTGGGTGATTCTCAGAAAATTGCTCAAATTGCATAATTTCTTTGGCGTATATTAACTGAATAAAAAGTAACATATTATGCTGTAGGTTTATTGGCCCTGAAGATTGTATTGTAACATATTTATAGCTTTTGGTGGCATCTACTACAATATGTTATTTTTTATTGCAGTAATAGTAAAAAAAAATGCGCCATCCTCTAAGAGCCATCGCAAACAGGGCGACTTGTCGCCGCGTCAGATGCTACGTTGTCATTTGCTTCTGGCGTCTTGTCGTCGCGACTCCACGACTCTGACGTCAAGTATGCGGAGATTCGAACAAAATATATGAAAATTGACGGCAGCCTGTCGTCGCGTCTAGTCGCCGAACTGTCGCTGTCGCGTGTCGCCAAGTGTGCGCATAGGCTTATGCTACACTATCTCAAATGCTGTACCTCAGAGGTTAAGTATGTTAAGTCCATTTTTTTATTTTTTCCTTTTTTTTTATTTATGTGATCAAAATCCTTAACTTCACCTATATCCTATTTACTGAAGCGAACGACTAAAGGTAAACAAAGACACAGCATCTCTCAAACTTACATCTCACTCAAAATAGCTCATGCACGCAGCTTTGCTTGCATCGTTGTACTATTATGTATTCTGTGGCATCGTATACATCGGTTTGGCAGAACCAGCGTTGGGTCCGGCTCGCTCGCCCATACTATTTTCCGTTTCGTAATAACAAACACAAAAGTATAAAACAACTGGACGATGGACCAAAAAACTTTACCAATACCTTATTTACAATGATGAACAGACTAAAAATAAGTTACCTATTTTATTTTCTTTAGTCGCACTCCCATCAACAACAACGTCAATCTTACTTTTTTTTGTCTTTAATTAAAAAAGAGGTTCGTAGTCAGCTCTCCATACTTCTTCCTACACTTCGCGTAGCCCATTAGCATAAAATAGTCGATCATAATCGGCCTTTAAACAAAAGTCCGTCATCTTTCCTAGTTGCGAACATATTTGGCAGCAGTAGGATCGCTTTTATTTGAGGACCACTGAAATTTTAGGTATTTTTTGGGGCATAATAAGCTTATGCTCTTAAGCAAATGGTATTTTCATGATAAAATAAAATATTTGTTAAATAAACTGCAAGTGGGGGATAAAATCATGTAATAACAGTGTTATTGTGTTAATTGCTTAATGGTATTTATTAGGCATATCGTTTTGTATAACTTTGCTAAATATTATGCAGTGTTATAAATGTGGCATATTGAAAAACCAAATTTTTGACATGTTGACACAGTCGTTCGCTTCAAAAAATAGACTGTAGTGGAATAATGTGTTAAGTCAATTTAGTAATCGTTTCTGAAATTCACAGAATGATATTATATCATGTCCACTTACAGCCCGAGACATATCCTATAAAGTCCCACATAACATAACATGCTACTTAAATAATACTATTTAATTCTTGCTTGTCAAACACAATCAATTTCAACTTACATTAATTTAATAAGTGTTAAGTGGTGATGGTAAAATTAAATTGTGTGTCTCTTTTTCCTTTTTCTGGTTCTCTTGTGAAATTGTCGATGTGTGACTTAACATACTTAACTTCTGAGTACAGAATGGGCACTGACCAGACTCGATGGCCTCCCGCTCGCGCTGCATGGCCTCCTTGCTCATGAGCGGGCTGACGAAAAACTGGCTGAACATGTCCATGGCCTGGGGGAGATGCTTCTCTTGGGTCTCGAAGTAGAAGGTCGTAACCTCGCAGTCAGTCGCCGCGTTGTCAGACCCGCCTTTTTTCTGTGGCGCAAATGGATAAAATAGGTAAAATTTAAATAGGTAAAAGAAAAATGTTCAAGTGCCGACCTCTGTGACGCAGTGGCTAGCGCATCTGCCTACCGTGCGAGAGGTCCCGGGTTCGAATCACGGCTGGGGCCAAAAAAAAAAAACCCAGGTCTTGGATGTTTACATGTTTGTGACGTCGTCGGTGTTTCTGGTTCCCACGACACAGGGTATCCTAGTGTGGGGCTAGAAGCAATGTATGTGCCTGTATGTAAATGTTACGTTATGTTACGTTAACTGTGACGCTCCAGAACTTTTCTTTTTGTACGACTATAAACTAATTTTAAGTACTATCTTAGAACTTGAAACTACATTTATTTGTACCAAATTTGTACTAATGTTATTTTTCGCGCTGAGAGGTAATTAGGTCACCAATACTTCTTTATGTTTTCTTGGCACTCTTTCTGTACCTGTTTAATTACTAAATAAGTATTGTACTAAGATGTGAACCAAAGCTGAATCGAATTTACAAACTCCCGTCCAGGAAAAGTGGTAAAGATGCCTCTCAACCTTAAACGCAACGTCTAGAAAACACCTCTTGCTGCGCACCACGGAGCTGCCAGCATTATGTAATTTTTGGTGTACATACAAGCGCTATGTACCTATGTGTAATTTTTGGTGTGCATACAATAAAGAGTATTCTATCTATCTATCTATGGGGATCTTTGGAGTTTCTTTGTTAGCTTCTACTCTACATAATCTAAAAAATGTGAACAACTTCATTTACATTCGCCGACCTGACCTTGAAAATAACAATTGAAAACCATTGCTACTTCCAAGGTCAGGAGTGAGGGGGTAAAGTAAAAATTTGGTTTTATAATTAGTAAAAATATTTCAATTGAATTGGATTTGGATCAGGTATCAGAGTGCTTAGTGTGAGTTTTTTCATTCACTTTCGATAGCGAGAGCGTTTGCAATTTGCATAGGAGTGACAAAGAGACAACTAGGTGGCGCGCTTTGTCACTCCTATACAAATTGCAAACGCTCTCGCTATCGAAAGTGAATGAAAAAACTCGCACTAAGCACTCAGTTTTATCAAACTTCTTTGTGTTTGTTATTTCTTTTACTAAGTTTTATTTTGTGCGAATTTTGGACGAAAGGTCTATTCTAGGTCTATTTCTAGATCTATGTATGTTCTTTGCCTACTTTCTGGATTTATTGAAAAAATAACGTTTTATTGAGTCTATATCTTATGGTAGATGTAAAAGACTACTATTAAAGACAAAATAATAATAATAAAATAAAAGATATTGCATTAGTGGTGTCGCTAAAATCTAAAATTACCATTAGAATACCAAATCTAAATTGGGTCACAAGTTTTCATTGTCAATAAATAGTTCAGGTTTTTAAGCAGAAAAAAAACTGGGAGCTTTCAAGACTCTTGCATTCATGTAGTGTTTTTGTAAGACAGTGACACTAAAATAAATACTATTGTGGGACTGGTGTTTTCTGGTACACCGACCACACCAAACGCACAAACACTTATATTTTAATCAATAGTAATTCAGATACTACAGCGTCAGTCATCTCTAGTATTATTGCAAGTGATTAGTGGACGATAGCACAGTAAACTGCTACGCCCACGTAATGACTATGGCCTGGTAATTGAGCAGAACGGATAGACGACGCTAATCGCGGGTTTTAAATGGCAAAGGTCGACACTTTCCAGTACGGTAATAGTCCAATTCTGATGTGGTTGCAATGTGTCAATGTTGTCTCCTTGCCAAATAATCGGAGTGAAACTGGAGTATGAATAGAAGGTGTAAGAGACTAGCTCGCACGACACAGGGAATCATAGTGACTTACGTGCTAAGCCCTATTCTATTAATAATAAAAACTTGTAAACTTACTTAATATAAACCGAAAAAAAACTGAAAAAAAAGAACCGGCCAAGTTCGAGTTGGACTCGCGCACGAAGGGTTCCGTAGCATTATAAAATTGGGAGAAAAAAAATCACGTCTGTTGTATGGAAGCCGGATAGCGGAATATGTATTTTATGCTGTGTTTTAGCATTTGTTGTTATAGCGGCGACAGAAATACATCATCTGTGAAAACTTCAACTCTCTAACTATCACGGTTCAACAGTCTGGTGACAGACGGACGGACGGTCAGCGGAGTATCAAAGAAAGAAAGAAAGAAAAAAAAAAAGAAAGAAAGAAAGATTTTATTAGTATTGTCACAGAAACACAATGAAGACAAAAGTACATAATAAACAAAATCATTAACAGGTTTACCCTTTGGGTACCCTAATAATGTTATACTGAACTTTAAAATGCAGTGTCTGCTTCAGTATAACATCTTGATCTAGCTGATTTGATCAACATAAGTTTTAAGTTCAGTAGTATCGGTGTTAAAAAAAAACATATTCCACTTTTTCTTTCTATTGATTCACACACCAGTTTCTAATCACTCCGTTCAACAGTAGGTATTACTCCACCTATTCTTCTGGGGATGAACACTACGTACGGAACCCTAACGAAGAAAAGTACAAAAATATATTCTTATCCTTAGAGTACAGTCGACGGTCTTATCGGTACACAATGATCTCTACAGACCGTTTTTAGGATTCCGCAGGAACCCTTAGAGTTTCGCCATGTCCGTCCGTCTGTCTGTCTGTCTGTCTGTCTGCAACTTAACTCAGAGACGACAAGTACTAGAAACATGTATGTCGGCATTGATAACAGCGCTCTACTCTAGGTACTATCCATTTATCTATACTTGGGATTTTTTTCAGACTTTAAACGACACTAAATCAAAAACCTTTAGCGGTAAAAAACTCTAAACAGATTACAAATTTAGTGCTAGTTAAAGGTTTTTGATTTAGTGTCGTTTAAAGTCTGAAAAAATCCCAAGTATAGATAAATGGATTAGGTACTACACTTACCCACGTTACGGGCGACTTTGCAAGAAAAACATACAAGTTACAAGCATCAACCGTGGGGTGTCTGTGTAGACGCTATCTTACCTTAATGAAGGCGTCGAACTCATTCTCCTTGGGGTACTTCTCGCTGCCCATGAATACCATGTGCTCCACGAAATGCGCCAGGCCCTGGATGTCGGGCGGGTCGCTATAACTTCCCACGCCAACGCTGAGAGCGCAGGCCGCCTGGGGACCAAACAGATAGACCTTTATACTAGGCGCACACTAGGCGACACGCGACAGCGACAGTTCGGCGACTAGAAGCGACGACAGGCTACGGCCGTCAATTTTCATATATTTTGTTCTAATCTCCGCACACTTGGCGTCAGAGTCGCGGAGTCGCGACGACAAGACGCCAGAAGCAAATGAAACGTCACGTAGCCCTTTGCAACCGAAGAAATTATTTTTTTAAATTTAACCATCTTGGCTAAAATACCTTGTTTTGGTATGCCATAGATTCCAAGAAAAATAACCAAAAAAATCCCTTTACTGCTAGTCCAGCTAAAAAGTAACTGCACGATCGTGCAACTACATTTTTCCAGCCATATTTTATGACTATAAACTAACTTTGTGTTTATAAAAACATCTTACAACGCTTCCTGTACACATTCGAATTAATTATTGTAAGGCTTCAAACAAAATATTAATTATGGGTACTTTACATGAAGCACGTTTACCGCCAAAATACGCAGAAACCTCTACCAGCGGCTCGCGAGCCAATCTGTGGCCAATGGTCGCCGACAAGTGAGGGGCCGCAACTTGCAGTATTTTTTGTAGGTAAAACAGATAAATGCACGATCGATCGATGCCGGTTGCGTCCCGAAAAGTTAATTTGTATGGAGTCAGGATTTTTTTGAAATTATATGCACGGTTGTGATAGCTCGGTTGCAAAGGGCTAGACGCGGCGACAAGTCGCCCTGTTTGCGATGGCTCTTAATAGGTTAGAGGACCGAGGTACCACACCACCATTGGAGGCCGCTACACATGATTTGTAGAAATAGCCTGTCTGCGTTGTTAGATACCCTTGCTGGTTACCATTGTGCAGGGTATCCTAGTTTGGTGCTAGGTTAAGCGAGGTTATTATTAAGATTAATTCAACATGATAATAGACATTACAATAGAAACTCGACGCGTGCTCCGCGTGATTTGTTGTTCTTAGAATGACCACAGGAGTTTTCGGTTTCATTATAGAATGACCACAACTACAGTGTAGACTTTATCCGCAACAACTCTACACAAAAAAACGCGATGAAGTTGTTATTTCAATGAAGAGATTTGGTTAAATGCCAACGTCTCTTGAACTCATTTTGTGCCTAAAACATCATAAAACCACGCTCCCTTAGTGCGAGTGAAACGCCAGCGAGTACTTGCGCAAGCTACAACGTATACAGCGTGTCCCAAAAATGACACGTCACAGTGACACTGGAGGTAGACCTGCTCAAGAGGCGTCGAACCAACCTAACACGACCTCAGTAAAAGTTGCACGGTTTTCGAGATGTTGCCAATTTAAACTTATCCTAAATTTTCACTTTTTTAACAACTTTAGGCTATGCTAGCACTTAAGTTCGTGACCGAGTACAAATTAAAAAACCAAACACGAGGGCTAACTTAGCACTAAACTTGTTAAAAAAAGTGAAAATTTCAAACAAATTTAATTGGCCATATCTCAAAAACCGTGCAACTTTTACTGAGGTCATGTTAGGTTGGTTCGATGCCTTTTGAGCAGGTCTACCTCCGGTGTCACTGTGACGTGTCATTTTTGGGACACCCCGTATGTAGTCTACACGCGGTCTTTAGTATGACAACAATTAGCTATTCTGCACTAGAATCATTGTCTCTGCAACTTCCAACAGCTTTGGCGTGGCTAACTAGCCATTAGGATCTCATTCCTATTTTCACCCTACCTGCCGACACAAAGAACTAGCTACTCTACAATACCCAAAACTACAACTTCATTTGTCCATCCATACCGTGTCAAGTGTAAGTTGGAAATAGTCAAAAAGCTTGCATCGTTTTTTCATAATCTTTGCGCGCGCCTTCTTCACAAAGGAAACTAGACTGAGCCTGGCGCGCGTCACCTGCCGAAAGCATTAATGTGTTACAAAAAATAAACAAAAATAGTAAAAGAAAACACGCCTGTTGAAATGGTTTACGTTTGGTTTAGTGCAACTACTCAGTATCTATAATACACTATCATCATAAACCCATTATGTCCCCCACCGAGTAACACGGGTCCTTTCTCTGAGGAAGGTATAGGCGATAGGACTCCACCACGGGGGCCAAGACCGGATTGGTGGAGGCTTGTAAGACTAGTGGCTGGTGGTCTTACTATCAGAAAACCGCCCCAAGGCCTCTGACTTGGCTTAACGACTGCCATCAATCGACGGCAGCCGGCACCAACTGCTTAAGGTGCCTTGCGAAGCACGGAACCGCTCGGAAAAATGCCACTAGGGTTAGTCATAGACGGTGACCCATCCATGCACTGGACGCGCCCTATGTTGCTCTTTCGTGATCGTTTAAGATCACTCAGGCAGCCAGGGGTACGAGCGACCAGCGATTCCTATAACACGGTATAATCAGTAATTAATGCTTGCATTACAGATTTACTAGCAGGATCCTGGATAATCACTGGCAGCGACTTGATAAGTTATTTCGGAGGACGACCAAACGACTAGGAATTACCGAAACGTCAATAATGGATGTGGGATTGACCTCGGAACCAGTTGTTTAGTATTTCAACATGCTATGCCAATAATGTGAAATTATTTAAATATATTAGAGTTTACGCTAATAATATCTGTACATTTTTATTGACACGTAAATAGTCAACATGTTCTGTATAACAATTAGAGAAGTTTCACTTACGATTTCTACTCTTTTTTGCCAGGCGGTACGTGCTTGTTTTGTATCAAGTACGACTTCGAATTCGCTTTCAATTGCAGTGTTAACATAGCTATTAACTTGGCAGCGAAATAGAGCGCAAACAGAAAATTTACAGCGAAAAAAGTATAAACAAGTTGCTGAAATGGGGCACTTTTTATCGAACGTGTGCATTCGGCCGTAACAGAGCAATTTGTGTGATTGATCGTTAGTTTTTTGCATGCGCTGGTTGGGCTGCAATTAGTGGTGTCGTCCAATATATCTTGTGTTGATTTTACTTCAATGAGTCAAACTTTCAATATTACTGATCAATACATATAAGGTACGGCTGCCGACCGTTGAATGACATACGAAGGTATTGACCAGCGTTTTCCGCAGCTAAGCTGGGAATAGGAATCAGATGCAGACAATCTTTTATCTCAAGCACCGCAGCCTTGGAACAAGCGCGTCTACAAAAACTCGTTCGTCTTAAACACTCTTACGATTAATACATACACAATAGGCTATTTGATAGATTTCTGGAAACTATTTCATATTTTTTGTTGATGTTCATAGAGTTCTCAGAAAGTGGTAATTTTAAATTATTTTGTGTACTTCTTCTAAATAAGCCGCCAAAACGCTATCTCGGGCAATATTGCGTCGCACAGGAATTATTACGTCACTGGTCAGTAAACAAACCATGAACGTAAGAACGACATGAATGACTGACGCCATTTTTACTGAGCTGTGACTTCATCATAGAATCGGCCATTCAAGGCCGTTTTCGATAAAATGGCTGCAGATATACATATAATTATCGAATTTTATCATGTGTTTTTTATAAATACATAGTAATTTTTTTTTTAGTTAAAATGACTTAACCTCGTGTGGCCCAATGTCAAATAAAATGTACAAAAACAATTGTTATTTTCAAGGTCGGGCCGCAAGAGGTTAAAGCGTTTTTACGACTCATAATTTATACGAATACGTATAAATAATACTGCTTTTTTCACACTGTCAGATAGCCTATTCTAGCGGTCTGTACTGCGGCAGCTGTGACCGCGTGTTTAAGAGCAAATTTTGTTTTGCATCACACTTCCGTTGGCAAGCTCGGGTCTGAGTTAAGCTCTTGTCAAGGTATCACCGTCAAAGGAATCGTTGTGGAGGACATCATCGTAACATATAGGAACACAGTATTGTACTATATTATGTTGAGGAAATATACTGTATTCTGTACTCAGTCGTATGGATCAATCATTCCCGGATGCATCTGTCAGTCAGTCCGTAACACTGGCTCTGCCTCAATTATTGTGTTAAAATTATTTGTTTTCGCTGTTGATGTCCCTAATAAAATAAAATAAAATAAATAAATAAATATTCTTTTTATGTATTATTTCTACTTAAGTTGTTTCTCAGACCTTATAAAATACAGAAAAAAATCATAAAAATCGTTAATCATAAAAAGCAAATGCTTACTAAAGCATTGGCTTACTAACAAAATCATAGATACGAACAAATCGAGAAGAGTAACAAAATATACCTTAGCACGAAGTGCACTTTTACGATACTAAATACTTTCTTTTTTTCATTCTTTCTTTCTTTCTTTATGTCCATACGGTGATAGAGAGAACTATGGTAAAAAATACACAGTACAGTACATCTCGACACGCGTGCACTCTATTCAGTTACGTTACCGGCGACTTTGCAATAAAAACGTAGAAGTCGCTGTGCTGTTGACTGTACCGAATAATAGAATATCGTCTATCGGAGTCAGTACTGGAACATATCCAAAATTTTGGAAATCCAGTCTTTTACACCAAAGGTTTCAAATTAGACTGCTCTAGACTGCTGCAATCTAGTGCAGTATACGAATATCTCGAACACTCCTTTTATTTATTTTTTAATTACTAAAAACCATTACAGTCCTAAAAGATCAAAACTTTGATTGCTTATTACTCGAGTATAGTAAATTTTGAAATGTTCCAGTACTGTCTCCGATAGACGATATGGTTTCTGTGATTACCTCACGTACCTATTAATCATATGTTGCTTCATAAGTAATAAAGCAAAGTAACTACAAGTCACGTATTGGTGTTTAACGTAATGTATACTCTTTTCAGCTGTTTTACGGGTGAATTTACAACGAACATGGTAAAGACCGATGCAGTTACTGAACAATACATGACGAACTCTGTGACGCAGCGGTTAACGCATCTTCCTACCATGCGAGAGGTCCCGGGTTCGAACCCCGGCTGGAAATAAAACCCTCAGGTCTTGGATGTTTAAATGTTAGTGAGGTCGCTGTTTCGGATTCCCACGACACAGGGTATCCTAGTGTGGGGCAAGAAGCAATGTATGTCCATGTATGTAAAGTTTGTGTTTAATTTAATGTTTGTTTTGTTTGTTTAATAGTTATACCTAGTATTTCACACAAACTTCGTACGAAATTCCATTAAAAATTAAATAAACATAACATAACATTTACATACAGGCACATACATTGCTTCTGGGCCCACACTAGGATACCCTGTGTCGTGAGAACCTGAAACAGCGACGTTACAAACATGTAAAAATCCAAGACCTGGGTTTATTAATTTTTTTGTCCCCAGCCTGGATTCGAACCCGGGACCTCTCGCATGGTAGTCAGATGCGCTAACCGCTGCGCTACAGAGGTCGTCATATATAACTTCCTTGAAAAAATAAATAAACTAGGATACCCGATACTATGGTAACCAGGCAAGGGCATCGCATCATGGAAATACACCCAGACAAAGGCCATTATTACAAACTAGCTGTGCCCCGCGGTGTTACCCGCGGTTCATCGATTTTCCCGTAGGAATAAGATATTTCCCCGCGGTAAAACGTAGCCTATGTTTTAATCCAGGGTATCGGCTAACTCCATACCAAATTTTATTAAAATCCGTCCAGCCGTTTCAGCGCTAAAGACTGACAAACATATAAACACACACACAAACTTTCACGTTTATAATATTAGTGTGATGTGATGTACGCCATTTCTAATACGCCGCGCCATGATACGTGAGACGTTATTCGCGAGTGCACACAATGTATGTACCTATGTACTTGCATTTATTTACTAGTAGAATGCAGATGTGAGCCAAACTACCACTTAATTTTATAACCTTGTAACAGATCTCGACTGCACTATTGTATTGTAGGTACGGAGACGGGCGACAGAAATTCTAGCCTAGATATTGATCAAGGACAACGGTTGGAGACATACGATTTATACAGGGTTGCCTCAAAATTGCTCAATAATTCCTGAAATACGACAAAGGTCACTGTCGTAAATTATGAAAATAGTTGCAATTGACACATACCTAAGCTCACGGCTGCATCCCAGGGGGGTAGGCAGAGACCAGGGACTGCCACCTGCCACGATGCTGACAAATTACTTTTGCTTCATTGGCATTCATTAGTCCAATGATACTTCATAGCATTAGCTGATTTCTTGTATTTTGTAAATAAGTGTGTGATGAACTCGATCTTTTATTCTAGACCTTTATTCGTTTTACACACGAATGAAAGTACTTTTAATGTTTTTGAATAAATAGCGCCAAGATATTGACATCTCAGTATACCGTAAAAAACAAATGCATATAACTTCTTTTACCTTTGCACAAATTAGTACATAGCAGTTTTAGTTTCATTTATTTAAAGAGTTTTTCTATGGTGCTCATTCGTGGTATCACTAGATACAGTTCGTAATTATCTCCGTTGGTGATGTTATTCCGCGCATGACGTACTTCCGGTAACGTAAAGACAAATTACAGTCTGTTAGCTTTTAGAATATACCTCGGGCTCAAGAGTAGGCTTCGGTTTTCGCCGAAAGCACACGAGTGTAATACTACCGCCTGCTCTGTATAAAGCTTTTCTTCACTATTATTTTGAAAAGTTATGTAAACTTTTTGTCCGGATTTACTTACGGGTGTTGTTATACCGGAAGAGTCCGATATAACAACACCCGTAAGTAAATCCGGACAAAAAGTTTACAATGTGTTGTGCTTACGAAAGTTTTAGTTCAAAAAAGTTATGTAAAGTTAAGTGTCATATTAGTTTCGATATTTCTATTACACAAATATATCCGATAGTTGTTGTTGTTGTTACACTTTATTGCACAAAAGAAAATACATAATATAACTTAAATAACAGGTAGATAGTCACCGAGGTATATTCTTAAAGCTAACAGACTGTACTTTTTTTGCCGTCTTAGGGCTGATTTTTCAATAGTCCGATAACTTTTATCTGAGGGATAAAAATGGCGGTTTGACGGCTGTCAATGATGTCAAACCGCTATTTTTATTCCTCAGACAAAAGTTATTTGGCTATTGAAAAATCAGCCCTTACATGATAAATAAAATACCGGACGGACACACAGTAAAAGCTTCGTATAATTTGAGTACGCAAAAATAAAGAGAGAGTTCGTAAGCAAACGCTTAAAATTCATATATACATATCATCTTAATACATAGAAAATAAAATTGAGACTATTAAATTTTTCTTCATTTGGAAGTGGTTTAATGGGTAAATAGGTACGGATAAAATTTCACTTTACAATTTAGTTGCAATGTTCGGCCATTGTTATTATTCGAATATTTCGAATAGGACTTGCTGGTGAAATTCTGCTGGGGCATTCCAAAATCGTTTCAGTGATATTGATATAATTATCATCATAATCATACATTTGTCAAAACAACTGTCACAAAATTGACACATTTTGTTGGCATCTCTTTAAGTTTTCGTGGTAGCTTTGAAAAATTTGATGATTAAAATTTATTTTTCAATATTCAAATTATTCGAAGTTAAAGGATATATGAATTCCTAGTTCGAGCCCGAATAGGGTAGTTTCCAGGGTCAAAATAATTAAATTCCATTTAGTCCGTATTTTAGATTATAAAAAAATATTGGACACGTATTTATTTCTTTTTTTGAGTAAACAAAAAATAACAAAGATATAGCCCATTAAAGTTACGTGTGACGTCACTCCGTGCTAAAAAATGCGACACGGCGTGATGTCACACGTAACTTTAATGGGCTATATCTTTGTAATTTTTGGCCTAATTTACAAATAAAAAAATACGTGTCCCTTATTTTTGAATAATCTAAAAGACGGACTAATTACATTTTTTAGGGAAACTAGCCCATTGTGTGTCATCACAGTGATGTGATTGTTCATGGGATTATTCACACCCATGCTGCCTAAATGTCACAGCTATACTTTTGCATATCATTTTCAACCCATTGCAAAGGCAATTTAACGTAATAAAAATAATAATAATAAACTCACGCCCGTTATCCCCGAAGGGGTAGGCAGGGGCACCAGTCTCTAGAACTGGACCCACGTTTTGCCGAGTTTATTAGGTCCCAATTTAACGTCACCACATAAATTAATAATGATCATTTTGGACACACACTTGAATTGCTTTAATAAAAGCTAAAAATAGAATACCTTTTATTTGATTTAGTTTTTATGTTAGTATTTATTTTATTTATGCTTACGTGAGCAACACCTATTTTAGAGATGTGTTAGGAAGCTGATTGGTATATTTAAGTATTATTTACATAATATTGATAGTGGACAGCACTATAAATCAACAAGACAAACAGCACTTTCCTTTCCATTTGTGAGATCTAAAATTAGAATTCTCGAAACTGACGATGCGTTGGTTAGAATAACTTTCACATTCATATCTGGAAACACAAATAAAACCTAAACAACCTAGACGACTCTGCAAGAATTGTAAGTGACATCATACCTACTTGTCCTAGCTTTGTTCCACTTAGCACAGGTGGTTTAGACATGATAATAACAATAAGTAGAAATTGTAAGAAATAGACGTAGATTTTCTAAACTTTACTAATGTTGCAGAGACAATGGCGCCATTCTTAGATGAAACAATAGATTCCTAGAATGTTGTTTTTAATACTGCAGTGCTATGATTAGATAGGTTTACCTGAGATATTTTCCCTTAATACTCAAACATTATTTTTCTGTCTTTATTTTTAGATATTATACTCATTATAATGTCAAAGCAAACTAACCCTATATTAATGGAATCACAAACAGAAGACTATGTTTTTCTCAATAGAATACAGCAAGTTAAGCTTTCTTATTTACCTGCTCTTGCTTCACACTGTAATTTTTTTAACCCATTGTTGGATGATTTAATAAAACTGATGTTGGATTAGATAGGACAATTTAGACAATTAAAAAAGGTTGGTGTGTATAAGTGAAGACTCAATCAGGCCATATTCCCCAAGGCACTCAACTCAAGGCCTCCTTCAACCACTACAAAACAGCCACACATTTTTAACACAAACTTTTGTTTTAACTGCTTCCTTGATCCCTTATAAAATTAGGTAAATATTATTATCAGTATAATTTCTAATAGGTACCAACTAATTTTTTTAGTAGGCTGGGCAAACACATGATTGCTAGGTACTAAGTATATTAAGATAAGATAAGAATATTATCGAACTTTATTCCACACAAGAAAAAAGTGAAAAATAAGTTACAATTAAAGAAAATAAGGATTTTTTAAAGTAGGTAAATTTTATTATTGGCATAATTTCTAACAGGTACCAAATTCATCCTTTGGTTAAAGGTTGTCTGGAAGAAATTACTTTTAGTAATAAGGCCTCCAATTGTACTGTACTCTATTATTGTCAAATTTCATTTGTAATTCCTGGTGTACATACAATAAAGAATATTCTATCTATCTATCTAGATCTATCCTTTAGTAATCCCAGCCTATTGTTTGAAAAATATGATTGTTAGCAAAAATTTTGATGTTCTTACCAGTTTCTCCTCATCATAATCTCCTCTCCTGACTCCATGCTTGTCACTACTCCCAGAGTGGCCAGACCTTCCACTGTCACTTTCTGGGCCAGAAGAATCTTCAGAGCTGGTCTCTACATCATCAGATTCTTCATCCTCTATGTCATCATCATTTGGAGCCTTTCTTGGGTCAGATATCAGCAGGGCTGTCAAGCCATTTTGCAGTCTCACTGTCCTAGAAAGAGTTCAGAGTTGAGTAGTACCTACAGTTACTTTCTTCTTTTAAAGAGAAAGATGCCGTTGAGTAACTATTTATTTGTGAAAATATTTTTAGGTAAATATAGAAAGTAAATAGAAATAGAAGTGGACTAAATTTTCAGTAAAATTATTAATATTATTACTCTTGACACACTAGCAGGTAGGGCTGATGTGTGGTACCCACTTATATATTATTACTGCACTTCACTGTTTTTTGTTTTCATATAATTGAATTACCTATGTAAAATTTTTATTTTATATGTACCTATATTTGACCAGCCTATTTTAGACCAGTGAGCTCAAAGATACACCTAGACCAAAGAAATTAAAATTAAAACTGATAATTTTAATACCTCTTACGGGAATTGAGAAAGTTCTAAGATAAATTGAGTAATACACTTACTTGTATAGCTTTTTATCAGCCAGAGATTGGATAGGTGTACCGAGAACTTCAACTTTCTCCCGTTTTCCCAGCAGTGCCACGGACGGCTTGGTGCGAGAGCCTACAGCCTTCACCTCAGGCTTGAATCTAGGAGTCCTGTGAAAAGCGGCCCTCTTCGACATGATTAAAATGGTTGTGAATATTTGTTGTTGTGCGAAGCCAGATGTTTTTTGAATAAAAATGGACAAGAATTTTGACATTTATTGGGCGCATGGACTGGGTAGTGATACCAGCAAAGGTAGAATGACTTGTATGAGGACGCGAGTCGCGCGCGACAACGTCAAAAGTCGCGACTTTCCAGCCGGCCGAGCATGCCTATCTCACCATGCCACTCGTGAGTCACCACTACTGAGTGGCATTTTGTGACTCGAGAACGCGTGTCACTCAGAGCCGCGCGCGACACCCTACAAAAACGCCACTCGGGCCGTGCGTGTGACTCACCAGTGTTACTAACCTTTTTGCGAGAAACCTAGCTTTGAATGAACGGAAATCAAATTCATTCACTGCCCTAGCCCTTTTCGGGCTAGATCTAGCACTTTTCACTGTCGGCGAACTCGTTTTTTCAGTCTTTAGCCCAAAAAGAGCAATCTAGCCCTTTTCAAGCGATACCAAAACTTCGCGCCACGATTACCAAGTTATTAACAATCCCTAATTCGGTATATATTCTTTCAAATTGGCTAAGAATGCAGATGTCAATCAGCCATCAACTTCTTCAGCAGATAATATCTACGATTTTGGAAGAAGATTCCGACGGAGATTCTGATTTTTAAAATAGATAACTGAATTTCAATAAAAAAAATGCGCTTCCTGAAGTTACTTTAGGTTTACTTAATATACGTTTCATATAAAAGAAACTTTTACATTTATTTTTAGTTTTAGCTCTTTTTAGCACCTCTTTTGCTATATCTAGCCTTTTTTAGCTTGTCCGACTGCCCGTTTCCAAAAACCAAGGTGGCAACACTGCTTGTTGACATTTGAAGTTTGTGTTTATTTTGTTTATAAACTATAATAAACTTAAATTGAAAGATTTCACGGTTAAAAAACAGTTTACGTGCCATGTCGATGTATCGGCAGATATTAGTAGCATTCTCACTACATAAAACTTGGGAAAGGTTCATAAAAAGGGCAGCACATCGCCATGTCAAGTAGCGAACAGGAAGTTTACAAATAAGGACAGCAAACGTGTAAACCACTGCCTACTAAGTGCTCAGGTGCCTCCACGAGTTGAAAAACTTTCCACAAACAATCGAGTTACAATACTATCGTCATAGCAACTTCCAAATGTTGACGCTGAACTTGTCAGCAGTGGACCGAAACTACAGTGCAAGGGCTTGAACTATGTACCAATAGCTTACAATCACTTTAAGGAATGGTTAAGGGGAAGAACCGACAACTAGCATTTTGAACACCTGTGAAGTTTGCCAGAGAACGCAGCTGCAGTGCGGATGACTAAAATTGCTACAACATACAGTTTACAAAAGTATACAATGTAGCTTGCCATGTCTGAGAAGATATACAATGAAGTTTAGTGCCAAAAAAACCTTACCATGGGATTAACCAACAACTTGTACCTACACTACTCTACTAGGCTAAGGATGTCGCAAAGAACATCCATCCCTATGAGAATTATTTACTGTCAGTGTGGAGATGTGTTGGCACACCATCATCGAGAAACTGCAATACCCGCGGTTTCTGGAGTATCAAAGATGAATACTTTTGAAATCTCCGTTCTCACCATCTAACTTTCATCGGAGAGTTCATGAAATACTCTGTTTTTTTTTAAAGTTTGTCGACCTGATTTGGAGAGGGTGGCGGGGGATCAAATTCAATTAAGATAAAATAAAAAATGTTTAATTGCACACAAAACAAAACACTGTTTTTATTGAAGTAAAAATATACAAACATGTTTTCCTGCGTTAATTTATTTGCTTTCTGCCATGAATAATGTAGTATTGAAAGTAGTGTGGGTATTAAAATTCACTAGCAAGGCATATTATAAGATTTCGTTAATTATTCCAAATAACTCAATTTGAAGTGCAATTATTGTTTTATAAAGTCGGTCCAGACTTAACTCATATCTACCTTGGAATTTCTTAACTCACCAAAAAATAATACTAGCACAAATGAGTGTTAACTTAGATTTTAAGTTGTACATGCAATGTGCATGTAATATATTTTTAATCTAAAATGGGTTGCCTGTCTATAAAATAAATAAATAAAACTTGTTACAATGTGACTCCAAATATGAACGATCCATTCTGTTAATCTGCTACAGTCTAGGCAATAAAATGTTTTATGAAACTGTTATTGCTGGCACTGGTTTACTGCAGTTTGCGTTGCTACTGTCTTTTGGTAGTCTGAAAACATAAGAAATTTACATAAGTTTCAATTATTTTAATCATTCCTATATTACTTTTGTGAAACTGTACTTTTAATTTAACTTACCAACTGGGCATTAATAGATTTTATTTAAACATTAAGCGGAGGAAACAGCAATCTAAGTGGTTTGCAATTCTGCACTAATGGTCCGTATTGTTTGTTCTGTTCCTGGCAATAACAGCCAAAGTGGATTCAGTCTGAAACTAAGTAATGAGATATTATCATCATCATCACCTTTACGTAGACGGCGAGTGTTTGACGAGTTAAGTTGAGAAATTGGCACCGATAGTTTTCCCATCACTATAGGTACCTACACTTTTTACTGCCGAGAAAGTATCTTATTCATTGTAATAAATTAATAAGATACTTATTTCCCTTACAATGACACACTATGTTGATATATAGCTTTAAATATTTTTTGGTGGTTGATAATGCAGTGTTTTATCCAGTTTTATCCAAATAATATGTGAGTCGCGGTCTCCGGAGACGTTGACAAAAATGTCGCACGAAATGTCAAAATTCGCGAGATAAGCCGCGAGAACTTGGCTCGCATAATTTTTTCATGCTCGAAGCGAGTCACATAATATTTTGCGCGACTCAATTATTTGAAGTATTCGCTTGTCGCGAAAAGTCACTCAAAGTCGCGAGTTTTGACAGATTTACAAGGATTTGCATCACAAAACGTGTGACTCACAAAGTCGCGGGTTCGCACATGTTCGCATTGCGCGACTTTAACAGGTCGCGCAAATTTGTCATGCTCGGAAGCGAGTCACCTAATGGCGAGTCGCGGGTTTCGCGCGACTCAATCGTTTGACGTTTAAGCTTGTCGTGAAAAGTGACTGGAAGTCGCAAATTTTGACAGATATACGCAACAAAACGTGTGACTCACAAAGTCGTGGCCCTCACGCTACGGGTGCAGTACATTAACTGTCAAATGAGCCGTTTTCAGAAGAACTAAAAAATAATAATAATAATACGGCTGTCAAAGGAATGCATTTTTGGACCTCAGCCCAATAGCCATTTGTGATACATCATAAAATAGGTCTCAGCGAGCTGAACAAAAGTTACTACTATGCCAACAGCCAAATGTTTGTCGTTTCGGAGTTATATTTTGTTGAAAATGTTAGTTTTTTTTTCAATACTATATAACTCCGAAAGGACAAACATTTGGCTGTTGGCGTAATAGTAACTTTTGTTCAGCTCGCTGAGACCTATTTTATGACGTATCACACATGGCTATTGGGCTGAGGTCCAAAATTGCATTCCTTTGACAGCCATATTATTTATTTTTTTTAGTTCTTCTGAAAACGGCTCATTCTCGCGACTTTTGACGTTGTCGCGCGCGACTCGCGTCCTCATACTACCTTTGCTGGAAAGTCGCGACTTTTGACGTTGTCGCGCGCGACTCGAGTCCTCATACTACCTTTGCAGCACAGACTAAAAAGCTAAAAACTACGCTACTTCATCAAATCAAGCAAAAATCGAACTGGAATAACGGCTTATTATTATTAATTTTATTTATAATATGTATTGTATTATTTTTAGTGAAAATCAAAAGAGGGATTTTTGATTTAGTCCGAAAAAAAGTATTTGCATGTATCGATCCTTTTTTGTATGGTCACACTATTAGGGCAGCCGCAGTTTAAAAACTCAGAATTCATGCCACTACACTTTCAATCTATACTTTTTAACCTGTGGTGGTAGGTATATGACGAGAGCAAAAAAAAAACAACTGTCAAACTAATTTTAAATGTAAAGCGTTGTGTGTTTTGATTTACTTTGTTACTTTATTTATTGTTTTACTTAGGTTTATTTAAAAAATCCATTAGAGCCTATTAAAATAATGGATCAGTCGCTACCAGTAAGCGAAATTTCGATGTCTCCATCGGAGTTATTGGAGCGGTTGCAGCAACTTCGTCAACTACAAATACTGCAACGCGGGAAACTGCAAAAACAGCGCCTGGAGTATCAACGATCGCCCGAATGTTCGCCTAAACTCAGCGACATCGTGAGCCATTTCACTACAAGTACTAGTTATGAGACTTTCCGTAGTTTACTTCAATCTACCGGCGATACAAGGAATGAGGAAACTCCATCTCATACTGAGCATAATATGACAAATATCTCCCAAAAAATTAGAGAGCAGGATTTAGTCGATGGTATCACAGTACTAAACCTCTCTCAGGAATCAGAATTTATCGTAAATTCACCTGTATCTTCAAGAAGTAAACTATCAATTTCTTCTAAAACAGAAAGCATGAGTGAAACAGGAAGTACAGCTGGAAGGGTAGAGCAGCTACAGGATGGAAGAAATGAGAAAACAATAAAACCTAGGAGAAAGACGAACATAGAGCTAGATGAAATCCCAATACTGACTCCTAAGAAAGACTTTGAGACACTGTTAATTGAAAAACTGCAGAATGAAAAGGATGCACCTAAGCCCGTTACTTCTAACAATGAAAGTGCTGTTCCAAAAAGAGGAAGAAAGTCATTTTTAAGAAGAGGTGAAGGTATAGCCCGTTTTGGTCTCAAAAAGAATGATCTTGTCATACAGCCAACTAAATCGCTTCCTTGGAAAAGACAAGGTATAGATTACAAATCTAAGATAAGTAGTGATAAGCTTGCTAAGTGTAATGGTGCATCACCAAGACCAATAATTAAACAAGATGATAAATCACACGTAAAAGTAACAGTTCTACAGCAAAAGAAGAAACTACAGTTTGATCTAAATGAACTGAAACAAGATAAGACAGACCAATCAAATTCAGTGTCTAATGAATATAAGAAAAACTCTAATGATAATTCAGAACACACAGTAGATTCCCATCATTGTGAAATTCATGGTGATGTCAAGCCACCACCTAATCTAGAAGTACCTGCATTTAAAAAAAAACAGATTACAAATCATCCTTTATTTATGAATAAAGGAAAATCATGGGCTGCTGTTTTGACAAATGAACAAGGAGACTTTTTGAGAAAATTGAAACAGACTGATTATTACAAGAACTATACTTCTCCAGCTAAAAGCATAGACTCAGACATCAGCTATGATGAAAACCTGATTAAACTAAGACAGGAGAGAGAGGCGATAGAACAAAATATGTTTGATTTACTCGAAAACAAAGTTTCTCATGAAAGCTTCAGTCTAGAGAACTCATTCTTCAACAGATTTTTAAGAAAAAATGAGATGGAATGTTCTGGAGAAAGCACTCCATTAATCTTGCAGAAATGTCTGGCAAAAAATCCAAATTTACTCCACATTCAAGTTTTATCAAAGAAAAGACACTGTGAAGAGACTCACAGCGATGTTGAGACAAATGACAGTGAATACACAGATTGTGATCATGAGACTTGTTCCTCAGTCTCCGAATGTTGCTCTTGCAAAACTGTTGAAGAAGCCAGCCAATCCGGTTGTTTGAATGAAGAAAAAAGTACAACCAAAAAGATTGGCCATAAAGAAAAGTCTAAGCAGGCTGAAATAAAAGAGGTAGAACAGCATTGTGAAAAAGTAAAGAGTCATTTTGTTACTGTCACCGAAAATGACAATACCATGAAAGAAAATATGGCAGAAATGAATGCAAAATTGGTGGCTACAAGTGATCTTTTAAAAGAGAGACTGAAGGAATTAGAAGATGAAATTGACACTTTTAGGAAAGAAAATAATAATCTGACGAAAATGAGGGAAGAATTAGACCAAGAAAGACAGAAGTTCTATGAGGATAAATCTGGTTTTGAACAAAAATTCAATGAAGAAAAGATTTTATCTGAGTACTATTTATCTGAAGAAAAAGAGAAACTCGAAAAGCAAAAGCAAGTCTATGAAAGGTATGTTCGAGAAATGAGAGGAAGGTTAACCAAAAAAGATAAAGATGAAGTTGTAAACTTAAAGAAAGAAATCAGTGACCTGAAAGAAGAAATAAGAGTAAAGGATTCTAAATCTACCACTACCATAGCAAGATTACGTAACCAGTTAAAAATTGTGGAAAAAGAAAAGTTACACCTTCAAGAAGAAATTGATAAGCTGAAGAAAGAGAACAGAAGACTCCATCACAGCAATGAAATGACACGACGAATGACTAATATAAAATACCTCCAAGAAATCAACAGAAAACTCCATGCTAACACGAAAGAGGTACTGCCTGAAGTAAAACTTGATAGTGATGCCAAATACAAAAGCTTTGAAATTGAAAGACAAAGCAGAAGCAGAAGAGTAACACAACCCACAGGACCTGTTGTAAGAATTAGAGCAAAGAGTGTACCCAACTTGAATGTCACTTCCAGATACGCCAAATATTTCAGTCAAAGAGATGTGATCAGCCAACTGGATGAAAATAAAACTCTTCATGTTGATCACTTAGGAGCTTACGGCGATTCCGATGGCGATGGGGATAATCTTAACGAAAGTCTCAATTTAGACCATAGTGGATCCATTGAATACAAAGAAGAGGAATATGACAATGAAGTAGAAAACAACTTGGAGAAACTTTACAATGAAAGATTTAAATCAACATCACCTAGGAGCAGTAAATCTAGTTTATGTAACTCGAACTCCACAACTAATGTATCTGATAGAAACAGTGGACAAAGTGACACTCAAAATGGCTACTTCTTGCGTAAATCTACATCCACTGGTCCTTCAGAGAAAAACTCTGTCTCACCAAGGTCCACTTCGCCATTTCTGCTGAGAACTTCTGGATCTAGGTCTCCAATTTCTGTTACAAACCAAAGATTGAGCAATATGGATCAAGACAAATCTTCAGACTACCATTTGAACAAAGCCACAATGCATTTCAGTAGCAGATCCAATACGCAAAATTCGCTAGGCGACAGAGATCTTACAGACCAAGAACGCCAATCTACTACTGGTTCAAATATGGTGAGATTATCCAAGTCGCCTGTTTCGATCCTCAGCAACAGATCTTCAGGCAGTCAAAATGCAATGGCCAACCCTAGAGATAATATGACACACGTTATAAACCCATCCAGCAGTAAAAGTAGTTTATCAAGGACAAGTTTAAATCCAACTGAAATCAAAAGACCGGACGGCACGCGAGAGCTCCGATTTCCGAACGGTAACGTAAAGTACATCGCGCCAGACGGAAAGTACACGAAGTTCGTCTATTACAATGGAGACGTGAAAGAGAACTTTTACAGCGATGGGATAATAAAGTACTTTTACGCTGAGACCAAGACTTTTCACACTACACATTCCGATGGTTTGGAAATCCTGGAATTTTCTGAGTGAGTATATTTTTTTCTTTATTGGATTGCTTATTTAGTTTTCGTGTATTCAATTTATAGGCAAGGGTTAACTGGAAGATAATGCTTTTAGCATTAAGTTCGCCTTTGTATACACTTAACTTTTCTCTGAAGAGTTTGACCAGGTTTCGCTCCGATTCGCAGAGCTTAATCATGGTGGAATTCTTGTCTAGATATTATGCGCACCAAATCCTGAAAGATCCGTCTGTCAAATTCTATACTAATTGCTATCGCAAACGTCAGGATTCCGACAGGATTTGGTGTGCAGAAATGTGCAAAAATAATGTAATGTATGATTGCTCTTCAACAAAATCTGTGTCCCCATCCAGCGGGCAAGTGGAGAAGCGCTATAAGGACGGCTCCACTGAGATCCGGTTGCCAAACGGGAGCGTCCGCTATAGCGACCCTAAGAACAGGCATGTGAGGGAGGAATGGCGCTTCCCTGATGGCACCACTATGACCGTGTCCGCAGGCGGCGAGCAAAGGGTCACATTTCCCAATGGTCAAGTTGAAGTTCACGCTAAGGATCATAAGGTGAGAGTACATGGCAAAAATAAAGAATCAGATTCTGGGAAACCAGAAGTACGTCATGCAAGAAAGTACGCCAGCAAGACACACAAAAATAAAAAGAATTCTAGTCTGTGAAAATGTATAGTTATGTTTTTACAGGTACTGAGATGTCAATATTTTGGTATTTTTTATATAAAAATACTAGCTTACCAGGCAAACGTTGTTTTACCAGGTAGAGGTATGAAAAATAGATGTTAACCTATTCTCAGACGTAACGAATATACATATAAAATTTTATCAACGTTGGTCAAGCCGTTCCGGAGGAGTATGCATACGCATACTCCTCCGGAACGGCTCGGGTTGCGCACTAACACGGTGACACAAGATAATTTTATATACTCGTATTATTAGAAGAAAGATTACATGCAAATCGAATGTTGAAAGTTATGAAAATCGTACACTTATTCGCGAAAATATACGTATTTCCGTGCATGACGTACTTCCAGTTGATTCCGGTTCATTTTTGAAGTGAGAAAAAAGCACCAGTCTACTCTACGTAGACTGGTTCTTTTTTCTCACTTCAAAAATCAATTAAAGCTAACAAAATCAAAGTATTGCCTATTGTTGCAAAAAAAACATTACTTATTTTTTTTAGGTCACTACCCATCAATTTATCCCTTAATCAAACCGTGGGAGAATAGCTCCCACATTAAATTGAACCTTATCAACTTGAAAGAAAGTCCAAAACCAATGAAAAATTCATACTACCCATGCCCGATTAAGGGTTATAGACTAAACGCGGATAGGATTCAATAGGCTATTTGACAATGTGAAAAAAACAGTATTATTTATACGTATTCGTATAAATTATGTGTGTAAGAACCGCTTTAAGGCATTTTAACTAAAAAAACAATTATGATTTGTAAAAAAACACAAGGTAAAATTTGATGATTTGTATCTGCCGCCATTGTATCGAAAACGGCCTGGATTGGCCAATTCTATGATGACGTCACAATTCAATAAAAATGGCGTCGGTCATTCATTCTTTCTTACGTTCATTGGTTGGTTTATTGGGAAGTGACGTCATAATACCAGTGTGGCGCCATATTGCCCAAGATAGCGTTTTGGCGGCTTATTTAGAAAGTAAATTTTCATTTGCATTTTTTAGAAGATAATACACAAAAGAATTTAAAATGACCACTTTCTAAGGACTCCATGAACACCAACCAACAATATGAGAAGGCTTTCAGAAATCAGTCAAATAGCCTATCGCCAAAGTAATAAATTTTACCAACCTGTGGTCTTAACTTGAATTGTATGCAGATTTGATGATTATGATATTAATATCTGACTGCTATTGTTTTCAGCGTCGCGAGTTTCCTGATGGTACTGTTAAGCTGGTCTACAACGATGGTACTTCAGAAACACGTTATTCCTCTGGCCGCGTCCGCATCAAAGACAGGCAGGGTAACCTTATAATGGACTCCGCACCCAGTTGAACACCATATTCTATCCCTATCTTGGGTATGTTGTCTTGCATAATAAATGAAGGGTATTTGCTGGTCCAATTTTGTGCCTTATTTAGTCTGCAAAGTGCCAACTTATATGTATATTTTTGTATAGAAATTTAAGTACTTGTATGTTTTTAAGTGCAAACATTATTCTAATTAAATTGATAATTTTGTAAATAAACTCTTCTGTTCTAGTTCTGCAAAGAAAACACAACCTTTGTACAAGATAAACTACTTTAATCCTTACTTGACAAAATAACAAGGTTCACATTTCAACTTGAGGCTATTTGATACCGTGCCTGAGAAGTGGCTTTGGGGATACTGTCCAATTTGAAGTCTATCGGGTGCATGTGGTCTTCCGTGCCGAATATCTTCTTTAGCGCCTCCCGCGCTGCCATTTCCTTAGCCACCGCCTCAGATTCGCCGAAACCTGAGAAATAGAAACGAACTGCTAGTATGAAGTCATCATCAACCCATTATGTCCCCACCGAGGGGCACGGGTCTCTTCCCTGAGGAAGGTACAGGCCATACTCCACCACGGGGGCCAAGTCCGGATTGGTGGAGGCTTGTAAGACTAGTGGCTGGTCTTACTGTCAGAAGTTTTCAAGCCGCCCCTAAAGGCCTCTGACTTGGCTTAACGACTGCCATCTATCGACGGCAGCCGGCACCAACTGCTTAACGTACCTTGGCACGGAATCGCTCGGAAAAAATGCCACTAGCGTTAGTCATAGACGGTGACCCATCCATAGACTGAACGCGCCGTATGTTGCTTAACCTCAGTGATCGTTCAAGATCACTCAGGCAGCCCAGGCTACGAGCGATTCGCCAGGCTACGAGCGAATATGGTTAAGTATGGTTATTCAAAGATGAACAAACATAGTATGCAAAACAAGTATTGCCAGAACGATTTTCTAGTGTTGCTACCATCATTTCAGTAACAGCAATTTCCATTCGTCATTACGCGTCAAGGATAAAACACACTAACGCTGTTGCGTTGGTGGCGGTCCATACAAAATACTTCTGCAGTAAATGACGTATGTAAGGACCGCGACCGCATCTTCAACCCGCGATGCCTCTTTATCAGAACGGCTCACAATCTCAAAAGTAAGAACTATGATAACTAGCCAATAACAGAACAATAAATTAGTCATGCCAGGATTAATATGCACCACCTCTCGAATGTTAGGCCAGCTTTCTATATAATAGTTGCTTTAATAGTTTTTATCCCTTTGTTTTGTTGAAACAGATGGATATTATGAATTTCTGGCCGTTGAATGCCCAGTATCTATACTCGAATCGTGGAGGGAGTAAAACCATGGAGCAAGCCACAACGCACACATACAAGATGTAAATGAAACAAACTTACGTAGCGATCATGGGTGAAAAAGACAGAATAAAAGGCAAAAGTGTAAAAGGCCTTCCACACGATCGGAAAGATTCTCCGACCAAGGTGACATTGGTCGGGTTGGTGTAAAAATTTCACGTGTGGATGCCGGTTGTCCAACCAAATATTGGTCGGAATCCAACGGCCTTGATCGGAAGCGCAGCCATCACGACACGCTGTGTTGGCGGTCGGAATGGATCGTGTGGAAGGCTGTTGTCCGACGCGAGCGCTTCAGTGTGCCGTTGGCCGTTACTGCGGGCGGATGTATGTCTATGACAGTAAGTTCAAATTCGGTAGTTGACACGACTAACTATAAATTACTTCATATGCTCGACTAAAACAAAATATTTCAGGAAATATATATCTTTCAGTTAATTATTAGTTATTACAATTATTAAATAGATGAAACATAAAAAGAGTGCTCTGAATAATGACTTAATAATGCGGTATTTTCATAGGTACAAAATTCCGTTTTAAAAGTAATTTAATTGACATTTTGTCAACTACCCAATTATGTTTCGAATTATGGTTGGAATGGGTTCGCATTTTGAAAGCCGCGAACGGGAGGTGTTGACGGAATTCATATCAAAATTGATATGCAAGCCTGTATGTAAATGTTAAATGTGTAAATACACATAAAATAACATTTACATACAGGCTTGCATTTACATACATCGCTTCTGGTCCCACACTAGGGTACCCTGTGTCGTGGAAACCAGAAACACCGACGTCATAAGCATGTAAACATCCAAGACCTGTGTTTCTTTTTTTTTTGTACCCAACCCGGATTCGAACCCGGGACCTCTCACATGGTAAGCAGATGCGCTAACCGCTGCGCCACCGATGTCGTTTCGTACAGTCGAGAGCACATCATGTTATACACCCATGCACTCTGTCCCGTTGCATTACGGGCGACTTTGCAACTCAAATGTGAACGATGACGTGCTTTCGACTGTACGTTGTCAATTTGGTCCGACCGTGTGGAACGAATTCCAACCCGATCAAGGCCACTTGGTCGGAGAGTCTTTCCGATGTGTGGAAGGCCTTTAACTTTTTTTTTTGTCTGCCCCCGTGTCAAGTTGACGTTTTTTGGGGGCAGGCAAACGACAAGATTTTGGAAATTTAATCACATTTAACGCTACGCTAGTCTTTTCCAAGAGAAATCGTTTATTTGTGGAATGTTATGTGAAAAGTGACCTAAATAGAGAAACTATGGTGAATCGTTGTGTATTACGATGCAGAAATCATCGAGAATGTGCTTTGGGAGAAGTTTACTTTCACAGGTACGCAATGATTGTGTTTCAATGAGTGCTAAGCCGAAAGTTGCTTTATGTTGAGTATTACCTAGTAGCTCCCCTACGGAAAGCAATATTAATAGAATTTACTTTCCTAACCTAAAGAACCGAAGAGTAAAAAAATGTTGCCATTCGTGCATGTTGAAAATCCCGATCATTACTTTAACTATGTATTTATTAGTGAGAGTTAGTTTAGCTGGTAGGCAGTCAAGTACATACGAAAGTAAATTGTTATGCAAAGCATTACAATAGATGAATTCCAGTTGAGAACTCTGTTTTGTAGAAAAAAAAATAAGAGTCAATATTTTTTCGAGTAAGATTTAACTAAACAAATCTGAATATCATCTTGGAGACATTACTACTTTCATATACTATTCACTTTTTTACAAACTTAAATCGCCTTTAATCAAAAGTTACAATCATCATCATCATTGTCATCATCAGGCTATATTGAGCGCCATAGCGCCCTGTCTTTAGCTTGCCGCATCCAGCATCTGCCAGCAGTTTTTCAGTTACAATAATATTATTATATTTTGATGTATGCACATAGATGCACAGAGGACATTCAACAAACCTCAAAGGCAGAAATCTAGTGAACATGAGCCCACAGAGACCACCGCCCCACAAGAAAAATCACAAAGCAACGAACTACCTACTAGAACTTCTAGAACATTTTCTGAAGCAGTCAAGAACACCAATAGCCCACAAATAACCAATCAACTCGAACAGCTGATCCTCAAACAGTAGAGAAAATCGACTCACTAATCCAACAAATAGGCAACCTACTAAGCCTAATAACAGTGCTCGTTAGCAAAATTCAAGGTTAAAAATCTTAGACTAGCTACATGGAACATCAATGGCCTAGAAGGCAAGAAACTCGAGGTGGAAACTATCTTAATAAGCAACAAACTTGACATCCTGCTTCTCTCTGAGACTCATCTAACCGATAGCAAAACTTTTAAAATCAAAGGCTTTTCATGCTACTTCTGCAATCACCCAGATATGACTTCTCATGGTGGAACGGCAATACTAATCAAGGAAGGCATTCATCATCACCAACTACCAGAATACAAGAGAGAGTACCTACAGGCTACCTCCGTGTCAGTAGCCGATTGGAGTGGACCCCTAACATTAACCTCGGTGTACTGCCCGCCCCAACGCAGCAAGGGAAGGCTCGGCTCGTCCAAAAACAACATCAAGGGCCACATGTTCACAGAGCTCTTCAACCAACTTGGCTACAGATTTATAGCAGGAGGAGACTGGAACGCAAAGCACCTACATTGGGGATCAAGAATGACATTGACGAGAGGCAGGGAACTAAAAAAATCTATTGATTGCAACAAGCTTCAGAGTGTGTCGACTGGAGAACCTACATACTGGCCAACTGACCCCAAGAAAAAACCCGATCTTCTGGACTTTTACATTACAAAAGGGCTCTCAACCTTGTATCACCACGTGGAGTCATGCCTGGATGGATCATCGGACCACACTGCTGTCTTAATGACATTAAGCACTACTGTAATATTAAGTGAAAAACCATGCACTCTCTATAATAAAGACACTGACTAGGAAACATTTCGACACCATATGGATAGCAATATCAATCTTGGAATACCACTGAAGTCTTCGAATGATGTAGAGGAAGCAGCACTACACATAACTAAAGTCCTACAAGAATCTGCCTGGAAGGCAACCCCAGATACTACAGAAAAGACCCAAAAATATAACTACCGCTGGAAGTCAGGAAAAGAGTAGAAGAAAAACGTAGTCTAAGACGCAAATGGCAACTAAGCAGACATCCTGATGACAAATCCAAATTCAATAGAGCTAAACACCAGCTAAAACAATTAATTGAAGAAATAAAGAATAAAACTCTGCAAGACCGACTGGAAAAGTGTCACCCAAACAAAAACGACCACCACTCACTGTGGAAACTTACAAAGAATTACAATCAACCACAACAAGCAATACCCCCTCTGAGACGCAATGATGGCAAATGGGCCAGGAGCAATGATGAGAAAGCGGAAATATTTGCTGAATTCCTTGAAAGTGCATTCCAGCCAAACAAACCTTCTGAGTCAAGCAACGATCCAATGATAGACAGAGTGTTACAAGGCGACCTACAAATGTCTCTACCGTTGCAACCAACCAACCCCAGAGAAATCACAAACCAGATTCGACAACTAGCCAAGAAGAAGGCACCAGGATATGACCTAGTGACAACGGAGGTGCTCGAACGGCTACCGCGGAAGGGAATTGTATTCCTAACAGTTCTCTTTAACGCAATCATGAGAATACAATACTTCCCATCTATGTGGAAGATATCACAAATAATACTAATACACAAGAATGGTAAACCCCCAAATGAAGTCTCATCGTACCGACCAATAAGCCTTCTACCCGTCGTATCGAAGCTATTCGAGAGAGTATTTCTGCGGCGACTAAAACCAATGCTGGTGAAAGAAAATATTGTCCCAGACCACCAATTTGGATTTCGGGCAAAACATTCAACAGTGGAACAGGTCCACCGTGTTGTCAGAAAAGTGAGACAAACACTGGAAAAGAAAGAGTACTGCTCTGCCGTATTTCTGGACATCCAGCAGGCATTCGACCGCGTGTGGCACAAAGGACTACTATACAAAATCAAAAGCTGGCTCCCACACACGGTTCATACACTTATGAAATCCTACCTGGAATGCAGACTGTTCCAGGTGAAGTACGGCGGAAGTTGCTCCTCCTTTAGAGATTGCCAAGCGGGAGTCTCCCAGGGATCAGTACTGGGGCCGGTGTTATACACCATCTTCACTGCAGATATACCAGAGACGGAGAATGTACTATGTGCAACATACGCTGACGACACGGCCTGCCTCTCTAGTAGTAAAGATCCAACTGAAGCATCCAGACTGCTGCAATGCCAAGTAAACAAACTGGAACACTGGCTAGACAAATGGCGGATAAAAGCAAGTCCCACAAAGTCTGTACACATAACCTTTACCTTGAGAAAAGGTGACTGTCCAGCAATCACATTGAAAGGTGAGACTTTACCACACAAAACATGTGTTAAGTACCTCGGGTGCCATCTCGACAGAGGTCTTTACTGGAAGACGCACATCCTGACAAAAAAGGAAGAACTCACATTGAGATACAGGGACCTCCATTGGCTTCTCAGTGGACCATCAAAACTCTCCCTCGAGAACAAATTGCTCATATACAAGACTATTCTCAAGCCTATCTGTATGCCATTGAACTCTGGGGTTCTGCCAGCAGCTCGAACGTTGAGATCCTACAACGATTCCAGAACAGGGTACTCCGCAACATTGCCGCCGCACCCTGGTTTACGAGAAACACCGAAATTCACGAGTACCTAGAGATGCCTACCGTGAAGCAGGAGATTGAGAACAGGCTGAGACACTACAAGCAACGCCTCCAACAGCACTCGAATCCACTAGCACAAGACCTGCTCAACACAAAGGGAGAGGAGGTGCGGTTGAAGCGACCCAACACGCTGATGCTCACACATCTATCGTAAAGCCTTGAACGAGGCCGCATCAATGGATGGGGCCTCCACACGCCACGAAGACAGAAAATCTGATAAAGGCTATAAGAGCTGCTTGCAGATGGAAAACAAAATAGAGAAAAAAAAAAATTATTTTGATGTATTACATTATACAGGGTGGCCGGGGGAATGACGTCAAAAAAAAAAATTAGGTCCCTCGTGTCATGGGGTATCCGAATCACCCCCATGTATGTTCCGCGATTTTTCATAGTTTCGGAGTTATGATTTTTTTTCTGAATTTTTATGAATTTTCGCCTTATCAATTTTGAAAATTTCTAAAAAAAAACTAGAAACTTTTTTCAATTACTTTTTTTTGTAACTGAATCTTCACAAGTTGTTCTTCTATGCATAAAATAATCAGCTTCGTAACTTTGATAAAAGTTATTAAAGTGTTGGTCTAAAGTCAAAAATTTACGTTCGGTAAATTATGACTTGAATTTTCAAAAATAAATTAAAAATCCAAACAGATGTTTTAATGGTTTCTTAGTTAGCCTCAGAAATGCGCAAGACTCTCAAATTTCATAATCATTAAAAAAAAGTACTGCTTAACGAGCTACTTTGTGTACATTCGGCCTTCGAAGACAGCGAGGTGAAGAATTATTAAAATTAACATATATTTTTTTCTGTCATTTCGTCTTTTCTTAGGTTATTAATGAACGAGTCGTCATCATCGTGATGAATAAAAGTGGTTTTGTCAATAAAACACAGATTAAAAAATTTGGAGGCATTTTCCGTTTTACAGTAATTAATTTTGCGCGGTCCGTTCTCGTGGGTCATGGGTTGTAAATGCAGACGCAACTTTTTACCTGTAATAACAATAGTCTTTGAGGATAGGAGGCCGCCGAACTATTGCTATCTCTCTCACTCTCAGCGGTAAGAGTGAGAGGGGCAGCGCAGCAGAAGCGAACACAAAACAAGTTTGTACCTCAGTCGTTCTCACTTTGTGTTTACTGCTACACGTGTCTTCATTTTGTTTTACCTCACTGTCTCGCTTTGTCCGCGGATTCCGCTGCCTACTTATTTGACTACTTTGCTCGTTAATTGGACTGTGTCTTGCATACTGATTTGGACTTTGTTTACTTGGAAGTGTAAAAGATGAGTTACACGTTAAGTGAATACGCAGAAATGCACTATTTTTATGGAGTTGCACAAGGAAACGGCCTTGAAGCAGCGCGACTGTATCGCGAACAACTTCAACGTCGTGGTGGGCCGCAACCTGAGCATTATCCCGACCATCGCGTTTTTATTAATACGCACAATACCTTAATAGCAGGCCGCATTCCTGGCCAACGAGGCGATAGGGAAGGAATCCCTAGAGTTGACCCGGATCGCAGAGAAGTTGTGCTCGAAGAAGTTCAACGAAATCCTTCCACGAGTACCAGAGCTATGGCTCGTACTCTGAACATCCCAAGAACTTCTATCCAAGACATACTTCACGAGGTGAAGAATTATTAAAATTAACAATTTTTTTTTCTGCCATTTCGTCTTTTCTTAGTTTATTAATGAACGAGTCGTCATCATCATGATGAATAAAAGTGGTTTTGTCAATAAAACACAGATTAATATGTAAAAAAAATGTTCTAATCTTTTAATCGTCTAAAAGCTGCTCTGTTTTCCTTTACAACACGTTCGGCTTCTGTTAATTTCTGCCTCAGCTCTTGTTCACTCCCACTTTCTCTGGCGTATGCTATTTCCTTAAAATAGCCCCAAATAAAAAAATCCATGGGGTTGAGGTCAGATGAGCGTGGAGGCCACGATATTGGTCCGCCGCGTCCGATCCATCTATTGGGGTACGCCTTATTTAAATAATTTCGGACTTGCGTTGCGTAGTGACATGGAGCGCCGTCATTTTGAAGAACCATGGTTCGTCTTAGTTCAATATTCACGTCTTCTAGCAACAATGGAAGTTCATGTTCCAGAAAGTGTCGGTATCTTTCTCCATTTAATCTGGACGGCAATTCAAATGGACCAATCAGTTCGCCATTGAGAATACCAGACCACAAGTTAACGCTGAAACGATGTTGAAACGTCGACGCTCTCATTTCGTGTGGATTTTCAACCGCCCACGTGTGGTAATTATGAATATTGAAAATTCCAGTGCGCTCAAAACGTGACTCATCTGACCATAAAACTTTATTGAAAAATCCAGGATCTTGTTGTTCTTTTTGTAGCATTGTTTGGCAGAAATCAATGCGCAATCGGTAGTCTGTAGGCAGTAAAGCTTGGACTCGTCGGATATGGAACGCATGATATCCTTCATCGTGAAGTATGTCTTGGATAGAAGTTCTTGGGATGTTCAGAGTACGAGCCATAGCTCTGGTACTCGTGGAAGGATTTCGTTGAACTTCTTCGAGCACAACTTCTCTGCGATCCGGGTCAACTCTAGGGATTCCTTCCCTATCGCCTCGTTGGCCAGGAATGCGGCCTGCTATTAAGGTATTGTGCGTATTAATAAAAACGCGATGGTCGGGATAATGCTCAGGTTGCGGCCCACCACGACGTTGAAGTTGTTCGCGATACAGTCGCGCTGCTTCAAGGCCGTTTCCTTGTGCAACTCCATAAAAATAGTGCATTTCTGCGTATTCACTTAACGTGTAACTCATCTTTTACACTTCCAAGTAAACAAAGTCCAAATCAGTATGCAAGACACAGTCCAATTAACGAGCAAAGTAGTCAAATAAGTAGGCAGCGGAATCCGCGGACAAAGCGAGACAGTGAGGTAAAACAAAATGAAGACACGTGTAGCAGTAAACACAAAGTGAGAACGACTGAGGTACAAACTTGTTTTGTGTTCGCTTCTGCTGCGCTGCCCCTCTCACTCTTACCGCTGAGAGTGAGAGAGATAGCAATAGTTCGGCGGCCTCCTATCCTCAAAGACTATTGTTATTACAGGTAAAAAGTTGCGTCTGCATTTACAACCCATGACCCACGAGAACGGACCGCGCAAAATTAATTACTGTAAAACGGAAAATGCCTCCAAATTTTTTAATCTGTGTTTTATTGACAAAACCACTTTTATTCATCACGATGATGACGACTCGTTCATTAATAACCTAAGAAAAGACGAAATGACAGAAAAAAATATATGTTAATTTTAATAATTCTTCACCTCGCTGTCTTCGAAGGCCGAATGTACACAAAGTAGCTCGTTAAGCAGTACTTTTTTTTAATGATTATGAAATTTGAGAGTCTTGCGCATTTCTGAGGCTAACTAAGAAACCATTAAAACATCTGTTTGGATTTTTAATTTATTTTTGAAAATTCAAGTCATAATTTACCGAACGTAAATTTTTGACTTTAGACCAACACTTTAATAACTTTTATCAAAGTTACGAAGCTGATTATTTTATGCATAGAAGAACAACTTGTGAAGATTCAGTTACAAAAAAAAGTAATTGAAAAAAGTTTCTAGTTTTTTTTTAGAATTTTTCAAAATTGATAAGGCGAAAATTCATGAAAATTCAGAAAAAAAATCATAACTCCGAAACTATGAAAAATCGCGGAACATACATGGGGGTGATTCGGATACCCCATGACAAGAGGGACCTAATTTTTTTTTTTTACGTCAATCCCCCGGCCACCCTGTATATCAACATCTACCTACCAATGATTTCGCTAAAAAAGTTCGGAGCAGTTACATATTAAATTCGTTACAAAGAACGGAAATTGAAAAGCACATTTCTCTTCAACCCCAGGCAGACTCAAAAAATGCATAGTTTTAATCAGATTTTACTATCACATCACATTAAACCAAATTCTAGACAACTTAAGTAATTAGACTTCGGAAGTTATTACTTATATTCATTATTACTTACCAACAAAAACAACGTTCGTGGTGGAACATTGAAACTGCACACCGTGACGCCCATCCACTCACTGCGGTCTAAAAGACGCCACTGAAGCCAAAAAACAAAGATCGCCGTTTGTCCTGGATCAGAAATGTTGCCACAAATAAAAAAATAAACGATTTTTGAGTTGGTAAGATGGTATTTCGTAATTAAATCGAATTTTCTACCGTAGCGTTGCCGAATTTTCCACCAACACCACTTTTAGAAACATAATAAAATTGATATTTTCTATTTATTTCAACTCTAATGTGCTGTAAATAAGGTAAGATAAAGAATTTGGATCTTACGATCCTTTCAAATAACACAAAATTCTCAACCAAACGACGGGTTGACCTTAAAATTTTGGTTCGGAAATTTGGAAAAGTAGGGTAGGACACAAAAAAAATCGCTTCTCTTCTATCTTTTTTGGCCAATATTTATGTAAGTATGCGTATACTTAAGTTGTTTTATATGTAAAACTACAGTTTTTTAATCACTTATTAAGGTTTTGCTGAACAAATCGTGTTTTGAAGTCAATAATCAGCAGAATATCGGTACAAAGTCGTAGGACATGTCATTTTCGAGTAGACAAAAATTTTGGTAATTGCTCGCAGCGTCCGAATAGCGTCACGCAACATCGACGCCGTGGCGACGCGACGCCGTCTGCACGTCTACCGAACACGGATTTACGCCACCAGCGTCGTAAACTTATCTTATGCGGTAACCTTCTTAGAGTCTCCCGTTTTGAAATCGTATGACTCGTATCGTGTTGTAAGATACCGGAAATACGCGCAGTGTTCTCAAGAAGGAGTCGTAGTGCCCTCGCTCATTCATGAACGCATTTATTCTTTAGGGCTGGGGAATGAAAATATTCGTGCAATCAGACCAGTAGGAAGACAAAAGAAGTACCGAAACAACTCCCCTCCTGTGTAAACAAGATGGTGTTGGACCGTGGACATACCTGTGTAGCGTCCTAATGACAATCTTTTGTGAGATTTTTGCTTCGCGTATTTAATTATGTATGATTATAAATTTAAATAATGAATCGCTCATAGCCCGGCTGCTTGAGTGATCTTAAACGATCATGAAGGTTAAGCAATATGACGCGTTTAGTGCACGGATGGATAACCGTTCTATGACCAACTCTAATGGCATTTTTCCGAGCGGTCTCGTCTGTCGGTCGGTCGTTAAACGGCAGTCGTTAAGCCAAGTCATAGGCCTTAGGGGGCGGCTTGAAAACTTCTGACAGTAAGACCAGCCACTAGTCTTACAATCCTCCACCAATCCGGACTTGGCCCCCGTGGTGGAGTATGGCCTATACCTTCCTCAGAAAAGAAACCCGTGCCCCTCGGTGGGACATAATGGGTTGATCATTAAATTTTAAATATCAGCGACTTTTATTAAAATCTTAATTATTGTCATTAAAAAAACATAACATTTACTTACAGCCACATACATTGCTTCTGGCCCCACCCCCCAAAGTACCTTTAAAATCTAATTATGAATTTAAATATCGTACCAACTAGGCAATATATTCGTTCACTAAGTGAATGAGCGTCCTACCCGTCATGACATACGGTGCCGAAACGTGGACACTCACGGTGGGGCTGATCCACAAATTTAAAGTCGCTCAGCGTGCTATGGAAAGGGCTATGCTCGGGGTTTCTCTGAAAGATCGAATTCGAAACGAAGTCATCCGACAGAGAACCAAAGTCACCGACATAGCCCACCGAATTAGCATGCTGAAGTGGCAGTGGGCCGGCCATATCACCCGAAGAACTGATAACCGATGGGGTAGAAGAGTTTTTGAGTGGAGACCGCGGATCGGTAAGTAGTGTAGGACGTCCTCAGACTCGGTGGAGCGATGATCTTCGCAGGGCGGCTGGCAAGAGCTGGATGAGAGTAGCCGAGGACCGTGCTCAGTGGCGTGTAATGGGAGAGGCCTATGTCCAGCAGTGGACAACCGTAGGCCGATGATGATGATGATGATGATGAAGTGAATGAGCTAAATTACCAACTTGGGTACATCACTATTTATTTTTCGCCGACATCTGGTATCACAGCAAACGCCAAACGATACTCCGGATTTGTGGATTCGAGTATAGTACATCAACATCTTGATTTCAGGTTAGAATTGCATTACCTTAGTGTGCAGCATGCTCCTGTTTAAAAAGTTGGAAAAACATACGAGCTGTACTATTAATAACATGTAATGACCTGCAGATTGTGTGTGCGTGTGAGAGTATGTATCCTTTCCTTGCACACAGCATTACCTGCGGAGATCATTCTCTTCTGCACATAGAGCCCGACTCTGTGGCACGCCAGAAGTGTGTTCTGGCCAGCTTGCGCGATGCCCCGCGGCTCCACTTCCAGCCCTTCTTGTTGCAGAAGGCCAGTAAGCATGGCCCAGGGGTCTGCGATGTGCCAGTAGTCATTCACGTCTTTACCTGGAAAGAAATAGTGGTCCATAGTCAGTTAACAAGTTAGACCTGAGATTTCTTCGTTTGCGGAAAAATATCATTCATTAAATCCTACTTTATTTTTAAATGTTCTCTTTCCAGCCAAAATGTGATTTGTGGGTGGGTAGATAGATGTTCCGGTCTTTCTAGTGTCGATCAATGTCAAAGTCAAGTCAAAGTTGAACAATTTTTGTTATGTTTGTGCGCTCTCTATCTACTGCTCCTAGAAAAAATATCAGAATGGAACAAACCTTGCAACTGAGTGATGATGAAGTCTCTAACGAAATGTGCAGTATGCTCTTCACCAGATGACTTGAGCAGAGCTCCGACTATGGCTTTCAGTGTGTTTGCAAGAGTGTAGTTGTCAACTGGATACTCCTGAAAATAAATTGGGATTTTGATATATTATTATTAATACAAGAGCAGTTTTAGAGAAAGGCTGCAAAAAAAAATTATGGGATGATGCTATGCCGTAAAATTTTAGAAGATGAAGTCATGGAGGCCTATGTCGAGAGAGCACTGAATATGATATAAAATAGGAACACTAAGGTTCTCTTCTAATCTTACACTATTTGTAAACACTAGGCTACTAAACTAATCTAACAGTATTCGTAAATACTCAGGCAAGAAAAAGCCTTAATGGATTACATTAATGAAAAAACATTAGATGCTAGGCCAGCCTGCAAGGATTTTAGGGTAATATTTGAGATTTCGTAGAATCCCACCCACAATAGATTGCGCGATCTATTGTGGGTGATCCATTAAAACTGATATCGCACTCAGAGTGTGTTTGATAATATCATATCGTTTGATATATATTAGTATCCGCATTGATACGAGACCAATGCTAATTGCTATTTGGTAAATAAATGTAATAAAAATAATAAACATAAACATTTACATACAGGCACATACATTGCTTCTGGCCCCACACTAGGATACCCTGTGTCGTGGGAACCAGAAACAGCGACGTCACAAACATGTAAACATCCAAGATCTGGAGTTTATTTTCTCCCCAGCCAATAATATTGTAATAAAAATTTGCAGGGCCAAAAAAAAATATTATGTTTTTCTCTCACTGTAAACTTTTTGTGATCAGAGTTGACATTTTTTGTATTTTATTTTGATGGAATCCGATCACTAGATCAGATTATAATTTTCATTCTTTGTTTTGTAGGTGAAACTGATATTGAGATTGTAACACACCCTGCATGCAATATCAGTATCCACCCACAATACATCGCGGGATCAGATTCTACGAACCCATATTTGCAAGTCCATGAATTTAGTGGTCCACTGCCGCTGAGGCAAGTACAGTTGACAGTAGCTTAACCTTTACAGGTTAAGGCAACAGCACTTTCAAGCTTAGTTAAAAAATAGTAAAAACAAAAATAACCCAGTTGTGCTTAGTAAGAAAGTGGCCTATAGATAACTAACAGTAGGGCACAGGCCTGCTCTCAGAGAGAGGGTGGGCTCAAGCACCACAAGTGCCTACCATGGATTGGTGATTGCAAGTGTATTACATAATATGTGAATGACTCAGACATTTATATTCCCTCACAATGTTATCGTACACATTTTGCGAATGGTATTGCTGCTTACAAATGCACATAACTTGGAAGACAAAGTCATGTCTACACTCGCAGTCTAATCTGGGTCTTTAGCTCCTGAGTCTATTGTTCTATCCACTGGGCTAGCACCGCTTAATGCATTATTGGGATAAAATTGATGATTTTGTAAAGAGAAATTTAAATTCTTTTAAATTCAAAATTTAAAGCCTTTCATGAGTAATGTCTAGGCAACATTTTACTGCATCATACTTACTGCAGCCTGAATGATATCCTTTGTTCCAAGCTGTGACGACACATGAGCAAGGGTGGCCTCGCTGGTGAGATGCTGCCTGACGCTGGCAACACCTTCCAGAGGTAATTTGGGCAGCACATGTTCTAGGTATACCTGGATATAGTGCTTGAGGAACTTTTCACCTGAAAAGGGTTAAGAAAAGACTTGTTACAAACTCTTTCATAAACATACCCTTTGATTTTTCAACTGCCTCGTTGGTCTAGCACTTAACATGTTGCATGCATGCATTTGATTCCCACTGACAACAGCCTAAATCTGGGTGTATTTCCATAGCACAGGATATCTTGGAGCCAAAGTAGTATGAGTACATGCACTACATGTTGGATAGCTCTGTTTCAAGTATTTATACTGCAAACCCAATTCTCTGCCCATTAGCATCTCTAGGATTAATTTCCAGGAAATTATCTGGGCCAAAAAAGGTATGTGTCGCCACATCCCATTGAATGTAAGCTGTAACCCACAATTTCAGAAAGGCACCAGATCATACAAAAGTTGGCACAGACCACCCAGCTCCCAAGCTCATCTACACCAATGAACAGGTATGAGTTTATGTAGGTATGTTCACATTCAACACCACGTACGTCACAGGTGACCGCTTCATGTCTTAGTATTTTCACCCTGGTGTTGAAAGGCTTAAGTTAACCCATGGGTACCTACAACTCATAAGATTTTAGTAATGTGAATATCTGCTCAAATGCTTAAGCTGTAAGCACGTTAACTTACCTTCAGCAGCTAGCTCTCTGTTGTCTTTCATTTGGATCTCAAGACCAAGTTCCCTCTGCTTCATTTCCTCCTTAATAACGTAAGATCTGTCTGTGAAGGCTTGTAACAGTAAATCTTGGTCAAAATCTTCATTCAGACGTCTCCCGAAGGCGTATAGTTCTGCTTCCAAGTTCCATTCCGCAAATTGATTGCGGGGGTTAGTAACTTTGCCTCCGTTTTTGTCCTCCCGCTTTTTCAGCTCCTTCAAAGTCGGCGCGACCCATCGGTGAATCTTTTGGGCTAGAATTCGACACGATTATTTTGGTTTGATAATGTTTTAGCCAAACCACTCTAAAAAAGTATTGTGTAAATTTACTCACCCTGTGTGGTGGCCGGTGTTAAACGAATAATTTTAGTTATCAATGGTAATCCGCGCCTCATTAGAGCCATATTTTGGAGTTATTTTAAGTTAATTATACGAATAAAAACATTATTTTCAAAAAACAATTGATTGATTATTTGACACTTGGTAAATGTTAGGTTAGACGTTTTTTTTAATGTCAAGCAATACTCACCACAGATTAAACTCACCTTATAAGCACCTTGTAAGGGTCGTTCCCGTCTGGTGTGTTGAAACTATGTCTATATTATTCACTAGCGGAAGTCTCCATATTCCTAACTGTTAGCATTAAAACCATATTTCTTGTTCGAACACCGCATAATATATTTTTCAACTAAAACAAAACTGACAAGACAGAATAATCAACAACTTCGTAACCAAGGGTACAAACGTTTTCTGTCGTCGCTGTTCTTGGTTAGCACATGCGCTTCTGGAATTCGTATCGTTTTTAGCTTTTTTCTGTACTTTTTGTTGGCTATTTTTGTTGTTCTGTCCTGTGTTGTGTTGTGATTGTCATATAAGTAAATAAAACCCCACTGGTAAGTGTATACAAGTATTTATTTCGAAAATGGATGACAAAAGAGTTCCCCCTAAACCTCCAGACATTCAACCATTCGATCTAACCCCAATATGCACCATATCCCTTCCCCAAGACGCTTCACCGCCATAGCAGATGGACACTTCTGATGTCCCAAACAGAAAACGCCCAGCGGTGACCAACCCGCCCCCAGAAATGCCTGTCAAGGTGTCTAAAACTTCAAGACCCATCGACGCTAGGAAAAAATACTCTGTCTTAGATAAGGCCCCCTTTATAGTTCACGTATCTCGCATTGAGACTGAGGAGAAATCTGGAGCGACCCTGCATCGTGTTAAACTTGGGCTGTTTTTACTGAAACATAACATCCACAACATCCTCCCGGACGGCATCAAGCGAATCGGTCGCAACAGAACCTCAGTAGAATTCAAATCCCCAGAAGATGCTAATGCATTTTTATCAAATCCCATCCTCACTGAAAACAAATATACAGCTGTCATCCCACAGTTCAATGTTACACGCATGGGTTTGGTCAGGGACATTCCCTCAGAATGGACTGACGATGAGGCCATTAACCTTATTAAGGTCCCTCATGGCTGTGGCAAAATAATAAAGCTAAGGCGCATACATATGAAAATCACTAACGAAAATGGTGTTACTGAATGGAAACCGCGACAAACTGTTGTGCTTACATTTGACGGCCAGGTTTTACCTCAGAGGGTGTTTTGTTGCTACACGGCTCTGGAGGTTGAATTGTACACATACCCAACAGTACAATGTTTCAACTGTTGTAGATTCGGACATACAAAACCTACCTGTAGGTCTAAACCCAGGTGCTTCAAGTGTGGACTGGACCATCCAGGTGATGGCTGCTCACTCAATATTCATGAAAGCTCGTGCATCAATTGTGATGGTGACCACCCAGCCACCAGCAAAGACTGCCCAGAGTATGGAAGACAAACAGCTATCAAAAAACTAATGGCTGAATTCTCAATGTCATATTTTGATGCAAACAAGAAAATTCCACCAATTTCCCGCAAATATGCTAAGGCCGTAAAATCAAAACCCTCCGTTTATCAAGCTGCCCCCCAACCACTACCAGGCCCCTCTCAAAGATCACCTGTGTACTCACAGTTCCCCCCACAACAATCATACAGAAAAACTGTACAGTTAAAGCCCAGGACACATGGGCCTCTTTCTCCGGGATATGACAAACGGGCCCACGAAGCCTTAATGCAGGATTACTCATACTCCCCGTCCCGAAATGGGTGTGGTTACAGCCAAACCCAGCAACCAATCTCAGATATCAGTGAGTCAATCGAACAAGTAGTTTCCATTCTTTCTTCCCTCATTTGTTCTAACTCTTTACCGGACCACGTTGCCACCAAATTAAACTTAATTTTCAATACTCTCCACAATGGATACTCCCCTTTCACTACTTCAGTGGAACGCGCGGAGCATAATACATAAAAAAACATGAACTAATATACTTATTAAACAAATTTAATACAGCTATATGCTGTCTTAGCGAGACCTGGCTTAGACCAGGTCTCAATTTTAATGTAAATAATTTTAACTGTGTACGTGACGATAGGTTTGACAACTATGGCGGATGTGCCATACTTGTCAACAATAGAATTCCTTTTTCCCCGATAAATCTCCCACCTATAAATAGTAGTTACAGAGACAATGTTAACAAGTTGGCTATCAGAGCTTTAGGTATTACAATTGTTTCTGTTTACATCACAGATCCAGACATTGCACTGATTCCATTTCTGTGTGCCGTATTTGCGCAACTACATGGGCCAAGCATTATCATGGGAGACTTTAATTGCCACCACTACCGATGGGGGTCCGATCACTGTGATGTCTTTGGGGAGGAGCTTGTGGAGGCTATTGACAATGCTGGTCTTTGCATTGTTAATGATGGAAGAGCTACACGCAGAGGCCAAGTGGGGGAAAGGAAAAGCTGTGTGGACCTAACTATTTGCTCTCTCGACCTGGGCTCCCGTTGCATCTGGGACCGGCTGAACTCAACCCATGGAAGCGACCACTTCCCGATAATTGTAGATGTACCCCACAAATCGATACCAGATAAATACATTAAACCTCTTCTCAAATATCGACTAACCAAAAGTGGTTGGGAGATATATTCAGACCTGGTGGAGCGGGAGATCCAGGCTATACCCGCATCTAATGAAGATGACTTGGTCTCTAACTATAATGCCTTCACACAAGCTATTAAAAAGTCTGCGGATATAGCCTTTCCGGCTAAGAAGCCTCGCCACGGCAAGATACCGTCTCCTCCTTGGTGGGATGAAGAGTGCACTCAAGTGATAAGGGAGCGCAAGGAAGCCGAACAAAGGTGCAACCAATCCTCCACCATCGACAATCTTGTGGAATATCGTAGAGTCCTGGCTAAGTCCAAACGAGTTCTGCGCCGGAAGAAAAGAGCAGGCTGGGTTTCTTTCTGTACCTCTCTTTCTTCGTCCACCCCTTCCACAACAGTTTGGAAACAAATAAATCGATTCCGGCATAGCTATTCCCCAAGGACATCAAGTGCCATCTCAGATATAGTTGCGGAATCTTTTTTTACTAAACTAGCCCCTCCATACGTGCCTGCTGAGGATGAGTTGAAGTTCCCGGACCTCCCCTTAACCAGTTCTCATGATCCACTGGATGGGCCTTTTTCTATGGAAGAACTAAAAACAGTTATTTCGCAAGTGAGGGACTCTTCTCCTGGTGAGGATGGTTTCCCATACTCTTTCCTAGTAAAATCCGGTCCCTATACTCAAAATTATTTCCTAAACTTTGCCAATAAATGTCTCGAAACTGGCCATGTACCAGAAATGTGGAAAAGTCAATTAATCATGCCTATTCTAAAACCTGATAAAAGCTCCGACGACCCTAATGGATTCAGACCTATTGCCCTCTCATCTGCAATGTCTAAAGTCTTAGAACATCTCCTGAAGAATCGACTTGAATGGCTCATAGAAAATAAGAACCTTCTGCCCAAAACACAGTTCGGTTTCCGCAAAGGCTTGAGTACTATGGACAGTGTTTCGGTATTGGTTGCAGACGCTAGAGTGGCTTTTAGCAAAAATGACTCTATGGTGGCAGTATTCCTAGATACACAAGACTTCCTGGAAGACCACTTCAGCTTATGACAGCGTTCTCCTTTCAGTCCTCAGGCAAAAATTGCTGCATCTGAGGGTTCCTGTTAAGTTGGTTCGATGCATAAGCTTGCTACTTATGTCGCGATCTGTCGCTCTCCGTCTCCCCGACTACGAATCTGACTATAGAATATTAAGTAGAGGCCTTCCCCAGGGCTCAGTGTTGAGCCCCATCCTATTTAATATCTACACACATGACATTAATTCTAGCCTTAATTATAATTGCCAAATTCTGCAGTACGCTGATGATGTCGCACTATATGTTGCGGATAATTCTATCGAGGTGGCTGCAAAATCTTTAAATATTTCTCTCAAATCACTCGGCCAGTGGCTTAACCATCATGGCCTTGATCTTTCGGCCCATAAAAGCTCTCTAACTATCTTTACTAGGAAAAGGCAGAGTAATATCCCTCCAGTCGAGGTAAAAATTGGTGGTGTAACAATTCCACGCAAGGAGAAGGTGAAATTCCTGGGCGTTTACTTGGACTCTAAACTCTCTGGTGCCCAACACGTCGAACACCTGATCAAAAAATGTGAAAGAGTTTATTCCATACTTAGGGTTCTTGCTGGTGTTTGGTGGGGAGCCCACCCGTTTTGCTTGAAATTAGTTTATAACGCCCTCATTAGAAGCATAATGGATTACGGTTGTTTTGCCTTAGAACCAATAAACAAAACGTCTCTGGTCAAACTGGACCGCATCCAGTTCAAATGCTTACGGCTAATTTTAGGGTGTATGCGATCCACTCCCACTAACGCTCTCCAAGTGGAAGCGGTAGATCCTCCTCTTCATCTTCGCAGACAGTACCTAGCTGATCGTTTCGTGATCAGGGTTTGCTCCAGATCGTCGCACATTCTCTTACAGAAGATACAGGAACTAGACTCACTGACCCATATATGCTCCTACTGGAAAAATAAGGAAATACCAATTATCCTACAGAGCTTTCGACGGGTAAAACGTTTTGAAAGGTCTTTGATAGCAAACGTGACGATACCTTTGTTTGAATACAGCTTCAATGTAGTTCAGTATAAGCCCAATATATTAATGAACATAGGTATCGGTAAGGACAACCCTTCTGCCAACACGAATTTCAATTGTATAGTGAATGACCGTTGGCCCGACTATCAAAGAATTTTCACAGACGCGTCAAAATTATCTCCATCTACCCCAGTGGGAGTTGCGGTATTTTTGCAAAATTCAAAATTAGTTTTACAATTCAAGTGCCCTCCGGAATCTTCAGTTTTCACAGGTGAGTGCATAGGAGTTTTGGAGGCCTGCAGGTTTGTGGAATCACATAATATAAATAAAGCCGTGATTTTCACTGACTCACTAAGTTGCTTACAGGCTCTTGACCGGAGCCAACTTAAGTGTAGGTTGAATAGCAGGGTTATTTTTGAAACTAAAAAGACCCTGCTCAACTGCTTCAACAAGAACCTTGAGGTGGCTCTGGTTTGGATCCCTGGGCACTCCGGCATAGTGGGAAATGAAAATGCCGACTCAGCTGCCAAGTACGCATGTGATCATGATGTGGATTCTAAGCACTATCTCCATTACTCCTATGACCTACTATCTTTACCTAAAAAATATCTGGAACAAAGCTGGTTGACCCAGTGGCAGGAAAGCAGTCGATTTAAAGGGGAAAAATTTTTTACTGTCCAACCGACCATACGGGCGAAACCCTGGTTCTACAAGTTCCGAAAAGTAGGAAAAAGGGTGGTCTCTGTAATTTGTCGGCTGCGTATTGGTCACTGCTGTACTCCAGTTTTCCTAAACAAAATCAGAGTCAGAGATTCGTCGATTTGTGAATGCGGCCTTGAGGAAGGAGATCTGGACCACATTTTCTTTAATTGTAATAAGAATATTCGTTCTATAAATATCTATATGTCCCTCCCGTCAATTAACATCCCACTACCTACAAACTTTAGATGCCTATTAACTTACCTGTCTTTTAATATGGACTTATTTATTTTACTTATTAAATTCATTGGGGAAAATGAAATCAAATTGTGATGTGTTCCGTCTATAAATGTTAAATGCTCTTAATATGTGAATACTGTACTTATTATTAATATAAATAACCATAAAACCTTATATCGTTACAGATTCTGCTGCATGATCCTGCATGACATTACTGTTTAAGCCTACAAAAAGTAAAAGTGTCCCGTTAAAGACTAAGTAACGCTGCGCGTGAATTTTGTTTATTTTATTAATTTTTTTTTTAGTTCATGTCGTATCAAGACGAGACGCGACTTGACTCTGGCAGAAATAGTCGACATCGGCTGATTGCATTCACCCAAAAAAAAAAAAAAGGGTACAAACCATAGACAATAACCTATAAGTATAAAACCTCATCATCCCCCCTCAATTCTAATTCGCCATAGAATAAGAAATGTCTTAGTAGGATATAAAACATGAAACAATAAATAACTAATGCAAAGTTTAAACACTGAAAAGAAAATATTTTTATTTTATCAAACCCTATCCCCCCTCAAGTTCAAGAAGCCTCATTATAGTTTCGATAATAATAATAATAACTCATTATTGTTACTTTACAGGTACCTACCTACATAACAAAGGAGCCATTCAATTGAAGCCTAGTTTTTGGACAAAATAGTTGTGCTTCAGTTTTCCTAAGGCCTTTGTCAAAATATCTGCTGTATTTTCATTCGTGCTTACATATCGCTCATTGAATGCAAAAGGGCCATATTCTAAAAAAGACCTTTTTTACAGGAAGGCCAAAACATTATTTTGAAATTGGTTTTCAATCTTTATCACCATTATTGATGACTCAAATGGCGAAAATAATATATCATTCGATTCGTATTTTCATGCACTATCTTGTAGTTAATTGTGTTTTCGTATGTTGTTTGCCTAAGTATGCAAAAAAACCCAAACGTCCCTTTTGTATTCAAAATATCGACCTAAATACTTAGAATTATCTCAAAAAAATAATAATGAATAATTAAATTGACGCATTTTTATTCTAATTATAATTATTAATCAGGTTTCCTAGCATAGAGTAAATTCTCGGACATACGTTTCCCAGAATAGGGTGAATTTTCTAGGGTAACAGATCGGAATAACCGCCTATTACCTACCAGGACTCCACTGTCTGTCTGTCTGTCTAGCACATAATAAAATAAATATTTTAATTTTATTTAATTTAAAAAAATATGTCGCAGTGCTAGTGCGCATACTCCTCCGAAACGGCTTGACGGATTTTGATGAAATTTTGTATACAATCGGTAGGTCCGAGAATAGGTTATCTATTTTTCGGCAAAATAACGTTTGCCGGGTCAGATAGTATTATATAATATTAATCACTTTTACCTGTTAAGACGATAGATGGTATGGAACCCTTGTAGCGCGGGTCTGACTCGCACTTGACCGTTTTTATTTATTTGAAGGCTCTGCATTCATCGGATAAAATGAAACCAATTTCATGGAAACAAAATTACATTATATTACAGTAACAATATTTGCTACGACGTGAGCAGGGTCCACACAGAAGACAAAAACCCTTTCCTTGATTTGATAGTTATCGGCTCCACCGCGTGGTCTGTGTAGAAGGATGCTGATGTGTCGTATAAAGTCGAAGACATTTCGAATGGCTGCAATAGGCAATAATAATATCATTGTACGGGTCCCCGATTTTGTTAGCCCAATAGTATAGGTCAGTTAAGTAAAGCTGGCACGTTCAACACATTTACACGTTGCGCTTGTGTAGTGTCTGTGAATAGCGCGCGGCGTGACGTGTACTGCATGCGCATCATGAAAAGTCTGCCCGTCTCTCTTGCGCGCGGTCTAGCTTATGAGTGTGAAGGGGACAGTTATAGTTTTACTTTTACTACTGTTTATATATACAGCGTGATCTTTTTGGTATTCAACCGTATGTGCGTTTCAATGAGGGATTTTTCTGACAGCTAAGAAAAGTTGTTCCAAATGAGCCGCTTTCAGAAGAACTAAAAAAAAAAACCGAATGGCTGTCAAAGGAATGCAATTTTGGACCTCAGTCCAATAGCCATGTATGATACATCATCGAATAGGTCTCAGCGAGCTGAATAAAAGTTACTATCACGTCAACAGCCAAATGTTTGTCCTTTCGGAGTTATATTGAATTTCAAAAAAATAACATGTATCACACATGGCTATTGGGCTGAGGTCCAAAACTGCATTCCTTTGACAGCCATTCATTTTTTTTTCGTCTGAAAACGGCTCATTAGTCAGTAGATGGCATTTTTAAGAGAGGGTTTTTGTTTTTCTAATGGGAATTGCCAGTTTATTCTGTGGTCTTTCCTCTTTTTTTTGGCTCTTGCATTTGATTGTGATTGGACTTCGAACAACTGCTACTGGTGCTAAAATCATGGAAAAAACGTTGAAGAAAAAGAAGAAGAATAGGAGACCAGAACATTCGCGTAACCACAATAGAAACCGAATGATGTTGCTCAGTTGATCACAGATTCCTTCCAGTTGATGAAATTACAGAACAGTAATAAAGTTTTTATCTGTGGCAAGCAATTAGAAAAAAAGGTAGGGTAATTCATCCAGTAACTGACTACTGAGCGTCCATTACCCTTTGTTACATAATTAAAATATAATTAAATTGTTGAAGATTTCTGGGATAATTATTTTCTGTTTTGGTAAAGATTTTCTTAGGTGAAATTATTTTTGTTCATGTGAAAATTTATTGAAATTTAAAACTATTTTGTAACCATTGATTCCACCTTGTTTTTAATACTTTTCGCTCGAATTTGCTAAAAATATATTATAACAAGTAACCCATATATTTGTATTTATTTATCTACAACGCACCTATCTTACTAAAACCTAACTCTAGTCTACACTTAAACTAGAGTCACATTTTGAATCAAAATCATATATTTTTAAACATCCTGTATAGTGAAATTGCATAAGTGTGAGTACTGTGAACGTGCCAGCTTTAGATAACAGATTATGTATACGATGGGTCACGTGACGTGATTTTTGCACGCCATTGACGCCTAGATTGTAGGGTGAGCGTAGTATTTTAATTCACTTTTAACATAAGCCGCCAAAAAGCTATCTTGGGCAATATGGCGTCGCACAGGAATTATGACGTCACTGGTCAGTAAACAAAAGAAATGGCTACAGATACAAAATTATCAAATAAACTTTTTTTTGAGCGCCTGTAAATATCAACTTAGCAAAAGTCACAGTGAAGTAATTTGTGATTGTAAAGTTAACGTACGCGAGTTGGCCCTAATGAGCCTAATTGTTATGGTCATTGACGTACAGTCGAAATTACGGCTCTAATCAGTCACGTTAACTTTGACTTTGCAACTAAAATGTAAAGATTTACCTTCTGTCTACTGTACGTCTTGTCCATAATACCTATGAATTTACACTAGGACGTAAGAGTGTTTTTAAAGATGTTCTTCGAAGCAAATAGATCACGGCTGCATAATTTGTTTCAGGATACCTCATCCATCACTTATATTAATCAAAGCAACCTATTCTACTTACAGCACAACTACTCGTAACATGATACCAGTCGACAGAACTCTGAACAGTAGCCATCCTAGGCGTAGACCTCTCCTTCTTCACCTTAGCCACTTTCTGAGACTTAAGTACCAAGCAGGAGACCAGCCTGCGCAGGAGCGGCTTTTTTGGCGATGAGGCTGGACCTTTCTTCGGTGTGGTAGCGCTGCCGTTTTCTCCGCACAGTGATAGAGCAGACAACCCCAGGTTCGGTGATATGGGTCTCCTGATTTCTACAACACAACATTGCGTCCTCGTCGGAGTGTTAATCAAATAATTTGAAGGACTTTATAGCGGTTTCTCTAGGAAGCTTGACCCTAGTACTCAACGGGAAACTTTTAACTTTAATAGGAAACGAAACCGCGACTCGGCAAACGTAGAGTAGGACGCCCTCTAACCAGGTGGGATGACGATCTGCGAAAAACTGCAGGCAGATGCTGGATGCGGCAAGCTGAAGACAGGGCGCGATGGCGCTCATTAGGGGAGGGCTATGTCCAGCAGTGGACTAATATAGCCTGATGATGATGATGATGAGGAAACGAAATTGCATCCCCACGCGATACGATCTTACAATCATATTCGAAAGCCGAAACATAATTGTCACTTCCTTAAACCTTCTGCAGACTACAGGTCAGTTAAGTAAAGCTGGCACGTTCAACACATTTACACGTTGCGCTTGTGTAGTTTCTGTGAATAAGCGCGCGGCGTGACGTGTACTGCATGCAGTGGTGGATTTACCAATAGGCTGAGTAGGCTGGAGCCTAGGGCGGCAGATTTTAGGGGGCGGCAAATTTGCCCCAAAATTATTTTTTTATCTTACGGATATAAACATTTAAAAATACCTGAATGTTACTTATTAGATTTCACCATTTAACTTAACCTGAAAAGTGGGAAATTAGACGTTTGCCAATCTGCTTATACATACTTTTTTATATTATATATTTGCGTAGGTGGATTTAGGGGGCGGCAAATTTGCCCCAAATTTTTTTTTGTCTTACAGTAATAGAAAAAATATAATACCTGAATGATAATAGATTTCGCCATATAACTTAACCTGAAAAGTGAAATTTGACGTTTGCCAATCTGCTAATAGATACATTTTATATTACATATTTGCGTAGGTAGTTTTAGGGGGCGGCAAATTTGCCCCAAAAATAGTTTTTTTTGTCTATTTTATTTTTATTTTTTATTTAATAGGTAAGCCAACGGCCCTCTTATAAAACATTAATACTTAATTAAAATTAAACAGTTTTAACAGACACACAGACAGACAGACAGTTCTAACAGAAATACAAAAACGAAATACCTGCGTGTTATTAGATTTCACCATTTAACTTAACCTAAAAAATGGGAAATTTGACGTTTGCCAATCTGCTAATACATACTTCATATACTTTTTTATATTACATATTTGTGTAGGTAGTTATTTTGATGGCGGCGCGCGGTGCGGAAACAAATGGCATGGTCAGTCGCTAAGAGTATCTGGCCGGAATGAAAGCTGCGACATCAGTTTATCCAAACTTGGTTAAGTTTGGATAATTTTTTTCTTAACTTGAATTAAAGCTTTATGTAAGTACTAAATATTCACAAAAAAAATTAAAACGTTATCACCAATAGTTTGGGACTTAGAGCACAATTAGAGTACATACACATAGCTACGAGCACTTTCTAAGCAATCGGGTTTTTGCGCTAACATGCTGAAATACTACGCTATTCATATTTTATTCCTTCATTCTAACATGAATCGTTTGTACATAAAAAAATATAAAACTAAAAGATTTCTTTAATTCTTCCCAAAAAAAATTAAAATTAATTAATGAATAAAGTTTGACTTAAAGCGGTTTTATTAATTGAGATTGAAACAGTATTTATGAAAATAGAGAGATTTATTTTGTAATTTTTACAATTTTACTATTTGCACTAGCTCTTGACACATAAGCCCTCGTTGATGGGAAAAAAAACATGCCAAGAAATGCAAAGAAATGTGCGGAATTAAGTACATTTAAAGATTTAATTAAAGTTAAAAAAATTAAAAACTTCTACTTTTTTACATCTCTTCAGAATCAGAATCTTATATTTCTTTTATATTATAGGTATTATACCTAATCTTATTATTCTTAGTAAATTTTTAAAAGCTCATAACTCAGCAATAAAGTCTCATACGAAAAAAAAAATTGGGTGTACACATCCACGTCCACTAGAAATATAACTGACCAAAGTATCTTAATAATATATGCAGCATTATAATACAGGCCGTCCCAAAATTATGGGGCATGAACGTACTTTCCCACGTCAAATATCGTAGATAGGGTATTTTGCTGAAGGAAGACTTTATGTTATTTTTAAAAGTTAGTAATTCTGCATTCAAAGATTTTGTAAAAATTACTTGCCTCGTCTGGGAATCGAACCGATTAAATGTAAAAAAACACCCCTACTTTTATGATGCCAATCAAAAGAATGGCCACAAAATAATAACTCTTCTTAAGTAACATAGTATTTTAAAAGAAAGGAACAGCATAAAATTAATAATTTTAATCAAATTAAAAACATACTGCCATAGTCAATGTTGAAAATGAAAAATGAAGATCAACAGGCAGTGGACTCGTTAAAATATTCGAAATTTGCGTAAGGCAAGAGGGATCAAATTTTGAGCATTTAATTATTTAATTTACAAAAAAAAATACTTAATTGACTATGGCAGTTTCATGTAGGTTTTTAATTTGATTAAAATAATTAATTTGACGCTGTTCCTTTCTTTTAAAATACTATGTTACTTAAGAAGAGTTATTATTTTTTAGTCATTCTTTCGATTGGCATCATAAAAGTAGAGGGTTTTTTTTTACATTTAAGTCGGTTCGATTCCCAGACGAGGCAAGAAATTTTTAGAAAATCTTTGAATGCAGAATTACTAACTTTAAAAAATAACATAAAGTCTTCTTTCAGCAAAATACCCTATCTACGATATATAAGGTACTTTCCCTTCATGACCCATACTTTTGGGACGCCCTGTGTACTCGTATGCAATACATGATTGAGCTTTTCTTAGCTCTGAGATAAAATTACTTCATTTATCTTTTTTTGGCAATGAGCCGTTTTCAGACAACAAAAAAAAAAAAATTACGGCTGTCAAAGGAATGCAATTTTGGACCTCAGCCCAATAGCCATGTGTGATACATCATAAAATAGGTCTCAGCGAGCTGAACAAAAGTTACTATGACGCCAACAGCCAAATATTTTTCCTTTCGGAGTTATATTGTATTGAAAAAAACTAACATTTTCAATAAAATATAACTCCGAAACGACAAACATTTGGCAAAACAAGTCTTTTAATTTTAAAATATTTTCTTTCACCTTCTTTTGTCGAAATGCAGAGTTCAGAAGGGGCGGCAAAATTTGAATAGCCTACTGGCGGCAAATGTGTTAATCCGCCACTGACTGCATGCGCATCATGAAAAGTCTGCCCGTCTCTCTTGCGCGCGTTCTAGCTTATGAGTGAGAAGGGGACAGTTATAGTTTTACTTTTGCTACTGTGTATATATACAGCGTGATCTTTTTGGTATTCAACCGTATTGCGTTTCAATGAGGGATTTCTCTGACAGCTAAGAAAAGTAGTTCCGAATGAGCCGTTTTCAGAAGAACTAAAAAAAAACGAATGTCTGTAGGTGTCAGTTAAGTATATTGTATTGAAAAAAACTAACATTTTCAATACAATATAACTCCGAAAGGACAATCATTTGGCTGTTGGCGTCGTAGTAACTTTTATTCAGCTCGCTGAGACCTATTCGATGATGTATCACACATGGCTATTGGGCTGAGGTCCAAAATTGCATTCCTTTGACAGCCATTAGATTTTTTTTTTAGTTCATCCAGTAACTGACCACTGAGCGTCCGTGACCCTTTGTTACATAATTAAATTGTTGAGGATTTCTGGGATAATTATTTTCTGTTTTGGTAAAGATTTTCTTAGGCGAAATTATTTTTGTTCATTTGAAAATTTATTGAAAATTTAAACTATTTTGTGACCATTGATTCCACCTTATTTTTAATACTTTTCGCTCGAATTTGCTAAAAATATATTATAACAAGTAACACATATATTTGTATTTATTTATCTACAACGCACCCATCTTACTAAAACCTAACTCTAGTCTACACTTAAACTAGAGTCTCATTTTGAATCAAAATAATTTATTTTTAAACATAAAATACTGTATAGTGAAATTGCATAAGTGTGAGTACTGTGAACGTGCCAGCTTTAGATAACTGACCTGTACCTAGGTTATACAGCCAGTATCCTGAATTGTTTCTCTGGCTGCACAAAATTCTGGACCTAAGCCCAAGAGCACTTCCCTAACATTTATAGGAATTGGGAACTTAAATCTACAGCACTTTTATACTTTAGCTGCACGCATTCAATGTATAGGTTGAGGTGCTATCGACTGTGTCTAATAGATGTATGGTGGAAGTCTTCGAGAATAAATAGACAAACGTACAAGCGCAAGCGTCACTAGCGGCACATTTATTACTAGGTTTGAAGGATAGTTGATGATGTGCGCATGTAGGTACATACCTACCTACACTGAAGAAATCCAATTAATGTATGAGAAATATTACCTTGTACGCAAGTTTCAATGGATGAAAATTTCTTGTTCGCATCCTTATTTGAAGTAAATGACGCCGTATATTTATATTCAACGTTGGCGCAGCGCATCTCTACAGCAGATAAGGTTTCAATGGGGAGTTCTGGTTTCCGCAGCTGTTCCTTTTGTTTCCAAACTTTCGCTTTCTTAGCACTGTATAAGACGATTATTTTGTTACTTTCTTTTCGTACGATATTCATAGGTCCTCTTTTCTTTATAGCATCATAGTCTTTTTCAATTAATTCTCCTTCAGTATGCATATTTTGGTATTGTAGAAACCTTTTAGTTTTAGTTAGTTTAGATTTGTCATTATGTTGTAATTTTTTCGGACAGTCTCCTATTTGAACAGTTTGGGTAGATTTTTCAACTATTTTTACCCTCTTTTTCGGTATTTCTCGTGGTAAGATTAAACCCACTCTTTTATAGATCCGATGTTTCTTTTTTTGTGTGAGTACTCTTTGTATTAACTTTCTTACTTTGTAGTAGTCAACTTTGCACAATGAGATGGATTTACTTTTATTTGATAAATCTTTTTCAGAAATGTGGAATGATTCCAATTGTACTTGTTTGTCAACATTGGTCACGAATCCACGCTGAGTGGGCATGGTTTTGGGTTCAGCACATTTAGTACCACGGTCTTCAGACCTTTTGATCCTTTTTTCAATATTAGAATTTTGATTTGCAAGAACCATCACGTTAATTTTTCTGAAATAACGATCACAATTTTTAGCTCGAGGTATACGAAAGAAATAATGAATAAGAAAAAGGAAACAAAATACCGGTTTTCGTGTGGACAAAAGATACGCAGAGTATCTTTGTATAAGAGCTTAGCGATGGTTTCAACCTAAAAAATAACAAAAATTCCAACAAACACCAAAACAAAAGTTAGTTAACCAAATGATTAAAAAATGAGGCAAATTCGTTCAAGAGGATTAAAAACAGCAATGATCTTCAAAGCCTACCTTTGAGTTTTCAGCACTCGTGGGACCCATTTTTCTTTTCCGCACGCCCAACAACTCCCTTATCTCCATTTCCCTTTGCATGGGATCCACAATAGGACATTTGTCACCAGGGTAGTGTCTCGTGGATGCTAAAGGAATGCGAAGAAGTAATATGATATGAAATAGCTACAATCCGATATACTCACTGACTTATCATCCATACGTTTTCTTGGAAACGGTGGGTTTTAGAGAAAAATTTTGTATGAGAAAAGTGTAGGGAAGGTACGATATATAGCCACCCTATGAAGCCGATTTTTTAATTTCGAACGCCTTCTCTCATACAAATATGCTATCTCTGTTGTTTACTGTTCGATTTTGACCAAATTTTAATAGAATGTTGTTTTGGTGACCCAATTGAGAAAAATTTGCATGTTGGAAATTCAAAATGGCGGCCGAGCTATAGCCTCCCGAAAATAGGCCATTTTTTAGACCTCTGCGCAAAAAAGTCGGCAGCCAACTGGGCGAATTCTGGAGACACGCTCTCAACAGCGTCGGGTCGTCGAAGGACCCAGGTATACCAGAAAAATCCGACATTTCGAGTTTTCAAGATGGCGGCCAAGATAACAAGATATCAAGATAGATATCTTTTAGTGATAAGGCCGCCGTCTGTACACTTAGATTAAGAAACACCTGTGTAATCTCCTTTCTTATGTACAATAAAGTGTTCTCTATCTCTATAGTATCTATCTATCAATGACTGAAGTTGACCAATTTTCCATGGAGATTTTTCACTGAAAATTTACTTTCAGTACTAAAGTCAGTACAAAGAATGGGACAAACGAGGCCGAAGGCCGAGCTCCGCGAAGCGGGCACGAGAGACCCCGCCACGGCGAGGCCGAAGGCCGAGCTCCGTCCAGGCCGAGGCCGATGGCCGAGACGTTGCGTGTTCCGGGGGAAAAGTGACAAACCAAAAGCCATAATGGACAAACTTGCGAGGCCGGAGGCCGAGCTCCGCGAAGCGGGCACGAGAGACCCCGCCACGGCGAGGCCGAAGGCCGAGCTCCGTTCAGACCGAGGCCGAAGGCCGAGACCACACGTGTTCCCACGCGTCAAAACACAAACAATAGTGGAGGTTTTGATTATATGATATCTGGCCATAAATAAATGTCCTGGCAAGCAAAGACTAATGAAATATAATTACTTTCAAACAAGACCACGATGTATCGTGAGCATAAACTAGGATTCCCCGTGACACGGTAACCAGGCAAAGTTACCAAGGTTAAAATTCACCTAGTAACTTGTATAAATCCTTCAATGGGAGTCGAACCCAAGACCTTTGGTAGTCATGCGTGTCATTGCTAGATCAATTCTTACTTGAGCCTTCTTGAATATTGTCAAAGTTAGTTTGAGTAACTTTGATACTATGACTTGTATTCGGTCTATCTTCTCGTCTGAAATAAAAAACAATGTATTAAAAAGTAGCTCTCCAGAGTATTGATAAATGATATGCATTTCTCAAGTATGTTTTAGCCAAAAGGCTGAGGCTTACCTGTGGGACAATTCAATACTATCGATGTATGTTAGTGGTGGCGTAGGCTTATCCGGCGGAGGCTTTAAGGCATCGTTCTGAAATATTTGTCCAACTTTTAAACCATCAGACGTGTACTCTCAAAGATTCCAATGGCTACCTGCAAATTCTATATATCAGACAGTTCCAAAACTTACATCATCATTATTCCATGTCTGCGATACAGATCTCTTACGGTCATTGTTCTCGGACGACACCAAGAAGTTTTCTAGAGATGCGGAAAGGTTTTCGTGATAGTCTTCTAAGGACTGCTTCGGCGAGCCACGGAACTTTCTCCGCTTTCTGATGGACAGACCTGTTGTATCACTGTCTTGCTGAAAGAGTAGATCGTAGAATTCGTTTTCAGCGTCGATGTTCACAGTCACCCGTGATCCACTAGAATCTGCTAAAGTACTGGCAATGGCCTGATGTTTTTCAGGTGTGACAGTTCCTTTCGGAGTAACTTTCTCGGTCATCTTTCGAGTAAAATTGTCGACTAAAGATTTCTTAGCCATTGCTATTTCTGGATTTATGTTCGTGATTTTCGCTTGGTCTGACTTGTCTTGTTTCACAGCGCTTCTTTTAGGCGACATTATATTCTTTTCCATTTGAAATGTTAACTTAGGTTTGTTCCTTTCCGTTCGTTGTAACGTTCTTGCACCAAAAGATGGGTAAGGAGATTCTTTTCTATCAAGTTCTTTTGGTCTGATGGGCATCACTTGTGTAATCCCTCTGGTAGGTTTACTTCGTTCTGGACTAGTATCAGTCCTTTTCAGTGGTAGTTTATTTCTCTCGAAAATGGCATCAGTTTTATTGGAACGTTTCTTTCGTTCTGGACTGGAGTCGGTTCTTGGAGCTGGGGTCTGGCGTGCTATATTCGGTTCGAATTTAGGTTTTGTTGGGGTTTGATTTATCTTTGGCAATACCTGGTTTCGTTCAGTGATAACTTCGGACTTTGGTTTAACATAATTTCTAGGTAAAGGAGAGTTTGTTCGCATAACACGATCTTTTTTCTCAATCCTTGGAGACAGCGAGGACCTATCTGGCAAAGATCTATCATTTTTTGGAAATGTCGGAGACCTAAGGCCTGTAGATCTAACTGGCGACGCAGCACGTGCTGGTGTAGCTAATCTAGATTTTATGTTTTTATCGTACAAATTTTCGGGCTGTGTTGTTATAGTTTTTTGCGGGAGTATATTACTTTTAATTTTGTTTTCCACTATGGTTACGTCACCAGCCTCTCCGACTTTGATGTCAAAGTCGCTTTTGTCTTGCCCTCCGTGCCTTTTAAAAACGGATATGACTACTAATGGATTCTTCATTTCTGCCTCAGTTACAGCTTCGTCTTCAGTAAAGGTCGATATCTCTTTGGTATACCCACAGCAGCATTGCACCGTTTCATCCTTTTGGTCCGTTTTTCGGCCAGAGAAAAACAGATTCAGGTTTACCTGTGTAGATGCGGATCCTTTTCTAAAATAAATGTAGAGTTTATAACATTATTACGTTATTTTTAATCCCTAATTGGACGGAAGTAGTTACCAGTTAGGTACCTGCAAATATTATATGTGGCTTCATTTTTATTCGCAAGCTCTGTTCGGGTATCGGTATGTGCGTCTGAAGTTAGATTCCTATTAATAATAATACAAATAAAATTAATAATAGTAATCAATATACATGAACCACATTACTATAGGTATAGACACTTTATTATTGCACAAATACACAGTCCCTATTTAATATAACTCTAGAATACTTACGGGTGTTGATTAAAAAATATGTTTACTGGTGATTCTTGTCTCTTGGTGTCAATAAAGTGACTTTCGACTGAAGGAAATGCATCCAGGTTTATTTCAACAGAAAATCGAATTGAAGTAATTATACAAAGATACTCGGAACGTTTACTTACTAGGGCGATCATTAATCGTCGCTGCACACTTTAACACATACTTATCGTCTTCGGTTAGACCTAGTCGGCCTGATATTCTCACACGACTTTTGCTATTGTCGTCGTTAGGTTTTAAATTGTTTATTTTGACGCTTTTCTTCGGTGACTTTGAAACAAAAGGACAGTGACACACAGTCGTCTCTCGATTCAACTGTGTTCCCGTTACTGGGTTGGCCACAAACCGATTCCTAACTTTAAGCCCGTCAGTTTCTTGCTCGTCATTTCTTTGCTTATCTTCTCGTCTCTTTTTCTCCATCCTTATAGAATCGAGTATTTTATTCGACTTTAAGGAGTTTTGCACTGTAACATTTTCATTTGATTTTAACGAGTAAGTATCTGGTTTGATTTTCAGTAGAGTGGCACTGCCTGTTACTGAGGTCTTGATCTCGTACACTTTGTTTGACTTTTGACGGGATACGACGAGATACAATGAGGTTTCTTGGTTGGACACAGTGGCGTGGATCTTCCTCGTCGCTTGTGATCGCTTTTTCAGTTTCTTTTGCGGCGGCTTCAGGGATTTGTTTAGGTTTATACTTTGGGAGGCTTTTGGTTCGAAGATGTGGTAGGGTTGATATTTTAGTTCGGTACTTGGGTTTTGTTTTACGTTGAACTGCACAAATAAACACATACATAGCGTAAGTATAACGAAATCCCTTACCTACATATTATAATTATGTAACAGGGGGGTGGGAATGTTACTCGCCAATACGAGTTTTACTACGACGTAATGAGGATCATTCACGTTTTGGACTAAGTTTGTAGTGTTATAGAGACGAAAAACAGTAAAGTATATTATGTAAAAAAAATATCAAAACCGGATAAGACTTTAGTGCACACGTCCGAAAAATAGGCGCAATCTGAAGCCGCTTAGCCTAAGTTTTTTAAAAGAGAAAAAATCCGTGATGAAAATTAGGCATGGTAGTTGGCAAATTGATCTGTATTCCTAAAAAACATAAATATTTAAGTGTAAATAGAAATTTTGAACCATTCCCAGATTCAAATAGGTAATACGGTAGTTGACAAAATGTCAAATAAGTTACTTTTAAAACAGAATTTTGTATGAAAATACCGGTTTATGACGTCATATTTCAGAGCACTCTTTTATGTTCCATTTATTTAAAAAATTTAATAGTTAACTAGTAATTGACTAAAAGAGGTACATTTCCGAAATATTTTGTGATTTTTGTTTTAATCAAGCATATCAAATAATTTATTGTTGGTCGTGTCAACAACTAAATTTAGGTTTTCAGTTTATATTTTATTTTCTTAACTAGATCCTACCGTAATAGGACGGGATTCCAGGGCCGGACCGTGAGTTTGGGGGGCTAATACTAACGTAGTGGCACCAATTATCGACACTTTTAGGAGATGGTGGGCTTCTTTACAACAATAAAGATCATTTAGTCATATTTAAACCAAAAGTAACGATTGAGTATGGTAAGGTATATTCTTGAAAGAAGAATAGGATGTATTATTTTTATTAACTATACATGGGCTAGAAAGAAATCGCAAAAAAGGAAAAAGTGTATAAATCTCCAGTCATCGACACCGAATCTCCAGTAATCGACCCCCAGTCATCGACAGTTACCAGTTACCGACACCCAGTTATCGACTATTACCTATAATGTGTATCTGCCAAATCACAACCCCCTTAGTGGGTAATTAAATTATAATAACTGTTTAATAATTATTCATTTATTGTCCACAGTACAATGTTCATATTTTTCTTTCTAAATCATACAAATACACACATAGTGTACACACTTTACTAATATAATAAAAAACGTCAATGTCAAAAAGTTTAAATTGTAAAGTTACAAATACGAATATTGCAACGAATCGGTACCTAGTAGGATCCCATGGTTATGGAAACAGGAATCATAGGGGGCAAATGCTAGTCAACTTCTTCGAAAGGGAGGGGTTATTCTTGATGAATTCATTCTTCAAGAAAAAGCCCCAAAGGAAGTGGACATGGCAGAGCCCCGCCACTATGACAAAAAATGAGATCGATTTCATCATAACGGACAAGAAGCGTATATTCAGAGACGTCTCATTGATCAATAGGTACCGGAAGCGATCGCCGACTTGTGCGAGGCTCTCTGAATATTAATTTTAAGCTCGAACGTGTCCGTTTAATGAAATCCAGGCTCCAACCAAACCTTCACCAAACTATAGTGGGATCTGAAAAGTTCCAGTCTAACCTGGAGAACCGATTCACTACCGTGGAAACCACAAATGACGTTGACATTGACCAGGCCCTCGAGAATGTAGTCGGAATCCTCAGAGAGGCATATGCGGCATAAAGGCACGAAGTCGAAATTTTCGGAAGAAACACTCAAGCTTATGGAAGAACGACGTGAACGCCCACCAGTCACTGCGTCAGAAAGGCATGCTCTAAACAGGAGAATTGGCAAATTAGTTCGACGCGATCTCCGATGCTCCAACACTCGTTCAATAGAACGAGCAATCGAGCAAAATCGGGGATCGAAAGTGTTTGTTCAATCTCTTGGGAGAAGCCATCTGACAAAGTTGACCACCACGGATGGAGTGGTTGTTTCCTCCATACCAGAGGTACAACTGAGCTCTTGAAGTCCGGCGGTAAACCCGTAATGAAGGAGCTCCAGAAGATCTTTAATGCTTTCCTCTTTGATGGGAGAACTCCGGAGGCGTGGAGTAAGTGTGTTGTCGTGTTGTTCTTCAAAAAGGGTGATAAAACCTTTCGCACTTGCGGTTTGCGGATGACATCGTCATCATGGTGGAAACGCTGCAAGATCTGCAACATATGCTGAGTAGCCTAGCTGATTCTTCCCAACGCATTGGTCTCCGGATGAACTTGGATAAAACCAAGATTATGTTCAATGAACACGTAAATCCGGAGCCAATTGCTGTTCAAGGCAGTGTTCTCGAAGTTGTTAAGGAGTACGTTTACCTCGGGCAAACCATGCAATGAGGTAAAAACAACTTCGAGAAAGAGGCCAATAGAAGAATACAGCTGGGCTGGGCAGCGTATGGGAAACTACGTCGAGTCGTCACATCGCCAATCCCACAGAGTCTAAAGACGAAAGTCTTCAACCAGTGCGTCCTGCCCGTCATGTCATACGGTGCCGAAACGTTGGGGTTGATCCACAAATTTAAAGTCGCTCAGCGTGCTATGGAAAGGGCTATGCTCGGGGTTTCTCTGAAAGATCGAATTCGAAACGAAGTCATCCGACAGAGAACCAAAGTCACCGACATAGCCCACCGAATTAGCATGCTGAAGTTGCAGTGGGCCGGCCATATCACCCGAAGAACTGATAACTGATGGGGTAGAAGAGTTCTTGAGTGGAGACCGCGGATCGGTAAACGTAGTGTAGGACGTCCTCAGACTCGGTTTTCGCAGGGCGGCTGGCAAGAGCTGGATGAGAGTAGCCGAGGACCGTGCTCAGTGGCGTGCAATGGGAGAGGCCTATGTCCAGCAGTGGAGAACCGTAGGCCGATGATGATAGTTTAGGCCCCGCGTTGATATGTCAGTCAGTCAGGTTCTCCTTTTTTTATATTATAGATTATAAAGAGGATAAAATTGTATTTTTGTGTGTTTGTAATGTACGCTCAGAAACTACTGAGCCGATTTTAAAAATTCTTTTTTTTGCCACCCGTGCGAAGCTGGGACGGATCGGTAGTAACTATATATTTTTCTAACTGGTCGGGAGTATAATGTTTTCTCGGAGCCATCTGTAAGAACCAATCAACACTTGTCGATTACTGGTAGCTCGACTTTGATTAGTTTACTTCAAATATCTACCAAATAAGGAAAATAAGAAGAACTATATTCGCTTGCCAAATGAAAAATGTTTAAAAAAATTATTATCGACACATGTCGATTATTGGAAAAGTCGGTTTGAAAAAACCAGTGATCGACACCTACATTTTACTAATATCAAAATAATTTTAAACTTTCGTTATAACAAAAATCGGTCCTATAGTTCTTCTAATAACCCGTGAAAAACATAAAATTCAAATAATTTACAATACATTAGTTTAATTAAGAAAATATGTACTCACTTCCTTAAGGATTTCAATAAGAAATGTTGTTATTTTCACCGTACCTACTCCAGCCGCAATCACTTGCCACGTCGCCATTTTCAAACAAAACGGCACATTTCGCTCAAATGTCAATGGGAGACAGTCAAAAGTGTGCTAACTACGGTACAGTGTCGCTATATTAAGAAATCGGTTTCCTACCCTTATTTTATTGAATAAAAAAATAAAGTGTCGGTTATTGAATCTTGTCGGTCATTGGTGCCACTACGTTAATTAGGGGCCCACCTAATTTAACTCTAGGAAAAAAATCATTATCATCATTCAGCCACAAGAGGTCCGCTGCGTTACGCCTCCTTCATGAATTTTCAAAAAGACCGGTTGGAAGCGGCTTGCATCCAGCGTCTACCTGCCACTTGGATGAGATCGTCTGTCTATCTTGTGGCTGGTCGTCCTACGCTGTGCTTGCCGATATGTGGTCTCCATTCGAGCACTTTACGAGCACTAAAATAGGTATGTGCTAATTAACGACACAGTTAAACTAACAGAAGTTTCGGTGGTTTCTTTTAGAACCAAAGATTTGCTCCTCGTTGTACTCTTCTTTGATGTTTGTAACTTATAGTATCGTTGGAAAGGCACGCACTCCTCGTCTACTCTGCGATCGCACGAGGTCTCCGAAGAAATGGACAATGGGTATTTGTAAAGATTTTCCAACAAATCTATAAAATTTAAAAAAGTAAAAATAACCACGCGAGCAGAAACAGTAAAAGTAAATTCGCGATTTTAAAATGGACCTGGTATTTCCGAAGCAACACTGCTACAATCCATTTCGATGCTTCTTGCACAATGATTTCATTAGACAAAATAGAAAATATTAATAAAACATTGAATAATAATAATAAAATATTTGTGTAAAATCCTATAAACGTCATAAAAAGGCGACATTTTCTGTGGACATTTTGTCATTTTATGGACCATTTACACGGAGCCAATACTTGAGACAATCCATTAAGCCAGTCCAATATTGGTAAAGTCCGTTCGCTTAGATAGCGTCGGTATACACGAAAGCAATCTTGGTTGTAGTAAAAAATAATTTATTTCAATAATACAACTTAGACGGCAAAAATACGGCTTCTTTAATAGAAAAAAAAACATGGTACAGTCGAGTTCATAAATATATGAACACTTCCGCGGCTTCAGAAATGTGTGCAAATAAGGTTACAAAAATATCTAGCATGTTATGCAATCAAAAATATATCAACGTTTTACTGGTCATAAATATCAACACAAGGCTTCACAAATATATAAACAACAAAAAATTTATAAATATCTGCACAAAATATTGTCATTTGTATGTCAACAACTATAGTTACATAAATATCTATATATTAATTGGTCATTTTTAATAGGACAAGCTGACCTGCAAATATATCTACACAAACGTCAGCTATATTTACGTGAACAAACTATAGGTACGAATTCCATTATAATATTTTAAAGAGGTTGTATATTTATGAGTTCTTGATGGTCACTTATTTATCTAAATAAAAAGATTTATAAAAGATAACTTCATGATGTCACTGTCATAATCATAACAACCGTCATCGTGCCTTGTAAGAATTGCATGGAAAGTTTGTGTATGGCATGCATAGGTATGTGCTGCGAACAAAAATGTATAGAGACTCATTTTTGCCTTATGCAAAAATTGTTTACCCAGACAACCACCAAATTGAATTTGTACAAGACAATTGTAGCATTCACAATGCTTACTTAGTACAATTGTGGATATCCGAGATGGAAAATCGAGAGGAATTAAAATTAATTAAAATGCCCCCGAAAAGCCCCGATCTTAACCCCATAGAAAATCTATGGGGTTAGATGGTGTAAGATTGCGATACTACAAAATCGCTCGTAGCCTGGGCTGCCTGAGTGAACTTAAACGATCACTAAAGTTAAGCAACATACGGCGCGTTCTCAGTCCATGGATGGGTCACCATTTATGACTAACGCTAGTGGCATTTTTCCGAGCGGTTCCGTGCTTCGCAAGGCACGTTAAGCAGTTGGTGCCGGCTGTCGTCGATAGATGGCGTTATGCCAAGTCAGAGGTCTTAGGGCGGCTTGAAATCTTCTGACAGTAAGACGAGCCACTAGTCTTACAAGCCTCCACCAATCCAGACTCGGCCCCCGTGGTGGAGTATGGCCTATATACCTTCATCAGGGAAGTGACCCGTACCCCTTGGTGGGGACATAATGGGTTGATGATGATACTTAATATTTGCTTAATTTTGTTTTTATTCATATACTATATCTACTGCATTACCTATAGGTAGTAGTTCTGGGACAGCACGATAAAAAAATAGCAAAATCATAGCATGTGATGAAGATATAAAAATATCAAAATGTACTGAAATGTACGTGTCAACCGTGATACAGGGTAAACGCACCCAAATGTTTGACTATATACCTCCCAATCTAGCCATGTCTTTTGTATTAGACTAGACCAAGTTGCCCATCCTCTATTGTAGGTAAGTATGTTCTTTTTGTGATTGAATAACTAGCGATGTAAAAATTGCAAAAAAGCGTAGTTGCAACTCACGCCAACACTAAGCAGAAGTTGCGTACAGATACCCCTAGGCCACTGCGTCATTTACTACTAGGTTCTAAAATAGTCAACGGAAAAACAAAATAGCACTGTCTTTTGTCCTCGATCTGTTTTCCCGTATTCTTCAAAAAATGAAAAATTTAGCGAGCGATGACGACGTTGCCATGTGGTGCATAAGAAGTTTGTATCGCATACAGATACAGAAAATCTATAAGAGACAGACATATGCACTGACAAGTCTGCACTGTTTTCGTGAATTGTCAAAATACATGTTCACATAAATATGGCTGACATTTGTTTAGATATATTTGCAGGTCAGCTTGTCCTAATAAAAATGACCAATTAATGTATTAATTAATGTATAGATATTTATGTAACTATAGTTGTTGACATACATATGACAATATTTTGTGCAGATATTTATAAATTTTCAGTTTTTGATATATTTGTGAAGCCTTGTGTTGATATTTATGACCAGTAAAACGTTGATATATTTTTGATTGCATAACATGGTAGATATTTTTGTAACCTTATTTGCACACATATTTTTGAAGCCGCGGAAGTGTTCATATATTTATGAACTCGACTGTACACAATATACCTAATGAATCACAAAATAAAACACTACTCTTCATCACTCGAAGTGTCCTCAGAAGATTCATCTCCACCGGTATTTAGAATAGGTACCTACCTAAGTGATGCAGGATCGTCTCGTTATAAATCCATTCTAAAATACTCATTGACTTACTTCTTTAATTGCGTGATCTACATAGATAATAGTAGAATGAAACGAGCTGCGAGCCAAATTTTCTGGCGTGTTTGCGCCGCGTCGGCTTCCTTTTTTGGCATTTCTTTTGTGAAAAGGCGCCACGTGCCGACTCGTAGGCGGTAAATATCAAAGTGACACTATGATATCGAACAGACTTTATCGTGTAAATAGAGACACTCCACTACATTGGATTGTCCTCACGTTGCCAATATTGGACTGGCTTAGTAGATTGTCTCAAGTATTGGCTCCGTGTAAATGGTCCATTAATCTGTTGGAGACATGTTGGAGACATGACGACTTGTTGGCACCACAGATTAAGATTTTATGTTTTGGTTTCAGAGTTTCTTACACTGACCTCCATGGGGGCCTATGAACTCATGTCAGCGACCTCATATCTGTGCCCGCAACCGCAACCATTGCTGTATTTACAGATGAAATGTAAATCATTATTTTTCCAAAATTTTAGCTAGCATAGCATGTTTTGAGTACCTACCTACCTTCCCTAAGTTCAGATATTAAAGCAATGCCGCCGAATGTCGTAGAATGCGAGTTCGACAATGTAACCAATTAACTCATCGGTATTGTCTAAAATTCACCATAATTTGTGGACACCTAAATTTTGGTAAAACGTTACTCTCTACTATATCTTATGGCGCTTTTACACGAGGCCAATAGCTGAGACAATCCAGTAAGCCAGTCCAATATTGTCTTCGTGTGAATGGAGCCAGGACAATGCATTGGATTGGCCCAAGCCAATAGATGAAGCCGATCCAATGAAATATTGGATTGGCTTACTGTCCTGGCTTACTGGATTGTCTCAGCTATTGGCCTCGTGTAAAAGGCCCATAACTGCTGGTCTCTACAATAGCATCGGGTATCATTTGAGCTATCACCAATTTAATTGGTTTTGCATTTCTTAAATAATAGGATTTTATCACAAAATCAACATGGACAAACCTTATGAAACCTTTATGTAACCTAAGATACGTAAATGTAAACTGCATGAGTAAAAACAATCATTTTTAATAGTAGTAATTAGCACCTAAAATCATAATTACAAAATCTAAATAAACCTTTCATTAAAATAAATAGTTTTTTAACACGTCCTCCGCTACCGCTCACACATAGGTAATTCGCCTAACCCTCGGTAAACGTCCACCTACAGCTAAATAGTAAAATGGGTGCAGTGTACATACCACCAGACCATGAGAAGACCGAGATGATGATCCATGTCTCTGACAAGACGTTCTTCAACACCAACTGGGTCCCTAAGGCACCGCCACTGTGCGCTTACGATATGCTCTACCACCCTCCCGATTACAACCCCAAAGCTGCTAGAGCGGATAGACAGGAGCCACAAATTATACGACATAACATTTGGGAACAGGTATATGTAAAGTAGAGCCGTTCTAATAATAATATAATATTTATTTCAGACTAGCTGTCCCGGCAAACGTCGTACCGCCAAAGTTTTCGTAATTTTTCCATATTTTCTCACCATTTAAACCTTCCCTGGAATTCTAGAAATATAAAAAACCAAAAATCAGCCAAATCGGTCCAGACGTTCTTGAGTTTTAGAGAGGCTAACGAACAGCAATCCTTTTTTATATAATAATATAAGATAAATTAAATACCAACAATACAAATAAACAAACAAATGAATAATCAGTGCTCATATTATTACTAACTAGCTGTTGCCCGCGACTACGTCCGCGTGTGGTTTAGTTGAGTAAAGTGTTTGCAAATAAGATAGAGATACTTTTAGCGCATGCGAAAGAGCTTGCATACTAACTTCACAACCCCGTCTTACCCCCTTAAGGGATGATTTTCGAAAAACTACCTTACACGTCTTTCATGACTTTCAATGAAGAACCTTCATGCTGAATTTCATTCGAATAACTTCAAAAATGGCTAAGTTTCATACTAACATTGCAGCTCCCTTTTATCCCCTTAAGAGATGATTTTCGACAAACTATTTTAGATGTGTTTCAAGACATTCAATGAAGAACCTTCATTCCGAATTTCATTCAAATAACTCCATAAACGGCAAAGTTTTATACTAATTGTGCACCCCCCTTTTACCCCCTTGAGGGATGATTTTCCAAAAACTATTTTACATGTAGGTATTTCATAAATATTAATGAAGGAACTTCATATTGAATTTCATTCGAATAATTTCAAAAACGGCAAAGTTTCATACTAACTTTGCACCCCCCTCTTACCCCTTAAGGGATGATTTTCGAAAAACTATTTTACATGTGTTTCATGACTTTCAATGAAGGACCTTCATATTGAATCTCATTCTTTCTCAATCTTTTGAACATGGTGGGAGGGACAATATTCGTCTAATCTTAAATATAAAAATTTCGTGTCATACAGTATTTGTTATCGAAATGGCTTCACCCGTTTTTATGTGTTTATTTCTTATGCCTGAGAATAGGTCGTAGGCTAATTATTATTAATATGGCAAAACAACGTTTGCCGAGTCAAGTACCTAATACAGGGTGTTGATTTGTACAGTTTCGTCCGACTCAGAGGTGATTATTTACATGATACTGAAACAAACAAAAATATATTTAAAAAAAATTATTTTTAGTGAAAATCACCTAAAATCGCGACAAGCGCGCGGGCGCACTCTCCCGCCGCGCCCTGCGAAACCCCGCCGGACCCGTCAAGTGCAAACGATAGAAGCTAAGCTGGCTTAGCTGCTAATCCATATAACTTTATGATTTTTAGGTGATTTTCACTAAAAAAAATATTATTTTTTTGCTTCAGTATCATGTAAATAACCACCCCCGGGTCGGACGAAACTGTACCGACGAATACCGTAATATAATGTAATATGTACATTTTAACATAATACATATTATTATAATAAAGGTCTACATCTGAAAATGCGAAGTTCTACTCGTCAATACGAAAAACTTTTATAAGTAGGTATGTGAAGTTCCAAAAAAATATCACCTATAAAAAATACCACAAGCCGAGCTATTATAACGTTACCGATAGTGGCGAAATTACTCAATTCTAATGACATTGCGGACGTAATACGCTGTTGCGGACATTTACACATATGAAATAAATACCTATATTCCATATAAATTGTCTTATTTATAAAGCAAAGAAAACGTTAAACATACGTATAGACGTATCAATATTACTAAATATTTCTGTTTTGCAGGAGAAACATAAAATAGTGACTTCGACCACCCATTTCATGTACGGCAGACCTACGATGAAAATCCTAGACCGGCCTGACAAGAGCCACTGCAACGCCATCGGTGAGCGCTAATAATATAAATTTTATTTTGAATTTAAAAATAGATCAAATGTATTGACACATTTTATCTTACATAAAGCATAAGTCTCCAGCACATGAGCCTTTACATTACATACGTCCTCTAATCAATTACGTTAATTTAAATTTTGATCTACTGTATCCTAGTTTGGGACCAGGACCAGACAATACTGTCGATTGTAGGTACTTCACAATCGCAATACCAAATGTTCCCTCAAACAGCCCTATCACACTAGGGATTTGCGAGAGATTTGAAAGCGACGCGATTGCGGACAGATAGCGCAACGAGCACGCCGCGACGATGCCACCGAACGTGGTGAGCTAGCGACGTGCGATCCGCGTTTTGGACACTCTGTGGCAAAATGGATTGATCTGACGAGAAAACAATCTGCTGGACTTTGTTACTTCGTAAATGCAGGTACCTAACGAAAATAGATACAAGTCAACTACGAATCCGTGAGGATTCTGTATGAGAATATTATATCATATCTATTTATGAACGGAGACTTTAGACTTTATATTGTTAATTTATATCTAACGCAAATGATAAAATAAGTCATGCATTTTATATCAAAAATAATCAATAAGTATGTCATCAAAATGGCGTCGAGAGTGGTAATCACGGCAACATCGCCGCGTCGGCGCAGCGTTATCGCGGCGCTCGTGTACGTGTGCTTTGTGCAAACGTGGCGAGCAGTGGCGGATTTACCCTAAGGCCCAGTAGGCCCGAGCCTAGAGCGGCAGATATTAGGGGCGACAAATTTTGACAAAAAAATCACTGATGATAGCAAGAAATAACTCAAATGCAAAGTACCTAAATATTGATTAAAAGGCTGTGAATATCTATGGCGAGCCGCACTGCACTGCAACGAATAGCAATTTTTATAGGTAGGTATGCGCCACTAAATTCATTATGTACCTAGTCTAGCTTAAATTCATTATGTACCTAGTCTATATGATAGGTGCTGCATGCTGTGCTGAGAAAGGGGCGCGGCGGCACATGGCCTGGGGCCTAGAGCGGCCAAGACTGCAAATCCGCCACTGGTGGCGAGCTCGCTGCGCAATCGCCTCGCTTTCAACTCGCTCGCAAATCGCATAGTGTGATAGTGATCTAAGAATAGCTGTAAAGAAAGAAAGAAAGAAATAAACTCACGCCCGTTATCCCCGAAGGGGTAGGCAGAGGCACCAGTCTCTAGAACTGGACCCACGGTTTGCCGAGTTTATTAGGTCCCAAACGTGACAAGTAACAGCTGTAATTTGCATGAAATAAAGAAATACTTACCCTCCAAATCCATACGTAAAAAATAACAAATACACGTGAAAAATTACACGTGAGCAAATTGTATCTATAGATAAGATCGACTCGAATCACTTCTATAATTACGTGTTCTGATATGGCTTCTCGGAGCATTATAAAATAAGTTAAATCATCTCTATCAAGATAAATATTGAGAATTAAATTACTATTCCTATCACCCCTCATATCTGGATCGCAGATTAAGATGTCTGTTGCCTTATCCAGCGTTATTTTCCAGGGGGGGCAGAGAATAGATAAGTAGTATTTACTGGGGCAGAGTGCTTAGCATTGGATGCTGTTTTCCTGTATACATTCAGTGGGGTTACTTAATGGTGGGGTTAGTAAATGGCCAAGCTGGTATTTTTTCTCTTTTCTGCCTGATTCCGATATTTCAGGTTATCATCACATCAACCGGCTAAAGTTGTTATTAACGTGCCATTTGGTGATAGCATTTAGGATCACAGTAGGTACAGCTGACAGCAAGCAACCTGCATCAACCTTAACTTAAGTTACTAAAACAGCCGACCGACGCGAAAACTACAAGTAAATACCTCTTAATAATAGAAGAAGAAGTATTTACTACTTTCTTTATTTATACTTACAGAAAAGTATTTATATTATACCTATAGGAGGAAGGAAAAACCTTCTAAAAATATCGTGTTATAGTATGCCTAGGAGGACATGATGTATGTATATCCTCGTAGTCATACTGATATGACTATTAGTATGACCAGTATGACCACCAGGAAACGGGGAAAAGCTTCAGCTCAGAATGAGAACAATTCATGTCAGTAGGAAGGTAGTTAAAAATGTCCATAGCTGCTACACACTATGCCGGCGGCACGGCCGGGCGGCTTTGCCGCCGGCATGTTTAGGCCGCCGGCACGACCACCCGCCGGCACGACCACCCGCCGGCCTGCCGGCGGCTCGGCTTGTGCGGCATTGCCGGCGGCTTTCTACCCTCCGGCAGTGCGGCAGGGCGGCCGTGCCGCCGGCATAGTGTGTAGGAGCCATAACACAGGCGTCATGAAGATTTTCTTTTTCATTACAGTTCCTGTTCAGAGTCCGTATTTGCGGCTCAGTCACATTCTTGAATGGGCTCAGATTCTGAACGAAGGAAAGCCCTCAATGTGTGACTAGTAGCTGCTCCACAATCAAGATCATAGCAAGAGAAAAACGACAAACTAATGTTACTTAAGAATATGCCAATAAAAACGATTGCTAATTATTAACAATTACTAGCTTTCGCCCGCGACTCCGTCCGCGTGGACTTTAGTTCAAAATGTTGCAACCCCGTTCACTCCCGTTAAGGGTTAAATTTAGAAAAACCGTGAAACACGTGTTCAATCAATTGTGATGAAGAGTATTTATTTCAAGTTTCAAGAAAATCTGACAACATTTTTTTATACCTCCATACAAACTTTAACACCGCCGTATACCCCTTTAGAGGGTGATTTTCAAAAAATCCTTTCTCAGTGCTCCCCTAGGCTCCCTAAGGAACTCCCATGCCAAATTTCAACCCCCTAGGTTCAGTAGTTTGGGCTCTGCGTTGATTCTAAGTCAGTCAGTCAGTTTCTCCTTTTATATATATAGAAGATTGTTTTAAATAGTAACTACAACAGTTGACCATCTCGTTAAGTCCGTCCGAGACGCTAAAGTTCCAGTCTGCGTGCTAAATGGGTGAAAGCTTGCTATATTGCGTGCACTAAGGTCCGAAACACATAACCGCGTTGCGATGCGCCGCAACGCTAAAAATGGCAGTTTGCGTTGCGTGCGGCGTTGCGGCGCGGCGTCGCAATTATGTATGTATTATAAATGAACACACAATTTTTCTGTTTTAACTAGGTATTTCACATGCGCTAAAAGTATCCGTAACTTATTTGCAAACACTTTATACTCAACTAAAGCCCAGCTAGTACATTATATTATGATTTAGTAGAAGATGAAAAGAGATGTTACGGGTACATTCATATGTCCCGAACCAAATTATTTCAACTTCACTATATTTTTCTAGACCAAAATTTTTTTCATAGTGGTCAGATCTAGCTAAAAAGTGGCTAAAGTGGCAACACTGATCGGGATCCGAAAAGCGGATGACGTCATCAGAAGGAATATCGCACTCTCCGGCGCAGAAATGCCGATCCAGTTCCAGTGCACGCAATACTATAGAAATCAATACAAAGCAACAAATCCGTCCGCTTCGTAGGTACGGATAGATTCCGATCCGATGCAGTGGACGGTTAGCTTTAATTTCGTTCGTTAACACTAGTACCCTGATTTGTATCATGATGGAATCATGTATGAATCGAACTTCAAAAACTGGTACTAATAATAAGTTCGTTCTCTGTTCTATACTTTATGTGTAAAAGTACCAGGACAACATAAATTTGTAAGAGGTACATAAATATTTGTTAAAAAATTCTCAAGTATGGAATACCTAAAGTGGAACTAGTGGTAACGAAGTTATCGTTATCACCATTATTTCAAGTTCCGTTCATAGTGGAACTTAACAGTCTGTCTTACCACAAAAAATAAAATAAACACTGGTTTAACTAACATGCGTTTAATTAAACAATGTCTAAATATTTAATCATTGTTTAACGGTGTGTTTACCAACCGGACCCCTTCGTCTGTCTAACTTTAAACAATGTCTAAGCCGTATCTTTTCTACGCAACAGTTAAACACTGTTTTATGGTACAATAGCACTTTTTTTAGACACGTGCTCAGCAGATGTTTTAGTTTTTTGTAGTACGACTGTAAGTGTTGATAAAATGTACTTATCATTAGTTCCATTATGGTTCCGACTTCGGCCGGCGCGGACCAAAACCAGAGGGAGGGGGACGTCCAGTGGCTTGCGCTGCTGGATGTCCCGCGGGGTCCACTATGGGCCCCGCACCCGTAACCCCACACTGAGTGGGGCCGGGGGCTTTCGGGCTGCGAGGAGACAACCTCTATAAAAAACACACGGTGGGGACCCTCCTCTATGTCCCTCTGCTCAGCAGAGGGCATAGAGGAAGTTGAGGGAGGGTCACAGACGGCAGGTTGGGGGACCTGCCGTCCAACATCGTGACGGGAGAAGGGGGTGGGTGGCCCATGCCCCTTCTCCAGTGAGGGCGGGCCCGACTCCTTGCGAGTCGGGTCGACGTCGCCGGGGCGCCGCTGTCGCATTCGCGTTGTGGTTCACACCACTTGCGAGATCCGGCGGCGCCCCATTGCACGAGCGACAGGACGGCCCCCGGGGTGTTTTAGGAGATATGCCTGATATGCCTCTCCTATTATTCGGAGAGGTGAGTCCGACATACGGCCGTCGCCCTCCCCCAAGGGTGGCGGTTATGGTGCACAAAGCATTTCACCCCGTTAACAAAAAAAAGGGTAAAAACGAAGGAATTAATTCACCCCGTGCTCAATGCACCCAGGTTTTTTGGCACGGGGTGAGTTAATTCCACTTTTCAGTCGAACTAGTCGAACCTAGGTGAACTATCTCAGGTGAATTAACGATCCAGCTAAGGCTCAATTCACACTGACGCAGAGTCGTCACGTTTTTAACTGTTCTAAATTCATCTCTATTTCTCTATCAATACGGTACGAATTCGTGATGCCAAAATTTGAAAACCCTCAGCGACGCGGGTCTGCGCGCGAATTTGCGCGTCTTCGCCTGCAAATTTTCAAATTTTCGCAATACAACGTATCGTATTGATAGAGAAATAGAGATTAATTTAGAACAGTTAAAAAACGCGACGCTTCGCTTCGACTCTGCGCCAGTGTGAATTGAGCCTCAGCGTCATAATTGGACGTAGTTTAGCAGAAACGTTCCAACCCACACAAAGTGACTTTTGAGATATTTGAGATTTAGGTATAAGCTGATCTACGCGCTCCATACATTTGGGTTGATTTCAATATGCCATAACTTTGCACATACTCATTGGATCGCTATCCGAGTCTTTGATTCTTAAAGTATAGAAGATAGTGATTATTTTGGTATATTTAACTCAAAAATGACCATATTGTGGGTTGGAACGTTTCTGCTAAACTACGTCCAATTTGCCTACCAATTTGTGGCCTCGCTTCGGAAGCTAGGACTAGGCGCTGTGGTTATATTCCTTATTATCAGTCTCGAATACAGTCGACAACACATCATCCTATACATCCATGCACTATACTCTGTTGCATTACCGGCGACTTTGCAACTAAAATATGAAGATTGACTTGCTGTCGACTGTAAACACCTTACACGAAAAAATTGAAACTTGATGTGAAAAGTTTATCGTAATCACTAGGGCTGCCGCCTTTAAAATTCGTCCTTTAAGACCTTATAAGTCGCGTTTTGTTTAAATGTCGTATTTTTTCGCTTTATGCCTAGAACGGCGTCAGTCTATTTAGTAGATTGCATAAATGGGCATTTCTCCACGGGGTCCGAATTTGACGGCCCGGCTCTAGGTTCTCGCCTACCTGGAGAACATGCAAACTTTGCTGAAAACAGTTTGCAACTCACAGAAAAAAATCTGAAATGGCTGAAAATTACCTTCGGTGGCTTGTCCCCAACCCAAAACTTGACAATTTATAATTATTTCTATAAAACTCAGACTTTTTTCCGGGAATCTATATATGTTCACATATTGTCAGATAGTTAAAGTACCTCTCATTTAAATATCATAAGAATCTAATCAATAGTTCGCCTACAATAGCAAGATGTTTGAGTGTCCCTTGCTTCTGCCTGAATTCGGTGGCACTTATGAACCAAGCGTTTCTTCGATCGTAGATTACTCTAGGAATTTACGGTGTGGACGAGCCATTAGGTCAGTCACCCCGCAGCGCCCGAGGTCAACGGACGGGTGATTGAATAAAAGTCTTGGGAAATATCAGGGTAAGTAATTCATTCTTCAGATTTGGTCCAGGGCACACTTTGACTTCGGTGGAGGTGTTATTAGGAAGAATACGTATTGACTGTAAAATCTAGTGCCTACTGCATAATTTATCTCAGTGACTACTTTCTAGTGCCTTGAGCTGGGGTTGATACGTGGTGTTGTATAACAGTGAACTTGAAAAAACTATCTTTTCTGATTTCGGTGTGCTGGATTTCGGAGGCTTTTTGAGCACCAAAGTCAGAAAAACTTCCACCGAAGTCAAATTTGCTTAATTTCAGTGTATTTCGTTCGACTTTAGAGAACCGAGGTCAGATTCCTTACTTGTAAGTTTCAAGTAGGATATTCGCATTTGTTTTTTTGGAAAAGTAATCGCTTACGAGTACTGTGAAAGAAAACATCGTGTGGAAACCTACGAATAGTTTTACACGTGTAGATATTTTCTTTACTGTTAATAATAACGACAAAAATATGTTGTTTTTGTCATAATTGATTCCAGTCAGATTAAAAACTGCTGCAGCAGCAACTACAAAAATATGTTGTCTCTGTCATAATTGATTTCAGTAAGATTAAAAACTGCTGCAGCAGCAACTACGTACTTTCTTTAACTTGAAAATGTGAAACACACATGTTTCACACCTATTCGTGTGTACATTTTTTCATGTGTATTTATTATGTCTGTGTTTGTGAATTATGTGAATGTGTCAACAATGGCAAGTTTAAAGTACCTACAAGAAAGAAAGTGCGTGTACATTTCTTTAACATAGTTTTCTTATAGTTTGTGGTCAGTCGGTGTGTACGTTTATGTAGGTATGTACAATAGGCTCTACATCAACCTACTCTACCTACCATTCTATTTTCTTTGACAAGAGGTTGTGTAACGGACCAGGTTCCATACATGTGCTCACGATCGATAATATAATCTGAATTGTTTTTTTGTCGAGAGGTTTTCGAATGGAAGTTACGAGGAACCGAGACATAGCTTAGTTTATTTACTTTTCCTAAATAAAATACAGCTAGTTATATTTTGTTTCTGATTTCGGTGTAGTCTGATTTCGGTGATTTAAATATTTCGTTATACAGGGTTACAGGGAAAGTCGTACACAATATTAAAGGAGGTTATTATTTAGGTCGTTTCTGATGGATTTTATCCTATTATATAGGGTCCGAAAGTTAACCGTTATGGAGATATTGACTGTTAAAGATTTAAAAAAAATATCAATTTTTTTTGGCTTTTTGATTGATTTTTTCTCAGAATAGAGCTCATAAAGTGGTTTTTTTAATGAATTTAGTTAGAAGGCATGTCAATTGATAAAAAATATCAGCAAAAGCTGCACCTACTACTAACAGCTTTAAAAAACTGCTCGGCAACGGTTAGAATTAAATAATTTTTCTCTAAATATTTTTCACATTGAAGCTCTTAAAGAAAAAATTACGTATGGAACTTATTCTGCAAATAATTTTAAAAACTTCTACGACTCTTTAACTATTCAAAAAGGTATAACATTTAATAGGTATGTGCATGAAATTTTAAAATAATGTTATTTGAGTAGGCTCTAGTGGTAGTAAACTGAACTTCGATACAAAAAAAATCTTTTTGCTTCCTGGCACCTTTAAACTATGTAAAAAGGTCAGATAGGCTTTTTTTGTGCTCTGGAGACATGCTGTGTTCAGGTACCTACCTATTTCAGTATTTCTTTTGTAGAATATTCTATAAAATTTATAATCTATTAGTTTTGTGTTAGTCTGCTCGTGTGATTCTTACGTGGTAGATGTGTTAATACGTGCTCTGCAAATGATTTGCGTTTTAGAAACTTCTACGTCTCTTTAGGTATAAAAAAACGTATATCACTTGCTATTACATCGAAAAAACGTTAGCCAAGTGTCACTTAAGATGACAAACGGTAAATTTTTAGTTGAGGTAAATACGTGCTCTTTGACAATTTCCCGTAAAACGCGACTTAGTTTGGATTTTGGTATTTATTCTCATCTTCATTGTGTGACTTGGCTTGGATTTTGAACTCAACTAAACATTTACCGTTTGTCATCTTAAGTGACACTTGGCTAACGTTTTTTCGATGTAATTAATAGCAAGTGATATACGTTTTTTTTATACCTAAAGAGACGTAGAAGTTTCTAAAACGCAAATCATTTGCAGAGCACGTATTAACACATCTACTACGGAAGAATCACACGAGCAGACTAACACAAAAATAATAGATAGATAGAATATTCTAAAAAAGAAATACTGAAATAGGTAGGTACCTGAACACAGCATGTCTCCAGAGCACAAAAAAGCCTATCTGACCTTTTTAAGATGCCAGGAAGTAAAAAGATATTTTTTTTATCGAAGTTCAGTTATGTAGGTACTACCACGAGAGCCTACTCAAATAACATTATTTTAAAATTTCATGCACATACCTATTAAATGTTATACCTTTTTGAATAGTTAAAGAGTCGTAGAAGTTTTTAAAATTATTTGCAGAATAAGTTCCATACGTAATTTTTTCTTTAAGAGCTTCAATGTGAAAAATATTTAGAGAAAAATTATTTAATTCTAACCGTTGCCGAGCAGTTTTTTAAAGCTGTTAGTAGTAGGTGCAGCTTTTGCTGATATTTTTTATCAATTGACATGCCTTCTAACTAAATTCATTAAAAAAACCACTTTATGAGCTCTATTCTGAGAAAAAATCAATCAAAAAGCCAAAAAAACTTGATATTTTTTTAAAATCTTTAACAGTCAATATCTCCATAACGGTTAACTTTCGGACCCTATATAATAGGATAAAATCCATCAGAAACGACCTAAATAATAACCTCCTTTAATATTGTGTACGACTTTCCCTGTAACCCTGTATAACCGAGAACCTGGGTACCCAAAATATATCACGTTTTACAGTTTTTAGCCCTTTATCTAAAACAATCGATAAAATTCCCGAAAGAGAAAAAAATAAATAACCACCGAAGTCAGCCATTTTTGCCTCTTCTGGAGAAATGCAAACAATAATATTTTATAGAAGGTGAAATAGTCAATTTTTAATTTAAAATATGATTTAGTTAAGTTTAGTTTTCAGTTTAGAGAAATTGTTAAATATATTAAAAATCTTTTTACTGTCTGTGAATTCATATTAATAATTTCCTTCGATATAGTATATATCGCAGTAGGACTTATAGCTGTTGAACTATAATTCAGTATGTCCATGAAACTTTATCCTTCCTCTCTTCAAACCTATATCGCAATAGGTCTAACTAGCTATATGTCAAGTTCGCACTATGTCTAGTCATAACGCAACTTAGTCCATCTACGCATAAGGCATATCGATCTTAAAGGAAATTGATTGCAAATTTTGTAATTTTTTAATATTTTTTTGTAAAAAAAACAACTAAAAACAAACTTTTCTTCTGATTTTTTCTTTTGTATTTTTTTATGTTTTATTTTTGGATTTGTTTTGTTATTTTGGCGTGTGTACACGCCAGTACACACGCCACAATAACATAACATTTTAATAATAATACATTTTTGTTGTTCTTCTTCTTATCTTCTTCTAAAAATAAAAAATCTATACGGCATCCGCAAATGTGTGGAATTAAATATTTACATGTTTATACTAGGATTTCAGTATTGAACTGCCGTAAGTAAATAAAAATAACGTAAAATTAATGAAATAAAATAATCGTAAATAAAAGGATGCCCAATTCAAGAAAACACAAAGTCCAATTTCATAGATTTGCAAAACGACGTAAGTCAGTAAAATCGTGATTTGGACTTACGTCGTTTTGTAAATCTATGAAATTGGACTTTGTGTTTTCTTGAATTGGGCATCCTTTTATTTACGAATTGGGCCATATATTCTCCGAACCCGGAGGATTATAGTGTTAACCCGGAACCCAGCGATGAATCATTTAAACCGGGTTGAACCTGGCAAGGTGGCAGCCCTAGTCATCACAAATTTCACTTGCAAATCATACTCAGAAAGGATGTCGTACGTTACCGGTCCTTTCATTTTTTTATACCTTTCGATTAAATGCTACTTTTTTGCCGACTGAAATGCGGGTTTTTATCTTCGAGACTTGTATAAATGCAGGTGGTGTTGTGCCTTAGGCCTTTCCTCCAAAGACTGCATGGTATATTTCCCCATACAATGATTAAAATTATTGAGACGGTGGAAAATAATTATCTACTGCGTGCATAAGGTGTACAGCCAACGAGGGTAGTTGCCGCACGCGGCACCTCCTATTTTATTTATTTGTAAGTTTTACAAACATATAACTACTTAATTAATCCTACGCACATACCCAGGCCTGTCCCAGAGTATATTACATTACATTACATACTCTGTATCAGTAGTCCGGTTATTCCGGTCCGGTTCGTTCGCCGGACTGGTGAGACTTTTTTGTCTCAGCTGTTCGGTGATGTAATACGACCAGACTACTGAGCCTGATAGTTCGGTATCGATATCGATACAGGACGTGCACTAGTAGCATAAAGCCCTTGACAAAGGTTTTCTCTACAGATCAACACACGTAAGGGCGTAATAATACCTACTTTTAGATCTCTAGATTGGTGCAAGCAAGGTCTTATATCGATACCGAACTATATCAGTCTCAGGCTCAGTAGTCCGGTCGTATTGCATCACCGAACTACTGAAACGAAAAGTCCGGGACCGAACTAAATAACCGAACTACTGATACACGGGGCATTACAATGAGCCGTTTTCAGAAGAACTAAAAAAAATATATAATGGCTGTCAAAGGAATGCAATTTTGGACCTCAGCCCAATAGCCATGTGTGATACATCATCGAATAGGTCTCAGCGAGTTAAACAAAAGTTACTATGACGCCAACAGCCAAATGTTTGTCCTTTCGGAGTTAGGTAGCTATATTGTATTGAAAAAAAAACTAACATTTTCAATAAAATATAATCCCATCAAAAACATAAATGTGAATGATAGAAGAGCCAAGTTCTATAGGTATTAAGAACAGACGTCGTTATCGAATTCGCCGACAAAAGAATTAAGATCTATATGGGTGCTGCCAAGTTCTCTGAAGAAAATAATGAAATTTTAGTTACAAGATCACTGAGATGTAAATTGCAATTCAAGCTCAAGATTTGACTGCTAGTTTTTACCAACAAACCAAAGGAGAACCAGACAAAACGGTCCTTGATACCAATAACCACGTGACATATCTCATTCAAAAGTAATTTCCATACTCTACAATAGTTACTATAGGAGCTCGGTTCAAAACACTGTGTGAAAAAAGTTATAGCTATATATATAAAAAAACATATACGATTTTAAGCAATAAAAAATATTTTTTCACTTTTTAACGGCATTGGCAGTCGCTTTGTGAGTACCTACGTTACAAGTGAACTTCCTTGTATTCTTGATTGCCATGACTATTTTTGACCAGACTTTGATATTGTACTTTGTTTGCTTTTCCGTTGATCCTAGGCTTGTTATTGGAGTATCGTTTCTTAGTACCTATTGAAAAAGCGTATTTACTTATATTAGACTCGAAATATCATAATCTGTTTTACCTTTGTTTATCTAAACATAAGAAACCGTTATTTGTTACTCACATTGATAATAATAACAACAATTATATGATTACCTAAAACTAATGAAGCCTTATAATTATTATTAAGTAGAACTTCCCGATAAGGCGAGCTAAATGTCGCTGAAGGCCACAGCCACAAACGCCGCCACAAGAAGCTAGAAGCGGCCACTTGTGGCCGGTGGCCGACACTTGAGGTCGGTGGCCGCTACTTTTTTATTTAACCAAAGCAATCGCAGGACGGGATTGAATCTCTGATATAAATAATTATATATCCATATTTATTTAAATGAACAACAGACTATGTGGCGTTGCCGTCGACTCGAACAGGTTAACTGAGTGCTTAGTGCGAGTTTTTTCATTCACTTTGTAGTATATTCTCATGTTTTATGGGTTACTTACGAGGTTTTATCCATAAAATCCTTGAATTTGTATTATTTTCTTCATATTTTTTAGTTTGTTTGTTTATTTTTGTCATTCTTGACAATACTGTCAGTGACCTTCCGTCACCGACTAACGAGATAGTTTCTAACCATGTAAAAAGTTTGTAGTTAAGAGTTTGTATATTTTTATTCTAAATTCTTAATTTTATGTCGCCCTAGTACTTTTTATCATACTTATTTTTATAAAAATATCTCCCCTGGATCTCTTCCCTGAACCTGGACATCTTTTCGGACCTGCTACACCTAAATCTTCACCGTGGAGTTTCTACTTGACCTGACCGCTAAGAAGAATTAGATGACCTGGCTGCCTTTGGAATTGGATATTTTAAATTCGGAATCACTGAAAATCTAAAATTCGACTTTCAAACCGGACCGAGTTTTCTTTAAAGATGAAAACCAAAGGATGGTCATTCAAGTCTTCGCTTCCAAAAGAAGCAGTACTAAATTAAAGGCCTTGTCCCGGGGCCGAGCTGACCCCGGGACGCCTTCTCAACTGTCATTCGGCTTCGACGCGTCATAAACCGAGCTCTTTACTAAAACTCTAAAACTCCGACATCAGCCCCCTTCCTCTTCCTGCTGAGGCCTGGAGGCCCTGACTACGAAGGAGCTTTCCAGTACACTGAGTACCGGAAGACTTAACCGTGGGATCACCTCCCGCTGCGGCCTGGAGGGCCGACTCACCCAAGAGCCCACTGCGTGCGAGGGTCAGGCGGGTCTTGGCTACAGAGAGACCAGCGACGTCTTCGACCCTTAGAAGAGGATCACCAAGGGATCAACGGGCCCTCCTGTAAGTCATCCGAAGACCGTGTCGCATTGCGACACCCATTCCCTCCAGTCCCATTGTAGATATTAGGTAGGCAGGAAGTGCGCTAGACTTAAGTAGTTGTGTAAATATTTTAGGGCAATAAATACTTTTCCTTGTTCCCCTCATCTTCATATTTTCATTTGTTAGGGACTACCTATCAACTTTCGATAGCGAGAGCGTTTGCAATTTGTATAGGAGTGACAAAGAGACAACTAGGTGGCGCGCTTTGTCACTCCTATAGAATATGAGATTACGTTAACGCGATCGAGTAGTTTAAACAACTCGCACTAAGCACTCTGAGGTAAGGGAGAGAGGGGTGCGGAATCGCGCGAGTGGTGTGTGGCGGCGTTTTGTGTCGGCGTTAGTGGCCGGTGCGGGCCACAAGAAGCGAGCAGCAACGATTGTAGATTGTAGTGTGTGGCGGCCACCGGGCGTCAACTGTGTGTGGCGAGTCGTATAGCGAATAGCGCCCTGTCTTCCGCTTGCCGCATTCAGCATCTGCCTGCAGTTTTTCGCAGATCGTCATCCCACCTGGTCGCAGGGCGTCCTACACTACGTTTGCCGAGTCGCGGTCTCCACTCAAGAGCACGTTTACCCCAGCGGTTGTCGGTTCTTCGCGAAATATGGTCAGCTTCAGCTGCCGCAGCTTCTGCCAATTCAGCTTGCTAATTCTCTGAGCTGATATAGCTTAGAGAATTACCAAGCTGAAGAAGATTACTTTGGTTCTCTGTCGGATGTATTCGTTACGAATCTTCGCAGGGCGGCTGGCAAGAGCTGGATGAGAGTTGTCGAGGACCGTACTCAGTGGCGTGCAATGGGAGAGACCTATGTCCAGCAGTGGGCAACCATAGGCCGATGATGATGATGATGAAGTGTATTTGGAAACGATTTCGAGAAGGTGACCATGTACGATGACCGGTATTGAATCAATGTGACCATTGATCATGATTTTGGTTTTATCTTATCTAATTTGGTTTTAGAAAATCTATATTTTATCAAAACTTGTTTTATTTTACGTTCTGATAGAGATTTACCATCACTCTGCACTCTGGATCCCGAGAAATACTCATAAACATGTTTTAACTTGCACTAATAATGTCATCGATGACGAAATTATAATTTTTATTGCTTGAAAATCGTCTATGAAAAAAATATTGTTTATATCGGTATAACTTTTTTCACACAATTATTTGAAGTGAGCTCCCGTAGTAACTATTGTAGTATATTAAAAAACCTTTCTAATGACATATGTCACGTCGTTATTGGTTCTTGGACCAGCCTCCATACATGTTTGCCGGTTCTCTCAGAAAAGTCACATAGGTATTATATCAACCTAACAGCATAAATACAATACAAACAGAAAGTACACTAACCCCCATATGACTAAACGAAGTAGAGTTCATTAAATAAATATTATTTAGCCTGTACGTGAAAACTAGCCAAGTCAAATCTTAAACTTGAATAACAATTTACATCTCTAGTGATCTTGTAACTAAAATTTCATGATTTTCTTCAGAGAACTTGGCAGCACCCATGCCTATAGATCTCATTTATTTTGTCGGCGAAGTCGATAACGACGTCTGTTCTTAATACCTATCGAACTTGGCTCTTCTATCATTCACATTTATGTTTATGATGGGATATCACTGCTTTTTGTACCGAGATTATTGGTATTGATCACTAATAAATACATCGTTACAGTGCCACCATCTTATCTGTTCAGTTGATAGCGGCGCTAGTGGAGAATTTAGTAATAACATTTAAGAAATTTACTCAGAAAATGAGATTATTTTAACTCGCCTTAAAACTTTAACGAAAATTTATCTATAAATCTTAGAAAGTGAATAAATGAAACAAAAAATGGGGAACAGGATTTACTATTAGTTAGTTAGTTACAATTTTGGCCACCTGAACAGATAACTCGGTGGGCGTTGAATGGACGAACTAGTTAAAATCAACGTTAATCTACTGTAAACGGATGGACCGTCCACCGTTTACTCATGGACTAGTTGAAAGATTAAACGACTAAATTCGTATAATCGCGTGAACTGGTACAACTTTATTTGGTCGTTTATCCAGTTTATGCGACGCGATCCGTCGATTCATAAACGGCAAAATTCGGGAGTCTAATCGTTTAATGCAGCGTCATACGCAAACTTGTACATTATAATTCGGTCTTTTACTTTGCAACGTCGAAAGTCTAAGCGACGAGGGAAACACGATTAGACTTTCAACTTTAGCTTGCTTGAAAGAGAGTTGACTTTTGTAGTGAGTTCATTTGTGACTGTACAATTAAATAGTTAATCCTTCAAGTAGATTTATTTAACGAGACGTTGCTGTTGGAGCGTCGTCGATGTTACTACACCTTATTTACTGAAGCGAACGACTTAGTGTCAACATGTCAAAAATTTGGTTTTTCAATATGCCACATTTATAACACTGCATAATATTTAGAAAAGATACAGAACGATATGCCTAATAAATACCACTAAGCAATAAACACAATAATACCGTTATTACCTGATTTATCCCTCACTCGCAGTTTATTTAACTAAATATTTTATTTTATCATGAAAATATCATTTGCTTAAGAGATCTATGCCCCAAAAAATACCTAAAATTTCAGTGGTCCTCAAATAAAAGTGATCCTACTGCTGTCAAATATGTTCGCAACTAGTAAAGATGACGGACTTTTGCTTAGAGGCCGATTATGATCGATTATTTTATGCTAATGCGCTACGCGAAGTATAGGAAGAAGTAGGAGAGCTGACTACGAACCTTTCTCTTAATTAGAGGCAAAAAAAAGTAAGATAGCCACTCCGACGCCATATTTCCTCTCGATTGACGTTGTTGATGCGAGTGCAAACTCTTTATGCTATTTTATTTTCCTTAGTCTGTTCATCATTGTAAATAAGGTATTGGTAAAGTTTTTCGGTCCATCGTCCAGTTGCTGTTGTACTTTTGTGTTTGTTATTACGAAACGGAAAATATGGGCGAGCTGGGACTCAACTCTTTCTGCCAAACCTATGTAGGTACAGTACAGTACACATATACGATCCAAGCAAAACTGCGTGCATGCGCTATTTTGGGTGAAATGTAAGTTTGAGAGACGCTGTGTCTTTGTTTACCTTTAGTCGTTCGCTTTAGTAAATAGCATATATACCACCGTTTTTATGAACTCTAGTTAATATTCGTTCCCACGTTTTGCGTCAACTAGTCGAAAGATTTAACTATTTAATCGACTATTGTTTGGCCGCTGGGAGTTTACGATCCTGACACATATGACTAGTGATGGGAGAAAATCAACGTTATTATTCCTTACGTTATTCTTAACTAGTTTTTGCTACTGAGTCACGATTAAGTAGTTTTGTTTTTTAGACGACCTTCACTCAGTCATCTCTTATGCCATTTTCGCAGGCATTTTAGAAGGGATCATCTTTTTTGTGCCGAATGGCGCATGGCGGTGAAGTGTTGTAGCAAGCTGTGCGACCTTTTATTTGAGCCCAGATCAGCTCAATCGCTTTGTACGGCAGTGGTACGGAGAGATTCTGAGAACGCGATGATCATTTTCTAAAGCCTGTTCATCAACTTCGTATCGCTAAAGGGACCGTTATTATTTTAGTTATTTTTGGTACGTCACTACAAAAAAATACGGTTGACATAACCTTGTGACAGCGTAGTAAGGATTTTACGCAAGAACATTAAATATTGATTTCTTCTTATTTCACATTTAAATCACTGTGCAAAATATAACATTGATTGTAAGTTTACACAATGATATAGTTTCAATGACAATTATTTGCTAGTAACTAGGATAAATAGGACATAAAAATATTTTAATTGAAAATTTAACGCCACTTCAAGGTTACGTCGTCCGTTCTAACATGACCTGTCAGGATCGTAAACTCTCAGCGGCCGGACGGTAGTCAACGAATTAACGTCAACGGTTTCGTTTCGTTGATGAAAAAAGCGTCAACGACCCACCTCTACGCTGTATTTATTGCCATGCCAAGGAACTGATAACCGATCAGTTAGAAATCGGCTACAAACATAAGACTTTTCAGAAACTCATTTACATTTCAGAGAAACGTGCATAAGAAGTAGTTTACAGATATTATCGATATTATCGATATTATCATAGTATCGGTTGAGACCAAACCATACCGCGATATAGAATTAAAAAGCGCCATCTATTGGCAGAATTTGGAACTAAATACTATGAGGATATTAATATCAATAATTTTCAGTTTTTAGATTTTTTCCTTTGTATATGCCCAATAGTCTACCTTGATACCAAATATCAAGTTTCTAGGTCATCTAGAAGTGGGTTAGGTTTTTGATCTATAAGTGAGTCAGTCAGTCTTAAAAATGCCGGTTTTTAAACGTTAATATATCTATAACTGTTTGAGCAACATTGATGAAACTTTGGATTCTAGGCAAGCTAATGGACTTTAAGAAATGTGCCAAATTTCATGTACGTAGGTTAAATAGTTGTAGAGTTGTGAAGGGGTCAAAAGTAGCTCGAAGTGATTCCTGTAATATTACACACGGCTGCTGCGTCGCCAGTTCCTTTTTTCTCGAACTTGGCTGGACTCACTGGCGCAAGTCTAGATAACTCCGAAAGGACAAACATTTGGCCGTTGACGTCATAGTAACTAGAGGTGCGCGAAACGCTTCACTGAAAAGAAAAGAGTGATATACTTCATTTCCTTATCTGAACTACTTCACTCTATTAGTTCATAGTTCACTAATAGTGAACTTCGTAGTTCATAGCTCATTGATAGTTCAGAGTTCATTCATAGTTCATAGCTCATTCACAGTTCATAGTTCATAGCTCATTCATAGTTCACAGCTCAGTAGTTCTTTCACGTATCTTTTGATTCACGGCCGGCAGTCCGCGAATGACAAAGGTGTTTTGAATTGAATATTATGTCACGATGGATGTGGATGTAGGTGTATCCAACATAATCGAATGTGTTGTAAGTGCCTTTTTTGCAACTGCTAGCGCACGACGAGAACGACTACGAACTAGCTAGACACATGAGTTACAGAATTTTGGTTCTTAGTGTAGTAGATTATAAGAATGTTTCTTGAAGAATGAACTACTACGTGGACTATTAGAGTGAAGGAGATATGTTAAGATTTGTAGTGAATGAATGAATGAATGGTTTCACAAAACGAATGCATTCAATCGAAGCATTCATTCGCGAACTACACACCTCTGATTAAACATAAACATTAAACCGTTTCAAACGCCTAACGCAGCTTATTGATACGCCATTAATAGCCGAAATGGCAAAAGAGTGCGATAAATGTAAAACGAAAATTACAAATAAAGAATGCCTATGCTGTATAGGCTGCAAAAATAAATATCACCTTGATTGCGTTTCCATAACATTAAAACGATTTATGATAATGACCAAGGAGCATACGACAAACTGGGAGTGCAAGGATTGCCTAGCCCAGAAGAATAAGTTCTCCAATAAAGCTGTCACAAGAAAACAGAAACAAATAGTAATGGCCAAACAGGGATCACCTACATCTCTTTTATCATCATCATCTACCTCATCGGTTTCAGGCGATACTATCAACTGTACAATTGCCTCTGCAAACAAAACGCTGAATAGAAGCTGTCCTGAAAGCTATACAAACACAGGTGAGGAGATAGAGAATTTAAACATGAAAATAGCCCACCTTGAATCCAAACTGGAAAGTGCTGACACTGAAATAGAGAGATTGGTGGCTGAAACCTACTCTCTCAATGAGATTATCTCAAAACGTGATGCAAAAATAAGCCAGCTACTTCAAATCTGCCGCTCAACGCCCCAACGAAATAATAGTAAAAATAACAGTAAACTTAATGATATCGAACTCGTAAGTCCATCGACAGCCTCTGGCAGACACGATCCATCTAACTCTAGCACACCAACTCAAGCTTCGAATTCCAATATCAATCGTGTCATAACTACTCCTGCGGCATCACAATGCAGAAAAGTAATAAAGGATACAGTCACTCTGGTCGAACCTATCACCTTACCATCTACGAGTACCTCCGGCCCATCTAACGAAACACCCACAACTCCTGGTGAACGAAATAAAAATTTATCACAAAGAAAGAATAAAATGTGTCTCCTCAGCACCAACAGATACATAGAAACGTTAAAAGTAGCAGAGCAACACTTCGACCACAATTATAAATTATGTCACTACCTTCTGCCGAACAGAGGCTTACTACAACTTCTAAAAGATTTAGACACTAAAGTAAAAAACTTTTCAGAGAATGACTATGTGATTGTCCTAATCGGAGAAGAAGATTTTTACAACACCGATAACTACCACGAAATAATTATCTGCGCGAGACAGCTACTCCAACAAATCACCCATACAAATATCTTGTTATGCCTCCCTACCTATAAGCAAGGCAAAAAAAATACTGACTTATTTAATTCAAGAGTCGAAACTTTTAATAATCTAATATACTTGGATATCATCACTAATGAACATGCATATCTAGTTGATTCCAATCAAAATCTATCCTATGATTACAATATGTTCCATACGTACAGTGGCTCTCTTAAATCCCAGGGACTAAAGCAGATATTTAATGATGTAAATGAAACAATAGCTATGATCCAAAACTGGTTCAAAGAACACGAATTTCCTCAAAGGGATGAACGCGATGGAAGCACATTCGATAGTAATAATTTATTTCGTGCATCACAGCAATGAACAATCTTTAAGTGTTTTCCATCAAAATATAGCAGGCATACTCAATAAACGCGACATATTTGAGGCTACAATTTGCGAACTTAATTCTGAATTAGTTAACTTGGACATAATCTGTCTGACAGAAACATTTATAAAAAAAGGCTCCGAAGCGAATCTCCAACTAAAACATTATAATCTAGCATCATCCTATTGCCGGCCAAATGAACGTAGAGGTGGTACCTGTATTCTTTTAAAAAAAGGGCTAGACTATAAGCAATTACATGTATTTGATCCAGTACCATGTGAATTCGAGTACTGCATGGTTGAAATACTGCAATATAATATCCTGGTCGCCTGTATCTACAGAATTCCTGCATCTTCAACTTATGTCTTTCTGGATAAACTGACTTATCTATTGGATAATCTTAAGCATAAGCATAAAAAGAAAATTGTACTTTGTGGTGACTGGAACATTGACTTGTTAAAGATGAGTAAGAGCTCGAAGGACCTGACATCCATACTTGATAATTATAATTTTACTATTCATATCTCTAAGCCAACTAGACAGAAGTCCTGCATAGATATTATTGCTAGCAATATGTCTGACAATGTATCATCAAAAGTAATTACATTAGGGCTTTCAGACCATGAAACAGGTCAAAGTATTACATTTACTGTTAATCTAAATACTCATTTCCATGTAAAGCCGCTCTACTGGTTTGAAGAAAGACGCGACTATCACAAAGACAACTTACGAAAGTTTCAAGAATGTATTAGTCAACTGTCTTTTGCTTCAGTTAAACAGGAAAAGTGCGCCGAAAAAGCCTTTAATGAGTTCCACGACTTAATAATTTTGTTTTTCAATTTATGTTTTCCTATTAAAAGGGTGAAAATTAGTAATAAACCTATACGAAACAAATGGCTAACAAAGAGTATCAAACGGTGCTGCACATACAAAAGACGTTTATATCTAAATTATCGACAACGCTCCATTAATAAAATAGATAGTTTAATCCATTATAAGTCTTATAGTAAAATATTAAAAAAATGTATGCTCAAAGCTCAAAAAATCGAAAATACTAATTACATATTAAAGGCTAAGAATAAATGTAAGGCAGCTTGGGACATTATTAAAGGAGAAAGACACTTGTGTAAAGACATTCATACAATTACATCTAAAGGGAAACAATATACAGACCCCAAAAAAATAATGGAACTATTCAATGACTTTTTTATAGATTTGACAAATAAAGACAATACAGCAGGTGTAGATAACAATTTTAGTAAAAATATAGCTCTTAATCCAAACACTATATTCTTAACGCCTATTAACGACAATGATGTAGTGAAGCTCATAAAGAAGTTAAGAAATACAAATTCATCTGGATATGACATAATAAACACACACATTATTAAGAGTATTGCTTCATACATTGCAGAGCCCCTTACTTACATCATAAACCTTTCTCTCATTGAAGGCGTATTTCCTTCTCGCTTAAAATTTTCAGTAGTGAAGCCAGTATTTAAAAAGGGGTCACCTGAAGATATGAGCAATTATAGGCCCTTAACGCTCATACCAATTTTCTCAAAACTATTTGAAAAAATTATGCACACTAAAATTTATAGTTTTATTTCAATTTGCAAGATATTAAAAAAACAACAATTTGGCTTCCGGAAAAATAGTTCGACTACTCTAGCTTGTTTTAATTTTGTAAAAAATATAACTGAGTGTTTAAATAATAAAATATATCCAATATCTATTTTCTTAGACATGAGCAAAGCCTTTGACTTCGTCTCGCACAAGACTCTTTTAGATAAGCTTTATAAATATGGTATACGCGGCAAGGCCCTTGATTGGCTCGAAAGTTATTTGTCTGATAGACAACAATGTGTCGAAGTATCAACCATAAAAAATCATAACAAGATAACTTACAGGTCAAGATACCGTAACAATGAATATGGAGTACCACAGGGTAGTGTCTTGGGACCCTTACTTTTTCTCCTGTACATTAATGATCTACCTGATGCTATCGATCACGATTCCATACTTTTTGCTGACGATACCACTATAATTTTGAAATGTAAAAATCAAGATGACTATGATAATGAAATAAAATCAACTTTAAATACTATTATTAAATGGCTAAATTACAATAATCTTAACATAAATCTTAGTAAAACAAATTATATGCAATTCCAAACCTATAATAAGAACATTAATACATTTTCAATAAATTACAATGGAGTTAGAATAGATGAAGTTGACTCAACTGTATTTTTAGGTTTAACAATAGATAAAAATTGCAACTGGAAGGAGCACATCGATTCAATCTGTACTAAACTAGATCGATTCGTTTACGCTCTAAGACGTATAAGAGAAATTGCTTCAGAAAAGGCGGCCCTTCTCGCATATCATGGCTTTGTTGCATCTGTATTGCGATATTGTTTAGTACTATGGGGAAACTCAGTTGACGTAGAGAGAGCATTTCGGGTCCAAAAAAAATGCATGAGGTCAGTTTGTGGAGCCGGATTTCTAGATAGCTGCAAACCACTTTTCACGAAATGTCAAGTATTGCCTCTACCATGCCTGTATATTTTCGAAATGTGCTTATTCATAAAAAAACACCCAGATCTCTTTAGTAAGTCCGGTGATATGATAATCCGAGCAACTAGAAATAAAGACAAACTTTTTGTACCCTACCAAAGGCTCACGTCATACAAAAACAATTCTTTCTGTATGGCTATTAAAATATATAACCATCTGCCTAACGAATTTAAAAATTTAAGACTACCTATGTTAAAGAGGAAATTATCACAGTTTTTAATCGGGAAAATGTATTACAAGGTTGACGACTACTTTAATGATAAGTTTTAAATTATAATTCTGACATTTTTGATTTCTGACATTTAATTTTATAATTTTATTCTAATTATTGCATCAATTAATTATATTATGTTGACATTAAATAGTTAATATATTAGCACAGCAATCGGTAGATCCATAATTTCTGACATTTAATTTTTATTGTTTCATTCTAATTATTGTACATCAATTAATTATATTATGTTGACAAATTATGAATTGTATTTTTGAATTAAATTTAATTAATATATTTGCACACCAACCGGTAGAGCATGAAGGATCTTAACAATATTTTAAGAACTTAATGTACCCATGTTCTGGCAAATAAACGATTTTTACTTTTACTTTTTACTTTACTGATTGTAACTTTTGTTCAGCTCGCTGAGACCTATTTTATGATATATCACACTTGGCTATTGGGCTGAGGTCCAAAATTGCATTCCTTTGACAGCCGTTAGTTTTTTTTTTCTTCTGAAAACGGCTCATTACATTATGTCCCCACCGAGGGGCACGGGTCTCTTCCCTGAGGACGGTATAGGCGATTATCCACCACGGGGGCGAAGTCCGGATTGGTGGAGGCTTGTAAGACTAGTGGTCTTACTGTCAGAAGTTTTCAAGCCGCCCTAAGGGCCTCTGACTTGGCTTAACGACTGCCATTTATCGACGGCAGCCGGCACCAACTGCTTAACGTGCCGTGCAAAGCACGAAACCGCTCGGAAAAATGCCACTAGCGTCAGTCATAGAACGTTCACCCATCCATGCACTGAGCGCCCACTATGTTGCTTAACCTTCGTGATCGTTGAAGATCACTCACGCGGCCGGGGCTATGAGCGATTCTACATGACAATGGTCTTCATCGACATTCAATAGTCGTAAGCATGCACGCCAATTTCGGGTACTTTTTATCGTGCTCTTCGCTAATACAGCATCTAAATGGGCGAAGTGTGTCCGCCCGCCTGAAACTTCCTTTTCGTACTTTTTTTAAAATGTTTGAAAATATTTTTTTCATAATATTATTATTAGTATTAGTTTTGTAAATACCCTACCCATTAGTTTATATTAGTTTTATTAAGTATTACTTATATAAATTACTTTAATAGTGATATTTAAGTTTTTATCATGTTAATGAATAAAAAATATTAAAAAATAATTTAGGTAAATCGAAAAAAAATGTAATTTCGAAACTGCGGAACACATCAAGAACTAAAGTCACCTGACACTTTTTGGCTCATCGGGTCGCAGTAAAAATGTATTGATGAAAATCATTGTTTTTTCTACATCACTTTACATTAATCGCGATTGAAATCACGGATGTAAAGTAAGTTGTTAACATTATTATCAACCCTGGTTTTTACAGATCATAAATATTGTGAAAGACCTATGTAATTACTGTACTGATAGATACGTGTGCAAATTCATTAGATTGTTTACTAGATAGCTGGAAAACTCTTCCTTTTTTATATATACAGGGTGTTGATTTGTGCAATTTGTTGTCAAAACCGGGGATTTTAGGTGATTTTCACTAAAATATTTTTCTTTGCTTCATTTTTGCTTGCTCCGTATCATGTAAATAACTACCCCCTAATTGGATTTAACTGTACAAATCAGCACCCTGTATAAAAGGCAAACGTTACCTGCTGTCAATTTAACACACAACACAAGCTGCTGTCTCAGATCTCCGGGAGATCTGTGCCTCAGGCTCTCCGCTGTGCAACAGTCAAAGCTCCCAGTTAAATTAAATCCCACCAAAACATAAAAAATGCTAAAATATATAGTGAGAATTACCTAATAATTTGATTTGAAAAGTAGGTACCTAAATAAGTTTTCAAATCAAATTATTAGGTATTCATACTACCTAATATAAATAAATAAATATCGGCTCTTTTTTAAGGTTCTGTACCCAAAGGGTAAAACGGACCTTATTACTGAGACTCCGCTGTCCGTTCGTCCGTCCGTCTGTCACCAGGATGTATCTCATGAACGTGAAAAATGAACATGAAATGTTGAAATTTTCACAAATTATCTATTTCTGTTGCTGCTATAACATCGAATACTAAAAAACAGAATAAATAAATAATTAAGGGACTCCCACACAAAAAAACGTGATCTGGCCCAATTCTCGTGTCCAAAAATACGACAAAATTTCGGCTGTCCAAATGTAAAACACTGAATACGCCATTTTTTTCGAAACTTTGTTTTCAACTGTTTTGGATATTTTGGGTTTTTCCCGATCTAAATTCAAGACACCCATGCTTTCTATAGCTTATACAGTGTGTCCCTGGATAAAGTGCAATCCCGAAAGGGGATGAAACTAGACCATGAATCATTGACTAGAAAAATATAAAAAAAAAATATAAAAAATTATTGTAGGATTTATTGGTATTTTAAGATTTTCATGTTTCATTAAGGACTCTATGTACAAAAGTATTGATTTCTTCCAAAATAATGGGTCTATTTCTTTGAAATAAAAAAACAGTATGCCTAATACCTGGCGATGACCATGAAATAATAAATAGTCCGCAAAAAAGTAACTATCTTGGGTAAAAAAATGTATTTTTATGAAAAAAATGATTTTTTTAGACGTTTATTTTAAAAAACTTCAAATTACTAAAAAATGTGCCCTATAACTATGTAATTTTATAGCTTACTTTTATTCTTTACCATTTTAGCTTCCAAATAAAAAAAAAACAATGTTCTAACTAAAAAAACACGCTATCTACGAACTTTTAAAGTGGAGCCTAATCGTGTTACCGTGCAGGTAGAGACCGTTTTTTCCATTGTTTCCGTCCTACTCTGTGCCCTTCGGCAGTCGCAGTCCTTTTGTTCTACACTCAGGTAGAGGGAAGGCGAGGGGTGGGGAGGCAGGGGGTTCGAAACAGGACTTACACAGTCGCTCCGATATTCTCGCCGCTGCTACTACTGTTCTCGTTCTCGCATTGTGTTCTCGTTGATTTGTTATTAAGTTTTTGTTACATTGTTGACTGTTACGTTTTCTACTGTTCGTTACGTTAGGACTGTTCCTGTTCTGCTGTTAAGTGTTGACGAAATGCCGCGATTGACAGAGTTCTCACCTCGAGAAATAGCCGACATGCATTATTATTATGGCATGTCACATGGTCGCACAACAGTCGCTCGGACTCCATACATAAATGCTTTCCCGGGCAGACTCATACCCTCAGCTCGAAATTTTCAAGAGATTCATAGGAGGCTCTCCAACATTGGACTTGGTTTGGCACGAGATCGCCGTGAGCAACCAGCTGTCGTTATTGACAATGCGATAGAAGAGGCCATTTTAAACGATCTGTTTGCTGACCCTACAACAAGCATAAGACGATTAGCGTTGCGTCATGGCATATCGAAGACGTCTGTCTGGCGAATTTTGAAAAAGGAGGGATTGCATCCTTTCCATTACCAACGAGTACAACATTTACACGAAAATGTAGATAATCGTCCAAGATGCGTAATGTCTAATTCTATGATTCTAAGAAAAATTAGAGCTGACCCAAATTTTCCCAAATGCATTTTTTGGATGGACGAAGCGACATTTACCCGAGACGGCATTACAAACTGCAGAAATTTGCACCACTGGTCTCACGAAAATCCACGATAGAAGCGGGCATCTACTTTTCAAGTAAAATTTTCAATAAACGTATGGGCAGTCTTAATCGACGACATTTTAATTGGTCCAGTCATTTTACCCAGAACCCTAAATGCTGAACGTTTTTTAGAATTACTACAAAATTTACCCATGTTGATGGAAGATGTTCCCCTGGCTACGAGACGGCGTGGGCGTATGTATCTCCAAATGGATGGATGTCCTGCACATTATGGGCGGGAGGTGTGGCGATTTTTGAACGAAAATTACCCGAACCGGTGGATTGGCCGAGGAGGGCCAGTAGGCTGGCCAACGCGTTCACCTGATCTGACACCCCTAGATTATTTTTTATGGGGTGTCATGAAGCAAAGAGTATACAGCACGCCAATAAATACCGAGGCACAGTTGCACGACCGAATAATTCAGTGCGCAAATGACATTAAAAATGATCCAGGAATGATTCGCAGAGCCACTAACCAAATTAATATTCGTGCAGTAATGTGCTTGCAAAATCGAGGAGGCCATTTTGAACATTTAATGCATTAAATAAAAATGCAAAATTGTAAATTACGGATAATTTTATTAATAAAGTTATTGTGATTAAAGTCTGACTTTTATTACCTACTAATATGTAAATAACTCCTACCTAGCCAATTTTTTAGTTAGAACATTGTTTTTTTTTTATTTGGAAGCTAAAATGGTAAAGAATAAAAGTAAGCTATAAAATTACATAGTTATAGGGCACATGTATTTAGTAAATTGAAGTTTTTTAAAATAAACGTCTAAAAAAATAATTTTTTTCATAAAAATACATTTTTTTACCCAAGATAGTTACTTTTTTGCGGACTATTTATTATTTCATGGTCATCGCCAGGTATTAGGCATACTGTTTTTTTTTTATTTCAAAGAAATAGACTCATTATTTTGGAAGAAATCAATACTTTGGTACATAGAGTTTTTAATGAAACATGAAAATCTTAAAATACCAATAAATCCTACAATAATTTTTTATAATTTTTTTTTATATTTTTCTAGTCAATGATTCATGGTCTAGTTTCATCCCCTTTCGGGATTGCACTTTATCCAGGGACACACTGTTTCCAGTGTTATTTTCCGTGAAAACACAGAATATAAACGTTTGCAAGTCTGTTGTTAAGAGAACTGTACAAAAAGTGCTCTCCTGTAAAATTTGTGAAATGGCGTATTCAGTGTTTTACATTTGGACAGCCGATTTACTTCCTCGTGGGTCTAGCCGTTAAAACGCTTACCTATCAGACAGTGGTCGTGTGCTCGATTCCCACTGGGGGCCGCCGTACTTTTGTACAAGTGGCCTCAGTCTGGGTGTTTTTCCATGTTTGTAGCGTCCTTGCCTGATTACCATAGCACAGGGTGTCCTAATTTGGGACCAGGAAAAGGGGTTAGGCTCGTCATTTTCCCTAATTCGTCAATTTCACTAATACGGTATTTGACACTATCAACAATAAATTATTTGAGATGATCGATTAAAACAAAAATTACAAAATGATTCGGAAAATGTATTTATTTTAATCATTTACTAGTTATTACAATTTTTAAATAGATGAAACATAAAAAGACTACTCTGAAATGTGACGTCACGAGCAAGTATTTTCATACAAAATTCCGTTTTAAAAGTAACTCATTTGACATCCTGTCAAATAGGTACCCAATTGATCACTTTCCCGATTCGCCAATTTCTTAAAAATCTTTAACTCGTCAATATTGTTACTTTTTGTGTTGTGTTGACTTCCACAATTCCACATCCAAGTATTTTTAATAATAATGGTAATAACTTTATTACCATTATTATTAAAAATACTTGGTTCTATGAACTGTCAAGTTCCTTGCCTTCGCTGAATTAGTAGTGTTTTGATAAACAAAGATCGATCTTGTACACAAGGATCGTGGCAGGTGGCAGTCCCTGGTCTCTGCCTACCCCTCAGGGATACAGGCGTGAGCCTATGTATGTATGTTGATAAACACAGCGTGTTAAAGTTTAGTTAATACGTTGTATTTTGTGTATTTTTGCACTAAGCTCTTATGGCTATAAGCAATAAGGCCGCCAATTGTACTGAATCTTTGTAAATGTTTTGTATTTGTTTTTCCTGGTACAATAAAGAATATTCTTATCTTATCTTATCTTAAGCTCTGTTTCTATACAGATATAGATAATTATAATAATTACATAATTTATTGCCAAATAAATTAATTTTCCAGCTTGATAACTGATAACGTCATGGCTTCTGTCTATAAATACAGTGAGTGTTAGAGAGTAAACAACAGAGTATTGCGGACTGGCATGCTCAGTATACCATCAGTACCTACCTATAGCAGTAACATCAGTCAATTGGTAAGTTACAAGATTGCTTACGACTTGGGCTGCCACCTCACTGGATTTGACCCTGATGGCCGGTTTCTGAATTGAGAATTGAACTAAGTAAAGTCCGTTCGCTTATATAGTGTCGGTACACACGAAGGTAATCCTGGTTTTAGTAAAAAAACATTTATTTCAATAATACAACTTAGACGGCAAAAATACTTTAAATAGAAAAAAAACATGGTACACAACATACCTAATGAAGCACAAAATAAAATACTACTCTTCATCACTCGAAGTGTCCTCAGAATATTCATCTCCACCGGTATTTAGAATAGGTACCTACCTAAGTGATGCAGGATCGTCTCGTTATAAATCCATTCTAAAAAACTGATTGATTTACTTCTATGATTGCGTGATCTACATAATAGTAGAATGAGACTAGGCCTGCGAGCCAAATTCACTGGCGTGTTTGCGCCGCTTGCGAAAAGCCGCCACGTGCTGAGGCCAGGCGGTAAATATCAAAGTGACACTATGATAGCGAACAGACTTTAAATGCTTAAGCAACGTTCTGTCACGCTCTTTTCTCAGAAATTTGGTGGGCCGCCCCGCTACCAGTCATAGAATCTAAAGGTCTTATTTATAAAAAAAAAGATTCTTCTAAAATAAGTAAGTACAGCAAGTTATCTGTTCAGGTGGGCAAAATTGTAACGAACTAATTAATTGTAAATCCTGTTCCCCATTTTTTGGTTTTATTTATTCTCTGAGTAAGATTCATTGATATTTATTTTCATTAAAATTGAAAGACGGGTTAAAATATTCTCATTTTTCTAGGTAAATTTCTTAAGGCTGTAACAAGGGCGAATGACTTTGAGCATTTGACCTCTGAGTTATAGAATAATAAACTTGCGCAATCTCTTGAATGTTTGTTGTACTTCTTCTGCGAATACTTTATAGGCTAATCCATAATCCAAAGATTACACAGATAAGAGATGTGGCGGATTTTCGATGCCGATTGTTCCCTGCGCTAATTAAGAAATCGTACAATTTTGTACTAATCACGCTTAATATTAACATTAAAAAATATATGAGCAGATAGGATTGCAGATATTGATGTGGCCGATATTTGCATGAAAGATTTAAATGAAAAGCTACTATCGTTTACCAGCGAAATTAGATTCTGTGGAAAATAAAGCTTTTGGAAAACATTTTTTTTTTTGCCATCTAGACAGGTTAAATGCAATTTTTTTTCCGTACGAATCACTGATCCTTTATTACCAAAGATTTTATTCAGAATTTTTTAGTGCGTACTTTTGCCTAACATTTCAGTTAAAGCTAGCCAATTTTGTAACATTCACTCTTTTTACGCCCTTAAATGTTACTACTAAATTCTCCACTAGCGCCGCTATCAACTGAACAGATAAGATGGTGGTAATACTGTATGTTGATGTAGGTATCTCTCCTTACCACAGACTACTTACATACACTTTCTTTGAGGATCCGAATCGTAGGACTGTTACAGTCTTATTTATAAAAACATTCTTATAAGACATGAAACAATCTCTCAAATCAGAAACCGGACCTAAGTCTTCGGGTTAGGAGAGTGTCTAATCTCTTTAAACGAGCAATTCTTGTATGTATATAATATATATATATATATATATTTTCTTCTGATACAAAATAAATAATAATAAAATAAATAATAAATAATCATCTCGGAAACGGCTCCAACGATTTTCATGAAATTTTGTATGCATGGGGTTTCGGGGGCAATTAATTAATCCAACTAGGTTTCATTTTTATAAAACGTTGTTTTAACCGTGCTTTAAGGCAAAGAAATAACTGCTACACAACAAGAAGTTTGTATAGGAGTGACAGAGCGCGCCACCTAGTTGTCTCTTTGTCACTCCTATGCAAATCGCAAACGCTCTCGCTATCGAAAGTGAATGGCAAAACTCTGAGTGCTTAGTGCGAGTTTTTTCATTTACTTTCGATAGCGAGAGCGTTTGCTATTTGTATAGGAGTGACAAAGAGACAACTAGGTAGCGCTCTTTGTCACTCCTGTAGAATATGAGTTTACGTTAACGCGATCGAGTAGTTAAAAAAACTCGCACTAAGCACTCAGTATACGCACTCTGTATACGCACCCCGAGTGTCTAAAGTGTTTACATAGGTACCTCAGCCCTTGAAATCGCAAATCCGCGGTCGGCGAGCATAGCCAGCCCTCTTTCTCTCTGAGAGAGGCCTGGCCCTAGATTCTGTTAATGCACTGTAGTACAATGACAACTTCATGAACATGGCGTTTTAATTTCATTGCCGCTTTAAGTCAACGCGAGCACTTAAATCAATAATTCTAGACGTCAATGGTATGAAAAAAAACGTCACGTGACCCGACCGAGTATCTGTCATCGTACTATAATGCACTAACAGAATCGAGACCCTGGTCCTAGATTCTTTTAATGCATTGTAGTATAATGACAGTTGCATGAACCCGTTGCCGCTTCAAGTCGACACGAGCTCGCGTGTCAACTCTAGTCGTCAATGGAATTAAAAAACATGTCACGTGACCTGACCATGTAACTGTAATTTAACTACAATGCACTAACAGAATCGAGGCCTACCTATACTTATAGGCTGCTTACAATTCTACGCATCAAATCATTACCTCTTCTCTCAACTATTTGTCTCTTTGCAGGTAGGTAATTCCTACGTATCTAACTGAATTGGGTTCCATCGGATCGAGATGATACTTGCGGCTGAAGTGAGTACTTAACATACTAACTAAACATTGGGGCCTACACCCAGTCCCCTCACTCTGAAAGATCATCATCTAAATATGTTTTATCACATTGAGTGTCTACCCTTACTAGGCAAGTTAGCCAATTGAATAGTTAATATTTTAGGGAGTGGCAAATGTGATTGCCACAGGAGCTTCAGCGTGTCGTCAGGAACTTTTTCGCGGGCTAGATCTCGCATGCGCCTTAATAGCTGAGACGGGCGCTGGTCGCCCAACTCCATTTCTCCTATTAACTTCTGCACCTGCCTGTTCGCCGACTCCTCGAATATGGCGAGAAGCCTTCCCTTGAGTGTATCGTACTTGTTGGCTTCAGGTGGGTTTGTCAGGATGTCCGTGAGCTGGATAATAACATCCCTATCCAGCTTTGTGATGACCAAGTCATATCGAGCCAAGTCGCCTCAAGTCTGATGAACCAAACTCTCGGTTGATCCTGCCAAAAGTTGGGTACTCTTGACGCCAGCGTGATCTGCTCCATGGCCACCGCCTGTGGATCCGGTCGTAGTGGTGGTTTAGATGCCTCCGGCACAGCATGATTCCCTTGCTGGTTCATTTTTCAGATAATTTTTGTTGATCGAAAAATGACACTGTTTTCCGCCGCACGAGCAAAAGAGTTCCGTCACCGCACTATACAGTTCACGTATGCATTCGCGTGGACCCGCACACACCCAGTGCAATAGTGTTCGATTGGGGTCACCACTTTAGGGAGTGGTCGGATAGCGAATGGATATTAATAAAAGAGCAACTGGGTGTACGTGTGTTTAATTCACTATTTAGACAACCACTGATCGGCGCTCGAACGCCGAACAATATACGTAAGCAATTATACAATGTGTCCCTACAATATCATACTTAACATTTTAAGTCTCAACAATGGTGTTAAGTTAATGGTGTTAGTCAGCATTTCGACTGTAAAGCTCGTTACACTAAAGAAGTCCCTCGAGTTAATACGTTTTGGCTTTTATTCTAATGCTTTGAAGGACCTTATAGTGGTACTTGTTTGGTGGCACAATGTTTATCTTAACTTTAATTTCATGGTTGCCTAATATTAGTTCGAATGTTTAAAAAATTTTAAACGAGAGCAATTACTTCGCCAACAAACTACCACGCGGTTTGGGAAACAGTTTATAAGATTAAGAAGAAGATGAAGAAGAATTAGAAAAGGCTAGCGTGATTAGTAAATCGATTATGTTTTGAATGACTAGTTCACTCGGTGAACTCAATTAGCCAAATCGGTCCAGTCGAATCGTTCTCAAGTTTTAGCGAGACTAAAATTTGACGAATCCGTGAACTTCGTAACTATCACATCTTCCAAGGGGTAAAATCAGGAGGGACGGAGTTGTAGGAAATTCAGGTTAGGAGCTGAATATAAACCACTGAGATAGATTAAAATGGAAACTCAATATGATTTATTCTTTTTATCACTGGGAAGCCATATCGACCGACTCCTAGAGGCGACTCTAGGAGTCGGTCGATATGGCTTCCCAGACCTTCCATTCCCATGATAGACAGATTCCGACTGATCCTGATCGAAACAAGATGGCGTCACAATCACAATGAGGGCTTTTCAATGACAGATGTCAGTTGAGTTCATTTAAAAAAAAACTAGATGGCGCTGCAAGAAGACCAAAATGTCATCATGTTTTTAGGTCTGTGGTTTAATAGTTATTAATCTGTGATAGTCTAAACATATCTTCGAAACTGTTGAAACTTGAGAGTTATCGAAGTATTTTTACTTTTTTTATTACATACGTACGTGAATTGTGTCTATGCTAATGACTAGCCCATGCATTGTGCATTTTTGTAAAAACATAGGACAGGAACCACAGATAAGGTCTGTACCTTGTCTGTGGTTCCGATAGATGGTGCTGACGTCATGACATCACTGTTGATTTCATGACGTTAGCAAAGGTAGTATGAGGACGCGAGTCGCGCGCGACAACGTCAAAAGTCGCGACTTTCCAGTACAAATTCTCGCGACTTTTGACGTTGTCGCGCGCGACTCACGTCCTCATACTACCTTTGCAGCACCATCTATCGGTAATGGGCGTTTTTCCTTTCTTTTTTTTTCTTAATTCCTTGAGATACACTAGATGGCGCCATTCGTTTCTTCATACGAATTTGTGATTCGTTGCAATCAATGTCAAAGTCAGTCCACAGATCACTAAACAAGAGAGGAACAAAGGTTGCTATTCGGACGAGGTTTCTCGTAATAAAAATAAAAATTCAAACCCACAATCCACAGCAAAGACTCCAAAATATCCAAAATCGCACTTATCACCAAACGACAACAGCATTTTTGTTTTTCCCTAATCAACCATCACAAATTCCACAGAACCATAGTATTATTTTTGCTTCGACGTTTATTGTTACGGTACGGCAGCGCCACCTAGGGATTCTTTTGGAACTAAATTTGACATAAGGAAAAACGCTCATTGGTGGTACTATTTTTTTTTTTAATGACGCTCTGAAAAGTCCTCATTGTTAAACTCGATTAATTAGTAAACGATTTTAGATTAATTTTTGTAAATTAAATTAAATAAAATCAACAAGAGTCGCCCGTCAAGGGGGAGGGAGGGGGTCGACGAAGTGTGATATTGTGTGACAAAATTGTGATGTCAAACTAGAGTGGAGCCTCACAAATGTGACCAGATGTGACTAGGACGGGGGGAGGGGTAAAAAAATCATGAAATTAATGTGACAAAATTTATGGATGGCCCCTTACTTAGGCTCCACGTCAGTCTGTCGGTCTGTCTGTCTGTCGGTATGTCTGTCAAATATTTAAAGTAAAATAAATATTAAAGGGGTCTCCCATACAACAAAGGTGATATTTTTGACGTTTTTTGCTCAATATTGATGTTTATTAATATTATAATATAAAAGAGTGTCTCATGTTGTAGAAATGGTATGAAAAATAATGAAACCCTTCGTGCTCGAGTCTGATTCGCACTTGGCCTTTTTTTTTTAAATATTTTGGGGTCATGTTGGCTCTCCAATAATATTAAACATAAACATTTACATACAGGCACATACATTAAGGGTCTTGTGAATACAATTAATTAAAACTCTCCATAAACGACAATAAAAGTAGAATGTCGTGGAGATCATATCTACTGAATAGACGGCCTCTGTTTGCGTTTTAAGGAGTTGTGATTTTATATATTACTATTTTTTATAAGTTCTCCATTGGAGAAATTAAATAACAGTGAATCGACAGTGCTCACTGCACCAGCAAATAAATCGAAATAACTAGGTAGGTACCTCTTTTCTAAGACGCTATCAGAGTTCAGCCCTTATATTACGTACCTATGTAACTTTCCACTCTATCGGGTTAAGCATTTAGACAACTCGAAAGAGTCAGAATAAGAATGTATATGACAGTTCGGAGGAGGTACCTACTAAAAAAGTCCCAGAATGTTCCTAATAGTGTGACATAAGGTGGTGTGACATGCCGGGAATAAAAGGTCTAAATCAGACAACTTTATACAGTGGAGTTTTACGTAGGTAATTGCACCCCTGGAGACCCAAGTTGCCCAATACCCCGATTGTCTGTTCTAAGGATAACAAACATGGTTATTTAAGTTATACCTAGGTACCTCTCATGTATTTTTTTACTGTCCAATAAAATGCAACCACAACTCAACAACCCCTTTTTCCAGTCGTGCGGTTGTCCGTACCAAACGATAGGAGCGTCTATATACGACTCACCCATCTGCAATGGCACGCTACTGTTTATGACGCTCCTGGAAAGCTTCATCATCGGGCGCTGCGCCATCGCAGACCCATGCGGTCGCGTCGTGGGCATAGAGAGCCCCCGTGAGGAGTATGACTTTATCGTGGTGGGCGCCGGCGCCGCAGGACCCGTCGTCGCGGGCAGGCTGTCCGAGGACAGCAACTTCAATGTGAGTGCCTACAAAGATACATACTTACGTACATAAGGTCATGGATGCGATGCTGGATGCGGCAAGCTGAAGACAAGGCGCTATGGCGCTCATTAGGGGAGGCCTACGTCCAACAGTGGACTAGTTAGCCTGATGATGGTGATGATAAGGTCACCCTGTATCCCAGAGGGGTAGGCAGAGACCAGGGACTTATAGATTCTCCTAATGCATTGTAGTAAAATGACAGTTGAATGACTGCGTCGATTTCATTTCATACTTGGTCGAGGAACTTTGCGAGTAGTCTGCAGAAGGCATTACATGTCCAATGAACTCTCCGGGACGTGTCGGTTGTCGGCCGCAATATTACAACTCAATATTAGTCAAAATTCTCCTTGATATTAGTATAGCTAATTTCAAAAGTGCTCTTCAGCCATAATACTTACCTACCGTTTATCTGACTATGAACTATTTATATTTTGAAATGAGCACCTGTGTTTAAATTGCCACAGTTTCTGTGCAACATACTTTAAATAAATGTAAGGGCATATTCCAGGTCTTGCTCCTAGAAGCAGGTGGCCCCGACCCAATAGCATCCCGAGTGCCGTCGTTCTACAGATCGTTCTGGGACAATCCCGAGACGGACTGGATGTACCGCACTGTCCCTGAGGATTACTGCCTTTCGGAAGAAGGACAAGGATGCTGGTGGCCTCGAGGGAAGACTCTGGGTGAGAATAGACAAAATCTTGTAAAAAAAATTATTCATTTGCGAATGGTCACTTCGTTCGTAATGTTAGCCGGCCGATCAGCCCATTAGATAGAGCGTATGTCAACATTGCATCTATCTACAGCGAATACAGTATTTTCCGCTGTAACTTAATCTATTATTTATTCCACTTGGCACTCCTTTTTTTACTCTTTTGGGTCTCTTTTGGGCTGGGCAACGGCCTCCCCTCCTGCTTTCCATCTCTCTCTGTCTCCAGCCACCTCGCACCATCCCGGCAAGAATGTGTCCATTTTGCGGCAATTTTGGCCCACCTATCTACGCTCATACTGCTGACACGGCCAGCTTAGTTCCACTTTAACCAAGCACTCCTGAGTACCCAAATATTTTTGAAGTAAAACTTTCGTAAGCACAACACAATTGTAAACTTTTAGTCCGTCTCGAGCTCCGTCTCTGCTCACCATGATTCAGCTCTGCGAATCGGAGCGAAACCTGGTCGGACTCGTCCGATAAAACAACACCCGTAAGTAGATCCGGACTAAAAGTTTACAATACCCAAACATTCTTTTAGGTGGATCCACCGTCTTGAATGGTATGATGTACCATCGCGGTCACGCAGCCGATTATGAAGACTGGGTCAATTTTGGAGCCACAGGCTGGTCCTGGGAGGAGAACCTTCCTTACTTTGACATGAGCGAAGACAACAAGGAGATTGGCACCATAGTCAGCGGGGACTACCACGCTACCGGTGGCCCCATGCCTATTCAGAGAGTAAGAAAGGCTCAAGAATACCTACAACTCATAGAAATATCCAAGATTATCGAAAGATCCGATGAAACTGATAATTATGAACCGTGGTAGCTAGACAGTTGAGATATTTCTGTTGCCACTATAACAAGAATATTACAATATTACTACCTATACAATTTTCATGATTTTTGCCGTTTTTTCCTCGGTATTAGGTAATAACGGCAGCACTAGATGCTTGAAATATTCAAATGTTGTATAAATAAATGGCACGGAACCCTTCGTGCACGAGTCCGACTTGCACTTGGTCGGTTTTTTTTATATTCAAAAATAGGGTAGTTTCCAGGGTCAACATAATTAAATTCTATTTAGTCCGTATTTTAAATTATAAAAAAATATTGGACACGTATTTTTTCTTTTTTCGATAAACAAAAAATAACAAAGATATAGCCCATTAAAGTTACGTGTGACGTCACTTCGTGCTAAAAAATGCAGCACGGCGTGACGTCACACGTAACTTTAATGGGCTATATCTTTGTCGTTTTTGGTCTAATTTACAAATAAAAAAATACGTGTCCCTTATTTTTGAATAATCTAAAAGACGGACTAATTACATTTTTAGGGCAACTAGCCCATTGCATCGATATAAGCCGGAGGTCTCTGCAATATCCATTGTAGGTTCGTTCCATTAGAAAATCTCGTGTTGCTTTGTGGACAAGTCGAGGACCTAGGGCACTAAATTTCGCATCGCTCTCATTGGTCAATACGAACGACTAGCTAGCTAGAGATAAGCGAATTGTGTTCTGTGGCGAAGACAGTCCGCTTCATAGGGTAGGGCAGTGGCTATTGAAGGTCACGCACATTAACAATGGGCGCAAATGGACAATTTTCTTCGGGAGCTTGTTTCGTGTAATGGAGTAAGGAAGACAGTGCTTTTTCTGCAATGTTCTCGAGTTTTCTAGAAGACACAAACGAAGCAGGGTTTAAGTGCTAGGCACTTATCAAATTGTGTCATTTACTTTTCCAGTTCCGACACCAGCCTGAGATGGTATTTGATCTTTTGTATGCCATTAATGAAACTGGCATTCCTGTCATCGATGATATGAACAACCACAACACTCCTGAAGGATTCAACATTGCGCAGACTTTCTCCGAGTAAGTGAACTTCAGAGAATCAAGCAAAGCATTTTAATCACCTAATAGGGTACCTAGTTTTCAGGGTCAAAATAATTAAATTCTATTTAGTCCGTATTTTAGATTATAAAAAAATATTGGACACGTATTTTTTCTTTTTTCGATTATACAAAAAATAACAAAGATATAGCCCATTAAAGTTACGTGTGACGTCACTCCGTGCTAAAAAAATGCAGCACGGCGTGACGTCACACGTAACTTTGATGGGCTATATCTTTGTAATTTTTGGTCTAATTTACAAATAAAAAAATACGTGTCCCTTATTTTCGAATAATCTAAAAGACGGACTAATTACATTTTTTAGGGCAACTAGCCCATTGTCCTGATGTTAAAGTAGCTACATGTTGCTTTAAAACAGCGATGGCCAGCGGTACAGCGTGGCACGCGCTTTCCTGAAGCCTGAATGGGAAAGGCCCAACCTTCATACTCTAGTCAACGCCCATGTAACCAAGGTGCTGTTCAACGGATCTCACGCCTACGGTGTTGAGTACATCCGTAATGGAGAAACCAAGACTGTTCTTGCGACTAAAGAGGTTGGTACGAAGTCAATAAAAAATATATATATGGTAAGACATGGAATTAAAAACTATTTGAATTTCCCCTATCAAGCCCCAGTTTATTCTCCTGAAACAGGCCCCTGGTGGCCAAGTTTACAATAAGCAAAACGTAGAATAAAAAGCAAGGTTTGACGAATCGATTTCCATTTTGGAATTTTCCTGAAGTTGCTACGAATTAAAAAGACGGTGATGTCGTGAGGCATGAACACCGGGTTGTACCCAAAACTGCTGCACCGACAAAAGCAGATTTAGCTAAGCATTAATTTGCAGGTCATTCTCTCAGCTGGTGCTCTAAACAGCCCCCACATCCTTTTGCTCTCGGGCGTGGGCCCTCGCGATACTTTGGAGAAGTTCAACATTCCCGTAGTGTCAGACCTTCCCGTGGGGAAGAATTTGAGGAACCACCTGGGAGCGAGCTTCTACTTCTTACTGGAGAAACTGGACAACAACCATACCTTGGACTGGACTGGGTCAACTGAGTATCTGCTTCAGAGGAACGGTAGCATGACTTCAACTGGTATCACGCAGGTATGAATACCTACCGTTTGGTGTAATTTTGTCAATGAATTTCTTAATAAACTTCTTTATTTTTGATTTCTATAAAAATATTTCAATCAATTTTTAATAAGGTATTATTTAACAACTCTATTCTTGGTTACCAGCTTTATTACCGTATCCGATCATTGCTTCCACATTGTCTTCTTCGGCCACTTGTTTTCCAGCGAATGCCTTAGTGGTAGCTCACTTACAGAACGCCGAAGATGAGTTGAAACTCTGGATGCTCTTAATTTTTCCCATCTGAATTCATGTTAATAGGCCAGTTTCCAAAAAAAATGTAATTAGTCCGTCTTTTAGATTATTCAAAAATAAGGGACACGTATTTTTTTATTTGTAAATTAGACCAAAAATGACAAAGACATAGCCCATTAAAGTTACGTGTGACGTCACGCCGTGCTGCATTTTGTAGCACTGAGTCGTGACGTCTCACACGTAACTTCAATGGGCTATATCTTTGTTATTTTTTGTTTAATCGAAAAAAGAAAAAATACGTATCCAATATTTTTTTATAATCTAAAATACGGACGAAATAGAATTAAATTATTTTGACCCTGGAAACTACCCTATTCTACTGGCAACACGATCCTAGGATTTCAAGTTTAGTAACTTTTCCGAAATGGAACGACAGTTTCGGTGTTTTAGCGAGTTCATTGTCAACAGCTAACTGGACTGCTATACTCGAGCCTGGGCGATAAGGAACGCAAGCAACCAGACCTGCAGTTTTTCTTTAATGGCTTCTACGCAGAGTGTTCTTCAACTGGGGCGATCAACGAACCAGTCGGAGACTGCCCTCAAAACGGACTGAATATATCGTAGGTATTCCCCGGGATAGGCTATTCGACAGTGTGAAAAAAACAGTATTATTGATACGTATTCGTATAAATTATGAGTCCTAAGAAGTTTTAAAAAATATATGAAAACGGCTGGATTACCCAATTCTATGATGACGTCATAGTTCAGTAAAAATGGCGTTTGTCATTCATTTCTTACGTTCATTGGTTTGTTTACTGACCAGTGACGTCATAATAGGCTAGTTTCCTAAAAAAATGTAATTAGTCCGTCTTTTAGATTATAAAAAAATAAGGGACACGTATTTTTTTATTTGTAAATTAGACCAAAAATGACAAAGATATAGCCCATTAAAGTTACGTGTGACGTCACGCCGTGCTGCATTTTGTAGCACTTAGTGACGTCACACGTAACTTCAATGGGCTATATCTTTGTTATTTTTTGTTTAATCGAAAAAAGAAAAAATACGTATCCAATATTTTTTTATAATCTAAAATACGGACTAAATAGAATTAAATTATTTTGACCCTGGAAACTACCCTATTCTTGTGCTAAAGATAGTGTTTCGGCGGCTTAGTTCAAAAATTAATTTTCGTGTGCCTTTTTTAAGAAATACACGAAAGAATTAAAAATGACCACTTTCTGAGGACTCCATGAACACCAAAAAAAAAAAGAGACGGTTTTAATAAACCTGTCAAATAGCCTACGGGCCCAATAGTATTTGGGGGTTAGGGGAAAGGTTATAGCCATTACGGCTAGATGAGACGAATTGCAAACAAAAAAGCAATTTCGTTATGAAAGCTAACATGGAGAGGCCCCTACTTCAAACTTGCTGAAGATGACACAAATCACATTAAACAAACTCTCGACAGTATTTTCTGCGATATTTTGTCAATCATATTTCCGTAGATCCAAAATTTTGAATTTTGAACGCCTGTATCATTTCTACGTACACCTACCTACATCAAAAAATCGATTAACCGACAGATTAACAAGTAGAATCTGCTACGCAATACACGTTGCAGTTTTATGAAACTTATCCCAGCATTCCTATTTATGAGCTTACAGCTCTTTAGTCTCCGCTCATATTATGGTCTGTAGGACCAACTTAACATTCACGAAAGTTGTTAGCCAATAGGTCCTTAGAGTGTGCTCTGCCTTCTTCTAGAGCCAACGCAGTAGCGCTGCTCCCGCGCAGTGTGGGCTACTTAACGCTGAACTCGACAGACCCTCGCGAGCCGCCGCTCTTTTATCCAGAGTTCTTCTCCCATCCCGACGACATGGTCATGATCAAAGATGGCGCCAGGATCTTGAAGCAGATCACTGAAGCTGAGGTGAGCTTGACTTTTGTTTGAGCGCAACTTTTGAGAAAAAAGCTAATGCTTCGCTTTTTTATTTTTCTTACGGAATTAATTAAATCAACCGAATGATCGACAGAATCCGCTACTTGCCTCGTATCAAATTTGACGCAATAAATGGATATTTCCTGTAGTATCTAACATAAGAAACCGAAATATATTGACTTTGCTAAGTAAATATGCAGGATGGCTGCAAAATTTGCAAATAAAAAAAATATTTTTCGCTTTTAAATCGGAACGGTGAAAACACTATCCGCCATCTTGAAAGCACCTTTGGTTGTAAACAAACATCTGTCAGTCGTGCGTGCGTAGGTTCTATTGTGACTCATACTTCTTTCGTGGCACGAACTCTACCTATGTTGAATGTCAAACTTTGTTTACAAACGTAGAGGACTTCAAACCATAGACAAAAATGGCGGACCGCGTTTTTGGCTGTTTAGCAAAGCAACGTTTTAAAATAATGTTTTTGTTGCTTTTAGGTCCTCAAAAAAAATACAAAAATATTTTTTGGTCTAATGGAAGAGATATTTAGCATTTAAGACATACTTGAAAAAAGAGTCAAGTAGCGGATTATCGATATGCGTGCAGTGTGTGCTTACATTTTTTTTTTATTGTGCTTGTCTGTTTCACTCTCAGAATAAGAACTAAATTATTCAGAATAATTCAGGTTTCACTATATGGCACAAAAAAAAAACATTCACAAAATTAAACGTACGAGTACCTACTACATAAAAAGTTTGTAGTAAGAATTACGTGTAAAGGCGGTCTTATTTGAACAGAAACGTCTTCCAGCTAGCCTTGAACTTTTCGAAAAAATATAGCAGGGAAGGGCATGGCAAATGGAAAATACCTACCTTCTACCTACATTTCAATGTAAAATATTACTTAGGTACCTACGTATAATAAAAATAAAATAATAAACTCACGCCCGTTATCCCCGAGGGGGTAGGCAGAGGCACCAATCACTAGAACTGGGCCCACGTTTTGCCGAGTTTATTAGGTCGCAAACGTGACAAGTGGCAAGCCTGTCGCCGTTATCCGGGCACAATTTAACAGCGAATGGTGTTGCTGTACAAACAAACAAAATGTACGTAACTAAGGGCCGGTTTCTGAGTTGAGAATTTTCATTAAGTAAGTACTTAACTGTAGTGCTGTCTCATCAAATTTCTCAGAGAAGAGCGTGACAGAACGTTACTAAAAGTATTTCCTTACTGTAAATTCTCAATTCGGAAATCGGCCCACAAAGTTATTGGTACGGGATGCGAACCCAGACCCTCATGATCGAGAAGCAAGGGAGAACTCCACTACGCCACCACCGCTTTTAATATACCTACGTAGCTATTAATATACGTATAAAAAAACTTGCATGAATTCCTATGTACATCAATTTAAGAATGAATGAGTAAACTTGTATTTTAGTCTGATGATTCACACGTGCACGGATTCTCCGGCACAACATATTCTATCAAGTCTAATCTGAGTCTCAATAACTCTACTTCCAGTCCCTCAAATCCAAATACGGCATCAAGCTCGACCCCTCATACTCGGCTGTCTGCAACGGATCGGGAGAGGAGTGGACCGACCAGTGGCTCGAATGCATGATCCGCGTCTACACCGACCCCCAGAACCATCAGCTCGGCACTGCAGCCATAAGCCACGTTGTCGACACTAGGCTGCGCGTTTTTAACACTTCTGGTGAGAACTTACGTACCTTTTTGTTTTTTGACGAGGTGAAATGCTTTATGCACCATAACCGCCACCCTTGGGGGAGGGTGACGGCCGTGTGTCGGACTCTCCTCTCCTAACAATAGGCAAAGGCATACCGACTATAACACCCCGGGAGCCATCCTGGTGCTCGTGCAATGGGGCGCCGCCGGATCTCGCTTGCGTGGTGAACCACATTGCGAATGCTACAGCGGCGCCCCGGCGACGTCGACCCGACTCGCAAGGGAGTCGGTCCCAACCTCACTGGAGAAGAGGCATGGGCCCCCAACCCCCTTCTCCCGCCACGATGTCGGACGGCAGGTCGCCCAACCTGCCGTCTGTGAGCCTTAAGCCTTGACACAGAAGGGATGTGGTGTGAGGGCGCGGAGAAGACGCGACGTGTTTGTAGTTTATGAGTGTGAGTGTACTTAGGTACTCATTTTGCGTCTGTATTTTTGTATATTTTTTTTTTGCTTTTATAATTTATCTGTCAAGTTGGCTGACTTGGTGTCTACAGTATGTTCCATACTTTGTTGCCCTAGTTTTTGGGAGGCGTGGCAACCTCAGATACAGATCTTTGATCTAGTTTAGGACCCAGTATATCCACAAATTACTTCCTTTGTGCCATTGTATCACATCTATTGCACCTAATTTGTCGATAGAGTTTTATTGAGTGCGCGCCCTAGCCCCGTCTCTTCTGTGTGGGCTTCGTGCCGACACCTCTCTACGAGTTGAGAATGTTCACTAAGTACCTAAATACTTAACTGTAGTGCTGTCTCATTAAACTTCTGAGAAAAGAGTGTGACAGGACGTTACGTAAGTATTTACTTAGTCTAACTTCTCAATTCAGAAATCGGCCTTCGACCTTGTTCTACGTCTTTGGCAAAACGTTAACGGAGTGGCTGGTTATCATATCACAAGTGTCCTCTTTGGCAAGCGATTTTTTTGTATCATTTAGGCAACAAAATCGCTTAAAAGTATCAAACAGAACATAATCTAGAACATATGTTGACTAAATAGGCTATTTAGTCCCGTATTAGCGAAGGGTTAGATAAAAATCATCCGAAATCAGCGTGCCCGCATGAAGCTAGTAATGGATGTTCAGGACCGTGTTAGGGACAAACCCTGGTCTCTGGCTACTCCTGCGGCACACAGGCGTGCGTGAGTTTATATCTGTACATACATAACAGAACACTCGGATCATTTCAGGCCTCAGAGTGATCGACGCATCGGCTATGCCCACTGCGCCAACGGGTAACCCTCAAGCCGCCATCATGATGGTAGCGGAACGCGGCGCTGCCATGATCAAGGAGGACTGGAGGTGATCAGTCCGGCTACACAAACCGACCTGGCAACGAAACTTGAAACCAAAGATGTAAAGATAACCCAAACAATGTGATATTATTTATTTGTTGAAGGCTATTGTTTTGTACTAGTAAAAGTCTCAATACACGGTGGCGTTTTAATTGGAAACATTCATCCACCTACACGGGAACTTTCAGAGTGAAACAACAAAAAATTTCGATATAGACTTTTATATAAATGGCAAACCAAAAACATACATGATTGATTAGACAACTAGCATATCAAATACAATGTCATAAGACGAATTAATTCATAATTACTAACACAATAGTTATTAAGTAATAGAACCTAATTACTACAGTAGATACATACTTCATTTTAAAACAAAGGCTATTAGTAATTTTATATCATATAGGTACTTTACATCTAGGAATGATATCATAATACTTTTGGAAACCCATTGATGATTCTTGGAGATTATAATGTTTATGAATGATAGATAAAATGAAGTTAGTCTAATTATAAAAATGGAATTATCAAGTTTCTTTCACAAATGCATAATTATGATATTACAAACAAGGATTTATACTGTTTTAGCACCTTTTTGGAGTGTTCTTCAAGATATTGATATTATGCTATTATGAGATAAATACTTCGACCGCTCTACAATCCGTAAAACAAAGTCAAAATCTTGGTTTATCATGTTGTTTCTTAATTCACACATTTTTCCAATATAAAAAAAACAATATAATATTTACTGCAGTCATTTTAAAAACAGTTATGTCTAGCCAGCAATAACACTGACAAAGGCTAAAAGACCTTTATAGAATGTAAACGTGGAGCTTACTGGCCGAAAAATCAAAAACTCTTTTAAAATAACCTTGACCTTTTTATTTACAAGCCACATCATCATTGATCTTTATACATACCATAGAGGTCAGTGCACAACATCCACCCAACACTGGCTGACTGTAGACTTTCCGTGGATGAGCATGGCTTATAAAATAAAGACGGTCCTCTGTTTCCCGACCTCCTTACTGCTCATCTTTGTCCTTGGCGCCGTGTTTCAGAATGCGCGTGAACTCGACATAATCGAAAAGCCCGTCTCTGATCGGGGCTTCACGCAACATCTCGTCTACATCATCATCAGTGAAGCGATCCCCCATAGTTGTGAGCAGTTCTCGAAGGCGCTCCTCGTTAATCACTCCATTGTTCTCTTCATCAAAGCATCTGGGGAGCAAAATTAAGGTTCACAGATGGTTGGTTGTTATATGTACGTGATATTGGATCTTTACGCACACACATTCGCAATTTTACTGCGACTTATCCTTATGTAACTACCTACTTAAATTTATGACACAGTTTGTAGGTTTTTTAAGTTCATAAAAAATTATAGAGGCACATCATAAATGTGCACAAGAGATACTCCATAGTTAGTATTGTTTGAAACAGATATCACTCAATGGCAGTTGAACCGTAGTGATTATAAACATAAAAAGAGAAACTTCGCAAAGTCGAGGTGAGGTCTGAATGGGCATTGTCCTAAATAATTACAAATGATGCCTCTTTTTAAAAAAGGCCAGTTTATTACAAATTATATTTTTCACACGTGAATGAAAGTAGTTTATATATTTTAGAATGAATAACGCCTGGATATTAATTAGCACTTCAACATTCAGTAAAAAACAAATGTATTAATTAGAAATTCTTTAATTTATTTTTTTAAGTTTTGTTTCGAACCACAACATTTTTTAACTAAAACAACATCATTTTCATAGGACAGTGCCAAATAACTTAGTAGGAGCGCTGATGTGGTAGTGTCAAACAACTTGATTAGAAACTGGATTATGAATAGAACGTAAAATTGGACAAAGGTTCTTAGCCACGAATTTCTTACTGAATAAAAAAATACAGCGACGTCTATTGACAGATATTTTATGTTAGTCAGATCCTAAGACATCTCTGAACTAAACTTACAACATCTATCAAAGACAAAAATCCTTTTCCTAGTTTTTATTTCCACTTACATGAATTTTTTTTTTTTACCATGTAACAGACAAGAGAAAAGAGAGAGGGAACATGACAGTTTTTCGATACAAGATTGCGAGTATTGTGTAGGCTTTCGAGTTTTAAAGAATATAGAAACTGCAGTAGAAAGATTAAAATAGACTTTTTGATAGACTAATGACTTAGCTTACCTTATAAATATAACACACTATTTATACAGCGTGTCCCAAAAATGACACGTCACAGTGACACAGGAGGTAGACCTGCTCAAGAGGCATCGAACCAACCTAACATGACCTCAGTAAAAGTTGCATGGTTTTTGAAATATGGCCAATTTTTAACTTGTTCTAAATTTTCACTTTTTTTAACAACAGCCTTTTGAGCAGGTCTTCCTCCGGTGTCACTGTGACGTGTCATTTTTGGGACACCCGTATACCACTGCTCAACTGCACTGGTGAAGGAGAGTTGTTATTATTTAAATAAAAAGAAGTGTAGTTCACAAAACCATCAGAATGATTTAACCCTTTATAAGGCTGGGCTAGTCTTAAATTTTTATTGGTTTTGGACAGTGGCGTAACTATAGGGTGGCAGGGGTGGCAAAATGCCACGGGCCCCCGACCCAAGGGGGCCCCGGCCCATGAGGCCGCGAGCTCGGAAATATTTTTTTACATCTCTCATATTCCGTAAGTAGCTCCTTATTACCCCCACTTGGGGCTTGTAGGTGACCAATTAGCGCTCTAGGGTAATAATGCAGCTAGAAAAGCCCTAGGGCGGTAAGTAATTTAAAAAAACTCTTCACTCTTTCAAAAAGTTCGCGTAACCATCATACTGGCAAAGACATCATGCATTCAGCCCAATGACAAAGGAGGTCGCTTCGCTATTCAGCCTTGTCTTCGTATCAGTATAATAGTCATCAATTTTAAATATCGAACGGCGAAGCTCAATTTCGTTCATAAAAAAATTTTTAAAAAAAGATGAAACATGGCGGGAATAGAAAACTTTTACTTTAAATATTGTTTGTATGGGATTTTTTTTATAATTACGTGCTAATTAGGAAAAAAACATGAGTTCTGCAAGTGATGAAGATATAAGTTGCACTCCCGATTCTATGAGAATGGAAGCTGAAGCAGCAATTAACAATATTTTGCCTGAAAGTTCTAAAGAGAAATATTTAAAACTTACGACGAGTTCATGAAGTCGCGAAAAGAAAAACGAGTAATTTTTTTCTACTTACCTCACAATCGAGATGTAAAGCAGAGTAGTTAGCTCGGGTGTAAGAATCAATTGCACCCTCGAACTATAGGCGCCCTCGCTGCGCTCGTGCGCCTAAATATCTCGGGCTGCAATTGATGCCTTACAGCCCTTGGCTACTAATCTACTATTAACATTGTACCTGAGTATTTTATTTTACTTGAAAAGTTTTTTTTTTTTTTTGTAAATTCTGTTTAAAATCCATTAAAGTGAGACAACTAAAGACATCCTAAACAAAAAGATGTTAAATCAATTTTAGAATGCATCCATTGGTTTCTACTAGGTAGTAACTACCTACATCGTTTTCTCGTGGTACGTTGGCAGCGTGGGTGAGCGTTGACGATCGCGGAATTCCCGTTTGTTACCCAAGAAAGTGCTTTTAGTCTAGTCAACATGTACCTTTTCGGATGAAATTTTTGTATAGTCTCCGAAAATTACGATCAAAATGTCATTCGATTCGGAATATTATGCAGAAAGTTTAAGGAAAAGGGCCGATAAAAATGGCAACAGTTATAAACAATTTATTTAAAAAAATCGGGGTTTGGTTTTTTTTAATACATATCTCAAAAACTATCAAAGATATTCAAAATTTGAAAAAAGATCTGAAAAGAGAAGGAAATTCTTCCCAAAAAAGTCTTAGCTGCTGGAACCGTATCTATAATATTTATAATTTTTACAGAGCCCTGAAAATAGCGTTAAAAGCGGGTAGTCTGGCTTCCGCGCGTCACTCGTAACTCGGACACGGTCACAAAAAAATCATTCAAACATATTAAATATTAATACTAAGGAGTAATAAAATTCTAGTACTATTGGGAGACATATATAAACAAATTATCCGCAGGCAAAAAAAAGACGCGTAAAAAATAGATCCCCGTTGGGAAAATTCAAAGATGTTAATTTTCCAGCGGAAGCCACACTACCCGCTTTTAGCGCTATATTCAGGCCTCTGTAAAAATTATAAATGTTATAGATACGGTGTTCGACTTTTTTTGGAAAATTTCCTAATCCTTTGAAATATTTTTTCAAATTTCGAATAACTTTGATAGTTTTTGAGATATTAAAAAAACCAAACCCAATTTTTTTTTAATAAATTGTTTATAACTTTTGCAATTTTATCGACCCTTTCCTTAAACTTTTTACATACATAATATTCCGAATCAAATGACACCTTGATCGTAATTTTTGGAAACTATACAAAAATTTCGTCCAAAAAGGTACCTTCATGTTGACTAGACTATTTTTAATGTGAATGTTAATGAATGTCAAATGTATAGACCCATGCTCTAAAAAATAAAATTGTTATTAGTGTTGGATAATTACTTTTATAAGTGGTTTAATAAAACTAAGTGCAATGTGACGATTTTTACGATAGGGCCCCATCCAAAAAAATTGCCACTGGCCCCAGATGGTATAGTTACGCCACTGGTTTTGGACTCTAATTCAATGCAATAAAGTTCAAATTACGGTGGCCTTATATGGTTCAGAGCCTTATAAAGGGATAAAGGGTTAAAATAGAGTACTCTAGGTTAATTCTTAAACAAAAAACAGTTGAATTGAGTCCTCCTTTTTTGAAGTCTGTTAAAAACGACAAAGAATGAAAAAAGCCAAAATTCTCTGAACCACCAAACCAATAAAAACCTCCACAGCAAACATAAGAGCCATCGCAAACAGGGCGACTTGTCTGGCGACCGCGTCTAGTCGATGCGTCAGACGCGACGTTGTCATTTGCTTCTGGCGTCTTGTCGCGACTCCGCGACTCTGACGCCAAGTGTGCGGAGATTCGAACAAAATACATATATGAAAATTGACGGCCGTAGCCTGTGGTCGCGTCTAGTCGCCGAACTGTCGCTGTCGCGTGTCGCCTAGTGTCGCCACCTAGGCTAAAACTCACAGCAAGTTTACTCACCCAAACGCATTCTTGATAACATCCTCAGGATCAGTGCCTTGCAAGCGCTCTCCAAACAGAGTCAGGAACATTGTGAAGTTGATCGGGCCCGGAGCCTCATTCATCATGCCCTCCAGGTAGTCTTCTGTTGGATTCTTACCTGACAATTAAAATAAAGAAGTTGTTCACTTCTACTACTACTGGGGACCATAATGGGCTAGTTGCCCTAAAAAATGTAATTAGTCCGTCTTTTAGATTATTCAAAAATAAGGGACACGTATTTTTTTATTTGTAAATTAGACCAAAAATGACTAAGATATAGCCCATTAAAGTTACGTGTGACGTCACGCCGTGCTGCTTTTTTTAGCACGGAGTGACGTCACACGTAACTTTAATGGGCTATATCTTTGTTATTTTTGGTTTAATCGAAAAAAGAAAAAATACGTGTCCAATATTTTTATGTAATCTAAAATACGGACTAAATAGAATTTAATTATTTTGACCCTGGAAACTACCCAAGAATAACAACAACTACAAATACAACTACTATATGCAAGAATTCCTTACAATTATAAAATAATTTGTCATGCAGAAGAACTTAGCCTCATAGTTGGGCCATTATACATAGCAAGTGCTATAAATACCTCAAACACTAGGGTTTCCTCGCAATGTATTTCTTCACAGTTAGCAGAGGCTATTGCTACTATAGCTTCACAAATATGTAAGTTAGAAAACAAAGGGAAGAATATGTTTATAAGGAAGTGACATATTAATATACAACAACATAATAATATGTCACTTCTTTGGAAAGCGTTGATGATTCATGTTAATTTTGTGACTAATTTTAGTACCAGTCATGACAAATCGTACATTTACAATTGGTAGCATTACAAATCTAAGATACAATTATGAAACAAAATAAAGTGAGTTCTATTCAACAGACCAATTAATCAGATAATAAATAGTTTCTTCCACAATTGAGTATTTGACAGGATGTCAAATGAGTTACTTTTAAAACGGAATTTTGTATGAAAATACTTGCTTGTGACGTCACATTTCAGAGCACTCTTTTTATGTTTCATCTATTTAAAAATTGTAACTAGTAAATGATTAAAAGAAATACATTTTCCGAATCATTTTGTAATTTTTGTTTTAATCGAGCATCTCAAATAATTTATTGTTGATAGTGTCAAATACCGTATTGGTAATAAACGCACCAAGTGAAGCCAGCATATCATGCAGGTCATCTTTATCAACAAAACCGTCACGGTTTTGGTCAATCATGTTGAATGCCTCCTTGAACTCTGCAATCTGTGCCTGGTCGAACATGGCAAAGACATTGGAAGTTGCACGTTGCGCACGCTTCTTGGTTGTGCCACGACGGCCAGCGGTCTTGCGGGACGACATCTTCAACTAGAGGAAAGGCAAATTATAATAGCTGTAAATTCCTCCAACTACATAGTAAAATTGTTTTAGCAGAATGGATAGATGTTAGGGTTTTCAGAGTACAGCATTTTTTTGCAGCTAAGTAGGGACCTAAACCAACAAAACTGATTCAATTTAAAACACAAAAAATGTATAATATGTAGTGACCATGAGCTACTAAAACAAATCTTATTTTGCAGAGTAAACTATGCAGGTAGAGCCATTTTTTGGTTACAATCTTTTGTCAATTTCGTTGTTTATTATAAGTTAAAAATAATCATTACTCAAAAACTATGTTTTACTAGAGTGGAGGCCAACATACACAGCCTCCCTGCCTCATCACCTCTTCTGTACCCTCTAAACTCACAAGACAGTCCTTAACGTTTAACACTTACAATAGGTAGATAAGTGTGCAGGTTTTTCCCAACCAGTGGATGTTACTCGCACGATCACTAATTAGACACTGGCTGGGATGCCAACGAACACAAAGCTTTCAGTTTATAAATAAGAAAGGAGGAACGCCCCGAACTCAAGTAAAGTTATCGTCACCTGCGTCGGTAATGAACGTGTTTAATGACTCCCAGATGTTGTGCCGACGTCGCCAGCAGTGAGCTAAGCAAAATGTAGGCCAAACGACACAGCAATGTCACACAATAAGGATTGCAAGATTCCCTTTTATGGTTGAGAATTTACAACTTGTTATTCGGCCATACTCTACAATTTATCATGGATATGGGTTTAAGAAATAAGTTTACTTACCTTTTCTTAGTTGTAGATTTAAGAAACGAAAGGAACACAACGGTTTATAGCCAAAATTTCACTAAAATGTAACTTTTGTAACAAACGACCGATGAGTAATCCGACATCAATCCACACACCACTCAAAATGTCATATATAGATAGTGATGGAATAGAAGCCGGTTCTAAGAATACTGCTTGAAACCGATTTTCTTACCAACCGATAATAACCGATTTTTTCAAAAACTGATTGATCACTTTTATAAGTACTGTAATTTATAAGGTGGCTGGCTGGCGGCATTTTTTTTATGTGTAAGTTAGTTTCGAAGAAAGAATGTGTTGAAAACACTGGCCAAGTGCGTGTCGGACCAGGTATCGTCGACAGCACCTCAACCTTCATATTTTAGTTGCAAAGTCACCCGTAATGCAACGAAGTAGAGTGCATGGGTGTATAGGATGATGTGATATAATAGACCGTACACGTACAGTTCCGTAGAAGAACACGGTTAACAACTTCATAAAAAAAATTATTGAAATTTGTATAATATAGGGAGGTCGCCTATTATTACATACTCGTAGTTAAGTTATAAAGCATACTTAACCGTGATATTGAAGCGAACATTTTTGTTACATTATGTTAGGTACGTAAAACGTTGACTGTTGACATAATAACTTGTTACCTTTAAAGTTATTATGTGGTAATGCTTAGAATTGTTCATGTTTCTACAGTTAACGTTTTACGTACCTAACATAATGTAAGAAAAATGTTCGCTTTGAAGCTTAATCTTTCGCTGCTTCATCCAGTAGTGTACGAGTACGAGTCTCTTACTGTTTTGTCGATACATAGATTTAATAACGAATACCTAGTAACTTTCACACAACACAATCACCTGACCTTGTCCCAAACTATGTGCTATGGTAACTAGACAAGGACGATAGAAACATAATAAAACACCCAGACTGAGGCAATTAATTTAATTTGTTTGTGTGTGCCAAATTATTATTATTAGTAAATTTCAGCTTGCGCTTTATGCTATCTATAAATTTACGAAGTTCTATTAATCAAAATATACAACTTATTATTGTTGACTACGAAACCCTAAAAACCGGCCAAGTGCGAGTCGGACCGCGTACCGAGTGTTCTGCACTGGTTTTTTATCCCAAGCAACGCGTACTCGCGGTGATAGAAACAATATTCATTTAAATTGATAATTCAGTTAGTTAAGTATTATTCAGTCCGACTCACTCTTGGTCGTATTAAATTATTACTAGACTTGTCGCTAGAATGAGACGTTTTCAGAAGAAAAAGAAACGAATGGCTGTCAAAGGAATGCAATTTTGGACCTCAGCCCAATAGCCATGTGTGATACATCATCGAATAGGTCTCAGTGAGCTGAACAAAAGTTACTATGACGCCTCATCGACTCGTCAGGCGACCCTAGAGCTGGTAGCTACCTCGGCCAGCGCATCAGCCTGGCCATTCAGAGAGGAAATGCTGCCAGTATCTTGGGAACTCTCCCCAACGGCAGCGGTCTAGAGACTGTTTTTTATATTTAGTTTTTACGTAATATGTATTTAGTTTAATATTTAGTTTAGTTTTAATATTTAGTTTAGTTTTATTATTTAGTCTATAATTGTTATGCTATGTTATTTAAGTTATATTTATTTTTATTTAAGATTATATTGAATTAAAGCAGTAAAACACAAAAAAAAAAAGTAACATTTTCAATACAATATAACTCCGAAAAGACAAACATTTGGCTCTTGGCGTCATGGTAACTTTTATTCAGCTTGCTGAGACCTATTCGATGATGTATCACACATGGCTATTGGGCTGAGTTCCCAAATTGCATTCCTTTGACAGCCATTGGTTTTTTTTTTTTTAGTTCTTCTGAAAACAAAGATGTTTCCATGTCTGAATGATGTCTGAAAACGGCTCCTTATAGTTCTGTAATGTATTACCGTTTAAAGCATAAATAGTTTAATCGGTTTACATCACTAGTCAGAAGTACGTTAAATAACATGGCGGATGTCATCGTCTATCATTGTTGACATGACAAGCAATGTGTTTGTACAGTGTCACCATCTTATCTGTTCAGTCGATAGCGGCGCTAGTGGAGAATTTAGTAGTAACATTTAAGAAATTTACCTAGTAAAATTAGAATATTTTAACTCGTCTTTCAATTTCAATGAAAATATATCTATAAATCTTAGTAAGTGGATAAATAAAACAAAAAATGGGGAACAGGATTTACAATTAATTGTTTAGTTACAATTTTGCTCACCTGAACAGATAACTTGGTGGCGCTTTTTGTACATGCGTTTCCGTTTTCCAATAACGAAACGGACTGGCTGCACGGACGAAAGTCCTTTGCCTATTCTGCTATTAGCAGATAAAGAAGATTAAAAAAAAAACGAAACGGAATGCAACTTTTTTTCCCGCCACAGAAAACTGGAAAGATGGTTACTTGTGGAGTTTTACCCCAACTTATCTATGTTTGCTGAATAAAGTTCGGGGCACGTTAATGTACTTAGATCCAATCGCGGCATTTCATCCAGTAAAAAAATCGGTGAGTATCTTTCAATGTATTTATTTAGAAACTCCAATCAGCTAGTATCATGGCTGCGCCTCGCTCTGCAACCATTATTATTGCACCTTGAGGATTTCCGGTCAGTTGTGTGGGTATTGACGAGGCGTCTATGACACGCAGCCCTGAAATAAATACTGTCATTAATAGAGCTTCCAAAGAAAATCGTCCATAATGAGCTCATTGGCTAACTCAATGAATTTGTCAAATTTTTTTTTTTAATAATGTTTACATACAGGCACATTACATTGCTTCTGGCCCCACATTAGGATACTCTGTGTCGTGGGAACCAGAAACAGCGACGTCACAAACATCCAAGACCTGGGTTTCTTTTTTTTTGCCCCCAGCCGGGATTCGAACCCGGGACCTCTCGCACGGTAGACAGATGCGCTAACCACTGCGCCACATAGGTCGTCAAATCAAAGCAATGAGTTAAAAGATATGGGTTCGAACGTGGCCGCGCCATCGAAACGCGAAAAAACTGCATGGCCATGGAAATCTTTAAAATGAAGCTTTTCAACAACAATCTGTTGGTTTACCTTTTCAAGTGACGGCTTCGTGAAAAGAAAAGATTGAAGTTGAAAAATATCTTTCCTTTCAAAAAACCTGTCTGCTTATTGTTTCGCTTGTCTCTTGCTAGCCGCACGCATTGACCAATGAGTTGCGAGTATTTGGTCCCCTTGGAGTTCGTTTTGTGGAACGGCGTATAGATACACAACGTATATAGGTAATAGGGTTACCAGGTTTACCTTCAACATCATAAACTCGAAGTCTAGTGTCAATAACGCGGCTGATAGCTGCAGTGCCAATCTGGTGGTTCTGAGGATCAGTATGTACTCGTATCATGCACTCCAGCCAATTATCTGACCACTCTTCTCCAAAGTCTTTACAAGGCGCTGAGAATTTTTCATCCAAACTGACACCATACTTTTGTTGCAAGGACTGAAACAAGTAATTATACTAAAAAGCGTTCGTACGTACACTGAGTCAATATTGTTCATTAACACGACCAATTTATATAGAATACAAGTAAGGTACGCTTAGTTAGCCAAATCTGTGCCTAGTTATCAATAAATATAGATAGAAACTTACTTCTGTGTAAACGATGTCGTGAACGTATCTAGCACCATCTTTGATCATAATCATATCATCAGGATGTGTGAAAAAATTTGGATAAAATAGAGGAGGATCAAAAGGGTTTGAAGAGTTCAGTGTGACAATACCCACGCTGCGTGGCAATAAAGACACTGCATTGACACTGAAAAAAGGAGAGAAGAAGTCTTTCACGGGGTCCTGCTGTTTGACCAAAAGTCATTTGACAAAATTACACTCGACAAACAATGTTTGACAAAAAATGCTTTCGCCAATTGATCATTTTACTACTAATCATTTTACAAATGACTCACTTATCCAAATGATCAACACTTAAATTTACATTTTACAAATAATTATTTTACTTAATGAACATTTAACAACTGAGTTATCAGACAAAACTACTATTGGTCTAAAAACGTTTGATAAAATGTATTATTTGACAAATGTTTCGTTTATTAATCAATCTTACGAACGGGGGGTCGGCGATGCAAAGAATACGTGACAACAGAAATATAGGTGCGACGACGCGCGTAGCGAAGCGGAGCGCGTCGGAGCGTTAGGTTCTCTATGTAAGATCGAAAACAGACTCGACTTTGATGCGTTCAACATTTTGTTAAATGACATTTGGACAAATGCTTCATTTGCGAAACATATTATTTGGTGAAATTAAAAAAGGTCAATTGACATTTTAATATTCAAAACATTTAACAAATGTAGTGTTTGCTAATGGATCATTTGCTAAGTGAGTTTTTGTAAGATGATACTTTTGTCAAATGTCTCGTTTGCCAAATGAACATTTGGTTAAACGTTGTTTGTCGAATGACCATTTGTCAAAAATTTTTTGGTCAACCATTAGTAATCCGTCTTTCACACATAGAAGGAAAGTAGTTAGGTACATATTGTAAAGTTATTTAGTAGTCACTTACGAGACATTGGTTCCTTTATAAACACAATTATTTACGGGTTCATGTATTTCACCAGTTGCAGAGCATTCAGCGAAAAGGCCATTGAAGAAGAACTGTAGATCAGGTTGATGTCGAGATCGATCCGCCAGGCTCGAATATAGAGTTCCAGTCATCTTGAACAAGGAAAAAATATTGATAACAATTCCAGGGATCTTACCTATGTTTGTTATCACAGATATACTTAGATGATGCACCAACCTGTGTTATTCCATCTGCGGACATAGGACCAGTCCTGTCTACTAAATACTGCGAAAGTACAGCCCAGTCCAATGTTTGTATGTTTTCTAAATGTTGAAGCACAAAGTTGATGGTAACACCAAGGTGGTTTCGCAAGTTGTAACCCACTGGTAAATTGGCTATTTCAGGAATATTGAGTGCATCAAGGGTATGTCGAGGTCCTATACCAGAGAGCATCAATAATTGAGGGCTATTCAAAGCACCAGCGCTTAGTATTACCTGAAAATAAATTGTGATTAACGACCTGACACCTAATACCTTAAGAAAACGGTGAAAACCGTGATTTGCTCACCTCTTTCGAAGCATAAACGGTTTTCCAGATTCCATTATGAACGTATTCGACACCAGTGGCTCGTTTCCCATCGAATAATACCTTCGTCACGTGAGCTTTGACGAGAACATTAAGATTTGGTCGATAGTTATTGTTTTGCAAGTAGGCACGAGCGGTGGAGACACGTTGGCCATCACTAAAAACCATATGGTGGGTGGTAACTACATTTCAAATGTGTACAATGACAGCAATATTTCCATGTACCACTTACTCAGTCAACATTTGGGCGATAGCTACACCGACCGGCGTGTGTGGATTGTTCAGATCGGTAATAACTGGTATTCCGTTTTCATAAGCAGCTTGTAAGAGGTCGAATATAATTTCTGGTTGATAGTTGAACTAAAACAGATATTAATAGCGTATTATTAACGACCTGTTCTATCAAAGTAAAAACAATGTAAGACTGGAAACAAACCTGTTGTACTGGCAATTGTCCCCCAACGGCGTGGTAATTCTCATCAACTAAAGTGCCGATCTGTCTGTTGTCTTCGCTTTTGAAAAAGTAAGGTAAGTTTTCCGCCCAAGACCAGCCCTTGGCTCCGAAGTTTACCCAGTCATCGTAATCTGGAATATGGCCTCGGTGGTACAGCATGCCGTTCAAGACTCCAGAACCACCTAGGCAAAAAAAATCTTAGATTGGAAATTTAGCCAGGTGCTTATGTTCTTTAGTAGACAAAATACTAACCCAGTGTCTTCCCGCGTGGCCATGAGCAACCTTTATTTCCTTCAGCCAGACAGTATTCAGGTGATGGTACGGTTCGGTACATCCAATCGGTCTCAACATTGTTCTTAAACGATCTGTAGAATGATGGCACTCGTGATGTGACTGGGTCTGGACCTCCAGCTTCAAGCAATAAAACCTGAAATGACACAAATCGACATGGAATCGTATATTAAGCAGCAATTAAATTTAAGAATACCTTCTGTGTCTCGTTTGAGTGGACTATATATACCTTATAGTGTCCACTTTCAGATAACCTCCCAGCAACGACGGAGCCGGCAGTGCCTGCTCCTACCACGATAAAGTCGTAGTCGCCATCAGCTTCTGTGACTCCTACTACCCTTTTACATGGTTCGGCTATTGCACATTGTTTGGTGATTACGTTCTGAATAAAGACCATGAATAGGAGTAGGCCATTGCATATTGGAGAATCCGCTACGGAGGCCCCTGGGTCTTGGTGTGGACATCCGCAGATCTTCGAAAAAGTGAAAGGGTGAAAATTAATTAAAAAATTAACATAAAGTGACATTGCATACTCATACATAACCATTCTGTATCTAAATTCAATGTCATAACTTATAGCTGTATTCTGGAGCGGTATGCAGAAACTATGGTAGGGGAGCCCAAGAGGGGATTTCGTGAGTTACTAAAGCGCGGCAGATTAACATACAGGGAGATACCTTGTACCAGGTAAAGTACCTCCACCAAATATGAGCCCCATATATATGGTCGGAATCGCTCGTAGCCTGGGCTGCCTGAGTGATCTTGAACGATCACTAAGGTTAAGTAACATACGGCGCGTTAAGTCCATGGATGGGTCACCGTCTATGACTAACGCTAGTGGCATTTTTTCCGAGCGATTCCGTGCTTCTCAAGGCACGTTAAGCAGTTGGTGCCGGCTGCCGTCGATAGATGGCAGTCGTTAAGCCAAATCAGAGATCTTAGGGCGGCTTGAAAACTTCTGACAGTAAGACCAGCCACTAGTCTTACAAGCCTCCACCAATCCGGACTTGGCCCCCGTGGTGGAGTATGGCCTGTACCTTCCTCAGGGAAGAGACCCGTGCCCCTCGGTGGGGACATAATGGGTTGATGATGATGATGATGATGATGATATATGGTCGCCTGTCAAGGATAAAGGATCAGATTAGTAAAAAAAAATTGATCATCAGAAATTCTCGAGCGCGTCAGATTAAGGTAGGGTGAGTTAATTACATGCTAAAAAGTGTATATTCCACTAATCTGACAATTTTCACGTGACGTAGAGAAGTAAGAGGGTTACAAACTTGTAAAAAAAAAACGTTATTTCGACTTTCTCGAGCGCGGCAAATTTTTTTTTATTTTGAAGAAAATAATTCAAGGATAACGAAATATATAAAATCTGACGATATCCATAAGACGAAGTAAGAAAAAATAATAGGTAAAGTTTAATGCGTGCAGCTATGGGGAGGATGAGGATGGAATCGAGCCAGAGGACGAATATGATTCTACCGATGAAGAAGATGATGATTAAAAAAAACTACGCAAAAAAATTTAATTTTTTATAATTATTTTCTTATAAACACGAGCATTATACTTAAAAAACCTGTACTTTTTTATTTACATGCTATTTCTTCAGCTTTTCAATTAATTAAGTTCAATGATTTGAAAAAATATTTAAAAAAAATTTTTGTCAGAAAATTGTCAGATTAGGCGAATCCCTCTAGATAATCGTCAGATTATGAGACAGCACGTCTAGGGCATCAAGGAGAACCATATATATCTTAATCTGACGCGCTCGAGTATTTCAAAATGGCGAATTTTTCTTGCACATTCTAATAATGGCCGCGAGTTTGCGTTACATCCAAATCGTCAGATTATTATATAAGAGCTTTTTTTTAGGTGCAAATAACATCCCCTTAGAAAATCTGACGCGCTCGATGAATTTTTTTTTTTCACTTTCAACCCTTACGTACGACCACCCCCATCATTGAAACAATCAGATTAACATACGTACATTTTCAATACTACACAGGATATAGATGCTATTAATATCTGACGCGCTCGAGTATGTCCATGCAACAGTTTTTTTTCACATATTTGAAAATCTATAGTCGCTCCCCCCACCGATGAAAAGGTATATATTATATGACATTTTTTTCTTCTTATCATCTAAACTTCACAATCAAATAGGTCTCTATGACGCTCGAGTAAATCCCGATTTAGCATCATGGGCTCCCCTACTACAATCTACCATTTGCCGCGATCACGACAGCTCTCCATTTTTCAAAATTCATTAGTCGTTGCTCGCACGTAGGATCGCTCCTACGTTTTGGATCCGTTTTACGCTGCGAATTGCTCTTTGCTACTAAGTACATCACCTATTTGGTCGGAGTCGTCCTGTCTGTGACGTCCCTTATAAGGGCTTTTTATTAATCTTGAATAATGAATTAAATATTTTATTTGTCGATAAAAACAGACCTATAAAGTATCCCCCTTTTTCATATGTGCACTATATTAAATAAAGAATCATACTGTATGAGGCGTACAAAACCAAACTCCTAAAATGGATGGTTTTTAGAGATTGCATACATAAATAAATTGCTTTAAACTATTGCTATCTAATTTTAAATTTCTCCGATTCTCAAGTAGATATTGCCAAGTTTGAGCTGTTTTAGTCATCCGTACGTAACGCAAACGAGTAGCGTGCATTCATGCTAAGTTGATGTGCTGTCGACTCGTGACTCGACACTTTGCTAGAATGTATACTCACGTCATATGAAATGTCCATTGTATTGCGTTCATTGGCCAGATGAAATTTGTGCTTGCGTCTTTGCAAGATGTGTGATCTTAGATCCAATTGATATAGGTACTTATCTAGTGAAAGTGCATTATGTGCCAAGTGTCCGGGCTAAATTCACTTGTGGCATTGTGACCCGGACACAGGTGAATTAAAATATGGAGCACATTGAACACACAAATAAAGCAATAATTAAACAAAGAAACATTTTTGGTAGGTACGATTAACACGCTTTTATACGAATCAAAATAAGTAACACAAATGCGTTGATCCTATGCACCTGCTTATGTTTTGAAAACTGACGAGCGTGATAAATGTGCACAATTGATATAGGATCGATGTAATAGGTACTTAGGTATCTAGTTAATTGATTCCTGCCCGGATCAAAAAGTCGTTAGGACTACGATAATGTAGTTAATATATGTTGCTACGGAAGAACACATTAAATTTTGTAATAATTATGATTGTAAGTAAATAAGTATTTGTGAGGAAATTTAAATGAGCCTAGACCTAGATTTTCAATCGGCAGATTGTAACAACCACTTTCATGTTTACAAATGAATAACTCGAAACAGTTCGTAGAGGTTGTATTATGTGTTTAATCTTTCAAATTCTTCCTTTTTACAATAACTGTACTTATACATTATAATGATGCTCTAATATAAGACAGCTTAATGGGTAGTAGGGTTGGTTTAATTATCGGGTAGCGTTCTAGCTCCAGCGTTCTTTGATCATGTAAGCACCGCGTTCAGCCACCATCATAATTGCGCCTTGAGGGTTGCCCGTGGGTTGGGTTGGCATCGATGAGGCATCTATTACTCGAAGACCTGGAACGATTACATAGTATCATTCAAACGGGTTTTCCATCACTTAAACGTTGGCTGGAAGATATTTCTCTCTTATTTTGACGACCTCTGTGGCGCAGTGGCTAGCGCATCTGCCTAGCAAGCGAGAGGTCCCGGGTTCGAATCCCGGCTGGAGCCGAAAAAAAACAGAAACCCAGGTCTTGGATGTTTACATGTTTGTGACGTCGCTGTTTCTGGTTCCCACGACACAGGGTATCCTAGTGTGGGGCCAGAAGCAATGTATGTGCTTGTATGTAAATGTTTATGTTAGATAAGTTCGCCTTTGGAACAAATTTTATGTAATGATGTTTCTAATTTACTGTTATAATCTTAATGCATTAATTGAAATATTGGCTAAGTAACTTTAAAAAATATTTCGCACCTTCAACACCAAATACTCGTAGTTTTGAATCAATGACACGGCTGATGGCCGCAGTTCCTAACTGATGGTTTTGTGGGTCAGTGTAGATTCGTGCCATACACTCAATCCATTCGTCGGACCATTCCTCCCCAGCTTTGCTACAAGCTTTTGTAGTGGACTCGTCTAACTTTATTCCGTACTTGTTTTGAAGTGTCTAAAAACAGCAAAATTATTTTGTTACAGTTAAGGAACAAGTGGAACATAATTAAATAAATGAAAATAACTCACATTCGTCTCTACGATTCGTTTGACGATTTTAGCGGCATCTTTCACCATGATCATATCATCAGGATGGGTGAAGAAATTGGGATAAAACAGAGGAGGCTCTAAGGGATCTGTAGAATTCAATGTCAAGTAGCCTTCACTACGTGGCAGCAAAGTCACTGCATTTATCCTGGAAACAAAAAAGAAACATTCTAGTAGGATCTAAGAGATTCTTATGAGTGATCCAAAAATTATATTTTTCTATAGCGACATAGCTTACGAAACATTTGTTCCTTTATCGGGGCATTCTCCGACTGGTTCCCCAACATCGCCAGTTTTTGAGCACTCGGCAAAGAAACCGTTGAAGAAGAATTGCAAATCTGGCTGTCGGCGAGTCTGATTTGCGAGGCTCGAGTACAGAAGGCCAGTCATCTAGAAACCGGAAAATATTACTAAATTTTAATGATTAGGTACAAATCCAATCACCGTATGATCTTATTATGTTTGTATTCATTGTTATGATATAACTTGATATTGAATACTTGCCTGAGTTATCCCGGTAGCAGACATTGGACCACTCCTGTTCAATAGATACTGTGTGCTTGCTACCCAGTCCAAAGTCTGAAAATTCTTTAGCTTTTCAAGATAGAACGACAGTGTCATGCCAACATGGTTTCGTAGATTTTTGCCAACCGGAAGATCTGCTACAACAGGTATATTGAACTTATTCAGAATTTCTTTAGGCCCTATACCAGATAGCATCAGTATTTGCGGACTATTCAATGCACCAGCACTCAGAATCACCTGAAAGTAAATGAAAGTGTATTATGCTATTAAAGCTATCCTTAAACATAGCGTTTTGAGACGCTTCATCCCACCCACCTCTTTTGTGGCATTCACTCTAAATGTTTGGCCTCTCTGGATGTACTCAATTCCATAGACACGGTTTCCATCTAGTAAAAGTTTAGAAACGTGGGCGTGGACCTTAACATCTAAATTTGGTCTTTCCTTCTTAGTCTTCAGATAAGCACGGGCTGTAGTCACACGTTGCCCATCACTGAAATATTTTTGTAACTATTATTTTATTAAGAAATTATAGCATTTTCATAACCATTTCTTTACATTAATTAAAATAAAGCAAATTTTCTTACGTACAATTAATAAGCTGCTGAACTCTGCCAATATTTGATTCTAAAGCTATTCTTACTAGGTGCTCATAAGTTGATACTTACTCTGAAAACGTTTGTGCGATAGTCAATCCTATTGGCGTATTGGGATTAACCATGTCTGTGACAATTGGAATACCAGATTCATTCACGGCATTAAAAAATTCGAACACCTCTGCTGGCTGGTATCTGAACTGCAAAATAGTTCCATAGCTTACAAATAGATAGGTACTTACAACCTAACTAGTACTGGGGTATTATTTATTACAAACCTGCTTCCACTGTTTGATCACAACTGTTATAGATACATATTTTGATACCTACTTCGGAAATGCGAAAATGGATAACCTAAACGTGGAGCGATACGTAATACGAGTGCGGATATGTGTACCTTGCCGTATTTTCCAAAAGTTATGATCTTGGTTTCTTAGTTACACTATTACTTACTCTCTGAATAGGCATTGGTCCACCAGATGCGTGGTATCTCCCGTCCACGATCGTTCCTATCTGCTTATTGTCTTCACTCATGTCAAAGAAAGGTAAATTCTCTTCCCAAGACCAACCCTTTGCTCCAAAATTCACCCAGTCCTCATAATCAGCAGGATGGCCCCGGTGATACATCATGCCATTCAGGACGCTCGAACCACCTTTGAAATATTTTTAAAAGTATTTACTTATTAAAATACAACGTTACGCATGATAGTGGCCAGAAGCAACGTAGCTATGTGCCTGTATGTAAATGTTTTTGTTATATTTTTGGCAAGGTAAATATGATTAAAATGTGAAAATTACTTTGCTAAATTACGCCAAAAATCCCACAAGCACCATGTTTCGCCTCTAACACGAGGCATCCTCAGGCTCACAAGTGAGTTGTCTCAGACAATTGGTTTCGGTGGTGGTGTGTTCGTGTCTTGCTTCTGCTTGAAAAAGTGGCAGGGAGGGCGGTGCATTAACTAACCGCGTGGTGCTTGTGGGATTTTTGGCGCAATTCAGCAAAGTAATTTTCACATTTTAATGCTATTATGGATTTCCGCAAAGTACCTAAGGCCGGATTCTATACAAGGTTTAATATGCATTACCAAGAGTCTTCCCGCGAGGCCACCAGCACCCCTTCCCCTTTTCAGAGAGACAGTAATTGTCGGGTACAGTGCGGTACATCCAGTCAGTCTCTGGGTTGTCCCAGAAGGATCTGTAGAATGATGGTACTCTCGAAGCCACTGGTTCTATGCCCCCCGCTTCTAACAGTAAGACCTGAAAAGAATGAACTTTTTTTAAGACGTCTTTTCAAACATTATCAAAGACCAATTTATTAGTGTGATTTTGTAGCTTCAGCGATGGAAGGCCAGTGCGTAGAACAATGACTCGGAAGCCAGACACCCAGGTAAAATTCCCAGAGTGGGCACATATTTGCCTTTGTTTATTTTCATAGTTAGGTACGTACATCTGCGAATAATTAGTAGTAGCAATAACACACGCTCAAAGTGAAGGAAAATATCGTGAGGAAACCCGCGGGTTGGTTGGCTCCGCATACATATGGACTCTACTTTTCTGTGGGCTAGGCCGACTACGCTATCAGGATGGTATAGGTGCTGGGCAAGCTTACTTCATTTCGACAATGTCTCAGTCATTGCAGCGTCCGAGTGGACCCTTCACCCATCTAATGTGAGTGAAGGTGCTACTGAACGTTGTATAAATCATCTCATTAATTCATTATCATCAACCCATTATGTCGCCACCGAGGGGCACGGGTCTCTTCCCTGAGGAAGGTATAAGCCATGCTCCACCACGGAGGCCAAGTCCGCATTGGTGCAGGCCTGTAAAAGTAGTGGCTGGTTTTACTGTTAGAAGTTTTCAAGCCGCCATAAGGCCTCTGACGGCAACCGGCACCAACTGCTTAACGTGCCTTGCAAAGCACGGAACCGCTCGGAAAAATGCCACTATCGTTAATCATAGAACGGTCACCCATACATGCACTGAACGCGCCCTATGTTGCTTAACCTTCATGATCGTTTAAGATCACTCACGCAGCCGGGGCTCTTCGCGATTATAACATCGCGAGTCATTACAAAATGTTTTCATTTTTTGTACAGGTCCTACAGCTGTAAGTACCTATGTACCATACTTATTGTACGAAAAACACACCGTCACTGGCCATATTTTACCTTGTTTGTTCTATTCTCCGATAGTCTGCCAGCGACGATAGAGCCAGCAGTACCTCCTCCCACAACTATGAAGTCGTATTCATTCTGGGTATCGAAGACCCCCAGGACTCTTTCGCAGGGTTGTGAGACCGCACAACGCTCGTTCAGGAATGCTTCCAGGAACGTCATGAAGAGAAGTGTGCCGCCACAGATAGGCGAGTTAGTGACTGAAGCACCAGGGTTGCTGTAAGCGCACCCGCAGTTCTGCGAAAATAAATAGTACAGTTGAAATTTTATTGGATAATAATAATAAAATAATAATAAACTCACGCACGTTATCCCCGAGGGGCCAGGAAGAGGCACCAATCAGTAGAACTGGGCCCACGTTAAGCAGAGTTTATTAGGTCCCAACGTGACAAGTGGCAATCCTGTCGCCGTTATCCGGGCACAAATTATCAGCGAATGGTGTTGCTGTACAATCAAACAAATGTACGTAACTAAAAGTCATTGGTACATGCGTGGTTCGAACCCAGACCCTCATGATCGAGAAGCAAGGGTCAACCCCACTACGCCACCACCGCTACACTAAAAGGACAATGCCCAAAAATGTATGGAACCTGGGACCACCCTCCAATAGCAATAAGATATATGTCGTTGGATAGGACTTTTCAATAGGAACAACAATTCTTAACACAACTTTGTTGTAAAATTGTCCATTCGGAGTTATGAGACTTCAAAGTTCAGAAATAAAAGCACAAAAAAAGGCTTTTTGGAGGGGAAAATTTTAGTTTTGTTGATACTGACTGTTATGTACAAATACTGTTGGACTGTCAGTTTGGAGTTATGCTACTTTTAAGTTCGGATATAAAAAAAATGGAGGGAAAATAATAAAAACACAAAATAATATTTCATTATTTATTCTTCAATCATATTTTATCATCAAGGGTTATCTATAATATGATCATTTAAGTGTATTGCTGGTGTATTAAATCCTCCATGAATTGCATACCCTAAATACCATATAATGGAAATTATGTGTACACATGTCATGTGCCCATCGTTTTCGGTTCTGATAGGCATGTACAATAATGTTCGACGATCTCTGTGGTGCAGCGGTTAGTGCATCTGCCTACAATGCGAGAGGTCCCTGGTTCAAATCCCGGCTGGGGACAAAAAAAAAGAAAACCAGGTCTTGGATATTTACATGTTAGTGACCTCGCTGTTTCTGGTTCCCATAACACAGGGTATCCTAGTGTAGGGCCAGAAGCAATATGTACATATGTGCCTGTATGTAAATGTTATGTTATGTTGTTATAATACAATGTTGTTTACTTCGTCTTGGTCATTGTTTATCAAAATATAACAATAGTAAGTCCTTCGTCTCACATGACGTGATTGAATGCGGCTACGTAAAAGCCACACATTTTCAAGAATCCTGTAGTCAGGCAGATCGTCTAACCGATGTTGCTGATATCTTCCGCGATAGAAAGTTCGCCGACACATAACACATTTGGGATGATTTTCCATCACAATTACCTGATCGAGATGCAATTCAAAAGTCCAGTATGATATTGTTATTATTATTAGTAATTATTTAGTGCATAATAAAAGTGTACAAAAGGTGGATTTAATGCTAATGGCATTAAGTCATAGCGGAATTCAATAAACAGAGACCAAAGATATCAGTATCCGGTCTCTGTTGATATTTGATTGATATTTCAATGCCAGGTCAAAAAGTCTAAAGGTAGAATCGAGTGAAAAAGAATAGAACGGAACGATAACTCGCAAACATTGGCAATTTACGACTGATACATCATAACCAGTCTGGTCAGACCAGCGCTCCACCACCGCGCCGCGCGTGTTTCTGTCACCGATTTTCAAAGAGGGGAGGGTTCCCGTGGCTACCTGATCGCGTACGCGCGTTGGTACATTGTCTAAGCGAGATATAAGAACATGTGTATAAAAATATTAAACATACTTATACTTGAAAAATTGTTTTTAAAAATATTTTTCTTCAGTAATAAAAAGTCTCATTACTCCAAACGGACAATTTTGACAACAAAGCTGTCATAACAATTGAACGTAGCTTAGGAGAAACGTTCCAACCCACACAAAGTGACTTTTGAGATATTTGAGTTTTTAGGTTTAAGCTGATTTACGCGCTAGTTAAGATAGACCAACCTCTCCAAATGTCCTTCGTCGGCACTTCTTCTAAGTAGGCCTTGACGTCAATCAATTAATGCTGATGTATCAATACTTTTATTATAAATAGTCTCAATATCTTAGAATAAGTAATATTGTATTAGTATAGACCCTAGTGGTAACTCTGTTGGATAAATAAATTATTTTTTATCAACTCCTCGGTCTTCAAAACTTAATTGGCGCAGCCGGTAGGATCCCCGCAGTCGGATCATCGTCAACTTGCACATCGCAAAAACGTGTCCGTCGTCCGTATCAACGGTTAAGCTGGGATCGCCGAACAAACAAATTCATTAAGAGGAAGCCGAGCCGAAGCAGCCGAGCAGCCACCACGAGCAGCCAAGCAGCTTCACCACCAGGACTGGAGCAGAGACTAGCAATATTCCGGAACGACATGAGAGCTACGGGATTGTGAGTATACCTTTTCACCATTCCTTTGTTCTCCTTCCGTAACCTTATAATATTTATACGTGTAGTAGGGATTAGAAAACGCCTCAATTGCACCGTGTAAATAGTACGATTATTTGAGAATCCAGCTTTTCTTGAATATCGTTGAGTAGTTATTAGGATATTTTTTTTTTTTTACATATTGGGCAATTTATTTATTTTTTTCTCTCCCAATCACAATGGAAGGTCTTGTGCGAGTTCCCATGGAAATGGTTAAAATAATACCAGTTTTCGATGGAGACTCTAGATTATTACCGCTTTTTATTAAAAAATGCGAATACATACTCCAATCTTTCCAAGGAGGAAATGTTCAAAACGAATACTTGTTCCACGTTATAACCAGTAGACTTTCTGGGGAAGCCGCTAATTTAGTCGGGGAACGGGAACTTATTCAAACATGGGATGAGCTGAAACATCTCTTGAGCCAACACTTCGGTGATCCAAGGTCCGAAGAATGTTTGGCATTAGAACTGGAATCAATAAAACGTAACAGAAATGAAAGCTATTCAGATTTTTGCCATAGAATTCAACATTTGCGAAGTATTCTATTTTCGAAACTAAGCGAAACCATCGATGATGTGAATGTGCGACAGGCAAAACACCACATCTATGACAATACCTGTTTAAATGTTTTTCTTTTTAATTTGCCGGCTTACTTAGTTAGGCTGGTGCGTTTGCGAAATGTCACAACTTTGGAGGATGCCTTGAAAACAGTATTGGAAGAACAAAATTTCCAAACTGTCTATGACACAAAAAACTTGAAACCTAATTTCAATCGTAATTGGACAAGTAATATGCCTTACAACCAGAATCAAAATAACTTTCACCCCCCAAGGCAGGACAACTCGCAAAGGCTACCAAGTGCATATGCACCGAACAATGCATTTAATTCAACACCCAATGCATCGCAAAACAACTCGTTTCAATATAGAAATAATAGACAGCAGCAAGTAACTAATAACAGATTCAATAATAACAATGGCCAACAGCGGCCGGGCGTAAGTAGGTCACCGCCAATGCCGGTGCAAGCGCAGCGTCAGCACCCTGCGGACAATGCACCTATGCACATGCAGCAATATCACGCACAACCTGTGCCATCGGGTTCGAATACCGATGTTACAATGCGTACAGCTAGTTCTAGGCGCATTAATTTCACTGAAAACCATAACGATTTCCAACCATGTAATTCACAACAATGCGTGGACGGTCCAAATTCTGCCCCGTACAGTGAATCAATGGAAAATTTTCACATAGACGCCTCGCCGATAGAGAACAGATAAAATTAAATTGTAATAAACGCTTGAACTTGCCCCATATTCGCGTACCGGAACTTAACTCTGTGTTCATGATAGACACAGGCAGTACCCGATCATTTCTTAGCCCGAAGGTGGCTAACAAATATTACGCAAGTTCAAAGCAAAGCGAACCGTTTGAGGTAATTAGTACACACGCTTCAAGTAGACACAGTGAGGTAGTTTACATAAATCTGCCCCGAATTTTTAACACCGACCAAAAACACAAATTTTACATCTATTCTGTGGATGAAAGGTACGATGGTCTAATAGGCAGTGATTTGCTGAAACAACTGAACGCAAAAATTGACATGAAATACCAAACCTTGTTTACAGATTTCAGTAAAATCCCCATAATTTATTCACCTCCCATGAGAGAGATGTATAACCTACCTCCTCGATGCGAGATGAGAGTAAAACTTCCTGTAAATTTATTACACGGGGAAGCTATTTTGGAGTTCACTCAATTTAGCGACGGAGTCCGAATGCCAGCCGCTATTGTCAACTGCACAAACGGCTACGCGACTACTGTCATTCAAAATACGACGGAGTTGAACCATAAACTCACGGTTACGTCATCCTTCCTTGTGGAGTTGTTTCATCAACAATCACCAAATTTAAATTCAACTAATCTGAATTACTCAGAGCCGCAACCAGACGTTGAGGAATTATTAGAAAGAAATTTAAAGAAGCTTAAACTGGACCATATGAATGAGGAAGAAAGAATGCAAATAGAAAATATATGTAGGGCATATAAAGATATATTTTATTGCGAAGATATTCCGTTATCCTTCAGCAATCAAGTGAAACATAAAATAAGGACAAAAAACGAGGACCCCATTAACTTAAAAGCTCACAGATTACCTCCAGTTCAGACCCAGGAAATTAAGAAGCAGGTAGAGAAAATGATACAGGATAACATTATCCAGGAGTCACACTCTCCCTGGAGTGCTCCTGTTCACCTAGTGCCAAAAAAATTGGATGCCTCGGGTGAACAAAAGTGGAGAATGGTCGTCGACTATAGGCGGTTGAATGACATAACAACCGACGATAAATACCCTTTGCCAAACATCAATGACCTTTTTGATATGCTTGGCAAGAGTATGTATTTCACTACGCTCGATCTCGCGAGTGGATACCACCAAATAGAAGTAGAAGAAGAAGATAAACCAAAGACAGCATTTAGTACGCCATTTGGGCACTATGAATTCCACCGTATGCCATTCGGGTTAAAAACAGCACCCGCAACCTTCCAAAGAGCCATGGATAATGTGCTCCGAGGGTTGCAAGGATTGCATTGTCTCGTTTATCTTGATGACGTGATAATTTTTTCAAAAAGCTTGCCAGAACATGTAGAAAAATTAAAAGCTGTCTTTGAAAGATTCAGACAGACTAATTTAAAAATTCAAATGGACAAGTCCCATTTCTTAAGGAAGGAAGTCTTATATTTAGGACATACAATCACAAGCGAAGGCCTTAAGCCGAACAATGATAAGATAGAAGCAGTTTTGAAGTACCCAGTACCTAAGACGACGACTGAAATAAAAAGCTTCCTAGGACTTATAGGTTACTATAGGAAATTTATTAGAGATTTCGCCAAAATCACGAGACCACTTACAGCATGTCTAAAGAAAGGAAAAAAGATAGTTTTGAATGATGAATATGTGAATAGCTTCGAAACTTGCAAGAAGCTACTAACAAATGCACCCCTTCTTCAGTTTCCAAACTTTGAAAAACCATTTGTTTTGACCACCGACGCATCCAATTTTGCTATCGGCGCTGTTTTGTCACAGGGAACAATTGGTTCAGATAAACCTATAGCATATGCTAGTAGGACCTTAAGCGATACCGAGAGTAGGTACAGCACAATCGAGAAGGAGCTTTTGGCTGTAATATGGGCCGTAAAGCACTTCAGGCCTTATCTGTATGGGAAAAAGTTCATGATCTACACAGACCACAGGCCTTTAGCGTGGTTGTACTCACTAAAAGAGCCAAATAGCAAACTTACACGTTGGCGTTTGAGGCTAGAAGAGTATGACTTCGAGATTAGGTACAAGAAAGGACAGCAGAACACGAATGCTGACGCCCTTTCTCGAGTAAAGATTAACGCGATAGATAACGATCTGGACTCCATTTTAGCAAATGTAGACGAGACTGAGGACCGTTTTCTCAACGTTAGGAGTGAATTAGAGATGTTAGATCAGAAGTTGAAAAATAGATCACAACCGGATCCGATGGAAATTTCAGATTCCGAGTGTGAAAATTCACCGGAAGTGATAGAAATTTCAGATTCAGATGACGGTGCCACTGCAAACTCAATATCAAACAGGGAACACGAAGGCATCCCTATACTAAACGAAGCAATAGACTGTAAACCAAAACAGATTTTGGTTCAGACTTGGTTTAAAGATAAACTCTATGTTAACGATTTATCAAACAAAAAACAAAGCATCCTAGAAATATTCCTGCCTGTCAACAATGAAAAACTAACGAAAGATTTTCTCAAAGAGTATATAGACCCGAAAAACAAATATTTCATTTATTTTGAGGACCCAGCTTTCAGGAAAACTTTTTCAAAAGTCATAACACATTTGTTATGGGAAAAGGGAACCCTGAAGTTAGTAGAGTGTACTGAACGTGCAGTTAATTTGACTGACTCAGAGGATGATCAACGTGACGTTGTTACGAAATATCACGAAGGGAAAACTTGTCATAGGGGCATAAATGAAACCCTGATGAAAATTAAACGTCACTACTGGTGGCAAAACATGAAAGAAACAGTTACGGCAATTATAAACGCTTGCGAACAGTGTAAAAGAATGAAGTACGAAAGGAAACCAGTCAAACCTTGTATACAGTTAACTCAAAGCCAAAACTCACCCTTTCAGGAAGCCTTCATGGATTTACTGTACATCGAAAATAAATACTACTTGACAATAATCGATGCGTTTAGTAAATTAGGTCAGGCTATTAACATCCCAAATCGTAGTACACCGGAAGTAGTTCAAGCGTTAATAAAATATTTTAGTATGTATGGGCTACCCAAAAAGATCAACTGCGATTCTGGAACCGAATTTAACAACGACTTAGTTAAAGAACTTTTAAGCTTGTATAAAGTCGAGTTACACATCGGCACTCCAAATAACCCTAACTCTATGGCAATGGTGGAGCGATTCCACTCAACTGTTATCGAAATTTACCGTTTAGCGAAGTACCAGAATAGCGACATGGATGCTGCCTCCGTTATGACTTACGCAATAATGGCATATAATAATTCTATCCATTCCGCTACCGGTTTCACACCATTTGAAATGGTTTTTGGTAACACAGACTCCGGTAACGTTTTCGATATTGACAGGGAACGAAATCTCATGCAAAAATTGCTCCAAGATCATAGAAAACGACTTAAGGTTTTGTACGAATACGTTGCGGAAAAACTTCAAGAAGGGAAAGCTAAAGTAAGAGAAAAGAGAGGAGGTGAAGAACCTCCTGAGCTTAAAGTAGGTGACGACATTTTCATGAAAAACACAAGGACAAGAAAAGCGAAAGACTTGCCTCGCTTTGAAAAAGCTAAAGTAATAGGCAAACCGAATAGGAATATTATCCCAGTAGAATTAAAGAAAAGAAAAACAAGAGTAGCTATTAAGAACATTAAACGTCCTCCACAGGTTAAGCCTAGTACTTCTGGTACTAATATGCCCGATCCGCAGCTTGGAACTTCAAAATCTGAACACAAATCCGGGGATAGCACCGATCAAACTTGGAACGGCAGTGATGAAGACTAACTCATGGACTATTTTTAAAACATTAGATTTAGATACACTATTAGGTCAAGTAGGTAGTAATGCTAAACAGTTTAATAAGCTTAAAATAATTATTTTTAATGATAGTGAGTATAAGAAAGAACTAGAAGGTTTATGTAAACAAATTGAGTCCTTTAAAGCTCAGATTAAAAATAGAATATTACAAATTTTGCCTTCCAATAGAGTTAAAAGAGCTATATTTGCCCCATTAGGCTCATTAGTAAAAATTATTTCTGGAAATCTAGATGAAGACGATGCAATTCGCTATAACTCTGAAATAAACCAACTTAACAATGAGGAACATTCAGTAGAACGAAAAGTATCATTAGTGGTTAACGCTTTAGACAAATTTGCTAACGCATCAGAAAACATGAACGCAAATATTAAATTCCTTGGCAATAAAACAGAAGAAATTGAATCCCTTTTAGCTAAAGAATCTAAACGAGATAATATTCTATCTCTTATGAATAACCTATACCAAATCTCGAATAACTTTCATAGCATTTACGATTTTATTCAGGAAACAGAAACTGCTATTGCCTTCAGCAAACTTCACGCCTTACACCAATCTATAATTAACACAACAGAACTTTTTCAGATTTTCATAGAAATCGAGAAACATGCACGTTTAATATATCCAGTAAATAAGATGAATTTAGTTAAACTAGAAACTAACATTATAATAAAATCTTACATCGATAAGGATATATTAGTTTTTGTTTTAGATGTTCCATTAATAGAACCAAACGCGTATACATATTATAAAATTATCCCAATTCCTGTGTATAACCCTGAAACCAAAAATACCAAAACCATTATCCCTGAATATCCCTACCTTATGGTGAATAGGTTGAAATACAGGCCCGTGGTAAACCCATGCGACGAGATCGAGGATAACAAGTTCCTGTGTTCGAGAGATGACCTCGCACAATACCCAGCGGAAACCTGCATTGAACAAATCATGACACTGAAGGACAACTGTACCAGGTGTAACCAACACATCATACATCTAGAACAGGAAAAGATACAGAAGATCGCCGGAAACAACTGGCTGATTTACTCCGAAAACGGGTTGATCATAACCGAATACTGCGAAGAAGAAGTTTACAAACACACCGCACAAGGAACTTTCTTCATACGACCGAGTCAGAACTGTCAAACAGAAGTTGGAAACATCTTTATAGCAAGGCCAACAAACGCTTCTGCGATCAGTCTGCAACTATCGTTCGTGCAATTACCAAAACTACACAACACCATCAATCAGGACTCCAAACAACTGGATCTACAGAACGTGGACTTTAGTGACATTAAAGAAGTAATTAATAGTGCTAAGTTTAGAATCAGTGGAAGTGGTCCAGACGTTTTTAGCTACATAGTAAATAATATAAGTATATGGACAATTTTGCTTTATGTAATAATAATTATATCTGTCGCAACTTTACTAATTACTAAAATTAAATCTTATACAAATTGTATAAATCGAAATTTTCAGAAGCCCACTACGCAGCTTCCAGACAATTTCTCTCTTAAGGGGGGAGGAGTTAAGATAGACCAACCTCTCCAAATGTCCTTCGTCGGCACTTCTTCTAAGTAGGCCTTGACGTCAATCAATTAATGCTGATGTATCAATACTTTTATTATAAATAGTCTCAATATCTTAGAATAAGTAATATTGTATTAGTATAGACCCTAGTGGTAACTCTGTTGGATAAATAAATTATTTTTTATCAACTCCTCGGTCTTCAAAACTTAATTCGCTCCATACATTTTGGTTGATTTCAATGTGCCATAACTTTGCACATACGCATTGTATCGCTATCCAAGTCTTTGATTCTTAAAGTACAGAAAATAGTGATCATTTTGGTATATTTAACCCAAAAATGACCATATTGTGGGTTGAAACGTTTCTGCTAAACTACGTCCAATTAAAAAGACCTATCCAATGACGTATATCTTAAGGCTATTGGTGGGTGGTCCCAATTTGGGCATTGTCCTTTATTGGACGAAGCATAAAATAGGTACCGAACTCAATGAGCTTACCTCGGGTGCTAGAATCATTTTGAAGATTTCAAGAGGCACCTGAAACATGTTAAACATTATATTTATGATAACTGATAAGGCAACCATAAAGAAAGTTTCCACACAACACATTCCCAATTGGGAGAGAGTATATTCCAAAAACAAGCTACAGGTAAGTGATAAGAGAGAGGACAAGATAAAGAACAGAGGTCTCCTCTTCGAAGAAGAATGTGGCTTGATAGCAACGTGTTCCCATAGTGGATTGGCGTTGTGCGTGGATTAGATAAGTGAAATTAAACTGTACCCTTCGTATCCAGATGCCTCCTCCGAAGTGGCACGTTTGTTATTAGTATCATATTTATACATTTCCGCAGAAAGCAAGCTGACTGTGACGTTATACATGTCATGATCCTATTCATCATCTTCTTGTGTACAATAATATAATTCCCTTCGTCGTGATTTAGGTAGGTACCTATTGTGCTTATGTTGGGTTTGTAAGACGCTATAATATTATTATTGTAACTTTAAAATGTACCACATTAACATCATAATAAACAAAGTATAGGTACTCCGTGACAGATGCACTCTCCACGGATGTAATGAATGAAACTGTTGATAAACGTCGATCGTTATTTAGTGCTTGTTGGTTAAAGAAACTCATAACACAGACATGAAAACATCTAAGCCTGAAAAACACCTCTAATGGGAATAGAACCCACGACGTCTGACATTTTGATGGCAAACAAACATGCTATTCGTGTTACCGAGGAAAATGCAACTGGCAAGGAGACCGGTGCACGTAGGTATCCATTCCCGTTTGCACTTGTACTCATAGGATCTGTATGTCGCACCACGTGCAGTCGACAGCAACACAACCTTTATAGTTTTGTAAAGTCACCCGTATTGTATCTAACTGAGTAAAGTACACGTGTCGGACGGTACTGTAACAGGACAGTACAAATACCTGTTCTACGTACTGTGTTGACTCGTGGCAAAACTTTATTCTATGGCGATGAACCTAAACTGGGTGATCGACGGGCGAGTAAGACCGCGGTTTTAAATACCGACGAACTTGACTCGCGGCTCGTTGGCGCTGATCGACTAGCGAGCATAACAGTCGCAAACATGTCTTGTTCCGAGTCTGAAGCAGGTTTTGCATGGCGAGCCGAGTAAAAAAAATTTAGCATGACGACGACGGGCCGCGAGCCAGGCTCGGCGGTATTTAACACCGCGGTTTTGCAATGATACAGCGAGCTTTACCGACGAGCCATAAAACCGCGGTCCTACTCGCCAGTTGATCACCCACTTAATAATAATATTGAGCCGATATAGTTAGTGTGAATAATGATTTAATTTGAAAAGTACCTATCGGATCTTTTTTAAGGTTCGTAGGGACCTACCCAAAGGGTAAAACGGACCTACGAGACCCGCTTTCCGTCCGTCTGTCACCAGGCTGTATCTCACGAACCATGATAGCTAGTTAGATAGTTGAAATTTTCACATATCATGTATTTCTGTTATTGCTCTAACAATGAATACTAAAAAAGCAAATAAATAAATATTTAAAGGGGCTAGTGATTTTTTTGCTCGATATTGATAACAGCAACAGGTAGATAATTGAAATATTTTCAGAATATTGTGTTATATTATTTACTTTAAAAATAAATAAATAACTACCTATGCAGGGTAGATCGCCTATCCGTGGGGAGTTTCTGGTCTTCCATCGGACGCGTCCCCCGGGTGGCGGATAGGGAAACGCCCTCCAGATATGGAGGGGTACCGGCTTCGGCCGGCGCGGACCAAAACCAGAGGGAGGGGGACGTCCAGTGACTTGCGCTACTGGATGTCCCGCGGGGTCCACTATGGGCCCCGCACCCGTAACCCCACACTGAGTGGGGCCGGGGGCCTTCGGGCCGCGAGGAGACAACCTCTATAAAAAACACACGGTGGGGGCCCTCCTCTATGTCCCTCTGTTCAGCAGAGGGCATAGAGGAGGTTGAGGGAGGGTCACAGACGGCAGGTTGGGGGACCTGCCGTCCGACATCGTGACGGGAGAAGGGGGTGGGGGGCCCATGCCCCTTCTCCAGTGAGGGTGGGCCCGACTCCTTGCGAGTCGGGTCGACGTCGCCGGGGCGCCGCTGTCGCATTCGCGTTGTGGTTTCACACCACTTGCGAGATCCGGCGGCGCCCCATTGCACGAGCGACAGGACGGCCCCCGGGGTGTTTTAGGAGGTATGCCTCTCCTATTATTAGGAGAGGAGAGTCCGACACACGGCCGTCGCCCTCCCCCAAGGGTGGCGGTTATGGTGCACAAATCATTTCACCCCGTTAACAAAAAAAAAGAGTAGATCGCCTATGCTCAAGCTCAGGGGTACAATTACGTAAGTCCTCTACTGATAAGTTGTCTGACTTAGCATACTCTGGACTGTTAGATGCATGAGGTACATAGGAGTTGTCTAAATGTTTTACCCGATAGAGTGAAAAGTTACGAAATATTATTATGTACTATAAGGCTGTGGTTCCACTGAGGCGGAGCGGAGCAGAGCGTAGACGAGCAGTGCCGTGATCACCAATCTCACGGCTTGAAATCCACATCTCTTCTCAACTTCGTTATGTGATTGGTGAATCACGGCCGAATCAGAACCGGAAACAAGGACCTTATTAGTAGTACAAGTATTACAGTGCCACCATCTTATCTGTTCAGTTGATAGCGGCGCTAGTGGAGAATTTAGTAGTAACAATTAAGATTAATCGCTCGTAGCCTGGGCTGCCTGAGTGATCTTAAACGATCACTAAGGTTAAGCAACATACGGCGCGTTCAGTCCATGGATGGGTGACCGTCTATGACTAACGCTAGTGGCATTTTTCCGAGCGGTTCCGTGCTTCGCAAGGCACGTTAAGCAGTTGGTGCCGGCTGCCGTCGATAGATGGCAGTCGTTAAGCCAAGTCAGAGGCCTTAGGGCGGCTTGAAAACTTCTGACAGTAAGACCAGCCACTAGTCTTACAAGCCTCCACCAAACCGGACTTGGCCCCCGTGGTGGAGTATGGCCTATACCTTCCTCAGGGAAGAGACCCGTGCCCCTTGGTGGGGACAAAATGGGTTGATGATGATGAATTAAGAAATTTACCTAGAAAAATGACAATATTTTAACCCGTCTTTCAATTTTAATGAAAATATATCTATAAATCTTACTAAGTGAATAAATAAAACAAAAATGCGAAACAGGATTTACAATTAATTAGTTATATAGTTACAATTTTGCCCACCTGAACAGATAACTTGGTGGCGCTGTAGTATTACGTCCATGACCGGAAAATACACCTCTAATGCCATTTTCATGAAATCGGTAACGCGTAGACAGAGGTAACGTTATCGAAATTGTGACGTATTCCTACAACAATACAACCATAAATAATTTTGTTGGATTTAAGAATAACTTTCCATTTCTTCGGTATAATGAATAGTCCAGACAATTTTCAAGCTGTCCTTCCTAAATATATTTGCGCCCGCAAGTAAATCGTAAAGTCAGTAATTAATAATTACTTATTTAACTACCTATTAAATCAATAGGTCCTTACAGTGCCACCATCTTATCTGTTCAGTTGATAGCGGCGTTAGTGGAGAATTTAGTAGTAACATGTAAGAAATATACCTAGAAAAATGAGAATATACTAACGCGTCTTTCAATTTTAATAAAAATATATCTATAAATCTTAGTAAGTGAATAAATAAAACAAAAAATGGGGAATAGGATTTACAATTAATTCCTGAACAGATAACAGATGACTGTACTATTTTAGGTCTCAAAGTTACGTTCCGTTCTTGGTTGCGTTACGTAATTTTTTTTCAATAAATGTCACTTTGACATTGAATCGGAATATTCGGAATTATATTTTTAGGTTGTGGAAATCAAAATATGTGAGGAAAACTCGAAATCTGGCGTAATTACCTAGTGTTAGCCCTCATAAAACGCATCTAATTGGCTTAAAGGCTACGCAGTTCATAGATTAAGCGCCCCGTGAGTGTCATTTCTACATGGAAACTACGGAATCCTAATATCTGATTCCTATCAAGATTGGTGTTTATTTCGATGTTTGGCTTTATTTTTCAGATGTTAAGCCACAGTAAAGTCTGGGTCATACCCAGGGTAGCTCGAAGACTCGGAACTAGTGTGCCGGTCCATTCTAATCATTATGACGCCCTCGGTCTGACGCCTAAAGCTACACAAGGGGACATCAAGTCAGCATACTACCAACTATCTATGCTTTACCACCCAGACAAAGCTAGTAATGTAAGAATCTAGTGCCTGGTATTCATTTTTTACAGTGAAAGTATATTTCATGGCATTCTTATTTTCTCTGGGGTGTAAATGAAAAATCTTTGTCAAACTACCAATGTTATAATTTTTTTTACAAGGCCTCTTTTGTGTATAAAGTTATTATACTTCTATCAAATAGGGGATGTATGAGGGCAAGATAAAAAGTACCCAAAACGTGGTTACTAAAACATGCACGTGTGCGTACACACATTTTAGTACCCACAATTCAACAAGTAATGAATGTTAGAAGTGAAAGACAGATTGTGGCATGGAGCAGACCCTGGTCTTTGCCTGCTCCTTGATACAGGTATGAGTTTATGTTCCCACTGATATTTGTTTAATCTATACTTTTCAACATTCAATTCTGTATTTATCTATTTTATCAAATGCTTAAAACTATGGAAAAGCTGATCGAAGTGAAATATACTTATACTAGAGCCGTTAACACAAATCTGACTTCACTCTTCTACTTAAATGTAAAGACCGATATTCCGATTTTTAAGAACTGCTCTCTATTTGACCTATATTTGAGATAGATAGGAATAAGGATGTAAAGTACAATGTCTATTATCCGAACAACCACTTAACTGGGTATGAACCACACACCCCAATTGTTTCCACTACTTTTCTGTAAGAAAAGTTGTGTGCAGGCGTATAGGCGTATACACATAGGCGTATTTCATTAAACCCCATGACCACACTTGAAAACAGATTCCTACTTGCCATTACAATAAATATGATTGAAATTATTTTAAGTATGTGTTTTGTTAGTAAATAAGTAAATAAAGTACATAATATTATTAAGTTTGATTATCTGAATAAACCAGTTATTCAAACACTCATATCCCTCCATTACTTAGTTGGGATAATCCACATTTTACTGTACTGTGGACCTTCAGTTCTTCAGTGCTCCAATAACTTGTGTTCTATTTGGGGCTGATGTAAATCATATTTATTAATGACCATAGCCCTAAAACTCACAATTTTGCACTATTCTTTTCTTCAGGATGCAGAGTCAGCTAAGAAATTTAGAGCAATAACAGAAGCTTATGAAGTATTGGGGAATATTAAACTAAAGAAAATGTATGACAAAGGTAAGCAGGGAGGAGAACAAAAGCTTTCATCCTGATTCTATTTAAATTTTCATTCAATAAAGTAAACTGGCTTTTTTAGAAGAGTGTTGTCCAAATGTTTGGCTGCAGCATTTGTGTTTTCTTACTTTAGTAGAATAATGACTTACCATTGCAAGTAATTTATTGCATTTATAATAATAATGGTTAAACAAATATAATCCAATTAAAGAAATCCATAAAGCGGTGATGACATGAAATATATTTTGCTTAACAGTCTGAAGTTTCAATGCTTCACATTTTTCATTTGTCCATAAAATACATTTCATGATAAAGATTAGCTTTGTAATGAATCTCATGGCTTAGAATTTAAATATATGGGCAGTGTTAACTACCTCTCTATAGTATACATTACCCGGTAGTAGGTAATGTTTGATGCCTTTGGACGTTATGCCAGATCAGATTTACACTCTAACGGCAACCTTCTATCCAGTGTTGACACTACATAGACCTCCTCCAACCATTAAAATACTTAATTATTCAAAAACAATTGACAAACTAGGGTAATGGCAAAACTGGCAAACAGTCTTAGAAATAAAGATAAGTGCTACTATAAAACAGTAATTAGTGCTCCCACGGTGAACTCTTATAAAAACAGACTTGATAAACATTGTACTAGTGATAAACATACATCAGCTTAAAGATGCTAGCATATTATAAAATATATCTACGTATTCGGCCTTTTGGGCCTGATTTCATAAAACTGCTCAATAATATATAATTTTTAAATAAAAACCGATTTCAGAACACTACACCACTGTAAATGCAGATGTATGTATAAATATAAACATTACATACAGGCACATACATTGCTTCACTCTGCTCCTCACTAGGACTGGCTCTACTGTGTGTAGGTAGTAATGTAGGTATTGCAAGTATATTTTATATTTTAGACTGTGACCAAAATTTATGTGCTGGTCTGGAACTTGGCACCAGTTCCAAAATATATTTCTCCTACATGTTTGTGACGTCGCTGTTTCTAGTTCCCACGACACAGGGTATCCTAGTGTGGGGCCAGAAGCAATGTATGTGCCTGTATGTAAATGTTATGTTATGTATAGGTATTTCATAATTTCTGCATTTTTAATGTTGTAGTCTCTTGAAATTGGTGTCAATTTTTTGTTGTGAAAAATTGTGAATAATCAGAAAATTACACAAACATACATATTACTAACTAAAGGATTATCGGATTAAGGAGGTATCAAAATTCAATAAGTGTTTCGATGGTTTTAACCATATTTTCAGGTCTACGCTCTCTTGACGCACGGGTCTCTTCCTTGAGGAAGGTTTAGCCCATACTCCATCACAAGGACCAAGTCCGGATTGGTGGAGGCTTGTAAGACTAGTACTGTCAGTTTAGTATAGTAAGTTTTCAAGCCGCCCTAAGGCCTCTGATTTGGCTTAACGACTGCCATCTATCGACGGCAGCCAGCACCAACTGCTTAATGTGCCTTACGAAGCACGGAACCGCTCGGAAATATGCCACTTCAAACAAAAAAGTTGAGAATAATTACGTATTGTCACTTGCGTTACTTTTAGAGTTAGTTTTGGAGTCTGTGTCATTATGGTTAGTATTGTTTCTTTGGTCGACACCGACTCCAAAACTAGCAATAACTTTAACGCAAGTAAGTAAGAATACGCGATTATTTTCGGTTTTTTTATATTGTTTATTATCATGAAGATCTGGCGCATGGTTCGGCGATAGCCCTGAACGCATAGTTATTTCCTCTTTCCTGCAGGTCTGATGACTGGCCGCGAGAACAAGTCGCGGATGGATTACCAACCGGAGCCTGAGCCGACGGACCCCACGCTCAAATTTTACAAGTCGCGAGCGAACCGTCATATTATACCCACCATGGACGGAAGGACACCCATTTACGACTTCGATACTTGGTAATTCTAAGAACATAATTCTGGAGCTTCACAGGGCATATTGGTAGCTCTCAGAGAGAGAACGCCCAGTGGGTGTTTAAGTTAGGTATCCTATTGAAATAAATCTGTCAAGCGAATGAAAATAGAATGCCGGCAAAGGACAAAGGACTTCGACCTAATAGAGGTAGTGTCGATGGAGCGCCACTCCGAAACAGCAAACACATAAAAAAAGGCCAAGTGCGAGTCGGAGTCCCGCACGAAGGGTTCCGTAAATAATATAAAAACAAGCAAAAAAAATCACGTTTGTTGTATTGGGCCCCCTTACATAATTATTATTTTATTGTTTTTTTTTATTTTGTTGTTTATAGCGGCAACAGAAATACATAATCTGTTAAAATTTCAACTGTCTAACTATCACGGTTCATGAGATACGAGTACAGCCTGGTGACAGACGGACGGACGGACAGCGGAGTCATAGGGTCCGTTTTACCCTTTGGATACGGAACCTTAAATCAATTTAAACTCGCAGAACGTTTCAGCAATTGTTTCTTATGCAACACTTTAAATGTTAAGCCTATAATCAGGATGATGGCTTTTGGCACTACATATTTGATTGCTAGGTATCCCTCTGGCTATCAGTAGGGATGTCGTTTGGTTCAGCGTTGGTCTGGGTGTAAACACATTTATTTATTTCACTATCGAAGTGTAGAAACACCAAATCACAGGCAGATTGGTGGTTACCATTTCTCCTTGTAAACTGTCCATCACAGATTATTTTAATCGACGAATTTTAATTAAAATAACGAATTTTGAGGAATCGTGTTCATATAACACTTATAATCTATTATTCGGCCGCTGGGAGTATACGATCCTGACACCTGTCTGTTTCATATGACTAGTGATGGGAGAAAATCAACGTTATCATTCCCTACGTTATTCTTAACTAGCTTTTGCTACCGACTCACGATTAAGTAGTTTTGTTTAGTTACGTGTTCTTGAGTGGAGACCGCGACTCGGCAAACGTAGTGTAGGACGCCCTCTAACCAGGTGGGATGACGATCTGCGAAGGACTGCAGGCAGATGCTGGATGCGGCAAGCTGAAGACAGGGCGCTATGGCGCTCATTAGGGGAGGGCTATGTCCAGCAGTGGACTAATATAGCCTGATGATGATGATGATGATGATGGGAGAAAATCAACGTTATCATTCCCTACGTTATTCTTAACTAGCTTTTGCTACCGACTCACGATTAAGTAGTTTTGTTTTTTAGTCGACCTTCACTCAGTCATCTCTTGTGCCATTTTCACAGGCATTTTAGAAGGGTCATCATCTTTTTTGTGCCGAATGGCGGTGAAGTGTTGTGGCGAGCTGTGCGACCTTTTTTTTGAGCCCAGATCAGTTCAATCGCTTTGTACGGCGGTGGTACGGAGAGATTCTGAGAAAGCGATGATCTTTTTCTAAAGCCTTCGTATCGTTAAAGGGACCGTTATTATTTTCGTTATTTTTGGTACGTCACTACAAAAAAATACGGTTGATATAACCTTGTGACAACGTAATGTCCGGCCGCTGGGAGAATACGATCCTGACAGGTCATGTTAGAACGGACGACGTAACCTTGAAGTGGCGTTAAATTTTCGATAAAAATATTTTTATGTCCTATTTATCCTACTAGCAAATAATTGTCATTGAAACTATATCATTGTGTAAACTTACAAACAATGTTGTATTTTGCACAGTGATTTAAATGTTAAATAAGAAGAAATCAATATTTAATGTTCATGCGTAAAATCCTTACTACGCTGTCACAAGGTTATGTCAACCGTATTTTTTTGTAGTGACGTACCAAAAATAACGAAAATAATAACGGTCCCTTTAACGATACGAAGTTGATGAACAGGCTTTAGAAAATGATCATCGCGTTCTCAGAATCTCTCCGTACCACTGCCGTACAAAGCGATTGAGCTGATCTGGGCTCAAATAAAAGGTCGCACAGCTCGCCACAACACTTCACCGCCATTCAGCACAAAAAAGATGATGACCCTTCTAAAATGCCTGCGAAAATGGCACAAGAGATGACTGAGTGAAGGTCGTCTAAAAAACAAAACTACTTAATCGTGAGTCAGTAGCAAAAACTAGTTAAGAATAACCTAAGGAATGATAACGTTGATTTTCTCCCATCACTAGTCATATGTGTCAGGATCGTATACTCCCAGCGGCCGAACAATAGTAAGGATTTTACGCACGAACATTAAATATTGATTTCTTCTTATTTAACATTTAAATCACTGTGCAAAATATAACATTGATTGTAAGTTTACACAATGATATAGTTTCAATGACAATTTATTTGCTAGTAGGATAAATAGGACATAAAAATATTTTAATCGAAAATTTAACGCCACTTCAAGGTTACGTCGTCCGTTCTAACATGCCTGTCACTTGTCAGGATCGTATACTCCCAGCGGCCGGACATTAAGTAAAATCGTATTTTACAGGTCAAAAAACCACTACGGGAATATACTGAAGCATCAAGCCTACGAAAAAGAGTTCATGAGAAGGAAACAGAAGAAACGATCAGAAGCAAATATGTCGCATCATCAGGAAACATACCTTTATGTAGTGTTCACTATCGTGGGATTGTTCCTAGTCATGGTTGTCAGAGGTAGGGAAGATTATGACCAAGTCGACCTACTCAAACATGAGAAGAAAGAACCTAAAAATTAATGTTGTAAATAAAATATAGGTAGCTATTAAAAATGTGTTAATTAAATCTTGAAGTTAAAACAAAAAGTTTTAAAGGCTTTTAACTACTTATACTGGCTTTTATTAGACACACACAATTTCTAATGTTATTTAATAATCTGTAGTGCTTACGAAAGTTTTAGTTCAAAAAGTTCTTTAATAATATGCAGATCAATATTTTGTATATAATGTACATATTTGAAAATCTCCATAGCTTTAGAAAATTGTGATAATAATAAATTAAATACATGTATAGTGTAATTAATACAACTTGTTTTATTTAAACATGATCCAAGACCAAATGCCATACCTAGCTAATGCTTCCCTCCCTCCCACTCCTGGGCATGAATAAAATGAAGTTGATTGGTATAGTTAGTAAGTGAGAAACCTGATGAGATAGGTACATACATCATTTTTATTTTCGATCCAACTCATGGCACTATAACAATATTTTAGAGCAAGAAATTAAAGCTATGCTATTTAAAATAATTATTTATTTCATATCCTGATATTGCGTTGTGTACATTTTTCTATTTATTGGTGCTTGGAATCTAATTTTAAAGTACTTATATAATTATATACATTTCTGACTGTTAATTATGCTGGTCTACACTATCTATATAAAGCACCAAAGTATTATTCAGATTTTTTACAGTTGTGAGATTTCTAACAAAAATTAATAAGAACAAAGAAGATTAATGAATGAACGAGATCTAGTTATGCATTAGTTACTAGATTATGCATTAATTTCAGAAATAAAATAACATAAAGACTAAAAAAACATGAAATGGATACAAATACAACCATATGATCGAAAACATATTAGGTGTGATCAAAAAATTATAAACCTGCCTTAGTGAAGTCAAGTTTGACGAAACTCTCTAGTTTCATAAAAATAACCACAGCAACCTCCACATACATAGCGACCTCTTCTATTGTGCACGAATAAAAAAATTATGAACACAATTCCAGCCACAATTTAGTGTGATCCAACTCAAAAATGACTTCCATACATCCCAGGCATGGGCATATTTAGAGGGCCTACGGGATATGGTACATTAGGTCCAGATTGGGGTGGCCCATAGCTAGGGTAAGGCAAGTATGGTTTAGAGAAACCATTACCATAACTCTGGCTGCCAGCTCTGAGTAGCTCGGTCATCTTCTCAGCCTTAAACCTCCGAAGATGCATCTTTTTACGTAACGGTTCAAAGTCTTCCAGGAACTTCTCAACATCTATTTTACCAGAGAGCAACTCTTGAGCCATATTTTCAGATGCCTCTTCCGTTTCGGCCGCTGCTGTTTGGAGTAGCGCCTGGGTTGTGTCCGGTGAGATGCCAGCTGACTTGGACTCTGGAAAAAAACATTTTTAGAGAACACTTTTGGTAATTTGTGTTAGAGCATACCTAATACTAATATTTCATACCCCCTCATAACATTAAAGCGGAAATAACAAGGGACACAAATGTGGCCATGGTATTTCCAGTGGGATTAAGATTACTGAATCTGACTCATGTGTTTTGTTTACCATATAATCAGCTAAAGAGTGCACTAAAAGGGTGTGGCAATATTCACAGAATTTCATGTGACATTCAGAGGGTCAAACGGGTGGGAATATATGAGAAGACACAACGCCCAATAATGGGCTCTGTTTATGGGCCAATTAGATACACTCTAATTGTGTTGTATTAGGAATGGATAAGATAAAAAGCCCCCAATACTAGGTTGCATTTATACAACTAATGAATCATGAACTGGATAATTAGGCTACAGGGTTTAATGTCGAGTTTATCTAATTAGATTAAAGTCTAATTATATTTGCAGTAGGTAGCTATAGTGAAAGAGGTCATGATTGTGGCAAATGGCAAACTAATGTCCCTGCCTACTTCTCAGGGATACAGAAGTAAGTTTATGAATCTAAACACTCACTGTAACTCTCAAGTAGCTCCTGTATCCGACTGCAGAGTTGTTCACCGGACTGAGACTTTTCCTCGACTTGTTTCTTCAGATCCTCAAGTTCTGGCTCTTTTTCCAAGTTGAATTCCGCCAAGGAACGATTGCTGGCTATTAACATTTCCTTTTCCGCTTCCCAATCTTTAACCTGAAATAAATGGGGTTTGTTTCAAGTAAAAGGATGACTCATACGGTTGATAACATTATTATAAAGGACACTAAGTTTATAGCGGAAATCGCTGTTAGGAATTAATTATGTTCGCACGCAAGCCGTTAAGTCTGTTATAGTATTTCTTGATTTCTCACGTACTTGCTTCACATCCTTCAAAACTGCATCAAACTTCGTATCGTCATTTAGCATTTCTTTCAGTTCGTCCGCGTTCAAATGAAGAAGCAGCCCCATTGCTAAAGGGTAGTCTGGCTGAATCATGGTTGTAGATATACCGGAACAAGTAGGTATTAGAATTTAGATGACTTCTCAAAGATTTTTGTGAAAACAAAGCAAAATTTTAAAAATAAATTAAGACTTCCTTGTTCCACAAACTCTCCTCCAATTTTTTTTTTTTTTATATAAGGTTTAACGGCCCTGGATACTAGTCCTTTTGAGCCTTTTAGTTTATTATTTTATCACTTCCACTGTTTTACACTCTTCACTATTTACAAAGTATTAATCGTGTTCACTATGTATTTACAAAGGGGGGTGAAGGATCTTGGATCGGCAAGAAGTTCTTGAAGCCTCATTGGAATATTATTTCCATAGATTGGTTCGAGTTCTGTTATTAGAGTTAATCTGTGGAGGCCAAATTTTTGACAACTGAAGATAAGGTGAGAGAGATCGGCGTTATCCGTGCCACAATGTAAACATTTATCATCTTCAGCCAGATTGAGTCTACGGAGGTGAGTGGGAGTTTGGCAGTGTCCAAATCTCATTCGGTTAACAATGGTTATATATTTACGGCAGTTAATTTCTTTGTTTTTGTGATACCAAGGTTGGGCGGGCGGGCTTCCTTGAATATCTGCGTACCAGCTTCCTTTAACTTTGCTGGTTTCTTTCCAGTAATCGCGCCATAATGTCATCAGATGGTCGTTCAAAGGTGCATGTAGATCAGTGAACGGCATCTTCAGGTCAGTGGAATGGTCCTCGTCGGGTTCCCTACTTGCGGCTCGATCAACAACTTCGTTCCCCGGGATCCCTCGGTGAGCAGGTACCCAAAGAAACTTAACCTTTTTACCTCTAACATCTAAATTATACAAAATATTCCTAATTTCATACACTAAATAATTTACATTGTATCTGAAACAGTTACCTTCTAGAGCTGATAGAACACTCAGTGAGTCAGATAATATAATAATCTCAGACACATTAATATCTTGCACATGAACAAGAGCTTGATAAATTGCATAAGCTTCAGCTGTGAAAACACTACAATTGCCATCAATTTTGTAACATTTTGTTCTTTTTAACTGTGGATCATAAAATGCTGAGCTTACTCTACTTCCCGACTTGGAACCATCAGTATACAATGAATAAAGATGTTTGTACTCCAAAAATTCCAGCAGACTGTTTTGATTAGTTATTGAATATTGCTGTACAAAATCATTTCCTAAGAGTATCTTGAAATCAGCCTTATATAAAGGCCATATACTTTCTTTATACATATTTACAGATATACTATTTAGATGAATTATAATTCGCAGTAGAGTTGGAGTGTTACCATTTAGTATTTGTGTAATATTTGCATATGGACCAACTGAGCGGTGTAACATATCAATTGCTTCATGTGGCAAAATGTGGTCTAGAACACATCTATTATTCAAAGCAATAAGTTTTAAACAAAATCTCTCAGCTAGTTGTAAACGTCTGAAATGTAGTGGAAGAATGCAAGCCTCGCATTGCATAGCATTAATTGGTGTTGAGCACATAGCTCCAGTTATAATTCTTAGTGCTTTATTCTGAATAACATCTAGTTTTCTTAATGATAGCAGGCTTGCATCCATATAAGCAATACAACTATAATCAAAGTGACTTCTCATGATACTCTTGTATAACATAGACAGTATTTTGGGATGCACTCCAGCCAGAGATCGAAGTAAATTAAGTGCTTTTGATGCATTTTTAATAATATAATTGATATGACTTTCAAATGTTAATCTTGTATCTAGCAGTATACCAAGGAATTTCTTCTCATTTAACCAGGGTAAAGGAATATTATTATATGTTACAAAATTGTCACTAACAGTATTTTTCTTACAAAAAACCATTGCTGCACTCTTACTAGGGCTAATGTCTAATTTAAGTTTATTAGAATAATAATTGTTTACCTCTACAAGAGCCTGGTTCAGATTATTTACAGCTATATTTACATCTTTATGTACAGAATATACTAATAAGTCATCTGCAAATTGCAGAAATTGAGCACCCTTATGGGTCAGATAATTATTAATTTGACATGTATAAATGTTGTACAGCAAAGGAGATATAGTGGCTCCTTGCACAGTTCCTTTAAATACTTGACCTGGTCCATGCAAAATATTATTAAACTTTACATACATTGTTCTATTGTACAAAAATTTAAATATCCATTTACAGATGCATCCTGGGATACCAATCTCTGACAAGATGCTTACCAATATGGATGGATCAACATTATCAAAGGCACCTTGTACATCCAAGAATGCACAAACAGTGACAGATTGGCTATGAAATGAATTCTTTATATCTGATATAAGAGAAGTGAAACTATCACTTGCACTGCGACCTTTCCTAAAACCAAATTGTTGGTCTGGTAAGATTCTCTTTGATTCTACAAAATGATCAAGTCTTGTTTTAAGCATAAGCTCAAATATTTTTCCAACACACGAAGACAAAGAAATTGGTCTGTAAGAATTGAAGTCATTACTTGGTTTATTTAATTTTAAAATTGGTATGACACATTGTGTTTTCCAAGAATCTGGTATAGTCTGAGTTTTCCATAACAAGTTAAAAATGTCTAACAGGGTTTTTTGTGCATCTAAGTGCATGTTCTTAATAAGTTTGTAAGGAATGTCGTCTAATCCGGGTGTAGTGTCTTTTCTAGACCTAATTGCGACAGTAAATTCTTGCATAGTAAAGGCACAAGAGAGAAAAGTAGAGTTTTCATCACCATTATGACTAAAGAAGCTATTTAATGAGTCAATGTCTATTGCATTTACAGATGAGGAGGATGGTGCATACTTATCAATGAAAGCGGGAATCCATTCATCATTCCTTGGACTCGTAGGTAATCTAATACGTTTAAATCTTTTAATATAATTCCATATAGTACTAACGGGTGTATATCTGAAAAGTTGAAAGATTCTACTAATTTAACCCAACCATTCTTCTTTTTTTCCTTCAATAATCTCTTTTTAAAAGCATCTAACTTTTTAAATTTAATGTAACTAGTTGTGGTGGAATCAGATCTATATGAATTTAGAGCTTCTTTGCTTTTCCTAACAGCATCTGAACACTCACTGTCCCACCAGGGAACAGGTTTCCTTAAAATATTTTGATTGACTTTCTTAAACTTTGGTATGGTTAAATCCTTAACTTCCATCAATCTTTCACAAAAATTATTGTAACTTTTAATTGGGTTGGAATAATCTAAACTAAGTTGACCTAAGATCTTTTCTGTTTCAGATTCAAAGGTGAGCCAGTCGGCTTTTCTGTAAAGATAACGCTCTACATGGGTACCAGTGTCATATTTCTCGACTGTGGTGTGGATGTCAAGAATAGTTGGGAAATGATAACTACCCATGGCATCATCGTGCACTCTCCATTCACAAAGAGCAGCTACAGAAGGACTAATACAGGAAATGTCAATTGCAGAAGGTCTTTTGGTAGGACTACCTACTGTAGTAGAGGAACCAGAATTCAAAATGCATAGGTCATATTCATCTAATAAGTTATAAATTTCATTACCTCTAGAATTGGATCTAAGGCATCCAAAAGCAACATGATGTGCATTGAGATCACCAGATAATAATATTGGACTTGGCAGCATATTTAATATTTGTTTGAGCCTCCTACATTGAAATCTACGACGATTAGTATCTGGAGGATGAGCATATGTACAGAGTATCGATAAATTGCCAACATTTGTGGATAAAACTATAGCTGTTGACTGCAAATAATCATAAAAGGGTGTAGCAATTACTGAGTATTTCAAATGCGATTTTAAGAGAATACCTACTCCTCCTCGTCCATCTGTTCCATTTTGAAATATAAAATCGTAATTGGTAATTTTAAATATACTTCTCTCTCTTAACCAGGTCTCATTTAAGAGACAAATGTCAATATCATTATCTTTTAAGTAATTAATAAGCAAAGGTTTTTTGTTAACTGCTCCTTCAACATTAAATTGTGAAATTCTAATAAAAGCTTTATCCATTTTGTTGTAGTGATTTAATTAATACTTCTTGAATAACAGAAGCATTGATCTTACCCATGTTACTGTTAGCTAATGTCACTAAGGCTCCAACCATGCCATTTAAAATAAAGTTACTCTTTAATACTTCATCAAGTAGTGTTGCATTTGAATCAGATTTGGGATTGGGTTTGGGAATGTCTTTTGAAATGTCCTTGTTTAATGGAGTTGTTATAGTTTTATTGTGTGTTCGTGTTTTTTTCAAAGGGGGAAAATTCGTATTGTAATTTCTCACAATATTGTTGTCTTCGTCTTTACGAGAGAAAGATGCAGCAACTTTTGCATAATTTTGTTTATTATTATTTTCTTCCATTTTGTTTTTTTTAATAGGACAGTCACGAGAAATTGCTAAATGAGGTCCATGACAATTTATGCATTTAAGTTCTGCATCTTTCTTGCACTCAGAGAAGTGGTGTTCTTCAGAGCAGATTGAGCACTTTTGTGTTGATTTACAAAACTTGGCTCCATGATTAAATCTGAAGCATTTGAAACATTGCAAGAGCGGAGCCCTGTATTCGTTCACTCTAAATCTATATAAGTCTAGGTAGACATAGTCCGGTAGGTTCTGCGACATAAATGTCACCGAGACGGAACTGTATGGAACCACCTCGCCGTTCACTTTGCGTGTGAAGCGTCGCACGGTGATGATTTCGTATTCAGCCGAGAGTTGCTTGAACAGATCTTCGTTACTGATTGTAGTAGGGACAAAACGAAGGACCCCGATTGTCTCCACCGACCTTGCCGGTATGTGCGCCTTGAAGAAGTGACTCTTCAGGAAATCAGCGTTCATCAAGAAGTTGTTTGCATTGATGGACTGACCGAAACAAACTCCAATCTTATTGGCATTGATGCGCTTAATGCCCACCACGCCCTTCACTGCCTTTTTAAATAAATTGTTGATAAAGTCCGGGTTTTTATTCCCAAGCCGTTCACCTTCCTTCTCCGATTCTATAAAAACCATATATTCAGCACTTACCAAGTTCTCTGGATATACTCTTTTGTACCCTGGTTTCGTGTATGGTTTGTACATGTCTTTGTCCTTGGAATTTTCGTTCTCACCCTCCGAATCCGACGGCAATCTGGACCTCTTCTTACTCCGAGGAGAAGGATCGGTAATATTCCCAGGGGGCAAAGCCCCCGGGGCATTATTCATACTGATCAACTTATTAGCACTGTTTTTAGAGACTTAAAGCTCAAAAACAAGTTACAGAAATTACAAAATAACTTTTTGATAAATTAATTTGTAAAAACGCGCCCTTCCTTTTGAAATGCCCGCCAAAAAGTCGACCACTCTCCTCCAATTTTTTTTTAATATAAGGTTTAACGGCCCTGGATACTAGTCCTTTTGAGCCTTACTCTCCTCCAAAATACTTCACCACAGACTAACAAACAAACCCACCAGCGTTGCCAGACTGTGCTGCCAGAATTACCGTAAAATGTACCCCAAAATTACCGTACAAATTACCGTACCACATATCGTCCCTTAGCTTACAACACCGCATAAGTCATTTTTACCAACTTTACAGGTGTGAGGGTGTGACCAATAGTTAGACGCGAAATGAGCAGCTCCATCTAATGGCATTCAAATGTGAAAACCGCCAATTTTCGATTTGAGCGGTGTTGTAAGCTAAGGGACGATAAGTAATCGTACTCACTGATTTTATGATGAGTTGCTATAAAAATGAGATAATTAATTATTTTCTATTAAACAGAAAACTAGTCGTAAATTACTAAGTAAGTTTTATTTCTTAAATAATAATGTAGTTTTATTCGGTAAAACTAACTCAAAACTTTTTGCGAATGAAAGTGAAACTGCTTTACCAGTACATAGTTGGTTTAATGCCCCAATTTGATGATTCAGAGATATTTCTTACCAAGAAAAAGCAGATTTTGGATTTAGTTAGTTTTCAGTTTTAGTTTGGGATTCGGATCGTTCGTATTCGTACAATCATTCATGAATGAAAAAAGAAAATAGCGAAATATAGACTGAGATTAGGCGCCAATTTCAAATTAATTTAAAAAAAATTTAGGCAATGTTCTCAGAAGTACCGTACGTTTTTGGTACCACGATAGATTACCGTACAAGGCTTGAAAATACCGTACAAATACGGTAATTACCGTACGTCTGGCAACGCTGAAACCCACAGACCAGCGTTGCCAGACTGTGCTGCCAGAATTACCGTAAAATGTACCCCAAAATTACCGTACAAATTACCGTACCACATAATTATGTGTTTTTAATATTTAGTTTAGTTTTAATATTTAGTTTATCATTATTATTTTAAATTTAGTTATCGTCGAAATAAACCACTGCTAAGTGTCAGTTGCTATTTGTAATCGTACACACTGATTTTATGATGAGTTGCTATAAAAATGAGATAATTACTTATTTTCTATTAAACAGAAAACTAGTCGTAAATTACTTAGTAAGTTTTATTTCTTAAATAATAATGTAGTTTTATTCGGTAAAAGTAACTCAAAACTTTTTGCCAATGAAAGTGAAACTGCTTTACCAGTACATAGTTGGTTTAATGCCCCAATTTGATGATTCAGAGATATTTCTTACCCAAGAAAAAGCAGATTTTGTCGTTATCTTCAGATTTAGTTCGTTTTCAGTTTTAGTTTCCAAGAAAGAAAATAGCGAAATATAGACTGAGAATAGGCGCCAATTTCAAATTACAGTACAATTTGTCGAATTTAGTACGACGCACGCCCCTCCTTCGCGGATTAGAAAAATGTGCAACGCTCGCTCGACGCGCGCCCAAGGCGCACCGTTCCGGGCGCGCGCCCCGTGCACTTTCTATGACTAGTCCCTTTAGGGGATAAAAAAGTGGGATGGGGTTTGTATTTTTAGAGTTTTTTTTATGTAGAATATTCATTCATGATTTATTTCCGTTTATTAAAAAAATAAAGGTGTAGAAATATTTGCTCTGGGATAGCCCAATCTAAGAGAAAAGGAAATTATAATTGAAGTATTGCATAATTTTTGAACAAACATATTAAAAAGTATTACAGAAAGAATTTATTAAGAATTATTACTTTTGCCGAGTGGGCCCAGTTCTAGTGATTGGTGCCTCTGCCTATCCCCTCGGGGATAACGGGCGTGGGTTTATTTTTTATTTTTTTATTAGCAGTGATGGCGTAGTGGGTTGACCCTTGCTTCTCGATCATGAGGGTCTGGGTTCGAACTACGCATGTACCAATGACTTTTAGTTACGTAGATTTGTTTGTTTGTACAGCAACACCATTCGCTGATAAATTGTGCCCGGATAACGGCGACAGGCCTGCCACTTGTCATGTTTGGGACCTAATAAACTCGGCAAAACGTGGGCTCAGTTCTAGTGATTGGTGCCTCTGCCTACCCCCTCGGGGATAACGGGTGTGAGTTTTATTATTATTATTATTATTATTTTATAACTTTTATTTGTATTATAGTTTTAATTCACTAATAATTATTTATTAAGTGTTATTTTTTTTATTATAATACAGAGTCACACACCGTACCTACATTTTTTGTTGGAACTCCTTAGCCTACCATCCTGCCCTGCCACCATTAAGAGTTCGAAATCAGCATAGGTAGTACGCGAGTCACGCGTTTTGTGGCGCTAAAATGTCAGAATTTGACAGTTAATGTACTGGACAGTCGCAACTTTTGACGTTGTCGCGCGCGACTCGCGTCCTCGTACTACCTTTGCTGGTCACGAATACTTTTTTGTGACACAATTATGCCTTTGTGACATCGTCTACGGTTTTCTTTTCGTTGTTGTACATTAAATTTTATTCTAGTTGCTCGCCAATCTGCTATATTTTTTACCTACCTTACCTTACCTTAAAGTTACGTCCTAAGCCAATCTGATTGCTGAAACTGGTCTACACCCGAAGGTGGAAAGTTTAGGAAAACAAAAATATCAGACTTCTTTAAAGGGGTTTGGGTAAAGTTGGCGTCGTTTTAAATTTTGGCGGCCATTCATGAAAGCTGTGTTTTACGAAAGAGCAGTATAAAGTAAACAATTTTTATTATGGAGTATATATAGCTAAACCATATCGGAGCCGAGATATCACAGTTCATAGTTTAATCGTAAAACCTAATCATTTTTGTTGTAGTAAGTAAAAACTACGAATTCTTGAGTTATTTCTAGTCGAAATAATCGAGAAACCATGCGGCATTATTCATCTATACCATGGGTCACCAACATTAAGTATAGGGCTCTCACCCACGGCGACTATTTGCAGCGATGCAGTAGCAATACTGTCGTGCATTCGCCGCGATACAGTTGCGATGCGGTGGCTAGCTGTATGGCCTCGCCCTCGCACCCGCGATTCAATCGCGATGCAAACGCGATACCGTCGCGCTTCTGTCGCGATGCAAACGCGATTCGGTTACATAGGGGCCCTTCCTCCATTCTTTCCTCGATCGCGACTATATCGATACAAACGAGCGACCGTGTTGGACGACATCGGGAAAAGAATGGAGGGAGGGTGGGCCCCTGTTGTCATTAAGGGGACTCGCCCACGGCCACCTTTTTGCAGCGATGCTACTGCGATGCCGTCGCACGTTCGCATCGATACAGTCGCAATGCGGTCGCTACCTATATGTCCTCGCCCACGTAACCACGATGCAAACGCGATACCGTCACGCGTTTGTTGCGATGCAAACGCGATCCAGTAACTTAGGGACCTCGCCCACTGCGACTTTTTGTAGCGATGCCGACGCACGTTTTGTAAACGCTTGACAGCATCGCCAGGTTTGTCGCGTGCAGATACTCCGCGTGCAGATATCGAACGCGTAAGTACATGCGGCGGGCACTCCAGAGTGGCTGATAAGTAGGAGCTCACGCAGGAACGAGCAGTGACGCACGCGCGAGTTACGCGGTATAAAGAGAGGCGTAGGTGAATATAACTGTAGCTTTTTTAGCGCCGTGCGATTCGAATTGCACCTAATTGTATCGCTACTAGAGTCCCTTTTTCTTTAATTGATTTTGCGGAGTGAATCTTCTGTACCTGTACCTGTACCTGTATTCTGTGGCATCGTTTCGAACGGGCGTTAGTCGCATTTGCAACGCACTACAGAAGCGATGCCTACGCGATACAGCATAGCGAGTGTATTGACAAAAACGCGCGGCGTGATGGACGACATCGGGGAAAAAATTGAGGAAGAGTGGCCCCTCGGTTACTGAATCGCGTTTGCATCGCCACTGAATCGTGCTTATGTGGGCGAGGTCATACAGCTAGCGACCGCATCGCAACTGTATTGCGGCGAACCCACGACAGCATTGCTACTGCATCGCTGAAAAAAGTCGCCGTGGGAGAAGGGCCTAAAACTGTGGCGATCGAAGGCATTTTTGTGTCGTTAGGAGGGTCCTCGCCCAAGGCGAATTCCTGTAGCGATACTGTCGCGCGTTTAGTAAGCGCTCGACAGCATCGCTACGAACGCGCGCAGGTCGCATTTGCAACGCGCTGCAGAAGCGATGGCAACGCGCTACTAACGCACTACAGCATCGCGGCTGTATGGATGCGAGCGCGCGATCGTGTCGGATGACCTCGGGGAAAGAATGGAGGAAGGGTTACTGAATCACGTTTGCATTGCGACAGAAGCGCGACAGAATAAATTTTGCATCGCGACTGAATCACGACGAACGCGCGACAGCATCGCTGCAAAAAGTCGCCGTGGGCGAGGGTCCTATACTAAAATTGGTTTCACGCGATTTAGTGACGACACAAAAATGCAACGTCCCATAATTTCTCAGAATAAAACAATGAAAAAAAAAATGACGCCTACCGTCCATACAAAGTTACCCAAACCCCTTTACAGTAAAATAAAAAAAACCCTTTTAACCAACTTCAAAAAAGGAGAAGGTTTTCAATTTATTCCAGTTCTGACATGCCATATTGCTATCCATGAGGAAACCATAATAATATAAATCTTAAATTAGCCTGTTCAGGCGCCGTCCCTTTTTTTCACAGCAAAGTCACCTTGTTTTGATTTATGCTTCGTCACGGAGTAAGTTGTTTGTTACGTAATGTACAGTGACACTATTTGTTTATGATCATCAGAATTATTCAGAATAGGATGTAAAGGGATTTATTTCCTTTGTCCACAGCGTCAGGAAACGCCCTTTATAGTGAGGATTTCTGTGATGAGTCGGCATAGTGAGGCTATGTAAGTAGGTAAGCAGACAAGTGTTGGTGGCTCAAGCGGTAGTGAAGCTGCCTTACGAACGGATTGTCTCAACATCAAACTTCGTTGCGTTTTTTAACTATAATTCCGTTGATTGTGTGTGAATTTGTCAATGTTTTACTGCCGTTTTTATAAAAGAAAGATTGTGGTTAGAGTAAATAGTTAATAGTGTAGATAATTCTAAGTATAGCTTAGTGGTGGGTACCTAATATAGCAGGGGTGGCCAACTTGGTTAGACCCAAGATCTCCTGTTTACTAACGAAACCCTATGCAATCTACCCATTACATACTTCTTGAAACCTTAAATGAAAGAGCATAGGTCAGTACACAATCATGTAATATTTTTTATTTTACTTAAATAATCCAATGTATGAGCGTCTGTCAAGCGAGAACGGTGTTTGTTTTTTGTTTGTTTTAAGTAGGAAAATGCTGACTCACATAAATATGTTAGTAAGCCAAAACACGAATGAAGTTGTCCAACACATTTCTTCAAATTTAGATATTTTTCGTTGGAAACCAATGCCCAGAAATCTTGTCCTGAGAATGACGTTGCTTTTAGAAGTATGTCGCAGCGTTAACTTAATTAATAATATTTATTATATATTTCTAATAATTTCGTTTTGTAACATCATCATGTGCTCCATTTGAAATGTATTTGTAGCCAATTCATAGATATAATATCACTATGATCAATGGAATCATTAAACGGATAACTGATGAATTGAACCAACTTCTCAATTTTTCTGAAATCACTATAGCGAATTTCAAAGTCTGCTACCACTGCCCTAATTTCAGTCATGTACTACAGTCATGAAATTGTAGGTAGGATGTTTTTCAATAATTATGATCCTTGATGTTCACAAATTGTTCAAATTTTTTCTTCTCTATGTCAACTATCAAGACGCTGTTTGACTTTGAAATGCTGCAATAAAACTCATCATTTCTGTTAATGTTTATTCTTGCCTTGTATATTCAGATTTAATGTTCTAAGTTTTCCAGTAAAATCTGCAAAAAGCTAAATCACATTTCCTACGTATTTATATTTTTTGCCTTGCCACGATCGACTGGACTAACAGCCGCGATCGACCGGTTGGCCATCCCTGTAATATAGGTTTATCTTGGTGGTGGTAACTAGAGTCTGACAAGCGAGTCCTGGGACGCGATTTATTTCGAATTCTTCATATGGCCACACTCTGACTGTCAAACTTAGGTATTTCAGCTGCTAGTAGTACAGCCCAAACATTTTGATACTCGTCCCAGATTTAAGCAAGAAAAAAACTTTTGTTTCGACATTACGAGTAATAATGTTTAAGATTATGCGGATGTTTGTTTCATGGATGCTACGGAAGTTCTCGTGAATAAACTCGAGCGTCTCCAGAATCTTGCCATCAGGTACATTTTCGGCTTGAGGAAATATGACCACGTGTCAGACTTCCGACGCCAGTTGAATTGGCTCCCTATCAGATTGCGTCGCAACCTGCATATGCTGACTCTTCTCTTTTGTGTGCTGAAAAATCCCAATGCTCCGATGTACCTGCGGGAGAGATTCTCACTTCTGCCTCCGCGTACCAGACCACAGAGAGCGTGTGATACTAGAACATTGCAAGTCCCAGTCTGCAACACTGAGTTCTACTTCAACGCGTTCTCTGTGCGCTCTGCTCGCCAGTGGAACTCTCTGCCGAAAGCGATCAGGGATTGTCCAACTGTGTCACAGTTCCGAAGCAAACTGAAAGAGCACTATATCTCTAACCTAAAATAATTTTATTGTATTCATTTAACTTTATAATAGTAGTCTGTGTAATATATTCGTATGTATGTTTATTATTGTATAGTTTAGTATTACATATATACTTTTGTGCTAACGTTAGATATATATTTCTGGCGTTCTTATATCTATGTAGGCATTTATGTAAGTTGTATGTATATTTGTAAGTAGTTTATTATTATTATTATTTTTATACCTACTTAAGAGTTGTTATCCACTTCATCTGCCCTACCCCACTCTCTTTTTTAACATTCCAAAATTTCTAGGCTGGCTGGAAGAAATTTCTTTAGAAATAAGTCCGCCTTTGCACATTGTTTTTATCACAAACCTGTTATTTAAGTCATATTATGTATTTTCTTTTGTGCAATAAAGTGTAACAACAAATGTTTTAAAGCAAACATGAATTATTTCTTGTTGTAAGGTCTGTCGGATGATGAAAATGTTACACGTCAGATCGAAGACTTAGTCAAAGAACTCAAAGATGTTGAGAAAAAAGATATGAATCAGATTTTGATTATGGTTCAGCATTAATAAATGTTTATAAGTTTATGTGGTGCATCTTTATTATCCCTGTTTTTGGTGGAGTGGAAATGTTGTTTTTGATGTAGTTTATGTTTTCGTTTGGTTTATATTTATTTATGTTTGGACAAAATTCATTGGAGACTCCAAACTAATTAAACAAATAATCAAGTTAAGCAAAAGTATCAAGATGGTTTATGGCATATAGATGCAGGGTTATCAACTAAAAGATTTTGAAATTTCCCGCCAAAAGCTTGAGCCACGACTCACTTGTCGCACTCTAGGTAGTTATTCAATTTATAAAATTATGATATATTCAGCCCCAGAATTACTTTATCACCTTCTTATAAGAACCCCAAACATGATAATACTAAAGCCCCCTAGTGTCCGCGAAGACATTGCCTTAGGTATGTGCGCGACAAATAGACGGATAACTCATTATCGCGCCAACCGATTTCGATTATTCTTTTTTTATTGGAAAGGATGTACTTCAAAAGTAGTTTGATGATAGTTTGGTTAGGCTCTGCTTATGGGATCCATAACTCTTCAATTATACTCAGCCGAATCTTTTATATCTATCGTCGTGTAGTCTATTGAATAATTTGTTGGCGTCAAATATTTTTAACAAAAAATATAATAATCGTTATTTCTAGAATAGGTAATAGTTTTGGAATCATTTTTAGTTTGAATTCGGTTTGTTTTTTGTTAAAATGTTTGTTACTCTCTCTCTACTGCGATCGGAATACATAATAGTACAGGTAGAGAAGATTCACTCCGCAAAAGCAATTAAAGGAAAAGGGACTCTAGCAGCGATACAATTAGGTGCAATTCAGATCGCATCGCTAAAAAAGCTACGTTATAAATTCACCTACATGTTGCCTTTCTTTCTACCGCGTAACTCTTACCTCTTCTGGCGCCTGAATTCCTACCTATTTGCCACTCCGGAGTGGTCGCCTCGTGTACATGTTACTTAAGTTTACGCGTTCGATACCGACCACGCGTAGTGAAACAGGCCTGTTTAAACCGTGCCTTTTCAAGCAAACCATTGTAGTAAATGGCAAGTACTTGTACTGACAGCACTGGTAAAGAAAAAAAACGAGCTGTCCGCCGTGGATTAGTTAGTCTGTGATCAAAATAATTGCAAAAGCTAGTGTAATTTTATAATTTAATATAATCGGCTTTCTAAAAGGGTTTTCATAATAAACCTGTGAGACAATATTAGAAGATGACGATAGCTTTCTACACGGATCACAGAGCCTACATATTCTAGTCAGAAATGTTGCTAAAAGATGAGGTGTATGGATTAAGATTTCTTAGGGACTTGTATGTGGATTTTCTCGCAGATGCCGTGCTTTATTTGACGAATTTTGCTCTGTACATAAGCTTATGGTTCTTAGGATATTTGCTGTTGTGTTGTGTAGTGTACAGACGCTATGCGCGGAAGTTACGGACTCGAGTTCGCGGTTCTTTGAAAGCCAAGAGAGTGTTGATAGTGGTCGCTCATCCAGACGACGAGTGCATGTTTTTCGGTCCCACTATCTTCAGGCTTTGTGAGCAAGGTGCTGATGTACATATACTATGTTTATCTACCGGTAAGTAATCTTCAAAATAAACTTTGTTTTTTTACGTAGCCCCCATTTTTGTGTCCCACTGCTGGGCAAAGGCCTCCCTCAGTTCAGTCCAAAGTTTTCGGTCCTGGGCCACCTCAGACCACTATTTTATAGGTAAATATATTGCTACTTGTCACTATATTTTCGATTTTCTTATTTATGTACATCCTAAATATCCATACCTACCGACTATGTTCTTCCTGCAATTCTCTCTATCCAAAGGTTGTCTGGAAGAGATCACTCTAAGCGATAAGTCCGCCAATTGTATATCATTCCTTAGAAGAAAATCACAAGTATCATGGTGGAGCAATAAATTGTTATAAATTGTCTATCTATCTACTCTACAATATAATACTAACATGCACTTAACCATAATTGCAGGTAACTACGAAGGCATAGGCCGGGCCAGAAGGATAGAACTCTGGGAGGCTTGTCACGAACTTGGAGTTGAAGACCATAACATATGCATCATCAATGATACTCGTCTCCCGGATGACCCAAAGGCACAATGGCCTGTTCCAGTTGTAGCCAAATTGTTGACACATCATGTTGAAATGCTTGATATTGACACACTGGTCACATTTGACCGGGGTGGTGTCTCATCGCACAAGAATCATTCGGCTGTGTTCTATGCAGTAGCATACATGTTTGTTGAAAAACTTATGCCCAAACGTGAGTATAATATTAACCCGACGAATATGAGGTGAAAAAAGTTACATAAAGGATGAGGCAGGGTATGACATACCCATAACTTAATGCACTGCTTAATGGTCTACTGCTTATGGTTTTATATGTTGTCTTTTTTTCACAAAACTAATGTGATACAGATCTTTGTGCTCATTCTGAGAGTCACTTTCAAGGGATAAAAAAAGTAAATTGTTTCTTGGGGTCACAGTGATCACTGGCTGGATGGAACCATCCATTCTTTGAAATTGGATCAGCTTAAGCAGATACAATTAATTTGAATGTAAAACTGGAATTTTAAATAGTTTTACTGTAAAACCAATTTATTTTTAACCATAATTTCTATCTTCATTTCCTTAATAACAAAAATGTTTTGCTCATGGAAACAGTTTTATAATGTTGTTTCTGTGTACTATGAGTACTCTGTTTACTAATATAGTTCCTCAAGTTTTTTATTCTCTTCTGTTTCAGGGTGTAAAGTGTATACCTTAGACACTGTAAATATAGTTAGAAAGTACTGGGGATACTTTGATCTTCCACTCAGCTTCTTGCTGTCTTCCAAAAGGTAAATAAGGGTAAAAAAAATTATACTAATATAAGTTTTTAGGTGTAAGTTTTCCTCCTTAGAGATTGTTTCATAAGCTCTGCATAAGTGGTGTCCAGGAGTTACCTGGTGCTGCAGGAGTTTTCAACCAGTGATTCTTAACCGTTTAGTGATTAGTTACCATTTAAATGAATTTTTGACTGATGTGGACCACCATTATTTGTTTAAACATCCAATCTATTTCATGCGAAGAGTGAGCATGTGTTTTTGAAGATTTAAATTTTTGTAATGTTGCTGTTTGACAAGTAATGTCCGAACCGCATCCAGACCTTTAAAAACAATAGTACGACTTATTACAAAAATACGAAAATTATTTTTTGAATGCTGCGACATTGGCGGAGTATACAAAGCGCAAATTTAAGAAGATATAACAAAGTAGAAAAATACAAATAGTTGCGCATTTTAGAAAAAATAAATTTATTGTGTTTCAAATGTGTTTCTATACAACAAAAAAATACACATTATGCTACATTAAACTTATTAGGTATACATGTAAATGGTATTATGGTCACATCGAAGACCATACTAGACGAGCATTACTATACTACATCTACCCCTCCATCCATCCATCTATCAACACAGTTATCAACTTTATCCAGTCACACAACAACTACACAACTACCTGGTTGGACTCTTCCTATAGAAAGTCAAGAAGTGTACCCGTAATAACTTAGGCTGGTTTTAGAGTCACGCTGACCACGCGCTGACCGTCAGCGCTGATAGACAAAATGTATGGCTGGTCAGCGCTGAACGGTCGGCGTTTTTCTAAAACGCTCCTTAGGACGTAGAACATTTTTGGCCTGCGCCGAGTGTCAGTGTGACTTTAAAACCGGCTTTATTAAAAAAAAAAATCAAAATTATTTATTTACGTAAAAAATCAAATAATAATGGTGGTTGGGTCTCTCCATTTAAGTCTAAAAACCTCTATTAGGAGAGGCCCGCTCTTTCTACCGATTCACAAATTTACACTTGCAGGTAAACAAAACATAGAAAGGGGTCTACTCAAGATACATTATAAGGTTTCATTGTTTAACTTAACTTAATCTAATTTAGCCTAAAGGAACAAATGATTAGATGTATGTAAGCATGCTTATTCTGTTTGTTTGTTTGTGTGTGTGTGTGTGTGTGTGTGTGTGTGTGTATGTGTGTGTTGATGTGTGTGTGTGTGTATGTGTGTGTGTGTGTGTGTGTGTGTGTGTGTGTGTGTGTGTGTGTGTAGGTGCCTGCGTTTGTGTATGTGTGTGTATGTGATCTTGATACTTATTTAAATAAAAACGTAAAATAATAATTCATTCGAATTTAACTCGATTACTTCAATAAATTATCAGTTTCGTTATAATTTAGTCCTTTCAGCCACGATTACGGTTTTTTGTACCTCACATTCTCGAATTTTAAAGGTACTTCCTGCGGTGGACGGAGAGCCGGCGGATCGTGCGCGCGATGAGGCGTCATCGCTCCCAGATGGTCTGGTTCAGGCGACTTTACGTGCTGCTCTCCCGATACATGGTGATTAACACGCTCCGTCTGATCAGCTTAGCAGATATAGAGTTAGAGCTCGAGGTGGACGACTGAATGCTTACAAGTGTGACTGTTAAACCTTACCTCATATGGAAAGGAAAATTCGGACTGAAGCACCGTTCGTTATATTATTATATGGTGATTGGAACGCTGGTTTGACTCCCTCTTTAATCCGGATTCTTGCTTCCATATTCCTAAAATGGAGCTAATGTTGTCGAAACAATTAAGAGACAAAGAAATGTCGCTGTATATTTTGTTAAAATGTACGGATACTAGTCGTCGACAATATTTTTGTGTTATTGTAACTTGTATCGGAAGGAATATTATCCCATATTAAGAGATTTTACACGAGCCCGCTCTATCAATACGCTACTTGACTCAAATTTGACGCGGTAAATGGATATTTCCTGTAGTATTATTTCCTGTAGTATTTAACGTAAGAAACCGAAATATATTGACTCTGCTAAGTAAATATGCAGGATGGCTGTAAAATATGCAAATTAAAAAAATATTTTTCGCTTTTAATTCGGAACGGTGAAAACACTATCCGCCATCTTGAAAGCACCTTCGGTCTGTAAACAAACATCTGTCAGTCGTGCGTGCGTAGGTTCTATTGTGATTTTGATTGGATTTAGTGTTTTTGCAAAAATTGTTCTTGTGCTGTTAGTGTCTTATCATTTTATTGATAAACGCATTCATGGACGCTGAATTCGTGGGAGCAGATAGTACCAATTTGCCAAAACCAAACCAAATCAAACCAGCTAGCTAGCTAACCAGCCAGCAAACTAAGCATTATTACAGCTAAAACAGTTTCTGTGTACATATTACAGGACTTACATCAAAGTGATCTTCCCATAAATACACCTAAGTTTCAGTCGAAAAAGTATCGGGGTCTCTATTGGCAAGTTTGAGCCAAGTTTTTCGTATGGTTATTTCACTGGGTACACGAATCCGCGACTTCCCGGCGGTCTTTATTGACGTGTTTTTGCATTCTCGAATAATGCAATATACATATTTTGCATGTAAACTCGATGAAATCATGTTTGCGTTGTTGTTATTTCACTATGCTCACAGATCACTAACAGATTTTAGGACTAGGTTCTTAATCCTTAAGGCCATAACAATAAAAGCCAAAATTCATTAACTCATACTTCTTTCGTGGCACGAACTCTACCTATGTTGAATGTCAAACTTTGTTTACAAAAATAAAGGACTTCAAACTATAGACAAAAATGGCGGACCGCGTTTTTGGCTGTTTAGCAAAGCAACGTTTTAAAATAATGTTTTTGTTGCTTTTAGGTCCCCAAAAAATATACTAAAATATTTTTTGGTCTAATGGAAGAGATATTTAGCATTTAAGACTTACTTGAACAAAGAGTCAAGTAGCGGATTGGCTCACATTTGTCATTTGTAGGTCCTAATCAGCCTCTTCTATGCCTTTATTTTTTGTCCTCGACAAATCCCTATTGGCTATTAAGGGGCTCCAGGGGGTAACCCTAGCGCCACGGAATATTTTTTTTTTTACGGATCGAATTTGCAAACTGTCTGTATAATCTCTCATTCTCTCACGACTAAGAACCTAGGAACACCAACTTGGGACTAGATAGCATTTATGCCTAAAACAACCGTTTATGGTGTTAATGCTATTAAGTCCTAGGTTTTTTGCCCTATGTTCACGGGCGTGGTTCTAACATTATTTGTATATTCTACAGACACTTACAAATTCGATCTGTAAAAAAATATATAATTTTTAGTCTATTTCTAAATTTAGATTTTAAGTCTTACAGTTTTATTTTTTATAGCCAGGCCAAGCTTGCCTACTTGTTTATAAAGTATCAGGTACTTTTAAACCCTGGATCGGAAAAAAATATTGCAATAATTTTCGAAGATATGCCAAATATTACGCTTGAAGTTTTAGATAAGCCAAATTCCCAGTTTATCAAATGTTTATTAACCATTAAGGCTGCTGTTGCCTCTGGCAAGCTGTCTCGTTCGCACAAATGATGTTAATCAAATTAGCAAAATTATTTTTCAAAAGTTTAATCAAAAGATTTTTGATAAAATTTTAGTACACACTTGAAATACATTTTAGTTTTCCTATACTTTTTAATTTGTAGCATGAAAATTGCTCTATCAAATTAGGTACATGATAAGAACAATGCGTCCTGTATTTTGTAATGTCGCGTATTTTGTAATGTCGCTTATTTTATAATGTGTATTTTTTACAATTATTGAAAATGTTACATTATGTGAGCGATATAGCATGCCAGACGTAACAGTAGCCTTAAGGGGTTACATGCAGTAACACTAGCGCCACCAACGGGAAAAAACAAATTTTTTTACACATGGTTTTTGGAAAAAGCGTCAGACCAATCGCTTATCCATGTTAGCAGTAATTTTTTGAACCCATCTGTAAGAAAAGATATATTTTTCGATTGGTGGCGTTGGTGTTACTGCGTGGAGCCCCTTAACATGTCTGAATAAAGAGCATTCACCCCATGATAGAACTAGCGCCAATAAAGTAAATCTGTCTTCTCATATCCTGTCAGATAATAGAGCTTATTGCAAAAGGAATAAAGATTCCAATGTAATAATAAAACGTGTTTTAAATAGCGACCCTGCTAGGTATGTTACTTTTTTATTGATATGGAATGCTATCAGTATGTTGATAAAACATAAGTTTATTGTTATGCCACAGGTATTATTAGTGTTTAAAGCTATAAAAAATTACTATTAGATAAGAACATTCTGACATCCTATGCGTATAAACACTATGAGCTTCCAATCATAGTTTGACCCTTAAGGCTGGTTTAAACGTGTTTACATATATATTTTTTCTATTTTCTCTTGTCTGCTCCATTACAATCTGTAGTTATGACTACAATACTCTAAGGTGTTTATATTCTACGAAAACAAAGGGTACTGTCGCGGTCCTATCCCGAACCATCTAGAATAGAGCCTTCTAGAAGCCTATCGAATAGTCGCCGCATGCTGCGCTGCAAGCAATAATGACTCGTATGTCCACTAGCGTAAGGTTCGTTCGTTCAAAAGTCGTTGACAGGCACCAGAGAGACTGGGACAAATACATACCGCCATTTCTTCTGGCCTACAGAACGGCAGAACATGAAAGCACGAAGGTAACCCCGGCGCGTGTAAATTTTGGCCGAGAACTGAGAATACCAGTAGATCTGCTGACTGGAGGCCCTCCTGACGACTCACGTTCTCTACACGACTACATTTCCGAGTTACGTGAGAAAATGCGAGAGATTCATGCCGTAGTACGGGAAAACGGATTGGAGTCGAGTGAAAAGATGAAGACTAGGTATGACCGCCGAGCAAATACAAGCGGCTTCGAAGAAGGAGCACTAGTCTGGCTTCACAATGTAACTCGACGAAAAGGAAAATCTCCGAAATTGCAGACAAGATGGGACGGACCGTACAAAGTGGTAACTCGGTTAAATGACGTGACGTACCGAATTCAACGGCAGCCAAGAGGTGCACAAAAAGTGGTTCACATCGACCGCTTAGCTTCTTATCACGGCAGTAATGAAGATGCTCGGGACGAGCATCTCTAAGAGTGTCGCGGTCCTATCCCGAACCATCTAGAATAGAGCCTTCTAGAAGCCTATCGAATAGTCGCCGCATGCTGCGCTGCAAGCAATAATGACTCGTATGTCCACTAGCGTAAGGTTCAAAACTCTTTGAATGGGTTACTGTTCGAGCGACGTTGCCGCGAGTAGGTACGTAGGTACGGGAATGTTCTAGAACCCTTGCCGCCGGATATAAATAGCGGCCGCCGCAGCGCGCTGTCAGTTCCGTTTGGAATAGCGAAGAGTGAACTTCGAGCGAACATACCTGCGATACGAGCGATAACCTACGACCTCAGCGATACTATTGGGCTTCGATTGGACCTGCGATTGGATTCTACGTGTGGACTTCGTGTCGTGAAGACCTGCAGACCAGACCCTGCGTGAATAAATCCTAAGAAGTTGTCATTGGCGTTTTACATCCAAATCCAGAACCCTAGCCCGTAACAGTACTACTAGGTACGTTAAATCGTACATGAAAACAGTCCCAAAGCAGCTTGTCCGTAGTCAGAGACGAGCAACCGACGACGCGAGCTCCGTCTCTGCTCACCATTATATTAAGGCTGTAACAAGGGCGAATGACTGAGCATTTGACCTCTGAGTTATAAAATAATAAACTAGCGGAATCTCTTGAATGTTTGTTGTACTTCTTCGGCGAATACTTTAAAGGCTAACCCATAATCCAAAGATTACACAGATAAGAGATGTGGCGGAAGTTCGATGGCGATTGTTCCCTGCACTAATTAAGAAATCGTACAATTTTGTACTAATCACGCTTAATATTAACATTAAAAAATATAATGAGCAGTTAGGTTTGCAGATATTGATGTGGCCGATATTTGCATGAAAGATTTAAATGACAAGCTACTATCGTTTACCAGCGAAATTAGATTCTGTGGAAAACAAAGCTTTTGGAAAAAAAATTTTTTTTGCCATCTAGACAGGTTAAATGTAATTTTTTTTCCGTACGAATTAGTCACTGATATATCCTTTACTACCAAAGATTTTGTTCAGAATTTTTTAGTGCGTACTTTTTCCTAACATTTCAGGGAAAGCTAGCCAATTTTGCAACATTTACCCTTGTTACACTCTTCTTAAGCTTTGCGAATCGGAGCTAAACCTGGGGTACAGTCGACAGCACGTCAATCTTCACCTTTTAGTTGCAAAGTCGCCCCTAATGCAACGGAATAGAGTGCACGGGTGTATACCATGATGTGCTGTCGATTGTACAATTACGTAAGACTCCACTGTATGGAGTCGTCTGATTTAGCCCTTTTGTTCCCGGTATGTCACACCACCTTATGTCACTGTTACATTCTGGGACTTTTTTCCCAGTAGGTGTCTCATACTCCCACTCCAAACTGTCATATAGTTACATTCTTATTTTGACTCTTTCGAGTTGTCTAATGCTTAACCCGATTGAGTGGAAAGTTACGTAATATAAGGGCTGGTCGGACTCTTACGACAAAAAGTCAAGAGTATTTGGAATAAACTTGGTAATGTCTGTCTAGTGCTTACGGGCAGTCGTTAAGCCAAGTCACAGGACTTAGGGCGGCTTGAAAACTTCTGACAGTAAGACCAGCCACTACTCTTACAAGCCTCGACCAATCCGGACTTGACCCCCGTGGTGGAGTATGGCCTATACCTTCCTCAGGGAAGAGACCCGATAAAAACCATTCTTCTTAGACACACCTCAAATGAAGACTAAATAGTCTGTGGTAGTATTTCGAAAATGGAAAGACTAAAGCAAACTATTGTATTATACTATAGTAATTAAATATAACTATAGTATTGAATATTTTAAGAACTTAATGTACCCATGTTCTGGCAAATAAACGATTTTTACTTTTTACTTTACTTTATTGTGGTGTGGAGTATTTTTTTTTAAATAATTTTATTTAAATTTCAAGGAATCTTGTTTCTATACATCTTATACAGTGTGGCCCTGGATAAAGTGCAATCCCGAAAGGGGATGAAACTAGACCATGAATCATTGACTAGAAAAATATAAAAAAAAATTATAAAAAATTATTGTAGGATTTATTGGTATTTTAAGATTTTCATGATTCATTAAGGACTCTATGTACAAAAGTATTGATTTCTTCCAAAATAATGGGTCTATTTCTTTGAAATAAAAAAAAACAGTATGCCTAATACCTGGCGATGACCATGAAATAATAAATAGTCCGCAAAAAAGTAACTATCTTGGGTAAAAAAATGTATTTTTATGAAAAAAATTATTTTTTTAGACGTTTATTTTAAAAAACTTCAAATTACTAAAAAAATGTGCCCTATAACTATGTAATTTTATAGCTTACTTTTATTCTTTACCATTTTAGCTTCCAAATAAAAAAAAACAATGTTCTAACTAAAAAAAAACGCTATCTACGAACTTTTAAAGTGGAGCCTAATCGTGTTACCGTGCAGGTAGAGACCGTTTTTTCCATTGTTTCCGTCCTACTTTGTGCCCTTCGGCAGTCGCAGTCCTTTTGTTCTACACTCAGGTAGAGGGAAGGCGAGGGGAGGGGAGGCAGGGGGTTCGAAACAGGACTTACACAGTCGCTCCGATATTCTCGCCGCTGCTACTACTGTTCTCGTTCTCGCATTGTGTTCTCGTTGATTTGTTATTAAGTTTTTGTTACATTGTTGACTGTTACGTTTTCTACTGTTCGTTACGTTTGGACTGTTCCTGTTCTGCTGTTAAGTGTTGACGAAATGCCGCGATTGACAGAGTTCTCACCTCGAGAAATAGCCGACATGCATTATTATTATGGCATGTCACATGGTCGCACAACAGTCGCTCGGACTGCATACATAAATGCTTTCCCGGGCAGACTCATACCCTCAGCTCGAAATTTTCAAGAGATTCATAGGAGGCTCTCCAACATTGGACTTGGTTTGGCACGAGATCGCCGTGAGCAACCAGCTGTCGTTATTGACAATGCGATAGAAGAGGCCATTTTAAACGATCTGTTTGCTGACCCTACAACAAGCATAAGACGATTAGCGTTGCGTCATGGCATATCGAAGACGTCTGTCTGGCGAATTTTGAAAAAGGAGGGATTGAATCCTTTCCATTACCAACGAGTACAACATTTACACGAAAATGTAGATAATCGTCCAAGATGCGTAATGTCGACGTGGATTCTAAGAAAAATTAGAGCTGACCCAAATTTTCCCAAACGCATTTTTTGGATGGACGAAGCGACATTTACCCGAGACGGCATTACAAACTGCAGAAATTTGCACCAGTGGTCTCACGAAAATCCACGATTGAAACGGGCATCTACTTTTCAAGTAAAATTTTCAATAAACGTATGGGCATCGACGACATTTTAATTGGTCCAGTCATTTTACCCAGAACCCTAAATGCTGAACGTTTTTTAGAATTACTACAAAATTTACCCATGTTGATGGAAGATGTTCCCCTGGCTACGAGACGGCGTGGGCGTATGTATCTCCAAATGGATGGATGACCTGCACATTATGGGCGGGAGGTGCGGCGATTTTTGAACGAAAATTACCCGAACCGGTGGATTGGCCGAGGAGGGCCAGTAGGCTGGCCAGCGCGTTCACCTGATCTGACACCCCTAGATTATTTTTTATGGGGTGTCATGAAGCAAAGAGTACAGCACGCCAATAAATACCGAGGCACAGTTGCACGACCGAATAATTCAGTGCGCAAATGACATTAAAAATGATCCAGGAATGATTCGCAGAGCCACTAACCAAATTAATATTCGTGCAGTAATGTGCTTGCAAAATCGAGGAGGCCATTTTGAACATTTAATGCATTAAATAAAAATGCAAAATTGTAAATTACGGATAATTTTATTAATAAAGTTATTGTGATTAAAGTCTGACTTTTATTACCTACTAAAATGTAAATAACTCCTACCTAGCCAATTTTTTAGTTAGAACATTGTTTTTTTTTTTATTTGGAAGCTAAAATGGTAAAGAATAAAAGTAAGCTATAAAATTACATAGTTATAGGGCACATTTTTTTAGTAATTTGAAGTTTTTTAAAATAAACGTCTAAAAAAAAATCATTTTTTTCATAAAAATACATTTTTTTACCCAAGATAGTTACTTTTTTGCGGACTATTTATTATTTCATGGTCATCGCCAGGTATTAGGCATACTGTTTTTTTTTATTTCAAAGAAATAGACCCATTATTTTGGAAGAAATCAATACTTTTGTACATAGAGTCCTTAATGAAACATGAAAATCTTAAAATACCAATAAATCCTACAATAATTTTTTATAATTTTTTTTTATATTTTTCTAGTTAATGATTCATGGTCTAGTTTCATCCCCTTTCGGGATTGCACTTTATCCAGGGCCACACTGTATATAAAAAGCTCTGCCAATACCAAATCACTGTCGTCTAGTGGACCACTAAACCACTTAACACGTGTGAACCAGCCAGCTTATTCCTATATTAAGACTTGCAAAAGTTAATACTTAAATTCCTTTATGGGGCACTGTATAAGGTTCTACAACAAGATACCCCAAGATATATTAGAGTTACCCCCAACGCGATTTAAGAATTGTGTTAAGCACACTCTTTGCAAAAAAGCTTATTATAAAATCAACGATTATTTAGAAGACAAGGACGTATGGCATTAAATAGTAGTTTAATATTAAATTAAATCGGAGGATAAATGTGTCTAGTGTTCAACACATCCAAGATATTATTTTGTATGTTTTATTGTATTAGCTTTAAGGTGATTTGAGAAAAGATGGTCAGAGTGGAGTTTTTTTTTTTCGCAGCCTTTTTCTCCACTACAGACGGCCCCAAGGCAGCGGCTAACATTATACATAACTGTATGTACATTGACATTCAACAAGCAGAATGTAAATTATTTACGTTGAAATAAATTCTTGATTCTGATTCTGATTTATTGAAATTCGTTGTGCCATTATCATTGTGTTATTTAGGTAGGTACATGTGTTATTGAAGTTACTCAAAACCTGTGAACGAATAGTTTTATGTATATTAAACGGGTCTAATTGCGATTATTTATTACGTAAAATGAAATTACCTTGTATTTCCGATGTGTGAGCACCGCGTGCCATTGTAAAATACCAGTGAACAGTTTCTTTACTCAGGTACCTACGATAGTCTTATTTATAAAAACTCAATTCCTTAAAACACTCCAAAAACGCCGTTTAAAATGGCTAAAGGTGGAGAATTTACAAGCAAAAGATGTAGCCACATATTAAATAAACCGAGTTTTAGAAAAATTGTGTTTAAAAATGTAAAACCAAATTTTAAGTCTTATAAAAAAAAACATGATTTCTCTCAAACACATCATCAGTTAATCATCATCATCAGCCATTTGACGCCTTCTGGGGTGCAATTACGTATGTTCACTCTACGTTACTTGTACTCCACTGTATGGAGTTGTCTGATTTAGCCCTTATGTTCCCGGTATGTCACACCACCTTTTGTCACACTGTTACATTCTGGGACTTTTTTCCCAGAAGGTAGGTATCTCATACTCCTACTCCGAACTGTCATATACATTCTTAAGTTAAGCAGTTGGTGCCGGCTGCCGTCGATAGACGTCGTAAGACCAGCCACTAGTCTTACAAGCCTCCACCAATCCGGATTTATCCCCCGTGGTGGAGTATGGCCTATACCTTCCTCGGGGAAGAGACCCGTGCCTCTCGGTGGGGACATAATAGGTTGATGATTTTTAAACTACCTCTGAGGGGCGTTTTAAGGAATAGTGTTTATAAATAAGACTTAAAGTTTCATACAGGTACTCCATACAGGCAGGTAGATACTTTTAGATTTTAAGATTTTGCGTCATTTCAATCACACGTTGTGTATTAAAAAAAAAATTGTATCTATATCTATTTTTAGATATATCGATCGAATTGTATCTAGTCAGTTCCGTTTATTTATCATGGTCTTAATTGTATAAACACCTTTCCTTAAAACACTTTAGTGTGGTAAAGAACGTTTAAACAGCCTCTGAAGTGTTTTAGGGAATAGTGCTTTTGTAAAGACCGCAAGTCTGTGTTGTGAAACTTAACACTTCGTTACCCAAGTTACTTAACACTGTCTAAAAACAGCCATTAGGAAGAACTTTGTTGCATATCTTTATGTTGTGATTGTGATCTACGTCGATTTGTTATGCATAAAATTATTTAAGACTGTTAAGGTAAGACTTAGCTCCCGTTTCTTGTACTAAAATAACCGACAGCTGTAGACGGTTAATAGGCTATTTGACAGTGTGAAAATAACTGTATTGTTTATACGTATTCGTATAAATTATGTGTCTAAAAACCGCTTATAAGGCATTTTAACTAAAAAAAAAAACAATTATGATTTGTAAAATTTGATAATTTGTATCTGCCGCCATTGTATCGAAAACGGCCTGGATTGGCCGTTTCTATGATGACGTCACATGTTTGTAAAAATGGCGTCTGTCTTAATTCTTTCTTACGTTCATTGGTTGGTTTACGAGAAGTGACGTCATAATTCCTGTGCGACGCCATGTTCCCTAAGATAGCGTTTTGGCGCCTTATTTGAAAAGTAAATTTTCGTTTGCCTTTTTTAGAAGAAATACACGAAAGAATTTAAAATGACCACTTTCTGAGGACTCCGTGAACACCAACAAACAATATGAGATGGCTTGCAAAAATCGGCCAATATTGGGTTAATTAACAGTATTTTCCTTGGTATGATGTTAAAACGATTAATTTTTAGTTTGATAATGTAATTTAATAGGACCTGGCAAGGATTTTCAACTAAACATCGTCATCGTAATAGCTTCAGCTAATTCCATTTTTTAAGTGCAATAAATCATGTGATTTCATGAAACTAAATATTTTACTGGTTTCTTTTGTCGAAATCTCGTTATGCTAAGTTATGTTCTAACTACAAGACAAACTATTCAGAACAGGTTAAATTAATTTTATTTTCTGTTGGCATCAAAATATTTCATAGTTATTTTACAACAAATGTTTACATTTACATTAATATACTTACATGTCATATTTACTTTGAGAGAACCCGACAAAACCTTAGCTAAATATTTAAAAATTGACAATTTAGCGCACTATAATGCTTTACTTCTGAGACATACCAAGATATGTGCTACTGACAAATCTAGTATTAAACACTGATAATAATCTTAATTGAATGTATTGAAATTAAATTTAATTTGGAAGTATACAAGACAACCATAAAATAGAAGATTATGAACAGTAACCTTATATTAAATTGAAAGGCTGTGAAAACTAAATAAAAAAGAAAATTTCACGTGCATACTTTTATTGGTAACTGGAATAATACACTTTTAACAATGAATTAGTCGACATTCTATTAGCAACGATTCTGAACATCTATACGTAACTTTATTTTTAAATGCACGACGCAACCATGCCTGCTGGTTAAGGATTTCTGAAGGATTGTGTGTAGAAAAATAGTCACAATTTTGGTCCGAAATAAAGATGATAAAAAATAGCACCCTAATTTTTGTTAAACAAAAAAAAAACAATTTTATTTACCTCTCCATTTGCTTTTAGTACTTTCACCTTTATTTTAAAATTATATTAAGTACATGCTATTGAAAAGGGAAAATACAAAAGTATAAAACAAAAGTAGCTCTAGGCGCAGCTAAAAGCGGGTCAATACCTTCTAAAATCTACTAATAAAAAACAACTGTCAAATATATATCACGCTGTATTTGATGTAAAACTTATTACAACACAAGTAAAAAACTTAAATATAAATAAAGTGCATTATTAAGAAAAAAGAAACTAAAATGAAAGCTCTCGCGAAACTGAATGCCGAACTAAATAAAAACAGATAATTTATATATTGTTTTAAGGAAATCCATCTTCGCGAGAATCTTCAACTTATTTCACGAAAATATTATTCCAAGGGCCACCGAAATTGTACAATGGTTAAAAACGAAGGAACATAACCGACAGCTATCCATCACAACGAGAATTCCATAATTACAAAATATAATAACACATATTGTACTGATTCTTTAAACGTAGGTATTAATTTATTAAATTTTTGGCTTGCTGACTTATCGACGCGGGTCGAGGAGAAGTGCTTTAGAGAGAGCTCAAACAGTGAAACGATAAAAACAAAAGCAAAAACCGACCTGGCTCGTTCATTGAATTAAACAGAGTATCTGGAATGTCGCACAAATATTTAAAATACTGATTTGTTATTACAACAAAATACTTAAAAACAAAATTATACTTTTTTTTCTCTTTACATACAGCCGCAAAGTGTTTACACACGACTAGCTATCCCGTTTACAAGCCATGCTGCAGGGCTTAGCGAAACCATAGTAATATAACGTTTCGCAGAAGTAAGCTATTCTTCTCAACGATACAAATAACATTTATTATGAGGCCAACTCCGAAATATCCAAAAATCACTTCTTTCATACAGTTAAGAGCAGGCAATTCAGAACGAAACGGAGATTTATTTGGAGGGTTTTAATGCATTTTTTTCACGTTAAGTGGGATGGAGAGGGTCAACCAAATGTGATGGGGGAAAAACGGGGAGGGGATACCTCTGACGTCATAATATATAAAAATCTTGTGTCAGTGTTCGTTGTGAAATTCCGCCGAAACGGCTTCAGCGCTTTTGTGTATATTTGGTAGCTTTGAGAATAGATCGTATGCAAATTAATATGGCAAAACAACGTTTGCAGAGTCAGCTAGTAAAATATGAGGCGTGGCACTTAGCAGCCTTTGATTCTATATAATATATGGCTCATATATAAATCTAATTAGACTCAAAACTTCTATCACAAAAAACTAAAAATATTACAAAGCTTTCCAGTTTGTTTGACGCAATTTATGTATGGCGGCCCCTAATTGTTATTTGTATTTATGAGTACAATAACCCCTTAAGTTTCACCGAACAGTCTGCAATACGTTAGCAAAATATTAACTAATCATGCTAGATCACATAACATGCCAAAAAACATGGTCGCTGTCAAAGCATTGAAACACAGGTTGTAAACAGAGAAAGCTGTGATTAAAGGGATGTTACAGTTCGAACCCTTCTTAAAGGACAGGATAGGAGAACCATAAATATATTAATTCATAATAAAAAGAACCATAATCACCGACCAAACCATAGTTAGTACTATATACGTTCACCCTGCAACATCCCAAAATAGCAGCAATAACACATGACAGCCATGACGACGCTACCGCTCATGAATTCCCGCAATCATTGACAACATTTGTAAACAAATATCCTCAAACAGAGACGATTACTCGAATCACCGATACAACGGGAAATGTCTCATCCAAACAAAGTCGAATGAGAAAATGTATCCATTCAATAGACTCTTTAAGGATTGTCATCTGTATTTAACAGTGCAAAGATGTCAATAACTACGGAATTTCAAGAGGCATACAGGCAGAGTCAACTCATATCTCATTATAATAAAATTTCCCACGTGAACATTATTGCACCATCATTGTGGAACCTCGTGCGCCCACATCTCGTAAAGTGGACAGGACATCAGCATAGACGCTACAAATAATTACTTAATTATGTATTGTAATAGCCGCGTACTGACTGAATGAACTTCGCGAAGCAAATAATGGCTGTTAGTACGAGCCTCGCCGAGTACTGACGCGTCCGACCAAGGCCTCGATTTTGTTAGCGCAATGTAGTTCAATGATAGATACACGGTCGGGTCACGTGACGGTGTAAAAAACACCACTGACGGCCTAGAACGATTGATGCACGAATCGCGGAGATTTGAAGCGGCAATGAAACTAAATCGCCATGTTCTTGCAGTTGTCATTGTAGTACGATGCGTTAGCAGAATCTACGCCCTGATTGGAGGCCGTTTGCACAACCGATTCAGCTATGCTCAGCTGTAGAGTAACTATAGAGTAATGTAGTTACTCTACGTTAATTACTGATGTCACATCAATAATTAATAAATCGGTGATGTGTAATAAAGAGTTTTTTTATGTATCTGATATCTTGCGTTAAACTGAGAGGTATTCGGTTGAGCTCCGGCCATTCGGCTCGGCTTATCACAGCCTCGAGACTTTCGTTTTGCAGCGAAAGCGAGGGCGAGGCGGCCTCACGAGGCGATCACTCAGTTAGTACGCGAAATATTAGTGTGTATAGATTGGTCACGATCTAAAAGGCGTACATTCGCCAAATGATTTTTGAATGAACCACAAAGGTATATCAAGAGCTTGTGAGGTTGTGTACCAAAATAGACAGATCTGATTGTTCAACTGAACCGCTATCTTTCTCACACTGACCTCTGATTGGGTAACAGTTAGCCCTAGACATTTACGTCTTGATTTCAGCGGTAAACGACGATTTTTAGCTCGATGTGCGCCTCTAGAGACGAGATCAATATTTATTTAGTTAATTTATTACAGTGATAATATAGACAGCCAACAAGCGCCCTCGGCAGATGGGCCACTTAAACTGATTGTCTAACTTTTAAAATGTTGAAATGCCTTTTAACTTTGGAATATAACATGTTTAGTTTCACCAATAAATTATTAAATTTTACTATAACCTGCCAGGGGATTATCTCTTGTGCGACAGCAACGTTTGTCACAGATAGTTTTATTTTAGCCTGAATGATTTATATCGGCTAAGCAACTAACGAAACAAAAGCTATGTTGAATCTGCATTTTTTATTAAGACGTCGACATTAATAAAGACATGCCTAACAATGGTCAGACCTGCTTGTTCTTAATAAACATAGCTTGTTTCCGCAAACGGTTCCTTGCTCCCCTGGGGTGTAATTAAATGTTAGGTAACGAACGACAACTCTACCGGTTAACCACTGACTACATCGACTTATTAGTAAGTTTTATTTAAATACATAGTATCTATTCCTCATCACGACAACATTTTTGCTAAGTTAATGGTAATCTGGATCGTTTGCCTTATCAATCCATTGGCATCGCGCAGCATTGAGTCATTAATTTATAGTGATTGCAGTCACCAGACACTAAATTGAGGATGAAATAGTACAATTAATACTTTTCTAGTGATTTAAGTTCAAAAGGGTTCATTCTACTCGTGATTATGTTTTCTTTTATTGCACGGAGAATAATCAGTATGCGTATTTTGAATACACTAAGTTGATTTAGAGTCGTAAATAGAATACACCCCTTCGACTGTTGAAAATTCCACTATAATAAGACAACTGCCAACAATTGTCTTAATGTTCGTACTGAGACGCTCGCGATATGGATCATCAGCTCAGCCGATCCAAGGGCACAGGGCAGCGGCCTTCCTCGGTACATTACGCCAAAGTGAACAGTCAAAAAATACTAGTCTTTTTAACAATTGCATAGACGTATCCGTGTGCCTAATTTTTTACTAAGAAACAATTCTGTTGAATTTGGAAGAGAAAAATATGTGAAACTTAACATGGCACGTCCCAAACCAGTTGGTTTGACGGATCAATCTAAGCTCAGTTGCAACGAACTTATGAACTTAACTGCGCGTGTTTAAATGTATTGGTTTTGGCCTTTTGACATCAATCAATAAAATAGATGACAAATGCAATAGGAATATTTATAAGCTTTCCAACATAACAAAATGAAAATTTTAAGTAATGGAGTTTTATTTTCTGGTGACATTTCCCGTTTACAATATTTTTTAAGATCCACTAAATAAGCTGGTAGTTTTAACTTTGGCGCGATGAAACCAGGATTCGAATGGAATTTGGAGTCTGAGTTACAGACATTAAGGAGAATGTGCACCTATCAGCACCGAACAAATTAATATTTATTTATGTAATTATTTTAAATTCTCAATTCGCCCGGCCAAGAATTCTAAAATTGGTTTCGTCCGACTCGCTTAGGTACGCGAGTTTATGCACATGCATAGAGTACAAGTAGACGATTGCGTGAAGTTAATCACAAACCGTAGCTGCCATTGAAACCCCACGATGTCGCAACATCACAGAATACTGGCCATAGAAAGAAAAAAATAAGTTTTTCTAGGAAAACACCATCTTATTTGCATAGCCTCGAGCATAGATATCCGATATCTGTAGAACGCCCTCCAATTCTAGAGTGGTACACACGTCCACAGCAAAACGCCCTCCCATTCTACAGTGGTACACTTAGCCAATACTTGTAAGCCAAAGTTTTCTTTGGAAACTATAGCTTACCTACTCGTACCAATAAGTTTCCAAGTAATTTTTTTAAGTAGCCTTATCCCGTGCCCTATTTTTTAAGTAGCCTTATCCTTAGCCTTCCACGCGCTCCAAGGTTATCAAGAAAAAAGTGCCAAGTCCGTTGCAACTGAGCGCCTCACCCGGCCGTTGCCCGATGGCACACGCACGCCCCTTTACTCGTTGTCTGCGCGCATACCGCGCACCTCGCCTTCGCGCCGCAATTTCTCCAGCTCCTCCTTGGTGCGGTCTTCGATCGCGCGGATGTCCGCCATCGTCATACCGTACCAGTCGTCCATGGAGCAGAACACTTGCCTGCGGAGAGGTGATACATGCGTGAAACAGTTTGTCATACATGGCCAACTGTACGGCACAGAGGTTCTCTCAAAATTTCGCGCGCCGAGTTATATTATGGACCACATCGACACCTGGTTGGTCCATGAAGGAAAATTAGAAAAATAATATCCGTACCAGGCGTGAATAAGTTGACAAGTCGAAAATGCACACTTTTCAGGGCGGCCATTTAAAGTTTTTAAACTTGTTGGTAAATCCAATTTTAACTTAATGAATAATGTTTTAATGTGAATCTTATAGTTTTAAATGTATTTTTTAAGTAACGTAATTAAATTTAAAAAATCTTTATTAATGAACAAAATAAACGACTTATCAAGTTGTGAACCGACGACTTGTCAACTTATTCACCTTGAATCCATCTAAATTTTAATTAAAAATCTTCGGAATATGAACTTATTATTGCTTTAAAAACATTAAATATTTAAGCAACATGAAAGAACGTTAAACTTTTGAAAAAGATAATATAATTTTATTTATAATCGCCAATTAATTTAATATTAATGATGATCTACACTACAGAATACCATAACCAGCTCGTTGTGGAATTGGTTTACTGCCAAGGGTTTTTATCATCTATAAAGTCGTCTATTCTGTAGTATGCCTTTTTACACCGCGCAGCTTTAATAACAAATTTAAATGTATTTCCTGGCAGGGTACTTTCTGGAATCTTGTTATAAAAACCTACACTATATTCTTCATAAATTCATAAATTATGTATTTACCTTGGCTAATCTGAATCTAGATGAGGCAATTTGTTTCGGTTTTTGGTGTTAACGTTATGGATATCCCTGTTTAGCTTAAATGTAGTTATGTTTTTACGTACATACATTATGTTATCGAGTATATATTGGCAACCTAGCGTAAGAATTCCTATTTTCTTAAAAAACTCACGTAGTGAGTGTCTGGCAGGTAAATTGTAAATACCTCTAATAGGCCTTTTTGGAGAATAAAAATTGTTTCTATATTTCCCGCCCGCCCCCATAGTAGCAAATGCTAGCAAATGCAGCTGAACTCAACATACCCGCTAACTTTTCTATCTGTTGATCCGATTGTAGTTTTGAGTCTATTGTAATGCCTAAAAACACCGTTGTCTCAACTAAGTCTAGTCTGTCACCAGCTATTGTTAAACTTGTGTGCCCTTTTTTGACATTGGGCAATGAAAACTTAATACATTTTGTTTTTTTGGCATTTAACATAAGATTGTTTACGGTAAACCAGTTCAGAATTTTACGAAGAGCATTGTTTACATCGTCCAAATTAGATTGACCTAGCTTAATTTTAAAAATTAGAGAAGTGTCATCCGCAAACAATGCTATTTGTGACAATTTCTCAACTAGGTACGGCAGATCATTAACATACACTAAGAAAAAGAACGGCCCTATAATGGAACTCTGAGGAACTCCTATTTCAACATCGGGTCCGGATGACTTGACTCCATTAATATCAACTTTCTGCACTCTATTAGCTAAATACGATCTAAGAAGTCCTAAAGATTAATTACTGAGACCGTATTTGATCATCTTACAAAGGAGGGTTTTGTGGTCTACGCAATCAAAAGCTTTGGATAGGTCACAGAAAACCCCGATGGCATCAGTAGTATTAATACAGTCCCATGGCAGCTCTTACCGCACGAGATATAAATGCGCCAATCAAATAAAAAAGGTATCCCAGACTGTACTAATCTTACTATAGCAATTTCAAGTATGTGTTGCCCATACTGTTAGGTGAGGTGAGGATTATTATTATCTCAATCGTACACCGGAGCAATTAACTGTGTTTTGTCGAAATTATTCTAAAAACCGGCGTCTTTTTGCTGCCATTATCGTCCGATAGTCAATAAATTCAATTCATTTCAATACATGCACTGCGGACGTGCAACAAACCACACAAAGAAACCAAATAACTCGGTCAAGGACACCGGAATTATGCGGAAGTGCGGCGACAGATCACTCAGTCGTACAAATTAGCAATAAACAAAACTAATGACATCTTTTTCTGACGTATCGCTTTGTCTCATTGAATGCATAACGTTTGAAAATCTACTTATCACATAATACCGTGCACCTTTGAAGCGGTAATAACTTGACAACTCGTTGTATGAAGTTGAAAATGCAAGTAGTCGAAAGTGAACAATTAAATATCTCAAGGTGTTAAGTTTCTTTATTAGAATAGGTGCTGGTCATAACATGGTATGTTGATTTGTTAAATTTATTTCAAATATTGTTTTTAGATATATCTAGATGTCATATTTTACACATCCAAAAGGTAGTTATTTAATTATTCACATCTGCAGTGTAGCAAAAATAAGTGAAACTATCGACTTACTCATTTACTCCCCATATAAATTAGGCCATCCAGATGCCAATTCCGGTGGAATCGTAATTTTCATACATGTCGACTTGTCAACTTATTCACGCCTGGTACGGATATAATGTAAGCCCTTAAGTGGCCTATGTTTAGATATATTAACACAAACATACTTTATAAGTTAACTTGTGCTGTGGGTTTTGTATTAAAATAAAAAACCCAGATCATGGACATGATTCGATTTAAAAATAGTGGACAAAAACCTAAAGAAATGTTTGAAATAACGGAAAGTTTTTTTTGCCCGGCAGATAATTTAACGACAAGTCGGGACGAGTTTTGCGATGGACACGAAATAGCATTGTTTTTTATACCTATAATATCTACATTAACTTCACTCAACTATAGTTCAAAGACTTTTTATGTCAAGACCCGCGTACCTAGAAATACATCGAAATAATAAAAAAAAAAACATTGAGCGAAGTAAAAATAATGTAGTAGAATTACTTGTCGGGCATTATACAATAAACACCCTGTATTCTCAAGGATTGCGCAAAAGCGAAGATTGGTAAGCTTGTCACTTGTCGGGCATTATACAATAAACACCCTGTATTCTCAAGGATTGCGCAAAAGCGAAGATTGGTAAGCTTGTCACTTGTCGGGCATTATACAATAAACACCCTGTATTCTCAAGGATTGCGCAAAAGCGAAGATTGGTAAGCCGGTACAGAATAAAACGGTTCGATAATTCAGCGGATTGGTCGGTAGTAGGTTTTTATTATACAGATCTCAAGGTAAATCGTCCTAAGAACTTAAGAAGAAAGTATAAATGAATAAGCTCACTCACCTATGGAATATGGTGAACAACCGCCGTTCTGATTTTAGGATGACATTTTCTACTTTACTCTGAAAATGAAGAAAACAAACAAATTAAACCAAAGTCCCAACTTTATTTTTACACATTTTACATACAACATTTTTGTAGCAAACATTCGAGACCGAATGTTCTGAAGAAACATCAAGTTAGTATATTTGCCCTAATAATGTACCACAAACATCTGAACGTACCAACAGCGAGGCAGCTGATGGCACTGCCTGGATGTGGATTTTCAAAACTTATTATACACTGTTCTGTGAAGTCCGGAATGGTATATACCACTGGGTATTTATTTTTACTGAGCCCGAATCTAGTCAAGTATTCCATCTAAATTAGCACAACTCTGATTGAATCTCTGAATTGCTCGATCAGCTCTCAAACTTACATTAAATTTTGCTAGTGAATGTCACAGTTTCAACTGCTCAAATCACAAGAAAGGCAGGAGTGTAATTTGGACTGGGGACTCTCTTTGCATGAGCATACAGATACATGAGCCTTCATGAGTTTACTTGGAAGTAGCCTTGTAACAGCTGATATTTTTTCGTGGTTTGTAGGTTTTCCTCATAGTAAAAGTTCTACTGGCGAGTAGTAAACTTTGTACATGCTGTATGGGAACACCTACTAAAAAAGATATGCTTAAACTGGGCTTAGAGGATTGGAAGTCTCATGCTTTTGTTTTTCTGCCTCTAACATTTTTATTTCTGGACGTGGACGTGGATATTGCCTTAAAATATTTAAAGCCGCCCTTTTGAAAACGACCACCTTGAAAGCCGTAATCTCTAGACACAGATAAACCACACTTTATAGACTCTCGATGCGCACTAAACAGTCCTATAACAACGTAGGGAGTTAAAATAATCAAATTTTATCTATTAAATAATCATCCTAAAGAATTATTTATTGTTCTACGGCTTCACTTACTTAAAAAAAAAAAAGTTTAAAAAACCTATTAAATCCTAAATTTGACCTATTAATAAAAGGATTGGCGGGGCACGGGGCACTCACGGTGGGGCTGGTTCACAAATTTAAAATCGCTCAGCGTACTTTGGAAAGGGCTATGGGCTATGCTCGGGGTTTCTCTGAAAGATCGAATCCGAAACGAGGTGATCCAACAGAGAACCAAATTCACCGGCATAGCCCACCGAATTAGCATGCTGAAGTGGCAGTGGGCGGTCATATCACCCGAAGAACTGAAAACTGATGGGGTAGACAAGTTCTTGAGTGGAGACCGCGGATCGGTAAACGTAGTGTAGGACGTCCTCAGACTCGGTGGAGCGATGATCTTCGCAGGGCGGCTGGCAAGAGCTGGATGAGAGTAGCCGCGGACCGTGCTCAGTGGCGTGCAATGGGAGAGGCCTATGTCCAGCAGTGGACAACCATAGGCCGATGATGATGATGACGATGAATAAAAGGATTGTGCTTTTACCTGAAGGCCGAACCACTTGAACTCTGCAGTGACGAGCTTGTAGCAGGTCATGACGGGCTTCTGCTGCGACTTCCAGTTGGGCCCGACCAGCGGGCCGCGGCCCGTCTTCGCGGACTTGAACTTGGTGGGGTCGGTCTCGGCCTTGTAGTCCGCCGCGGAAAGGGGGTCGTTCGCGATGTCTATGTTCACGACTTCGCGCATCTTCAGCTTCTCTGGCGGCAGCTCGTGGACCTGGAAAGGAGAGAGGAAATTGTTTCTTAAAACGGCTTTATTTCACTTTAGAATACGGTATTTGACACTATTAACAATAAATTAGTTGAGATGCTCGATTAAAACAAAAATTACAACATGATTCGGAAAATGTATTTCTTTTAATCATTTACTAGTTATTACAATTTTTAAATAGATGAAACATAAAAAAGAGTGCTCTGAAATGTGACGTCACAAGCAAGTATTTTCATACAAAATTCCGTTTTACAACTAACTCATTTGACATTTTGTCAAATACCCAATTGAGTGTGTTTAATTCTAAGCTTCGCAAGGCCAACCTTAAAATACTTCCTGTCAACTTTATATTTTACAATTTTTCTTGCATGTTCATCAGTTCTGAGTTTCGGGCGCTTTTAATATTGAATCCGGTGTGTTTAGAATCATTATTCGACCTCTGTGGCGCAGCGGCTAGCGCAACTGCCTACCATGCAAGAGGTCCCGGGTTCGAATCCCAGCTGAGGACAAAAACAAAAAAAAAGAAACCCAGGTCTTGGATGTTAACATGTTTGTGACGTCGCTGTTTCTGGTTCCCACGACACAGGGTATCCTAGTGTGGGGCCAGAAGCAATGTAATCCTTATCCTCATGTTTTCCGATGTTTGTGATGTCCTTGCCTGGTTACCATAGCACAGGGTATCCTAGTTTGGGACCAGGTCAAGTGATCGTGTTGAGTGGAAGTTATTATTATTATCAATGCTGAGTAACCGTATCCGGCTAGTTTTCAATAGTGGCAATCGATTTCTTCTTTCATGACCATGCTCATGCGTTCTTTTACGTTACGTACAGCCTGCGGTCAGTGAAGGACAGTTATTGAATGGCAGCTCTAGGTCCGTGAAAACAAAGTTCAGCCAGTACTGACCGAACAAAGCTTTATGCAGACTTAGCAGTGAGAACACGTCTGGAAAATGACAGTACTGTATAGACAGCAGAATGTACAGTTGCTGTCTACTGGGTGGTCAGTACCTGGGCCTTTTTTTTTTGTTAACGGGGTGAAATGCTTTGAGCGGTCAGTACCTGGGCCTGCGAAAATCTATATAAATAAAATTCAAAGTCCTGACTGACTGACTGACTCACTCATCAACGCCCAGCCCAAGCCGTTGGACCTAGGAAGCTGAAATTTTGCACAGAGGGTCTATATATAATGTAGGCAAGGAATAAGACGGATTTTTTTAAATTCAACCCCCAAGGTTGCCAAAATTTGTATGGGAGGTATAAAGAATGTTGTCTAATTTTCTTGAAACTTAAAATATACTCTTCAACACTATTGAATGAACACGTGTTTCGCCGTTTTTCAAAATTTAACCCTTGTGAACGGAGTTGCAAAATTTTGAACTAAAGCCCACGCGGACGGAGTCGCGGGCGAAAGCTAGTCAGGTATAAGTATGAGTGTTTACTGTGTGTGTATCAAGAAGTACAAATAAGTTATTTATCTACTATGGAAATGTGTGCCTAGGGGTTGAACGAGGTCAGTTTCAATGACTTTACCCCAGCAGGGCACACGGTCAAAGTCAACGGTGGCATTTAAAGCACCGTAGCTATTTCGGCGATAATACTTCACGTTACGACTATTACTTGATTTGATTGGTAGCTAAGTGTAATGTGGCAAATATTCAAACCCCGGGGCTATAAAAACACAAGGCTAGTACGTTCGCAGATTTACTGCACCACCTGAACGTACCGACAGCAAACCATTATTGGCACTGCCTGGATGTGCAAATCTTTCATAAATTAATGTGATGTCAATGTCTACTTTTTTGTCAATACTTTATAGACTAACTATCTAACCCGGCAAACGTTGTTTTGCCGTATGAATTATTTTTTTCATCATCAACCCATTAAGTCCCCACCGAGTGGCACGGGTCTCTTCCCTGTGGAAGTTATGGGCCATACCCCACCACGGGGTATGGCCTATACCTTCCGATTTGCCGGAGGCTTGTGAGACAGTGGCTGGTCTTACTGTCAGAAGTTTTCAAGCCGCCCTAATGCCTCTGACTTGGCTTAAGAGGGAACATCACGGGCTAGAGAATTGAAAAATAGGTATTTGTAAAATCTATTGCTGTCGCGCGATGCCCGAAGAAGCGAGCTATCAATGTGTGAATGGGACTGTCAATGTGTGCGTGGCAAGCCCGCCGCCGCCCGCCACGCTCGCGAGCGGGCCGGGGCGTAGTCTGCACTGCAAGTTTATTTCGTTCGGCGCGGCGTGTGCGGAGTGTTGTTTCGTCTTATTGTTTTACCTACCTGCTCTTTGTTTGACTCTGGCTATTACTTACTGGACATTTTATTTTGTGGAGCTCAGGCTTACTTTACGAAAAAATTAAAAGAGACGATGTATTTTGGCAGAAAATCGATCCGATATTAGAAACTTTTTATATCGATTGTCTGTTACCAGATCGAAAAATAATCCGCTCGTTTTTTATAGATCCAAGTTCATTATTGATCCGATTCCCATTTCATTCAATATCCGTTTCAACCAATCCCCATTTTCCCATTCTCGCGACGGTCGTATACCTACTACGAAATTTAGCACGCTCCGGACCATTAGATAGGTACAAGTTTTTTATAGATCAGAGAGAGAGAGCGAAACGGTTTGACCACTGAATAGTTTTTTTATACCTAACTTTAGATATACTTTCAACATTATTCTGCCATGCTAAGGGTAAGTAAGAGCAGTAGGACGGAAATTTCAAAGTTGAGAAAATGGAGGACAAAGTTTTGTATTACATTTTTATTTACTTCTGCTTTAGCTTATAAGTTTTTGTAGGTGTGATTTTTTCAATATGTAGCTTAAATGGAGTTCTTTCATGATACATGCTTAATTATAATAAATAAATTACTATTTAGTTATTATAATATATTATTTAATTGACGAAAACTTATAATATTTCTAGTACGAGTTAAATCTATTTACTGTACTGATTGCTTAGAATAACCGCAGTAAGTACCCCAGTTACTGCTTTAATACTAAGTATTCCATACATTCGATATCTATATTTTGTATGAAATTACGTGTCACTTTAGGGTACAAAAAAACTAAGATGTTATCTAATAAGCAGTAATCACAGTTTAAAAGATAATATAATGAGATATCTATACTTACAAACCTTGAAATGTAGTAAATTACCTAAAGTTTTTTTCTAGAAGGCTCTGAAAGTACGTAATTAAAGTGAATACCGTTTAACTTCCCGAAACCTACAAATATGCTACAATTCAATCTTCAGGAGCCGCAGGAGCCTTCAGGTAGGTGTAATACCTACAATATTTGTTACTTTTTATTGAGTTAATATGAAAAAAATGTGCCAAAGAAATTATGCAATTTGAACCATTTTCTGAGAATAACCCTTTTAGAGTTTGCTTGCCGTACTGAATCGACAAAATCTGAAAAATTATACGTTTTTGTTTTCTTTGCATAGCTTGTTCAACCTGGTGTAGGAAGCTGTCGACTGATTTAAAAGAGTGACTAGGCTAAAAGTATTTTAATTTTTATCGCATGTAAATGCTGTAATGTACACCAAAAAACTGAAAACAGCGAAATTTTTGTTTTGCCCGCAACAAATATCCATCCATATTACTAAGATACTTCTTGAGTTTCCTTTTCAAAGTTCTGTACCCAAAGGGTAAAACGGACCCTATTACTGAGACTCCGCTGTTGGTCCGTCCGTCTGTCCGTCCGTCTGTCACCAGGCTGTATCTCATGAACCGTGATAGTTAGACAGTTGAAATTTTCAGTTGATTTGAGATAAAAGCAGTAAGTGTGATTAGTGCTGACATTCTAAGTTAAATTTTTTTGATTAAGCTCATTTACACAACAATAATGTTCACTTACAGACTGTTTTTATTATTAGCAAAATAGAACATAGATTTCGGATGTACAGTAATTAACGTGAAGTAAGTATATTTCCTGCTTTTACGCTAAGAAAACAAAATCATTTCATTGACTTACAGCTGTTATGCTTCATGGTATTTTTAGGTTCCAGTGAATCTGGAAAAACGGGGATTAGACCAGTTTTTAGAACATGACACGGCGATTAAAATCGACTTATTGCTCTTACTGTTAGCGCGGCAGTATTGATATTAGTGTGTTTTGAGCATTTCAATAAATAATATAAAAGGTTTATAACCTACTTATTATTTTCCAACAATCGTACAACACAATAATCTGCTAAATGCACTTCACGTAAAATACTCTAACTAGAAATATTATCAATGGACAACACTAAAGTATCGATAAAATTATCGACTACGTGTCACGTCACTAGTGTATACGTAGTCCGCGCCTCCCCAACCTCAAGCCTCCCCCCGCAGAGCGCGATAGAGACAACTGCAGCTTGGACCGAAAATACTAATTAAAAATACACAAAATCAACGATTCGTAGTCCCCTGATTTCTTCTCCAAAACTTAACCAATTTAACTACTTTTTTCATAAATAATTAAAGAAAGGCTTTGGCCGTGTTCCTATGTTTTCCATTTTTTATATAATCTAGTAAAATTGCTTTTCTGATTTTTTGAATACAGCGGAAAATCGGGCCAATTTTTTAGGTTTTTGAATGTTCATATCTCTTTTAATAATAAATTTATGAAAAAAATAAAAACATAGGGACATGCGTATAGTAGCCGTAGATTTTATGGAAAAAAAGAATTGCTCTACTGGCATTATCCAGGGAGGAAACAGGGGACTACGTTTGTATGGAAAAACTGCCGTTGTGTTTCCTCTTAACGATTGCCATCTAGTAACGCCAGCCGGCACCAACTGCGTGCCTTGCGAAGCACGGAATCGCTCGGAAAAACGCCACTAGCGTTAGTCATAGACGGTCGGTCACCCATCCAGGCACTGAACGCGCCCTATGTTGCTTAACCTTCGTAATCGTTTACGATCACTCAGGCGGCCGCAGCTACGAGCGATTTATTTAATTATTTCAATTAATTAGCTTTCTGCCTATTCTCAGACCTACCAAATATACGCAAAAAAATCATGAAAATCAGTGAAGCTGATTTGATTGAGCTTCGATAACAAACACAAAATTTGCCTATCTATCTATCGATTTCCTTAGTGCAGAGTCCCTTCTTTGATTGTTTTCTACAAACAATCCAATTCCAATACGCAAAACATTGTGGTTTTTTTTCGCTTCCCGTAGCAACTAAAACGTTTTCACATGGAAAACTGATTGTTTTGTGTAATCTATTTGAGCAGGCGCGCTGTTAGATATCTCCACTACGGAATTTAACCAACAGCCGACAGCACGTCGACCGTGATATGTGTGCACTCTACTCAGCTGCAGTAAGGGCGACTTTGCAACGAACATAGGAGATGTCCAGTAAAGTGTACATACCCGCGTCATCTAGCCGATTGATTAGGATGACTAAGCTTGGGTAGTTAGGTAGGACGGGTATAGATTACAAGCTAGAGACAATGTTATGTCCCACGCTCTAGTGGCTCGAGCGGTCACTCCAACCACTCAAAGTCTTGCGTAATCAACTCTGTGTCTGATTAATCACAATTCGCTGAATTTACGCTACTCTCTGCCTACCCCCACATGATACAGGTGTAGGGTAGTACACCTGTATCGGTATACCATCAATATTATCATCATCATCCCATTATGTCCCCACCGAGGGGCACGGGTCTCTTCCCTGAGGTAGGTATAAGCCATACTCCACCACGGGGGCCAAGTCTAGTGGCTGGTCTTACTGTCAGAAGTTTTCAATAGGGTTGATGAGGATTCCTCTTCCTCTTCCTCAAAATGAGGAATTTCCTCATATTTTTGAGGTTCCTCATCCTCTTCCTCTTCCTCAAAATTGATTTAAAAAAAATCCTCTTCCTCTTCCTCGTCAGGAATTTAAGAGGAAGGAGAGTTGTAAGTTTTGTTGAAACGAAATGTTTGAGAGAGAAAGAGAAGTCTCGCCATATTAAAAAGTTAAAGGAAGACAGAGATTAAAACATGTAGGTAAAACGTAATGTTATTTTGTTCTTCGTCTTTAACGTCCTCTTCCTCTTGGTCTGACAGATTCCTCATCCTCATCCTCTTCCTCAAAATCGACTTAAAAAATTCTTCTTCCTCATAACAAGTTCCTCAACAACCCTAGTTTTCAAGCCGCCCTAAGGCCTCTGACTTGGCTTAACGACTGATATCTATCGACGGCAGCCGGCACCAACTGCTTAACGTGCCTTGCGAAGCACGGAACCGCTCGGTAAAATGCCACTAACGTTAGTCATAGACGGTGACACATCCATGGACTGAATGCGGCCTACGTTGCTTAACCGTAGTGATCGTTTAAGATCACACAGGCAGCCCAGGCTACGAGCGATTCAACCATTCCGATTCCACCAATATTATAATATACCATATCTCCTTGTGCACGGGGGGCCCCCGCAATCTAAAACAAGACCCCCGCATGGTTTTGTTTTAGATTTTATATCTTATCTATTTATATTACATATATCTTAGCTTATCGGTTTCTATTGTTCATAAAAGGGAGTGCGTATGATCCATTTGTCTATACTTGACATTTTTCTCAGACTTTAACGACAATAAATCAAAATCCTTTAGCGGTAGAGGGCTCGAAACATTTAGTGCAAATTTAGTGCTAGCTAGTACTAAATTTGCAAACGGTATCGAGTTTTCAGACGCTAAAGGTTTTTGATTTTTCTTCAAAAAGGGTGATAAAACCCTTTTGAAGAACTACCGACCCATTTCACTCTTAAGCCACGTCTACAAGCTGTTTTCAAGAGTCATCACGAACCGTCTTGCGAGGAGACTCGATGAGTTTCAGCCACCTGAGCAGGCCGGCTTTCGATCGGGCTACGGCACCATTAGACCACATTCACACAGTGTGGCAGATTATACAGAAGACCGAAGAGTATAGCGTTTGTGGACTATGAAAAGGCCTTTGACTCGGTCGAGACCTGGTCTGTTCTGGAATCTTTGCAGCGATGCCAAGCCGACTGGCGATACATCCAAGTGTTGAAAGGTCTATACAACGCCGCTACTATGGACGTCCAAATCCAGAACCGGCAGTCTGACCCTATCCCCATACATCGTGGTGTGAGACAAGGGGATGTTATTTCCCCCAAATTGTTCACAAATACTATGGAGGATATGTTTAAGACGCTGGACTGGAAGGGTTACGGCATTAATATTAGCGGCGAGTACCTTTCACACTTGCGATTTGCAGACGATATCGTCATCATGGCGGAAACGCTGCAAGATCTGTAACATATGCTGAGTAGCCTAGCTGATTCTTCCCAACGCATTGGTCTCCGGATGAACTTGGATAAAACCAAGATTATGTTCAATGAACACGTAAATCCGGAGCCAATTGCAGTTCAAGGCAGTATTCTCGAAGTTGTTAAGGAGTATGTTTACCTCGGGCAAACCATGCAATTAGGTAAAAACAACTTCGAGAAAGAGGCCAATAGAAGAATACAGCTGGGCTGGGCAGCGTATGGGAAACTACGTCGAGTCTTCACATCGCCAATCCCACAGAGACTAAAGACGAAAGTCTTCAACCAGTGCGTCCTACCCGTCATGACATACGGTGCCGAAACGTGGACACTCACGGTGGGGCTTATCCACAAATTTAAAGTCGCTCAGCGTGCTATTGAAAGGGCTATGCTCGGGGTTTCTCTGAAAGATCGAATTCGAAACGAAGTCATCCGACAGAGAACCAAAGTCACCGACATAGCCCACCGAATTAGCATGCTGAAGTGGCAGTGGGCCGGCCATATCACCCGAAGAAATGATAACCGATGGGGTAGAAGAGTTCTTGAGTGGAGACCGCGGATCGGTAAACGTAGTGTAGGACGTCCTCAGACTCGGTGGAGCGATGATCTTCGCAGGGCGGCTGGCAAGAGCTGGATGAGAGTAGCCGAGGACCGTGCTCAGTGGCGTGCAATGGGAGAGGCCTATGTCCAGCAGTGGACAACCGTAGGCCGATGATGATGATGATGACTAAATAATAATACGGGTACAATAAATTGGCTTCGTTCGTGGGTAACAGGCAACATATTTTCACATTTTCATCCTTCATTTTGTCGTTATGGTAAATCTGCATCTCATTATACTTTATAGATAGATTAATTTCGAGTTAGCACAGTTTGACAGCCGCATAAAAATGTTACCTGCCTTGACTATGAACCAAGGAGTTGCTATGAACCCAATGAAGAATGGTACAGATATATGCATCTCGTGGTCAGTGTTTAGTCGGTCAAACATACATAACCTGTTCAAAAATTACGTATCTACGCACGTCACGCCAATAGTGGTTATTCTGTACGCAATAAGAGCTACCTTGGTAGTGGCAATTTTTGCCTAAAGATGACGTCGTTTTCCAGTTTCAACACCTTGGCAATGAGTCGTAAAGTTAAGCATGTTTCACGAGATCGCGAGGACGCACCGTCCTACTTCGGTTGACCTCCGGGCAATCAGTGATAATCTTATAATCTTATTTTAAAACTGTAAAAAGTGGAATCGCTTGGTACTAATTACCGAAGTTTTCCTTTATCATCATCAGTAGTAATAACGTAGCCATTAATAATAAAAAGTTTTTAGCCGTCTTTTGGCTGTGTGATTACGTACGTACGCCTTTACAACAATCATACTATTGTAAACATAATTAGGTAAAACTTAATTAATAAACCGATACATAATGATTATTCTAATTGAAGCCCTATTAACATTGAAACAATAACCGCTTTCATTTAGCAAGGAATAGTCACCGTCCACGGAAACCAAGTCATCTAGAACCTAACTCATCTATTTCCTCTGTTGCGAAGCGGCTTAAGGCGCAGACATACACTTTGAATTTATGAACAGAAAAAAAAAAAAAAACTCATGCCCGTTATCCCCGAGGGGAGGGGGTAGGAAGAGGCACCGATCACTAGAATGGGCCCAAGTCTTGCCGAGTTTCATCATCATCATCATCATCATCAACCCATCATGTCCCCACCGAGGGGCACGGGCCTCTTCCCTGAGGAAGGTATAGGCCATACTCCACCACGGGGGCCAAGTCCGGATTGGTGGAGGCTTGTAAGACTAGTGGCTGGTCCTACTGTCAGAAGTTTTCAAGCCGCCCTAAGGTCTCTGACTTGGCTTCACGACTGCCATCTATCGACGGCAGACGGCACCAACTGCTTAACGTGCCTTGCGAAGCACGGAACCGCTCGGAAAAATGCCACTAGCGTTAGTCATTGACGGTGACCCATCCATGGACTGAACGCGCCGTATGTTGCTTAACCTTAGTGATCGTTTAAGATCGAGTTTATTAGGTCCCAAACGTGACAAGTGGCAAGCCTGTCGCCGTTATCCGGACAACAGATTAACAAGATTAACAGATTGAACTTAATTCTACTAAAACAATGCTATTACTCTGATTCATTTATCTGTGTGACTGAGGTGCAGAGGGGCGTGTTGGGGAAGGAAGCCATAGCTAAGAAACATTGGAGAACGGACGGAAGTCATCATAAATGAATAGTGTGTATTGTGTGATTAGGAAGCAACACTCGAAAAGAGTAAACTTATATCAGAAAAAAAAATGCTAAGCTAAACTTATAAGATAGTAGGTAAAATGTGTAAGCTTAATATTTAAAGAATACCACGAAAATAACGCATAAAGCTGTCAGGTTTTTGTGATTTTGGCTGTCAATAATTTGTACTTTATTTTGTGTCATAAATAAATAAATACAATAAAAACGAAAAAAACCGAATCTATCAGTGCACTCCACATAATGAAATAACAATAAATAATATAAAAATTGAGAAGAATATGGAAAGCGGACGGCCAAACTCCATTAGTGGAACAAGAAAAGTGACACAGACAGACTTACAAAATGTGTTATGACGTAAAACTTATCACCACTCTGGGCTCTCCCTTAAAGATTATTGAGATTATTAGACACAGGGTATTGACTGTGATAAGCATGAACCACATGTTAATTATTATATATATTTTATACATACTTTTTTGCGTTCAAAACATAAGTGGGATTTTCCTACTTGTATAATTTTTAACTGATTAACAAGACAATTTTCTTAAATATATATTTTTATTTTATTTGTTGGGGTTACAACAGGACGGGTTACACATAAAACTAACCTTATAGAGCAAAGGGTATGGATGGATTCAATCACCATGCATGCCCACAACGAACTTTAGTGCTTGGCCTTAACATGGGGCGGAAAGCGAGCTATTCCCAAGGACCGTCGACGCTTGAAGTCGATTAATTAAGGCTGCTGTTACACCGGGCATGTTTTCTTGCTCGCACAATGTAACTTTTTATATTGTGCGAGCGAAACTAATATTTTTTAGTGATTTCAAAATTAAATATGTAAAAATTAAAACTTTTGATAAAATTAAATGTGGTCTCAGGGATTGATAGATAACAAAATTATGGACATTTATGGCAAATTATGTATTTTTTTGTGCAATAAAGTGTAACAACAACAACATTTACTATATTTAGTTTTTGATACAGGAAAAATGATTCTGAAATGGTATAAAAGCCTCTAAATCTAAAACTAGGTAGATGTTAACAAAACTATGTGTTGAATATCCGTAATTTTATTAGGTTCTATCAAATAAGTCCACATTTATAAAATGTATACTTACTTACTATATTTTTAAATTCATTTATCATAAAACTTTCGTAGGCACTACACATTCTTGACTGTAATCATTTGAATTCAAGCAAGTGATTCCATTCTGGAATTAAGTTAAGAATATACTCTCCAAGGTTTACTTGAAACAATCTTTTCTGAGATGGCTCGACTTTAGACATGTTGTTTCTTATGTAATTTTCTGTTCAATTTTCTTGTGCACTAAGTATTATTAATAATAATTAAAAAAATAGATTGTGCGAGCGAGCCAGCTTGTCATTCGTAGCAGCAGCCTTAAGTGTCATGTCGGTCTGTTATTAAGCGGTAGCTAGTTAGACGTCTATTATGCAAGATTTTCTCGGTCGGTAGCTAGGCTATTCGAAGTCTGAATCGTTTATTTGTGACACGTTTAACCCTTAATTAGGCGCATGGGGTCAAGGCTACTTGAAATAAAAAAAAAATGGTTTACAGTGATTAGAGCGCGCTCACGCTCTTGTTAGCTTCCTCACTTCCCTCGGGGTACGCAGATTAGTCGCGTCCAAAACATCAACGCGTGCGCACGTATTGCTGCTCTCTAGGGCGCTGACCCCATGCGACCAGTTACGTTACATTTTTTGGAGGAGGTAAGTTCTGACTATTGTGTTTTCTTTTAGTTTATATTAATATATTGTTAATTATTTTTATTTATATGTATGTATTTATATACTACGTAATTGTTTTATGTGTTTTTTGAGTTTATTTTGATTCTTTTAATATTTTTTTTCAGTTTTTTGCCGATTTGAAATGTCTAACGAAAGACAAATATTGCAATGGCTGGACGAAGTGTCCGATGAAGAGCAAGATGTAGCTGGTTCGGATTCGGAAGACGAAACGGTAAATGATGCTGCTATTAATAGTGCTCATGATTCAGAAAGCGAAATTGAAGAGTCCGAAGATATTCAAGACATCCCTGAACCATCAGAAGGTAACTTTTTTTTATCTCGACATACTCAGAGAAATGGCCCAAAAGTGAAATGGTCTAAAGTACCACCATCTAACGCAGTCAGGACTCGAGCACAAAATATTATTCTTCACTTACCGGGAGTCAAAGAGTATGCAAGGAACGCCAAATCACCCCTTGAATGCTTTCAATTGTTCTTTGACAGTGTTATTATTGAACTTTTGGTCACAAATACCAATTTCTATATTCATAAAATAAAGGAAAAGTTCGAAAGAGATCGTGATGCACTCCCAACAGATGATACGGAAATGAATGCATTTTTGGGCTTACTAATTATGGCTGGAGTCCTAAAAGCGTCGCACTTGAATTTTATTGATTTATGGGCACAAGATGGATCAGGTGTAGAAATGTTTCGGTTAACAATGTCTTATAAACGTTTTCTGTTTTTGTTGAGATGCCTGCGGTTTGATAATACGTCAGACCGAGAGGAAAGACTAAAAATTGATAATATGGCAGCGATAAGATATTTGTGTCAAATTATAGAGAACAACTTTTTAGCTGCTTATTGCCCCGGCGAGAATGTAACTATCGATGAACAGTTGGTCGGTTTTCGGGGTCGCTTTAGAGGGAAGGTTTACATGCCTAACAAACCAAACAAGTACGGAATAAAAGTCCAAGCCATGGTGGACTCGAAAACATATTACTTGTTCAAGTTTGAAGTTTATTCCGGAAAACAACCAGATCGAGAGTATCAGATATCTAATTCTCCAGATGAGATTGTAAAACGTCTAGTTGAACCAATAAAGCGCAGTGGTCGAAACATAACAACTGACAATTGGTACACAAGTACAAAACTGGCTAAGGAGCTGCTAACACCTGAATATAAATTGACTCTTGTTGGCACTTTGAATAAAAGGAAGCCTGATATTCCAACTGAATTTTTGCCAAACAAAAATAGACCACAATATAGTTCAGTTTTCGGATTTCATCATCAAATGACTATTGTCTCATATGTTCCGAAACCAAAGAAAGCTGTTGTTTTACTTTCCACCATGCACAATGATAACGCCATTGACGAAACAACAGCCAGCGCTCAGAAACCAGAAATAATTACTTATTACAATAGTACCAAAGGTGGTGTGGATTGTAATGACCAACTTTGCAGCAATTATAATGTTGGAAGAAGAACAAAAAGATGGCCTCTGGCTGTATTTTTTCATCTTGTAAACGTATCTGGCATCAATGCATTTGTCATACACAAAGCAAATACTGATAAGGGTATCACGCATACAAGACGGATTTTTTTGAAGAAATTAGCAGCAGCACTTGTGACAGATCACCAAAAACGTTGCATACAACTACGTGCTGTACCAACAACAACAAAGAAACGGCTCCGTGAAGTTCATGATGTGGACGAGACGGTCCAACAATCGACAGCTAAGCGCGGGCGCTGTTCATCATGTCCTAGAAAGAACGACAAAAAACTGCCAACAAAATGCTTCAAGTGTCATAAATTTATTTGTCAGCAACACTCGAGGGCTTACTGCTTCGGGTGCAGAACAGAAGAATCTGCTGATGAGACTGTTTAGTTATTTTTTTTAAGTTGATCTCGGCCATGCCAAAAAAAAAATTGTTTGGAAAGAGGTTATAAATAATTTTTTTTCATTAGATAATAATGTTCCAGTTATGTTTTTGTTTCTTAAAATTAATTATATTAAAGAACTTTATTAATTACTATAAAATACATTTCATTTTGTTTCTTTTTGACACTTTATTATCAAAATTTGTTTGGGGTCACTCAACACCCCATGCGCCTAATTGGGTGATTTTTTTAATGCGCCTAGGTACGGGTTAATATCACGTGTGAAGAATAAGGAAAGAATGGGAGGCTTTTGTGTAGCAGTGTGTTAAGGGGGGTTAGGCGGTCAGCGAAAATTTAGATTTCGCGACGATCCGCGTGTTTAATCAGCGGGGGCAGCGGCGGGCGCGCGGGGAGGCGCACGCGGTGCAGACAGAAGCGAGTACAATAGGCAACAAATCGAGCTACCGTTCTCCGAATTTTGATGCTATTATTGTAACCACTACCATGTTGCATAGGGCAGATTAGCTTGACAGTTGGCTTCTAGTTCTAATAGACACGTGTACCTACATCGAATAAAGGTGGGTCACCTAACAATCATTTATTAGAATATATAATATACCTTGGTATGAAATCATTTAGGTATCCAAGTTATAAAAAACCAAAAGCCAAGTAATGTTAGTGCCGTATAAGGTTTTATTTCGCTATCTTTATGCATTTACAAAATACAAAACATTGTCTTCTTATCTATGTACTTGTAATATTGTAGGTAAGTACATTTTGAAAAATTGAAAATAGGGTAAAAGTTAAACGTTAGGAATTATTGGAAGTAAATTATAAAAAGTCAACATACGTATGTAATACTAGGGTAAACGACCCAATAATCGAACGTTAAATGTTAAACGGTAGAAATCATTGTAAGTAAATTATAAAAAGTCAACATACGTATACAATACTAGGGTAAACGACCCAATTATTGAACCCGTCTGCAATTTGGATACAAACAACATATGGGTACCTATTACATAAAACCAAATATGTTTGTAGGCAAAATAAAAAAATAAAGATGAAAGTAGGCATTAGCAGTCCTTCACTCAGAATCTGACCTTAACCGAGTGAAGGTTAGTAGCCAGCTACAATTAAATAAAAGAAGTAAGTGTTTTAATTTTTTTAATGTATTTTTTTTAACAGTTTTATGACTGATTCTAAATACTTCTTTTATTTGATTGTAGCTGACTAATAATATTAAAAAGGCAAAATAAAACAAAAATATTAAATTAGGTACATAATCATGTACCTAATTTAATATTTCATTTTTTTTTTATTTTGCCTACGAACATATCGGGTCGAACAAAATAATATTTGTTATATTTATTCGCTTATTTTACGTTAATTATAATGGTGCAGAAGCAATTACATACTGAAAAAACATCTCAACCAAAAAATTAAAATTTTAACATCCACCCGTGACACCATTCGAAATGAAAAAAAACTTTTTTAATCTGTTCACGGGTCTTCGAGTAATCGCTGACCATACATTAAAAAAAATTGATCCCGAAACGTGATAGTGGAAGCTTTCTAAATAAGTAAAAAGGTCGCAATAAAAAGTCGGAGTGCGCATTGAAATTTGCTTGAGTTTTTTCGCAAAAAATTATTAGACACAATTCTTCGTCCATCCATTTAATTTGCTTATCGAGGAGCGGCTGCCAGTTTCAATTTCAAATTCGGCTTCTGTTACACTCTGTGGTACATTGAATCAATCTTCTGTATTCACTAAGCAAAAAAATAACAAATAAAAATTAATTGGTATATCGATACCTCAGTTTTCTAGTTATCAGCATATGTATCTGTAACGAAATACTTTTGCACATATCCAGAAAAGTGATTATTTCTGCCAAAAAGTGAATTTATCGATATGTCAAGCACAAAAAGTCTATTTTTGTAAGAGTAGTAATTAAATTGTTTAGCTATTATAAAATTTGGTGAGCCACAAAAAACAGCATTTTAATAATTTGGTCTGGATACTCTGGATACAAGATTTTGTTTGCAATAAAAAAAAATCAGACAGCAATCCTGGCTCCGCAAATAGTTTTGATAATGGTAAAAACTAAATCGTAAATAGGCAGCTACAATACCATGATAAACATTCAGTCCGCAAAAAAACTACTAGATCAGCAAAATTTAATTATTGATCAGCAGAGAATTGTATTTGATTGATATGCATATTTAAAACATGTTGAGCAAAATAATAGGATTGCATTTTTGTTAAAAAAACAGCAATGTACGTTTAAAGTGGGCGGAGCAAGATCGTATAAATTTACCTTTATCTTTATTTTAAGCTATATATCTTTATGACGAATAAAAATATAGCTTAAGTACTTAGTTACCTACTTAATTGATTTATATTTTTTGATTTATCTCAATTATATTTTATAAGAATGGATGTTTTTTATTAACTTACGCTTCTATAAATAATACATATCCAAACAAACACATCACATCAAACACTCTGAGAATAAATAAATTAAATAACCTTTCACAATTTTTTTTTTATTACCCTTTAAGTGCTTATTAGAATTTTATTAAACATAATAGCTCATTGCACCTTATACAGAATGTTAATTTGTACAGTTTCGTCCGCTCAGGGGTGGTTATTAACATGATACCAAAGAAAAAAAAAATGAAAAAACATTTTTTTTTTAGTGAAAATCACCTAAAGTCGCCGGTTTTGCGGCGCAGCGAGAGCGCGCGGGCGCACTCTCCTGCTTCACCCCCCAAAACCCCCGCCGGACCTGTCAAGTGCAAACGATAGAAGCTAATCCATATAACTTCATGATATTTAGGTGATTTTCACAAAAGAGTAATTTTTTTAATACTTTTTTTTTGCTTCAGTATTATGCGAATAACCCCAGAGTCAGACGAAACTGAACAAATCAACAACCTGTATAATTAATATGCTGTACGAAAATAATAGCTGATTGATTTTGTTTTACATTGTGCCAACAGTTTTACATTGTCCTTTCGGAGTCATATTGTATTGAAAATGTTAGTTTTTTTTTAAAATACAATATAACTCCGAAAGGAAAAATATTTGGCTGTTGCCGTCATAGTAACTTTTGTACAGCTCGCTGAGACCTATTCGATGATGTATCACACATGGCTATTGGGCCAAGGTAAAAAAATTGCATTACTTTGACAGCTATTAGTTTTTTTTTAGTTCTTCTGAAAACGGCTCATTCAGTTGAAGTTTTTCTGTAACCGAGTCATTGATAAATGGGTAAATTGTGCAATGTGCGTTTTTCTTCTCTTTTTTTTTGTTCTATGAGATAATCTAGATGGCATCATTCGTTTCTACATACAAATTTGTGATTGGTGGCAGTCAATGTCAATGTCAGTTCACAGATTACTAAAAAAGAAAAGGAACCAGGTTTGCCATTCGTACGAAGTTTCTCGTAATGAAAAATAAAAACCCACAATCCACAGCAAAGACTCCAAAATATCTAAATAGGACGTAGGCGCACTTATCACCTAACTAAAACATGTTTTTCTTAGGTAATCCCATCACAAATTTCACAGAACCATAGTATTTTTTGGCTTTGACGTTTATTACTAAGGTACGGCAGCGCCACCTAGTGAATCTTTTAAAACTAAATTTGACATAAGGAAAACGCTCATTAGGGTAAAAAGCCAAAATGTAGTTATATTTCGAGGAATTATGTAATTAGAGTATACTAAGATGATACAGACGTAGTTTGATCGCATAGGTTAAATCCCCCTGGTATGTCCATTGTTGGTGCATTTACCCTGTTGTTATAAAACCAAAAAATATGAATAAGTACGCAGCTAGATAACTACACCTAGCTATGTTTCAAAAATACGAGACCCGAAATAGGGCATTTTACCCTATTTTTCAACAAGCCTAAAAATATATCGTATAGGTAATAGACATAACTAATCGTAATATTTATTAACCCCCCAGTTCACAATTTTATTTGGTTGCCATGCATCGTCGTTTTCTGAAATAATTGGGTAGCTAAATAAAATAAAAAATAAAAAAAAACTCACGCCCGTTATCCCCGAGGGGGTAGGCAGAGGCACCAATCACTAAGAACTGCGCCCACGTTTTGCCGAGTTTAAATTTCTATTTAAACTCGGCACTTACTACTTCATACTTCTGTATGTAGTTGTCTAAAGCATCAATCAAGTAACTATACTTGAGCCATTACAAACGTGCGAACTAGGTAATTCATAATCGTTTGTATCAGACCATTCAGACTTCTCCCTCACACATATAGGAGGCATATCACAGCGTTGCCAGAATGTTACAAAAGTAACATTTTACAACTTTTGGCCCTCTTATGTTACCTTCATGTTACACGACCCAATATGTTACTTTTGTGTTACTTCATCTCCATTAATATAATATATTATATAATATATTAATGGAGATGAATATATATTAATATAAGATAAGATAAGAATATTCTTTATTGTACCAGGAAAAACATTAATACAGAACATTAACAATAAAATAAAATAAAAATAAAATAATAAACTCACGCCCGTTATCCCCGAAGGGGTAGGCAGAGGCACCAGTCTCTAGAACTGGACCCACGTTTTGCCGAGTTTATTAGGTCCCAAACGTGACAAGTGGCAAGCCTGTCGCCGTTATCCGGGCACAATTTATCAGCGAATGGTGTTGCTGTACAAACAAATGTACATAACTAAAAGTCATTGGTACATGCGTGGTTCGAACCCAGACCCTCATGATCGAGAAGCAAGGGTCAACCCCACTACGCCACCACCGCATAATAATATACATAATATTAATATATGATGGCGTTTTTTCATATTCATTGATGACAAAGCAGTAACCGTATTGAAATACATTCTTAAATTGGTTGGTAGGTACTTGGTACCAAACATCATTTGATTGTATGTTTTTTTCTTTTTCAACATCGCCAGTCTTTTGATCAAAAAATTATTAAGATTTTTTCGAATGGGATAAGAAACTTATTTTACTTTTTGTGTAATAAACTGCCATAACAAAGTATTGTATCGGTTTCTACAATAAAAAAAAAGGTTATGTTACTTTTCTCGAGAAAATGTTACTTTTTGATCTGCCTCGTGTTATATTTGACTATATGCCACTGGCAACACTGGCATATCAGGCAATTCAGGCATATCAGCATATCTGAACTCTCGCTCGCACTTTTGTGACTCGGTTCGCACGTTTGTAATGGCTAGTATAGTACTTATTGCAGGTATACACCCATGCACTCTACTCCGTTGGCTTAAGGGCGACTTTGCAACTAAATTGTGAAGATTGACGTGCTGTCGACTGTACTTACTATTATGTAAGTCAATAGGCAGCGTAGGTATGTACCATAGCAAGTCATTTATAGCTTTAGGCTACCTTTTTCTGTAAGTACTCAATTTTAAATTAGTTGTGTACTCGTGTTTTGGACTCGTAATTTTTGCGCGTCCAAAACACGAGTGACAAGCGACACAGCCCCCACGTGCGAATGCCGAAGCGAAACTGGGCCTCGCGGAGATGCGCCGTTCGGGGTGGACGTTTAGTATGGAATCAGCGAGTTCGAAACTAAACATCGTAAGCGCCATCCACATATTTGTCAAAAGTTAATACAAATGTCTTGTTTTTTGGAAATCTACAACAGCCAAGAAATGGAAAAGGTAAATACTTATCTGTTTGTGATTTTACAGGAATTCGTATTGTAAAACACGTCCGTAATAAGCATTTACCTAAAATTTTAGACGTGACTTCTGTATTTTTTTCTATGGAGCAACGTTTTTCCAATCGCGTTTTGGAAACAGCCATCCCCTCACACATACGATCTGTAATACACATTCCAAATTTCAATGCGAAAAATCGTAAAGTTTTTGAATTACAGCTAATAGAAAACATCGAATTTCGGCATATTCACTTACTAAGGGCCCTTAATGCAATAATTGTTGTACGAGGTAAAAGGTTTGTAATTGTGTTAGTTGCCTTGGATTGGTTGTCACTTGGAACATGTAGACTAGAACATTGATTTTATTGTAAAGTAAGTGCGTACGATTCTTGTTTGCATGTGGGTAATTTAGGCTCTGACTGTGCATTACTAAATCAAAATAAATTAACTATTAATTCAAATATAAGCATAATACATTTACACATAGGCCCTGGCCTTTTCTTCTGGCCCCACACTAGGATAAGCTGTGTCGTCAGAAACAACAACATGTAAACATGTTTGTGATGACCAAGACATGGGGTTTTTTTTTATATGTATTAGGTACACATTTCTTGAATTAATCCCATGAATGAATGACCTAGTAGTTGGCTTAGGTTAAAAGTTGTCCTTTTTTTGAACGATTTCATATTTATTAACTTCCATTGGCTACACACTATGTAAGCTCGGGTATGACGTCAGCCGAGCTTTCCTTCAGGTCTATAGATTTGTCGGAGGCATCTTGTTACTTAATTAAGTGTCTACCCATTCAACCGCGTCTAGTCGAGCACCCAGCCGACCTATTCAGCGAGAGAGCTGGCTATCGATACTGTCTTTTTTGAGATCATCGTAGGATTCAAGCAGTACCTAACTAAGACTTTGACATTTTTTCGAGCGACTATAAAGTCCGATTCGAAGAGCGGCAGGCCGTACTCCAACATAACATAACATTTACATACAGGCACATACATTGCTTCTGGCCCCACACTAGGATACCCTGTGTCGTGGGAACGAGAAACAGCGACGTCACAAACATGAAAACATCCAAGACCTGAGTTTCTTTTTTTTTTTGTCCCCAGCCGGGATTCGAAACCGGGACCTCTCGCATGGTAGTCAGATGCGCTAATCGCTGCGCCATAGAGGTCGTCAACATACATACATAAGCTCACGCCTGTATCCCAGAGGGGCAGGCAGAGACCAGAGACCACTTTCGCCTCATCGACGTTTATTAGTCGTTGCAGACACGCCGGTTTCGGGTACTTTTTATTTCGTCCTTTCCTAATACAACCCCTATTTGGTCGAAGTATGTCCGCCTGGGGCGTCCCTTACTGGCCCATCCACTCACATTCGCCCAAAATATATGTTTCGTCAGTATTTCTTTCTTCATCCTCCCCACAGTAAAAAAATACTAATACTTCAATAATAATGATCCCAGTAGATAAAGGCACTTAATCCTCATCATACTCGTACATGGCACCGATAAACATCTACTACCGTCTAATCGTGGTGCAAAATACGCACTCAATAGATAGGGCTATTTAGCAGAAACAATATTGGCCCTTATCTGTGTGTAAATAATATTGAATGTTCTTAAAAAATATTTTATATGTATTGTCTTCACCTCTTGATTAAAATATTTACATTATACGAGTATTAAGTGACTGTGATGAGTATTATTATACGGGGTATTGACCTATGTACTACAGTGATAAGCTTGGGAAACTTTTTCGGGTGCACAAGATCCCGGTGTCTGACTTAAAAATGTTAGGTTGATAATTTTAAAAGAGCTTTGTTTAAAAAACTAAGTACTAAATTCTTTATTGCACAACAAAAGTTCCGGACAAAAGCGAGCTTAATACTAAAATAGATATATTTTACGACGAAATTTTTGTGAAACTGGCGGTAAACCTTTCGGTTACTAGAGTATTTGTTCGTATTTCTGGTGTGTACAATAAAGAGGTCTATCTAATCTAAACTTGATAATATTATTCTAAGATTATTCTTTATGTTTTTTTTTTATTTTACCAGCTAAGTATGTCCTTCGATCGATAAACACAAAACAGCCTAAACGAAAAGTAGAGAGCGCTATCAAACAGATAAATTACAAATTAATCTACGGATTATTGAAAGTAATTCGATGAAAGAAAATAATGAAATTTCAATAAAATTGCCGACCTTGCGGGCCAAGATGGCTTTGCAATACGTTAATCCTTGTGATAAGCCTGGTGCCTTAGCTCCCTAACTAATGTTGCGGTCCTAGGGGTCACCAGCGACCTACTCTTTGGCTGTACGAAATGCGCAGCCTTGAATAGAACAGAAGAAAGACTACGATTCATAAAAGTTTTTTGCCAGTTTTTTACAATAACTCTTAAAATTACTAGCATCCCTCTGGTTTTTAATTGAAAACATCACAAAGTAAACAAAATAAAATATTTTCATCCAAGGTACCAATATGAAACTGCACAAGCAAACAGACATCTTAAATAATAATAATTTGTATTGCATCTGCATGCCAACTTCTGCTGCATTTATTCTGTGACGCAGAAGTACACGGCGATGACGACAGAACACTGAATTATGCATGAAAACGCGCCGCTGAAATCCGCTTATTTATTACTTTGCTATTTTCGATAATATTTCGCATATTAAATTGCTTGAGTGAAAAGACACTGCGACCTGCAGCTAGCTTTCCTTGAACCCTACAAAAATACGTAATTGTCACTAAAGTACAATAAATAAATTACTTCCACGCAACCCAATCACTTTCAACCGGCCTTAGATTCTACTAATACATCGTAGTACGATGACAATTCGGTAGTTGACACGATCAACAATAATTTATTTCATATGCTCGATTAAAACAAAAATTACAAAATATTTCAGAAAATGTATCTCTTTTAGTCAATTACTAGTTATTACAATTTTTAAATGGATGAAACATAAAAAGAGTGCTCGGAAATATGACGTCATAAACCGCTATTTTCATACAAAATTCCGTTTTAAAAGTAACTTATTTGACATTTTGTCAACTACCCAATTGCATGAACATGGCGATTTAGTTTCATTGCCACTTTAATTCGCCGCGAGCACGTGTATCAATAATTCTAAACGGCAATGGTATGCAAAAACACGGCACGTGATCCGACCGTGTATCTGCCATCGTACTGTAATGCACTGACAGAATCGAGGCCCACGACTTGTATTATACGTACTTTCCACTCTATCGTATTAACCGTTTAGACGACTCCAAAGTGTCAAAATATGTGTCTATTTGACAGTTCAGAGTAGAGCAAATCAGACGACTCCATAATAATAACACACACACACACTCTGCACTTATATAATTGCACCCCTGGTCCAAACTGTGATACCCTGTACTATGTTAACCAGGCAAAGACGTGACGAACATAGAATTCACCCAGACCCGCGAAATTTGTATAAATGTACGGCGGCTCCCAATAGGAATCGAACCGAGGGCAAGAGAGGATAGGAAGCGAGAGAGAGGAAGAGGAATCGAGAGAGGGAGAGGAAGCGAGAGAGAGGGAGAGGAAGCTAGAGAGAGGGAGAGAAAGCGAGAGAGGGAGAGGAAGCGAGAGAGAGGGACAGGAAGCGAGAGGGACAGGAAGCGAGAGGGAGAGGAAGCGAGAGGGAGAGGAAGCGAGAGGGAGAGGAAGCGAGAGGGAGAGGAAGCGAGAGGGAGAGGAAGCGAGATAGAGAGGGAGAGGAAGCGAGAGAGAGAGGGAGCCAGAGAGAGGGAGAAGAAGCGAGAGAGGGAGAGGAAGCGAGAGAGAGGGAGAGGGAGCCAGAGAGAGGGAGAAGAAGCGAGAGGGAGAGGAAGCGAGAGAGAGGGAGAAGAAGAACAGAGGGATAGGAAGCGAGAGAGAGGGATAGGAAGCGAGAGAGAGGGAGAGGAAGCGACAGAGGGAGAGAAAGCGAGAGAGAGAGATAGGAAGCGAGAGAGAGGGAGAAGAAACGAAAGAGGGAGAGGAAGCGAGAGGGAGAGGAAGCGAGAGAGAGGGAGAAGAAGCGAGAGAGAGGGAGAAGAAGCGAGAGAGAGGGAGAAGAAGCGAGAGAGAGGGAGGAGAAGCGAGAGTGAGGGAGAGGAAGAGAGAGAGGGAGAGAAAGCGAGAGAGAGGGAGAGGAAGCGACAGAGGGAGAGAAAGCGAGAGAGGGAGAGGAAGCGAGAGGGAGAGGAAGCGAGAGGGAGAGGAAGCGAGAGAGGGAGAGGAAGCGAGAAAGAGGGAGATAAATAGAGGGATAGAGAGACAGAAGGGGAGAGAGAGAGAGAGGGAGAAAGAGAGAGAGAGAAGAAATATTAACTTAATAACTGTCTTTAAGTAATTTCAAGTACTGAGGTAACACCTCAAACACCGAGGTGTCTTCACTATGTTTCCTTTCACAGTTAGCGAGTGGTATTGCTGCAATAAGTTCACAAATGGTGGTAGCGGAGAGGTAAACGCCGCCGTAGGCCGTGGGTTCGAGTCATCGCATACATGAATCGTGGAATATACGCATTGCTGTCTCCCAAAGAATTTAAATTGAAAACCTTACATTTATAACCAATATTTAAGTACTTGTGCGCTGGCATCGACTACAAATAACTAAATATTACATCAAAACAACCAAACGTTTCAAGTCAACTTTAGATGTTCAACAAAGATTACAACAGCAACTGGAATACGTTGTCTGTTTGTCCAAAACAATAATAGGATACTAATGGAACTAGCATTGACATGATAATTGTATTGCGTACAGTCCGTACATTAACTGTGGCATCAGTTTGGTAGGTGAAGCCAATATTTACTCAAGCAAAAGTTTTGGTGTTTATTGATAAGACTTTTATTCAAAAAATCTAACCACGCCAACAACAAACCAACTTAGATTGGGTAGATTAAGTAGATAGATAAATTAATAAATTCACTTGCAAAGAAACCCAACAGTCCTTTCAACGGTGTGACGTCACAACGCAAACAGTCAGTGGGGGTGCAGCCAGAGTGCTTAGTGCGAGTTTTTTCATTCACTTTCGATAGCGAGAGCGTTTGCAATTTGTATAGGAGTGACAAAGAGACAACTAGGTGGCGCGCTTTGTCACTCCTATACAAATTGCAAACGCTCTCGCTATCGAAAGTGAATGAAAAAACTCGCACTAAGCACTCTGATAGCATTCGTTATCCTGCATTGAGGTATACACGTTACAACGGCGTCTCGTAGATGGTATAATTTCCATCTAAAATAACCCTTAACCCTTCGGCTCGGCGGCTACCGAATTTGGGAGCAGGAAATTAAACCTTATATTCATTAACCGTCGCTCTAAAGTCCCTTGTGTCAAGGCAACTTATCATTTGCAGAGTTGAGACAACGGGTTAAATAGACCACAATACAAGTGCAAAAAAGTCCGTTCCTGTGTCGTGCCAGTCAGCCGTTCGTATTGTCTCTAACCTAAAAGCGTTTAAAGTATTTTTTCGTTTGTATCGTTGCGCCCACACGACCTCGGCCCGTTTAAATGTGGATAATCCTTTACGCACCCAACAGCAAGCCAAATTGTCATCGAATACAAAATCTTCCCCGTCCAAGCGGCATCCTTCAAATCACTACAGCTGGGTATACTTGAAACATAATGTACAACCCGTCGGAAATATCTGTGCACCTCGCTGGAATGCGTTTACCCTCGCGCTACGCCGCACCTCGCCCCGTTCTCACCTATCTAGTACCGTGGTACCGTTTCCAACGCCAGCGCTGACGCAGGTGTATTAATCTTGCTTTCTTAATCGTATAATTTTTTGCTATCTCTCCAGTTCGCATGACGTCACAAGCCTGGTGCACAGATATTTCCGACGGGTTGTAACATAAAGCATACTCACGTTGGTCTGGTCACCGGCGTCTGGTAAGTGCAGGGACTCTATGCAGATCACAAAGTTCTCCTTCATGTAACCGGGGTTCTGTAAGCACATTGAGAAATTGGTTAATCTTGAGTAGAAAACCCCACCACCATTGTGTAGAACCATAGGGGAGCTCGTAGCCTGAGCTGCCTGAGTGATCTTAAACGATCACTAAGGTTAAGCAACATACGGCGCATTCAGTCCATGGATGGGTCACCGTCTATGACTAACGCTAGTAGCATTTTTGTTGGTGCCGGCTGCCGTCGATAGATGGCAGTCGTTAAGCCAAGTCAGAGGCCTCAGGGCGGCTTGAAAACTTCTGACAGTAAGACCAGCCACTAGTCTTACAAACCTCCACCAATCCGGACTTGGCCCCCGTGGTGGAGTATGACCTATACCTTCTTCAGGGAAGAGACCCGTGCCCCTTGGTGGGGACATAATGGGTTGATGATGATAGGGGAGCGAGTCAGGCACTTGCCCAGTTTTTGTTAGTTAATGTTGTCCATCTGAGTCTTATTTTAGATCTTGGTCCCAAACTGGAATCTATGGTAATAGGTAATCAGGGTAACCAGGACCAAGTTGCGCAATAGTATATTACTGCAGCGGCCAGCAAAATAGGCATTGATGGACGAACGTGGAAACGTGGGCCGAGGCGAAGCCGATTTCACTATGTAATTACTTAACTGTAGTGCTATCTTGTCTTTCTTTAGGAAAGAGCGTGACAGAACGTTACTTAAGTATTTACTAAGGCTGACATTCAGAGACGAATCCTAAGTCCACGCTTAGATCAGTCTTAGCAAAGTAAACTAAAGTCGTACTTAGTAAAGCGCCGTAATTTTCGTATTCACAGGACCTACATAAGAAAGTCATCTATATTGTCTATCATTTTTTAGTGATGTAGTTCTTTTTAAACGGTTTTTTAAATTTGACATTGCTACACGAGAGCAGGACAACATCATACAATTTTATATATGTCAGAGTGAATAAAAAAATCCCACAGCTAATGCTCGTAGAACGTCAGTGAAATGACGTTTGGAGTAGTCTGTGAACAAAAGGATTAGAAGTGACAGTTCTAAGTTCACGTAAAGTCACCGATATTGACTACTTACACTTAGTTATGCACCATTTCATACTAAACTTGCTAAGATTGGATTCTGAATACGAAATGTTTTTAAATACTTGATTTTGACATTTCTGAGACCAGTCTTTGCTTAGTTATCGTCTCTGAATGTCAGCCTTAGTGTAAATTCTTAATTCAGAAATCAGTCCTTTGTCTTTTCAAACCCGTACTTACCGTGAGCACTGTTCGGCAGTAGGGGTAGGCGTTCCACGCCTCCTCGTGGACTTCGAGGGAGCCTTTGGGCGCCAGCAGCCTGATGAACGCCGGCACTTTGGACGCGAGGTGGTAGATCTTGTACGTGTATTGGCCTGATGAGAATTTGCCGCCTGTTCGGGGGTAAACGGAGAAGTTAGGAGGAGAGTGAAGTTACTTACAGGCTTTCGGTTAATGCATTGCTATTTGCATTGCACGGCTATTCGGCTAATGCATTGTAATACAATGACAACTGCATGGTCCTGCGTTTCAGTTTCATTGCCGCTTTAATTCAACGCGAGCACGCGTATCAATCATGCTAGGCGTCGATGGATTTCAAAAATATGTCACGTGACCCGACCATGTAACTGTAATTGAACTATAATGCTCTAACAGAATCGGGGCCCAGGTTTGATACTCATAGGGCGGATTTCTGAATTAAGAATTTCACTAGGTAAATACTTAAGTAACGTTCTGTCCCGCTCTTTTCTGAGATATTACGTGAGACAGCACTACAGTTAAGTAGTTACTTAGCGAAATTCTCAATTCAGAAACTGGCCTTCAATTTACTTTCCTTTCCCAAACTATCTATCCTCTTTTTATCGCGTCTAAGAGTATAATTCGGTAATGGCAAAGACTACTAGTGTGGGACCATTCTGTAATCCCCGACAAATTAACCTTTGGACGACGAAAGGGAGTACTTCGGATCTCATAGGCTGAGGGCGTGGGATTTTACTTAAAATTATTTGGACTTTAGTAAAAATAAATAATAAAAAAACTCACGCCCGTTATCCCCGAGGGGGTAGGCAGAGGCACCAGTCACTAGAACTGTTTTGCCGAGTTTATTAGGTCCCAACGTGACAAGTGGCAAGCCTGTCGCCGTTATACAGGCACAATTTACCAGCGAATGGTGTTGCTGTTCTAACAAACAAATGTACGTAACTAAAAGTCATTGGTACATGCAGGATTCGAACCCAGACCCTCATGATCGAGAAGCAAGGCTCCACCCCACTACGCCATTACCGCTGTTACTTTAGTCAAACTTTTAAATAAAGCTGCTACTTTCCATCGCAAGCTCATCCCGACTGTGCGAATTTTCGTAAGATTAATTTGTCGAGTATTATTCAAAATTTCGTGGATAAGGTCGACAATTAAACTTAAATAAATGCAGTCAAATAGCTAAATGGAAACTACAATAATAAATGGAGCTTGTAGCTGGCCACTGGCTCGCAGAAAGATGTTGGATATATGAAATTAGTAAGAGTACCTACGATTGCTCTAATATATAATAATACGAAATAAAATTAGTATAAACGATCCCAAAAAGTTTATAGTTTTAATTTCTAGGATAATGGCAGATAGTTGATAATATTACCAATTTAAAATTGCTATTCATACACTAACAATATAAGGTCTTATTCATTTATAAAAGCGCAATTAGTACAGACTCTCCAAAAACGCCGACTAAAGTAGTCTGCGGTAGATTTTACAAGGAAAAGATGTAGACACTTCGTTCAGTGGAAGAAAGGTTAGAGGTTTTGGTATCATGTTTATATAACTAAGGCCGTTTATCTACTTGATTAGTTGATAGCCTGTTAGTCGTTTTTTGTAAGAACTTTGGTTAACTAGCAGCATTTAACAATACATAGATTAAACGTTGTTATTGCACAAGAAACACTCCCTAGGTTTAAGTTACAACGAGCTATTTTTCATAACCCAAGTTGAGATCGCGAGATATTTTACAGATATGCAATATGTAGGTACCTTTGTATTACAACGAAATAATCAGGACGATGGAACTTAGTGCATGCGTATGTGCCATCATGCAAACATCCCTAAAATAAAAAATAAATGAAAATAATTAGCCACCTGCTAGACCTGCTGCCAACAGTCATTTTGGAGCCCTACGATTTGGCTTGCGGCGCCCGCGCCCCGCTAAACAAAACTATACCTACGATACGGTCGCCGGTCGGTCGGTCCTACCACCTTGTCGCTACACATATTTTTTATTCTACTTAATTTTCTATTAACTCCGCCTATACATATTCTCGCTCTCGCTCGCCTATACATATTCTGAATCGCTCGTAGCCTGGGCTGCCTGAGTGATCTTAAACGATCACTAAGGTTAAGCAACATACGGCGCGTTCAGTCCATGGATGGGTCACCGTCTATGACTAACGCTAGTGGCATTTTTCCGAGCGATTCCGTGCTTCGCAAGGCACGTTAAGCAGTTGGTGCCGGCTGCCGTCGATAGATGGCAGTCGTTAAGCCAAGTCAGAGGCCTTAGGGCGGCTTGAAAACTTCTGACAGTAAGACCAGCCACTAACTAGTCTTACAAGCCTCCACCAATCCGGACTTGGCCCCCGTGGTGGAGTATGGCCTATACATTCCTCAGGGAAGAGACCCGTGCCCCTCGGTGGGGACATAATGGGTTGATGATGATGATGATGATACATATTCTACACTCAACTTTATTCATTCATATCACATAACTAGCTGTTGCCCGCGACTACGTCCGCGTGGGCTTTAGTTGAGTAAAGTGTTTGCAAGTAAGATAGGGATACTGATATAGCGAATGCGAAAGAGCTTTCATACTAACTTTGCACCCCCATTTTTCCCCCTTAAGAGATGATTTTTAAAAAACTATTTTACACTTGTTTCATAATTTTAAATGAAGAATCTTCGTACCAAATTTCATTTGAATACCTTCAAAAACGGCAAAGGTTCATACTAACTTTGAAGCCCCATTTTACCCCGTTAGGAAATGAATTTTCAAAAATCCTTTTTTAGTGCTCCCCTACAAAATGAACCCCTGTGCAAAATTTCAAGTTTCTAACCCTTATAGTTTAGGCCCTGCGTTGATATGTCAGTCAGTCAGTCAGCTTGAGCCAACATTGGTCCTTCGAGCCGGATTTGGCCTTCGGCGGGCGGGCGCTCCGCTAGTGACGTAGGACTGCGTCAGTCAGTATTTTGATTAGTCATTTGGATGCTGATACATTCGCTATATTTTAATTTGGGAACATTATTAGAGGTCGTAGAAATACTAATGAGAAATGATCGATAGCGATCATTTCGTTCAAGTTCATCCGTCGAACGAAAGGACAAAACGAACAAGTTTTTTGTTTGCTTTGAAACAGCATGTCTAGCACAAGCTTGACACCCTCTTTCTGATATGCATCGACGACAACCCTAAACACGTAAATAGGCAGCTCATAAAATGGATGGGGAGTATATCTGGCTAGGGACCAAGTGTGTTACACTGTTTACCATGACAAACAATTATATTCTTAGCATCGCAAATTGCGTATTGATGTTTTTTCACCTCTTACCAGATTCTAGGGTTCCTTACCAATAGGGTTAGGGACCCTAACCCTATTGGGAAGGAACCCTATTGGTAAAGACGGACAGTAGTTAAGAATCTACTGTCCGTCAGTCTGTTAGTCTGTCTGTAATAACAGATAGACGCTTAAAGTATTCACGGAATATCGACTTTAAAAAGCACTAATTTAATTAAAATAAATATTTACAACGTTGTTATTTGCTCGATATTAATAACGGCAAAAGGTAGATGCTTGAAATATTCAAATGTTGTATAGATAATGGGTACGGAACCATTCGTGTACGAGTCCGACTTGCACTTGGCTTGTTTTTTCATTGCACCGGTCTTTCAGTCCATTGTTTGAGGAGATACGAAAATAAAAAGGCGACATTATCCGCGAACTGGGGGTAGCTCGTGCGGATCTCGAGACTAAAAATACGATGCAGTGGTTCTCCATATTTTTCTTTTCGCGGTTCTGTTGTATCAAATATTATTCATCTGGCACCATCATTTTTTTTCTCTGAATCGAACAAAAATAAGGACCGTCGCTTTACAAAAGTTCAGCTGGTTCTTCCACCCCTAATTGTACAATATTCTTCGAGTACCAAGTATAGGGTATATAAGGTTATTTTTTTCGCGACGTATAAAGGCTCTATGAAAAGTTGTTTGTACAGGATAAGAGAAACACCAGACTATGGTGACAAGATTTATCAGTAAACTTCTGTTTAAAATATTTACCTTTCTTCAAAACAAATTTGGGAATTATTGAATACTGCGATGTTACCGTCATTACAATGGTCTCTCTATAGTATATTCTAAATCTGACTTTGGCATATTTTCTGGCCTTAACAACTTCAAGTCTTATAAACTAATAAATTCTAAGAATAAACCTTACTTGCTACTCATTCAGCTTAAGTTACGTAAATTATTATTATGCGTCGTAATTTTTATTACGTAGGACTGCCCAGTTTATGGTAATTTCTGATATTATTTTATTACTAATGCATGTTGTGGTTACCTATAATACGTTAGAGTGTACATGGCATTTTAAGTTTTTAAACATCAAATTTTTGTGTAGCTCTTGTTGGTGACCCTTGACAAAATAAAATACTTAACAGCGCAACAAGCGCACCGGGCGCTTACACGGGCAATTAAAATTTATATTTATTGGGGAATTGAGCAGTTGATTAAGGCAGGATTTGTGAATTCGCCACGACAAAATCAAGCACGTTACTGCTATGCTACACCAATTGATCATTATGACAAAACAAATTGCCTTACATTACTCCAATTCGGTCAACCGGCTACGAAACCTTCGCCAGCAGTTTATTTTAGCTCAACGATTCCTCTTTAGAGATCATACAGAGAAACACACTCAATAGCCACATACAAGTGTGTCCTTTACTGATTTAAGATAGGGCTTTGTAGTGGAAATATAAAACGTTATCACCTCTCGGTCGGTTCAGAAAAAAACTTCTCGGATAGCAAAGCACGCTTTGAGAATCACTGGGTTGCTGTATCGAGCCACCTGGACAAGGCCACAGGGTTAAAATAGCTAGAGTTCGAAAGTTTATTCTCGGAATACTGAGACCTCTAAATCTAGACCTGCAAACGTCAGGAGGCTAGACTAAGTCAGAATTAACGTTCGAGTTAAGTACATAATTAAAAGGAAGCAAAGTTTTGTCGCGATGAAATTATATTTTTTAATTTATGATACTTAATTTAAAAGTTGAGGCTTTTTGAGACTTTTTTGTAATTATACAGTTCGTTAATAAAATTATCAAGTCTTCTCTTAGCCGGAGGACCTAACCTGCCTTATTTTAAAGTCAAATTTATTTGTTACCAGATAAAAAACCCGGCTTCGCTCGGCTAAAATGTCGATGGCTTTACTTTTTCGTCTCAACCAATTAGATCTACAGTTCACAATGACACTTCTGAGAAGTGGTGACGTGACACCAACGCAACACTGGTGACATTGTGATGTTTACTTCGCAACGCCATAATATAGACTTTTTTCATGTTTTTTATTGTAAATAGAGATAGAGATAGATAGAGAACACTCGATAATCCGAATTTTCCGCCTGTAAGTTGTCGACTCAGATCGACTAATTTTTTACGCACTTCAACTTCATGTGCATTTCTTTCGAGTCTACCGTAGACCGGAACGAAATTATTAATATAATATGTTTTTTATATATTGAGAACGTAAATCCATAATATCATTTACGAAGTGCATCTATGAAACCATATGTTTTTATATATTGAGAGCGTAAATCCATATATCATTCACCAAGTGCAGGTATGAAACCATTACTTTTGTAAGGTCATAAGGACACAGTATCGCGAGCCTAGGAAGTGTTTGCGTGGGGTGACACTGGACACAGTACACCGCACCTAAGCAAATAGCATCTGAGTAAACTTAGCACCTGCTTACGTCATTAGTCAGAGTAATACCTACAAGTATTAAAGCTGAGATCAGACTGAGCTTGAAATTTGTAACTAAGATCGAAAGGCTGAAACGAAAGCGATCGTATCTGGTTTAAATCTGCGGTAAATAGATAGATAACACTTAATGCTTGACCAGGATACAGAATTATTGTAGTTTCCTTATATACATATATACATACATACATAAGCTCACGCCTGTATCCCAGAGGGGTAGGCAGAGACCAGGGACTGCCACCTGCCACGATCCTGATAAATCATCCGGTAAGGGACGCCCCAGCCGGACATACTTTGACCAAATAAGGGATGTATTAGCAAAGAGCAAGATAAAAAGTACCCGAAACCGACGTGCGAGCATGCAACGACTAATGAATTTCGATGAAGTTTCCTTATATCTATTATTATATCCTTATTTCCTTAATTGTCCAAGCATGCCCATTCTATTTAATACTTATTTAATTACAACGATTTATTTAATTCTATTTTAAGCATATTTATGAAAAATGGCCACTATTCAGCGACAAACTCTATCTAATAGATAAAGTGTGTATAGGGCTTTAACTTTGAATCCGTTACTGTAACTCTGACGGAGGTCCCAAATGGTGTTGAATATGGTTGAGACTGCCTGATTGTTGCATTGTGCGGGTGCGAATGATAACAATACAGTTTAATGGGTTCAGAATTTAAAAGGCAGTGGCAGCACATCGGTAAAACGCTTGTTACAATTACTTTAGGGTTCCTTTGGGAAGGGTAAAACGGACCCTATTACTGAGACTCCACTGTCCGTCCGTCCGTATAGTAGGGGAGCCCATGATGCTAAATCGGGATTTACTCGAGCGTCATAGAGACCTATTTGATTGTGAAGTTTAGATGATAAGAAGAAAAAAATGTCATATTTATATATACCTTTTCATCGGTGGGGGAGCGAGCGACTATAGATTTTCAAATATGTAAAAAAAACTGTTGCATGGACATACTCGAGCGCGTCAGATATTGATAGCATCTATATCCTGTGTATTTTTGAAAATGTATATGTTAATCTGATTGTTTCAATGATGGGGGTGGTCGTACGTAAGGGTTGAAAATTTAAAAAAAAAAATTCATCGAGCGCGTCAGATTTTCTAAGGGGATGTTATTTGCACCTACAAAAAAGCTCTAATACAGTGTGTCCCTGGATAAAGTGCAATCCCGAAAGGGGATGAAACTAGACCATGAATCATTGACTAGAAAAATATAAAAAAAAATTATAAAAAATTATTGTAGGATTTATTGGTATTTTAAGATTTTCATGTTTCATTAAGGACTCTATGTACAAAAGTATTGATTTCTTCCAAAATAATGGGTCTATTTCTTTGAAATAAAAAAAAACAGTATGCCTAATACCTGGCGATGACCATGAAATAATAAATAGTCCGCAAAAAAGTAACTATCTTGGGTAAAAAAATGTATTTTTATGAAAAAATTATTTTTTTAGACGTTTATTTTAAAAAACTTCAAATTACTAAAAAAATGTGCCCTATAACTAAGTAATTTTATAGCTTACTTTTATTCTTTACCATTTTAACTTCCAAATAAAAAAAAAACAATGTTCTGACTAAAAAAACACGCTATCTACGAACTTTTAAAGTGGAGCCTAATCGTGTTACCGTGCAGGTAGAGACCGTTTTTTCCATTGTTTCCGTCCTACTCTGTGCCCTTCGGCAGTCGCAGTCCTTTTGTTCTACACTCAGGTAAAGGGAAGGCGAGGGGAGGGGAGGCAGGGGGTTCGAAACAGGACTTACACAGTCGCTCCGATATTCTCGCCGCTGCTACTACTGTTCTCGTTCTCGCATTGTGTTCTCGTTGATTTGTTATTAAGTTTTTGTTACATTGTTGACTGTTACGTTTTCTACTGTTCGTTACGTTTGGACTGTTCCTGTTCTGCTGTTAAGTGTTGACGAAATGCCGCGATTGACAGAGTTCTCACCTCGAGAAATAGCCGACATGCATTATTATTATGGCATGTCACATGGTCGCACAACAGTCGCTCGGACTGCATACATAAATGCTTTCCCGGGCAGACTCATACCCTCAGCTCGAAATTTTCAAGAGATTCATAGGAGGCTCTCCAACATTGGACTTGGTTTGGCACGAGATCGCCGTGAGCAACCAGCTGTCGTTATTGACAATGCGATAGAAGAGGCCATTTTAAACGATCTGTTTGCTGACCCTACAACAAGCATAAGACGATTAGCGTTGCGTCATGGCATATCGAAGACGTCTGTCTGGCGAATTTTGAAAAAGGAGGGATTGCATCCTTTCCATTACCAACGAGTACAACATTTACACGAAAATGTAGATAATCGTCCAAGATGCGTAATGTCGACGTGGATTCTAAGAAAAATTAGAGCTGACCCAAATTTTCCCAAAAGCATTTTTTGGATGGACGAAGCGACATTTACCCGAGACGGCATTACAAACTGCAGAAATTTGCACCAGTGGTCTCACGAAAATCCACGATTGAAGCGGGCATCTACTTTTCAAGTAAAATTTTCAATAAACGTATGGGCAGTCTTAATCGACGACATTTTAATTGGTCCAGTCATTTTACCCAGAACCCTAAATGCTGGACGTTTTTTAGAATTACTACAAAATTTACCCATGTTGATGGAAGATGTTCCCCTGGCTACGAGACGGCGTGGGCGTATGTATCTCCAAATGGATGGATGTCCTGCACATTATGGGCGGGAGGTGCGGCGATTTTTGAACGAAAATTACCCGAACCGGTGGATTGGCCGAGGAGGGCCAGTAGGCTGGCCAGCGCGTTCACCTGATCTGACACCCCTAGATTATTTTTTATGGGGTGTCATGAAGCAAAGAGTATACAGCACGCCAATAAATACCGAGGCACAGTTGCACGACCGAATAATTCAGTGCGCAAATGACATTAAAAATGATCCAGGAATGATTCGCAGAGCCACTAACCAAATTAATATTCGTGCAGTAATGTGCTTGCAAAATCGAGGAGGCCATTTTGAACATTTAATGCATTAAATAAAAATGCAAAATTGTAAATTACGGATAATTTTATTGATAAAGTTATTGTGATTAAAGTCTGACTTTTATTACCTACTAAAATGTAAATAACTCCTACCTAGCCAATTTTTTAGTTAGAACATTGTTTTTTTTTTATTTGGAAGCTAAAATGGTAAAGAATAAAAGTAAGCTATAAAATTACATAGTTATAGGGCACATTTTTTTAGTAATTTGAAGTTTTTTAAAATAAACGTCTAAAAAAATCATTTTTTTCATAAAAATACATTTTTTTACCCAAGATAGTTACTTTTTTGCGGACTATTTATTATTTCATGGTCATCGCCAGGTATTAGGCATACTGTTTTTTTTTATTTCAAAGAAATAGACCCATTATTTTGGAAGAAATCAATACTTTTGTACATAGAGTCCTTAATGAAACATGAAAATCTTAAAATACCAATAAATCCTACAATATTTTTTTATAATTTTTTTATATTTTTCTAGACAATGATTCATGGTCTAGTTTCATCCCCTTTCGGGATTGCACTTTATCCAGGGACACACTGTATAATAATCTGACGATTTGGATGTAACGCAAACTCGCGGCCATTATTAGAATGTGCAAGAAAAATTCGCCATTTTGAAATACTCGAGCGCGTCAGATTAAGATATATATGGTTCTTCTGAATGCCCTAGACGTGCTGTCTCATAATCTGACGATTATCTAGAGGGATTCGCCTAATCTGACAATTTTCTGACAATTTTTTTTTTTTAATATTTTTTCAAATCATTGAACTTAATTAATTGAAAAGCTGAAGAAATAGCATGTAAATAAAAAAGTACAGGTTTTTTAAGTATAATGCTTGTGTTTATAAGAAAATAATTATAAAAAATTAAATTTTTTTGCGTACTTTTTTTTTTAATCATCATCTTCTTCATCGGTAGAATCATATTCGTCCTCTGGCTCGATTCCATCCTCATCCTCCCCATAGCTGCACGCATTAAACTTTACTTATTATTTTTTTACTTTACTTATTATTTTTTCTTACTTCGTCTTATGGAAATCGTCAGATTTTATATTTTTCATTATCCTTGAATTATTTTCTTCAAAATAAAAAAAATTAGCCACGCTCGAGAAAGTCGAAATAACGTTTTTTTTACAAGTTTGTAACCCTCTTACTTCTCTACGTCACGCGAAAATTGTCAGATTAGTGGAATATACACTTTTTAGCATGTAATTAAGTCACCCTACCTTAATCTGACGCGCTCGAGAATTTCTGATGATCAATTTTTTTTACTAATCTGATCCCTTATCCTTGACAGGCGACCATATATATGGGGCTCATATTTGGTGGAGGTACTTTACCTGGTACAAGGTATCTCCCTGTATGTTAATCTGACGCGCTTTAGTAACTCCCGAAATCCCCTCTTGGGCTCCCCTACCAGTATGTCACCAGGCTGTATTCATGAACCGTGATAGTGAGACAGTTGAAATTTTCACAAAATATTTAGTTAAATATTCACTTCACATACTTAAATAATTAAATTAAATTAAACAAATAATAAAGTGCCTATAAAGTCCTATCCCAAACCATGATTTTTTTTGCTTTATATTAATAACGGCCACACCGCAGGTATTCGCTTGAAATATTCACACAATATTGAGTTACATTATTCACTTTAATAATAAATAATAAAATGAAAATTTCTCATCAGACGATCTCATCCAAGTGGCGGGAAGCCGCTCCCAAGGGGCCGTCCATTAATCACGTGATCTTTTTTTAAGCATTTTTCAACCCCCCCTCCCCTTTGGTGATAGATGGAGAGGTTTAAGACTACCCCCCCCCCCTCCCCACCCAACATCACGTGTATTTTTCGTATCTAAAAAAAATCTTACAGTTTTTAGAACTAGAATTGTCTTGCGCGCGCAAGCGCACGTGTTGTACGCGTGCGCGTTTGAAAAAATTATGAAAAAATAAATACACGTGATATCTTACTACAACCCTTGTGACATTTCGTGATTTTTGTCAAACCCCTCCCCACTCTTTCAAGCCTCACGTGATTAATGGACGGCCCCCAACCGGTCTTTTTGGAAATGTATGGAGGAAGTCTATGTCCAGCAGTGCACTTCTTGTGGCTGAATGATGATGATGAAATGAAAATCATTTGAGAGAGGCTCGCACACTACAAACGGGGTTTTTTGCCGTTTTTTTTTACAGATTATAGTACGGAACCCTTCGTGCGCGAGTTCAACTAGCACTTGGCCGGTTTTTTCTTTTCTTATTTAATAATAATTAGCGAGCCACTAGCAGACTATGAGAAAAAACTCTTGAGCATGTAAAATCGGTAATAAGCGGTTGTAGCCCGACTAGCGTGCGTAGATAAGATAAGATAAGGGTATGGTTTATTTTTCTGTCCACAAATTACATTCGTTTAAATAACATTGGATAGAAGAACAGAGTAGAACAACGGACTAGGAAGCGAGAGACCCAGGTTCGATTCCCAATGCGAGGAAGTACTTATAGACCGAGAGATAGTGACACAAATTACTTGGTCATTAGTAACCAGTATGGCGGTTCTTCAGGGGTCTTAGTACGCAATGACAAAAAGAAAAATTATGGTCATAGCGTCGATAAATTACGAGTGCCAAAGGATTTGTACCACAAAAAATTTAGTATTTTACGATAGTCCATAAAAAACAAAGTAGGCGGTAGTGTCATGACATACTTCTCCGGTGTGACTTACAGCCCATTGTACTGCAACCATTTGTACCAGGCTAATTTTGGCACAGTTAATTATCGTCGTGCAGCCATTTACGAAAATCACCATGCCATACTTTTCGGACGGTTCCAAATGGTCGCCATACCGCCGAAAATCTGCAAATTTTTTTTGAATGACCTAGGTGGCGGCAATCTTCACTTATAACCAGATGTTTGTATTGTATAATATTTAAAATTCAACCTTATATAATATAAGGTTGAATTTCACCCAAACGAACCGAATACAATGATGCCATACTGTAACAAATTATTTTATGTCTTCCACCTTGAAAACCAGTTGAAAAATCAAGTTTTTCAAGTATGTTGCCCCTTTTTCCCTCTATTAGAAGTATGGCAAATATAATAAAGGTCACATTGCATCATATAATTTCCAAAAATCCAAATGCCATACTGGTACAAATCGTCAAATTTTTTAAATTTTTTTTACGTATTGGCTTAAGTCTCACAGCGTCCGCCCCATAGTTACAATCCGGGATATTTTTTTGTAGGTAGAATTGCATCCAAACAAACAGAATATAATGATCCCATGCTGTAAAAAAATATTCTACGTATTGTACAGTTGTATTTTTGACACGTGTCGAATAAATAAGTTTTTCAAGTATGGCAGCACTTTTTCCCCCTACTAGAAGTGTGGCAAATATAATAACGGTCACATTTTATCAAATACTTTCCAAAAATCCAAATGCAATACTGTTACAAATCGTTTGGCGAAAAAAAAATTGCAGATTTTCGGCGGTATGGCGACCATTTGGAACCGTCCGAAAAGTATGGCATGGTGATTTTCGTAAATGGCTGCACGACGATAATTAACTGTGCCAAAATTAGCCTGGTAATACAAATGGTTGAATTTTTATTTTTTTAATTAACGCATTCGCGTCGGTATGGCGGGCTGTAAGTCACACCGGAGAAGTATGGCATGACAATACCGCCTACTTTGTTTTTTATGGACTATCGGAAAATACTAAATTCTTTGTGGTACAAATCGTTTGACACTAGTAATTTATCCGACGAGTTCGACTAACGCGCACGCTATTGGGCCGCCGGTACCAGCGCTATGACAATCATTTTTCTTTTTGTCATTGCGTACTAAGACCCCTGAAGAACCGCCATACTGTTACTAATGACCAAGTAATTTGTGTCACTATCTCTCGGTCTATTACAAATAATAATAATAACTTCCACACAACAAAGTCACCTAACCTGACCCCAAACTAGGAGGATACCCTGTGCTATGGTAACCAGGGAAGGACATAAACCTGTAGTTTCTCTCTGAGAGAAGTCTTGCGCCCTGCACTGAAACGTTGTAAGCCGGTATCAATTCAAAATAAACTGCCACTCAATTTTATTTTTCATTTTTGTATATTAGGGAAAACAGCTTCTTCTAATATTATTATGCAATGGTTTCTTACATACAGTATTAATAGCCAATGATAGTTTTCCTCAACTGTTTTAATTAACACTGATTGCCGAGAAAAAAAAAGAAACAAAAAATAAACATTAAGCAGGCGAGTCTAGTTAAATGGCAAAATTATATAAAAATATAAATACTTTTTTTTTTATCCTAACCTGCTCCTAATATATTACGCCGATCAAATCTTTTCAAATTTTCGATTTTCGACCATTTCATGTGCATTAGCATCCCTGCCTAGGCATCTGGTCATAAGCTAGGTCATCCTGTGCTATGGTAACCTGGCAATGAATGACAAACATGGGAATACACCCGAATATACCCGTCCTTTAAGCATGCGACTAAAACAAATAAACGAAAGTTCCTGCCCAACATCACGCGTTATTTTTTTTTATATCTCACTTTTTTTTCTTGAATTTTCTCTGTTTAACGTTGTTTTCACATTGTCAATCGTAAAGTTTTACTGACCGCCTGCACGCTGTCACACCTACGTGACAGCTTCACATCACATCATATTTAGTAATTTAGTTTCCATATCATTAATGTAAATTACTAAGTACCTTGACGATAATAAATTAATAGAAAAAAACTAACTATATTCTATTTACTGAAGCGAACGACTAATTGTCAACATGTCAAAAATTTGGTTTTTCAATATGCCAAATTTACAACGCTGCATAATATTTAGCAAAGTTATACAAAACGATGTGCCTAATAAATGCCATTAAGCAATAAACACAATAACACTGTTTTAACCTGATTTATCCCTTACTCGCAGTTTATTTAACTAAATATTTAATTTTATCATGAAAATACAATTTGCTTAAGAGATCTGTGGCCCAAAAAATACCTAAAATTTCAGTGGTCCTCAAAATAAAAGCGATCCTACTGCTGCCAAATATGTTCGCAAAATCGCAACTAGCAAAGATGACGGAATTTTGTTTAAAGGCCGATTATGATCGATTATTTTATGCTAATGCGCTACGCGATGTGTAGGAAGAAGTATGGAGAGCTGACTACGAACCTCTTTTTTAATTAGAGGCAAAAAAAAGTAAGATAGCCACCCCGACGCAATATTTTTACTCACGATTGACGTTGTTAATGCGAGTGCAACTTCTCTAATATTTTATTTTATTTTCTTTTGTATTTGTTTTATCTTGTTTGGTTGTCTGTCAGTTTTCCTTAAACAGTAGGTAGGTACCTACCTTAACCTATGTGGGTATACGATGCAAGCAAAGCTGCGTGCATGAGCTATTTTGAGTGGCATGTAAGTTTGAGAGATGCTGTGTCTTTGTTTTTATTTTTTAGTCGTTCGCTTCAAAAAATAGAATATAGGTAACTAACTAACAAGGCCTTGTCTATTTTTACTGGATTTTTTACAGAAAAACTTGTTGATTAAATTTTCAAAACAACGTCCATGGTACAACGTTTCTCAAAACTTACGTGTAATTCCAATCAGAAGGCTTTCCTAATAAATTCGGCCAAAAAAATATATCTGAGATATTCCGCAGACGCATCAACTTCTAATAAAACCAAATGAGATCTGACCAATGTCATTGACAATCATTTTGCATAGGAAAGTTCTCTCGTACAGTCGACAGTACATCTTCCTATACACCCATGCACTCTACCCTGTTGCATTACGGGCGACTTTGCAACTAAAATATGAAGGTTGACGTGGCTGTCGGCTGTACTTGCTTTGTGGGGGGGTTGTAGAGTCCAATGTTTTAATTTGTGAATAAGACTTTTTCTATTCTATTCTAAGTGGTAATTTGTAAATGGTAATTGCGATTGAGAATTTCGCTAAGTAATTACTTAACTGTAGTGTTGTCTCGTCAATTTTCTTAAGAAAAGAGGGTGACAAAACGTTACTTAAGAATTTACTTGGTGTAAATTCTCAATTCAGAAATTGGCCCTAAGACTAACAAACCGTTTTTAGTATTTAGGTTAAGACTGCTCGCCTTTCTGACCATCTCAAATGACCACCTGCACAGGACTCCTACGTTTAAACTGATTTTCTACAGGGTATTTACAGGGTACTGGCTCCTGCTCCTAAAACTAAAGACGTTCCTCAAAGTCACCCTCGACTCCGCTCTTCCTCGAGCAAGGAAAACGTTATTATAGAACGTCATAGATTTCCTCTAATCGAGACAATTTCTCAGCCTAGAAGCTGGTACAGTCTGTTAGCTTTTAGAATATACCTCGGCTACTATCGGATATATTCGTGTAATAGAAATATCGGAACTAAAATTTCACTTATACAGAGCAGGAAGCAGTTACACTCGTGTGCTTTCGGCGAAAACCGAAGCCTACTCTAGAGCCCGAGGTATATTCTAAAAGCTAACTGACTGTACATTGTGTTTCTGTGACAATTCTAATAAGTCTTCTTTCTTTCATCTTTGCAAAAACTGTTCGTAAATTCGTAACGCAGAGAGTACGTGGGTTTCGGGAAAAAAGTAAGTAAATGAACACACTGCATATTACCCCGTGGAAACCGAGAGAGGCAGTGCATCGCAGTTCCACTTTGGCCGAGTTAGAGCGGGTACACACACAGAACAAAAAAAAAGAGTAGAAGTAGTGACATGACCTATCAGTAGGAAAACCAGTGTGACCAAACTCACACACACAAATCAAACGCACACTGTGAATGCCAAGCTGCCATTGGCAAATAAAGGCAATTCTGAAAAGGTCTACATCACAAAAGTTCCAAGTAAAATATGAACCTTTTCAATCATATAAATAATGATCAAAATTAAATGATAATGATGAAATTAAGTTTGACATACGATCTTTGCTTTGTAGTACCGCTACTCTACATTAGATGAAACTACCGCCGCGTGTGATCGTCGAAAAGCTTTAAGTTCTATGCCATAAAGTCGAATATTGAAAAATAACTATCTGCTATGTTGCTACTCAGGCTACGGATGGGACATATTGCCATATCGACAAATTATAGAACTGTTTCATAAAGCGACAGTTGAAAATGAATTTGTTATGACAATGTTTCTTAATCATTTATTTTTTTAGTACCTACATTGACAAAGTAACATAATGTATTCCCTTCTGCCAAACTGTACCACAGTTCGATGTAAATTACGCAGCCGGCTACCATACTGTCCTTCTGGATGATTGGCTACGCAATGTACCTATATGGAATTCTCATAATCTAACCATAGTCGCTTTATGAAACGAGGCCCAGCAAACTTATCGTGTACAATTTATAGAGAATAAGAAAGCCTATTGTATATATTATATTTTTTAACTGTAACTTTTATCTGTCTCTTGCTTCTTGTGTGCAATGGAATATTCTTTTTTTTGCGTAGCCTCGATTGTGTCCCACTGCTGGGCAAAGGCCTCCCCCAACTCAGACCAGATGGCGATCTCGACCGACACATGCCGGAGTGGTCTGAAGTGGCACAAGACAGAATATTCTTACATTTGGACCCTTTTACGCAAACTGGAACCAACCCACATTGCTTATGAAATTGATTTAAGTACACAGATAGTGATAACACTTCCTACCCTTTCAATAAAAATGGTAGAAAATCAGTAAGTCTGATATTCGTAGACAGGATTCAATCTGTCATACAAGCCTATCAACTTTTTTTTATACAAATACTTTACAAAAGTCTCGTTTTTTCGAAATCGACATGCTGTGGGTTGGTTTGCGTAAAATGGTCCATTTATTTATTTATTTACAATGTCGTTTTCTATCAACAGATAAAGGTAACAACATTAACAACATTTGATAAATAGCAATTAGGTATTTGACAGGATGTCAAATGAGTTACTTTTAAAACGGATATTTGTATGAAAATACTTGCTTGTGACATCACATTTCAGAGCACTTTTTTTTGTTTCATCTATCTAAAAATTGTAACAACTACTAAATAATTCAAAGGAATACATTTTCCGAATAATTTTGTAAGTTTTGTTTTAATCGAGCATCTCAAATAATTTATTGTTGATAGTGTCAAATACCGTATTGTACTGAAAGCATAAATTCTCGAAATGGTTTTGAAATTTCCGTTCAGGTTCAAAAATGTAGCGTGGCTAATTAGACATAGCAATCAACTTAGCAGTCGCTATGTCATAGACAATAATCGATAGATTTTTATCATGTTGCGTCCCATCAGTAATTGAGTAGCATTCAAATGTTGACAGAAAATTTTAGAAAAAGTACACAGATTTCGACGAAAATTGAACATTACGATCCAGTAAATAAAGGTGGTTTCACTTTCTCACTTTCGGATGGGTTTCCTTGTTCATGTCATTACAAATTTAATTAAAATACAATTTAAATACGATTTATAAATACGACCGATGAAATATTATGGCATAAATGGTATATTTTGGTCCCGAACTTTTATTTTTGCACTCTAACACAGCACAACAAGGCATTTTAGTAGAGTTTTCAACATTGTTTTCTTTACTAGAAGCGCACGGCAACTGAGGTAAGAAAAACTGTCATAGACTAAGCATAGGCAATACATTGCTAATGTGAGGCACGCGGGCACCGCCCACTTACTACTTCTACTCTTTTTTTTTTGTTCTGTGGGTACACTTCAATCGGACCTAATAGTTCTTACAACGCGCGTTACAAAAGCGCGCGCTTCAAAACGCCTAGTGTGTACCCGCTCTAACTCGGCCAAAACAGATCAATTTGCGACAAAAAAAAAACTAAGACGAACGTATCCAACTAACTGTAGTCGTGAACTTTTTTGCAGCTGGGACAATAGTTACAGTCGTCGGCGCCTTTCAACGTCTGCGAGCATTCACCCACGGCTAACTTGTGATCTGGAAACAGCCAAGCGACTAAGGGCTTTCCTGTGTTGTAATACGGGTGTATCGTACACCTAACCAGTTCTTGCATAGTTCTGCTACTCTAGTACATCGTCGTGAAGAAACCTGAGTTTCGGAGGTGCTCACATATCTCAGCCGTTGTGATTGCCAATCCACATTGGGCACGTAATTAGGTCCATACTCTGTCTCTGAGAGAAGGTCTGTGCCCTATAGTGGGTCATAATAATATAAGACTAATAATATAATATAGAATATCAAGTATCAATGTCCTAATGTAGGGCACAACCCTCTCTAACTTATAATTGAATTATTTTATTGCATGACTAAGGGCCTTTCTGTGTTGCATTACAAGTCTATCGTACACTTTTCCAACTAATGAATAGCGCCCACTGCTGAGACTCCAACCAATAGTGCCGATAATAATATACCCCTTTGTACCTGATTTTAAGACGCGAATGAAATAACTGGGGCTTAAGTTAAGCTCATATTCCTCTTCTCGCTCGCTCTCGCTCTCGCTCTCTCTCTCTCTCTCTCTCTCTCTCTCTTTCTCTCTCTCTCTCTCTCTCTCTCTCTCTCTCTCTCTCTCTCTCTCTCTCTCTCACACACACATTAGAAGAGGCCGGGGCCGATGTTGTGTGTGTCCAACAATACAAAGTAAAATAAACCTCAGGCATCCTGTGTCGCTCGTACAACTGAACATTTTTTCTGATTGTAATAAATTTAGTATAATAAAAAAACAGATACTGGTCCTTCAGAGAAATTATGCAGAATAAACGTGTGCCTATTGCAGAAAAGTAAGTTGTACAACACCTGTATCCTCCACACCATAAATTTTAATATACTTGTGATAAATGCAATCTGAGGGTTAGATAGATAATAAAATTATGGACGTCACAAACATTACCTTTCTTATCCTATACCTGCCTGGGTTTGGATTGGGAACAATCGTATTGGATTGGGGCCTCACAATGATGTGCGTAATTAGCACAGGATCTAACAACATCTCCATATATTATATTATGTTCTAAAATTATGTACTATACTCGTCAATATTAACAACTATCTATATGGAAAAAAAAACTCAGCTGTTCCATACATTTTAATGCCACAGATTAATATTATAACCTTTACCAAGGAATTCTTGGGTAAACCCCCTAAACTTGGGTATCTTACAAAACTAAATAATGAAATTAATGAATATTATTTTCCACTCTTACTAACTTTAAGATCAACCATTTAGAAGCCACTGCTTTGTTAATTATTGACAAGTAAGTACAACACCCCTTTCCGGTTGTATTGGAGATGTTGTCAAACCCTGTATAAGGTGCTTATTCTATGCTGATAGTGGTAAACAACTCACCGAGCAGTGGGAAGTCTTTGAAGGGCTCATTCTTTACAACCTCTATGCCTTCCCCTCCACCGGTCTCGTTTTTGGACACCTCCGCCACGCAATACAGCTGGGCCACTTGGTACTGGATTAAAAAAGGAAATGAATTAGTATTTATGTATCAAAAGTATTGAATATCAAATATTATATAATACAACTGGCATTATATTTAATGTTATATGATAATATAAAATGTGTAGGGTTTACTAAAATAGTTTTGCATCAATTCAATTCAAATATTTTTATTCATAATCCAAATAGAATATTTACTTTATGAACGTCAATGTTTTTAGTTTCACAATTATCAGAATCAGAATCAGAAATTTATTTCAACGTAAAGAATTTACATTCTGCTTGTTGAATGTCAATGTACATACAGTTATGTATAATGTTAGCCACTGCCTTGGGGCCGTCTGTAGTGGAGAAAAAGGCAGCGAAAAAAAAAACTCCACTCTGACCATCTTTTCTCAAATCACCTTAAAGCTAATACAAATTAGGTATGAGTGACAAATCAAACTTACAAAATAATATATTGGATGTGTAGAACACTAGACACATTTATCCTCTGATTAAATTTAATATTAAACTACTATTTAATGCCATACGTCCTTGTCTTCTAAATAATCGTTGATTTTATAATAAGCTTTTTTGCAAAGAGTGTGCTTAACACAATTCTTAAATCGCGTTGGAGGTAACTCTAATATATCTTGGGGTATCTTGTTGTAGAACCTTATACAGTGCCCCATAAAGGAAGTATTAACTTTTGCAAGTCTAAATCGTGGAAATGACAATTTATGTTTATTCCTAGTATTAACGTTATGATGGCTACCAAGTGTTTCGAAGTCTTTAATATTTTTCCTAACGTACATAATATTTTCATAAATGTATTGGCTTGCAACTGTTAGGATGTTGATTTCTTTGAAAAAATTTCTTAGTGTGTCCCTACTACCTAGCTTGTAAATAAATTGGATGGCTCTCTTCTGCAATATGAAGATAGTCTCAATGTCTGCTGCCCGGCCCCATAGTAGTATACCATAGGACGTAATACTATGGAAGTAACTAAAATAAACAAGCCTAGCAGTTGCAATGTCAGTAAGTTCTCGAATTCTTTTCATGGCATATGCTGCGGAGCTAAGTCTATGTGCTAATTTTACAATATGTGGGCCCCATTGTAGTTTGGCATCGATTGTGATGCCCAGAAATACAGTATCTTCAACAAATTTTAGTTTTTCATTTCCAATCACAATGTTATTTTCAACTAATTTTACATTAGGTAGCGTAAACTTCATACATTTTGTCTTTTTTTAATTTAACAACAGATTATTTGCTGTAAGCCAATCTAGAATGTGCGAGAGAGCATTATTTGCTTCGTCAAGATTATTTTCCTGTCTCCTTATTTTAAAAATAAGTGACGTGTCATCAGCAAATAGCACTATCTCACACATTTTTTGTACCATAAACGGTAAATCATTTACCACGGCCCTAAGATAGATCCTGGGGGACTCCCATTTTTACAAGTGAACCTGACGATTTAATACAATTTATGTCTGCTTTTTGAACCCTTCCTTCTAAATATGATTTTAGAAGATCTAAACTAAATTTTTTTTGTTTTGTGGTCTACACAATCAAATGCCTTTGACAAATCACAAAATACTCCTATAGCATCATTATGATCCTCCCACGCACTGAAAATATGTTTAACTAACATGACTCCAGCGTCTGTTGTATTCAGTCCTTTAGTGAAACCGAACTGCTGACTATGGAGGAGTTGGTAATTATTGAAATGAATAAGCAATTTATCTAAGATAATTCTTTCAAATATTTTACTTAATATTGGTAGGACTAAAATTTGTTGGGTCTTGTTTATCACCGCTTTTAAATAAGGGCACTAACCTACTATATCCTATACCTATACATCAAAAATACTGTATGTGTATCGGTGTTTTTCTGTTAGTTTTTTTTTTCATTATTGAATAATTAGCATGAACTGTAGCTGTGCCAGGTTTATAAAATTTATAAACATTCTAATGTCACTATATAATTCTGATCCTATTAATATCATAGCAATAATATTTTAAGCATCAAAGGTCCCAAAATGTATAGCTCAGCTTGCAATAAGAATAAATAAGTATCTAAAAAAGCTAGCAATAAGGTCCTCTATGATTTGAAGCATTACTCAAGGAAATGCTTGCTTATAAAATATCCCATGGATTATTAAAAAAAAATCTCTCAGTAATTTTTACCCACAATTCAGTGTAACTTCCTCTAATGTTGACGATGATGTAATTATGTTAGTCACAGCAATTTCAACACTATTCATTATCCTTCCCAAGGCATGACAGTTTAACCAGTTGGATGCCAATTTTCTAAGTTAATTCCTTAACCCCTCAAGCCTCGAGGACCCGCCGGCGGGTCCGACGTAAGCTACGGCATATTCCGCCAGGCCCTGTAGACCCGCCGGCGAGTCGGTCTTGAAACGAATTTTGAAGATGATACAGACCACAGATGTATTCTTTGAAAACTGATAAATTTCAAATATTACTCTATGAATAATGAACTGACAGCATGAACGGAATCAAAAACACAGTCTGACAATGATGCCACACTAGACGTTGATTTACAAATTCAGTTTTTTACAATAAAATACTCAATGATTATGTTATTTTTGTTAATGATGTACGCTGTGGTTATTTTCTTCGGTATGTTTAAATTTTTTCTGAGTTTCGCTCATTCTAAACCTTTTCAACCAGAGTTTTGTTTGAATCGAAATATGCCCAATGATTGAAGCCGAAAAATAAAAATGGGCTGAACTAATCAGCTTGTCTATGCCATAAACTGACAGATGATTTAGTTCCACGTCAGTGGCTGTTTACAGATTGAAAATTGGTTGTTTTTTGATGATTTTATAGTATTTTTCCTAAATAATGGTGAATGTTTGTGAAAGTTCCAAATAGTGTAGTGGTTTACCAAAGTGTGCAAGTGAAAATTCCTAGGCCTGAGGGGTCAATTACTCTCGAGAGTTTTCATTTTTCCTTTTTACTTGTGTAAAAAAACAATTCAAACCGAAGTCAATAAATTGATTTCTTGAATTAAAGTTTCATGAAAGACCATGCAAGCAAACAATTTGATAGATATTATTACTTTCGGTATTTTAAAAATTTCTATGAATAATTTGTCCACATCTAAGGAAGTAGCTGAATATAAAGTAATAATATACATTAAAATTTGCAAAGTCAGTCAGACTGTGGCTTTAAGAATATCCAATATTTTAAGGTTGAACAGTGTTAACTTCCTTTTACAATTTTCATTATAATACATAGCTTTATTTAATTTAACTTATAATGTTGTTCATTTCTAAGTGATTGTGCAATTAGTAAGTCGCTTTGAAGTACCTATAATCAAGTATATTAACTTCCTAACTGATAAGAGACCTTTTTGTATAAATGGTGTGAATTATATTGATATAGATAAGTTCTAAGAGATAATAACTAAGATACAAATAAGACTCACCTCTTCTACTGTTAGGGGAAGTGTTACTCGGCTGCAAAAGGAAAATAATGGAATTAAATTAGCTGTTGCAGTAATGACATTGTATCTTCTGTAGAAACTGCCTATAAAATACTTAATATAATATCAGGTATTGGTTAAGAAAAATCATTCAAATGGATTGTTTATCAAACAGGCATGGTATTCAGTAAAAGGGTTCTGTAACATATTTGATACAATGTGTTTCCTAGCTACAAGAATGAGCAAATCCTGGTGGCCTTCTATTGAGGATTAGCCTTGAAAGACTTGCCATTGTAAGTCTAATATCAGTGAAAACTGAGAAATCCAGCGTGTCTGCACGGCCTAATGGGTAATACAAGATACATTATCTGATAATAAGGCGGCAACCAAAGACAGCTGTCGTTGGAACCACGGATAGGTTGTCCAAAAATCGATTTATATTCGCAAACGAAGTTCTAACATAACCTTGACATTTGTACTTACTATTCTTTGATAAGCATGTTTTCTATTTGTTATTTCACCTAAATGCACATGAGACACTTCACTACCACTGAAAATTGACTTATCACAGTACTATACTTGAGCGATGGCCCGATTATTGTAATTTTTTATGCGAGCGAATTATGACAAGGCGCATGCTTCATGACGCAACGGATGTTACGTCAAACCGTCAAAGTAGACGACGTTCTGTTCCACAGAAATTTTTTTTTTTTAACTGGCAGTTGGGCAATTTCGTCAAAGTTTTCACCTTGACTTTTTGCGATTAAACAGGCCATAAAAACACAAAAAAAAAAAAAATATGTCCCATAACTTTGAACAGTTTCTTTTTGGCTGGAATCCTTAATCTTAGAATAAATTGACATTATTTGATTATAACAGTTATTTTTGGAACATATTTTAACTTAAAACCTTAAGGTAAATAAAAAACAAAGTAATTAGAGCAAATAAAATCAAAATAACTGCAATTATTCTGATGTCCCATGGCCAAAATGTAGAAAAGAAATCAAGTTTTCTTGAAAAAAACTCATACAGGCTATAAACTTTTTTGTCTCATTTTAATCCGAAGATGTTTATTTTACTATAAAATATATCTGTTTTACTGTATTCTTGATCAAATAACTTAAAAAACATTATTTTATATTATATTGAAAAAATGACTAAGTGGAAAGTTCCATTCCGAAACCAAGATTTTCGAAGTAAGAAAAAGAGTAAAACTACCAAATGGGTGTTAATTCAAAAGCTGACAACATATAATTTAATAAAAACACACCGCAATTGATATTCAGTCATTTAGTTGCGGCCTGGGGAAGTGTAGAGAAATGTATCTGGGAGACTCTGCTTTGGAACTTCCATATTCCGAAACCGAAATTTATGGTAAGTTACAGTTGTTTTTCTATTACGATTGTTTAAAAAGCACACAGCACTAATGTCGAAATCAGTTTGTAAGCCAAAACAGTATAGCTTATTATATTTTTTGCTAAATCTTTAATAAACTGTTACAGTCGCGGAGTCCGTTACCTCCATTCCGAAACCTACTCGACGGTTTTGTAGAAGCGGAATGAAAACGGTCACGGAATGGAAACATAAAGCTTGGTTTACCTTGTTTCAGTACCATCAGATTACATAAGGGACAAAACATCTTTTGCGGCGCTCGACGGGCTCACAACGAAGTTGTTTAGTGGATTTAAATGATAATAATATGATGCCAAAAAGGTTACGCATATCTAGAAATATAATGCAAAAAAACAAAATAAAAAATAATTAAGTAGTAACCCTCCATTTTTGATAAATAATAATTACAATTAACTAGCCTCTCTGAACCTACTTATTTAATACTGTCTAGTGTCTACTGCTAGTCTGAGTGTTGACTGTCTACTGACTTTTTTTTTCAACATTGTGAACTATCCTTAACAAATCCATTCCATGATTACAGATTTCTCTTTCGTTACTGTCCTATTTTAGACGACTACTTATTATTTGGTTATTTATTTTTTTTTATTCTACGGAGACTAGTTTTTTTGTTAGATTTTAATGTTTATTTAGTTTTTGTTGAATTAATATTAAATTACTTATTATTAAGCGAAGGATCCGTGACTGAACGGGAAATAAATCCCATAATATTTACAAATAGTAACGGAATGGAACTAAAGGCTGAATTCGTTTCAGTGAATAAATGTTATTTTTTAAGATTGTATGTGTTTTTGTATTAAAATACTATTTAGAAGAGAATAAACGTAAGTAACAAATGTTAAAGTTGTTTTTATTTGATTGTAGCACCACAAGTTCTTGGTTGCGGAATGGAACTTTAATCAACTACAAGCCGCTTAAAAATTCAAGTAATTAGGATAATTAAGCTAATCTTGAACAAATTTTGGCTTTATTTAATGAAAAACATTATAGCGAATTGATCTTTTGCAAAAAAAATACTTCTTTACGTACATAGTTAATATTAATATACATATTTTTCACCACTGTCATACTTTGGCGAAACCGCCCAGTTACGTATGTTGCAAATAAAAATAGTGTGAAATGACGATAGATTTATGAGTCAACTAATGACTTATACAAAAATTCTTAAGATATTAAAATTAATAGTAAGAATAATTATTTTTTTTAGTCGACTTCATTAATTTGAACTTTTAATGTTCTTCGCGAAAAACTACGGCAAAAAACTTTTGTGTGAAAAGGAATGTTATTTAATTAACCGGAAGTCGACGTTTCCTCGTACGCATACAAAGAAAACCACTTCAAATGAACTGAATGATGAATCTTTTTCTACTCTTTCGAGGTTTGAGTACCATTTTTTCAATAGGAGAATGGTGCGGTGAACGGAGATCAGTGCGACCATGGTGCGACCAGCCAACCACAGCCACGGATATTGAAAAAAAATTGGTCCTAAGGTCATTCATTGATGCCATGACAGCTCGACAGCAGCAAAAAAAAAAAAAAGGAAACGTCAAAATATCGTCTGAAAATGTGTTTTTTACAATAGTTTTAAATAATTTATTTCAAAAATGCTATAATATGTGGTTTTAAATCCTATACACTTAGACCAGAATTGTATTGTTTAGATTCCCGTAATTTTCTTTACATCAGATCACGCAGTGCAAATAAAAAACAAGATGAGTTTAGTAAGCAAGAAGTGCGAATCTACCCCGACTTCCCTAATGGAAACGACCAAAGATGATGTGATAACGACTGTAGTAACACCGGAGGATGTACTGCGGCTTGATAGGATCACGGATAAATACCTCTGCACACCTGAAGCGAACGTATACGACATTGATTTTACTCGCTTCAAGATCCGCGACTTAGAGTCTGGGACGGTTCTTTTCGAGATTGCGAAGCCACCAACAGACTTCGGTGTCGTCTCGGAAGGCTCTGACGAAGCCCCGGAGGGGCCGTTAGACCCTAACGCCGGGAGATTCGTTCGATACCAGTTCACACCACAGTTTCTAAAGCTGAAGACTGTTGGAGCTACGTATGTTTGATTTTTGTTACCTAGCCAACTAACTCTACACAATAGTTGTAGCGACAACCTCGGGCTACCATTAGCTCATCATTTAATGGTAACTTGATTTTGTACCGCTAATCAATAATAGATTTCAAGGTTAACTGTAAGAGGTATTTATGAACGATATTTTCCCAAAACCTTATTCTCAATAATCATGCCTGGAAATCAAACAACTTATAATATTTTGAGGTTGAGTTGCATTAATTTGCAGAAATCAGTTTTCTTTACATTTTGTACTGATAAACCCTATAATTTTTTCTAGCTCTAAATGAATAATCAAATTTAAAATTAATTTTGACCTAGGTTGTAGTCAAATCAGCATTACAATTCGAGGGGATTATTTTGATCCACAAAGCACATAATTAAATGGTCCAAATACTGATATAGTGTCAACGTCAGTATTTTAATATATACATTGTTTAAATAATGAGAAGCTTAGATTACTAGATCACTAGACTTTGAACTCAAATTATTACAATTTCAGAGTCGAGTTCACTGTGGGGTCCCGTCCTGTGGACCATTTTCGCATGATTGAGAAGCATTTTTTCCGTGACACACTGCTCAAGACATTTGACTTTCAATTCGGCTTCTGCATACCATTTTCGAGGAACACCTGCGAGCACATATATGAGTTTCCTACACTACCTCCAGATCTTGGTAAGACTTAATCAGATGTATTTGGTCCACAGTTATTGCTAGATATAAAGAGCCAACAAGACTTAGACCGTCTTGCACCACTTCTTGAATGTCGCTAGCCATTTAACCTGTTGTTCCATTGTTGAATCAATGAAATCAACTATTGTATGAAGGATTCTAGGTTAATGCTGTTCAACCTTAAGAAATTGTTGCAAGTCAGCATTATTGCTTTTTATTTTGTATTGTTGATGCTCTCTTGCAAATATTTTTTTCTTAGTATTAATCTGACACTGTTTCTCATTTCTCATAATTAATCTGACACTGTTTCTCATAGGGTGCTATACATAAATTACGGTACACATTAAGGGGTTAGGGAGGGGATCGACGAAGTGTGATATTGTGTGACAAGGGGGTGGGAGGGGTCCTAAATTTTGTGACGTCAAATTTCAAAACCTATTAACTTTGATCTATTAACGAAAATTTCAAAAACATTTGCAACTCTATCTGTTCGTAAGGAAGGAACTGATGTTTTAATTCAATAATTTCTAAATGTCAAAGGAGCCGGGGATCTCTGGGCCCAATTGTAATAAGCTGAAATATGGTTTAAAAAAAGCGGTATTTTTTTCTGTTTCAAAATATAAAAAATCTGCTCAATTCACAATCTGGGAGACGAGAAATCTTAAAAACAAGTTTATTGCACTGATGAAATAGAGTTTCGATTACTATAATCGATTACTGTGAATGATTTCAAGAATTGTTATTGAACATAAAAACACTCTCATCTAATGATGGATTCAATCAAAGTGAACAAAATCTACGGAATAAATTATTATATTGTCAATAGTTTACAATAAAACAAAATATTAACTTTAAAATCGATTCCCGTAGATTCTCCTTTACAGATTGATTTATTACTTTTTATGTTTGTCAAATGTATGACAGTGACAGCTCCCGGATTTTCAATCTATGATCATGATGGGTCACTATATTGCACGGACCGAGAATTTACGGCACGAGAATGTACAACCCGGAAATTCGTGCCCAAATGACCATCTATAACTAACGCTAGTGGGATTTTTCCAAGCGGTTCCGTGCTTCGCAAGGCAAGTTAAGCAGTTGGTGCCGGCTGCCGTCAATAGATGGAAGTCGTGAAGCCAAGTCAGAGGCCTTAGGGCAGCTTGAAAACTTCCGACAGTAAGACCAGCCACTAGTCTTACAAGGCTCCACCTATATGGACTAGGCCCCCGTGGTGGATTATGCCCTATAGGTATAGGACCGAGGGGCACGGGCTTTTCACTAAGAAAGGTTCCTCAGGGAAAAGCCCCGTGCCCCTCAGTGGGTTTATAATGGGTTGATGTATCGCTCCTCTACATCTAAACTCTGATCATTTGGATTGACTTGTCTAGTGTAAGATCCAGCCAGATCAGGACGTCAATCTATTGCGCCTCATAGCCTCGATAACGTCACGCACTAGATCGAGCGTGCAATGGCTGCGAAGTGAATGATTTACGCTTCATGGAAACGAGGCACCACTCTGTCGTGTCTATGGCTGTACAGTACACGGACTCTCGCCCGTACCAATTTTATACAGCCCGATATGATAACGCACGACCCGAGAACGTACGGACGGGAATCCGTGTACATGTGCACGGATTCCGTGGCTGTACATTACCGGGGCGTACGTTCTCAGGATGTGCATTCGCGGTACGTACATTATCGTCTCCCATCATGATCACCGGACTACCTACCCCTCGTCTTGTCTCGGTTATCGTTTGCGTATTTTAATTATATTCCTCGACCAGTGCTTTCGCTCTACGGACTGTAGTATATTGTTTAACTTATACGACTGTGGCATACCGACTTATCGATGTAATACACTGGGCCGACGAGTTTGAGAGGATGAAATGACACAAATCCTTGTCTTCCCTGTCTTTTAATCTATTTGTGAGTTTCGTTACATTTTCCCACTCAATACAATAAGAACTACAATTAATGTAATAAATAACTGTCTATCATATGATCATAGTTATAAAATCAGCTGTTAAGTAACTATAGGTTATTGTCAATTTGTTGCATGTATAGTCTCACTTTTACTAAATCTCTTTTAACTTTGCTCTCAGATTGCTAAAATCCGCAAAATTTTCAAAGAAGGTTTGACAATATATAAGCTGTTTATTGACACCACTCTCGTCTTTTTACATCTGGGCCCAAGAATGTATGGAAGCGTTTCCGTCTCCTTTCAAAATAAAATGTGACCTCACACTAGGGAGGGGGGAGTCCCAGAAATGTGACCAGATGTGACGAGGATGGAGGAAGTTTTTACCCCTTCCTCTATCCTTGTCACAGCTGGTCACATTTCTGGGACTCCCAGATCATGAAATTCGTGTGACATAATTTATGGACGGCCCGTAGTAATACTTATTTGATCAAAAATTAAGATTACATTCGGCTGCATAGATCTAGAGTGTTTTCAATCCAAAACAGGGTTCGCATTTGACACATTTAAAACCAACAAAACTGTTTTAAATTCTGTTTTAAAAATAAAAAATGTTTTGAACTTCTATCTTAGACATGACTAATATACCTGTGAGAACATGCCAACCCTGAACCAATGTGATGTAATTATCTTTGATACCCAAATATAGTTTCAATTTGTCTTGAATATAGGTTTATTATAAAATACTTTATTTTAAACCGATCTTTTCTCACTTCCAGTGGAGGAAATGATCAAGGCACCTTTTGAGACATGTTCGGACAGCTTCTACTTTGTGGACAACACTCTCGTCATGCATAACAAGGCAGATTATGCCTACAATGGAGGCATGTCTGTCTAAACAGGTTGGGTACTACCAAAGCCTTCTATATTACAAGTCATACTTACTGTGGAAAAGAGGCTTGACAACTAATGCATAATTTCTCCTAACATATACCAGACTACATTATCTTAGCCGAAAATATGCATGCTTTGTCCCAGTATGGAATTTTAAATTTCTGCTAACATACATACCAGAGTATGTTTTATTATCAGATGTTATGCATGTATTCAGTATTTAAGTTTATCCATGGCTGAAGCTTTGACATTGTCAGTAATTTATTTAATTAGCTGCTGAGGCAATGTACTTCCTCTAACAAAAGTAGAAATGCCATATTTGTCATTCTATTCCAAAGAAAAACGTAGGCATGGCTTGTAGTACAAAAAGCTATAATAGGGCTCCAAAATCATGCTAACCTGATTTTTAACAAATCCTCCCTATTTAGTTATGAATTGAAAATGAATGAATTTATTTTTATGCATAATTATGCAACTTTGACTCAAACTGGAACAGGGTTGGACTTGAATCTAAACATGTTTAAAATGAGTTTAAAGGGGACATGATTTCAGGAGCTTTACATTATTGACAGCTAATCATTATTGGCTTAGTCAATGAATACTGTTGCCCCACATTGCTATGTGCCTAAAACATGAATTATATGAATGTAAAACAATCATGAACATTCCTGAGAACAGTTTTTAACCATTTTTAACATAATTGACCCAGTTAAATATGGTTACAACTGTCCTATGGTAATCTAGGCCTTCATACGGTTCCTAGTTATCTTATTGTGGAAAGATACAAGAACATTCCTATTTAGCAAATTTGTTGGTTGATTAGCACTTAAATCACAATTTTAGTAAATTAAGTTCACCTATTTTCTGTCTGTTCTGATTGTGATAAGAGTCTGAAATACACATGGCACACTTGGAAAACATGAAAGGCCGGTTGTAGAGTCACGCTGACAGGCCAATATGTACTACGTCCTAAGGAGCATTTTAGAAAAACGCCGACCGTTCAGCGCTGACCAGCCATATATTTTGTCTATCAGCGCTGACGGTTAGCGCGTGGTCAGCGTGACTCTAATGGCCTGCGCAGACGACGGACTTTTCTCCGCGGACTTTTTTATCCGCTAAAATAGATCGCTTACCACTGTATCGAGTAACGCAAACGAGGGATTGCAACCGCGGACATGCAGGGAGCGGACCGGTCTAGAGCACGCGGGAGTCCCCGAAAAAAATAGAACTAGGCGGAGCAAGCAACGCACACGGCGGACTTTAGTCTACGTTGAAATATAAGGGGATGGATGGACCGAGTATTTCGCACGCCCGTGTGCGTTGAGTTCGCGGTAAATCCGCGGAGGACCTTTTATTCGCGGAGCGTACTTTTTTCTCCGCCGCGGAGAAAAGTTCGTCGTCTGCGCAGGCCATTAAGCCAGCCTAAAACTGGGAAGAAAATGTCAAATGAAAATGAGTACAAACACAAACAATACTAACATACTGCCTCGTTGGTCCACCTAAGGCGCTTAGCTACCAAGAAAATGGTTGTGGGTTCGCGTCCCACTGGGGGCCGCCGTACATTTGTACAAATGGGCTCAGTCTGGGTGTTTGTAATGCCCTTGGCTGGTTTCTATGGGGTATTCTGGTTACTAGGACCAGCCCTCATATTACGTAACTTTCCACTCTATCGGGTTAAGCATTTAGACAACTCGAAAGAGTCAAAATAAGAATGTATAATGTGAGTGGTTGACCAAAAAGGGACCTGGAGGGATTGGAAACCGTTATTTTCTTTATTAGATTTTTTTAATCTCTGGCATTTTAGCTTTATTTTGGTCTAACCAGAATATATTTAGGTGCCGTAGTTATTTTTTAATGATTTATTTTTGTGAGCCGAGCCGAGTCGAAACCTGTCTATACACGAAACTTCAAACGCGATTTTCTAGAAATCAATTATTTTCTCTTGAGGTCCCTTTTTGGTCAACCACTCACATATTATGAATTTATGACAGTTCGGTATAGGAGTATGAGATACCTACAGGGAAAAGAAGTCCCAGAATGTAACAGTGTGACATAAGGTGGTGTTACATACCGGGAACAAAATGGCCAAATGAGACAACTCCATACGGTGGAGTATTACGTAATTGCACCGCAGATAAAGTGATTGTGTTGTGTGGAATTTATTATTATTATGACAGAGATTCATGTCATGTCCAATGTTTTTCCGTGCATATGTATTTCAGGCTTAAGTATATTTTTAAGTAACCACTATTCAATGTTTCTAATTTAACTTTAGATTCACAGCTAGGTGATTGTAGTCACTTTTTGTGTCAAACGCATAAGTTGATTGTGATTGAAAATTATTAGCAAAATTATTCCTACCACTGAGTGCGATTTTATCTAGTCATTTGGTTTTAAGTATAGATTTAACGCTGAAATGAAAAATAGGAAAACAATAAATTTCAAAGACTACAGGGAAAACGATTTACTTAATTATTTACTTAAATAAAAGAAATGCCTTAAAAAATAACTTCTTACATTAACTAGTCAAAGAACGAGACATTCCTTAAAGATGTCTTATGAGAGCAAAATGACTAATATTTATGTATATTTTTGCCGATCTGTGTTCAGAATAATGACATTTATGTCCCCATGATCTCATTTTGAACCGTCCAATTTCGGTATCTATTACTCTTATAGGCAAATTAATATCTGGTTTGACTTAACAACTTTGGCAAGTAAAAAAGTGACTTATAAATTCGATAATATGCGATTCTATTAAGGGTAACGCATATCTGAGTCTCAGATTATTACCCGCTTGGGTGTAATGCATGGCAAAGCCAATTTTGAAGTTTGACAGTCAAGCAGAATTCAAGAGGCATGACGTCAGACTGGTGATATCACAATGTCTTTATTAATAATCTACTGTAGCCTAAACACTGCAGAATGGCTTGATCAGCTAAACTGTATCAATTTCATTAATGTGTTCACCTACCATGAAGTAATACGAAACTAAAATGATGTAAGGCGATTAATATTTCTGATCATTAGATCAATGATCTCAAAATAGTACACTAAAATAATACCCTGTAGTTGTATGTTAAATGTAACGCGCTCTAATTTATGGACAAAAGCCTTATTTACTGTTAGATGACATAGTGAATGTTTATTTCATTTATTGGGCTTAGCATAAGTATCTCGCGAAATTAACCAAGTTCGCGTAAAATGCGAAACCACGTTATGCACAGGGTGTATATACTTTTCTTGTCATCAATATCAGGTCAAAACTAAAGTTGCAGACGTGACATATCTAGTATTTTTTGCTATTTCGAAAAGTTTTGTATTGATGAATAAAAATCCCTAGTTTGGATGATAAAGAAATAGTTAAAACACCCTGAACAGTAAGTTTCATAGAGTGAAAGCATCTCATGGGATACTTAGCTACTTCTCGTTCTGAATAGCAAATCTATAGAAAATAGATACGATTCATGTGTTTGTACTTTTTAAGAGATGTTAAAGTAGGTTCGCATGTTTTTAGACTGAATACAGTTTAAAGTTTTGTTAGTCCAAAGTGAGCTCCGCTGTCCGTATAGAGTTCTACTGTAGCACTAGCGCTATCCGAAGGGATTCCGTGGAGATAAATTGTAATCGATTAATCATGACCATTCCTTTAATAATTTCTGACAATTCCTAGAGGAATAACTTCTAGAAATTATTTCGTACTTTAATTTTCTATAAATTAATCCTCATTACTTTTTAATCAATTATAAATATGAAGTTACTTAAGCTTTCGGGACGACATGTGAGATTACTTGGAGCAGCCTTCGTACTTCGATCGCCGCTAATTAAGCCGCTTGCGTTACGATGAAGTGTGTTTCGCTAGCGAAAAGCGCCACCTAGTTGTCTCTTTGTCACTCCTATACAAATTGCAAACGCTCTCGCTATCGAAAGTGAAATGAAAAAACTCAGTATAAGCACTCTGGTGACACTTAGTTGTACGCTCTAACTACATCATCTTTGAAATTACGGACTCTTCTTGGAGGCCTGGAGAGTCGTTAGAATGTTTTACTTGCAAAAGACGTCGCGTTTTAAAAAAGATTGAAAAACACTGAGCTCAAAAGATTTAACTACTTTATTGACTAAAACTAAGTTAGTTTACGAAGTGATATTCCTGACAAATAGTAATTTTCACGCAATTTAGAAGACATTTTAGATACGATCTATTGTAGATCAGAATTTCTTACATGTCCCCCAAATATTATTCTCGATTTCTTGTCAAGACAAAAAATGGATGGCATAGTCAGTCGACATTCCGAAGGCTGGTTACGAATACCTCTTAAAGTTTAATTGAAATCAATTGCAATTAATCGTCTCCGGATACCTTGTTACAAGTTTAGACCAAAGTTTGTACCTATCTCGATACTGGACTTTACTGGACCTGAGACAACTAAACGCACGGTTCAGTTGTGTTACCAATCGCATTGCCATGTCATTTAAATAATATAGCTCGTGCTAAAGGCTATTTGACAGGTTTGTGAAATCATTTATTTCTCGTTGGTGTTCATTGAGTCCCCAGAAAGTGGTAATTTTAAATTCTTTCGTGTATACCTACTTCTAAAAAAACAAACGAAAATTTACTTTTAAAATAAGCCGCCAAAACGCTATCTTGGGTAATATGGCGTCATGACGTCACACGACTTGGCCCCCGTGGTGGAGTATGGCCTATACCTTCCTCAGGGAAGAGACCCGTGCCCCTCGGTGGGGACATAATGGGTTCATGATGACGTCACAGGTCCGTAAACAAAACCAATGAACGTAAGAGCGACATGAATGACAGACGCCATTTTTACTGAGCTGTGACGTCATCATATTTTACATTTCGCCAATCCAGGCCGTTTTCGAGAAAATGGCTGCAGATACATAATTATCAATTTTTTCCCCGTGTCCCTTTGATGAGTAATATTTCTTTTTTTTAGGTAAAAATGCCCTAAAGCGGTTTTGAGACTCATAATTGCACGTAGTTTACCAAAAAGGTTCCAACCCACACAAAGTTAGTTTTGACATATTGTATTGGAGTTTTTAGGTTGAAGCTGATTTCGCTCTCCATAAATGTGGGTTGACTGCAATGTGCCATAACTTTGCACTTACTCATCGGATCGCTATGATAGCCTTTGATTTTTTAAATATAGAGCATAATGATAATTTTGGTATATTTAAATTAAAAATGACCATGTTTTGGGTTGGAACCTTTTTGCTAAACTACGTCCAATTATAAAAATAGGTATAAATAATACAGTTTTTTTTTCACACTGTCAAATAGCCTATTAAATAGCCACGTCCCGATAAGGAATTAATGCGCCGGATGATTCTCGTAGTACAGTTGACACTGTACAATGTATTTGGAAATGGACACTGTATTAAACAGCCATTACAGTGCTAAATATCGCACCCTTGCAAGAACAACGTGATATTTCGAAGAAAACAATTTTTTATTCATAGAAATTTAATATTGTTAACGCGATTTTATTTACTCCGAAAACGCCGGAATAATGAGCAAAAGAGACACTGCATCACGTTATAGCGCTATCACTTTCGGCCATTACTTTGAAACCTTAAAAAAAATGCTCTCATGTAACTAACACGTTGTTTTCGCAAGTGTGCGATATCACTATTGAACTGCGCGTGTAGTAGACATAGTAGCATAGTAATTTAGCTCTGGACGATAACGGAGCAGGCTATCAGTTACTTTATTATTACAATGCATCACGTGTGAAACTTTGAACTTATAAATAGTATTATTGAAGGTATTGTGTGATTTTTATATAACGAAACACCCAATGTCACAGAAATCACTATTGTTTGTCTATTGAAATAAAATTGATGACCTTTATTGTGGCAGTTATTTTATTGTGGATATTAGGATTTTTTTAAGTAAAACAATACAGCACGAGTGGTATTTAGGCAAAAGCATTTAATTCACACGAAAAATAAAGGAAACAATTTACCATAACAATATTAGGTTTTAGGATTAACTTTATTAATTAACTATCTCTAAGAGCAATGTGACATTTGCAAGTTAGAAATATAACTTGCCTATATGGTTGGATATATAATTTGTTACAAAATATTTACTAATTCGTAAATTATTTAGTATGCCAGTGGTAAACCCGAAATCCTGACAGCATTTGTTTTTAAATAAATGCACTTACGAACTAAATCGCACAGTAGTCTCGAAGGATACGAATTATTCCCATAATTATAGATTAACACAGACAAAAAGGTTAGGCTTTTTACTGGTTATTCTCAAATAATATTATATGACAAGGCCATATCAATGACTTTCCCCCCTTGACGCAGGACGGGGTAAGCATAGCTTGGAAATTGTGCTGGCAATGGCAAATAACATTTTTCTTTATACCTACTCGCATAAATAAAAATAAATGTATTTATTTATTTATTTTACCATGAGAGAGGCCTATGTCCTGCAGTGAGAGTCAAATGGCTGATGATAGATAGATAGATAGATAGATAGAATATTTTTTATTGTATGTACACCAGGAATTACACTGATGTATTTTATTGTACCAAAATAAAACAGTTAACCTTGAAGTAGGTATCACACTGTAATAGTAAGTAGGTAAAGTATATTTATATTTGGTACCACACATTCAAATAACAGAATTATTTATTATATTTATATATATTTTCTTCGTTCCGCATTCATCCTTTTTGTGGTATCAAGTTTGAAAAATTATAATAAGAAAAAAATTCATACTTAAATCTAACACAAATCATGCAAAAATAATATGGATATCGTTAATAAAATGTCAAATCGCAAATAATGTAATTAAACTCATTGATAGTATGATTAGTATTATAGTAGTAACCGAAGCGGTGGCTGCATACTTCCATAACGACCATTAATTTGACCTCATCAATGGAGCACATTGCTGCCCTCGTAAGGAAGAACGCAGTAATAGCCATTACTGCGTTCTATCTATAGGTGAAAAAATAATGGTGGCTGTAGGTCTACTAGAAACCTGAAATTTCACTAAGAAAATATGCAGTAATGTATGAAATCCTTCTAATCCTAAGAAATAAATAGCTATTTATAGGTCTGTTATCTAAAGCTGGCACGTTCACAGTACTCACACTTATGCAATTTCACTATACAGGATGTTTAAAAATATATGATTTTGATTCAAAATGCGACTCTAGTTTAAGTGTAGACTAGAGTTAGGTTTTAGTAAGATTGTAGATAAATAAATACAAATATATGGGTTACTTGTTATAATATATTTTTAGCAAATTCGAGCGAAAAGTATGAAAAACAAGGTGGAATCAATGGTCACAAAATAGTTTTAAATTTCAATAAATTTTCACATGAACAAAAATAATTTCACCTAAGAAAATCTTTACCAAAACAGAAAATAATTATCCCAGAAATCCTCAACAATTTAGTTATAATTTAATTATGTCACAAAGGGTAACGGACGCTCAGTGGTCAGTTACTGGATGAATTACCCTACCTTTTTTTCTAATAGCTTGCCACAGATAAAAACTTTATTACTGTTCTGTAATTTCATCAACTGGAAGGAATCTGTGATCAACTGAGCAACATCATTCGGTTTCTATTGTGGTTACGCGAATGTTCTGTTCTCCTATTCTTCTTCTTTTTCTTCAACGTTTTTTCCACGATTTTAGCACCAGTAGCAGTTGTTCGAAGTCCAATCACAATCAAATGCAAGAGTCAAAAGAAAAGAGGAAAGACCACAGAATAAACTGGCAATTCCCATTAGAAAAACAAAAACCCTCTCTTAAAAATACCATGTAGGTACTGACTAATGAGCCGTTTTCAGAAGAAAAAAAAACGAATGGCTGTCAAAGGAATGCAGTTTTGGACCTCAGCCCAATAGCCATGTGTGATGTATACATGTTATTTTTTTGAAATTGAAAATGTTAGTTTTTTTCAATACAATATAACTCCGAAAGGACAAACATTTGGCTGTTGACGTCATAGAGTGCGACAAGTGAGTCCTGGCACAAGCCTTTGGCGGGAAATTTAAAAATCTTTTAGTTGATAACCCTGCATCTATATGCCATAAACCATTTTGATACTTTTGCTTAACTTGATTATTTGTTTAATTAGTTTGGAGTTTCCAATGAATTTTGTCCAAACATAAATAAATATAAGCAAAACGAAAACATTAACTACATCAAAACCAACATTTCCACTCCACCAAAAACAGGGATAATAAAGATGCACCACATAAACTTATAAACATTTATTAATGCTGAACCATAATCAAAATCTGATTCATATCTTTTTTCTCCAACATCTTTGAGTTCCTTGACTAAGTCCTCGATCTGACGTTTAAAATTTTCGTCATCCGACAGACCTTACAACAAGAAATAATTCATGTTTGTTTTAAAACATTATTACTCGTATGTATATACTAAAACATAGGTAAAATTATGTTAAATAGAAACAAAAGGTTTTTTCTTGTTTAAATCTAGGACGAGTATCAAACTGTTTGGGCTGTACTACTTGCAGCTGAAATACCGAAGTTTGACAGTCAGAGTGTGGCCATATAAAAAATTCGAAATAAATCGCGTCCCAGGACTCGCTTGTCAGACTCTAGTAACTTTTATTCAGCTCGCTGAGACCTATTCGATGATGTACATGGCTATTGGACTGAGGTCCAAAATTCCTTTGACAGCCATTTGTTTTTTTTTGTTCTTCTGAAAGCGGCTCATTTGGAACTACTTTTCTTAGCTGTCAGAAAAATCCCTCATTGAAACGCACATACGGTTGAATACCAAAAAGATCACGCTGTATATATAAACAGTAGTAAAAGTAAAACTATAACTGTCCCCTTCACACTTATAAGCTAGACCGCGCGCAAGAGAGACGGGCAGACTTTTCATGATGCGCATGCAGTACACGTCACGCCGCGCGCTATTCACAGACACTACACAAGCGCAACGTGTAAATGTGTTGAACGTGCCAGCTTTACTTAACTGACCTATACTCAAAACTGCGTTTTTACGATTACTGCGTTCTTCCTTACGAGGGCAGTTCGTCACTCCAATCTAACGGTCTTATTTATATAAAAAAAATAACTAATGCCTCTCTAAGAGTCTATTAGATATAAAATTCAATTTAACCGTATTGGTCGGTTTGTCATTTTCTCGATTTATAAAAGCGTCGCGATAAACCGCTGCTGTTTTTTTGTTTTAAATGTCATGTTACGCATTTCATTCATTCAAGCTGTCTTCCGTTGTGTCAGAAACGAACGATTTATTGTCGTAAATTCCTAAAACAGAGGTTTTTTTCCAACTCGAAGTTACCTAGACTGAAAAAAAAAACTTCACGACAGAAAAACGAAAATGTGCCTCATAAGACGAAGTTATGATCAGTCTTAAGGACGACCTAAGCCTCACTAAGTGCCGTTTTAGGGGAATATATTTTTTAAATAAATAAGACCGTGAGTTTGCAAGTTAGTTGCTCAAAACAAAACAAAAAAAATTTGCTAGTTCCCCATTAAGTTCATCAAAATAAAATTACAGGAGTTTGCAAGTTCCTCAAAATTAAATAAGAGGAAAGCCCGAATGGCAACCAAACAAGTTCGAAGAGAGCAATGATAGAAACCGGCGGAGTAGACCCTCGCGCTTTCGGGACGGACCACGGTCGACAAAAAGAAGCAGTTCTTTTATGCTTCTGATTTTGTCTAAAAAACAGCAACTTTACTGTTACTTTTTTTTACTCCGTTTCTACTAATCAATTTCGGTTATACTTATTTTTCCATGCCTTGGCGCGGGCATCCTTCTTGGACTCAAACTCTTTTTTAATGAAAAACTTGTAGTTCAATGCACCCTCGTTTATGAAGGTCATGGCGAACGGTAGCGGCAACACAGCGCACTTAGCCTGTTTGAATATCTCCTCAACGGACGTCCCGTTGGGGTGGCACTTGTCAGAGAACTGATATTTCCTGCGTGGTTCTCTTTTGTTGTACACATGAATATCGTACGTCCAATTGGAAGCACTGTTCTCAGTGCCTATCAGCTGCACGGTGATGTAGACTCTGCGGTCAGCCTCCGATACCTGAAGGTGAACCAGGAACTTGTAGCATCCGAGCTCGATCAGATATATGTATTTTTCGTTGTAATAAACGTTGGGCAGCAGCATTTCTTGGTCGACGTTGCCTTGACGGCTCTCTGGATGGCACGCGTCGAAGTGGCTGACAAGCTGGGACATTTTTCCTGGTAAGGGAATGTTTCTCTGGTTAGGTGTATACTAGATTTGAGGAAGGGGGAATTTGGTTTTTAGGGGAAGACAGGTTGAAAGTTGTCAATTTAAATTATTTATAATGTGGTACCTACAAAGGTTTAATAATTTAATGATTTCTAAAATATGCGACGTCACACCAGGGAGCGGGGATCTTAGTGTGGTTTTCCAATGACGATTTAATTCCCGAGAGTTTCACTGTAAAACCACCCTAATGGGACACCCTTCATACCCGTTTTCGCGTACCCCTGAAACACGCAAGCCTCCACCAAAGGTTAAGATATTGTACGTCAGTCATGTATATGCTTGCATTACCTCTCCATGTGCAAATTCCGAAGATGCTCTTCAAGGGACATTCCATCTCCTGGAATGGACAATCCCTGAGGTGCAACCCCATGTCGCCAATCTTGAAGCTCAACTTGCAGCCCTCCTCTGCGTTGTAACAAGGCGTTTTAATCTGCAAATTATGTACGAAGTAACTTAATAACACGCAACAAAAGTCATAAATCACTCATGCGTCCCAAATTAGGGCGCCGCCCTGTGCTATGGATAACCAGGCACAGACGACACAAACAGGAAAAAATACACCCAGACTGGGGTAATTTGCACAAATTATTTGTACGGCATCCTCCTGCGGGAATACAACCCAAATCAAAGTTCCTAAAGTTCGTGTTAGCCCTGACAAGCGGCTTAGATATACCTACAAAGGTTTGTTTTTTTAGGCGGGGGCGGTGCTATTAGACTAGGTAATTCCTGACGAAGATGACGGGACGAAGGGACAAAGAGAGGTGGAAACTGGAGAGAAAGCTTTTGCCCAGCAGTGGGATTTATTGTTGGACCCACCGGGTGGGCGGCCGTTTCCGGCCAATCTCCTCTCCACTAGTGGAGGTTGGTCACAGCTCTCCATAATATTCTACTCCATTTCTTGCCAAGCGAAACAGGTCTCCAGTGTCCACCGCTGGCTACATCTGCCCGTCTCTGGGTCAGGTCTATTCTTTCTCGTCATAATCACTTTATAGTCTGCCCTTACAAGGTGTATCAAAATTCCATAGTCTCCTCTAAGGGCCTTTATCCACTTCTCCGGTCCGGCAAACGTTAATTATCGGTCCGATTTAGAAACACACAAAAATACTAATAAGCTACTCTGTCTCCGAATGGTGCGAAACATCTGCTGGTGTCCCGCAAGGTGGCGTGTTGTCTCCTCTTCTCTTCGCAACTTTCATTAATAGTATCTCCCATAACTTGTCTTCTTCCTACCACCTTTATGCAGACGATCTACAAAGGGGTTCTAAGATAAGTGGCCTATAATCCGGCCGCCATTTTGTTTTTTTCCTAAAATGATGTCGCACTTTGGAACCTATATATATCGATAGAGGATGCAAAAAATATAATAAGTCATTTTGTCGTAACATCGCCGGTTATAAAGATATAATTAATTTTGTGATTCCTCCCGTAATGCTGTGCGGCCATCATAGTGAATAATCGTAGTCTCGTTAATATATATTGCAGAAACACAAATCAAACAAAACAAACAAAAAACAAGACAAAAATAAAACATTTAGATGTTAGGAAATAAATAGGGGGGATTATAGCAACCATTTTTTTCTGTCAAAAATATCAGTAATCTAAAGAAATATCTTAAATGAATCAAGACAATGCACCATCAATGACAATGTACCATTAATGGTACTACTATCATCACTCATAGCCCAGCGGTACTCGGCGTTCGGAAACGATCACCGAAGTTAAGCGAATTCGGGCGCGGTCAGTCTGTGGATAGGTGATGACCGCTCGTGGGATATTTTCATGAGCGTTTCCGTGATTCGGAGGTCACGTAAAGCAGTCGGTCTTAAACTTAAACCAAATAACGCTAAAATATTCGCTGCGAAAAATATCTAGATAAATAGATGCCTGACGCCTGCGCAAAAACGAATACACAGATGAAAGAATGTGTCAGTCTTTTTTGGTTCGATTTACTTCAATCGGGGCAGGCAAAGGAAACTTAGTTCATACAGCCTAGTCTGTTGTCAGGCCGAACCAAAGGCCTATAAGTCTGTAGTAAAAATACGCTAAGCTGGCAACACTGGGCGAGAAATCGTTTGAATACGGTTTGAATGAATTTGAATATCGCGGTGTCGGTGACAGTGAGAGAGAGATAGGTGTAGGTGTGGGTAATTCTGTTATTGATCATTTAGATGTTATTTATGAAATATCTCTGAAACTGGTGGCTTGAGCACATTATGACTTATTACGTTTTGTGGTTATTTGAATGTCCACTAGCGATTAATGAAGGTTTCAAAGTGCGACAAGAATTTTGAAAAAAAGCAAAATGGCCGCTACCATAGGCCACCTTCCATAGTAAAATCTTACAACCCCTTTATACGCAAGCACCAGTGACACAGCTTCACGAAGCTATAAATGTGACAAATGGTGACCTAGAGCGTATCTTGGAATGGAGTGTGTCACATGGACTGACCGTAAATCCTAAAAAAACACAGGTCGTAATAATAGGTAGTCCAAGATTTATCTCCAGAGTTGACGTCAGCTCCCTACCACCTGTCTTGTTCGATGGTGTACCCATACCGTTCAGCTCAGTGGTAAAAAACCTAGGGGTCCTGTTTGACAATACCCTATCATGGGTACCGCAGATGGAAATGGTAAGTCGGAGGATGTTTGCGTCAGCAGGTTCACTTAGGCGTCTCAGCAATTTCCTTCCAACGGCTACCAAAATTGCGTTGGCTCAATCTCTCCTTCTACCGATTCTCGACTACGCTTACATCTGCTATCTAGACCTCACCGAGGAGCAACTTCCGGTTCATATTTGGTCTTCGCAAATAATCTTATTTTTATTATTATTAAAATTCTTTATTGCACCAATTTTGTGCAAGGGCGTGCTTAGTGCAGGAAGCATTCTCTTCCAGCAAACCTCTGTTTTTGAAGAGACTGGCGACAGGTAGTGCAAGAAAAAAAAAAAAAAAGAAGTGAGATATAATAAACTTACATAAGCATACGGAAATACATTAACCTAGACCTACAGGAGGGGGGGGGGGGGGGGGGGGGGAATATAGATAGATAAAAGATAGATAGATAAAACATTTATTTAACGACACAATACTAAAAACACAGCTTAACATGAGATACAAGATACAAAAAGAAAGCAGAAAAAAGACACAGGTTTAAATACAAAGCATACTCACATTCAAAAACAAAAACTTAACAGAGCATCGTACAGCTTGTCCAGAAAGAGTAGAAATTAAAGAGTACGGTTTTGCTCAGACTTTTTGCCTGTGTTTTTTTTTAAAGCTTGTAAGCGTACAAGCATTATATAACTTTAAAAACTTGGGCTATTACATAAAATAAGGTATTGTGCTTCAATAAATAAAGCAAATGTTTTGACTTCTCAATAAATAAATTAGTAAACTTTCACTTCCGGTTTCTAGTGTTTTTGGACATACTGTAACTACATATTTATATACAGATATTCACATCTGGGTTTGAAGTATTGAGCCGCTAAAATGGTTCCGACTCAGCATGTGTCGTAGGAGCACAAAGGTACCCCCACAACGCTGATATTCTGTCGCAACCACTATGCGGTTAGTCATGACTCAAGTTTGTTGACAGTGAAACAAAAAGTAAAGGACAATGAATGAGGACAATGATGAAAGAAGCGGGTGCTCAGAATAACTCGTGGGAGATGTAAAGTGTGTTGTGACGTGGTATCTGTGAAGTGTGTGTGAATAGGTAATATACATATATACAGTGATTGTTTTGAGAGTGACGTAAACCATATACAGTGTTTTGCCGGCGAAACTGCGTCCTCGCTGCGAGCTGCGTATCGTTACCACTATGTGATAAAGTTAGAAGGACCAGCACAGTTTGAAGGTACGCATGCAATCAAGCTATTGTTAGCTACTTGTTCTTGGAGTAGATGTGCTTTGTAGTGGGTTTTGAAAGTACATTTACTTTTAAAGTTACGAAAAGGCGGTGGGATATTATTCCAACATTTGGTTGCTGCGTAGCTAAAACTGCCCCGAAAGGCCGCTGTCCTGTGTATCGGGATATTAAGTGGCGCAGATGCTGCTCTTATCCCTTCTGCACAACGTGATTGTTTCCAGGTAAGTTTACTTGATAAATAAGACGACTCGTGTGTTTTGATAACTCCAAATAGCATAACTGCTAGCTGAAGCTTTTGCCTAGCTTCCATTTTCAGTATATCGCGCCATTACGGAAGGGAGTCACATGCGCACGAGGCGGGATATACAGACAGTAACGAGCACAAGCGTTCTGCACTCTTTGCACCAGATTTTGCGTTTTTTTCAATAGACAAGGGCCATACAGAGTCGCACAGTAATTAAGTTTAGATAGCACTAAAGTCTCACATAATCTTATACGGAGGGAAACATTAACAAAACTACGTATGCGATAAAGCATCTTCAGTCGATAAAAACAATTTTTAACTATCTCTGGAATATGGCTTTCAAAGTGCAGCTGACCATCCATCAGAACACCCAAATTTCGAGCCTCGGTAACTTCGGTAATTTCCTTATTTTTTAAGTGAATCCGAATGTTTGATTGTGCTAGTTTGTCGATTTGTTTTTTTGAACCAAGTAGCATATATTTTGATTTTAATGGATTTAAAACGAGACAATTTTTTTCAGCCCATATTAATATTCTCTCCAGGTCTTCGTTCAGGAGTGACACACAAGCATCAGTCCTTGACGGAATAATTTTTGTATACACTTGTAGGTCATCTGCATATAAGTGATATTGACAATTGTTTATGGCGTCGGTTATATCTGCTGTATATATTATATACAGGGTGTCCCAAAAAGTAGTGTCAAGCGGAAGTCCTGAGATAGAACACCCCTTGGAGCATCCGAAACACCCCCATGTATGTTTCGCGATTTTTCGTAGTTTTCGAGTTGAATTTTTTACTTAAATTTTGAGAATTATCGACCTAAACAACTTAAACATTTCTAAAATAAAGTATGAGACTTTTTCGAGATATTTTTTTTGCAACTTAATTCTCATGAATTGTACTTTAATTTTTAAAACATTCGTATTCGTAACTAAGATGGAAGTTTTAAAAATGATGGTACAAAGTGAAAAAATTACGCTCAGTGAATTTTGTCTTAAAATTTCAAGTTTAAATTTAAAATCTTTATAGGTAGTTTCATAGCTCCCAAGTAGGTCTAAAAACTGCGCCAAACTCTCAGCTTTCATAATCATTAAAAAAAAGTAGTACTTAATGATCTACTTTTGCTGAAATCTGACTTCAAAGACAGAGAGGTGGAAAACTCTTAAAATTTGCCATTTGGTAAAGAAGTATTTTTTTTGGGCCATTAGTTAACTAATTTAGTTAAAAGTTTGCCATTTGAAAGTTAAATTTTTAGAAGATTCTTTGAACTCGCTGTATTGTGTGATACTTAAAAATTAAGTTACAAAAATAAAATCTTTAAAAAAGGGAAGCTAAAATAAAACAAAAAGTAACTGTTAATTATTATTTATTACAAAAAGTTCTCAAAATGCCTCCCTTCCTGCTCAATACAAATTCTGCACCTTCTGAAAAAATTATCTTTTAATCGAATAAACGCTATTCTGTTGTCTTTTATTCTTTCTTCTGCGTTTCGCAATTTTGTGCGTAATTCTTGAATGTTTCTTATTTCTTTAGCGTAGACTAATTCTTTGTAATATCCCCAGATGAAGAAATCAATAGGGTTTAAGTCTGGGGACCGTGGAGGCCACGCGATGGGCCCTCCTCGTCCAATCCACTTGTCTCCAAACCTTTCATTTAAATGTTGTCTCACGATGCTAGCGTAATGACATGGAGCGCCATCGTTTTGAAAAAACATGTTCCTCCGCGTTAATAGATCTACATCTTCTAGTAAGTTGTAGAGATCTTCTCTTAAAAATTCTAAGTAGGACTCGCCGTTCAATCGGTTAGGTAGCTCGAACGGACCAATCAGCTGGCCGTTTATTATGCCCGACCACAAATTTACACTGAATTGTTCTTGGAAATTTGAGTCACGAGTCAGGTGTGGATTTTCTATGTTCCAAGAGTGATAATTGTGGATGTTAAAAATCCCACACCTTTTGAAGTGAGATTCATCGGTCCACAAGATACTTATGAAAAAAATTTCGTTTTCAGCTTGACGCCGCAACATTTCTTGACAAAATGCCACTCTTCTCGGGTAATCTTCGGGCTTGAGCTGCTGCACTCTTTGAATATGGTATGGGTGAAAACACTCTTGCTGGAGTATTCGATGTGCCTGTGACTTTGGCATTCCAATTCGGCGTTCTAGGGTCCTCACACTAACCGATGGATCTCTAGCCACTTCTTCGAGCACGGATTCGACGGTATCTGGGTCGTGCATTTCACGTGGACGGCCGGATCTTGTGCCTGGTAAACGCCCTTCCATGTAAGAGTTATGGACTCTTAAAATCATTCGATGATCAGGCCAAGTTTCAGGCTGTGGTCCACCTCCATTTTGTACTTGCTCCCTGTACAACCTGGCTGTTTCAGAAGCGTTTCCTCTTGCATAGCCATAATAGTAATGCATAAGAGCTCAAAGCCGAAGATTACTCGAGAAGAGTGGCATTTTGTCAAGAAATGTTGCGGCATCAAGCTGAAAACGAAATTTTTTTCATAAGTATCTTGTGGACCGATGAATCTCACTTCAAAAGGTGTGGGATTTTTAACATCCACAATTATCACTCTTGGAACATAGAAAATCCACACCTGACTCGTGACTCAAATTTCCAAGAACAATTCAGTGTAAATTTGTGGTCGGGCATAATAAACGGCCAGCTGATTGGTCCGTTCGAGCTACCTAACCGATTGAACGGCGAGTCCTACTTAGAATTTTTAAGAGAAGATCTCTACAACTTACTAGAAGATGTAGATCTATTAACGCGGAGGAACATGTTTTTTCAAAACGATGGCGCTCCATGTCATTACGCTAGCATCGTGAGACAACATTTAAATGTAAGGTTTGGAGACAAGTGGATCGGACGAGAAGGGCCCATCGCGTGGCCTCCACGGTCCCCCGACTTAAACCCTATTGATTTCTTCATCTGGGGATATTACAAAGAATTAGTCTACGCTAAAGAAATAAGAAACATTCAAGAATTACGCACAAAATTGCGAAACGCAGAAGAAAGAATAAAAGACAACAGAATAGCGTTTATTCGATTAAAAGATAATTTTTTCAGAAGGTGCAGAATTTGTATTGAGCAGGAAGGGAGGCATTTTGAGAACTTTTTGTAATAAATAATAATTAACAGTTACTTTTTGTTTTATTTTAGCTTCCCTTTTTTAAAGATTTTATTTTTGTAACTTAATTTTTAAGTATCACACAATACAGCGAGTTCAAAGAATCTTCTAAAAATTTAACTTTCAAATGGCAAATTTTTAACTAAATTAGTTAACTAATGGCCCAAAAAAAATACTTCTTTACCAAATGGCAAATTTTAAGAGTTTTCCACCTCTCTGTCTTTGAAGTCAGATTTCAGCAAAAGTAGATCATTAAGTACTACTTTTTTTTAATGATTATGAAAGCTGAGAGTTTGGCGCAGTTTTTAGACCTACTTGGGAGCTATGAAACTACCTATAAAGATTTTAAATTTAAACTTGAAATTTTAAGACAAAATTCACTGAGCGTAATTTTTTCACTTTGTACCATCATTTTTAAAACTTCCATCTTAGTTACGAATACGAATGTTTTAAAAATTAAAGTAAAATTCATGAGAATTAAGTTGCAAAAAAAATATCTCGAAAAAGTCTCATACTTTTTTTTTAGAAATGTTTAAGTTGTTTAGGTCGATAATTCTCAAAATTTAAGTAAAAAATTAATAACCCGAAAACTACGAAAAATCACGAAACATACATGGGGGTGTTTCGGATGCTCCAAGGGGTGTTCTATCTCAGGACTTCCGCTTGACACTACTTTTTGGGACACCCTGTATAATAAAGGCCCAATTATTGATCCTTGAGGGATTCCGCGCTCTATATACTTATCTTCAGACACTGTTATTGAGCCATCCAATTTTTGTAAGACCACTCGTTGTCGGCGCTCCGTTAAATAGCTATCGAACCACTTGACCGTACTATTGCTAAAACCATAGTATGACAGCTTTGAGAGCAGAAGATTGATGTTTATGGAGTCAAAAGCGCGTGAGAAATCTAATAGCGTTAGAATACTTCCACTACCAGAGTCCTGTGCACATAAAATCTTATCTACAACGTCAAGTAAAGCAGTTGCTGTGCTGTGGCCTTTTCTGAAACCTGACTAAGTTTTGGGGAGTATACCGTAGCAATAACGAATTACTTGCTCATAGATTATCTTTTCAAGTATTTTCGAGACTATAGGTAGCAGGCTAATAGGACGTAGGTCAGATATTTCAGTAGGATTAGTTATTTTTGGTATTGGGCGAATAACCGCGGTCTTCCAGCAGTCCGGGAAAGTTGATGTTAATATTGACCTATTTACAATTTCCGTAATTGTCGTCAATGAATAAGGTAATGTAGCAATAATCATGTCCAAGCTTATGCCGTCAATACCTTGCGCATTGGAAGTCAGAGCCAGGATGGCCTTAGAAATTAAAGTATCATTTACTGGTTTTAATACTAAAGTTGCATTAGTATGTCTATTACGTTCATAATAGGCCAGCATAGTGGGACTGTAAGTAATATTACCAGGGAGGGTTAAAAAATGGTTATTGATTTTATTTGGGTCGTCAAAATGGTCAGGTGTGACATTTTTTTTATTACATTGAGGCAGAGCTACGTCCTTGAGTGTTTTCCATAATTTTTTAGGATTATTAAGATTACAATTTACGCGGTTTTCAAAGAAACAGCGCCTCTCCTGGTACAAACTGACATTTACAAGATGCTTAAGATCTTTATATTCTTGCTTATGTATGTCACGTTTACTTTTGGAATACTTGGCGTGTGCTTGGTCGCGTAATTGCATCATGTATCTAACATTGCTAGTGAGCCACGGCTTCTGTTTCTCCTTAATCACTACAGTTTGCAAAGGCGCATGTTTGTCAAATACCGCCATTATTAATCTGGTGAATTCTTTTACGATTTCATTTACATCCGACGAATACGACACATTAGTCCAATTTATTAATTCTAATTCTAAATTAAATTTGCAAATGTCAATTGTTTTTAATGATCTTGTTATAATTTTGCGGGGCGGTATTTTCGGTTTTTTAATTTTTAATTCGGCTGTCACAATAGCATGACTACAAAGGTCGGGGATATGATCGACAGTCACTGATATTTTTGAGGGGTCAATATCGGTACACACTAGGTCAATTGCGGTCGAAGAGTCACTAGTAAAATGAGTGGGGACGTTAATAATATTCTTTAAAAGGGTACATGTCAAAAAATTGTCCAGTTTTATTCTATTCGCGCTCGGCAGTAAAGTGTTTATATTAAAGTCCCCTAAAAAAATTACATGGTCAAAATTAGAAAAACTCAAGATGGACTCCATTAGAGCATCCAAGAACGTGTCGCAATCGAGCCACGGTGGTCTGTACGCTGTGCCGATAGCTATCCTCGTGGAGTTTACCCTGACAGAGACCCACATCTGTTCGACCTGCTCGGGCGCAGGAGGGTGAGGCTCGGTGACGGCGCGCACGCCGTGACGTACATAGAAACCTACCCCACCGCCTCGCTGCCGCACGGTGCGCGGCCGCGGCACGTGCCGGAGTCGATATCCCGGTAATGCGGGCGCCCGCCCCTCTTCCCCGTCTTGTAGCCACGTCTCGTTTATGCATATAATATCTGGAGATAATTTAGCAAACGCGGCCTCGAACTCATCATGTCTAGTCCCAAGCGAGCCGGCATTAAGCAAACCAATTTTAAATATTGTCTTAGGCATGGCGGAGACAGAACAATATTATAGTGATTGTGTAGTGTGAAATTATATTATTGTATGCAATGGGTAAGTAGAACAGTGTTTTAATATTCATATATAAAAAATGGTTGTACATATTGTGTGATAGCGTGGAGAGGTGAGTTACTTTGTTTGAACACCTAGTTTCTACCATATAAATAGAATTAATAGTTTCGATCCGCTGCGACTGAATACTTAACACATAATATCTTATGAAAAGGAAAGACGACACGAGAATCAAATTATTTGACCCAACTAAGTCTATACAAAAGTTTTAATGTCCTCTTCTGTACGCAAAACATGACGGGGAGAACCATTTTCCTTACGGGCGTAAATACGTCCATCTCTGGTTCATATAAAACGCCAGTGTGCCGCCCGACCAGCGTCGCGGGCCATGGCGAAGAGTGCTCTGTTTCCCTTCGTCAACCTTTCATTAATGTAGAAACGGCGCGGTTCGTGTGGCGGCAGTCCGAGCTCGGCGGTAGTGGCGCCGCGACGCACGCGCGCACTCTGCAGCAGCTGATCCCGGAGCGAGCGTCGCGTTAACCGCACCACTATGGGGCGCGGGGTGGGTGCTCGGGCTCCCTCGACCAACCCACGCCTTGGTCCGACACGCACCGCACTGACGATGTCACGCTCCTCCATCGTCATACCCAGCTTGGCCGCCGTCGACATCACAAGATGACCCACTGATTCCCCTTCGAGCTCCGGGACACAGGTGATCTCCACGTCATTGACGAGGAGCTCCTGTTCCCTGTCATTTAATTGGTTGCGTAGATCAATTAAGGCCTCGGACATTTTCGTCCCGTCTGATGCGCTCACCTTACGTTCGAGGGCAGAAAAATCTTCCCTTAGCTTTGCGTTTTCGCTACGAAGGGCTGCTACTTCCTCACGGACACTTTCTCGTAGTTTTGTAAGGATAGCATTAAACTCTCGAGCTTGGAGTCGAGAAGCTTGCCAAACATGTCGTATGTGATGACCTGTTCGCCGGTAGCTGAAGACGCCGAGATGCCGATATCCGTCGGGAGCTTCTCCACCGTTGATGGAAACGCGCTCGCCTGCTCAGCCGGTGGCGCAGGCGGAACCGGCCGCTGCTCGAATTGTTTCCGCGTGGGAGTCTCGTCCCCTCTTCTGCGACTGCTGACGTTGTCGCAGCCGGGGCACAGCCATACCTTTTTTTTAGCTCTCGATACGTGGCGGTTGTCATATTAACGCAGAGGTAATGGTACCCCTTCGTGCACAAGCAGCATTTAAGAGCTTCATTGCTAGGGGCAGGTGCTAGACAAGCTTCGCACTTCATTTCTCCAAAACGTGTATCAACGCGTAGTTAGACTCAGAGTCTCTGAGAGACAAGCCAGTCGGCACCGCGGACGTGCAATGTCTGTTCTCGGCGGCGGTCTTTGCCCAAACAGCCGGCACGGTCGATGAATCACAGTCACTTCAGGCAGCAGTGGAGTTTCGTCGTTGTGTCGTAGCGTTACCGTGATTTTCGTTTGCAGGGATACGTACACAAAACCGTTAGGGGCAATCACCGCACTGTTTAGTTTTGTTTAAATACACTTTATTTGCGTAGCTTAATTGATTGCTTATATGTACACTATATTCACGGGCACATATATTGACTAATAAACCATTTACGGAGATCAGAGCTACTTTAACACTATTTTTAGTATTAACTTTAAGGCGGAGATGACAGTATAGATGCTTATTAGTAAAGCGTCAAAGACTAACCTCTTCAATATGATAAACCTACATAAATTATAATACACAAATAAATAAATAAAAAATATTATTAAGCGGCACTTGTTTAAACCTACCTCAATAAATGTAAAAATATAATGTATATGTAAATTTATGAATAAGCAGCTCCTTAACTCAAAAATCTTTAAATATTAAGATTAGAAGTTAAGTTCATGCCATGTAATGTATATAATTTTTCTTTGAAATAAACAGCTTAAATTTTTTTTTTTTTATAAATAACAATAATACGTATCTACATGTGTTGTAGATAATTACTGATATGATAACACTTATAAATAAATAATAATAAACTCACGCCCGTTATCCCCGAAGGGGTAGGCAGAGGCACCAGTCTCTAGAACTGGACCCACGTTTTGCCGAGTTTATTAGGTCCCAAACGTGACAAGTGGCAAGCCTGTCGCCGTTATCCGGGCACAATTTATCAGCGAATGGTGTTGCTGTACAAACAAACACTTACTTATACATAAATGGTGATAAGTTACTGCTTATTCTGCAAATCGTAGTAAAAGTCAAAAACTTTCTTTTTGAAGATGACAAAGGTTGGAGCCACACGAATGTCCAGCGGCAGGCTGTTCCACAAGCGAATCGCGGTCACTGTAAAAGAGTTCGAATATCCCGCCGCATTATGCTCTGGGGTACGGAGGAGATGAATCCGGGACGACCGCAGAGGGCGGGCGCCACTGTGGAGATAAACAAAGCGTTCCCTGAGATAGGAAGGGGAGCAAGTGTTATTCAACAAATTGTAGAGAGTGGACAAGGTATGGGCATTCCTGCGGAAACGGATGTTTAGTCATTTGAGCTGTGAACGAAAATGTGAGATGTGATCATACTTACGCAGTCCGAAAATGAATCGAATGCATAAGTTGAGAAGTCTATCGAGTTTGCTTAACAGCTCCTCACCTAGGTCAGGGTAGCATACGTCAGCATAATCGATAATGGGGAGGAGCAATGAATTGACAAGCGTAACCTTGGCTGAGGATGGAAGAAACTTCTGTAAACGCCTAAGGGAGTGCATTGAGGCAAAGACTTTCCTATTTATCTCAGCCACATGCACATCCCACGACAAATCACTCTGGATATGTAGGCCAAGATCCTTCACCTTGCTGCAGTAAGAGAGAGGAATACCATTAAACTGCACCTTCGGAAGAGAGGCTAAATCTAGTCTGCCGATGAGGGCCTTGCTTCCGACAAACATCACCTGAGTTTTGGAAGGGTTCACAAGAAGACCGTACTTGACGGTCCACTGTCTAATGGACTCCAGGTCATTAGTCATTGAGGCGATAGCGGTATCAATATGCTCCAGTTTAAAAGACGTGTATAGTTGGAGATCGTCTGCATACAGATGATAGGAACTGAAGTGGACAACAGAGACGAGAGTATTAATAAATACGGAGAAAAGAAGTGGAGAGAGCACGCCGCCCTGAGGTACACCGGCAGTGACATCGCACCAGTCTGAAAATATTGTTCCCAGACGGATGCGTTGCCGGCGTCCTGAAAGATAGGACGTGAACCACTCAGCCACGGGCCCCGAAATATTTAAGGATCTGAGGACAGCCAGGAGAATTTCGTGATCTACACAGTTAAAAGCGTTGCTAAAATCCAGCAGTGTGAGAAGGGTTACACAACGATCATCTCTGGCGTGGCGGAAGTCATCGGTAATTTTAATTAGCGCAGTACAGGTGCTATATGCTGGGCGGAAACCTGATTGGAAGGAATTAAGGAGATGGTTTTTACGTAGATAATATGAGAATTGTCGGTTTACAACCCGCTCTAGCACTTTCGATAGGAAAGGTAGAATAGAGATGGGACGATAATGTTTAAATTCACAAGGGTCAGATATTTTGGGGATAGGCACCATGTACGCGATTTTCCATTCACTGGGGAAGGAGTAGGAGGACAAGGAATAATTAAGGATGAAAACGAGGCAGGGTAGGATATAATCTATGATGGGGAGAAGAAGGTCGCGGCTGATACCGTCATGACCAACTGCTTTACTGGGGATAGACAGGATAATCCTTTTTACTTCGGAGCCCGAGACTGGAGTAAAAGAAAAGCCAGAAGTGGAGGGCAAAGGGGCAGATGCAATCTGCCTAATGGTATGTTCCTTGAGTATGGGGTCGATACAGTGTGGAGCGGAAGCAAAGTGACTGTATTTCTATACAAATATGACCATATTTCTGAATATAGAACTAAGCTCAAGTGGCTCCCTATCCGTCTCCGCCGGAATACACACATTGTTTCTCTCCTCTATTGCATTCTGTTCAACCCAGCTATCCCATCCTATCTCAAAGAGCGATTCGAGTTTCTTCATTCCTCTCATAGCCTGACTCATCGCTCGTCCCAAAACCTTCTCCTTAAAACTCCATCACATAGGACAACATTTTATGCCTCCTCCTTCACGGTTAAGGTAGTCCATTTATGGAACGACCTGCCCGTGGAAGTGAGAAAAGCAAAGTCCTTGAATTTTTTTAAGGCTTTGGTGAAATCCCACTACCTTCCTTCTTAATAGAATGTGTGGAAAACGTCCCCTGCCTCTGCAAAACCCAGGAATTTTAATAAAGCACTGCGTCACGTCCATTGGCCATTATAATCGGATGAAGTGGAGAAGCATAATCCGGCATCCGATATTTTTCTCATGAATGATTCCGGTTCCGACGCCGGACCGGAGCAGTGCAGAAAGGGCCTAAGAGAGCGTATTTTACCCTCCATACCTTTTATATTGCGGAGTATGGAAAATCACAAAAAGTATCTCGGGTGTTTCTAAACACTTACCTCGCATGTACACGCTTGGAGTTGTACATTATCCCCGATGAATAACCGACCTTGCCCCTTGCATCCGTCGCAGACATTCTGCCCAATACCGCATTGGAATTTGTTTTCTCGTGTATAGACACTGTTCCACCAAAACCGTGTGTCACACAAACATTGGCGGGCATGCACAATACGCTACAAAAAAAAAAAAAAAATTAAGCTGTTTATTTCAAAGAAAAATTATATACATTACATGGCATGAACTTAACTTCTAATCTTAATATTTAAAGATTTTTGAGTTAAGGAGCTGCTTATTCATAAATTTACATATACATTACTACTTGACTCGTATCAAATTTGACGCGATAAATGGATATTTCCTGTAGTATCTAACGTAAGAAACCGAAGTATATTGACTTTGCTAAGTAAATATGCAGGATGGCTGCAAAATTTGCAAATTAAAAAAATATTTTTCGCTTATCGGAACGGTGAAAACACTATCCGCCATCTTGAAAGCACCTTTGGTTGTAAACAAACATCTGTCAGTCGTGCGTGCGTACGTTCTATTGTGATTTGGATTGGATTTAGTGCTTTTGCAAAAACTCTTCTTGTGCAGTTAGTGTCTTATCATTTTATTGATAAGCGCAATCATGGACGCTGGATTCGTGGAAGCTGATAGTACCAATTTGCCAAAACCAAACCAAGCATTATTACAGCTAAAAACAGTTTCTGTTTTGTTGGTAGAAAACATAAAATTTTGCGATAGCAATATTTTTCTTCCTTCTTCTACAATCTGTCTGATCATCAAGCACTGTGCTCAAGAATAAAAACGTATATTTACCGTGGAAAGCCTCTTTCATTACAAACATTGGTGCCGAAACAAAGGACAAGGATCGGGGGACGTTATTTATTGGAGGCAGCAACTTCGCAAGGATATTTAGTGAGTTTTTGCAAAATAAAAATCTTGCGCATGAGGTCTTGTCGTCATTCGCAAAATGGCGTCCTGAAGCAACTCTTGGTGAGAGAACGAGAGCGCGCGATACAGCTCATCAAGTGCGAGCGAGACAACGAAAGAGCAAGGTACCACGGCGAGCTTGACGGCAAAGTTGGCAGCGACAATATCCCGTGTGGCAATATACATAGAAATTTTTCTTCCACACGGTTCACTGTCAATCCGTGAACAATATATTATCTGTGATCAGAGAGTAGACTACAAGCATCAAAACCTGTCACTTCAAAAAAAAAAGCTACCACGTTGCTTTTTTTCGCAAATTGCGACTATTTCGATAGAAAAACAGGTCAATTCAACAATTGGCGCAGTTACATTACGTACAATTCGAAGTAAATTGCGAAAGGAATGGCGCCCACCATACCAGCTACGTCGGCTAAGGCCGCCTCGGAACAAACCGACGATGACATGAGACGCAAGCGGGCGATGATAGGACAGTTTAAGGGGCAGCTAACACGTGCTGAGAAATATGCCGCAGAGCAGGCTGGGCAAGTTTTGATAGAGGAGGACGCGGTCATGATGCGGCTGGAGCTGCTACGCAATGGACTCCAACGTTACAAAGAGGTTGCTCTGGAGCTGCAGCTACTGGTGGAGGAGGATGACGATCAGTGCTTCGAAGAGGATGACGTGGAGGAAAGGTGCCTGGCAGTAATGGCTCAACTGAAAAGCATCCTGCGAAATTCTGTGAGGCCTACAGCAAGACCACAGGATCTAGAGGCACAGAAGGAGCAAAACTTCACTGCAGTCATGGAGGAATCCACATCAGTGTCTCAACACAACAGGTTGCCGCAGTTGGACATACCATACTTTGATGGGAAAAACATCACTACTTTCAAGCCATTCATCGACATTTTCTATGCGGTAATTGATAGTGACATTAGATTAACGCCAATCCAAAAGTTGTTCTATCTAAGAAAATATGTAAAAGACGAGGCTTCACTTCTTATTGAGGGTTTGCCATTGGTGAATGAGTCATATACACAAGCAATAAAACTTCTCAAAACTAGGTATGAAAACAAAAGCATTCTAATAACGCACCATGTTAACTTAATTTTGGATTTTCAGCCAATTTCAAGGGGTACCTCAGCTGAGCTTAGGCAGCTGGTCTCAAGTGCTCGACAACAACTAGGTGCTCTGCAGGGCTTAGGTCAGCCAGTAAATCATTGGGACATGCTAATGATTCCCATAATCATACGAAAGTTAGATAGTTACACTATCCGAGCGTACTATGCAGAGAGGGATCAAGCAAGCCTGCCAAACCTGGAAGATTTTTTAGCATTCATTGAACGAAGGGCAATCAGTTTTGAGGAAACCAATATAGCATCAGGTAAGACTGCTCCCTCTGCTCCTTTGAGATTCAAAAGTACCAATTTGGTCAGCGTTAAAGCAGGAATAAAGTCATGCTTATTTTGTCAATCAAATGATCATAAGCTGTTTGCTTGTAAGCAATTTCAAATGTTAGGCTCACGAGAAAGGGTAGACTTAACTGATAAAAAGCATTTATGCAAAATATGTCTGAATTCACACGACAAAAAATGTGTTTTCCACTTTAAATGTTCAGTGTGTAAAAGTAGGGAACATAATTCACTTTTGCATGTAGACGATGGGGTGTGTAATCTAATAAATTCAAAAACAAGCAAAACCAGTACCACGCCTGATGGCATGGTGCTGCTGCCTACAATTAAGGTCAAAATACCAACAAATGATGGTACGTACATAATTGCTAAAGGCTTAGTTGACAGTGGTAGTCAAATGTCATTCGTGACCACCAGTTTAGTAAATAAACTTGGTGCACAAACATTTAATTATAATGTGAATGTAACAGCTCTTGGTCAAAAGCAGAAACCTGTTACCAAGGCTGTCAATTGAGGCTTACATTCCAGGCACAATGATTATCAATGCAATGCATTGTTTTCTGTGGTGGACAACATCACAACATTTCTGCCACAGACAAGATTTAATATCTCAAACTTAGCCATTCCAGATGGAATAGAGTTAGCCAATGATGAGTACAATGTCCCAAGTGAAATATCATTCTTAATTTCAGCTGACATAATGTTCAAAATAATGATGCCAGGAAAAATTGAATTAAACAAGGGAAATCTCATTCTGCTACCAACTAAATTTGGCTACATAATATCTGGCAATATAGAAGCAAAAAACAATTGTTTTTTAGGCCAACGCTGTTCTAATCAAGTTTCATTGCATGCGGTGATGGAAGATAAGGTTGATAGCGTGTTACAAAGATTTTGGGAGGAGCAGCATGTCCCTCAAGTAGGCACAATACTCACAGATAAGGAGAGCCTGTGTGAAGGTGAGTTTTGTAAAACTGTTCAATTGATAGATAACCGTTTTCAGGTCAGCCTTCCCCTCAAAACCCCTGTAGAAGATTTGAAAATAGGAGACTCATTTTCCATAGCTTTACAAAGGCTCAACAGCTTATGCCAAAAATTCAAAGCAGACCCCCAGTTAAAATTAAATTATACAAAATTCATAAAGGAGATAATAGACCTGGGGCATGGTAAAATCATAGACCTGAGTAAAATAAATATACCTTTGGACCGCTGTTACTTTTTGCCGCATCATGCAGTCATAAAAGAAGATAGTACTACAACGAAGCTTCGTGTGGTATTCAATGCAAACACTAGAACCGGGCTCAAGGTTAGTCTCAATGATGTCCTTGAGGCGGGTCATGTGGTACAAAAAGACTTGTTTGCCATTTTGATATTGTTCCGTACCTATAGGTATGTAGGGCTGTGTGACATCAAGCAAATGTATCGGCAGGTCTTAGTACACCCCTCACAAACGCATCTGCAGCTCATTTTGTGGAAAGAGCATGTCGATGAACCCCTACTCTGTTTACAGCTGCTGACAGTTACATATGGTGTCAAGAGTTCGGCCTTCCTGGCAACCCGCTGCTTGGTAGAGTTGGCTTATCGGTTTGATGAGCAGTATCCACTGGCGGCTTCGGCCTTATTAAATAACACCTATGTTGATGATTGTTTGTTTGGAGCATCTACATTAAAAGAATTAAAACAGGTACGGGATCAATTGATTGACATATTGAGGTTAGGAAGCTTTGAACTGCATAAATGGTGTGCTAATAATCAAGAAATGTTATCAGATATTCCTGAACAAAAACAACACTTTGACAAGGTCCAAATAGGTGCAGGAGAGTTAAAATTAAAGGCTTTAGGACTATTGTTAGACTTAGAGTCAGATTCATTTATATTGTGTAAACCCAAAGGTAAGCTTCCATCTGTATGGACGAAACGTACTGTACTAAGTTTCATAGGTACATTCTTTGACCCCTTGGGATTGGCTGGGCCAATTGTAACTCGAGCTAAAGAATTTCTACAAAAAGTTTGGCAGTCCAAATTAGACTGGAACAGTCCAGTAACAGGATCACTGTTGCTGACTTGGAATGCTTTTGTTCTAGACTTGATGAATATGGAGCCCATATATGTCATGCGTGACACAATGATTTGTAATGCAGTCTATGTAGATCTGGTAGGATACTGTGACGCATGCAGCATATCATATGGCTGCTGTTTATACATAAGAAGTGTGCACGGAGATTAGGTGTATATGCGTTTGTTATGTAGCAAGTCTAGGATAGCGCCATTGAATTCCAAGCTTACTATACCAAAATTAGAGCTCAATGCTGCCCTTTTGTTAGCCAAGTTATATGCGAAGGTCAGTCCTACCATAAGCAAGGTTAAATTTAATAGAAAAATATTATATACTGATTCACAAATTGTGCTCTGCTGGTTGAGAAATGCGCCTGAAAAAGGGCCAGTTTATGTTCATGACAGAGTCAAGACAATAAAAACCCTATCAGAGGGTTGCAGCTGGTTGCACATAGCTGGAACAGACAATCCTGCTGATTGTTTGTCGCGTGGTTTGAATCCATCAGAATTAAAAAGCCATCCGCTGTGGTGGCACGGACATAAGGAAGCAAGAGCTCTCGAATTCGTTCCACAGAGCGCAGTTTGCGAATCAGTCGATATGCCTCATGAAATTTCAATTAGTGTAAACTGCAATGTAATTGAGGAGGTGATCCCAATGTCAAAATATTCTTCTATTGTAAAAATACAACGAATTGTAATTTATGTTTTGCGATTTATGCAAAATTGCAGGGTAGCAAAAGAGAAAAGGGCACAAGCTAGGAACTTGTCTGCCTCCGAATTCAGGCAGGCCATGATTGTCATTATGAAGCAGGTGCAAGGGTTGCATTTCGCTGAAGAAATCAGTTGTTTACAAAATTCTAAACCGATCAAAACTAACTTAAAGCAACTGCACCCCTTCCTTGACAATATAGGTTGCATGCGTGTCGGAGGCAGACTGGAGAAGGCAAACATCCCTTATTCACAAAAATGTCCCATCGTTTTGCCAAAAAACTGTCATGTGTCTAAACTTATTGTTTTAAATGAACACATCGCACGTTTAAAAATAAACCGAAATAAGTCAAAACTTAAGGATTCCTACTTTTAATAATAAACTGAAGTAACTCCCCTCAAATAATAGGTACAATCCGGGCGCCGAGCGAAACAAGGCATAATGGCCGATTTGGAAGATCACCCCTCTCTTTTTTACTAAAGCGCGCGACAACCCATTTCGTGAGACAGTGAGTCATTCAGTGATGCGACGAACACGGTGTTAGGTGGACGTACACTTTTTGTAACTACGACGTATTAAGACGAAATAATTCAGTATATTTGCAAACGCAGGTAAGATTATTCCGTTCCATTTATTACTAAACAAGCACGATTTCGTTTTATTTCACTTTAGTTGAAAATGGTGTTCTATCATTGCATGAAATATTTAGACTTTTTACAGTTTATCTTTAAATTCACTTAAATAGATTACAAAAAAATGTGTTTTAATTCAGTATAGTTTCAAATTAAAAATTAAAATCAGGGAGCAATACAGTTTATGTCTCTTCACTATGAAATCTATAGTCACGTGTGAATAGTATTTGTATTTGATTCTGTTTATTGTTTAAATGATCCAAAAGTCTAAAAGTACTGTTAAGATTATTACAGTATATTACAAAATCCCGTTTTGTTTTATTTTTTCAAATTAGTAATAAAATTAATTTATTGTTCAGTTTATAGTTCTGGTTTGAAGATGACGTCTTATGCATTGAGAAAGAAGCGGTGCCTAAATCTTATTACGTTGAGTACTGATAAAAATACGGACACAGGATTACAAACAAATTGTACGCCAGCTGACACCAAAGTAAGTAATCATTTTATTAAAAAGTATTCAAATTATATTAACCATAAAAATGTACTTAGGTAAGGTATTTTGTACTATTTCAGAGTTTGTCCAATGAAAAAACTGATGAGCAGCATCCTGGACCCGAAAGGTCTCCGCTGAAGGAACTCGTTTCTCCTCACAGAGAGTCTAGATCACCACAACCGCAGTCCAGATCACCCCGCAATGAGTCTAGATCACCCCGCAATGAGTCTAGATCACCCCGCCGGGAGTCTAGATCAACCCGCCGGGAGTCCAGATCACCCCGCAAAGAGTCTAGGTCACCCCGCCGGGAGTCCAGATCACCCCGCAAAGAGTCTAGGTCACCCCGCCGGGAGTCCAGATCACCCCGCAAAGAGTCTAGGTCACCCCGCCGGGAGTCCAGATCACCCTGCAATGAGTCTAAATCACCCCGCCGGGAGTCTAGATCCACGCATAATAAGTCTAGATCATCTTCAAGCAGTTCTTCAGGTTCATCGTCATCAGGCTCGTCTTCCTCTGGCTCGTCTTCCACTGGCTCCTCTTCTTCTGGCTCGTCCTCTTCAGGCTCATCTGCATCTAATAATAAAATATCTTACCAGCGCGAGATAAATACTAATGAATGTGACGAAACAGATCAAGATAAAAAAGTCACTTTTGAAGACAGATGTGATGATAACTCAAATATTCTCGTCACAGAAGATACCCCTTCAAGCGCTACAAGAATAATTTCCAATGTAAGAAGTACCTACCTACATTATTATAATTGTTACTTTAAGATATTATTAAATTAAACTTACCTCGTTATCATCTCAATTCAAGAGTGTTTTCCAGCTTTTCTCGGCATGTTCTCCTCAGCAAACGTCTCTTACTTATTTACTTAACACTTACTTGCTTATTATACTTACCTTTATTTACCTTCTATTTCAGAATGAAGAAAATGTAGCATGCACTACTGTAATAAGTACAACTACGAAGAATTTGATAGTGTCATATTCTGATTCTTCTTTTCAATATTCAGACGATAGCGAAAACCAACAGCTAGCACACCAAAAATTTATAAATCTTCCTGATAAAGAGACTGATTTTGAGGCTATTGTGAGTCCCGAACAACATAATCTCGAAGAAGTTTCGGTTAGTATATTTGAAATAAGAACAGTTAACTCTTTTAGTTTTATAACGCATAGCATTGAAACAGCATAGTTTATAGTAAACTTTGTTATTTACAGGATCCATTTAGCTGTCGAGTGAATCTGAATGTTCCAAATTATGTGATTTCTCCTGTATACACAGATGAAAGCGACATAGATCTGAGTGACGATGACCCTAGTTATGTGCAAACGATTGACTCCAGAAACAAACAAAAAAACTTTTTGTTTTCATCGTCATCTGGACCTTCATCCAGTTCCTGTGATTCTGATAGTTCAAATACAAAGATAGTAAGAGGCCGGAAACGACTGAGAGACACTTCAAAATGGAAACAGAACAAAGTCAAACGTTTACGTAACAGCGGTCATTCTTACACCTCTGTATCAAAAACGGGAAAAAAGATTCCAGCTCGCTGCCTTCAACCACCTTGTACGGAGAAATGCAAACTTGAATGCGCAAAGAAAATTGGTACGGACACTAGATATCAGCTATTTACACAATATTGGAGTTTGAACGATTTGTATCAACAAAGGGCTTACATTAAATCATCTATGGTAGATATTAAACCAAGATATCAGTATACTAATGCAGAAAAGCCCAGGAACCCAAACAAAGCATATTATTTCACTATTGACAGTCGACCAATTAGAGTTTGTAAAACTTTTTTTAAAGGCACACTAAATATTTCGGATCGATTGATATTCACCACACAACGAAAAATAAATGAAAATAACTTTTTAGAAGAAGACCTACGTGGTAAGCATGGAAACCACAAAAAAATTAATCCAGAATTAATTAAAGACATCAAAGACCACATCAATTCCATCCCTCGAATGGAATCACACTATGTTAGAGCTTCTACGTCAAAAGAATACATAGATGGGGGAAAGACAATCAAAGATCTTTATGATGATTTTAAAAAAATACAAACACAAAACAAGAAAGAGACAGGAAATTATATAAACTACTATAACGTATTTACAAAAGAGTTTAACATATCTTTCTTTCAACCTAAAAAAGATATGTGTGATCTTTGTTTGTCTTACGATAACTCGGCTGCTGACCAGAAAAGAGAGCTTAAGGAAAAATACGACCAACATCTTGAAGAAAAGATATTATGTAGGAATGAAAAAAGGGTAGACCGAAAAAACGTTACTGCTAATAACAAAGTAGCAGTTTATGATTTACAAGCTGTGTTACAGTGTCCACGTGGTGACTCGTCAGCGTTCTATTACAAGTCCAAACTTAATAGTTATAACCTGACAGTTACTGAGTTATCTAAGTTAGATACTGAGTTAGATAAAAAAGGCGCTTTTGACGCTGTACATAGCTATTTTTGGACTGAATCTGATGCAAAGCGTGGAGCTATCGAAATAGGTACGTGTGTTTGGAAATACTTGGAGGAAATTGCCAAAGACGCTGAACGTCCAATAAACATCATATTTTATTCTGATAACTGTGCTGGACAGAATAAAAATAAGTTTATAATGTCAATGTACATGTATGCTGTTTATCAATTTAATTTTCAAAGCATCACTCACAAATTCTTAATCCGAGGCCACACGCAGAACGAGGCCGATAACATACACAGCTTAACAGAAAAAGAAGTCAGTAAAAATCTAAAATCCGGCCCGATATACACCCCAGTTCAATACATAACGCTCATAAAAAACTCAAAAAAAAGTAAGCCACTAATTAATGTCCATGAGCTATCGTATGATAGTATTCTGGACTTCAAAAAGCTGCAAGAGGAATGGGGCTTTAATTATGGTACGGATGAAAGCGGCCAAAATGTCAACTGGAATGATATTAAGGTATTAAAGGTCACAAAAGAAAATCCTTTTTTATTTCACTACAAGACATCATACAAGGAAGAAAACTTCAAGCAGGTGAATGTGCGAAATAAAAGAAGAAAGATGAAATTGGCCACAGAAATACGCTTAAACGCAGCATATACGCAGAGGCAGGAAATAAGTGCCAACAAAAAGAAGGACTTGAAAGAATTAATAGCGAAAGGTCTGATTCCATCTTATTACGCTGGATTTTATAACTCAATTTTTAACATTTGATAAGCATTTTTGGAGTAATTTTTTTGTATTTTTTAAGTATTAATCTAATTGCAACCAACGAGACTGATTCAGACTAACGGGTTAACCTACAGTTATGCTGATTTTAATTGTGATAATAATTATAATTGTTGTTTGTTACCTTATCTAGTTCAAGTAGTTATCTAAGAAGCTTTCGTTTCATAAATTTTCTAATAAAGTTTAGTAAAGTTAGATCTCAAAAAGCATTCGTGATGCTATTGACTGTTAAGTTTTAATTTGTATTTTTATTATAACATTATTAAAATGTTAATCATATTGATTAGTATGTGCAGTGAAGAACAGTTTACGCTATACTTACCAAATGCCTAAAATATCTTCTTCGACTAGCTTCTGGAGCCTTAGAATACACCCGAAAAAACTCTTCACTATACTTATTTGTTCAAGTTCCTATTACGACTGATTACTTTTACTGAAACTATTATTAAGATAACCAAAGCAGTTTTGATAAAACTTTAAAACTAAACATTATTAAATATTAAAAAGAATAAAGACTTTTAACAAAATATTTCTGTATTTTAATTTTTACTTTAATACATAAGTGTAATATGCAACAAACTTACAAATAGACTTTATAACTTTTTAATAATAAACTGAATTATTATGGATTAGTTTGCAAAGATTTACAAAATGTATCATTTATTTTTATACTAAACAGGCATAAGTCGAAACTTTATAAAACAAATATATTTCTTTAATTTTATATAAATAATTTCATTAAACTGGTTACTCAATTGTGTCCGCTATACATTGCCCTACAATTATAGACCAAAAAAATAATGATAACACCAAAAACACGTAAGATACATCAAAACATTTTCAACAAGGCAGAGACTCAAAAACTTTGACAGCGATTTACCAAAAAATATACTTTTTGACTTATTTCGGTTTATTTTTAAACGAGCGACATGTCATTGATGCATTCAGGGCTAAGATTGACAAGTCTAGCTCAAAAATATTACATTGTTGGAGCCACAGTGCTGGTAAAAAGTATAATAAACAAGTGTGTCCGCTGCTTTAGATTCAGGGCAAAAAATGCTAAGCAACTTATGGGTATGCTGCCTCGAGATAGGGTGGTTCAGGACAAAGTTTTTAATAAGGTAGGGGTTGATTATTGTGGACCATTTAAAATAAAACAATCCTCCATTAGAAGGTCATATGTTAGCAAAGGCTATGTATGTATATTTGTGTGCTTTATTACCAAATGTGTTCACATCGAATTAGTGTCAGACCTTACCACAGATTGCTTTTTAGCCGCTTTCAAATGATTCTGTTCTAGGCGAGGCATGCCAGTGACTGTTTACTGTGATAATGCCTCTACATTTAAAGGTGCAAATAACCAATTAAGGCAATTGTATGAGCTTCATAAGTCTCAGCAGCATCTTGATACTGTAAATGATTATTGTGCATGTAAAGGTATAGATTTTAATTTTATACCCAGTTATTCCCCGACCTTTGGTGGGTTATGGGAGGCGTCGGTCAAATCAGCGAAATATCATTTTAAACGTGTCATTGGCGATCTACTTCTTACGTATGAACAGTTTAATACTATAATAATACAAGTTGAAGGTGTTCTCAACTCGAGGCCAATCACTCCACTTTCAAATGATATTACAGATCTTTCCGTTTTGACACCGGCCCATTTTCTTCTGAACAGGTCCATAACTGCGCCCCCCGAGCCAGAAATAACTGCATCTAACATTATTTCACTGCGCTTTTGGAAAAAATGTAATAAAATACAACAGGATTTCTGGCGCGTGTGGCATAAATCTTATTTGTCTCAAATGCTTAGTAGGCCAAAGTGGCAAAACGTTAATGCGAATCTAAAGGAGGGAGCGTTAGTGTTATTAATAGGAGATAATTGTCCACCATTACAATGGCCTGTGGCCAGGATAACGCAAGTGTTTAAGGGTGATGATGGTCATGTCCGGGTGGTTGAAGTTAAAACTTCCACTTCTTGTCATAGAAGGGCCATAAATAAAGTGGCTGTATTACCAATATATTAAGTTTTTGTTGATGTTTTTTGATACATAGGTATCCGCTAAATTAATAAAGTTAAGATATTTGTTATGTTAATACCTGTGCTTAGGATAGGATACATAATTATCGCTAAATTGATAAAGTTAAGATATTTGTTATGTTAATACCTATGCTTAGGATAGGATACATATCCGCTAGATTAGTAAAGTTAAGATAGAAATGTAAAATATGTCAAGCATTTCTTGAAATAAGTTAAGTAAATACTTAAACCGGTTTCAGCCGCTATGTTTCTATGTAAATGTTTCAGTTTTCTATTGTTCTTTTTTTTAACGCCATTAGATAGCCTAGGATAGCCTGGCTGGCAGTTTATGTTGGTAGAAAACATAAAATTTTGCGATAGCAATATTTTTCTTCCTTCTTCTACAATCTGTCTGATCATCAAGCACTGTGCTCAAGAATAAAAACGTATATTTACCGTGGAAAGCCTCTTTCATTACAAACAGTGTACATTGATATTACAGGACTTACATTAAAGTGATCTTCACATAAATACACCCAAGTTTCAGTCGATAAAGAATCGGGGTCTCTCTTGGCAAGTTTGAGCCAAGTTTTTCGTATGTTTATTTCACTGGGCACACGAATCCGCGACTTCCCGGCGGTCTTTATTGACGTGTTTTTGCAGTCTCGAATAATGCAATAATGATAATTGATATATTTTGCATGTAAACTCGATGAAATCATGAATGCGTTGTTGTTATTTCACTATGCTCACAGATCACTAACAGATTTTAGGACTAGGACTTAGGAAAGATCGTTTCACCAAACAAGTCCCACGGTAAAATCCTTAAGGCCATAACAATAAAAGCCAAAATTCATTAACTCATACTTCTTTCGTGGCACGAACTCTACCTATGTTGAATGTCAAACTTTGTTTACAAAAATAAAGGACTTCAAACCATAGACAAAAATGGCGGACCGCGTTTTTGGCTGTTTAGCAAAGCAACGTTTTAAAATAATGTTTTTGTTGCTTTTAGGTCCTCAAAAAATATACAAAAATATTTTTTGGTCTAATGGAAGAGATATTTAGCATTAAAGACTAGTGGCGGAAACAGTTTTTGTACGCAAGCATTTGTTCGTCCTGTAATGCGGTGTTTAAAGAGTTATTTAAAAAAACTTTTTTTCTTAGTGTTTGTGTGTGTAAAAAATATTTTATTTAAGCCACATGTTCTGCAGCGGACTGACGGAGCCAACATGATCAATTGCGATCTTAAATTTGACGAACCCCGGGCATACAGCGTGTACGTATGTAGTTTATGGACGTACGCGTATATAACAAAATAATGGACATAGATTGTGGCTCCGCCACTAAAAACTCGTTCACTTAGGTTGGCAGTAGGTCCACCAAACCTTCAGATACATTACGGGCGACTTCGCAATAAAAATATAAAGGTAGACTCGCTGTCAACTGTACTCGGAAAATACATTTCGGACGTACTGCATGTACGTAGGTACGTATTAAGTTTCCTAAGTATGTACCAATTTTTAGTGGCTCCTCTCAGCTCCGCTGTATGTCAAGTCATGTTATGTTATGACCATTATTTCGTAATCTAGGTACAGTCTGTTAGCTTTTAGGATATACCTCCGCTGCACTATTATGTATTCTGTGCCGCTATCGGATAGAATCGGATATATTCGTGTAATAGAAATATCGGAAGTAATATGACACTTACACTTACATAACTTTTTAAAATAGTGAAGAAATGTTTTATACAGAGCATGAAGTAGTATTGCACTCGCGTTATTTCGGCGAAAACCGAAGCCTACTCTAAAGCCCGAGGTATATTCTAAAAGACGACGTACGTCCATAGCATACGAACGCTTTACGTCCGAAGTAGGTACCTAAATAACTTTAGTTAGGTATATTTGATCGCTATCAATTGTGGTGGCTCTGTGGCCATAAGTTTATAATCATCCCAATTTTCCAAAATTCACGACCCAACGAAACAAATGTTTGCGCACAGTTGAAAGAGCAAGTCTTTGGCCGGCTTCACATCACACGATAAACATAACGATACCTACGTACATCATCGCACTGGTAGTTAATATCGTCGTCTAAAAGTGTTAAGCTGCTAACTCCAAAAGTACACATTTTCAGGAGACTAATACTACTAGTACTTTGTGAGAACTGAGTGAGCACACGTTAAATATTGGATATTTTTTTTATCTTTTTACAAATGCAACTTTTACAATTCTTTTAGAACTTTTACTAAATGAACAGCATCCTTTTTCTATTTTTAGAAGGGTGCTCACTCAATCCACACGCACACATAAAACCATCCTATTTTTACATCAGGCAATGAAATGAAAAACTGAAAATACCATTTTCGATGAAATTCGGTGAAAATTTCGTCGAAAACGGTATTTTTAGTTTTTCATTTCATTGCCTGATGTAAAAATAGGATGGTTTGTTTTATTAGTCTCCTGAAAACTTGTACTTTTGGAGTTAGCAGCTTAATAAACGATTAGTTGTTGTGCATGTACCTATACTAGATATATGCACAACAACTAGCTGATTAAAATACGAAAGGGAGGAATATAAACATCATTATGCTTTCGTTGCGTATTTCAAATCATCATCAATCGACTTAGTCACTTCATCGCCAGTTTTGTGAATTTTCCGAATGCCTCTTTTAATGGACCCTAGCGGACAGTGGTAAGTAATGATGTGGCACATTGTTTGCACCTCTCCGGTGGAATGTACCTAACTTCCACCTATAATACGTGGCACAGGTGGGCCCATAGTTAAGCCTGTATTACACCGGGGCAACACTGTGCGGCATTGCAGCATGCCACAAGGCCTGCGGCTGCGACTGTTTGCCACATGACGCAAGGTGTTGCCATGTCACGCGGTTCTTGCAACAATGTGCGACGTTATATACTTGTATGGGATGAACGTAACTACAGATTATACTGCCTGTGAGGAGTGTTTTAGAGAAATCGTATAGGAAAAGACCTAATTAAACTTAGGTATTATAGGTAGGTAACTACTAAGGTATTGACGACACAAGGCTATAAAAAAATAATTTAAGACTACGAGTCAATTAAATGAATCTTAACAAGACAAAGATATAATACTGAGCAAATCGTGATTTACGTGAATTTCTGAATTGAGAATTTCGCTAAGTAACTACATAACTTTAGTTATGTCTCGCCAAATTTATCATAGAAGAGCATGACATAACCTTACCTACTTAAGTATTTACTTAGTGCAAATTCTCGATTCAAAAATCGGCCGTAAGTAAGGTAAGTAAGTGGGCTGAAAATCGCTCTTGATAGACTTGTGAATTATTGACATATTATTGCAGAAATATACGTAGGAAGGCGTCATTGGTTAATGTATTAACCAAGGATATTAAACGTTCTTGGTATTAACTTAATACAACTTTATTAGGTACAGAACGTCTAATATTTAAAAAGTGTGTTTTTCAGGACTTTGTGTAAAAAATTGTATGGGAATCTATACATAATGTGTCATAACTCGAGTATCGCACAATTCAATATTCCCTTCGACACGATTATTCTCCATATTTTTTTGACTTATCGCACAGTGCCCACTCATGCTACTTTGGTCGAAAAAAAATAAAATCTATTTTATTGAAATCATGAGGTAAATTGAACGTCTACTTACTGACGTTGCAACTTGTTACTGCCATAGTATTATGTCCTATGGTATACTTACTAATTTAGGGCCAGGCACCAGACATTGAGACTATCTTCATCTTACAGAAGAGAGCGATCCGATTTATTTACAAGCTAGGTAGTAGGCTAGTAAGCTAGTAGGGACTCGCTAAGAGATTTTTTCGAAGAAACTAGGTAACATCTTAACAGTTGCAAGCCAATTCATTTATGAAAATGTTATGTACGTTCGGAAAAATATTAAAGACTTCGAAATTGTCATTTCCACGATTTAGACTTGCAAAAGTCAATACTTCCTCTATGGGGCACTGTATAAGGTTCTATAACAAGATTCCCCAAGATATATTAGAGTTACCTCCATCGCGGTTTAAGAATTGTGTTAAGCACAATCTTTGCAAAAAAGCTTACTAATCTACGATTATTTAGAAGACAAGGATGTCTGGCATTAAATAGTAGTTTATTATTAAATTTAATCAGAGGATAAATGTGTCTAGTGTTCAACACATCCAAGAGTATATATTTTTCAGTCTGTAATTTAGGCTAAAACTGTTTTGAAAAGAATAAATGTGGAGTTTCTTTGTTAGCTTCTTCTCCACGTAATCTATTAATTGTGAAACTAACATCATGCCGTGTCATAACTATAATGCCGTCATCCCACATCTGGCCAATTTTGAGTTAGCAATACCATCGTGATCAGAAAAAAAATCTCTATCGATCTGTCTTTTCCGTATTTTTGTATCTGTCATAGTTTTAAAGATAAAAAAAAACTAAAACGCCGTCTTGTAACTTTATTTCACATGTTTATTCAACTTAAATGCGGTTTATACACATTGTTTAGCTAAAAAGCCATCAAAGGCCTATAGTTCATGTTTTTGATTCTAATGTATCGTCAAGGTAACTCTTAATTGCCGTCAACTGATAACAGTTGTCTATAATGCGGTCATAGGTCTAATATTTCATTGTTGTTAAACTTTTGTTTAAATTATGGTTATCTAATGTGAAGCTTTATAGCCGTCAATTACAAAACGTTGACTTAAATGTGGTCAAAGGCGGTTCCCGGCATTATAGTGTAAAATAAATTCATTTTTAAATTGCACTTTATTACGCTACCATAGCTAACAGGCAAATTTTCAAAATGAAACGTATTATTTTTACTTGCATTGAAAAGCTTAATTGCCGTCAACCCGCAATGTTAGACTATAATGCGGGCAATCTAGTCTCGCATCGTCGGCCGGGTGCGGGGGTGGTTTTAATATTGTGATTTAAACCAGGCTGTTGTCTTTATAAATAAAGGCACCAATAAGTATTACCTACATTTAAGGAAGAATATCTATAATTTTGCTATCTTTTTTGTCAATATTTGTTAACTAGCTGTGCCCCGCTGTGTTAGTGTTAGCGTAACCGCGGGTAACACTAACACAGCGGGGCCATTAGGGAACAAAATATTGTATATTAACATATTTTATATTTATACAATACATTGTATTAACAGTAAAAATAATAACTATTTACATTTTTGGAAGCAAAATAATTTAAATTTGAGCATCAGAAAGATCAATTGACATAATTTGATGGCTGACAGAACGGTAGAGTTGATTATACTGTCTTATATAATTGTTTTTTGTCTCGGGTCGTAGAGAGCTAGAAATCATTTTACTGCTGCACATCCCGGTAAAAACTTTGCGGGACTTATTGCTTTCTGCGTAAATAAAAAGATTTCTTGCTATCGACACACGCGAGCAACCTACATACAGGTTGACCGTGGGAGAAGCAGGGGGTGGCCAGGTGAATGCCGGCTACTTTTAGAGTTTGTACTGGAAGGATAAGTTTGTGGGTAATATAGCGATTCTGGGTATCAATACCGTCTTTCCGTTGGCCCCTCCAGTAAGATGGTGGCCTGGACGATGTGCCGTCTTAGCTCTGTGATGCGTAACCTAGTGCCGTTGCACAGTCTGGGCGCGTCCCGGTTACGCATCAGTATGACAGGCACACCAACATTGAGTTCCAATTTGTGGCAGGGTATCCCAGTCAGGTCCAGGGAATTTGAACTCTACAGGGTATAATATAGTTCCGTCGTCAGTTGTCATCACCGTGTCTATTGACATGTAGGTCCTCTTCTCACCTGGAACTTGCTCTAATATTCTTTTATTAATTTTTATTACTAATTCGGTTTTGGGCGCCATTATAGCTCTTTCGCACAACCACTCCCCGTCAGCCAGGTTTTCTTGTAAACTCGGAATACCTCATTAATAAAGTTATCTTCTGAGTTAACAACTTTGCTAAATAGGCTGTCAAAGGTTATTTGGCCGTTAGTATCCGTCGGCATGGAACCTTCGCCGACCTCAAGAAGCGTCTGTGCAAAGCGTCATTGAAAAGCACAGTATTCAGCTGTAACCGCTCTACCTTAGCCCACAACGGCGAAGCCGTTTATCTCGTCTGCCGCGGTACCTCGCTCAATAATCGGCAACGTCTGCCGGAAATCACTTGCCAGTAAGACGACCACTCCATCCATCAAGATTTTATTGCCCCGAATGTCCCCTTTGTCCGCTAGCTACGCGGTTTGTTATTAAATTGAAAATTTGCCTTTGCTCCGGTAGTAACAGGTGCTCTGCTTAGGTGACTTGAACCCCCAAAGCAACAGTATCATAACCAAGCTCTGTGACCAAATCAGTGGATAGCTACTCCGTTCTTTGTGGGGCAGGCATACTGAAATCGGGCAGTAACTTTCGAACCATCGCAAAAAATTTATCCTCGATAAGTTCAGCGCTTCGTTAAAAATTATGTCATCGTTTTTCACCCAGAGTAACAAACAAATATGATATCAGAGCTATTTTCCTCCTATTGTGTTACTTGGGTAGTGTTATACCTTGGTATCGGCGAGCAATGTCTTCTGATAAAGCGTTTTTCTACTTCTCCCACAGTTGCCGGGGGTTGGAGGGTCCGCAGGTACTTATTATAATCGCAAAGACCTCTCTCAACGTAGTAGCTGACCGGCACAACATGGCGTCCTCCATCGTTGCGTCCCAGTGGCCGTCGTCTTCAAGCAGCCCCATCGCCTCACATGCTTCTCGGAAAGTGGCCTTTTCCTGCTCATTGACGATTTTGAGCGCTTGAAGTAGCTGCTTCTTCAGGTGTATCTAATGCACGCTGATTAGCCATAAGCTGAGCATACCCTCGCCCTCGAGAAGTTGCTTCATCAGGTGTTTGAGAGGATCGCTAAGTGGCCATACGCTGTGAGTTTTCTGGCTGCCTCTTCAGTTGTCTCTAATGCACGCTGAGAGGTTATGCGGATAGCATTTTCCTGACGCCAAGCATCAGCTTGCGCAGTAGTTTCTCCAGCTCTGACTTCTGCCTGACGTGCTGCTTACTCACGTCTGCGCTGTTCAGCATGATAGTAGATTCTTTCTGTCTAGCAATTTTCATGGCTCTGTGGAAGATTTTATTTACCTTTCGAGTTATAGTTAGCCTTTCCGATCAGGAATTTGATATCCCAAAATGTATAATTTCCCTAAATGTTGGATTTTCTCTTCTTCATAAAGTTGAAATATCGAAATACATATTTTCCCACAACGTTTGATTTTTTAGTTTTACAATATGTTGAACTCTCATAAAGTTGAAATCCCGAAATGAACAATTTCTCAAAATGTATTTTGTTTTATTTACGGAAAACGTTCATGATAAATATCAGTTGTTTCCACATTTTAACAATCGCCAAAGGAGGATTACGGTATCTCATCTCAACGCTGCTGGAACCTTTTTCGTAAAACCTACTTAGATACTCTTTTCTGTTACATAAATTATTCTGCAAAACATTTTTAGACTCAGAATAACAGAATAAGAACTAATTCTGAGTCTCTAAATAACGATTACTGTCAATAAAAGTCAATGTCACTTATAAATAATCTGTTCAAGAAGTAATTGCTCTAATTTGTTTAAACTTTAACGGCCTTACTAATAGTAAGTTATACACTCTGAATAACTATATGCCGTATTTTTATAATATTTAATTATTTTAAGTAATTATTTAGAGTAACAACATTTAATTTTGAGCTTTCATTTTTAAGAAGATCTCCTTTTTTATAATAATGTTTATGTTGTTTAATAATGTTTAGGTTCTTAGAACCCTAAGACCTCTGTTTTTTCAGAAAGTAAATTTTAATTAAGTTACAAAGTTTCAACAAACTTGCATTTTCTAAGCAATAAATAATAATAAACATATCTTTATTTCTGTACTTGTCATTTCGAACAAATTGAATTCTTATTTTATTTCAAATTAATTAGCTATAATGCCGGTCCAGAGAAATGTTTTTGGACTAACCACATTATAGTGTGCTATATAATAATTGAAAAAATTAAAAAATAACACATTTTAAGGATTATTAGGCTAAATTGCATGCATGGGTGGTTTACCACATTAAAGTCTAACATCAACCAGTTTATAACAGTTTCAATGTTAAGCTATAACCACATTATAATCTATTCCGGCGTTATAGCATTTTAAAAATATATTTAAGTGCAATAACATACAATAATATGACATGAATACTTTAAGCTCTATTGCCGTTTGGGGGTGGTTCCCGGCACTATAGTTATATTTTCAAAAGCTTTGCTCGTATCACATAACACATAAAAACACATTTTATCATTTTTTGTTAAAGCAAACTTACAAATAGAAATTCATACATAACCTATATGAAAGTGCTTGTTTAGATCTATTTTTGATACCTTACAGTCTCTCAGAGGTCTGATAGTTTTTAAGTAGCAAAGCTTTAAAATATTTTTTTAGAAATTCGCGTTTTTCTCAAAACTATGTCTGTGGGGATGACGGCATTATAGTTATGACACGGCAGGTGACGTACACAAAATAAACATTTTGTTTGTACTATGAATAAAATATTTGATTTTGATTTTACACTTTGTAGCGTAACGTAAAATTATTCTTGTAATAAGTTTATAGACAATATATAACAAATTGACAAAAAAAATCTTAATAAAACATAAAAAAAGATATTTTCGTAAACATTTACATTGCAAGCTATTTATGATATACAGTGTTCTATGGCTATGCCACAATTAAATTTCCTTAAAATCATTGTTATTTCATTTCAAAATAAACAAAATTCCAAAACTGTTGCATGTCGAATCAAATCAGTCGGCTCCTCAATGCTGAGGTTTGTAGCTGCAATGGATGTACCTATGTGGTTAAGTTATAACTACAGAGTCGTTAATCCCATTTTGTTGGTTTGATTCCCCGATAGGCAAAATGGAAAAAATACATTGTAGAAGACTTTGTTATGTCTACAATCTACAAGAAGATTGTTTTTTTTTCTATACCAAGGGTTGTTGATACATTTCACGATAAACAGTATTTTAACATGGTAGGTAATTCGCAAAAAATTAAGTGCCAAACGAGCAAAACGTCAACAACAACCTAATTTACTAATGAGTACAATTAATTATTAATTAATGATCACAATTCGAATAAATATTCTAAAATATTTCTTCGAATTATGATTTTTCTTAATTAGATGGTAGATAATTGGATAGAGTGCGAAAAGTGAGTCGTGGCTCAAGCCTTTGGCGGGAAATTTAAAAATCTTTTAGTTGATAACCCTGCATATAGTCTGAATAAACCATCTTGATACTTTTGCGTAACTTGATTATTTGTTTAATTAGTTTGGATTCTCCAAAGAATTTTGTCTAAACATAAATAAATATAAGCAAAACGAAAACATTAACTACATCAAAACCAACATTTCCACTCCACCAAAAACAGGGATAATAAAGATGCACCACATAAACTTATAAACATTTATTAATGCTGAACCATAATCAAAATCTGATTCATATCTTTTTTCTCAACATCTTTGAGTTCTTTGACTAAGTCTTCGATCTGACGTTTACCATTTTCGTCATCCGACAGACATTACAAAAAGAAATAATTCATGTTTGCTTTAAAACATTATTACTCGTATGTAGGTACATACTAAAACAGAGGTAAAATTATGTTGAATAGAAACAAAAGTTTTTTTCTTGTTAAAATCTAGGACGAGTATCAAACTGTTTGGGCTGTACTACTTGCAGATAAAATACGTAAGTTTGACAGTCAGAGTGTGGCCATATGAAGAATTCGAAATAAATCGCGTCCCAGGACTCGCTTGTCCGACTTTAACGAAGCATTTATGCAGATTGATAATCATAATTTATGTTGACATGTAATTGATTTAACTAACAATTTATTCAAAAGCTAGGTTTACAAGGTTCAGTTAGTTCCCATAATTTATTTTATTTTACTTTATTACTAAGATTTATTACTCTGTGGTGACGAAGCATTTATGCATAATAATACGAGTATAATTTATGTTGACATGTTATTAATTTAACTAACAATTTATTTAAAAATTTACAATGGTTCAGAAACTGCCCTATCGTAAATTATATTAAATATTTTATACTTATACTATAACTAGCTTTCGCCAGGGACTACGTCCGCGTGGACTTTAGTTCAAAACTTTGCAACCCTGTTCACTCCCTTAAGGGTTAAATTTAGAAAAACGGCGAAACACGTGTTCAATCAATTGTGTTGCAGAATATTTATTTCAAGTTTCAAGAAAATTAGACAACATTTTTTATACCTCCCATACAAATTTTGGCAACCCTTTTCGCCCGCCCTTCGTACCGTGAGTAGCAAGACGCAAAAGTATTGATTTGTTGCAAAAGTTGTGAATTACACACAAAAGATGATCAGAGAATGTAGTAAATTCATTAAAATATTTTTTTTTTCGTCCAGTCTAAATTTGTAAAAAAATCATTTGCCCTATCATACGAATTATTTTTCGTTACGCCACAAAGTGTAAAGATATTTTTTAAATAAAACACGTTCAATGTACCTGATTTTTTTTTTCCGACCAAAGTAGCACGAGTGCGCTCACTGTGCGATATGCCAAAAAATTCAGAACAACATGGAGAATAATCGTGTCGGAGGGAATATTGCGCAATTGTGCGATACTCGAGTTCTGACGCATTATGTATAGATTCCCATACAATTTTTTACACAAAGTCCAAAAAACACACTTTTTAAATATTAGACGTTCTGTAATAGCCAATGACGCCTTCCTACATATATTTCTGCAATAATTTGTCAATAATTCAGTCGACTTTATAAGTCTATGAAGAGCGATTTTCAGCCGACTGTGGGCCGTTGCGAACACGCTGTCAGTACGAGTAGTATTAATCAAGCTACGTCGTTCAGTTACGCTTTTCCCCTGATGTGAAACCGACCATTTGTAAGCAAGACCACAGGCTTAGTAGGCACATCCATTCACGACGACCACAGGAGACAAGACACACAATATGTGACGGCGTGAGTACCTATAAGGGCACGCATTGCGGGGTGGTTTACTCGAGAACCTCGGTCCAGTATACAAGACGATTGAAAACCACAGAACTTGGCAGATGTGTTTATGCGAGCCTACCTACTCGAAGCGGTGGAATGAAATATCTTTTAAGGACAGTGGCATGACAGTGGATTTTTTGGCTTTAACCTCCTCAGTCCCGTGTCGACAAAATAATAATAGAAAACTATTGTTATTTTCAAGGTCAGGACTGAAGAGGTTAATAGAATACTGCGCTTGGCATGTATAACAGCTTCAACGCTTACCTCGCATACATACTCCTGGAGCGAGAAGTTCCTCATATCCGTGATCGGCTGACGGCAGAGACGGCACCGCACCCCGTGCTGCTTGCAGCGCTGGCAGGTGCTGTGCCCAGACCCACACTGGAATATATTCTCAGTGTATTGCCCGTCGCACGTCGGACAATTGATGTTGAATTCGCCTACGATGGCAGCGGCACCTCGGGAACGGGACCTGGTAGGGACAATATACATAGGTACCCTTTTACAGTTATGTAATCAGTCCATAAATAGACCCTACTGTGCGGCCCAGGCCTCTTTCACACAAATCGATCCGGACCTTTAAAAATGGCCCATCGTACATCCGTCTGCATCTATACTGGGTAATCTTCGCTTCTTACCTACGGCCCACCTCCTGAGACCACCTGGGTGAACCGTGAAGGTTTTTAGTTTTTAGTGGCAACGCCTACAGACTGTCGATCTATCCTATAATAGGAGTAGGTACCTAATTCTCAGACCAAATTAAGTAGCATCTTTTTATTATAAAAGATCCACGTCTAAACGAAAGCCACTCATTCTTTGCAAATATCTCCTGAAAGTATCTAGGTACCGACCTGGGTACATAGTCACTGGGATTTGTTTTCACATTTCACTGCAGTTTAGTCATCACCTAACTTATCAGTCAGGTATCATATGACAATGATCGAGAGAATGGCAACTGTATCTTTAACTTGATGCTAGTTTCAAGCGGGATCATTAGTTTTTAATAGAGATTTCAGCGGCTATCATCCTGAACATCATCCATCGTCGTCCTCTACTTTTTTAAACACTTAAACTAGGCATTTCTCTGTGGTCATTGACCAAGTACCTACCTTGGTTTTCTAGGTACTTGTTTTTTATTACGGTTTCCGGAGCTCTGTTGTGGTGCTATAGGTTTTATTACAGCTTCAGGCTCGGTTGCAGATCTGCAATGGAAAGTTACTTGATAACGGCGGGGCAGTTATAAATTCAGAAACCCACTTGAGGTGTATTGAAGGCATCGAAAGAACTTTTCTAGCGCGCGTAAGTCATTGTCTGCGCGATCATTATACCTACCTATGCTCCAGAATTTCTACATCACGCCCATTCTGGAATTTTCTCTGCCTGTACATTCAGGAAATATGCATTTTTGTAAAAAAATACCCTCATATATTTAAAAAGAACCACGAAATATTCAACGGAAGACGTAGAAATGGTGAAAAATTACATGTACCGTCCCAAACACTAACACTACACTCTCGCAACTCTTATTGCATGGCCATAAAGACATATAATCACTTGCCTCAAAACATTTCAAACCTGCCTCTTACCAAATTTAAAACACAATTATTCAAATTCCTATTACAAAATATATATTATAGTATACAAGAATTTCTCGACGACCCTCTTTAAGCAATTTAATCTACAACTGATTTTTAAGAAAAAAAAGTTCCTAATAGTTTAATTACATGTTTGTCATAATAGTTTTAAGTTGTTTTCTATCATAATTTGTAACCTGTTTCTAATATTTATTCGAAAATTCTAAATTTGTTATTTAGATTACTCAAGTCTAATATTTGCACACCTTAACCGGTAGAGCATGCATGTTCTTATAAGTTATTTTACCACCTACTTTAATGTATTTACCATGCTTTAGCAAATAAAATGTTTTATCTTATCTTTTCTGCACCATGCCCATTAATTTTCTACATGAGTTAGCCTAGCACAATTACACGGAGAAAAATACAGCTAGACCGACTCCAATCATGCTATCCCAGGTATCATCACCATCATAATGGGTTGATCCATTAAGTCCCCACCGAGGGGCACAGTTCTCTTACCAGAGGAAGGTATGCCTGACAGGAAATCCTATATGTACGTCTCTTCCTTGAAACATATAAAACTAGTAGGAGTACCGAGTAAGTATATGAAACAGAGGTACGAAACAATCGAATAGATTCTTACTTTGGCGAGTGGATCACGGTAAATCCGTCAACGCTGGCGATGTTAGGTGAAAGGCGACTGGTACACGTAGCACTATGATCACGAGCAGTGTAGGCAAGTTTCTGGGCAGCTCTAGAAGTGTTCGCTGCTTGAGCGTTGGGAGAACTGCATGCAGCTGATTGGGCGGTGGGACTAATGTGTGCAGCTGCTTGGGCGGTAGGAGCCAATTTTGCGGGTGTTTGGGCTGGAGAAGCACTGCATGAAGTTACTTGAGCGGTGGGAGCATTATAGGCACCCCTCTGACCAGCATCTTCGGCTCTGGTGGGGTTCGAAATCTCTTGCCTATTCTGTTGCGAGGGGCTCTGATTCGGATTCAGAGGCGTTATCACGTGGTTCAGCCTGGGGTACAGTGAGATATTGGCCACCAGCTCTTGTTGCGCGTAGCTGTACGGTTGCGGCAATCTTCTATCAGGCTCGGTTTGGGCCGGAGCAGGTCTTAAACATAAACATAAATATTTACATAGAGGCACATACATTGCATTGCATTACATAAGTTGCATTCATCATCATCATTCATCTCCATGGATTTTACATTCATTTCATGGCATTGTATCTTGAAGGCTTTGGGTTTTTGACGTTTTTTTTTAAACGTCGCGTAGCTAACCCAGCGCTCCACGTAACCCAGGTTGGTACCTATGGTAATGTAGTGCAGGCTGTGCAGGTGGACAAAGTCTCAGAATAAGAACAAAGTGCAAAGAAAACAAAACTGGCAGACGTGAAGAGGAGAATCTGGGGTTGAGAAGCTTAAATCATCGATGCAAGCATAATAATATTAAAAATACATAGATAAGAAAATGTATGGCCAATATTATGTTTCAAACACAAAAAAATGATACAAAAGAGTGTGTAAAATAATCCCCATGTTACATTTGAAAATCCTTTACCAGCTGTTTCGTCCCGTATCACATGTAGTACTTATAACACTGTTAATTTAAGAAAGGAACTGGACAACTAATTGTTTCTCAGTTTTACAATAATAATAATATTGTGTATAGAAAGAGGAAGATAAAGATAAGATAAAACATTTTATTTGCTAAAGCATTGTAAATACATTACGTGGTAAAATAACTTATAGGAACATGCATGCTCTACCGGCTAAGGTGTGCAAATATTAGACTTGAGTAATCTAAATAACAAATTTAGAATTTTCGAATAAATATTAAAAACAGGTTACAACTATGATAGAAAACAACTTAAAACTTTTATGACAAACATGTAATTAAACTATTAGGAACTTTTTTTTCTTAAACCTCAGTTCAGCTCAGTCAACAAAAGAGGGTCGTCGAGAAATTCTTGTATACTATAGTATATATTTTGTAATAGGAATTTGAATAATTGTGTTTTAAATTTTGTAAGGCAAAGGTATTCAATATTAACAATTATGTACTTATAATACATAGGCACTTCACCTATAAATTGTAGTTTGGGAGCCAGTAACCACGTTTTGTAACCGTTACAGTAAAATTTGTTCACTTTCATTAATTTTCATTCCATAATCGCGATTGGACTCGTAAATGCATAAATACATAAATAGTTCATCAATCCAATCATAAGTACGAGTATACTTAACTATCAGTGCTAACAATGTGCTACATACATAATTTTACATTAGTTGTTCCTATTGTCGAGTAGAACTCTAAATTTTGGCATAGGGATTTTGATACACACTGCAAATAAGAAAAAGCTGCAGTTACAAACCTTTGCGGTTGTCGATAAGTGTGCATGGGCTGTGGTGGTCTCGAGGGTGGAGATCGAGGTCGAAAATTTTGGCGTTGAGCACTATTATTAGAAGCAAAAACATAGTACAGTTAGCAGAAAAGTGGTAGGGACAATACAGAGCGTGAATGTATAGTGGACATCAGAAACATGCAGTTTATTTTACGGTGGTAGCTACCTATTGTAACATAGCATTTTCATACAGGAACATACATTGCTTCTGGCCCCACACTAGGATACCCTGTGTCGTGGGAACCAGGAACAGCGACGTCACAAAAATGTAAACATCCAAGACCTGGGTTTCTTTTTTTTGTCCCCAGCCGGGATTCGAACCTCTCGCATGGTAGGCAGATGCGCTAACCCCTGCGCCACAGAGATCGTCAAAACCTTAGGTACCTAACTATTACCTAACTATAGTCATCCTAGAATTTTTTTTACGGAAAGCTTATTAATTACTAATACATATTAAAATGAAGAAAAATCATACGCTATGCGTATCATTTAATGTAAATTGTGAATAAAAAGGGAAGTGAACCGGTGAAGGGAACCAGTGGTTCGCGTCGGGTTTCCGTTAACCACGGATGCCATGTTTGTTTGGGGAGCGGGGAAATAATAAATATGTTTTATTGTTAATTTAAGAAAACGTAAATCATCGCATACGTAAAGCGCGCCAGCGATGTTATTTGTTTCGAAAGTGGGAGTGGAAGAAAGACTGCTGCTTCGGTAGTCAATCTAGCTCTTACGACCACCCCAAAAAAAATTATAGCAGTGTACTTGTTTATGGTAGTGAGCGTAGAAGTATCATCATGGATAGTTTTCATTTTCTTAAATTTTTTTGGGGTGGTCGTAAGAGCTAGATTGACTACCCGAGCAGCAGTCTTTCTTCCACTCTTGTTCAGACTAGATTTTGCTGCAAAACACAATTCTTCCGGCGATTTTTTAAAAGAAACTGATTTGACAGTCCTTAACTTGGTCCTCTTTGAGCTTTCTTCAAAATTCTTCTTTGGTCTTCCTGGGTTTGGTGTGGGTGTTTAATTCAGATTTAGAGATGTATTAGGGAGAATAAAATAACCATCAAGCCCTTCACCAGAACTCTTTATAAATCTTTCTAGTATTTGTTTAGAATCCCTCCATTTTCTAACTAATTTCGATACGAAAATTTGAACCAAAGTTTTCAACCGTTTTTGGTACGCGGCAGATGGTTCAGACATACAAAATTTATCAATTAAATAATTGACTACTCTCTTAGTACACTTTGCCAATGATAATTTAAAAAAACTATCACTTTTCAACACCAAAAATAATTCCATTTTAATAAAAGATTTTGTACTTGAATTTTCACAATCTCGACTTCCTGCAATGAAATGGACATAACTCAAAAAAGGATTCTTTGGGATAGCTGGAATTTGTTTTACGGTTTGCCTAGATACCAAAGTTTGAACTAAAATAGTTAACAAAGTGGTAGTCCTTGGAAGTTTTTTTAAAGGCCTCTACTTGCAAAGCCTTTAACCAAAATTAAGAAAAAAGTCTGAGTATCGTTTGTCACGTACTCTGGACTCGAAATATGGAAGAAACGTATGTAAAATAGTAGGTATCAATTTATAGTACATACCTGACGCTCCAATGATCATCACTAAACTTTGTTCAATATACAGTTTAGATAAGAAATAAACAACTATTACTTCACCGGACTTTGGGTCGTAAGCGAACAAAATATTTGTGCGATAAAATCTTCACTTTTCGCGCTCGCTTACGTTTTACCTACCCTCAAGAAAAATAAATCATAGTCAGTATTTGGTGAAGCGGTCTATCATGAATAAGAATTAATATAGCTTTGGAGTGCAAGAACAAAAGTATTTTCTTAATTTTGTCGCGCTAGACAAAATTAGTCGCTAGTCGCGCTGTCGGTCTCATTTGCCGTGTGTGCATCGGCGGTATTCGCGATGCGTCAGCGACGGTCGTCTAATTTGAAAATCTGACGTCGGCGGTTATATGCGACTGTCGCAAACTTAATTCGCAAGCAGTCGCAGATATACTGTCGCTCGTCTGTGAACTCCCTAAGGTCATGTTCAACGATAGAATCATACCAGAATCAGTTTTTGTCAGCTGAAACGTGGGGACTGACGGCAAGCGAAGCAATGCCTGCTGTCTCCTTCTTCACATCCATAAAAAAATACAGTTACTGATCTCCGTGATCTCTGTTTTCGACACGCGTCTTGATAAAATAAAATAAATAAACTCACGCCCGTTATTCCCGAGGGGGTAGGCAGAGGCACCAATCACCAATTGTCTTGATAATAAGGCTTATTAAACACGAGCTTACGTCGAGAGTACCGATGTTTAGATCATCAAGTCAAATGAACATATTGAGATCCTGTTATAGTTTTATCACGGTCTTCTTTGTCATACCTATCATTGGAGGTTTTAGTTCAGCGGCCCCATATTCTATTCTATAGAGTATTTTATCTACCTATCTTCTTCAGAAAGATTCAGGAAAGTTGAGCAGGCAAACAAATTACATCTGTACTGTACCATTTAATTTTTACTACTTTTATATTCTTCATTGATTCTTATTTTATCGACAGCACGTCAACCTTCACATTTTAGTTTCAAAGCCGCCCGTAATGCAATGGAGTAGAGTGCATGGGTGTATAGGATGATGTGCTGTCGCCTGTGCAGTAGACTCCAAGGACCAAAATTATGTTCAGCCACTGTTTACGTCATCGAAATCGTTTATACAGGGTGTTCGGCGCATAGACCGTCAACAATTTTCGGGATACTGGTGATGTCATTTACTACCTTAAAATTAAAAAATAAAATTGGTACAAACATAACTAAAAAAGTTAGTTAGGCTTTAAATACCAAATTATAGATAATTTTAGAAAAAAATATAAAATATCATATCTTTTATATTTTTAACCGTAACTCTTAGGGCCCAGGATCCAAAGGTGCAAAGGTTCTTTCCTTGATAGTCTACTTCCCTGAACGTTCACTTCCTTGATAGTCCATATAACTGAACATTCATTCCCCGATAGTCCACAATCCTAAATGTCCACTTCCCTGAACGTCAACTTCCTTAAAGGGAGAGTTTGTTTATTGCGATTAGATATCAATTTTTGTTCCGGCTAGTCCTCTCCGGACCACCTAGCCAGTCACAAAAAGTACTAGGGGCACATAGCTGCTAAGAGGTAGTCATGTTGCCATAAGATACGTCAAAAGAGATCACTTAATACAAAGAGAGTAAATAACCTTTTTCCTGTGTATTTATGAGTCCGCACTGAGATTGAAGCTATATTTACAGGTATGTACTCCTAGTACTTTCTGTGACTGGCTAGGTGGTCACATAGCCAGACTAGTCCTCTCCAGACCACCGGTGGTCTGGAGAGGACTAGTCGGAACAAAAATTAAATATCTCATAAATTCCAAATTGTAGTAACTAGTTTTCATTTTTTATCCATAAAGTCAGAAGTCCAGGGATCAATGCCTAATGCCATGGGTCCACGGGTAATTCAAATTATACGTGGACCCGGTGATGGGTCGACCCACCGGAACCACGGGTAAACACTATATTTTCATGTATCTTTACCTATGAAATTGCCGTTTTGTATGAAAAAATTTAAACTAATTTTTTTCATGTAGTTTTTATTGTATTAATCGAAGTAATCACCCATGCAATCAATGCATCTTTGCCAACGCAGTGGCAGTTTATTGATGCCCTTCTTAAAGAAATCAGCTGGACGGGAGGCAACAAATTCTTCAAAGGCATTTTGTACTGCCTCTCGGGTATTGAATTTTTTTCCCGCCAAGAAGTTATCCAAATTCTGAAAAAAGTAGTAGTCTGAAGGCGCAAGGTCTGGTGAGTAGGGCGGATGACGGAGAGATTCCAACCCCAGTTCTTGCTACTTGGAGACCGTCTGCTGTGCAGTATGAGGTCGCGCGTTGTCGTGCAGGAGCAGCGGAGACGAGCGATTGACCAATGCTGGTTGGAGATGTGCCAGCTTCTCCATCATTGTGTTCAGTTTTCCACAGTACACATCTGCAGTAATGCTTACCCCGTTTGGTAAGAAGCTGTGATGAATCGCACCTGCGCTAGACCACCAAACAGTGACCATTAATTTTCTAGGGGTGAGTTTTCGTTTAGGGCATTGTTTAGGTGTTGAACCAACTTGCTGAGCACTTGCGGTTATCAAACAGAATCAATTTTTCATCGCAGGTAACAATGCGGTTCAAAATTCCTTCATTTGTGTATCTGTTGAGCAGTGCAAGGCATGTCTCGACGCGTACTTCTCGCTGGCGATCATTGAGTTTGTGGGCACCCATTTGTCAAGCTTTTTCAACTTCCCAATTTGATACAAATGGACCAATATTGTTTTGTAGCTAACGACGAAAGCTGCTGCTAATTCAGCCGTAGATTTTGTATAATCAGCTTCCACAATCGCCTTTAATTCGTCATTGTCGACCAAAGTCTTCGGACGACGTCGAGGTTCATTTTTCAGGTCGAAATTTCCAGAACGGAAGCGAGCAAACCAATAACAGCTGGTGTGTTAGCTTGTAGTGTTAGCTCCGTTAACGTCGTTGATGTTGCGTGCCGCTTGTGCCGCGTTGCTGCTACAACGGTACTCAGATTTCATAATTAGTCGAATTTTTTAAGTATCCATGATGACGAAAAAGATTGAAATGCGATGGAAATGTAACACTAATCAATAAACATATGACTACTTTTGGAAAAAGAATTCCATGTTCTTAAAATAAAATTAATTTGAAATTGGAATTCTTAGCCAAATAAAAATTATTTTGATTTGAAATGGCCAGTACTGCAGAACGGCAATTTCATAGGTAAAGACCTATTATTATTTTATATTAAACAAAAAACAGTGAGTAGTACTTAATTTTTCTCACATGTAACCTATTTAGAAAAGATATAGCACATTCAGAACTGAGCATGAAAACAGGCCTTGATGGAAGTGGACGTTCAGGGAAGTGGACTATTAGGGAAGTGGACTATAAGGGAATGGACGTTCAGGGAAATAGACTTAACGGACCGACTGGACATTCCGGTAATAAGACGTTCAGTGCTGAGAGGATACTTCATGCTACCTATTTACTTTTGTTTTAATGTACCTACCACCTGACCTTATTTGACGACCTCTGTGGCGTAATGGTTAGCGCATCCGCTTACCATGCGAGAGGTCCCGGGTTCGATCCCCGGCTGGGGAGAAAAAAAAACTCTAGGTCTTGGATGTTTACATGTTTGTGACGTCGCTGTTTCTGGTTCCCACGACCACAGGGTATCTTAGTGTGGGGCCAGAAGCAATGTATGTGCCTGTATGTAAATGTAATGTAATGTAATGTTATGTTACAATGTTCCTCATTCGAATTAAGTACAACCCGTCGGAAATATCTGTGCACCTCGCTGGAATGCGTTTCCCCTCGCGCTACGCCGCACCTCGCCCCGTTCTCACCCAGGTAGCTACCTATCTAGTACCGTTTCCAACACCAACGCTGACGCAGGTGTATTATTCTTGCTTTCGTAATCGCATCATTTTTTGCTGTCTCTCCAGTTCGCATGACGTCACTAAGCCAGGTGCACAGATATTTCCGACGGGTTGTAGGTAGGTAGGTACTACTTTAGCCGTACTCTCGGAAACCAGTTCGATTTATCTGTTAGCGGCGATGATATTATTATATTAATGTGAGGGTTGGTGTCCTCCAGTGGTATATTATGTATGTCTATTTTTACACTCAAGGGAATCAAAATTCATCTAGAACTTCCCGTTGACGTACAACTATGAATTGGCAAGTAGTTACCTAATACCTATCGTCTCACACAATACAAAAGTTACATTTGCAAAACGTACACGTTATTTATTATAAACTCACAAAAGTGGTTGGTTTTGGCAAGTTAAGTTAGGTATGCAGAACACTCTTATCATTACATTATAAAACAATGGCTCGCTTACCCAGAACTGCGGTTATCATAACTCTGTTTGGATTGATCAGACCCCATCGCTAGGAACAGAACAAACAGTTATTTTATGAAAATTGTATTCAATATGCATAATATTTGTAGTAGAAAAGGTTGTCCATTTTTGCTTACCGTTACAGAAATAAGTCTGAAATTCACACGCAAACAAGACACATACGCACAAGTACGAAAGTAATCACAGTCACAAGAGGTGTGCTACAATACAACGGGCGTCGACTGTCGAGTCGAGCCTGAGGGGTTTCTCAAAGTACAGGCTTATCTTTCAATGTAAAACGACAGGGGATTCCCCAAACAACAAAACAAGGGTACAAAGACAAAAACGGGAGACGATAATGCACGTACCGTGAATTCACATCCTGAGAACGTACGCCCCGGTAATGTACAGCCATGGAATGCGTGTACATGTACACGGATTCCCGTCCGTACGTTCTTGGATCGTGCGTTATCAGGCTGTACAAAATCGGCACGGGTGAGAATCCGCGTACAGCCATAGATACGACAGAGTGGTGCCTCGTTTCCATGAAGCGTATTTCATTCACTTCGCAGCCACTACACGCTCGATCTAGTGCGTGACATTATCGAGGCTATGAGTCGCAATAGATTAACGTCTTGATCAGAGTTTAGATGTAGAGGAGCGATACATCAACCCATTTTAAACCCACCGAAGAAGGTTCCTCAGGGAAAAGCCCCGTGCCCCTCGGTCTAGTCCGGATAGGTGGAGCCTTGTATAAGACTAGTGGCTGGTCTGGTCTTACTGTCGGAAGTTTTCAAGCCGCTTAAGGCCTTTGACTTTGCTTCACGACTTCCATCTATTGACGGCAGCCGGCACCAACTGCTTTACTTGCCTTGCGAAGCACGGAACCCCTCGGCAAAATGCCACTAGCGGTAGTTATAGACGGTCACCCATCCATACACTGAACGCGCCCTATGTTGTTTAACCTTCTTGATCACTTAAGATCACTCAGGCAGCCGGAACTACGAGTGATACACCTATTTTAAAATAGGGAGCAGCAATAGGTACTTACCTAGTATGAAGTAACACCTATATTACGTCCCACTGTATGGCACAGGTCTTCTCACAGAGAGAGTATACCTACTTTCTTATAATAAGGAGAGTAAAAGAAAGCATTACTGGGAAAACTACATTATCAATCTTGGCTCTTTCATGTGATGTAAGTATGTCAAATTATATTGCTAACACCACAGAATAATTAATTGTACAAGTACAGAAGATTCACTCCGCAAAATCAATTAAAGAAAATGGGAGTCTAGCAGCGATAGAATTAGGTGCAATTCAGATCGCACGGCGCTACAAAACCTACGGCTGTATTCACCTACACCGTTGCCTTTCTTTCTATCGCTTAACTCTTACCTCTTCTGGCGCCTTAGGGTTGTCTTCGTTGCATGAATAACTATTTAATCTTAAGCTTTTATTACCAGTTAACTTTTGTGAACAAATGACGTTCTAGATAAACCTAGGCTAGGTATTAGTAGTATGTAGGTAGATCAGAAAACTATTTTACTTTTAAAATGTAGGTATGTATAAGTACTTCAACGTAAGAAGACAGCCGCTCCCGAGATTTGCGCTTAGCAAGACATTTAGCGATTCATTTTTATATTATAGAAGATACCAAACATAAATTTACAAACAAACAAACGAAACACGTCAACTATTTTGCTAAAATAGTCTTTAAATTTAATGGGTAGGTAACGAATTCATAAAATAATTAGATTTATACCTAACCATCATCATCATCATCATCATCATCGGCCTACGGTTGTCCACTGCTGGACATAGGCCTCTCCCATTACACGCCACTGAGCACGGTCCTCGGCTACTCTCATCCAGCTCTTGCCAGCCGCCCTGCGAAGATCATCGCTCCACCGATTCTGAGGACGTCCTACACTACGTTTACCGATCCGCGGTCTCCACTCAAGAACTCTTCTACCCCATCGGTTATCAGTTCTTCGGGTGATATGGCCGGCCCACTGCCACTTCAGCATGCTGATTCGGTGGGCTATGTCGGTGACTTTGGTTCTCTGTCGGATGACTTCGTTTCGAATTCGATCTTTCAGAGAAACCCCGAGCATAGCCCTTTCCATAGCACGCTGAGCGACTTTAAATTTGTGGATCAGCCCCACCGTGAGTGTCCACGTTTCGGCACCGTATGCCATGACGGGTAGGACGCACTGGTTGGGTAGGACGCACTGGTACCTAACCATAGGTTGTACTTAATACCTACACACCTATTTCTCTAACCATATTATGCTATTGATTGAACAAAAATTGTACCTAAGTGGATAGGTACTTATAACGAAACAGATCGTCAATTTCAAACCTGAGAAATTCCTTTAATTCTAATAAACTCGTATTTTTGTAACCTAAGTATCACGAATGAAAATTTCATAATAACCACTCGCAATCCGTGTTTAAGCAGTTCAACACTGCAAAGTATTTTTTGCCTCTTTTATGTTTTTCCATTTTTAAAGGATCGGTCGGATCGGCTACGAACAAAGCTCGCGCACGCGTCACTGCTCGCTCGTGAGTCCCTACCTATTATTCCATCTGGATGGGCCGCCACATGTACTTACGTTTTCGATACCTACACGCTTAGTGGAACAAGCCTGCTAACACCTGGCTGATATTATAGGCGTTTCAGCATCAGATTTATTATTTCACCTATGTACCCAAATTGCTAGATTGGGTGTACTTTCCTTTATCAGCTCTATATTGAATCACTGATTATCAGGCATCATTCTTTAACCACTTAATTGCCGAAACAGAGGTTGTGGACTTGCTTACTACTGGCATGCTTTAATTTGCAGAGTATGTGTAGTGGACTACACAGTGTTGATATTGATACTGTGTTGATATTGATACTATGTTGATATTGATACTATGTTGATATTGATATTGATAGGGGAATGGGGCGTAAGAGTGAAACGACCGATTCCAGCGGGTACGTTAGCGTAACTAATTTATGGTAATGATTAAATATAATGTAAAGTAAGCAATTCCATGCATTGTACGTTTCGCTCGTACAGAGTACTTGTCTGTTTACCATAGTATGTAGTATGGTTTAAATGTACTATTAGGTAATTAGTATATAGCAAAGTAAATGTGGAATAGGAACTAAAGGTTTGTATCCGCAATCAAATCTAAATAAATAATGATTCTAAACAAAGTAAATAAATAAGCATAATTAAATAATAAGATAAAGCGGTGGTGGCGTAGTGGGGTTGACCCTTGCTTCTCGATCATGAGGGTCTGGGTTCGAACCACGCATGTACCAATGACTTTTAGTTACGTACATTTGTTTGTACAGCAACACCATTCGCTGATAAATTGTGCCCGGATAACGGCGACAGGCTTGCCACTTGTCACGTTTGGGACCTAATAAACTCGGCAAAACGTGGGTCCAGTTCTAGAGACTGGTGCCTCTGCCTACCCCTTCGGGGACAACGGGCGTGAGTTTTTTATTATTATTATATTATTATAAATAATAAGATAAGTATGTAAATTATGATTGCCTCAGTAAACGTGGGGACGGCATTTAGTTTAATTTTAGTTGGTATCTACCTACATGGTTATAATTGTCATGGAAGCAACCCGAGAAGAGAAATAATTTAAAACTGATTGACTCGTCCGAAACGTTTCTTATATAAAACAAAAAAATACATACATACTTCATTTATCCTTTATTTACTAAAAACATTTAAAGGCCGGTCGGAAGTGTTAAATCGCTTAGAGCAGAGAATTACCAAATCTAAATATGACTGCTGGCGTTACGAATACCATCCGTCGGCAAGAAACTGGAAGCGTCAGATACCTACCACTGTGTCATAGAAGTATTGTTGCCTAGTATCGTAGGTAACGAGAGTATAACCGACGGGTATTTTAATTTAGGCGCTGCGAACGGCTTAGTTTAATATGACTATGGACACACCAACAACGTGATGTGGAACTTATGAAAGCTAGCTTCAATCTCTGTTTTTTACACCAAAAACACTGCCTCTAGCTAGATTATCGAATTCAATTCCATTCTGCTTTACGGACTGACTGCACTGATTGTCCAGTACAATTTCGTTATGTTGATTATCGAATCTGAAACAGAGCTTTTCTCAGAAATTCAAAGAAATTCTATTCCGAATTCCCCAAATGTCAAAAAGTCTTGATATGTAGTGAAATTAATTTCTAAACGAATCCCAAAAGAAATACCTCACACACTCCAGTAAAACGCGCAAAACCTATGATGTGAAAAACGTACTGATTGTATTCTCTGTGATGTGAACGAGGCACCGAATGGTCACTGATTCCAGGGCTGTACGTTTCCGTCCGTCCATTCCCGGTACGGACTGGGAATGCATGGACGGGAATGTACAGGCAGGAATAACATCCTGATAATTGGTGTCATTTGGCCACGAATTCCCGGGCTGTACATTCTCGTGCCGTACATTCTTGGTCCGTGCAATATAGTAACCCATTAAAATCGATTCTCTATGGTGGGTAGTTTACTAGTTGTCTGCTCTCACAAAGTGAAGTAATCCCACCAATCTACAAATAAATGATACAGATTTCGCGTGCTAAGCGATATTTGTTTTTAAATAACTAATATTATTTTTTTATAGTCATACTATTAGGGTATAGTCACTAAAAGCCGAAATTTTAAAAAGGCTTACCCATAGCGTTACTTAACGAACAAAAGTAGGTACTATGTTAATATCTGACTGTTGTATTGGAAAAACCTTCATCTTACTTAATTTAATCTATAAAAACTGTTTTAGGATCGTTTCTGAATTGAGAATTTCACTAATAAGTAATGAGCCGTTTTCAGAAGAACTAAAAAAAAAAATATTACGGCTGTCAAACGTCTGTCAAAGGAATGCAATTTTGGACCTCAGCCCAATAGCCATGTGTGATACATCATAAAATAGGTCTCAGCGAGCTGAACAAAAGTTACTATGACGCCAACAGCCAAATGTTTGTCGTTTCGGAGTTATATTTTATTGAAAATGTTACTTTTTTTTCAATACAATATAACTGCGAAAGGAAAACATTTGGCTGTTGGCGTCATAGTAACTTTTGTTCAGCTCGCTGAGAGCTATTTTATGATGTATCACACATGGCTATTGGGCTGAGGTCCAAAATTGCATTCCTTTGACAGCCGTAATATTTTTTTTTTTTAGGTCTTCTGAAAACGGCTCATTACTTAACACCATCAGCGCGATAAGGGGTCTATAAGACCCCGTTTTTGTTTCTCATCCAATGCGGAAGCAAAAAACAGTAACTATCCCCTGGTGCGAAGGCTATATCTTTCTGATTTTAAGTCGTATGAAAAAGTTAGTTGTATATTTGATTTAGATAGATAGATAGATAGAATATTCGTGCGTGATCTGCACGAACGCGCGTGGATGCATGTGTGTTGGACTGTGCGTGTTTTCTATACAAACGGAGATATTTTCAAACAACGTAAGAACACGCACTCACACGCTACGCTGCGTGATGCGGGGCAGTGTGTTAATCGCATAACTTACCAGACTTTTTTTTTTATTTCGAACTGGCTTGCGATAGAAAGCTGGATATACCTATTAAAAAAAAGAACACTTTAATTAACGCGGCAAAAATTATTGTTGTTCGTTCGTTGTTGTCTGATTTTGACAGAATTTAACAGAACCAGTTCAACTGATGAAAATGACTGAACTTATGTTAACGCCACCTGAAATTCAAGAGGCGGCAAGAGCCGTAATAGAAAACTGGTTTCCGCCAAATTAGAAACAAAATAGTTCTGCCTTAGTAGGTAGGTAGCTACTACATATCAGAAATCAGAAATTTATTTCAACGTAAAGAATTTACATTCTGCTTGTTTTAATTTCCACGCATTATTTGAGAAAAATCATATACAATACAAGCCTTGGCCACAACTAGGCATTGATGGACTCACGTATGTGTGCCTCTGCCTGGGCTTCGCCTGCAAAGGTAGCAAAAGGTAGTATGAGGACGTGAGTCGCGCGCGACAACGCCAAAAGTCGCGAGAATTTGACAGTTCTGCCGCCGTACGGAGAAAGGCCGTAACTTAGTTGAAACTAGTTTTAAGTAAATTAAAATCTTGTTTGAATTGAAGTTTGAAACATTAATATTAACTTTAAGCCGATGATAGTAGTTTTAAAATTTATAGAAAAATATGTTACATTTTTATGGTTTGTGTTTTGTTTCCGTATAGACTAGCCTTTCTAATAATTTGCAGATTTCCCTTTCACTTAAGTAAAAAAAATATTTTAAGTAATATAATGTTAAGCAAGAAAGCCATAATTAGAAAGTTAAGGCTTTTCTTGTTAAATTTATCAAGTCATCAGTAATATCATTTTGGATATTTCTTCAGTTGGAAAAGCCCTTATTTCATTTTTTCCAAAGAAAACTATCTATTAAGAAAACTAAATATTAATATTATGGCATGAAATTTAATTTTATGGAAAAAAGGTATCAAAATTAAAACAAAAATGATCGAAATGAACGCTATGACCAATAAAAAAAAAATTAATTATTGCCAGTTATTCGAATGTTTGTTTTTATTGTATGTTATAAGCAAGGAGGTTATTTTAATCTTTGTACTATAACATTTAAATCGGCTATTTGACAGTGTAAAAAAAACTGTATTATTTATACGTATTCGTAAAACCGCCTTAAGCCATTTTAACTAAAAAAATATTATTTATAAAATAGACACAGGATGACCACTTTCTGAGGACTCCATGAACGCCGACAAAAAATATGAGATGGTGTTCAGAAATCTGTCAAATAGCCTATTGTGTTGTGATCGATACATTTTCCTATAATTTCCTTAAGTGTGTAGATGATTTAGTAATGTTAAAGTTAAAGATACTCATTATTATTACTATTGAAATTACTGAATTATAGTTTTTTTTGTTTTGCTTAAAAAATATATCTTATAATTTTATAAAGGTTAAGATATCAGATATGAAAATAACATGAAAAGCCGCAACTTGGAAGTTACGGCTTTTCACATTAAGGTTTGTTGTTATTTAAAAATCTTTGGATTCAATTACGGCCTTTCATACTAGTCAAACGTGATTTATAATGTGAAAAGCCATAACAATCAAAATGCGGCCTTTCATTTTAAATTTCAAGCGATTTTTGTTGGAGGATGGCTTTTTACGCCCTGTTATTTTCGCCTAGGTAGGAGTTAGACCTTATTTACATAGACCGAAAGATAGATTTTTCTTTGCTGATTCCAAATTAGTACATAACTAAATTTTGCCAAAAACTTGAGTTACGGCCTTTCTCCGTACGTCGGCAGCGTTAATGTACTGGAAAGTCGCGACTTTTGACGTTGTCGCGCGCGACTCGCGTCCTCATACTACCTTTGCTGGGCCCCACATTTCCACGTTCGTCCATCAATGCCTCTTTTGCTGGCCGCTGCAGTAATGTACTTTAGAGGCATTGAGTCTCGAGTCGCTCGACAAAGGACTCACACGGCTGGCTCTGCACTGCAGTGTTCTCTTTTTTTTAAGGCCGAATTTATAATCGTAATTTCAACTTTAAAAAAGTTGAAACTTTATTTGTAAACTCTGTGTTCCAGGTTTTTTCGGTTTTGGTTTCGTGGTGGTGCCAGATTAGGCGATTTATCGCCATTTGGGCTATCTCCGAGGGTGAAATGGCGACCTGAAATGGCAATCGGCGACTAGTCACCATTTGGGCTATAATGTAATTTTTTTCGGCGACTTTTGGGCTACTTTGAAACCGTGATGCGTTCAGACTAGCAATCTTTTACTGCAGTAAAGCCAGTAAAGGCGGGGCCGCGGGACTCACTCACTAGGAAAGTTTTTCTGTTAACATTTTAGTGTTTTGTGAACTGATTTCCTATTACAAAAGCCATGATCGAGCTACACAATTCAAAAACTAGCTATAAAATGTACTCCAGAAGGTGCTGGACCCTCTAGTGCACCTCAGGCTATAAAGAAGGCTTGGAAGGCTTAATTTTATTAATAGCTGAGGCGGAGTCACTTGCTCGTAGCCCCGGCCGCCTGCATGATCTTAAACGATCACGGGTTAAGGTCGATTGAGGTTAAGCAACATAGGGCGCGTTCAGTGCATGGATGGGTGACCGTTGTATGACTAGCACTAGTGGCATTTTTCTGAGCGGATCTGTGTTCCACAAGGCACGTTAAGCAGTTGATGCCGGCTGCCGCGATAGATTGCAGTCGTTAAGCCAAGTTAAAGGCCTTAGGGTTAGGGCGGCTTGAAAACTTCTGACAGTTAGACCAACACTAGTCTTACTACAAGCATCCACCAATCCGGACTTGGCCCCCGTGAAGGAGTATGGCCTATACTTTCCTCTGGGAAGAGACCCGCCCGTGCTCCTCGTCGGTGTGGACATAATGGGTTGCTGATGATGAGGCGGAGTATTTTTTTATTGTGATTGACCGCGATGGCGTATTATCTAATAATTTAATAATTTATATGAATAAAGTATGGATCCGGATTAAATGTTTAAAATGAATAAAGTATAGTTTTGGTTTAACTGAAGTTTATTTGCCTCGTTTTTCATTTCAGTAGTCTAGATTTTGAAACGGTGCCTTAATATTTGACATTAATTACATCGTGCCTGCGCCTTATTACAGTCTTTGCGGTGATTATAAAGGCTTGCGTTAATAAGTTAGCGATTTGGGCTACATAGGAAAATTTTTGGGCGACTTGGGCTACTTTTTTTTCAAAATATGTGCGACTTTGGCCGGCTCAGATCTGGCAACACCGTGGTTTAGTTTAGTCTGTGTTCGGGTAAGACTTGCTTAAAACTCCTGAATGCTATCCTATCGTGTATAAATTTGTGAAAAATACAGTGTCTAAAATATAAGTGTAAATAGAAAAAGTTTAACTATTTGTATTGAAATGTGAAGTGCATTATGACTTTATAAACTAAGATATGGCTTAAAGGTCTTGAAACCAAGCCAAAACTCTTTAAAAAAAAAAAAAATGTGTTCGGGTTGAAAAACTTTTGTTTTTAATAAACTTTCTATTTTAAAAATACACTAAATTCATGCTAGGTTAGGTACTCAACAACTATGCCACACCTGAGGATTGAAACCAACTTGCCGAGGGCTAAGGTTCCCGAGGATTTTGTTCAGAAGTCAGTGTCTATTTTAGCAAAGGCTCTTGGAAAACCTGATGGGGTGGGTAAGACAACGGACACGGTTGATTCAAACCCTATTTGTATTTAAAACTACCAAATTCACCTTAACAAGCGTTACAACTACTTCAGATATACCGTGTAGTGCTGGTGACCTTTCAAAGGTCATTCATGACGGGTATATATAACCTCCTTAATTTTCTTTGTGAAAAGATTCTGTGAGAAAATCGTGCGATAAAACCCTGTACAGATCAATAGATAGAGAACACTTTATTGCACAACCAGAACAAAGAATTACTAATGGTGTAATGATGTCTTCTACAGTACTGTGTGGTATCGGTGATACCAGACACAATGATGAGCTTTGGTGGGACATCTGAGCCTTGTGCGATTGCCAATCTGATGTCCATTGGGGCCCTAGGAGTGGAGCAGAATAAGAAGCATTCTAAAGTAATCTTCGAGCATGTTGAAAAGGAATTAGGCATTCCTTCTGACAGGTATGTTCTGAACAGTAAGATTTCCGCAATAGTCGCATAGTTGTACACATTAAATGTTGAGGTACTCTGAGGAATTGACCTCTGAGGTACACCTCGGCTTTCTCAAGATCCGAAATTTATTTCTTCTTTCTCAATTTCCGAATTTAAATCATACAGTGATTTAAATTCGGTATTGTTTTTGCCTGTTATGCCCGGTTCACATTATTCCAGTAGCACTTGAGCCATTATTATCATGTACCAAAGTCAACATTTTACTTACCCATTAATACCTCTGGACACTTTACTGGATATTTAGAGCACATTTATAGGTTGTAGCTTTCAGCAGGTATTTTTAGTTTCATTGTTTATCCACTGGTTTGCTCATCAATTGTTGATAAATTATTGAGCCATAGCAAGCTACGGAGCAAAATTTCTTGGTTTTGATAAGATCAGAAAAATTCTTTGTTTTACACACACCACAGCTGAATGAAATGAAATATAGGTAACTAAAGAGCTTTTTTGTTTATTATAAATTGATTTTCCTTTTTCTTTCAGGATGTACATAACATTCCAAGATGAGCCAACAGGAAATGTGGGGTTCAAGGGGACCACATTTCATGCCATATTTGGATAAACATTTTGGGTGGTTGGAACCTAATTTATTTGATTCACAGGATAGCATTAATTAAGTACTTATGAACACTTTATTTTAATTGTTTTAAGTACTTGCCTTTTTCAGTTCTTACATGTTATTGCATTTTTGTTCATCTATTTTGGTCTGCTACTTTTTGTTCAAAATAATAAAAAGATTAAAATGAAAGAAATCTATAAGTTCGTATACCTAATTTGTTTTATGGTATAATTAAATTATTTAGTTTACGTTAGATCCGTTTTTAGCTGTTATTTATAAAGGATAGGTATTTTAAATAAAATTGTTTTCCGGACCCACTTAACATTAGAGTGCGACAAGTGAGTCGTGGCCGTAGCTCAAGCTTTTGGCGGGAAATTTAAAAATCTTTTAGTTGTTAACCCTGCATATCGTCTGAATAAACCATCTTGATACTTTTGCTTAACTTGATTATTTGTTTAATTAGTTTGGAGTTTCCAATGAATTTTGTCCAAACATAAATAAATATAAACAAAACGAAAACATTAACTACATCAAAACCAACATTTCCACTCCACCAAAAACAGGGATAATAAAGATGCACCACATAAACTTATAAACATTTATTAATGCTGAACCATAATCAAAATCTGATTCGTATCTTTTTTCTCAACACCTTTGAGTTCTTTGACTAAGTCTTCGATCTGACGTATAACATTTTCGTCATCCGATAGACCTTACAACAAGAAATAATTCATGTTTGCTTTAAAACATTACTCGTATGTACATAATAAAACAAAGGTAAAATTATGTTGAATAGAAACGAAAGTTTTCTTCTTGTTTAGAATCTAGGACGAGTATCAAACTGTTTGGGCTGTGCTACTTACAGCTGCTGAAATACCTAAGTTTGACAGTCAAAGTGTGGCCATATGAAGAATCCGAAATAAATCGCGTCCCAGCAAAGGTAGTATGAGGCACAGACATGAGGACGCGAGTCGGGCGCGACAACGTCAAAAGTCGCGACTTTCCAGTACATTTAACTGTCAAATTCTCGCGACTTTTGACGTTGTCGCGCGCGACTCGCGTCCTCATACTACCTTTGCTGCAAAGGTAGTATGAGGACGCGAGTCGCACGCGACAACGTCAAAAGTCGCGTAACTGTCAAATTCTCGCGACTTTTGACGTTGTCGCGCGCGACTCACGTCCTCATACTACCTTTGGGACTCGCTTGTCAGACTCTAGTCGGACTCTTCGAACAAAATGTCAAGTAGGTAATGCAATAAAAATATAAAGGTGATATAAGATTCAATCGGTGCAATATTGCTTTGAAATTCATTGCTTCAATGGCATAGACGTTTGAAAGAAATCGATCAACTTTTGAAATAACCGGTAATAATGCTATTGAAATAACCGTCGCTACCGGTTTTCTTAGCGGAGATTCATCACTAGTCAACATACTGAAGAAAAGAAGTAGACTGTCACTGTCAAGTGTCAAGAGAACAGAAATGTCAGAAACCGTAGAATAAAAATCTTGCGAAAACAGAATTGATTGAATTGAAGTTGAGAAAAACAAGAATCAGACTTTCTCATAATTAATTTAAGCTTGTTAATTTCCGTTGAAATTGTGTATCGAGCGATTTGTAAACCCGTGCTTACCAGACCACGCCGTCACTAGAAACTAATCAAACGACGCCGTCATGGAAGAACACAGAAGCGTGGAGGACACTCCAGTGTCCCAAAGGCTTACCAATGATGACTTTAGGAAACTTCTGATGACGCCGAGGTCCACGCCAGCGGGCGGCGCGCATCCCGCTGGGTCCGTGCGTGAAGCCATGGCCAACGCTGGGTAAATACTCTTTTTTTTGGTATCTCAACATTTTTGCCTGGTCTATTTTGAGATCCTACTAATCTCATAGCAAGTTGGAGGTGTTGGGGCCAGTAGATCCCATGTGGTGAAGAATGTCAGGTGATTCCATGTATGATGTATGATGCCAGTAGGAGCAGTGCTAGAAATTAAATTACATTTTGATTATAGGGAATCTCTTTCAGGCAGAGGATGAATGATCTTTCACTTTACTGATAATGTTTTTATTGGTATTATCTATATATTGCTAGAAATATGGGATTCGGTAGCATGGGACTTCATCATCAACCCATTATGTCCGAGGGGCATGGGTCTTTTCCCTAAGGAAGGTATAGGCCATACTCCACCACGGGGGCCAATTCCGGTTTGGTGGAGGCTCGTAAAACTAGTGGATGGTCTTACTGTTAGAAGTTTTCAAGCTGCCCTGAGGCCTCTGACTTGGCTTAACGATCGCCAGCAGCCGGCACCAACTGCTTAACGTGCCTTGCGACGCACAGAACCGCTCGGAAAAATGCCACTAGCGTTAGTCATAGAATGGTCACCCCATCTATGCACTGAATGCGCCCTGTGTTGCTTAACCTTCATGATCGTTGAAGATCACTCAGGCGGCCGGGGCTAAGAGCAATTCTTCGAGCGGGACTTAATCTAATATTATTAATGTCTGATCTACGAACATTGTTTTGGCATATTAATTAACCTACAACATATTATAACCTCGTAAGGCCCGACCTTGAAAAGAACAATTGATTTTGTGATCACTTGAAGACATTGGGCCTCACGAGGATATATAAAAAAAAAACATGAAAGTCGGTGAAGCCTTCCTGAAGAAATTAGATAACCTGTAACCACTTATTAATTTTATTATATAATCATACATTCACAATAGGTCTATGCCACCGCCCACGGAGAACAAAAGCGAGCTGCGTCGTAAGAAGAAGTCATACTATGCTGCACTGAAGAAACAGGAGGATACAAAGCTAGCTGAGCTGGCTGAGAAGTACCGAGACCGAGCGCGTGAGCGCAGGGATGGTACCAACGACATTGGGCCCACAGACCCTACTAGTAACACCAGCAGCGCATACAGGTAAGACAAATTGGTCAACATAACTCATTCACAACACAGTATATCTTAACGTCTTTGCTAATGGATCATATAATTTTAACTATACAGGGTGGTCCAAATATCATGGATCAAATGAAATGGGGAGTTAGCCAAGGTCATCTTCTTCCAATAAAGTCCTATACAGGGTGGTAAAATTCTCAACGGTTTTGAACTTATGATTGATTTTCGGTTTTTTTCAAGAAAAGAGTTCCTACTACTTATTAAGAGCAATAAAAAAAAAAGTACTTACTTTTGGTGGTTGTTTTTTTTTGAGAGTGACGGTCCATGATGAGAATGTAACAAAAAAAAATTCATCGTCCCTGTCTTTATGGATCATGAGATATTAATTAATTTTTTACGGATCTTGTATCATAATTGTTTGATCCAACATTTTCGTCATTGATTTAAAAAAAAAAAAGTGTACTGCGGAAACCTGCCCCAGTAGTAGAAAAACTGGACCATTTCATGAGGATTGTAAAAAGATACAACTCAAAGCCCTATCTCTCCTGAGTCTTTTATTATTGACCTTTATTCTCAGCAAAGTTGCATTTTTTAAATCAACTTTTGGTTTTAACTAATTTGAGTTACAAAGCACTGTTCTAGGACATAAAAATAAGTCAAACAAAAGACAACTTTTTTGCACAGAGATGCTCCGGCGCAACAGAGAAGATCCCGAATTTCTAAATAAAATTATGTGGTCGGACGAAAGTATGTTTCAACGCACTGGTGTTTTTAATATTCACAACCTGCACCACTACGAGTATGTGAATCCTCACATTATTCGACGAGACCACTTCCAACACAAATTCGGAGTCAACATGTGGGCCGGGATCGTCGAAGGACAGTTAATAGGACCAGACGAGCTGCCTGCAAGAGTGAATGGTAAAATTTATTTGTCATTCTTACAAGAGGAACTCGACCCATTATTAGAAGACGTTTCTCTTGAAACAAGAAGCGTTATGTGGCTGCAACATGACGGCGCACCTCCGCACTTCGCTCGTGACGTGAGGAGTCACCTAAATGAAGTATTTCCAAATCGCTGGATCGGTTGCGGTGGAACTATTCAATGGCCACCGCGCTCACCCGATTTAAACCCCATAGATTTTTTCTTTGGGTTTACTTCAAGGAAGTGGTATACGAAAAGGAGTGCAACACGGAGCAGGAGCTTCGACGACGAATATCAGCGGCCATCACCGGTGAAAAATAATCACCGGGCCTTTAGATTGTTAAAAAGAAATTTTATTAGAAGATGTCGACTCTGCCTCCGAGTGAGAGGTAGAAATTTTGAACATCTATGAAAAAGTTTATTTTTTTATTTTCGATTAAACTGTCTATTCTAATTATCTGGTGTAATTTTTTTATCCTTTTGCGACTTATTTTTATGTCCTAGAACAGTACTTTGTAACTCAAATTAGTTTGATTTAAAAAAATGCAACTTTGCTGAGAATAAAGGTCAATAATAAAAGACTCAGGAGAGATAGGGCTTTGAGTTGTATCTTTTTACAATCCTCATGAAATGGTCCAGTTTTTCTACTACTGGGGCAGGTTTCCGCAGTACACTTTTTTTTTAAATCAATGACGAAAATGTTGGATCAAACAATTATGATACGAGATCCGTAAAAAATTAATTAATTTCTCATGATCCATAAAGACAGGGACGATGAATTTTTTTTTTGTTACATTCTCATCATGGACCGTCACTCTCAAAAAAAAAACTACCACCAAAAGTAAGTACTTTTTTTTTATTGCTCTTAATAAGTAGTAGGAACTCTTTTCTTGAAAAAAACCGAAAATCAATCATAAGTTCAAAACCGTTGAGAATTTTACCACCCTGTATAGGACTTTATTGGTAGAAGATGACCTTGGCTAACTCCCCATTTCATTTGATCCATGATATTTGGACCACCCTGTATAGCTCCAGCTTAGCAAATTAATCCAGCCTTAATTACAAGGGTTTCCCTGGATAAAGTGCAATCCCGAAAGGGGATGAAACTAGACCATGAATCATTGACTAGAAAAATATTAAAAAAAATTATAAAAAATTATTGTAGGATTTATTGGTATTTTAAGATTTTCATGTTTCATTAAGGACTCTATGTACAAAAGTATTGATTTCTTCCAAAATAATGAGTCTATTTCTTTGAAATAAAAAAAAACAGTATGCCTAATACCTGGCGATGACCATGAAATAATAAATAGTCCGCAAAAAAGTAACTATCTTGGGTAAATAAATGTATTTTTATGAAAAAAATGATTTTTTTAGACGTTTATTTTAAAAAACTTCAATTTACTAAAAAAATGTGCCCTATAACTATGTAATTTTATAGCTTACTTTTATTCTTTACCATTTTAGCTTCCAAATAAAAAAAAAACAATGTTCTAACTAAAAAAACACGCTATCTACGAACTTTTAAAGTGGAGCCTAATCGTGTTACCGTGCAGGTAGAGACCGTTTTTTCCATTGTTTCCGTCCTACTCTGTGCCCTTCGGCAGTCGCAGTCCTTTTGTTCTACACTCAGGTAGAGGGAAGGCGAGGGGAGGGGAGGCAGGGGGTTCGAAACAGGACTTACACAGTCGCTCCGATATTCTCGCCGCTGCTACTACTGTTCTCGTTCTCGCATTGTGTTCTCGTTGATTTGTTATTAAGTTTTTGTTACATTGTTGACTGTTACGTTTTCTACTGTTCGTTACGTTTGGACTGTTCCTGTTCTGCTGTTAAGTGTTGACGAAATGCCGCGATTGACAGAGTTCTCACCTCGAGAAATAGCCGACATGCATTATTATTATGGCATGTCACATGGTCGCACAACAGTCGCTCGGACTGCATACATAAATGCTTTCCCGGGCAGACTCATACCCTCAGCTCGAAATTTTCAAGAGATTCATAGGAGGCTCTCCAACATTGGACTTGGTTTGGCACGAGATCGCCGTGAGCAACCAGCTGTCGTTATTGACAATGCGATAGAAGAGGCCATTTTAAACGATCTGTTTGCTGACCCTACAACAGGCATAAGACGATTAGCGTTGCGTCATGGCATATCGAAGACGTCTGTCTGGCGAATTTTGAAAAAGGAGGGATTGCATCCTTTCCATTACCAACGAGTACAACATTTACACGAAAATGTAGATAATCGTCCAAGATGCATAATGTCGACGTGGATTCTAAGAAAAATTAGAGCTGACCCAAATTTTCCCAAACGCATTTTTTGGATGGACGAAGCGACATTCACCCGAGACGGCATTACAAACTGCAGAAATTTGCACCAGTGGTCTCACGAAAATCCACGATTGAAGCGGGCATCTACTTTTCAAGTAAAATTTTCAATAAACGTATGGGCAGTCTTAATCGACGACATTTTAATTGGTCCAGTCATTTTACCCAGAACCCTAAATGCTGAACGTTTTTTAGAATTACTACAAAATTTACCCATGTTGATGGAAGATGTTCCCCTGGCTACGAGACGGCGTGGGCGTATGTATCTCCAAATGGATGGATGTCCTGCACATTATGGGCGGGAGGTGCGGCGATTTTTGAACGAAAATTACCCGAACCGGTGGATTGGCCGAGGAGGGCCAGTAGGCTGGCCAGCGCGTTCACCTGATCTGACACCCCTAGATTATTTTTTATGGGGTGTCATGAAGCAAAGAGTATACAGCACGCCAATAAATACCGAGGCACAGTTGCACGACCGAATAATTCAGTGCGCAAATGACATTAAAAATGATCCAGGAATGATTCGCAGAGCCACTAACCAAATTAATATTCGTGCAGTAATATGCTTGCAAAATCGAGGAGGCCATTTTGAACATTTAATGCATTAAATAAAAATGCAAAATTGTAAATTACGGATAATTTTATTAATAAAGTTATTGTGATTAAAGTCTGACTTTTATTACCTACTAAAATGTAAATAACTCCTACCTAGCCAATTTTTTAGTTAGAACATTGTTTTTTTTTATTTGGAAGCTAAAATGGTAAAGAATAAAAGTAAGCTATAAAATTACATAGTTATAGGGCACATTTTTTTAGTAATTTGAAGTTTTTTAAAATAAACGTCTAAAAAAATCATTTTTTTCATAAAAATACATTTTTTTACCCAAGATAGTTACTTTTTTGCGGACTATTTATTATTTCATGGTCATCGCCAGGTATTAGGCAACTGTTTTTTTTTTATTTTAAAGAAATAGATCCATTATTTTGGAAGAAATCAATACTTTTGTACATAGAGTCCTTAATGAAACATGAAAATCTTAAAATACCAATAAATCCTACAATAATATTTTATATTTTTTTTTTATATTTTTCTAGTCAATGATTCATGGTCTAGTTTCATCCCCTTTCGGGATTGCACTTTATCCAGGGACACACTGTAGATTAAGAATTAATCTATTGAATTATCTATGTTATTTATCGTCGGTCGGAATTATTACCGGATCATTTCCAAAAACATGATTTTTGAGTTAAGTGTGCAGAATGGTGGAAATTTTGAAGATATTTCCGAATCACTAACGGTACAAATCAAATTATTTTTTTGGTCCGTCACTGATCTTGGCAATAAATGGTTATTCATTCATTAATTAAAAAAGACTAATTCCAGTAGAGAAACAATGATATTACGATAACATATGAAAATTTTTGAAATCTCTAATTGTCAATTGCTCAAAACAGAATATTTTGAAATATACCAATAATGTTTCTGACCGACTATATAATATTGCCCATTATTATTTACAATCTCTCTCTCTGTCAGAGAAGGCATGTACCCTATCATCATTATCATCATCATCATCAGGCTATATGAGTCCACTGCTGGACAAAGCCCTATATTGGGACATATTTATGTAGGCTGCTTACAATTAACATTGCCTGTGGCTTTGGCCATTGAGATGTTCATCGATGATTTGATCTTCAGCCCTGTTCAGTTCACTCAAAAATCGAAAATGATGTATGTATTATTATACTTATTTCTCTTATTTTATTTTATTTCTATATTGTATTATTATTATCTATTTTGTAAGTTGGAACTGTGTATTCTGAAATAAAAGCAAATATAATTTATTGTTAAATTTACTTGCTGACTAAATTGTACATTGTTTATTTTATCATTATTAACCCCTCAAGCCCCGGGGTCTCGCCGGCGGGTCCGATGTCCGCCAGTGGGTCGGTCTTGCAACAATACTTGGAATCGAATTTTGATGATGATAAAAGCCTGAGGGTATAAAACAAGTACTGACAAAATCATGTTTTCTTTAAGAAATGAAGTAGTTTCAAAATTGATTTTATTTTTACAGAGCTGTGGCACCTGACGTCAAGTCTGGAATGGATGCAAAAGAGAGGAGACGGCAACTCATTCAGGTAATCAAGATTGTATATATACGGAATGTTATTATTAATATTTTCTGTCTTGCTGACAACACTCAATAAGTAAAAAATTATAATTCACAATTTTGTTTTCATATCAATTGACTGCGAGTTTCATGTATGAAAATGAATAAAAAAGATTAAAAAACTTTAATCTTCTTTGGATTTAAATAGTTCTGTTAATTTGTCAATATTTGAGATAAGAAGCAGTTTGCCGAAGAAAGTGAAGGTGACACATTAAATACATAAGTAGTTACAGATTAATTGGTGAAAGAGGTGTGTTAGGATTGTGGCATGTCGCAAAACCCTGAGCTCCGCCTACCTCTCATAATTACAGGTGTGAGCTTTCAAAGTTTCCCATTATATTATGTAATTGAAGCAAAATGATTTACTAAAAGTTTGATATGCAAATCTTGTATACATTGTCTACTTCTCGTAAGTACCTGTGTGTACAGGTTTTTAGCAATAAATGTATATTCAAAGCAAAATTACTTACTAAAAGTTAAAAAAAAACCTTTTATTTCAGGAATCCAAATACCTTGGTGGTGACATGGAACACACTCACTTGGTGAAAGGTCTTGACTACGCTTTACTGCAAAAGGTATGGCATTCAGATTTCAGGCATCGTTTTAACAGTAAGATTCACATTCTTATTTAAAAAAATCTTTTACACTAGCTGATCGCGCAAACGTTGTTTTGCCACTATGGGTATAGAAGTGTTGTTTTTAGACTTTATTAGGCAATTTTTAAAATTTTTCTCCGTAAGAACCATCGTCGTACTCCAAGGAATATTCTAAAACAAGAATTAGTGAAATCGGTTCCGCTGCTTTCGAGATTTGCGCTTAGGAAAACATTTAGCGATTAATTTTTATACTATAGAAGATATAATTAGTTTGAGATACTAATTCGTATTAAACCTACCTTCCATAGAACTGCAATTAGGGAAAGCAATCCCTCAAGAAAATTTCAATCCAGGTTTGCGGGACTTAACCGTTTTAGTGCCACTGGATTAATTGGTATTTGCTGGATCTCAGCAGGTTGGAGTTAGTGCTCAATAATCAACAGCAATAAAAAAACTAATAGGCCTCGTTTTTATTGTTTTAAATTTAACCTACATTAAATAAGCATTAAATAAGGTTTATCAATACTTTTAGACCTTAAGATTAAGACTTAAATTGACGTAACACTTTACATGGAAACAGCTTTACGCAAAATAGGATCAAATTCAAATTTAAATATTTTATTCATAGTACAGACAAAATGTTTACTTTTTGAACGTCAAAGTTATTATTTTCACAATCAATAGATTACATGGAGAAGAAACTAACAAATAAACGCGTTTGCAAAAGCTCATTTGCAGTCAAGTTGCGGACACCCAAACCGTCGCCAATATTTGTATTAAAAGACGACATTACTTTCCACATAGTTCTAGGTCAACGGAAACCTATGAATTTTGATTGTCTCGAATGTCCACATTTACGTTTTTTTGCGACATAAACGATTGTAAGTTTTTTTTACGTTTACTTAGAAGTTTCGGTTTCTAGGCACTGTAGATAAATAAATAAATAAATAAAATAAATAAATAAATTTCAATTCGATAACTCTACGCGTTCTCGAGGTCGGACGGACCAAGAAGTGATCCTAAGGGTTCCGTTTTTCCTTTGGAGGTACGGATCCCTTTAGTTAGAGCCATCGCAAACAGGGCGACTTGTCGCCGCGTCAAGTCGCCGCGTCAGACGCGACGTTGTCCTTTGCTTCTGGCGTCTTGTCACGCTAAGTGTGCGGAGATTCGAACAAAATATACGAAAACTAGCTGTTGCCCGCGACTACGTCCGTGTGAACTTCAGTATTGAGTAAAGTGTTTGCAAATAAGATAGGGATAGTTTTAGCGCATGCGAAAGAGCTTTCATACTAACTTTGCAACCCCCTCTTACCCCCTTAAGGGATGATTTTCGAAAAACTTCTTTATACATCTTTCATGTTTTTCAATGAAGGACCTTCATGCTGAATTTCATTCGAATAACTTCAAAAATGGCAAAGTTTCATACTAACATTGCACCCCCCTTTTTATCCCCTTAATAGATGATCTTCGAAAAACTATTTTACATGTGTTTTAAGACATTCAATGAAGGACCGTCATTCTGAATTTCATTCGAATAACTTAAAAAACGGCAAAGTTTCATACTAACTTTGCACCCCCCCTCTTACTCCCTTAAGAGATGATTTTTGAAAAACTATTTTACATGTTTGTCATAACTTTTAATGAAAAACCTTTATATTAGATCTCATTTGAATAACTTCAAAATCGGCAAAGTTTCATACTAACTTCGCACCCCCCTTTTTCCCCCTTAAGGGATGATTTTTGAAAGCTATTTTGCACGTGTTTGATGATTTTAAATGAAGAACCTTCGTACTGGATTTCATTTGAATAACTTCAAAAACAGCAAAGTTTCATACTAACTTTGAACCCCCATTTTACCCCCCCCTTAGGGGGTGAATTTTCAGAAATCCTTTCTTAGTGCTCCCCTACGTTATAAAAGGAACCCCTGTTTAAAATTTCAAGTTTCTAACCCTTATAGTTTATGCCCTGCGTTGATATGTCAGTCAGTCAGTCAGTCAGTCAGCTTCTCCTTTTATACAGGGTTACAGGGAAAGTCGTAAACAATATTAAAGGAGGTCATTATTTAGGTAATTTCTGATGGATTTTATTCTATTATATAGGGTCCGAAAATTAAGCGTTATGGAGATATTGACTGTTAAAGATTTTAAAAAAATATCAATTTTTTTTGGCTTTCTGGATGATTTTTCCTCAGAATAGAGCTCATAAAGTGTTTTTTTTTTAAATTTATTTAGTTAAAAGGCATGTCAATTGATAAAAAAATATCAGCAAAAGCTTCACCTACTACTAACAGCTTTAAAAAACTGCTCGGCAACGGTTAGAATTAAATATCTTTTCTCTAAATACTTTTGCGTTTGCGTGATTTGATTTGCGTTTTAGAAACTTATACGTCTCCTTAGGTATTAAAAAACGTATATCACTTGCTATTACATCGAAAAAACGTTAGCCAAGTGTCACTTAAGATGGCAAACGGTAAATTTTTAGTTGAGGTAAATACGTGCTCTTTGATAATTTCCCGTAAAACGCGATTTAGTTTGGATTTTTGTATTAATTAACATAACATAACATTTACATACAGGCACATACATTGCTTCTGGCCCCACACTAGGATACCCTGTGTCGTGGGAACCAGAAACAGCGACGTCACGACATGTAAACATCCAAGACCTGGAGTTTTTTTTTCCCAGCCGGGGATTGAACCCGGGACCTCTCGCATGGTAAGCAGATGCACCAACCACTACGCCACAGAGGTCGTCGTCTTCATCTTCATTCTGTGACTTGGCTTGGATTTTGAACTGATTCATTTTCATTCTGTGACTTGAATGGCGAGACACATATGAAAACTTTTTGAGGGAGGAGTTACCCTTGTTGATGGATGACATTTCTATTGCATTGAGACGAGACAATGTTCTTTCTACATGACGGCTGCCCAGCGCACCACGGAAGCATGGTTGGACGAGAACTTCCCAAACAAATGGATTAGAAAAGACGGCCTCATTGCATGGCCGGCTAGGAACCCTGATCTAACGCCAATGGATTTTTATGTATGAGATCATATTAAAAGCATAATTTAAAACAAAATGACGCCAATTGAAAATGTCGAAATGTTGAGACGGAAAATATTTGCGGAAACGGCTGTGAAAATAAGGAGAAACGTGCGAACTTCTGTAGCGAAGAGTACTTAAAAAAAAAGAATGAGAATGTGTATTAGAACCATGTTAAAAACGAAGATGAATCAGCTCAAAATACAAAGCCAAGTCACACAATGAAGATGAATAAATACCAAAATCCAAACTAAGTCGCGTTTTACGGGAAATTATCAAAGAGCACGTATTTACCTCAACAAAAAATTTACTGTTTGCCATCTTAAGTGAAACTTTGCTACGTTTTTTCGATGTGATAGCAAGTGATATACGTTATTTAATACCTAAAGAGACGTAGAAGTTTCTAAAACGCAAATCATTTGCAGAGCACGTATTAATACATCTACCGCGGAAGAATCACACGAGCAGACTAACACAAAAATAAAAGATAGATAGAATATTCTAAAAAAGAAATACTGAAATAGGTAGGTACCTGAAGACCTGAGACAGCATGTCTCCAGAGCACAAAAATGCCTATCTGACCTTTTTACATAGTTTAAAGGTGCCAGGAAGTAAAATATTTTTTTGGATCGAAGTTCAGTTATGTCGGTACTACCACTAGAGCCTACTCAAATAACATTATTTTAAAATTTCATACACATACTTATTAAATGTTATACCTTTTTGAATAGTTAAAGAGTCGTAGAAGTTTTTAAAATTATTTGCAGAATAAGTTCCATACGTTAATTTTTTTTAAGAGCTTCAATGTGAAAAATATTTAGAGAAAAAATATTTAATTCTAACCGTTGCCGAGCAGTTTTTTAAAGCTGTTAGTAGTAGGTGAAGCTTTTGTTGATATTTTTTTATCAATTGACATGCCTTTTAACTAAATACATAAAAAAAACACTTTATGAGCTCTATTCTGAGAAAAAATCAATCAAAAAGCCAAAAAAAAATGATATTTTTTAAAAATCTTTAACAGTCAATATCTCCATAACGGTTAATTTTCGGACCCTATATAATAGAATAAAATCCATCAGAAATGACCTAAATAATGACCTCCTTTAATATTGTGTACGACTTTCCCTGTAACCCTGTATATATGTATAGATGTATATTCTATTTACTGAAGCGAACGACTAAAGGTAAACAAAGACACAGCATCTCTCAAACTTACATCTCACTCAAAATAGCTCATGCACGCAGCTTTGCTTGCATCGTATACATCGGTTTGGCAGAATCAGCGTTGGGTCCGGCTCGCTCGCCCATATTTTCCGTTTCGTAATAACAAACACAAAAGTATAACAACAACTGGACTATGGACCAAAAAACTTTACCAATACCTTAATTACAATGATGAACAGACTAAAGAGAAGTTGCACTCCCATCAACTACAACGTCAATCGTGAGTAAATATGGCGTCGGGGTGGCTATCTTACTTTTTTTGTCTTTAATTAAAAAAGAGGTTCGTAGTCAGCTCTCCATACTTCTTCCTACACTTCGCGTAGCCCATTAGCATAAAATAGTCTATCATAATCGGCCTTTAAACAAAAGTCCGTCATCTTTCCTAGTTGCGAACATATTTGGCAGCAGTAGGATCGCTTTTATTTGAGGACCACTGAAATTTTAGGTATTTTTTGGGGCATAGATCTCTTAAGCAAATGGTATTTTCATGATAAAATAAAATATTTAGTTAAATCAACTGCAAGTGGGGGATAAATCAGGTAATAGCAGTGTTATTGTGTCTACTGTCTAATGGTATTTATTAGGCATATCGTTTTGTATAACTTTGCTAAATATTATGCAGTGTTATAAATGTGGCATATTGAAAAACCAAATTTTTGACATGTTGACATTTAGTCGTTCGCTTCAAAAAAAAGTCTGTAGATAGATTGACGGCCGTAGCCTTTTGTCGCGTATAGACAGTCGCCGAGCTGTCGCCTGTCACATGTCGCTAGTGTGCGCCTAGGCCAACACAGGCATTCTTAGATTGGTTTTAGAGGACTCATGTCCTTATAAATAAGACCGTAAGATTTTTGTTATCTCGTGGAAAGTAATTGAATCTAACATTCTCTCACAATTTGGTTGGTAGTGAAGAGAAACCAATCCGGACTTGGCCCCCATGGTGGAGCATGGCCTATACCTTCCTCATGGACGAGACCCGTGCTCCTCGTACCCCCCTTATGTGCCCTCGGACATAATGGGTTGATGATGATGAAGAGAAAAACGAACTCAAACTCTTGGGTTCGCTCACGATGTTTTTCTTCAGAGTTGTATTGTTGCTACAAGTTAATGAACACAAAGCATCAGATAATAAAGTCATTGGAACATTTAAACCCTGGACCTCTCTGTGAGGCCAGCATTCTGCCGATGCGCTATCACCGCTCTAATGATGTGACGATTGCACACCTAAAGTCTGTTTTTTAATTCAATGCAAAAAAAAACTGTCATGTTGACATATCAATATAAGCCAAGGGCTTTCAAACTTTCAATGTCTGAATGTTGCTAGTACGTAAAAACCAAATAACCCCATTTTACTTCCAAGTTAAAATTGTGTGTGCTACGTAGGTGTTTTTTTAGGTTTTCCTCTTATGAGTATATAAATTTTAATGTCTTTGATGTGATAAGGATTTTTTTCACATGAGCCTTCTATTCACGGTAAAAATAAATCTACCGATCAAACCTTTATATTTTATAGCAGTCTTTTTTTTACATCGAATTAAAAAACGGACTTTATGCAGGTGCGCTCGGAGATCACGACCCGTGAACAGGAGCAGGAGGAAGAGATGGAGCGTCTGGTCCAGGCGCCCGAACCCACCAAGGAGAAGGAGAAGAAAGACCCGGTGAGTAAGATGGAAGATAACATAAAACATAAACACGAACACCAACATAAAAAAACCATAAACATAGACACAGACATAAATATTTACAGGGTTCTGGCCCCAAACTAGGATACCCTGTGTGTGTACCTATAAGTTACCTATCTAAAAGCACCACAATTTGTGTGGCACATGTCACAAAGTGATATTGTTACAAGTAAATGGTTACACTGATAAAATAAAGTTGTCTTAATAATTGTCGTTTAATGAAGTCATGTTGATAGATTTTGATCTGACGCCACTTTTAGCCTCTTAGGTAGATGTGATTTATAATCGATTGATAAACTGATTGTAGTGCAAGTGGTTGTAGTTATTTGTGTGGTTTTCTTCCCATTTCACATTTTCATGTTATTACAGTAGTTTTTGTAATGCCTGAAAAAATATTTGTTTCGTTTCAGGAAGATGAAATGCAATTTAAAACAACAATGGGCAAAAATATCTACAATATACTAATGGAACAAAAGTGAGTATTTGTATTAAAATACCCTCCTCTAATTCCGACTTAGCCCCCGTGGTGGAGTATGGCCTATATCTTCCTCAGGAAAGAGACCCGTGCCCCTCGGTGCGGACATAATGAAATGAAATGTAGCTGGCAAGTCTGTTTTAACAGAATATATTTTTTATTCATTTACCGAATTGTCGGATTTAATTTTTATTTACAAGTTCTGTTAAAACCTCACGCCTCAGTCCGCCAAACCCTAGAACAGGCATACTCTAAGTGTGTTCTTCGGAACCCTAGGGTTCCGCGATACCCCTGTAGGGGTTCCGCAAGAATTTATAAAAACATCAAAACGTCTTGACGCGGCTTATCACGAGGCGCAGCCGAACATACTCGCCACCCACAACAGAACAATTATTAGTAGTAACGTTACATTGTACTTTTATTAATAAATAATAAATTTTTAAAATCAATTGTTTTATTGTAGGGTTCCGTCAAGTATTTCGCTTTCCAAAAGCGTTTCGTCACCAAAGTAGTTTGAGAACCCCTGCCCTAGAAATAACATTCGCAACACCACCAGGAGCAGAAAGGTGACTCGGAACGAGATGTTTGCTCCGGGCCGTATGGCCTACGTGGTGGAACTCGACGAAGAGGGGGCGACCGACAGCGACATTCCAACCACGCTCACCCGGAGTAAGGCCGACGTCCCAGAGCCCGACGAAGCCAGCACTGCTGCCAGTGGGAACGATCTGGTGCTGGACAAGTTGGCGCAGATTTTCTCGTACCTGCGGCACGGCCGGCACAGGAAAACCAAGAGGGCCAAGGTCAGTGGGCGTGTCCGAGTTGAGCCGATTGGTTCCGACGCGAGCCGAGCAAAGCCGAGGTTAGCCGAGTGGAGCCGAATTAACGAGGCAGTTGCAAGTAGCGATGGCGGAGTCGATACTATGCAACAGTGTTTGTTAAGGGTAGCTGTTAATTAATACGGAGGCAACACTGTAGAACAGTGTTTGGTTCCAGTAGCTGTTAATTAATAAACATAAACATTTACATACAGGCACATACATTGCTTCTGGCTCCATACTAGGATACTCTGTGTCGTGGGAACAAGAAGCACCGACATCACACACATGTAAACATTCAAGATCTCGGGTTTAATAACAATAATATTAATCACTTACACACCACACAATCACTTATTCTGCAGTTAGCGAGCTCTTTTAGTGGTAAAGCCGGCTGTCTGTACACTTAGGTGAAGAAATAGCTGTGTAATTTTCATTTGTATGTACTATAAAGTGATGATGATGATGATGATGTACTCTAAAGTGTTCTCTATTTATTTATCAATTTCTACCTTTAAGGGTGGTCTAATAATATGATTTTAAGTAATGTGGCTTAACTCGCGAGTAGTAATATGAATGCTACGGCCAGGCATTTCTTTATAATATTTGAGTTATAATTCTTTTTTGAACAAGAAAGCTGACCAAAGAGGAGCTTAATACTAAAAAGTATCATCACGGGGCGAAGACCGGATTGGTGGAGGCTTGTAAGACTAGTGGCTGGTCTTACTGTCAGAAGTTTTCAAGCCGCCCTAAGGCCTCTGACTTTGCTTAACGACTGGATGCACTGAACGCGAACTCTGTTGCTTAACCTTCGCGATCGTTTAAGATCACTCAGGCGGCCGGGTCTATGAGCGACTTAAAAGTATTTTAAAAAATATATATACTCACGCCCGTTATCCCGGAGGGCGTAGGCAGAGGCACCAATCACTAGAACTGGGCCCACGTTTTGCCGAGTTTATTAGGTCCCAAACGTATATTACCGTAAAAAGTATATTATTATTACCGTATAAATAGACCAAGAGATTTGCCAGGATCGTGGCAAGAGGCAGACCCTCGACTCTGCCTACCCCTTCGTAATACAGACGTGATTTTATGAATATGTATATGTATGTAGACAAAGCAGCCATCCGTGGGAAGAATTTGCAATGTTTAATTTAGTCTTCATCGTAATCAGTCCGCTGCTGGTCATAGGCCTCTCCCAAGAGACGCCACTGATCCCGATCTTCGCCTATTCTTCTGATTTATGTAAATAATATAATGTTCAGAACAGTGTTGAATGCCAAAAAAGTAAAACTGTACCGTCTATTACCAGGGCCAAGACAAGGCGGCAGAGAAGCCCCGTATAGACGACTCGATCTACGGCCCGATCGGTGACTACGTGGCGACCGAACGGCGTCGCGAGGAGCGGGAGCGCGAGCGGGAGCGGGAGCGAGAGCGGGAACGGGAGCGGCGCGACGACCGCCCTCGCGGCTCTTACTTCGACAAACCGCTTGAGGCAGAGAAGGAAGAGGGTAAGTAAAAAAAAGCGTTGGCAGGTAGTTAAAATAGAGACACTGTTCACTTTCAAGCCACAGTCTTAAGTGGTAAGAGAACGCCGGCGCGGGAGCGGAAGCGGTAGCGGAAACGGGAGCGGCGCGACGACCGCCCGCGCGGCTTTTACTTCGACAAGCCGTTTGAGACCGAGAAGGAAGAAGGAAAGAAAAAAAAAGCGTAGGTAGGTAGTTAAAATAGGGACACTGTTTACAGCAAGCCGCAGTCTAAGTGGTGAGCGAAAGTTGGCGCGAGAGCGGGAGCGGGAACAGGAAAGGTGCGACGACCGCCCGCGCGGCTCTTACTTCGACAAGCCGCTTTAGACAGAGAAGGAAGTAGGTACGTCAAAAAACCGGCCAAATGCTAGTCAGACTCGCGCACGAAGGGTTCCGTAAGATTATCTATTAAAACTGCAAAAGAATCATGTTTGTTGTATGGGAGCCCCCCTTGTTTTATTTGATTTAATTATTTATTTTTTAAGTATTTCAATACATAACTAAATATTCTGTGAATATTTCAAGTGTCTACCGGCAAAAAGGAGCAAACAATAACGTTTGTTGTGTAGGAGCCCCCTTAAATATTTATTTTATTCTGTTTTTAGTATTTGTTATAGCGGCAACAGAAATACATCGTCTGTAAAAATTTCGACTGTGTAACTATCACGGTTCGTGATATACAGCCGTCTCAGTAATAGGATTCGTTTTACCCTTTGGGTACGGTTAAAGTTAAAATAAGGACACAGTTTACAATCAAGCCGCAGTCTTATGTGATAAGCAAACTCCGCGCGCCGGCGCGAGTGCGGAAGTGGCGGCATTTATCAAAAGTATACAGTTTTTTTACAATCTTTAACGATTTTACATTCATTTAGAGATGTAAGAAATGTACGGGTGAGAAAGTATATTAAGCAAAACTGCCTTAACAATTGGGTAGTTGACAAAATGTCAAATAAGTTACTTTTAAAACCTAATTTTGTATGAAAATACCGAATTATGACGTCATTATTCAGAGCACTCTTTTTATGTTTCGTCTATTTAAAAATTGTAATAACTAGTAAATGGCTAAAAGAAATACAGTTTCCGAAATATTTTGTAATTTTTGTTTTAATCGAGCATATCAAATAACTTATTGTTGATCGTGTCGACTACCGAATTCCGTTTCTCACTATCCCCCGTAACCGTCAACAGGCCCCGGACCGTTGCCCCGTCGGCAAACCGCCGCCAACGTGGAAGAGCGAGACAAGAGATCGGCCGCCCTGCTCTCTCGCTTGGCGGCCGAGCCCGAGGGCTATGCCGAGTGCTACCCCGGTCTGAGGGAGATGGATGACGCCATAGACGACTCCGACGACGAGGTCGACTATACAAAGATGGACGCTGGCAATAAGAAGGGGCCCATCGGTAAGGTTTAGCCTGTAAATGCTGTGTTAGTGGTATCTTTAATTTTTTTGACCCTATTGTGGATGAGTCTATAGTTCATCATCATCATCAACCTGTTATGTCCCCACTGAGGGGCACGGGTCTCTTCCCTGAGGAAGGTATAGGGCATACTCAACCACGGGGGCCAAGTCCGGATTGGTAGAGGCTTCTAAAACTAGTGGCTGGTCTAACTGTCAGAAGTTTTCAAGCCGCCCTAAGACGTCTGACTGGGCTTAAGGACAGCCATCTATCGACGGCAGCCGGCACCAACAGTTTAACGTGCCTTGCGAAGCACGGAAAAATGCCACTAGCGTTAGTCATAGATCTTGCTTAACCTTCGTGATAGTGTAAGATCACTTAGGCAGCCGGGGCTACGAGCGATTCTATAGTTACTTCATTCGTAAGTAGTTTAATTTCACCGAGATGGAAGCTGGCAACAAGAAGGAGCCCATTGGTAAGGGTTGGTAGAAATCTAGGTATGGTATGCTGAAAATCTAGAAGAATCTCTCACATTGTAAACTTTTAGTCCGGATCTACTTACGGGTGTTGTTAAATCGGAAGAGTCCGACCAGGTTTCGCTCCGATTCGCAGAGCTTAATCATGGTGAGCAGAGATGGAGCTTTTAGGTCAAAAAAAGAATCTCTCACAACTTAGTTGATTTATTCATTCATTCCTTTAACCCGTTGGTCAGGATGAGAGCAATAATGATGATTGTGTAGTTCCTTCATTCATTGCTACATTCATTTCGCCACAAAGTATTGAACAAAAATTAAAAATATAATAACGGGTGTGTGTGTGTCAGCGTGAATCTGGTTTTTCTTAACCCGACCTCTGAAGGATTGAAATAGTCCACATCTGAAGCGCATTTTTGTCTCCTCCAGGCCGCTGGGACTTCGACACTCAGGAGGAGTACTCCGCCTACATGAGTAGCAAGGAGGCGCTGCCCAAAGCGGCTTTCCAGTACGGCGTGAAGACCCAAGATGGTCGCAAGACGCGGAAGACCAAAGACAAGAGCGAGAAGGCCGAGTTGGATCGAGAGTGGCAGCAGGTGAGACAGAGGGGTCCAGATTCGGTTGCATAACGACTTTTGGAATAATTTAATTAGGAATAATGTTTTTATGACTAATTATTTTTACCCATAACAACTATACGCATAAATGTTTACGCATAATTTTAACAAGCATAAGCAGATCATCATCATCATTATCATCATCAGCCGACCACTGCCCCCACAGTCCCAAGCGCGTACTGTGGTATCCACCGTGGTGGTTACGATGGGCATACCCGCAACCCTAAATTACGGAACCGAATAAGATTTGAAGCTTAGCACCTAAATTATTTGTGATTTACAAAGAAAATAAATATGTACCTAATACATATTTACAAAAGTAAATATTTATTATTAATATTTTGTTGTATTTCAGATTCAAAACATCATATCGAAACGCAAGGTGCCCAACCACTCCGAGGAGCCTAACTACAAGATGCCCAAGTACTAACACTAGACTAAACCGTTAGTAATACCCTCTTTGTACAGACATTATTATAGCCATGTTCCGGAATTGTCCGTTCCACAGGTTACTTTTAGGTTTGATCGTAATTAAAACCGTCCCGATGCAACGGGCTGGGAACGGATTGTCAGTAAAACGAGACAAGCCCGGATATTATTCGTTGCTCAAAATGGATTATAGATCGCCCTTCAGTACCCATATAAAGACGTGAAACAAAAATGTAACATTACAGAGTTCTCTATCTGCCTATCTATCTATCTACAGTGCATTCAAGAGCATTTTCAGTGGCACGAGCACCTTTATTTTGTCTGGTGTAATCTATATGTTGGCCAAATGAGGGATGGAAGTCGAAGGAGAGGTGGATTTACGGACGCATTTACTTGAATTTTGTCGGAAGATTCCGACTAGGTTTCGCTCTGATTCGCAGAGCTTAATCGTGGTGAGCAGAGACGGAGCTCGCGTCGTCGGTTGCTCGTCTCAGACTTAGACTCCTCTAACAAAATTCCAGTGAATTCATAAATTGATCTATCATGTGTATTACGAAAATTTTAGTTCAAGAAAAGAGAGGTCTTTGCCTAGCAGTGGGATACAATCATGATAGATGGATAGATCTTTATTGTACCCGTATCATCATGGTTACTTAAAAAAAAGTAGATGTTCACACAGCGATTCTTGAGGTTGCTACTCCGAATAGTTTGTACATTTTCATACATTTGTTATGAAGTTTAGTATAGATGACGAGTCGTGTGAAGTTGTTTATATTGATGAGTGGAATGATGGCCTCAAGTATGATAGGATAATACAAATCCTACTAGGATTTAACTTTCTGAAGTACTCGTATTATGCTCTTCGCGAGGTTGGCGTGAAAGTTAGCTGGAGAGGTGTCTCGTTATTTTGTAAGTCCCGATGGGCGAAACATGTACAGGACATATTTCAATGTGACAACAATAAATCTCATGTTTGACAAATACATGATCTTTATCTTTATCTCAAATTTCATGGATAACGGACAACAGATCATATGACATTTGAGCACCCTTCTGAAATTTGTCAAACCTCTCACGAGGCTTAGTTTTAGATGCTTGTAAATAATTTGGTTTTGCTTTCTGTAAGTCATTTCATTGTGTGTTAAAATGCGGATAAGTTAAATAATTAAGGTGTAATATGAATAACTTATGTAAATAAATACATAGCGGTATTGTACAAAAGTGTTTATTTATCATTCGAAATAACTCATAGTATTATAGCTCAAACCTTTTTCGGGTTTGGTAAGTCCTAAATTGTATATTCCGGATGTCCCAAAAATTCTACGTCAAGCTGGAATCGGGTGAAAAAGCAAGTCATACTGGTTATCAGAAAAACAAAAAAAAAACAGTGACAGTGTGACATAAGGTGGTGTGGCATACCGGGAACAAAAGGGCTGAACCAGACAACTCCATACTTTGGAGTCGCCATCTTTCTTTATTTATATGTTTCATGGCATTCAGCCTTTTTCTGGGTGTAGCATTTTTTTAAATACATAGTCTATTAAATATATAGTCAGGCAATTGATAATAATAGGGGCTCATATCTATTGAATTAACGCGATGAATAAATGACCTGGGAGGAGCAGAGACCTTGGTAGATATTTTAATGGTTTTTTCAAATAACGTCCACACAACAACTTGTCCTGGTCCCAAACTAGGATACCCTGTGCTATGGTTACCAAGGACGTCACATATATGAAAACGCACCCAGACATTTTTACATACGTACGGTGGCCCTCAATGGAAAGAAAGAAAAAAAGTTTTTTTTTTACGCCACATGGACGTACATAATTATACAAGAAAAGTAGATACAGAAAAATAAGGCAAAAATTAGACAAAAGTAGATGAAATAAATATGAAGATACAGTGAGAAAAAACAAAGACAAAGAGTCTTTACAGTATATTTGCGCTGTATGTCGATGCAGCAGAAAAAAAGGTCTAGCTCAGTATTTGCTGAGGGTTTGCACCCAAAGCACTGATTTTCAGCACGAGCCTTCCTGTGACTCACGGAGCATCAAAACAGAACAAATACGCACTCATACTAACAACATATACAAAATATAGAAACACAGACCATACACTTACACATACATATACGTACATAATATAATATACTATATTCTAATAACTAATACACATTAATTACACTTTAAATACTAAGGTCAATAAGGTCAATGGGAATCTAACCCGCAACCTCCGGTAACAGACGTGATACCGCTCACTGACCAACTAGACCAACGAGGCGAGGCTTATACATGCGTATCTATCCTCTTAAGTCCCCGAGTACTACAAAAAGGACCAAAACCATTGTTATTTTCAAGGTCAGGACTTAGAAGGCTAGGGTAAAACAGATGAAGGCCGAATGGCGCTGCGTTATCCTGCGATAAAAACGGAGGTAGTTAGATCAAAAAAGGGCTTGCCAAAAATACTTTTTGACCAGTCCATTATAACTGGACTCGACCGCAATCATTACATTCCATAAAAGGTCCTCATCGAAATCAGTCAAAAGTGGACTCTAAATTGTATTTTTTAAGAAACACGATTGCTCAAAGATCCTTGGAACGTTTCAACAATTTTATCTTTGAAAGAATATGAGTCTTATCTCAGATGTTGTAAAGTCTAAGTTAGATTGGAAACGTTAAAGAATGCAGTGTCTTGAAGCAAGAAGGGAAGGTATAATTATAGGCTACGCGAGGCGTAATGAACGATAGGAAATAAATAAAAAATCAAAGGTCACTTCGATGATTTGTTGTTAATATTGTGGCCTCTTCGATGCTGTGCAGTGAATTTAATTTATGTTTCGACAACAGCCGCGCTGTCGACCACACATCAACCTGGACATGTTCTGTCTTCTACACTATGTTATTGGGGAGTTGGCAAGAAACAAAGATTGCTCTGCAGTCGTCTCAGTGTTCCCAACTATCAATAAATAGAGACATCTAAAGGCTGGTTTCTGAGTTGAGAATTTCACTTAGTAAATACTGAAGTAACGTTCTGTCACGCTCTTTTCTGAGTTTGACGAGACAGCACTACAGTTAAGTATTAACTGTACTAACCGGCCCTAAAATCCCTACAATTACTTAGAAAACCAATAAATCAAGAACTATACCAATAATACCCGTGACCGTTATAATGGCGGGACCATAATGTTTAAGCCATGAGATTTTTAATCCGTCTATCTCATAATTTAGTATCTTTTTCGTACCTATTCGTACCTTCAATAAAAAAAATCTACCTCTTGCAGCCTACCTACTACCCTGCTTTAGTGACATTAATTTTTCACTCATCTTCGTATTCTTGGCAACAATCAACCGTACTGGATGTCTCAAACCTCTACGTTAAAAATAAATATGATTGGCTGAATCCCAGACCTTTACAACAATTTTTTTACTAAGCGAAAATAAATAAATATTCGAAATTTTATAAAAAATCCGTAGTAATACCGTTAAAAAATATTTAAAAAATAAACCCACGCCCATTACCCCCGAGGGGGTAGGCAGAGGCACCAATCATCATAAAAATATAACCGCCCTAAAAATCCCATTCCACTTTTTTATCCCCTAATTTGGGGGAAAACGCCTAAGTTGGAAAAACCTGTCGCCTGCATTATGCTAGTTTCTTTGTTTCAGACCTATCAGGCGCTCTTGCGCTGGATTAGACAGCATAGTACTAAAATTATAGCTGACACGTGTATGGAATAGTTTGACCAGCGAATAGCTGATAAACCGAATTTTCTTTCAGTTGCAAAGTCGTCCCTATTGTAACGGAATAGAGTGCAGGTATGTAAAGGTTCACGTGATGTGGACTACACGACTCATATTGCCGTCTAGAGTTCCGCTACTGCATCAATATTGAGTTCGCTGTTGAGTAATTTTTTTGCAGTAATTATCTTTCGAAGCCGAAGGTATCGGCTGATAGATAGGAGGCAAAAAATAAGGCTCACATCACACCCTCACGCCATTGTTGGCCTGGCTATTTATTAGTTACAAAAGTAACTGTACTTGCATAATTCCATTCAAGGCCCACTGAGAATCCTTCCTTCAGAAACGTGCAGTGCACCTTGTACCTTTGTACCGCACAAACGGTTTCATTGTAAATATTGATGTGATGATCCTTCGACCGGTGTACCGTCAATCCGATAGAACAATGGAACAACAGAACAACATTGCCCTGGGATGCAATTACGTAAGACTCCACTGTATGGAGTTGTCTGATTTAGCCCTTTTGTTCCCGGTATGTCACACCACCTTATGTCACTCTGTTACACTCTGGGACTTTTTCCCAGCAGGAATCTCATACTCCTACTCCGAAATGTCATATACCTACCTATGTAGGTACTGTACATTCTTATTTTGACTCTTTCGAGTTGCCTAAATGCTTATCCCGCTAGAGTGGAAAGTTACGTAATATCATCATCATCAACCCATCATGTCCCCACCGAGGGGCACGGGTCTCTTCCCTGAGGAAGGTATAGGCCATACTCCACCACGGGGGCCAAGTCGGGATTGGTGGAGGCTTTTAAGACTAGTGGTTGGTATTACTGTCAGAAGTTTTCAAGCGGCCCTAAGGCCTCTGACTTGGCTTAACGACTGCCATCTATCGACGGCAGCCGGCACCAACTGCTTAACGTGCCTTGCGAAGCACGGAACCGCTCGGAAAAATGCCACTAGCGTTAGTCATAGACGGTGACCCATCCATGTACTGAACGCGCCGTTGCTTAACATTAGTGATCGTTTAAGATCACTCAGGCAGCCCAAGCTACGAGCGATTCTCGGCGATCGGCACACCATAACGAGGGGTTTTAACTGTTCTTTTTGTGTTAATGCTGTAATAGTACGTAATATAAGGGCAGCTTATAGATAGATTGCTGTCTTCACGCATTCACGGCGATAGTAGAGGCAAACGTTTCGATATTTTTATCACGCATGGCCGGCGCGGATTGGCGATTTCAAGTGTAGGTATGTGCATACCTCAGACACTCAGGCTTCTTCACGGGCCAGTGCGATTGTTATGGTACTTACGAACGTAGTAGCAATATAACCTACGACATCCTGAATGGGAATCAAGTGATCCACCGACAGTGCGTGACTTGTGCAATATTTTTTCAGAGTTCGACCTTTCTCGGCTTTCTGTTAGTTTTGAGTTTGTCCACCTATCCTGTCGGCTGACCTACTGAAGTAGGTAACTTTCGAAGCGACTGATTCATCATTTAATAATCAAATTAAGTGATAATTAAGTACAATTAAATGCCGCAATAGCGGCTGGAAACATCATGTCAGGTCATTAGATGGGGAAGTGGCAAAAACAAGTTGTAGACGATAGCGTACGGGTAATAGGCGTTTATCTATTGAAAATGCTGCTTGTATTTTTTTTACAACATAATGAACACCTTTGTTCATCTTGAGTTTGATTATAGCCTGTATGACGCAAAAACTCCATTAGGTGTGTGAGATGTGACTTCACCAACTTTGCACGGCATTACAAAGTGCCGAATACCGTAGAAATTATTTTTCTCCAACGAACAATAGGTAGGTAATTATACAAATATTTCTATACAAATAAGTACCGACGAGAGAGAAAACGTTTTCCAATCAACGGCCAATCACGTCGTATTGACCTTCAAATTTCACTGCAGTCCCCACATTCCACCGCGTAGGCCGATGACGTCGCCCCTAGAGAGAAATGCGGCCGAATTCGCGACGAAGGCGAACCATTGACACAATGCCGGTTCATCGCCGCTGGGCCCGTCTACCTACTTATAGCTATTGTAGAGGCAGAGGCGTCTTCACAGGTGCGTAAGCGCAGGTATAGCAGCCCTGCCCCCCGCCTCCGCAGCCCCGGACCGACAACAAGTCGGCCATCTTGAATTCCGCTCACCGCCAGACCCCGCGTCCGACTCGCGGCCTCCGCACGTCTGTCCGCGCTCCGCACGAGCCCTAAGTGTTTTGAGTGATCAGTGTGATGGTGTAAGTGCCGTGCCAGCATGGAGTCCACGCCCATCTGCCGGTGCCGCGTGCTGTACCTCGGCAGTGCGGTGCCGCAGCAGAGCAAGGACGGCTTGCAAGGCATCCAGGAGCCGCTCCGCGAACTCTATCCGGAAAAGGGAGCGACCACCGGCGGCATAGACTCGTGGCTATCCGTTTGGTCGAACGGAATCTTGTTGGAGAATGTCGACGAGAGCGGCTCGCGGGTCGCGAGGTTTTTCCCGATATCGAGTCTGCATTACTGCGCGGCGGTCCGGAGGGTGACCGTGGAGGGTGCCCCGCGGTTCCTTCCCCTGGACTCGCCCTTCGCGCGGTCGCCAGCGCCGCGCCGTCCGCCCCTGTTCGCGGCCGTTCTGCGCCGCACCCAGGGGATAAAGGTGCTAGAGTGTCACGCGTTCATCTGCCGGCGCGAGGCCGCCGCCAACGCACTCGTCCGCTGCTGCTTCCACGCGTACGCGGACAGCTCGTACGCTAAACGGCTGGAGTCGGAGCGGACGCCGTCTCAGCTGCCTCCGGACGAGGAGGAGCTAGAAGTCTACGACGGTGACGAGAACCACAAGGTGTGGGTGGGAGAGGTGGAGCGCGATGACGCGAGCGACGACATACCGCACCCAGCCAGGGCGCCGCGCCCGCGACAGATCGCTCGGCCGGCGTCCGTGCCTCCGCCGCCGCCGCCTCCCGAAGAACCCAAGAAAAAGTCCACTACGAAGAAAAATAAAAAGAAATCGTCCGCCTCCGCGGATGAGCTATACGCGACGATGCCGGGCCCGCCGGTCCATGCTCACATGAACGGCCGGTCGCTGGGCCGAGCCCCGCCTGCCTGGGCCGGCGGTGGTCCACCGATGATGCTAGTCGCCCACCCGGCTGCTACTCTGCCGCACGCCCGCGCCGCCACTATGGCTCACCGTGGCCGAGTCCCACCCGCGTTACAGCCGGGCCCTTTTCCCGGTATCCCGCCCGGCCGGGCACCGGGCCGCTTGCAATACGCCACTGTTGACCCAAGGCGCTCGAAGCCCCAGACTCCTTCCATGAAAGCGGCGCAGAGCATGAACGGCTTAGAGGCAGTGGATGACGCCGGGGGCATCTACAGGAAGAAAGGTCACTTAAACGAGAGAGCTTTCTCATACAGCATCAGACAGGAGCATCGGAGTCGCTCCCACGGATCCCTCGCTAACCTAAAGTTCGCGGCTCCGCCTGAGGTAAGCACACCCAGCATAATTTGCATACTATATAATTACCATTACAGCAGTATAGTTGACAACACGCCTGCGTTTGCATGGAGTCACGCTACGTTTTTTACGAAACTGGTGACTGCTACGAAATGGTTGATCAGCTGCCGACTGTACTACCGATTTAGTACATGACACGCAATTCGAACAATTATTGTCAGGAAACTAGATGTCTGCATATTTCACCTACTTTTGGCTTTATTGCAGTTATTCAATTTGCAGACGTACAAGATTTGTACTGCGTTTGTGAGAAGTCGGCAGCTTGTCATCAAAGTATCGAACAAAATAGCTCGCAAGCTTCGAACAACGATCATAGGTCAACCTGCCAGTATTATTTTCGCAGACGCCGACTCCTCGGCCTATATTCTGAACACGCCCGGGGCTAAGTGTTTCGTGCATATCTCTGCTCTTGCAAAAGAACAATTGGTGGTAGCGTGCGGCCAGTAATTTGCCATTCACGGTGTAACGTAGCCTCTAGCTGCGGTGCCAGGTAAGATCTTTAGTTGGCAACATCCGTGTTTCTTTCTCTTGCAACTCTGAATATATTTCTTAGTGGCAGGAGGCTTAAAAGAAGGTTAATTTGGTGTCATAGGAGAAGTTTGACAAAACAGGGGCGTGGTTCTTAAAATTGCAATTCCTACGTTATGATGAACATTCGATGGACCTACATTGCATAGATGAGCCTTTCTACAGAATCTGCGGGTTCGTCGACTTTGCCTTAAATTGTCAAGCCATGAATGTAAGTCTATAAAACATGCCTAAGTGTTAAAGGGCTTCAATAAACTATGCCAAATGACTAGTAAAATAGACGTGAATACGAGTACACTTCATAGATAGATAGAGAACACTTTATTGTACATAAAAAAGGAAATTACACAGGTATTTCTTAATCTAAGAGTACAGACGGCGGCCTTATTACTAAAAGTAAAAAAAAATATAAAACAAAAGATCGTGAAGTAATAAAAGTTCTTAGCTGCATCATCATCAACACATTATGCCCCCACCAAGGGGCACGGGTCTCTTCCCTGAGGAAGGTATAGGCCAACTCCGGATAGGTGGAAGCTTGTAAGACAAGTGGCTGGTCTTACTGTCAGGAGTTTTCAAGCTGCCTTAAGGCCTCTGACTTGGTTTAACGACTGCCATCTATCGACGGCAGCCAGCACCAACTGCTTAGCGTGCCTTGCGAAGCACGGAACCGCTCGGAAAAATGCCACTAGCGTTAGTCATAGACGGTCACCCATCCATGCACTGAACGCGCTATATGTTGCTTAACGTTCGTGATCGTTTAAGATCACTGAGGCAGTCGGGGCTACGAGGGTTTCGTGCATCGATCATAATGTCTTCTTTTTAATCTTAAGTATGAACAAATTTTACTAAGGGTTAATTGTCGAAATCACAAAAAAACTCTTTCATACTATAATATTGGACGCGACGATACCAAAAATGTGCGGCTACGCACGTTTTGATGTCTTTCCTGTGGGCTAGGCCGACTAAGCTGTCAGGATGGTTTAGGTGCTGGACAAACCTACTCCATCTAACCTATGCCCCAGGAACTGCAGTGGACGCTGTAAAAATCAAGTCAGTAAAAATCATTATGTACATGCAAAGGCCAACATTTTTTACATGTTGTAATTGAACTAACATTAATTGGTTTGAACTGGCTTTTTAATTCGAGACCTCTTTGTCATCTAATCTTTAATGTTAGAGTAAACTTTTTGGCAAAGTATGCTTTACAAATTTACAACACATACAAAAGCACCCTTCCTTTGGCGTCACTCTATCAGCATACAATTGAAAAGATAAGCCCCGCGACGTGACGAAAAAGGAGGCTGACTATCGTTTATGATAATTATCACATCTCTGAGAGCGCTGCCTCGCCGTGAGCCTCTGTTTAACCTTCGAATGCCATGAAAGGTTTCGCGTGACACCGATGACGAAAGGCTTAGCGTAATCAAGGGCCAAATAGCATAGTACGAGTATATTGTGCAGCCTATATACAGGTTGGAACGGTTTTACCGCACCGGCGGCAGCGTAAATTACCATGTTAGAAAGATTTGATCCTTTTATTATAGTTCATCCTGTGGATTGCTGTCACAAATACGTTGTGTTGCTGTCTTCCTTATCGTGAATCTGTGCATTTATCAACTTCGCAATGTACAACCAATTGTAATGGTAAACCATTATTTGTACAGGGTATCCTAGAGTGGGGGCAGAAGCAATGTATGTGCCTGTAGGTAAATGTTTGTTTCTTATAGCTTGAAAACTTCTAACAGTAAGATTAGCTACTATTATTATAGTCTTACAAGCCTCCACCAATCCGGACTTGGCCCCCGTGGTGGAGTATGGCCTATACCTTTCTTAGGGAAGAGACCCGTGCCCCTCTGTAGGGACATAATGGGTTGATGATGATGATTATAGTTCTGTGAAATAGGCCCTTGTTTGAGATTTTAGCCGGTTTTATTCCCGGGATTGGACAAAAATCTCTCCTGTACAATATGTCCCACTGCAGGATAGGCCGTTTCACAGAGAGAGTATGGGCTTGGGCTTGATCAACAAATTTGCTCTCACACTCAAGTTTTCCTCACGATTCAATGATTCACGGAACAAATACTGTCTTCTCTACTTACACTAATGGCTCTGCGAGCTTGCTTCAGACAAAGGACCCTCTTGTATTTCGTCCTGTGCGGTCACCTTACCTGATTCACACTTCTTCTGGCCCCGCACTAGGATACCCTGTGAATAAAACAAGTTTTTATTGATATTTGATACATTACGGGACCCAAAAAAGTTCTGTCATGTCTGTGGCAAGGGGCATACTGTGGTCTCTTATCTACTACTCCTCTCCGGGATACAGGTGTGAGTGTGAGTTTGAGTTTTGATTTTTAGGAACTTAAATGCAGACACTTATTCTACAAAAGACAACCTTAACCAAAAGATATCCTTATAGGTCTTATTTATAAACACCAAATTCCTTAAGACACTGTATAAACGCCATAGCCGTAAAAATACTTTGGCTTAAACTTCTGCACAATTGCATACCGATGATTTAATTTCAATGGAAGGTTACCTAATTATAGATGTAATTAGTCACTGTAATGAGAATCTTCAAGCTGTAATTATAGACAACAATTTTGCCAGCAATTCGCCGGTTTGAGGTTTGGTAATTAGTGATTTCAGTTGTACAGTTGTAGGCAATAACTAATACGTGTAGTCGACAGTACTTTGTCACATATAATATTGATTTGAGATGCCAATACTGCCTTTGGGGGGGACAACGGTCCAAAATAAAAAAAATATGATCAGTCTACTGTGCGAAAGAGGTTTGTAAGGATTGCAGCAATATGGTAAGTGGCAAACGCTGGTCTCTGCGTACCCCTCCACAGGATACAGGAATATGAGTTTACGTATGTATAAAAATAAAGTTAATTATACGGCTACTGCACCTCCTGTATGACATACGGTGACAATAGCTATTTAATTTAATTTTTCATTTATTTATTCAATGACAACATGCGTATCAAAATATCTTAAAATCGAAAAGACGCACTTGCATGTCACAAAATAATAATAATAATGTATTTAATGATGCTGACTTAAATTAAAGAAAAAAAAACATAATGACAAAACAAAGCTATTGTGGTTTTCCATGGTTTGAACAAAATAAATAGATAGAAACATAATATTCGCTTTACTTCGATCAGAGAGAAAGAGGAACTCGCATTGGTGACCTCATCATCTGAAAGAGGATGTACATAATATATTAGTAACAACCGATACACGCTTGGGAGTATTCACAGCCATAGCCGAAAAACTTCCATTCCGAGTAAGCTCGAAAAGTTTCCCTCATAAATTAGCATAAATTTTAAATGTCTTTTACTATCTAATTAAACAAAAATCCCAGTAAATTGCGACACTAAACATCAATAGAATGACTTATGTGGCTTTTAGTTGCCACCAAAGAAACTGCCTGAAGCTGTTTGAGGGACATAACATTCCGTGACGTAATCGCAAGCTTCGGCCCAGAGATGTGAGGCAAAGGTCTCTTACCTATTTTATGGAAAGGTCACGCTGGTCATGGTGGTTTTGTTATGGTTGGTTTATCTGTGAGATTGAGTAATTAATTACTGTATTTCTATGTTGAGTTTTATGGGAATAGGAGATTGTGTTTCTCGTTCTCTCTTTCTCTTTTTTCTCACATACGGAATCCTGCGTTATTTGCGGAGCCCGCAGGAATCCTAGTTTTTCACGCTTACCAACATTTATCCTATCCGAAGAAATGGATTTTCCTAAAGACGATGTGCGTCACATCACTGGATAGATAAACATTTTTGTCTAAAGATGAACATTTAGATTACGTGATGCGTATAAATTACGCATACATACAATTTGTCTATGGATCTTTAAAATGTCACGGTGCAAGTCGTTTTTGGACTTATTCACCGGATAGAGCTTACACATGGTTAAGCATATTCCTTTAGATATTTATTCGTATCTAAACTCTTTTGCAAAAAAAACGGGCACTTTAGATTTTTTTCTCTACTTCAATGAAGAAGAACAAGAAATAGGTTTTGTTAATTTGACGATGTATTGGCATGTTTTTTGAAGCATCCTGGCATGATTCCAAGTTTAAAATTTGAAATTATTAAAAGAAAAATAATGATTATTGTGGATTATTCTAAAATTGCTTTACTAATGGCGCGAATTGCTGAAACGATTTTTAACTGATTACGATATTTTAAAACTTTTTGGATATTTTCTGCAAATTAAACAATTTAATCTTTCTTTTTACATTAAATACCACTTTTTGATATGAGTGATAAAGCGATAAGGGCCGGTAAAATTATAGCCCTACTTGAAGAAGGTTGTTCGCAAACTTACGTGTCTCAGCGGCTAAATGTGAGTCGTTCAACTGTCCAGAGGACTTGGCAACGGTATCAAGAGACTGGTTCGGTCAAAAGAAGACCCGGTTCGGGAAGAAAACGATGCACAGAACCAAGAGATGACCGCTTTTTGGTGAGTCAGGCGTTGCGTAATCGTAAGGAGTCAAGTGTGGACCTGAAGAAGAGCCTTGAAGAAGTAAGAGGAGTAGAAGTTAGCTTGTGGACGGTCAGGAGGAGGCTTTTGGCTGCCAATATCAAGAGTTACCGTCCAGCTCGGGGCCCTAAATTACTCCGTGAGCACCGTGTTGCTCGACTTCAGTTTGCTCGGAACTATGCTTCAAGGACTCTGGAGGACTGGAATAAAGTATTGTTTTCTGATGAAGCTAGAATCTCTTTGTGTGGAGAGGACGGACGCCGGCGAGTGCTGCGAAGACCACGGGAACGCTATGCGGAAGTGTGTTTCGAAGAAATCAATCCTTATGGCGGGGGCTCCGTTATGTTTTGGGCAGCAATTAATTCGACGGAGCGTACGGAGTTAGTTTTCATAGAAAATGGAACATTAAATGCACACCGGTACATAATGGAAGTCCTAATTCCATATGCACAACCCACATTGACTGCACTTGGGGAAGATTCCATTTTTATGGACGATAATGCTCGCCCGCACCGTTCTGGCGACGTGGAAGCGTACATGCAAGAAGTTGGGATCCGTCGTTTAGATTGGCCAGCTCGAAGTCCTGACCTCAATCCAATTGAGCATGTGTGGGATGTTCTAAAGAGACGGGTAAGATCAGTGCAACCTGCTCCACAAAACATCAGGGAGCTAAAAAGAGTCATTGCAGAAGAGTGGGAAAGTATTCCTCAAAACGTTATTAAAAACATCGTGGAAAGCATGCCCAGAAGGATTCAAGCTGTGATTTTGGCAAGAGGAGGTCACACTCGTTATTAGGTTTTTACATTTGTAACTTTATTTAATTAAAAAAAGTAAAAAAAAACATGTCTTTATTGCCGACCACTTGTTATTGTTTGGGCGTGTACATCGATTTTAAAGAATCCATCGTTTTTTTTCTTTTATTTGTTCGAATTCACTTCACGCGCATTAATTTACACGATTATAAGTATACAGACTACGTCAAAGAAATAAATTTCATTTAATTAACTAAAATCGACCTTAGAACGTAAATTTCCTTAGGTGCCCGTTTTTTTTGCAAAAGAGTGTATATATCCATATAGATATTCCTTTCAGATAGTGTTGTTGCAAGCAAGCCTAAATCATGACGTGGCCACAAAGATTTTTTGTCATCTTTTCTTTGAACACGTGCAATCAATGATGTATCTCCAAGCTTTTAAGTGGCTTCAAGCACTGAGTTGATCTTACATCACCTCAATCGATTTGAAGCTAGCAAGTTCCGGTGACTACGGTAAAAAATGCTGTCCCTTCTATTATCAGCAGAGAAAATTATTGGTCAATAATTTGTTTCACGTACCTATCGCGGGATGCGGTTACGTCGATTAAGAAACCCGTCGTCGTCGCAAGCCGCCGTGGCGAACCAGTTGAGAGCGTTGCCAAGTCGCCACTTGCCTTACACATAACTTCTTACAATGGGCGTGCGTGCACCAGAGTTGGTATAAGCTGGAGTTAAACTGAGTTATAAAAGGGTGCCCACGTAGCATGAAGAAGTTTCAAGTTGTTTGCTTCAAAATAAAACAAAAAGCCAGATGGGACAAACTTGCGAGGCCAAAGGCTGAGTCTTGCGAAGCGGGCAGGAGAAACTCCTCTGCAACGAGGCCGAAGGCCAAGACCATACATGCTCCCACGCATAAGTCCCAACCATAAGCGTCTACCGAGGCTCTAGGCCGAGCGGCCGGAGCTTCAGACTGTGCACAATCGCGCACAGGGCTCGCCCCCTAGTAATGTTTAAACTACAAATTAACTGAGGCTCAAACGACCGCACACAGAGACGTCATTTAACGCAATGTTTATTAAAAATTTTAATGATCGTCTTTATGCGTATTGATATAAGTGATGTTTTTCTTTCATAACTAACCCTTAAAGTTAATGAATGTCTGAGTACGGCAGTAAGTGTCGATTTCTTAACTGACAATTTACACTAAGTAAATACTAAAAAGTAACGTGCTGTCACGCTCTCTTCTAAAGAAATTTGATGAGACAGCATTACAGTTAAGTAATTACTTAGCGAAATTCTCAATTCAAGAAATCGGCCCTAGGCCTAAGCGCATAGTTATTTCATCATCAACCCATTATGTCCCCACCAAGGGGCACGGGTCTCTTCCCTGAGGAAGGTATAGGCCATACTCCACCACAGGGGCCAAGTCCGGATCGGTGGAGGTTTGTAAGACTAGTGGCTGGTCTTACTGTCAGAAGTTTTCAAGCCGCCCTAGGCCTCTGACTTGGCTTAACTACTGCCATCTATCGACGGCAGCCGGCACCAACTGCTTAACGTGCCTTGCGAAGCACGGAACCGTTCGTAAAAATGCCACTAGCGTTAGTCATAGACGGTGACCCATCCATGGACTGAACGCGCCGTATGTTGCTTACTTAACCTTAGTGATCGTTTAAGATCACTCAGGCAGCCCAGGCTACGAGCGATTTGTTTATTTTCATAGTTATTTAGTTGAGTGCATTTTGCTCAGCCATGGCTGTTTTATTTTTTATTTTTTTATTTTATTTCATTTTATTTTATTATGGCAACAAACAGTCATTAATTACAAAAAATGTTTATACAATACTTTAAACTTAACTAATAGACCTTATAGTGCCGAGATGTGTATTTGATAGATATACTCGTATATGTATATAGGGCTGTTATTTGATAGATATTAGCATTGCAAGTTCTTTCCTTTTATTGTCCCTTATGTTCCTTATTCCGGTTACTTTAACCCCTTTAACCATCATGTTTGATAGATACAAGTCTAACCCGAGACTTATTTACAAGTGGTTGCTTGTTGAACGTAGGTACTAAATGCAGGAGTGCGCTTAATATTATGCAGTCGATAGATCGAGATTGTCGTCCGCACTATGAGTTACAGTTTAACTTTATATATATAGAGAGAAAATATGTGCTCCCCCGGCAATAAATGTAGATAAAAGTCAGCGACAGAACTCGCGTCGGTAGCTGGCCAATCTGTCACTCTGTAGACAATTAAAAAAATCAGAGGCTATCAATAGGCTTGCAGGTGGTCTGCCTCTCAGGTCTAGCCGTTAACAGGCTTGACTACCAAACAGGTAGTGTATTTGATTGTCACTGAAGGCCGCAGTACTTGATATATACAAATATCCTCAGTGTAGGTGTGATTCCATGTTTACGAAGTCCTTGTCTGCTCACCGTAATCCACAAGTATCCTAGTTTGGGACCAGCACAAGTGATTGTGTTGCGTAAAAGTTATTATTATTAACTTTAGATCTCTCTCTTTCTAGATCATTAAGGAATTTTCTTGTAGGTGATAATAACTTTCATAATCCACATTCTAATAATACCGAATCCGAAGGAGCAATAATATCACAATATAAAACTACTTATCGAAATATTTTGGTTCTTATTTATGGATATGTATGGTAACTACGAGATAATGTATAAACGACATAAATGTAATGTCATTCCGTGCTTATTAAAAGTTGTATTATAATTAAGTACTGGCTGATGCTTCATAGCAGTACCTGCAGCACTATTTCTAACTCTCCACTAGGCAATCCTTTCGGTATAATCTATTCCGAACTGCCAGATACATTTTGACATTTCAGAGTGAAAATCCACGCCGTAGAAGGTTACAGAATATGAGTATAAGGGCATGTAATGAAATACCCAGTATCTAAAAACGCAGAACAAGTTTCCAACTTTATAAACCAATATTTCCGCATTTTTCCAACCGTATAAACTAAAAGCCTTAAATAACAATTGATTTACAACTCGGATGCAGTTTATTAGAATTTAATTAGTGGCAGGCTTGCTAAAGTTATTCAGCCTTGCATTCCCCTGACAGTTTCTAAACCGGCGAAATTATTCAAGTGCAGTCGAGACCTGACCAACATATTTTAATGCAAACTCGCCCGAAACGTAACTGAATAAAGTGCACGCATTTAAAGTGCTGTCGATTGTACCTTAGGAATCCAGCTTCGTGATGCTTACATGCAGGTCTACATTATAGATAGATAGATTATTCTTTATTGTATGTAGACGAGAGATTTGAAAATAACATAGTACAGTACAATTGGCGGTCTTATTAATAAAAGTAATTTCTTCCAGACAACCATTGACGGAAAAAGATAGAGAAGGTAAATTACGGGTAGTCGCGGTGTAACTAGACAATATTAAACGAGAATTATGTATTTTATATCTAATACATATACATACATAAACGGTACATATACATATAAATATGAAATAAATTTAGAATAAACATACATAAATAAAATCATATGGAGTAGTTTAACGATTACACTACATTAAGTATGTACTACATTAACCCCCGGTTTCTAGAACTCTAACAGTCTGTTAATCTATGTATTGTTAACAGCTGTCAGTTGGCAAAAGTGCAAAAAAATAATAATTAAAAGCTGTCAACAGTAGATTAAAAACTGTTAGCGTTCGAGAAACCGGGGGTTAGTTTATCAATAGATCCAATCGCGATTATACACGTAGCGTGTAGAACTATCTAGGTCATTGCAAAAGAACGCCAGAGGGATGGAGGTCTCCCTTGTCGGCAAAACACCTATAACAACCTACCTCCGCATCCGATATTGTTACATATTTTATCAGTGTAGATTGTAGGGAGCTTCAATTGGATGTAGTTAAGCAAAAAGGTTCCAACTCACAAAATGGCCATTTTTGAGTTAAATATACCAAAATGATCACTATACTCTATACTTTAAGAGTCAGAGACTTGCATAGCGATCCGATGAGTATGGGCAAAGTTATGGCACATGGTAGTCAACCCACATGTATGGAGAGCGTAAATCAGCTTAAACCTAATAACTCAAATATCTCAAAACTCATTTTGTGCGGGTTGGAAACTTTTTGCTAAACTACGTCCAATTATTCACGCCTACCATCTTTGGATCCACGAGCGGTAGCGGCTGCATTGGGAGGACTGGGAACATGCATTGGAAATTAATCATTGATGCGTTGACGGTTTCCATTTTGTATTTTGGCGCCTGAAAACATCAGTCGTCGGTGGTTATTAGCATATAAGAGGCACTGGCATATCATCATCCATTATGTCCCCACTGAGGGGCACGGGTGTCTTCCCTGAGGAAGGTATACTCCATATTCCACCACGGGGGCCAAGTCCGGATTGGTGGAGGCTTCTAAGACTAGTGGCTGGTTTTACTGTTAGAAGTTTTCAAGCCGCCCTAAGGCCTCTGAATTGGCTTAACTACTGCTATCTATCGACGGCAGCCGGAACCAACTGAATATGAATCACGGAACCGCTCGGAAAAATGCCACTAGTGTTAGTCATTGAATAGTCACCCATCCATGCACTGAACGCGCCCAATGTTACTTAAACTTCGTGATCGTTTAAGATCATTCAGGCGGCCGGGGCCACTAGCAATTTCATTGCGATCGATTGGCATATAAGCCAGGTTTACTAACCTCCCTTAGGTTGTAAGATAGGTGCATACCTTATTAAGCTTTGGTGTAAATTGGGAGCTTGGGAAAAACAACTTTTGCCGAGTCACCTAGTAGTTTACATAAAACGCGTGACATTTGATTGAAATTATTTATTACGTCCTTGGATATAGGACGTTTCGACAATATTCGATTATTCGATAAGTGACGAATATAGTCAATTGTATTAAGAGGAGGTCTTCTGCCCTATTTATGTGTGAGCATCGAGCGCCATTAAAAATATGTTAAGGCTGAACTTCCTATAGAATATGGATTTGTAGAATATGGCATTGAAAAATACTTTTACGTATGGAGAAACATACACAACATCGTGACTGTGAGAATCATCGATATTATTGGCATGAGTTCACTGGCGGATTCCTTAATTGCAACTGACGTAAGCTTTAAACAAAAAACGAAATCAACGACAAAGGAATAAATTGTTACGAGGTATTACTAAAATAAGTAACCAATGAATAAAGTAACGTTCGGTCCAAGGTAGGTCTATAAAACCTCACTACAATTTGAAAGCCTCTGCAACGCGTTGATGTCTTTTCAATGAGTGTTTTTTTTCTTTTTCCGTAGCTCTAGTATGATGTCGGTGTTATACAAGTGAGATATTTTTTAGATACTTTCTACAATTTTCGGTGCTATTTCCTTAAAAAAACGCGACGAAAGTGTCCAATTGTCTAGAGATTTGCGGATCTCAATCATCAAAGAAATAAACGTCATTGTTGAAGCCGGTTCCGACGAATAGTCACACTGAACTAGTTCCTTTAACACCAAGACCATTTTACTCTAGTCCTCCCTTGGAATCTCATAGAAAACCATATAAACTGATCTTTTAGCTGAGCAGTTGTTGTAGCTCAGCATAGTTCAGGTATTCGTCCATTTCGTAGACAGATCCAGTGTTTCTAGAGCTCTGTTGATGTTAAATGAAAACCGTGTGTAAAACACTACACTTTGATCCACTGGCACATGCCCGTGCGACCGCAACCATTGTAATCGCGGACAACTTTAACTTTTCCCCTCTTTTATTCTAAATTCGCCTTTATGTCTAGGATTTAAGTGATATAAGAGTTTAAAGGTTACATTTGTAAGTGCATGCCGGTCTCACGCGAGGTGACCGCATGACGTTCGGTCAATTGCTCGTGAGTTCACACAGTATCGTTAAGTATTTACTCTTAGAACGTATTTCTTAGAGCGTAAAGTTGATTTTTCAAGTGTGTAGTTAATATCTTTGGTATAAAAACGAGAATTATTTCATGGTTATCAAAGAAAGTACGGGGTGTTTATTCGCGAGGGCTGTTAGTTTGAGGGCTCAATTGTTCATTGAATTGTGGGAGGACTGGGAAAATCATTGTGCTTCAGTGCGTATGTTATAATAGCAGAGTTAATAAGGGCTATAATTGTAATTAATTTAGTAACGTTAAAGTAGGGACCATGAAAACTAATACTCGCAAAAGTTTTTGTAGTTTGACGAAAAAGGAAAGGTTTTTTTTTACTTCCAACTAGCTGACTCGGCAAACGTTTTTTTAGTATATTAATTAGCCTACGACCATACTCAAACGTACTAAATATACACAAAAATCATATAAATTGGTGAAACCGCTTCGGAGAGGTTCGATATAACTGTGACATGAGGTTTTTATGTTTATACTAGCCGACCCTGAAACGTTGTTTTGCCAGATAAGGGTATGAAAAATAAATAAAAACCTGTTCTTAAACCTACCAAACATACATATAAGATTTCATCAAAATCAGTCTAGCCGTTTCGGAGGCGTATGCGCACTAACACTGTGATATGAGAATTTTCTATTTCAGAAGAAAGATATACTACAATTGAATGAATAAAACTTCATGTAATTTTAATTTAACATTTTACATTACCGACACTACCTAAGCCAGCCTCAGTAGACAGGTATTTTTTCTCGCAGTAAACGCTGTCTGAGAAAGAAATAGAGAGTAAAACTTGAAGATCGCCATCTCACGCTATCCAGCGCATTAGAGACGTGAAATTGAACACCAAATTGGAAACAATTTCCCTCTTACTTGAATAAAAAAACCGACAGTACTGGGTTCCAACTACCGCAGTCACTCAGCTAATTGGGACTAATTTTACCGTGTCTGTAATTGCTAACTACATAGTAATTGACGAAAGTGGTAAGCTTTGGCTATTTTCGGAGACACTTCGAAAGAGCATAGGTCCTCCATAGTTTCATCATCAACCCATTATGTCCCCACGAGGGTTGCGGGTAGAGATCCGTGTAGAGGGAAGAGTCCCCTGAGGAAGGTAGGTATAGGCCATACTTCACCACGGGGGCCAAGTCCGGGTTGGTGGAGGCTTGTAAGACTAGTGGCTGGTCTTATTGTTACAAGTTTTCAAGCCGCCCTAAGGCCTCTGACGTAGCTTAATGACTGCCATCTGCAGCCGGACCCAACTGCTTAGCGTGCATTGCGAAGCACGGAACCGCTCGGAAAAATGCCACTAGCGTTAGTCATAGAACGGTCACCCATCCATGCACTGAACGCGCCCTATCTTGCTTAACCTTTGTGATCGTTTAAGATCCATTCCATTGCCAGTGGCCAGCCATATTTGTTTGTTTTTCTGGTGTGTACAATAAAGAGTTCTAATCTAATCTAATATAAGCCAGGCTTACTACCCTCCCCAGAATAGTTTAGGCCCACTCCAGGTTGTTAGATTGGTGCATACTGTATTAAGATTTGGTGTAAGTTATCATAGCAGTCCTGGGAAAACTTCTTAGTGCATGTCTTAGTGCAATAGTTTTTGCTTCATATTTTGAATTATCTTTCTCACAACACAATCATTTGATCTAGGCCCCGATTCTATTAGTGCATTCTAGTACGATGACAGATACACGGTCGGGTCACGTGACGTATTTTTTCATACCATTGACGCCTAGAAGGGTTGATTTGTGTGCCCGGGTAGTATTAAAGCGGCGATGAAACTGAATCGCCACGTCCATGCAGTTGTCGTTGTACTACAATGCATTAACAGAATCTAGGCCCGAGTCCCATAACACTCCAACAGGAACCCTGTAAGGAAAAGGTTTCCCAACGAGTGATCCTTGGGAAACCTTTTTCTTTTGCGCCCTATACCTAAGGGGCCGTCCATAAATTACATCAAACGAATTTCATGATTTTTTGACCCCTCCCCCCGTCCTTGTCACAGCTGGTCACATTTGTGAAACCACGTCCCTAGTGTGACGTCAAATATTTTCCAATTTTACATGTAGATGTCTATTGAATTAAAAGTGCAGTTCCGAAATTAGTTTCATTTCCGATAGAGTTGCAAATAGAGTCTGGAACCGATAGAGTTGCAATTTTTTTTGTATTTTTCGTTGATAGTTCAAACTTAGATTATAATAAATTTTGAAATGTGACGTCACGAAATGTAGGACGCCCCTCCCGACCCCTTGTCACACAATGTCACACTTCGTCGGCCCCCTCCCTCCCCCTTAACGTGTGACGTAATATATGGATGGATGGCCCCTAAGGTATAGAACATGGAGTGTAATAAAATGCCTGTATATCATTGAGAAAAATCGACTGGCTCGTTGGTCAACCCGTTTAGGCGCTTAGCTACTAAGGTAGAGGTCGTGGGTTTGATTCCCACTGGGGCTGTCGTACATTTGTACAGATGGCCTCAGTTTAGGTGTGTTTCTCGTATCCAAGTTTGGCACCAGGTCAAGTGATTGTTTTGTGAAGGAATTATTATTATTATTAAACAGGACAAATTTTACTGTAAAGAAAACTAAAGTCAACCTGCGTGCGACATTAAATTGTATCAAAAAGTTGTTATTTTTAACGCAATTTTTTCCTGTGATAAAAGCCGTTACTCTTGACGAGAAGAACCCTTTGTTTTCTGATGGCGGTATTTGGGCATTAATATGCATGTTATATCAAGTAAACATGCCCTCTTCAGTATATTATTATTATGTGTTGATTCTACTTATTCTTGTACAAAGTTAGTCAACAATAACAACAGAGTCAATCACTAACAATGTAATGCCTAACAGTGACCAGAGAATGCGTGACGTGTCGTAACTTGGCGATATTGTGGATGCGCAACAAAAAAAACAAACAACGCACGCTATTATCGCGATTAGGCCAAGGCTAGACTTCTTTATGTTCAGACGATGTGACGAAAAAATATTGTAGCTTTGGCATCTCCGAAAGTAATTTCATACCTAGCTGAGTTTATACTTGCTTGAGAGACAATCTCAAGAAAGATACCCACATTCTGTGATATAAGAAACCTGAACCTGTCTTCTGCACAGTTCCACTTTTACCTCTTGGACCACGTTTCAAAAAACTACAGGACTGTTAGTATGAGAAATGGAGTGGATATACATATCCAGTATGGGGACTATTTAGGATCTACCTGGTGTAGGGCCCACCGTCCTGCGGGACCACACATTTAGTTAAATTCTAGGTTTTAGTTCAATTAAAATTTATTATTGCATCTGAGAATAGTTACGAAAAATTGATGAAATAATGATATAGACTGATTTAAAATATCACGGTTTAAAATTATGATCCCGCGGTTATAACATCACGTCTAATCGCTATTATAACAGGCAAACTATTAAATTATTACTATTATTGAATAACTATTTCCCTCTATTTCACACAATATGGACGGGTTTATAGTAAAAACGAGAAGCAAATAGTTGATCAGTTCTTTTTTGTAATTGACAGTGTTATACAATATTAATAGTTAATAAGGTTAATAGTGTCAGCTCGACATGTATTGCAAAGACGAGACTTCCTACTTGTTAATCTGTAAATAATTGTGACAGTAAAAAGTATTAGTTAATTTTCCGGCATTAGGTTGTGACAGTGTAAACCTCTTTACCCAATTTTCTCGATATTACTTCCATTCTGTCTATAATTTTTAAATCAGCATTTAAAATTACGTCACCCACTCTAGATTTCTTTTGGACATTCCTCGGTATACTTATTCTGAGGGACATTCATTGCTACTTTTCGTTTTAAGAAAACACGTTTACTGGCAACCTTTACTTACAGTTATCTTTTATTCTTTTTTTATTTAGTGTTAGTTCCACATGTAATATATTCCCACTGGGGGGCGCCGTACATTTTTACAAATGGCCCCAGTTTGGGTGTTTTTCGATGTCTGTACTGTTCTTGCCCGGTTACCGTAGCACAAGGTATCCTAGTTTGGGACCAGGTCAAGTAATTGTGTCGTGTGAAAGTTATTATTTTATTAATCGAAGTTTTCTATTATTCATTGGTAAAAACACAGTATTGAAGGGTGTATTATCATTTATAACAGTCTTTCATTTACCTTTACTCGCATCAATGGCGCCCAACGTGGCCGTTAATTTTATTTTATGTCGGTTGCCATCGCGAATTACGTCCTAATTTACGAAAGACCTTCAGAATTATTTATTATCGATCGGTACGTAGGTAAATAACACAGACCTATAACCATTTTGGTGCCGGGAATTTTAGACCTGATTTTAAATATGTCTTGCATGGTGATATCATAAAATGGTACCGTTTTTTTTCTGTCAGCTCTAGTTCCGATATAAAAAAGAAAACACTTTTTCTCATATTTTATTGGCATTAAACTACAAGAAACTACCATTTGAGTGATTTTTTATAGCGAAACTGACTTTGGAAAACTGGCATGATTCCCGAGTAATAGTCGGCCATCTAATGAGTGTCCCACCTTCCTTGGTTTTATATTCCATGGTTATTATGCCTTGGTGGAAATGTTTTCCTTATTCGTCACTTTATTTTTTTTTGCTTCTTACTTTGCGTAAATAAAAAAAGTTTTAATTTGAGTTAAAAAAAATACTTTGAGTTAAGATACAGGGGCTTCAAACAATCAATAAATCAATCAGCCAGTACTTGTCCACTTCTGGACATCTCACTGTCTTCTGTTCTCGGCCATCCTCATCCAACCGCTGCCAGCGAATTGCTTCAGACAGACTGATATAGTAGCAAATAGTGGATATAGAATTATGTACATCTTATTTACGGATTGCCGTAAATACGGGCGTAGTCATGTTAATAAATATTCTGGTATTCAAAGCGTCAAACAAGTAATCGTAAGTAATCCTACAGATAAAGCTGGATTGAATCGAACGTTCGTTTATAAATTATTCTCGCTTTCAAACCCGGAGAGTGAATGAACCGTTCAAGATAATCCCCGACTCATTCACATGCAGTTCGGTTTGAGAAAACCGGGTGTTATACTCTGACTTAGTAATTAAGTTCAAAATATCTTGCACAATTTTTGTGTAATGTGAAGACAAATTTCGCCTAGCCGTGTCAGGTTCAAGGCCCGAGGCTTCTCGGTTTCTGAATTTAGAATTTAGCTAAGTAAATAAGAACCGTCTGGACGGGTAAAAATATTTTTTGTAAAAAAAAACAGATAGATATACAGAGTGGCCGAGGGCCGTAAGAAATGGCATGCTTTAAGGGCGGCCTATCGTTCTGAGTGATGATTATGATGACAGGACTATATTAAAACTGACAGGAAGTTTTTATTGTAATTTTTTTGTTGTGTTTTGTCTTAAATTTTAATTAATCTTTCTTTTTCTTAAGTCTGTATGATGGGCCAATGGTGACTGTTATCAGCGCCTACTTTTAAAGTTTTACAGTTCTAAGACTATGAGTCATTGACCTCATTTGTTGTAAACGCTTCGAATGTTGTTACTTGCGGACTGATATAATTTGAGATGGAAGTGATTGAATTAAATTGATTGAAGTGATAACATGTTTGTGACGTCGCTGTTTCTGGTTCCCACGACACAGGGTATCCTAGTGTGGGGCCAGAAGCAATGTATGTGCCTGTATGTAAATGTTTATGTTTATGTTTAATTGACGAAGGTAAAGTTTCCTCAAAGTTTTTCACGCTTTTTGGAAGAGATAACCTAGTTTTTTTGGACTCAAGTTACTTATTGTCTTAAACGTCGCACGTCGGCATCAGGTAGCCTCCTTCATGAGTCGGACATACGGACAATGAGGCAGATATTGAGCGTATATTTTACTGGCCATTGTTTTACCTTTCGTGTTACGGTAGAACGGTCGCATAGCACTAAATGCGGCTGGTTTCATGTTGATCAACTGGGTAGTGTCATTCTCTTGTGTGTGATAAGTTAAACCTATAATTAGGCGTTACCTTTGAACTCATTTTACTGGTATTTAAGGAATAAAGATTGAATTTTATTTAACGCGACCCCGAGCTATGAATAACAAGGACTCTAGATTTCGCATAAAAATTCAATCGGCCCGTATTTTTACACTTATACACAGAGACCAAACCATGCTACGTTTTTCTGTTCCCGGTCATGTGGATTCTTATAAGGATCTTCTTTTCGTGTCTGTCACAGACAAATTTTAAAGTTAGGTACAAGTTCAAATTTTATTGACCGATAGCTCGGCTACGTGCACACCAGCTTCTGAGGATTCGTGCAAGTCTTCACAGGAAGTTGGGCACGAGAGACATGCACTAAGATATCTCATGGTTTGCGGGGTGTCTCTAGAAAGACAATGGTTGAGCTCTACTCCCATTTAGCCCCATTTACACAGGTTACTTCTGCATCTGCCAACCTGAGTTGTTAACCTATTGAGTAAGCTCTATTGTCAGCCAAGGGAGCCTGTGCACTGGTATCAGTGCCTCCATCATCATCAACCCATTATATCCATAAAGGTATAGGCCATACTCCACCACGGGGGCCAAGTCCGATTGGTGGAGGCTTGTAAGACTAATCGCAGGCTGGTCTTACTGTTAAAAGTTTTCAAGCCGCCTTAAGGCCTCTTGGCTTAACGACTGCCATCTATCGACGGCAGCCGGCACCAACTGCTTAACATGCCTTGCTAATCACGGAATCGTTCGGAAAAATGCCACTAAAGTTATTCCTAGACGGTCACCCATCCATGCAGTGAACGCCTACGTTGCTTAACGTTCGTGATCGTTTAAGATCACTCAGGCAGCCGCTACGAGCGATTCAGTGCCTCCATGATCTCCACGAAAAGTCAAGGGCAAGAAGAGCCACGCCAAATGGTGATTCTATTGCAGATCCATGTGCTATCGGTGTGACAGATGCCAGGATTTTTTTTTGGTTTTTCAGCCAGGCAGAAACTGTGCAGCCGTGCAGGGGATGCCTAGGGCCTGTCTTTTGCTTGTATTTTTCTATGAAAATGGCCTCTTTTCTTCGGATGGCCGGCGGTACAATGCCTGCCAGCCATCAGTTTCGTTTACCTTCTGCTTACTGTTTGTTAGCTTTTTAGTTAGTTAGGGTTTCATTCTTATTTAATCCGTAATTTATACTTTTGCTATATAGGAAGTGGTAAAAAACAACTATACCAAATACGAGTATGTAAGGAGTACGACTCGGTAAAAATGAAAGTAGGTAGTTACAGTTTCTTGGAAAAAGTAGCTTAAATGTCCGATCGGATTTCTTTGACAACTTTGGCCTGTCTATGTCTGTAGACAGGAGTGGCTGTTCTGTCTGACTGCTTTTTATAGCAGTTTGGAATTTTATCTGGTTCCAAAAGGACATTGATATTATAGTTTCTTTACTTCTTAACGTTATGTGTGATAAATTTTTCAAACTTGCAGGGCACACTTCAAGCGATTGGGGTGTTTTTTTGTAGTGATTCGTGCATTTGCTTTCGGAAAACACAATTTGGCAGAATCGTAGTGATATTTACAGAAAATCGTGAAATAATAACTTTTCAATAAAATCCAGAGAAAGAATTTAAACGAATATGCCCTGTAAATTCAATGTAGGTTTTGTAGAAATATAGTGTGGACCCGGTGTCCAATAAGTATATCATAATTATTTCTATAAAACGATCTTCCAAAACATCGTTAATCTTAATAAATGTGCCACTATTTTAAAATATAACCAAAACTATTCAAAAAATCCATTTATAAATCTTGAAAACAATGAACTCTAAGAGAACACTCACAAATTCGTTTCTTTGGCTGTAAACTAGTGAACGTTCACCGACGCTACACTAGACCATTTGTCGTCGGCCTAGCAACGGCCTAGCAGCCTAGCGCCCATAGCAGGCGTGGTCAGCCGGCACCGCTACATAGGCGCATAGCCGCGCGATGACAACTACCGTAGGCTCTTCAAGCGGCTCGACGCCCATTCTGGCGACCTGCGGGTGTCTTTCCGATAGTTTGACAGCTCGTCACCTAGTCGCGTACGTGCGTCGTTGTGCTTTCCCGTTACCCATCGACTCGCTAATTGCTCAAAACTATACGATACACGGCACTTGGCGCGGCTTATTCGGTTAGGCGTATAACTATATGGTGTGCTACGAGTGTTTTGTTACTGAATTGGTGCGTGGCAAATTGGTGGATTTGGAAAGTGTGTGGTGTAGGCAGGTAGATAGTGTGCCATGCACATCGATATATTGAAAGCCATGTCTTGCCTAGGTATGTTAGTTTTGTTTGCATTGTTATTATTTACTTCAGTAGGTACTTATTGGAAAATTTGTTGTTCTTAAATTATTAAAATACTAGCTGTGCTCCCCAGTGTTACCTGCGGTTCATCGATTTTCCCATGGTAATAAGGTATTTTCCCAGAGTAAAACGTAGCTTATGTGTTAATCCAGCGTATCAGCTAACTCCATACCAAATTTTATTAAAATCGCTCCAGCCGTTTTGACGCGAAGAAGTAACAAACATACACACTCACACACTCACAAACTTTCGCCTTTATAATATTAGTGTGGTGGTGTGATGTATAAATACAACGAATATTTCTTAACATAAACTCTTCTGTATCCCAGAGGGTACCGTTAGATAGACACCAGAAACTGCTACTTACTACGATTGTAGATTCGAGTTTGGAATAAGTGTATAATAAAATTAATTTCTTAAACAACACCGTTATTCTATTTAATTCATGTTCTATTGTTACCGCGCATGGGACGCGCACGGAACGAAATAGCCTTTGATAGATGCAGCGGAGAATCATATAATATCCGGAAGATGTTGAAGGAATGTTTAATAGAAAACGAAGAAAAGTCTGTTTTGAGAGGCCAGTTTGATTCATTCAACACTTTGAAAGCTGTTCAAATACTTATTTATCGCGCGCAATTTGCATGAGAATTGTTATGGATTCCACGAACTGATTGCTGTGAACCTACCTACTTCGACTAAAACTAGTGTTTGTTATGTTACGTTATGTTATGAATCCTTACTTATTAATTCTTACCTACTTGTTGGGTGTTTTTTTACTTTTATCTATTTTATCTGATAGTTATGAATAGATGAAAATGCGTCTTAATTGATGTTATTGGTAACTTACGATATAAATCCAGTATTTTTTTACATACATAAACTTACACGTGTATTCAAGGGGTAGGCAGAGACCACTATTTACCACTTGTTAAGATCCTGACAAACCTCCTACGCTTCATCAACATTCAATAGTGTGCAAGCACGTCAGTTTTTCAGTATACTCAGATATACGGTCCCTTGAAGCTGTGATAGCATCACACATTTAAGTTTATGAAAAAAAAAACGGATATTTTGACACTCAAGGGATTCAAAATTTATACAGTACTTACTTTCCGTTGATTCAGAACTACTAAATTTGGCATGTAGTATCGTCTCATACTACAAATATAGTAAACAATCTGAAAACTACATATTTTTCATTAAATAATAAAAAAATAGTCTTTAATGTTCGGGAACATCTTCTTCTAATAATAATTTGTTTGTAAATGTTTTGTACTTGTTTTTCCTGGTACAATAAATAATATTCATATCTTATCTTATCTCAAAGTCCCGGAAAAACCTACAAATTTGTACGGAACCCTCTTTGCGCGAGTCCGGTTTTTCGTCCGGTTGTCAGGTTTTTTATAATCGCACTCATTTGTTACTCAATTATGTTAGTTTCTGGTGGCACTGACGTTCTGCTAATATATATAAACACATTTAATTTTTCAATTCAATCAAATTTCAATAATAAATTTATAATATTACAATGCTATAGTTTTTATGAATTTACGCAGATTTACTACCATACTACTACAGTGGCCATATCAACGCATGCGCAGCAAAACTTGCCCACCGTCACCCAGTTACCGTGAAGCGCATTCTTCGTCTTTCATTCAAGATTGTACTCTATTATTCACAAAAGAAAGTTGTTTTTGCGACAACGGTTTAAATACTAAGATACTTTACAAAATTAAACTGTGTATGTTATTAGTATTGTAAATGTAATGCAGCAATGAATTACTGAGGACGTTTCAAACTGTCCGTGAAAGATATTCTTAATTGCGATGTATTCGCGTCTTGTTGTTTATGAGGAATGTTTTGTTGTACGAGTAAGTTTAGCTAATTGTGAATCTATTGCGCTGATGCAAATTATGTGCTGTTATATTTATGAGGTAGGTAGTTGCTAACCTAATAAGTCCATTAGTCTCGTGGGTATGTGTACCTATGTGTACGTGTATGTGGGCATGGGTATGTTTTCAATACCGTACCGATGAAAGCGTAATAAGGAAGGCTAAGGAAAGACAAATAATAAATGTTGTGAAATGAAATGAAAAAAAAAGTCATTAGTACATGCCAGAACCCACGTCCTCCCGAATGAGAGGCCGGTGTTCTATCTCTCTGCTACCACCGCTAGTTTTTGTTTGTCTTCGCTAATAACAGGCGATCAGGACTGTACAACGTTATTTAAATACCAACTACCTACCTACCTACCTACCTACCACCTACCTGCTACCTACTATCTACCTGCTACCTACTATATACAGGATGTAACAATATCTATCTATATAAATAAAATTCAAAGTCCTGACTGAGTGACTGACTCGCTCATCAACGCCCAGCCCAAGCTGTTGGACATAAGAAGCTGAAATTTTGCACAGAGGGTCTATATACAATGTAGGCAAGGAATAAGACCGGATTTTTTTAAATTCAACCCCTAAGGGGGCGAAAAGGGTTGCCAAAATTTGTATGGGAGGTATAAAGAATGTTGTCTAATTTTCTTGAAACTTAAAATAAATACTCTTCAACACAATTGATTGAACACGTGTTTCACCGTTTTTCTAAATTTAACCCTTAAGGGAGTGAACGGTGTTGCAAAATTTTGAAGTAAAGTCCACGCGGACGGAGTCGCGGGCGATAACTAGTACCCATATAAATCCAAGAATTTTGGGTACTGCTGGAGCAAATTTTACTGTTATAGGAAAAATTTAAGTCATGGAAAAAAAAGATTTTGATTTCCTAAAGTTTTCCTAGTAGGAAAAGTAGTTTAACAGGTTTGTATTATTATTATGTACAATAAAAAAAGGTAATAGTCTCGTCTGGCCAAAGTGGCCAGACGGACGCCCTCCGGCTGAGGAGTCCAAGCGGCCGGAGATCAGGGCGACAGCGAGAGAAAACGCCGGACTATCCGGGCAATACCGCCTTCTTCATGACAGCCGGAAGCATGCCCATTGCCCACATGGAGTTTCAACCGCCTCAGATGGTTAGCGAGACTGGTTGGAACTAGCCCATTCGCGGCCAGGACTATAGGAACGATTTCGACCGACACCACCCCCCACATGTCGGTAACCTCGTGCGCCAGGTCCAGATACTTGGTTTTCTTATCTGTTTCGGCTTTCACGATGTTCTCATCATATTATTATTAACACTTTTATTTCGATTATACTTTTTATTCACGAGTAAAAACGCCTATTTTTGGATGTATATTATGAGAATTTCATTACACCACGTATGTTTAGTGTATAGCTACTTTAGCTACTAACGTCTTCAAGTTCCACAATTGCCATTAGTAAATAATTTGGTTCGTGTGAATATCTAATTATTATTTACTGATTCAATAATTTGTTCTAATTGACAAGTGCCAAGCCGATAAATTATATGTTTTCTATGGATACTGTCGTGCTGCACAGTCGTTTGTTATTCTTGTAACTAATTGGAGAAAAACAAAATAGAAATTCTTGACAGATGGACAGCTTTTTGCAATAATAATAATTATTAATAAAATACTTATTATTAATAATAATTATTATTACGTCCATGGGTGAGACGCAAAAAGCTGTCCATCTGTCAAGAACTCAAGTGAGACCATGGACGTAATAATAATAATTATTAATAATAAGTATTTTTACGTCCATGGTCTCACTCACCTCAGATAACGGACGAAAATAAAAAAAAAGTGTAATGTATACTCTTTTGTCAAAAAAGGTAGTGACGCTATTACAAATAAAAAGTAAAAGTTATAAAAAAAAATGTTGTTGAAAATGGAACATTTTTTCTTTTTCGTGCCTCAATACAGAACGCCGTTGCTTACTTATTGAACCTTATTCCTCACACCTTGGGACAGAGGCTCAAATCCTTCACTGGTATTTGTGGAATCTCGCCACAAGGTAGCGCAAAATGTCATGCAAGTAGTTCTTCGTTCGGAATGCAGTCCGCGCCTACCGTCGCTCCAAATCACTATTTCCTGACCTGTATTGAGACGTTTTGGATAAATTATCCCTTATGGACGTACATTCTTATAAAACAAGTCTTTTTTTAGACAGAAATTTAAAACGTACTGGGGTTTTAAATATTTTGTTTGTTTCATTTCTGTATTTATGCGTAATATAGGCTAACGGTCTTATTTTTTATTGTTTTATTGTACAACGAAGAAGTCAAAGACTGTAAGGTTGGACAATTTGATAAATAAAAAAAAAAATAACCTGTACAATTTTTGGTGGGCCGATCGGCACACCATCATTATCAACCCATTATGTCCCCACTGAGGGGCACGGGTCTCTTCCCTGAGGAAGGTACAGGCCATAGTCCACCACGGGGGCCAAGTCCGCATTATTGGAGGCTTGTAAGACTAATGGCAGGCTGGTCTTACTATTAGAAGTTTCCAAGCCGCCTCTAAGGCCTCTGACTTGGCTTGACGACTGCCATCTATCGACGGCAGCCGGCACCAACTGCTTAACGTGCCTTGCGAAGCACGGAACCGCTCGGAAAAATGCCACTGGCGTTAGTCATAGACAGTGACCCATCCATGGACTGAAGGCGCCGTATGTTGCTTAGCGATCGTTTAAAATCACTCGGGCAGCCCAGGCTACGCGCAATTCTCGGCGATCGTCACACCATAACGAGGGGTTTTAACTGTTCTTTTGGTATTAACGCTGTCTAGTCCCAGATCCTTGATTCTTGCTTGTTTAACAAGATTGCGAAATTGATCTGACAGTTTTTTGCAAAAACTATTAGTAAAAAGTATATTTTTTCTTATTGGTGCCGCTACCTCATGCAACCACTTATTAGGCTCACACATTCTCGACTCCACGCAACCACTCATAAAAGTTGCATAATTTTTCTCCACCTGCTCCGTTTTCGCGTCCGATCGGTGACGTCACCGATACGGAATGTTACGAAACGCCGACAGACTGTCCGCGCCTATAAAGCTTACATAAACTGTGACAAAACGCGACGGCCGAGCACGAATATTTTGCTCTATTTATGAAAGAAAGAAAGGTGAAAAACCGGCCAAGCGCGAGACAGACTCGTGGACGAAGGGCTTCACACAATCTATATAACATAACATTTACATACAGGCACATACATTGCTTCTGGCCTCACACTAGGAAACCCTGTGTCGTGGGAACCAGTGTGCGTAGTGCGAGTTTTATTAACTACTCGATCGCTGTTACAAACAGCTACGTTTGAACGTAAGCTACGTAAACAAACATTTGAATATTTCAAGCGTCTACCTGTAGCTGTAGTTATTAATATAGACCAACAAAGAGCAAAAGATGACGTTTGTCGTATGAGAACCCCACTTAAATAGTTATTTTATTCTGTTTCTAGTGTTTGCAGTTCTAGCAAACAGAAATACGTATAATCCATTTATCTATACTTAGAATTTTTTTTGGACTTTAAACGACACTGAATTAAAAACCTTTAGCAGTAGAAAATTCGACACCATTTGCAAATTTAGTACTGGCTAGCACTAAATTTGTAAACTGTTTCGAGTTTTCTACCGCTAAAGGTTTTTGATTTAGTGTCGTTTAAAGTCTGAAAAAAATGCCAAGTATATGTATATAAATGGATTATAATAATATATCATTTGTGAAAATTTTAACTGTAAAGCTGTCACGGTTCCTGAGATACAGCCTGGTGACAGAGAGACGGATAGTGGAGTCTTAGGGTCTTTTGCCCTTTGGGTACAGAATTCTAAAAAGCACGATTCCACCAAGACACACAAAACAGTTTTTTTAAATAGTCTGCGTAAAAGGAAATACCTACTAGCGTAAAACCCCCGTAAAAAGTGTTTTACGGAATTTCGTTTTATTACAAATAAGACTGTTATATTCTGAATTCTATTTATTATAGTATTTCTTACCTACCCTCATGTTATCACACGCGATCTGCAGATACACATCGCTAGGAAACGCGCTACCTCCACGCAATAGATACTTAGTTAACATTACATAAAGCAAAAGTTCTTGATTTATTCAATAAACGGCTATTAAGTTATATTAACACTAATAAAATTGATTGTGGCCACACTACCGTAACGTTTTCTCCTATATCATGATGATTATGCGTTTCGATTATACCCGGCAACATCAGCATGTTGAGCATGAACTTAAAAAAGATAAGACACTCTTGGCCAATTTCTGAATTGAGAATTTGCCCTAAGTAAATACTTAAGTAATGTTCTGTCACGCTCTTTTCTGAGAAATTTGGTGAGACAGCACAATTCTGAAGCCGAGTTTTCACGGTCTTAGCACGCTCAGACCAAGTGCGCCATCCGAGTAAACTAATCCTGCTGGTTGGACGGTTTTTTGTCACGACACTAAAATGGCCAATCAGAACCATGAGTTTACTCGGATGGCGCACTTGGTCTGAGCGTGCTAAGACCGTGAAAACTCGGCTTCAGAATTGTGCTGTCTCGCCAAATTTCTCAGAAAAGAGCGTGACAGAACATTACTTAAGTATTTACTTAGTGCAAATTCTCAATTCAGAAATTGGCCAAGAGTGTCTTATCTTACTAAGACCGTGAAAACCCGGCTTTAATTCCGAAATCGGCCGTTAGGGCCGGTTCCTGAATTGAAAAGTTCGCTAACTGTCGATTTCCGAATTGAGAAATTCGCTAAGTAGCTACTTAACTCTAATGCTGTCTCGTTTTTTCTTTTCTTTAGGAAAGAGCGTGACAGCACCTTACTTAAGTATTTACTTAGTGTAAATTCTCAATTCAAAAATCGCCCCTAAGTATCTAACTACTTAACTCTAGTGCTGTCTCGTAAAATTTCTCAGAAGAGAGCGTGACAGAACTTTACTTAAGTATTTATTAGTGGCAATTCTTAACTCAGTAACCGGCCCTCTGAAAACCTGCTTTTTATCTGTCTTCTCCAAAATTTGTAATTAGTAGAATGCGCGACAAAAAACTTACAAAATGACTTTGTTCTCGGGATTAGATCGGGTTTCACGCGGAAAGCGATTTAGAGGTATTCGTAGTTTAGTTTTTTCAAATCTAGAAATAATTTAAAATCTAATACGCTTTTACGCGTCCATTCCTAAACTCGCCTATTTTTGGTTTGCTAAGATATCTACCAATTTTTTTTCCTGATGTCGAAAAATAGAAAACAAGTTTTGATATTTCTTCGTAGGGGATATATTAGCAAAGATAAAAAGTACTCAAAACCGGCGTCCGTGCATGCAACGATCGCTTTGAATATCTTCTATATATATAAAACGAGAAGCTGACTGACTGACTTAGAATCAACGCAGAGCCCAAACTACTGAACCTAGGGGGTTGAAATTTGGCATGGGAGTTCCTTAGGGAGCCTAGGGGAGCACTCAGAAAGGATTTTTGAAAATTCATCCCCTAAAGGGGTAAAATGAGGGTTCAAAGTTAGTATGAAACTTTGCCGTTTTTGAAGTTATTCGAATGAAATTTGGTACGAAGGTTCTTCATTTAAAATTATGAAACACGTGTATAATAGTTTTTTAAAAATCATCCCTTAAGGGGGAAAAAGGGGGGTGCAAACTTAGTATGAAACTTAGCCATTTTTGAAGTTATTCGAATGAAATTCAGCATGAAGGTCCTTCATTGAAAGTCATGCAACACAGGTAAAATATATTTTCAAAAATCATCCCTTAAGGGTGTAAGAGGGGGTTGCGAAGTTAGTATGAAAGCTCTTTCGCATGCGTTAAAAGTATCCCTATCTTATTTTCAAGCTCTTTACTCAACTAAAGCCCACGCGGACGTAGTCGCGGGCAACAGCTAGTAATAAATATATTTGGTGGATGATGAATATAATAGTTATTATTTGTTAGATATGTAATTATGTGTTTCTGTGACAATACTAATAAAATCTTTCTTTCTTCCTTTCTTCCTTTCTTTCTTTCTTCCTTTCTTATGTCATGAATCGTTATTAAATAACTAGATGGATATCTACAGTATTCAAGGGGTTTGTTTATTTCTAGAGAAATAATTCCTGATTCGAAGTATATTATATTCACTTGGGTGAGGCAAATTTTATTATATCTATAATTTTAAGACATCTCTAAATCGAGTTTCTATTTGATGAATGCAGTTTTAACGAGCTTGATAGATATGACATTAGAAAACTCAACAGTTTTAATGCTTACACATTTGCAGTAAGGAAAAGGCGGCGATTAGAACCGTAATGTGGGTTTCTGCAACACATTCCGAAGGCTTGCTTTTTAATTAAACAAGAAACCAAACCATCTATGCTACTATCTAATTAGTGTATACAGACAGGTTTACCGTAGAATCAGCGTATTAATTGGCCATGCTATTTATTTTTGATAAAATTAGGATTTTTTATAATTTTGAAAATATTGACCATTTTAAGAAACTAATTTCGGTATTTTTAAGTTTTATTCTGTATGTTTATTTTTCATATTTTTCAAAAATGTTGGTGTTTGTGACGTGATCAGAGCATGATTAAAGAGATAGTCTTTGCCTCCATAAAGAACAAAATGTTATTTGTATTTTTTTCTTGTAAGTACGGCTAAAAATTCATTCTCATACTGCTGCTAATTATTAATTATTTAATAATTGTTAAGTATTTAACTACTAAATAAGTCTATATTTATTAGGGCTGATTTTTCAATAGTCAAATGACTTTTATCTGAGGAATAAAAATGGCGGTTTGACATAACTTTCATACATAAGCCGTCAAACCACCATTTTTATTCCTCAGATAAAAGTTATCTGACTATTGAAAAATCGGCCCTTAATATCTTAAAAAATAGACTTATTTATCAAATAAAGAATTATTATCTGATAAATGGAAATTTACGATTAATAACGGCGACAGGCTTGCCACTTGTCACGTTTGGGACCTAGTAAACTTGGCAAAACGTGGGCCCAGTTCTAGTGATTAGTGTCACTGCATGCCTATGTGAGTTTTTAAAAAAATGGAAATTGTACTGAAAGCATAACAAATAGTGTAACTAGTCTGACAGACCCCCAACACCGTATGAAGGAAAACGTCTTGAGAAAAACCGCGGGTTTTATTTGTCTTGACAAGCACTCTACGTGCACGCATATTCAAAGGCAAGGTCAGCTTTTAAGCCAATTGAAAGCACACTAGAGAAATTCTTAGGTATTACGGTCACCGTAGACAAGTACACGATCTTGAACAGGATTTCCGATATCTCAAGCCTTTTTACGAGGTTCGGTAGACTCGGCAGGCAAGAAATTTCGTTCTTAAAATCATGTCGCACGCGGCCTATCGCCTACCGCCGACCTACCTACCTATTGTCACCATGCTAACTGACACGATTTCAAGAGTCTGATTTCTTGTTCACAAAATTGAATTTCGAACAACGATAGACATCTCGATAGAGATCGAGATTTGGCATTCCCTACCATACCTCATTATCTGAGATTCTTACCCAGCAACAATGCCAATACTGTCCTCTCAGCTCAGTCGGCATGAATCCATGGGATATAAACATAAACATTTACATAACATCAACATTTACACACAGGCACATACATTGCTTCTGGCCCCACACTAGCATACCCTCTGTCGTGGGAACCAGAAACAGCGACGTCACAAACATGTAAACATCCAAGACCTGGAGTTTTTTTTTTCTCCCACGCCGGGGATCGAACCCGGGACATTTCGCATGGTAAGCAGAGGTCATCAAGTTAAGACGCGCAGATCCAACTAGACAACAGTTTTTATCACGATGTTTTCCTTCACAGTTAGTGGGTTCTACCGATATCAAGAACCAACATTGGTAAATACTCTATAATTAACAAAATTTGTAGACAGCATAATGAACTTTTTGTAAAAGACAATCTTGTTTTCGATTTGTTTTCTGGCTAATTTAGAAAATTTAGAAAAATTTAATTAAATTATTCCCAAATTCAACCACATAAACACTGAAACTACTTTATTATGAAAGTTTTAGGCCATAATTTTAGTTATGTATAAATTCTATTATATTTTTCTTGTACTGGTAATTATGCCAACTTGTAGTATGTAAGTCTTACTTGATATAACTGTAAATGCTGTGTTTTTCAGTTACTGGATTCACACTGTGGCTCGATTTATTGCATATTGTTCTGTAAATGTAAAGTGTGTTTCTGTTGAAGAACCAAATAAATAAATAAATAAATAAATACGCTGCCTGTGCGTAGTTGGTTGATTTTTTTTTGAGAAAACGCTCTCCAGCGGCAGATGGGTAAGCTGGCCCATCCCATATGTCCATTTGATTAATGGACTGGACAACAATCGGCCGGCGGTTCGGCAACAGTGGTCATTACGAATACATGCAGGTTATGTGACAGGTATTTACGTGGCCTTAATGCTGACGAGAATAAAGGCCAAGTTCGTGTGGCAAAAATTTCGGTAAACGTGTAACATGGTATGGGAAAAAAATTGAAAAATGTAATTTGGTCCATTTAACACCCATTGAGCTCAATGACCTCTTGAAATGCCTAGTAATGGCATGTGAACGTTAGCCGAGGCCAGAAAACGGACGTTTTACAAACGATTCTTTTCGTTCAGTTCAGTATTTAAATTCGCGTCTGCGCCCACACTTTCTCTCACGAAAATGTCATAATTTTCACACATTTATGAGATGACTACATACATGATCCGCAGACTTCTTTTTTATAATACGAGAGATAATGCGATGATGCGACAGACTTCTTGGCCGCAGATTATGTAAGTAATACATGGTAATTTAATACGTAGTGGTTTGGTTACGATTGGTGGTTTACTTTGATATAAGCAGGTACTTTTATTTTTAAATCCGGATTTTAACATACAAATTCGTTAATATACGTTTTGCTATACAAATATTTTTTAAGCCTCCACGGAGACTCCACTGCATTCAGTACAATGTTAACCAATCTTGTATAAAACTTTTTGGTGACGCGCACCTACTTTTACCACTGGCCGTCACATTGTCAAACTTTTTTCTCAGTTTCCACGTCCCGTCTCGGTGGCGAGCGATCGGATGTCAATCGGCCAGTGACCTCTTGGTTTTGGCGGGAGAAACTCGCCTGGCGACTTTTTTTGTGTGTTTTACTTTCTCGACTCTCGTACGAGTGGGTCTGGGATTGTTGAACGAAAGTCGTGGGACGGTAGAGGATGTCGTCGAAGGGCACTGACAGGGTTAGAGAATTTAAAAAAAATTACTTACCTCTTACCAATCCGGACTTGGCCCCGTGGTGGAGTATGGCCTGGCCTATACCTTCCTCAGGGAAGAGACCCGTGCCCCTCGGTGAGGACATAATGGGTTAATGATGATGATGACTTGCCTTCTTCTTATGGAGCAAATTAGACAACGAAAATTATCTGTTTTCTATTCAAATCAAAACATGTTTGAAGAAAATGTGAAACTACTTCTGAACTGAAAAAAAAATGACCGAGATGATGTCTGTCTGGCCCATAGCAAGATTTTAATTTACTATTCACGTCACGGATTGCAAGACCACCTCTTTAGTTTTAAACAAATCAAGACTTGTTGAACTGTTTTATTCATAAACTTGTAGGATGAAGTTCGAAATTCAAATTCATTCAAGCTCACGATTCAGCCTGCCTTGCTTAGACCCCACGACTTGCTTAGCAACTCATAATGTGTTCTAATGTTTTATATATAGAAAGCAAATTGGCATGCAATGTGGCACTCAGCTGTTTGTCCCGTGAAAGCACACAACCTTGAATGGCCGAGTACTTATCACTTGGAACTTTACTACTGCTTCTAAAGATCTCTCTTCACTATTGAGAGCTATGAAGGTATGTATCACCGATATCGCTATTCTGTTACGAGCTGAAGTGTCACTGCGAAATCTACTTTGGTGTATTTTGAGACCCTTGTTACATTGGCTGTAATTATGGAGTCACGGTTCACCAGGTGAGCTACTAAGAACACGTGTCTGTATCTATTGGACTAAGCACCGATACTTTTATTGTGACATCGTAGATCACCAAGAGGTTGTCAATCAAGTCGACTGGCCTAGAAACATCAAACAGTGTTCAATATTTTTCTAGCGGTATCAGTCATACAGCTTCGGGACAAATGTATTGTTAGGATTGGATTGGCGTTATATGTATAGATAGCTTGGAAGCATTGTTGGTGTACCTACCCAAACTACTTTTATTGAAAAGAAACGAAAAGTACCAAAGTTTCTCCTGGTGCTATTGCTGGATAAGAAGATTTATAGGACAAAAGTAATACTAATTATTTATGCAGGGTGTATAAAAATCAATACCCCATCAGAGAAGAGACCCGTGCCCCTTGGTGGGGACATAATGGGTTGATGATGATGAGGTTCTTACACAGGGGCATAGAAAAATCATAAAATATCTTTCATGACACACTAATCTTAGAGCTCTTCAGTGTTAACACCATTGAGAGATCACAACGGTCTACAAAGTGAAGGCATGTCAGACCGATCTAAACGACGCGATGCACTTAGATCGTCGTTTAGGCTACCTATAGTCTGTTAGCTTTTAGAAGATACCTCGGGCTCTAGAGTTGGCTTCGGTTTTCGTCGAAAGCAAATAGGTACTACTTCCTGCTCTGTATAAAACTTTTCTTCACTATTTTGAAAAGTTATGTAAAGTTATAAATATGTAACAATACAAAATAAACCTTACATTATTGCAATAAGTATATCGATTCTGTCCGATAGTAGCCGCCGAGGTATATTCTAAAAGCTAACAGACTGTAATATAAAATTGAAATTGTAAAACCGTGATATGTATACGTTTTTGTATAATTTCCTTGTCGAAGAGCTAAGACCACGACATTCGTATATGTCTGTCAGCAAGTAGACTGCTGACGATAAAGCCGTGAGTTCAGAAACCCGCCCGGTACGAGCCATACGATCCTCGTGACAGATTACAGCACGGTTCGGTTAAATGTAATTCTGTATGGGGCCGGTGATTGTCTGTTAGTCACGCTTCGCCGTTGCATTGTTAACTAACAGACGATGAGAATGCTATAGACTAATTCAATACAGCCGTTTAACCGGTGAGCGGGTAACAATATTAGTTGAAAGAACAACCGTTTAGTCGACGACTAATTGTGGTATGATAGTGTGATGGAGTACTTAATTGGAATGTGAAATAAGGTTGCTCTTATTTGTTAATCGTCATGTACGGACCCCCCTCCGCATTGGCCACCGTGGTACCAATCCGGACTTGGCCCCCGTGGTGGAGTATGGCCTTTACCTTCCGCAGGGAAGAGACCCGTGCCCCTCGGTGGGGACGTAATGGGTTGATGATGATGTACTGACATGACGAGCCGAGTTTTGGCTACTCCATGCGATGCATTACAAAAGTGTATTTCTGAAATGCTATTTAAAAATAAAAATAAACAATCCTCGTATTACATACTAAGAGACTAATGACGACTTACTAATAAATACATTAAATTTACACCAAATATTGAATTATTCATCATCATCATCATTCAGCTACAAGAAGTCCACTGCTGGACATAGGCCTCCTCCATGGATTTCCAAAAAGACCGGTCGGAAGCGGCTTGCATCCAGCGTCTTCCTGCCACTTGGATGAGATCGTCTGTCCATTTTGTGGCTTGTCGTCCTACGCTGCGCTTGCCGAAATGTGGTCTTCATTTGAGAACTTTTCGGCCCCATCCGCCATCAGTTCTGCGTGCTAAGTGCCCGCCCATTAAATTATTAAGGCTTCCCAGAATGAATAACTGACTCGTCGGCCTAGCGGTATCACGTTTGATTTCCGTGTCTGAGGTCGTGGGTTCGATTACAGACTGGTGCATTTCCATGTTTGTGAAGCCTTGCCTGGTTTTTTTTTATTTATAAAATAGGTAGGTGTACTGCCACTATTTATATTGTGGCAACTTTAAGGCTTGTAGTGGTTCGTCTTTAATTTAATAGTGTGACATAATTTTAGTATACAGTAAATCGATCTTAAACTAATGGGTTCTCTTGTCATTTCCAGGGTGTCTTTTCTTTTGTGGTCATTTTTGTCTTCTTCGTCTTTTTTGTCGTCTTGTGTCTTTTTTGTTTTTTTTTTCCCTTTCATTCTGTTTTTTTTTTATTTTGCAAAACCCATTTACATTATGTCAACCTACCTACCTGTTACCTAAGGTAACCTTTTATTTAATCATACTCAAAATTATACTCAAATTGATTACATTACATTATAAATTAAAATTAAATTTTCAATTTCTTTTCATTAAGTGCATTCCCCGGCGCCTTATGTCTGTTTACTCCATGGCGTAGTCACAAGCAAGGCGCCGGGGCTTTACAAAGGTAGAATGTCCGTAAGTTAAAACTTAAAATTAGTTAAAATAAAATATTATTACAAAAGTATAAAAGTCATAAGAATTAATTTGGTTTAAGCTAACATATATTAAAATTGCCTTAATAATAACATTTTCTTAAAATTGGGTGTGTTCCCCGGCGCCTTATCTCTGTCTACTCCATCGAGTAGTCACAAGCAAGGCGCCGGGGTCCTATAATGAGTGGCAACTTAATCTAACCACTTCGCTCGGCCAAAATACATTTGTACAAATTGTGTAGAATGGTATTTGGGTCGCCCGGGCTAAACCCGGCTCCCGTTCGCTTTTGAGGCCGCGCGCGTCACGCCCAGGGCGAAGGCGAGAAAGGCATCTCGACTCTTGGAGTTGGCCATAAAGGCGGCGAATGCCTCGCACCTCACCGCCTCTCCCAGGAGTATCTCGCAATCGGCCCTTGCAGCTCCGAAAAGAGGGCACTCCTCCAACAGGTGCTCCAGCGTTTCGGGAGTCTCGTCATCACAGATGCAGGACGGACTCCCCGCGAGCTTGAACCTGTGGAGGTACGCTCGAAAGCCGCCGTGCCCCGTCAGGAGCTGCGCCTTGGCATTGCACATGGTGAATTTGCCAAGGACTTTGTGGGCCGATGCCACGTCCGGGAAGAACAGTGAAGTGACGCGGCCTGTGGCAGACTCACTGTATCTGGTCTGCCACTTTGCCACCGTCTCCCGTCTTACCTGCAGTTTTGCGTGTGAGACGGGATACAGGTCATAGGCTGCCGCGTCTTTGCGGGACAACGCCGCCCTCTTGGCCAACTCATCCGCTCGTTCGTTGCCGGGGATCCCGACGTGGGCCTTGATCCAGTAGAACCGGATCAGGCCCCCGTTTTGCTCTATGTTCGCCAGCTGGCCGTGGATCTTCACGGCCAGCGGGTGTGTGGGTGAGGTGCTCCTGAGCAACTCCAAAGCAGATCTGGAGTCGCTCAGGATACTCGCCCTGATGGGAACGGGTCCCCCGGCAACGAGGTCGAGAGCCTTGGAAATCGCCACCATCTCCGCTTGTAAGACGGAGGCGAATCCCTCGAGCCTGAACCCCCTGGTGCGGACTTCAGCGCCGCCTCTCCACAGAGTGACCGCTCTCGCCACCTTACCCTCGATCTTACTGCCGTCCGTGTAGGCCCGGGGCCAGTCGTCGGGCACCTTGCTGAGCTCCTCCACGCTGGCCACCTCCTCGAATTCGACCGGAGTCCTGCGAGCGGGGTGTGCCAGCGTGAACGGGCTGCAGCGGCTCTCGACGTCCCGGCCCGGGAGCGAGGCGAGGGGCCTCCCCCTTTTCAACTCATAGAGTTGAAGGGCCTCCTCGGCCCTTAAGTCGAGGGGAAGGATCCTCGCCAGTAGGACGGTTGCTGTGAGGGAGGTGGTGCGATGGGCCTTCGCAATACGGATCGCAAAGGCCCTGGTCACTCTGTCGAGCACGGCCCTGACGCCCGCGCGCTGCGCGACAGGTGCCCAGACGTTGGCCGCATAGAGGATGGTCGGCTCGATGACGGTAGTGTAGAGCAGCCGGACGATATCGGCATTTAAGCCCCAAGTCGCCCTGGCCGCTCTAGACACCATCTGGAACCTAGCCATGGCTTTGCCGCAGACCCTGTTGAGGTGGCTATGAAAGTTGAGGTTCTTGTCGATCGTTAGACCCAGTACGGTGATCTCGTCCGAGAACGCGATGTCCTCCCCTCCAAGACTCAGTTTGGGTGGGATTACATCGCGCTTCCTGGTGACCACCATAGCTTGGGTCTTCCAAGCGGCGAACCTCATCTTAGCCGCCTCTCCCCACTCTGACACGGCAGCGCGGTGTTCAGGATCCTACCAAGCTCACCCGCAGTCCGCGCCGCGGCGATAATTAAAATATCGTCCGCGAACGCCTGCAGGTGAGCTTCGAGGTCCCCACCTCGCCGGAGCAAAGGGTCGAGTAACAGGTTCCACAGCAGGGGACCGCACGTCGAGCCTTGGATGCAACCTTTCGAAGTAGGTCTGTCTACTTGTGCTCCAGCATACCTGACTGTGACCTGTCTTTCGCTCAGGTAGCTGCACAGAAGTCGGTAGACAGACTGGTCGCATCCTGTGGCCAGGATCTGGTGTTTTATTCCCGGCCACCACGCATTGTCGAAGGCCCCCTCGATATCGAGGGAGACTACTCCGACAATGCGTTTTTGCCCGACGTGATCTCTGATGAGCTGTACAGCGTCATACAAGGCATCCTCCGTGCTGCGTTGCGGCATGAAGCCATATTGGCGTGGGCTCAGTCCTCCGCCCATGTCGGATTCGCTTTGAAGATCGTCAGCCGAGTAGAATGTGTCCGCTATAAGAGCTGTGGAACCTTCGGTGTCCAGGGTGCGTCCATCCACGCCGCTGAGGAGGGTGTCCTCCTTCCGACGAGCGGCGCATCTTAGCACCCTGTATATGCCGTCCCACACGCTCTCATGCTCCTGCTTTGTGCAGAATTCTACCCAGCTGGCGGTCTTGGCCGCCTCTATGGCGGCCTTGTAGTCTTCCTTGGCCACCAGATACTCCGCAACCACCATATCCTTCCTGCGGCGATTTGCGTGCCGGATTCGACCCCTCAGCCTTGCCTAGTTAGTTAACCCTAGTTTGGGCCCAGGACAAATGATTGAGTTGTGAGGATGTGGATGCTTAAAAAATAGATAAATCCTCAGAAGAATAAAATACGAAGAATCCTAAGTCACATCTCGCGCCCTCTGCCACTGAGACCCGAAATACGTCCGTGCAATGTCAAAGGCATTTGCTTAAGTTATTTGTCGGGCATGACATCAACGTGCAATATTGCCCCACACGCCGAGTTCGCGAAGCCGCTCGGTTAGCGAATATTAATTGTTATTGTAATGAGTATGTAGGTCGATACGCGCATGTGCGGCCACTGGTATAAGTTCGCGTGCCTGCACTTGCTTTGGGTGGCACAAAGTTGTGGGACGTAAATGTGCTTTTGGTTATAATATATTTATAATAATAACTTCCTCACAACACAATCACTTGATCAGGTCCGAAACTAGGATACCGTGTGCTATGGTAACCAGACAAAGACATTACAAACATTGAAAAACACGCAGACTGAGGCCATTATAACACTATTTTTTTTACGTAGCCTCGTTTGTTTCCCACTGCTGGGCAAAGGCCTCCCCCCAACTCAGACCGCGGTGAACCCCAACTTTGCGGATCTAAATGCAATTGATCTAAACATAGAGCTATCATCTTATCTATCAGAGCGTTTACAATATAGATATGCCACATACATTAGACACAAAAAGGTACATAAGTAAGCAAGAATAGTAGAGGGATCGATTTAAAAGTGGGAGGGATCGATTTGAAGTAGGTTTTCTGGCCTGACCCCGCAACACAGTGTGTCAGTGTGCGACAATGTACGACGTCGCACACCGTGTGACCCAAGTGGCTGGAATAATCTGATCTTCAATTACTGATACTGACTTTGTTTACTAGTGAACTTTGAATACCCACGTGGCTACATGAAGGTACAGTCCGTTAGCTTTTAGAATATACCTCGGGCTCTAGAGTAGGCTTCGGTTGTCGCCGAAAGCACACGAGTGTCATACTACTTTCTGCTCTGTATAAGTGAAATTAAGTGTCATATTAGTTCCGATTTCGAAATTAAGTCAATATTAGTTTCGATATTTCTATTACTCGAATATATCCGATTCTATCCGATAGTAGCCGAGGTATATTCGAAAAGCTAACAGACTGTATCTATGTGCTCAGTCTGATTGTCGAGTATATTGTACCTAAATGTTGATTTTCTCGATATTTTGTTAAAAGTGAATCTTACTGTTCAGTACCAAAGTTGCAGGAATTAAAAATATTATTATAATTATTTGTTCTTTCTTATAATATTATCACAGCAATGTTTATTTGGTGTATTCGATTTATAAAATAGTTTGTTCGTTGTGTTTAAAATGAATAATAAATAACATTGATTGTTTTTAAAACGTAGAGATAATATCAAAAAAGCAGCACTCTGCAGATTAATATTGTAACTTTTGACAACGATTAATAGCTGTTGGGGTCTAAATATTGATGCACATAAAGGAATTGGTGTATGTATTGATATACATAATAAATGCGTATGTACCTACCTATCAATGCTATCTCAAAATTATAGTATTAATTATATCACAAGGAATCCTAGGTACCAGTTACACAATTAAGTTATTTTCACTTCTTTTTTCACCATTAGCTTGTGTAGCACTTTGATAACAATAACACCCACGAATCAAAACGCTCTTGCGGAATGTCAACAACATTTGAACAACTCTACCTTCTCCGGCTTGGTCGTCTACAGGAATAGCGCTTATTGTCATTGGTACAAGTGCGAAAATCGATTATATGTAGGGATTTGTAGATACTAGCACTAGTATGTTCCAACATAGTTCTACAAGGCATGGGTCTGTGGATCTTAAGAGGTTCGACATAAGCGCTGTAGTAGAATGTTCATTTGCTTCTTGCTATTTTGATATTATGTGCAATGTTAGTTTTGAATTTCAAATGACTTAGTTTGCATGCATCGATGGTGGTGAAGATTATGGGCTTACGATACTTTATTATATTACTCGAGACATCTTGCGATAATTGAATAACATCTTTCATTCATCATCAACCCATTATATCCCCACCGAGGGGCACGGGTCTCTTTCCTGAGGAAGGTATAGGCCATACTCCACGGGGGCCAAGTCCGAATTGGTGGAGGCTTGTAAGACTAGTGGCTGGTCTTACTGTCAGAAGTTTTCAAGCCGCCCTAAGGCCTCTGACTTGGCATAACGACTGCCATCTATCGACGGCAGCCAGCACCAACTGCTTAACGTGCCTTGTAAAGCACGGAACCGAACGAATAAAATCGTATTATTATGTCACTATATTATGTTATTATGCTACATTTAATAGCAGTATTTAAATTTAACATAATTAGGTACTTAATACGAGGTTCAATATGCGGGCAAAGTGCTGTAGTATTTATATAACGAGTTACAGAAATAAATCCAAAGCTGAACCCTTTCTTCAATATAGGTCATTGAACTATGAGCCTATTTCCAATAAGCTGAGGTTTACAGATTTTTGTTGTACCTTTACGGCATTAGCACCAAAACGCACTAAGTTTTCTATATCTGTACTAATATTATAAAGAGGAAAGATTTGTATTTTTGTATTTTTGTGTGTATGTTTTTAATGAATAGGCTCAGAAACTACTGGGCCAATTTTAACAATTCTTTCACCATTAGAAAGCTACATTCTTCGTGAGTAACATAGGCTACAAATCCTAAACTTTTTGAAAAACCTATACATATTGGTTTTTCAAAAAGCTTAGGGTTCCGTACCGAATAATGTAACCAAATGTGTAAAAAAATAATACCCCGGGAATTTTCCACGGAACTAATATAGCTATTTCCACGGAAACGTTTATGCCACCCGTGCGAAGCCGGGGCGGGTCGCTAGTCGTTAATAAATTGCATCCGGTTTTAGGTGCCAAGTATTGTTCACTCCTTATCACACGTCAGGGCAAGAAGAACTATAACGTTAGAAATTGGGCAACATTTACTTACAAAGCCTATGGGAATACGCTACTTGCCTCGTATCAAATTTGACGCGATAAAAGGATATTTCCTGTAGTATCTAACGTAAGAAACCGAAATATATTGACTTTGCTAAGTAAATATGCATGATGGCTGCAAATATTGCAAATAAAAAAAATATTTTTCGCTTTTAAATCGGAACGGTGAAAACACTATCCGCCATCTTGAAAGCACCTTTGGTTGTAAACAAACATCTGTCAGTCGTGCGTGCGTAGGTTCTATTGTGACTCATACTTCTTTCGTGGCACGAACTAAACTCTACCTTGTTGAATGTCAAACTTTGCTTACAAACGTAGAGGACTTCAAACCATAGACAAAAATAGCGGACCGCGTTTTTGGCTGTTTAGCAAAGCAACGTTTTAAAATAATGTTTTTGTTGCTTTTAGGTCCTCAAAAAATATACAAAAATATTTTTTGGTCTAATGGAAGAGATATTTAGCATTTAAGACATCCTTGAAAAAAGAGTCAAGTAGCGGATTGTGCCAACTTGCTCAGTTTTGATAACTATCACGCTGCTTAAACATGGTTATTATTAAATTCGCAATTCCTGAGACGTTTCAGTTAAAGATGGTGAATTACATTTAGGACTTGATTTGTTTTCCATTATAAAAAAATATATTTACCAATTTTAACGGTTACAGTAGTTCTGATTCAAATTGAATTAGAGTTAGTAAGTTAAAAAAAAATTTTTGCTTGCACAACTGTAAATTACAAAAAAATTAAGTAAGCCGTAAATATAAATGACATACCCTGCCATTTTAGAAATAACCCTATATTTTACTGCAACGCTTCAGTTCAGTACAGTTACATTATATTTCAGTGCGGTTTAACCTTCTATAAGTTTTTTTGAACTAAAACTTTCGTAAGCACACCACAAGCTATAGGCTTTTTTATTTCTTTTTTTTTAATTCTATAAGCTATTCTTTTAAAATATAATCAGTCGAGTCGAGTCGGAATCCGCAAAAAGCGGCCTATATCAATGTAATAACTAGGCTCCATGCAGATTTGATGCAGATACGTGCTCGACAACCAGCTAATTGGCGGTCAGTATACAATCACCTTTGGAATTCAGAATTTTACTTTGATTTAGTTTTTTTCTAAACAATTCGTAGTATACTAGTTTTTGTGCCGTGAATGGTAATAAACTTAAATTTATTTTAAAAACAGCCCTAGGCCGCGTTTTATATAATCAAATAATCAAATCAAATAATGTTTATTTATGTCAGGAATAATACACAATGTCAGATAAAAATGGTACTTAGATATTAAAAAGTAAAATTTTGTGTAAACAACAAGAGTAATGGTGACCCCACACTAGGCATAGCCTGTATCGTGGGCGTCATATAAAACTAACATTTTTATAATTATGTTAATGAATTTATTATGGCAGCTTGATGTATTTTACATAGCTGATTAGTACAATTAGTCTTCCTACTTGTTCACCTATTGGTTAATCAATATAATAATTTTAATATGGAATATGGTTTCGATTATGGACTTTTTTTCTTGCCTGGAATAATAATGAAAGTATACTGTTTAATTATAAAAAATAGCGGATATATGCAAGGGGCAAGATAGAAAATACCCAAAGCCGGCGTGCGTGCAACGACTAATGAATGTCGATGAAGCGAAACTGATTTGTCTGGATCGTGGCAAGTGGCAGTCCCTTTTTTTTTTTGTTAACAGGGTGAAATGCTTTGTGCACCATAACCGCCACCCTTGGGGGAGGGCGACGGCCGTGTGTCGGACTCTCCTCTCCTAATAATAGGAGAAGCATACCTCCTAAAACACCCCGGGGGCCGTCCTGTCGCTCGTGCAATGGGGCGCCGCCGGATCTCGCAAGTGGTAAGTGAAACCACAACGCGAATGCGACAGCGGCGCCCCGGCGACGTCGACCCGACTTGCAAGGAGTCGGGCCCACCCTCACTGGAGAAGGGACATGGGCCCCCCACCCCCTTCTCCCGTCATGATGTCGGACGGCAGGTCACCCAACCTGCCGTCTGTGACCCTCCCTCAACCTCCTCTATGCCCTCTGCTGAACAGAGGGACATAGAGGAGGGCCCCCACCGTGTGTTTTTTATAGAGGTTGTCTCCTCGCGGCCCGAAGGCCCCCGGCCCCACTCAGTGTGGGGTTACGGGTGCGGGGCCCATAGTGGACCCCGCGGGACATCCAGCAGCCCAAGCCACTGGACGTCCCCCTCCCTCTGGTTTTGGTCCGCGCCGGCCGAAGCCGGTACCCCCCATATCTGGAGGGCGTTCCCCTATCCGCCACCCGGGGGACGCGTCCGATGGAAGACCAGAAACTCCACACGGAAAGTGGCATTCCCTGGTCTCTGCCTATCCCTTTGGGATGCAGGCGTGAGCTTATGTGTGTTTTACGTTCATGAAGGTAAAATAAACAGAGAGCTGATTATAAAATTTAAAAGACAAAAATACAATTATTGTAAATGTAATTGTAATTTTAATGTCACTTATAATGAATATAATGAATATTACCAATAAATAAAATCTATGTCTATTGCCGCATTTTTTCCCTTTACGAAAATATTGATTACTAAATTATATCTCACAATATCCGGCTCGTAGCGGTTTAGAAGAGATAGTGACTGCATTTGAAGGGTACAAGGTTACAATGATGAATGGCCAAAAAAATTTTTTTCGTTTTATTATTGTTTATGGTAGCACTTTTGGATTTCTAGCATTTCGTCTAGGTATCATACACTAGAACGCTACGAGTCAAGAGATGTATCAAAAAGAAATATTCCGCTCCATAGCACTAACGCTGAGTGTTTAAACTTCAGACTCGATTATCTCGAAATGTTGGAAAAAGGACATTCATCGTTCCAGCTTTGTACCCTTCATTTTTTAATGGCTCGCGTTGCTCTTGAATATATGAATAAAGTGTATCAATGTGGGCTGTCATGCCTGACTAGCAATATGCTTCCACAGATCATACTTTAATAACGTAATATGCGTAATGTCTTGATGATGACACAGAAAGCAAACTTAATGAGGTTTGCCATTACTTTGTAATTTTCCGCGTTGCATCATCGAATTAATGTATGGGTAAATTATGTTGTGGTCGCTTTCGGAGACTCCCTGATGTACTTTAGAAGTTATCTTTGTTCCATCGACACGACAGCGTAGATATCCATTTCATATCAACTGACACGGAAAACGTTGTTTCGCCATATTTATTAGCCTACGACTTTTTCTCAGACCTACCTACATACCTACACCAAAAAAAATCATATAATCGGTGACGCCGGCGCCGTTTCGAAGGAGTTCGAATACAAACACGAGTTTTTTATCAGAATATAATATTAATAAGCCATTTATTTCCAAAAAAACACATGCATAGTGGATTAGTTCTCAAGATAACTTGACATAAAATACAGGAACAATTCTATTAACATTCAAGCTAATTTAATAATGAAAATATAATAGGTTCAGAAGATACCGCTTCAAAATAAAGTCTTTGCGTCCGTGGCGAACGAATTAAGCAGTGCCTAATCCTAGGCGCACACTAGCGACACGCGACAGCGACAGCTTGGCGACTAAACGCGACGACAGGCTACGGCCGACAATTTTCATATATTTTGTTCGCACACTTGGCGTCAGAGTCGCGGAGAAGCTAAGAGACATCGCAAACAGGGCGACTATTTGCCGCGTCAGACGCGGCGTTGTCATTTGCATCTGGCTCCTTGTCACCGCGACTAGACGAGGCGACAAGTCGCTCTAAGAGACTGAGGTTTTTTCGAATGACTAAAATGTCTGATTAGAGACCCTTACTGCATGTAGAGCACATAAAGAAAGAGTCCGGAGTCGGGTCAGTACGGATTCGGCGCCTCCTGGCTCTATCACTTGATGCAGAGATAAAAATAACAGAAATTGGATCTTTTAGCACGTATGAGAGATGAGAAAAATCTGCTATATGCCTTCATATCATCATCAACCCATTATGTCCACATTGAGTGGCATGGGGTCTCTTCCCTAAGGAAGGTCTATACCTATGGCCTATGCCATACTCCACCACGGAGGCTAAGTCCGGATTGGTAGTTATACTTACGTATATGGTAGATATACTTTCAAAATAAGATAAGAAGAATAAAATAATACACTGTGACAGAAGTTGGGGATGGTCGAAGTGAAACGCAGGTGTAAGTGCTTCGGTATATTTTCGTGCAGAGCTTCCGTTGTACCAGTGTTACAGTTAATAGTAGGTTTTACAATGGTCCTCGCTATGGAAGTGAAAAGCCCTTAACAATTCTGCCGCGCTAACAGCAAGAGCAGTAAGTCGGAAATTTCAAAGTTGAGAAAATCGGGGACAAAGTTTTGTATTACATTTTTACTTACTACTTCTTTAGCTTGTAAGTTTTAGTAGAACCTACTAAAACTTATAAGCTTATAAACTTATAAGCGCGGCAGAATTCAAATCAGGAAGTATGAAAATTATTAAAGATACTTTAGGGTAAAATAAATGTGGAACATTACTTGAAACAGTATGCAGATTAATTACAATAGGCCTCCAAGGATAAATATTTATGTATTAGAATTTATCGAACATTAATTACGTTAGTTCTATTATTATTTAAGAAACTATACTAATAAGAATATAATTTGAGATGTCGCCACTTTCGCTGGCGCCAAAATAATGAAACTTAACTCAAATAAACTATTAGGTAAACAACGGCAACTGAGTATTATTTAAAATATTCTATAAATAATTAAATTATAATAGACAACATTATTATGTTAATAGCATCGCTTTACATCAAAAGAATCTATTTATTGATACGCGACATGTAGATAATTGGTGTGACGTAGGCTAGGGTTAAGCCCTATAAATTTTTGCTTCAGCATTTAATTTGTATTGTTACCCTTACACTTACTCGATTGGCTATCCACGCACCAAAGAAATGATTAACAACTTTTACCTTTCCTTTTGTCCATTGCTTTCTTTCATTCCGACGCACTGTGTGCTATTTATTGCTTAGTACTGAATGCGCGCCAGTCTTGACCAGTACAGTCGCCATAGACTTTCGAAATAGTCCTTTCTAGGGTTCAGAAAGGTATCCATGGTCCGGCCGCGGCCGTGCTGTCTCTCCTACCTTTGAAATGCACTCATGAGGAGTGAATTGAGATAGGTAGTTAGTATTTTTTATAGAACACTCGCAGGAAAGATGAAACTATGGTAAATGAAGCAAAATAAAAAAAATACACGCAGTAAATTTATTAAAGAGGTCCAAGAAAAATATTTTTATATGTATTATTTTTGTCACCACGTTAAAAAATATAATACGGAATGGAGCGTCCATGAGCGCTTTGAGTCGGGCAAGCTTGTCACTTATGTGCACTATAAGAGTAGCTTCAAGGGTACAATTAAAAAAACTCCTTCGTGTACCCTTAAAGTGTAAGTACAGTACAAGGAATATTTATTGAATACCATGTAGGTCCACGGGTTTAACTCGCGCACTGTCAGCATTTACGTTATATTTTTCGTAAGATTGGATAAACAGGACAAAATTTTATTGACGATGTAATATACGAGTATACCGTCCACCCCGCCTTCCCCCCTATTTAATATTTAACTCATTTATCCTTATACTATGTATCGTGAAATGCCCTAGCCACACTATCTACAAACTAGAATGTTGACTAGAAGAAAATGCTATTTAGGATTAAGTTCACCGTAACTTTAATGGGCTATATATTTGTTATTTTTTGTTTAATCGAAAAAAGAAAAAATACGTGTCCAATATTTTTTTATAATCTATAATACGGACTAAATAGAATTTAATTATTTTGACCCTGGAAACTACCCTATTGTTCTAGCATACTGACCGATTTAGTAACGGAACCTCATGCGTTCGCCAGGATTGTATTATTTTCCCGACGCTTTAGGATAGATGACCAACTTTGGGTTACCAAAGTGGTCATTTTAGCTAGGGTAAATTTTAATTGTTATTAAAATTTTATGATAGCAGGGGTGGAAACGTAGCGATGCCTCTTTAAAGTAGCTGACTGGCACAGCCACCTAGGACAATTTTTTGAAATTATATCTAAAAAAAAACGTGGCGAATCGCCACGTTTTTGTTTAGATATCCGTCGATGACAAGCTAGACTCGATGACTAGCTAGGCTGTCTAGTCAGTCATCGACTGACTGACTGAGCTAGTAGCTAGCTAGGTCTGTGGTATAAGGTAGGTATATCGTGGGCAATGGGCTGTGCAGCGAGCGAAAGTCTTAGAAAATATTATTGCTGAGAGCTTTATTACTTGTTTTTGTTGATAGCTAGTGCTTAGTGCTAACACGTGATTGCAATTCTTGAGCTTGGACTCTGAAACGCATGGTATGTCGCCAGCTGGAGGAGGGATGTTTTCCGGGAAGTAAAATGCTAGCCAACCAACCTTTCTGCAATAAGGTCGGGTCGCTTTCTCAGATCCCTCACAAAATTATTGCTAGTAAAGTGTTAAGCCAAGTCAGAGGCCTTAGGGCGACTTGAAAACTTCTGACAGTAAGACTAGCCATTAGTCTTCCAATCCGGACTTGGCCCCCGTGGTGGAGTACGGCCTATACCTTCCTCAGCGAATAGACCCGAGCCCCTCGGTGGGTACATAATGGGTTGATGATGAAGGTATATAGGTGCGGTTACTTTTCTTTTCTAAAAATAAATAATCTAAATTAATAAATTTTATCTGTAAATCTATAACTATTTATGGACTATAGCATTTGATATAGGAACTAAACAGAAAGTACAAAAACGGTTTGTTACTAAAAATAGTTCGTACCTACAAATTGTTTCTTATGTACCTAATGTTTCGTGTGCAATCAAGTATTTCTTGGCACACTACATCATGAAGCATAACTCGGAGAATATTGGTTATTTATAGTCACATACCTATTGGTAAATGATAGCAGAGGGTGTCAACTTCCGTTTAGCTAAGGTCATATTAGTATCGCGTAACTTGTTAATGATATTTCGAACGCAGTAGAAGAATGCAACCTTGCTATGGCTCGTGATTGGCGCCCGCACCGAGTGGATTCAGTACAGTAAGTTACCTAATTGACAATGGGTACATTTTAAACAGCCGTCCGATGTCTTGTACGATCATTAGGTGTTCAAAATAAACCATTTATTTCAGAATGACTCACTGTACGCTTTTGAAAACAAACTGACCACATTATTCACAGAAAGCCCATAAATTTAAAGCTTTAGTACAATACGAAATATATATTTTTTTTAGTTTACTATAACTGTAGTAAAACACAAGACGGTCGGACGAAGACTGATTTATTTCTCAAGCACCGCCTACCCACAACTATAATGATTACGTCTAAATACAGTACATCATTCCCTTTCTAATACATAATAAGCAAACAAAGTTTAAATCTTAACTTATATAAATACAATACAGCCACCACCACATTGTGAAATAATAACTAAAGTCTAACATAGCCCACATGCCCTTTTTTTTTATAAAGGCGGTTAATAGTTTTTGACAGTTTACATACAGTAGGTACAATATATTAAATATTACGTTACCTAGGGCGCATTCAAATTAGCAATCCTTTCTTTAGCTGCCCTTGCAGCTACCCGTACCTCACGCTGTTGTTCAGTCGGTGCTTCAGAACGGGGAGTCACGTCAGGTGCTGTGTCACAGTCAGACACCTCGCAGGACCCAAATCCGTCTTCATGCTGTTCATTTTCGGAGTGTGTGCTTGAGGACTGTGAAGAGGGCAACCTAGCTAAATGCCTCCGGTTTCTTCTAATGCGCCTGCCCGTAGCGTCGGTGAGGAAGTAAGAGCGCGGATAGGGTGCGCGGCCTGCGACCAGGGCCGCTCGGCGCGTCTGGCCACCAGCGCCGGCGTTGTCCATCACTATCACTCTGTCACCCACCTTTAACTCCGGCAGAGGGCGTGTGCGTGCGTCGTATAACGTTTTTCGTTTTTTCTGCTGCGCTTGCATGTTTCGGTAGTCAATATTATTGTCCCTTTCTGGATAAAGCTTTGACTCATGCATTGGTAACCGGGTATTTAAACGGCGACCCATTAACAACTGGGCAGGGCTAGCTATGCCGTTTTTTGGCGTTGACCTATAATTTAGTAGGCCCAAGTAGAAGTCTTCTTTGGTTTTAATTGATTTGGTTATCAATGTTTTGATTGTACGTACCGCACGTTCACTCTTCCCGTTGGACTGTGGGTAGTTAGGAGACGAGGTCGAGTGTTTTACGTTCCACTTGGCTACGAACTCTTTGAACTCCTTTGACGCGTAAGCCGGTCCATTGTCCGAGATAAGTTCGTGCGGTATTCCGTGTCGAGCAAATTGATCCTTTAGCGCTGCGATAACATTTATTGATGACGGCGTTGAAATAGGATTCACCTCTATAAAGTTGGAGAAATAATCCACTAGGATTAAAAAGTATTTTCTTCTGTGTTCAAAGATATCTGAGCCTACCTTAAACCACGGCAATGCTGGTATCTCATGCGGAATCATAGGTTCGCGCTGTGGGCGCGCCACGAGCTCCGCACACGTCTGGCACCGGCGCACGGCTTGCTCCACGTCCCGTGACATGCCCGGCCAAAACATTACTTCTCGCGCGCGCCGCTTGCAGTTGTCGATGCCCAAGTGGCCCTCATGCACGCGAGATAACATTTCTTTGCGAAGACCGTTTGGTATGAATACCAAATTATCTTTGAATATCACTCCATCGGCATACTCAAACGAGTCTCTGTAGCTCCATGCGTTTCGTACGCATTCTTCGGTGTCGTATTTATTATTTGGCCATCCATACTTTATGTATTTTATTATTGCTTGACATTCTTTATCTTTACTAGTGCAGTCTCTGACTAGATCCAACTTTTCCTCGCTGAACCGTACGTTTCTTAACAGAAAACATGTTTGTTCCTCGACTTCATCTGATACCTTACATGTCATTTGATCCGCAAGCGGAGCCCTTGATAAAGCATCTGCTACATACATATATTTGCCTGGCTTGTATATTACCTTGAAGTCATACCTTTGTACACGGAGCATCATTCGCTGGAGCCTAGCTGGCACAGAGTCAAGAGATTTATTAAAGAGCGGCTCCAGCGGCTTATGGTCCGTCTCCACAGTGATGTCAGCCTTACCAAATACGTACTGATGAAACCTCTCAAGGGCAAACACGATTGCGAGCATTTCTTTCTCGATTTGCGCGTAACGGCGCTGCGTGTCCGTAAGCGTGAGCGAGGCGAACTCGACTGGCCGTCCGACCTGCAGCAGTACGGCACCCAGCGCGTGCGCGCTCGCGTCAACGGACAGCACGGCGGGCGCGCGCGCGTCGAACAGCGCCAGTACCGGCGCGCGGCACAGCGCACGCTTCAGCACCGCCACCACGCGCTCCTCGTTTGCTCCCCAGCACCATTCGCTGTCTTTTTTCAGGAGATTTCGTAACGGACCAACTATTTCAGAGTAATTTTCTATAAATTTACTCACAAAGTTGACCATGCCCAGGAACCGTTCTAATGATTGCCTGTCGTTTGGGTTGGGCATGTCTGTTATAGCTTTAAGCTTAGCCTCATCTATTTTCATCCCATCTGCACTGAAGGTGTGTCCTAAGTAGGTGACCTCTGTGACACCAAACTCACACTTATCTTGGTTGAATTTAAAACCTACCTGTCGTGCCCGCTCTAGCAGCTTTTTTAAGCGCTCGTCGTGCTCCGCCATCGTTGATCCCCATACGATGACGTCGTCCACGAAGGAATCTACACCTTCGAGATCCTCGAGCAGCTGTCTGACCTTTGCATGAAATACCTCAGATGCAGAGTTAATACCGTAAGGTAACCGCAGGTACTGGTACCTTCCAAATGGAGTGCCAAAAGTACAGAGGTCAGCACTTTCATCATCTAGCTGAATCATCCAGAAGCCTGAGCGCGCATCCATTTTACTGAAATACCGCGCACCTTTTAGTTTGGTAGCTATCTCAGTTAATGTCGGCAACGGGTAATGTTGTCGGCGTATAGCTCTATTCAAAGGCCGCGGGTCTAAGCAAACACGAAGTTTCCCGTCTTTTTTTCCCGCGATAACTATGCCACTGACCCAGTCTGTGGGGTGTGTGACCTTCCGAATGACCCCCATGTCTTCCATGCGACACAACTCCTTCCGCAACTGGTCTCTCACTCCGAGAGGTATCTTTCTAACCGGGCAGATGCAAGGGTTCGCATTACTATCTAACGGTATTTTATAATAACCTGGCAGTTTTCCCAATCCACTGAACAAATCATCATAACATTGCAAATCAACGGAATACACTCTTTTTACAAGACCTAATTGCTCCAACGCGTGTTTACCTAGCAGACTTTGACTCTCATTCTCCGCTATATAAAATTTTAATTTATATTCTTTGTTTTTATGCATACAATGAATTGTGGTTGAACCGGTTATTGGTATGTAATTACCGCAAAATGACTGCGCGCGAGTGTTGTCACTAGTGACTTGGGATAAAGAAAAGCCCATACTAACATAATTTTGTTTTGATATTACATTTAAGTCGGAACCACTGTCAAGCTTAAAATTATGTTCTAACTTACTGTCCTCAGATAATAAAATAAGTTTCTCATACCATTTGGAATCCCGTGCCTCACAAATTGCATCTACACACTCAATTGTCGATATGTAGTACATCTCATCGTCAGAGTCGCTTTCCTGCTTCAACTCGTACACTCGATTTAGTCTGCGCGCACTACACATTTTCTTGTAATGACCCTTTCCGCCGCATACAAAACACTTGACCCGTCTTGCCGGACAACGGGCGTCAGAGTCGCAGCGCACCTCACCGCACGCAGCACAGGCCCGCACCGCCGGCCACGACGTGCCGTCGCCGCCGCCGCCCGGCGCGGTCGCCGCCCAACCGTCGCCGCCGCCCGGCGCAGTCGCCGCCCAACCGCCGCCGCCGCCCGGCGCGGTCGCCGCCCAACCGCCGCCGCCGCCGCGTCGCGTGCCGCGTTCGGAGCCCGGCCCGCCACGCCCGGGACCAGATCGGTTTCCGCGTCGCCTGCCGCTCCACACTGCATCCACTGACATCTTGGGTTCACTTTTCACCCCTTCTATTTGCCGGCCTTCGTCGTTAGATATCTCCTTCGCCTGACATATCTTAACTGCCTTTTCTAGGGTCAGGTCTTCCGTCCTGAGCAATCTATCGCGGACCGCGACGTCTAACACGCCGCACACGATACGATCCCGCAGCAAACCGTCCTCCAAATGTTCGAACTCGCACTGCTGACTCAGTATTCTCAAGGCCGTCACGTACTCGTCAATACATTCTCCACTTTCTTGGTTTCTCGTAAAGAATTTAAATCGCACTATAGTTGTGTTTGTCTTAGTACCGAAGTATTCGTTAAATTTCTCGATGACCTTGGCAATATTGTCGCGATCCTCTTCTTTAGCAAACCTCAACGTTGAGAAAATGTTGTACCCCTCGGGCCCGATCAAGTTTATAAGTAGACTAGCCTGCACATCACTTGGTTCTTTGGTTACACCTGATGCCTTCAGGAACACGTTGAATTGTTTCAACCACCTGCGCCACGCGTCAGCCCGACTTGCCGGTCCACCTTCCAGACATAGTTCAGCCGGAGGCCGCGCGTGTTCCATGTTTTATGGTTGATAACAATTGAAACAATCCAATAATCACTGAAATCCGCACGCTGAAATCCGTAATTGTACTGATTTGTTTACGTAACACCGCTGTCACCATGTAGTAAAACACAAGACGGTCGGACGAAGACTGATTTATTTCTCAAGCACCGCCTACCCACAACTATAATGATTACGTCTAAATACAGTACAATAACCATCTATAACCATTTAAGATGTTTTGAGAAAAGATGGTCAGAGTGGAGTTTTTTTTGCTGCCTTTTTCTCCACTACATTCGGCCGTAAGGCAGCGGCTAACATTATAATTTTATGTACATTGACATTCAACAAGCAGAATGTAAATTCTTTACGTTGAAATAAATTTCTGATTTCTGATTTCTGATCTCTTCATGAATTGTCACACATTTTAATTTCATGTACCTATATTAGTTATTTTAAGTATGTTAGTTACTTCAAAGCCTGTCATGCTGTATGTAAAGGCACTTGGCGTTATAGTTGTAATGTTGTGTCTTTATTACTGTTCTGTACATATTTCAACAATAAATTAAATTAACAATCACGTCTATTGAAGTCTAACCACCGGTTTTTGAATTGCGAATTACTATGAATACTACAATAAACTGAATTATTATAAGTGTTGTATGTAACAATGCTATAAACAATGCTTTGATCAAAACCAGTCCACACACTTCCCCGAGCTTACCAAGTCTCGTCTCCTCTTTCCAGGTGGAGAACGGGAGAGAAGAGCTGAAGAAGGAACGTGAGATCATGCAGCTGGTGGCCGGGCTGCAGCTGGGGCCCGAGGAGATGGAGCGGCGCGAGATGCCGCCGCACATGATGCGAGCCCGCCACGGGCCTAGGTGAGGACTTATCTTAAATTATCTATCCGAGCTGGGAGAGACGTGAGATCTTGTTATTGGTGTTCCGCGCCTGAAGTTGACCTAGGCGAGGGCCTATCTTATCTATCCGACCTGAAGAGACGTGTCATTTGGCTATTGGTGTTCCGCGCCTGACGTCGAGCTTGGTAAGGATCTATCTTATGTTATATATCCGACGTGGAAAGTTCGTCAGATCTTGCTATTGGTGTTGAGCGCCTGACGTAGACCTAGCTGAGGACCTATCTTTTCTTATCTATCCAACATTGAAGAGACGTGAGATTTGGCTATTGGTGTTCTGCACCTGGAGTGAGCCTAGGTGAGGGCTTATCTTAAGTTATCTATTCGACCTGGAAGAGACGTGAGATTTGGCTACTGCTATTGCGCGCCTAACGTGGACCTAGATGAGGACCTATCTTTTCTTATTTATTGTGACGTGACCCGGAAGAGACGTGATATCTTGCTATTGGGGTTCCAAGACTGGAGTGAACCTAGGTGAGGGCCTATCTTATCTTATCTATTCGACCTGGAAGAAACGTGAGATCTTGCTATTGGTGTTCCGTGCCTGGAGTGGACCCAAGTGAGGACCTCATTATTCAGCCACAAGAAGTACACTGCTGGACATAGGCCTCTTCCATGGATTTCCCAAAAGACTGGTTGGAAGCGGCTTGCATCCAGCGTCTTCCTTTTTTTTTTTTTTTTTTTTTACGGGGTGAAATGCAGTTACGCACCATGACACCGCCCCCTGAGGGAGGGTGGCGGCCGTGTGTCAGGCTCGCCCACCGAGTGTGGGCATACTGACTAAAACACCCCGGGAGCCGTCCTGTCGCTTGTGCAATGGGGCGCCGCTGGATCTCGCAAGTGGTGTGACCACAACGCGAATGCGACAGCGGCGCCCCGGCGACGTCGGCCCGACCGAAGCCGGGCCCCTTCCCTGGAGGAGGGGTGTGGGCTCCACACCCCCCCCTCCCGCCATGTGTCAGACGGCAGGTCCCTCAACCTGCCGTCTGTGGCCCTCACTGCACCGGCGGCATAAGGTGCGCGTAGCGTCGCCTACGCGCGCCGGTGCGTCTTCGACGGAGCGGCGCGGACTCCGGGTCGTCCTCCCGCCGCCGCTCCTCGGCCTCCTTCAGCCCCAGGACCTGGTGGCAGAAGTGGGCCATCGCCTTCCACGCTCTCTCCCTGCGGAGCATGATTGGGATCATACTCGGCAAGGAGAGACCGTCCTCGAAGTATTGCACCAGAATATGGCGCTGTGGACCCCAGGCCGCACACTCCGCCAGAGTGTGCTCCGCCGTGTCTGCTGGAGCGCCGCACTCGTGGCACGCCGGCGTCTCTTCCCTCCCGATACGGTGCAGGTACTTACCAAAGCACCCATGTCCCGTAAGCACCTGCACCATCCGGAAGGTGAGAGGCCGACGCTTGCGGCGCATCCAGCGTTCCAACACCGGCCTGACGGCCTGTATGGTCCACCCGCCATATTGGGCCACCTCGAGGTCTTCGGCCCACTTCTCCAGAAGGTCCCTCTTGGCCTCCAGGCGCTGGTGGCGCACCTCCCTTGGGGCCGGGTTCTCGCCCTGGGCCCTCTTTTCCGCCACGAACCTGTACACCTGGGCGAGAACCTCGGCCTCTCGCTCCCAGGGAGGGTCACCGGCCAGGACAGTGGCTGCCGCCCACGACACCGTACGATACCCCCTGATCGCCCTCTGCGCGATCACCCTCTGCGGTCGCCTCAGAAGCGACTTGTTGGCGGCGCAGAGGGCGTCCACCCACACGGGGGCACCGTACAGCGCCATGCTGCGGACTATGCCCGCCATTAGTCTGCGGCACCTCGTATTGGGCCCTCCCTTGTTAGGGAGGAGCTGCCCGAGGGCCGCAGCTGCCCTGACCAGTCTTGGCCCCAACTCCTGGAAGTGGGGGCCAAAGCCCCAGCGCCCGTCCAAGATGAGGCCCAAATATTTCATCTGGGCCCCGATCCTCACCACCGTTCCGTCGCCGAGAACGATATTCGCGCCCGGCGGCGGCCCGGCTCGGGGCCCATGAAATAGAAGGGCCTCCGTCTTCTCGAGGGCCACCTCGAGCCCCAGCCGCCGGATCCTCCCGACCACCAAGTCCACCCCTACTGTGGCGAGTCGGGAGGCTTCCTTGAAGTCCCCTCCCCGGGCGGTGACCAGAGTGTCGTCTGCATAGCAGATGACACTCATCCCGGGGAGGAGTCTGCCGCGGAGCACCCAATCATAGCCGACGTTCCACAGGATCGGCCCCAACACCGATCCCTGCGGAACGCCGGCCTCCACCCGGTGCTCCACCAGGCGGCCGCCTCTTCCGACGGCCAACACCGTCCTGCCCTCCAAGTATGCCTTCAACAGCACTCCCATGTATCGAGGCACCCCCTGGAAGTGGAGCGCCTCGAGGATGGTGGCATGGGGAATGCTGTTGAAGGCATTCTTTATGTCCAGGGACACGGCTAGGACCCTGGACCCTCCCTCAGTCGCCTCCGTGGTGAGGCGCTTCAGGGCAAGGACGGCGTCAACCGTCGACCTCGTCGGGCGGAACCCGTATTGGGTCTCGGAGAGACCGGGCCCCGTGCCGAGCAGATGCCGGTCGAGTCGGGCCGCCAGAATGCGTTCTAGCAGCTTCCCGACTTCGTCCAGCAGGACGATTGGCCTGTATGCCGAAGGAGAGTCGGCAGAACGACCCGTCTTCGGCAACAGGACCAACCGCCCCACCCTCCACAGCTCCGGGAACTGGCCGGTGCGGATGCACGCGTTAAACAATTCCCGAAGCTGCTCCCCGAGAAAAACATCATGACTCGAACCGGGTCTCTTGAAATCGGCCCGAAACGGTCGCCCGTTTTCCCGTCAGAACTATCCCAACCTTATCCAGCGTCTTCCTGCCACTTGGATGAGATCGACTGTCCATCTTGTGGCTGGTCGTCCTGATGTGTGGTCTCCAGTCGAGAACTTTTCAGCCCCATCGGCCATCAGTTCTGCGTGCTATGCGCCACGCTCACTGCCACTTCAACTTACTCATCCGGTGGGTTATGTCGACGACTTTCGTTTATCTACGGACACCTATCGGACGGAGGACCTATCTTAAGTTATCTATCCGACCTGGAAGAGACGTGAGATCTTGCTATTGGTGTTACGTGCCTCAAATGGACCTAGACGAGGGCCTATCTAGACTCGCGACAGCTAGTCCAGCCAAGTTCGAGAAAAAAGGAACTGGCGACGCAGCAGCCGTGTGTAATATTACAGGAATCACATCGAGCTACTTTTGACCCCTTCACAACTCTACAACTATTTAACCTACGTATATGAAATTTGGCACATTTCTTAATGTCTAAATTAGCTTGCATAGAATCCAAAGTTTCATCAATGTTGCTCAAACAGTTATAGATATATTAACGTTTAAAAACTAGCATTTTTATAACTGACTGACTGACTCACATATAGATCAAAAACCTAACCCACTTCTAGATGACCTAGAAACTTGATACTTGGCATCAAGGTAGACTAATTAGGCATATACAAAGGAAAAAATCTAAAAACTGAAAATTATTGATATTAATATCCGCATAGTATTTAGTTCCAAATTCTGCCAATAGATGGCGCTTTTTAATATTATATCGCGGTATGGTTTTGTCTCAACTGATTCTATATAATATCTGTAAACGACTTCCTATGCACGTTTCTCTAAATTGTAAATGAGTTTCTGTACTCAAGTCGTATGTTCGTAGCCGATTTCTATTCTAACCCATCGGTTATCGGTTCCTTCGCAATAACGATGTATTTATTAGTGATCAATACCAATAATCTCTGTACAAAAAGCAGTGATATCCCATCGAAAACATAAATGTGAATGAGAGCCAAGTTCAATATTAAGAACAGACGTCGTTATTGACTTCGCCGACAAAAGAATTGAGAACTATATGGGTGCTGCCAAGTTCTCTGAAGAAAATCATGAAATTTTAGTAGCAAGATCACTAGAGATGTAAATTGTTATTCAAGCTTAAGATTTGACTTGGCTAGTTTTCACGTACAGGCTAAATAATATTTATTTAATGAAATCTACTTCGTTTAGTCATACGGAGTGTACTTTCTGTTTGTATTGTACTTATGCCGTTAGGTTGATATCATACCTATGTGACTTTTCTGTAATTTGGTTTGTTGGTAAAAACTAGCAGTCAAATCTTGAGCTTGAATTACAATTTACATCTCAGTGATCTTGCAACTAAAATTTCATGATTTTCTTCAGAGAACTTGGCAGCACCCATATAGATCTCAATTCTTTTGTCGGCGAAGTCGATAACGACGTCTGTTCTTAATATTGAACTTGGCTCTCATTCACATTTATGTTTTTGATGGTTATCTTATCTATTCGACTTGGAAGAAACGTGAGATCTTGCTGTGCTCCGCACCCGCAGTGGACCTAGGTGAGGGCCTATGTTATCTCATCTATTCGACCTGGAAGGGACGTGAGAATTTTGCTATTGGTGATCCACGTCTGGAGTGATACTAGGTGAAGGTTGGTGTTATTTATTGGTCCCAGATAGATTAGTTGAGATTTGTATTGCGGCGAAGTAGCATTCGCCGTCATCTACGTGACGAGTACGTATTGCATACAAGTATCGAACTTCTGCAACTATCGAAGCGCAGAATCGTTTGCAGATGCTCGTAGCAAAAGTCTTTTGAATAATATGGTCTTTTGGATACTGCGTATAACATTATCTGTTCTCATTCCCATTTTCTTGTCAGTTTTGTTCTCAATGAATATTTCAAGCATCTACCTCTTGTCCTTATCAATATTGCACATCCGTACAGATCCCGTACCTGAAAATGGGCAGTCAACTTTGATTAAAATCAACCTCATTACTAGAGCATTACTGCACCTAATAGAAAAGACTTTTAAGACGTCGAAAATCTAATCTGCAATAGATTTCTTTAACACTCCACTCCCGAGGTTGGCTCCATAAATTGTTGTGATAAACTCTTAGCGGTGAATGCCGAAATTCTGAGTCAAATAAGCATCTCGTCGGTCGCCTTAAAACAGCTTTGAGTCGAGCTAAGGTTCTTTTAGTATTGCTTACTTCAATAACATCGAACTTGTTCTCAATTTCAGATAACACCACGCCACGCCAGCTGCCGATGTTTTCTGGTCACAAGAAGAATTATTACACCCTACAGTGTCCCGGGAATGTGGACGCTATTAGTACATAGTTAAGGTTGAATAGTTTGGTATTAAGTCAAACCCTTAAGTCAAACCAAAAAGGAAGAGATCCATTACTCAAACTATCAATCAGTCCGTATTCGTCCACTTTTGAGCACATAATAATAAATATTATTAAAGAGTATTTGCGCAATTTCTAAGTTACAGATGTATCTACAAATTTTGTTACAAGGTAGTCCTTAGCTACAAGTAAAGATCGGTTAGACCACAGTTGTGCAGAAATGGAAGCATAGCCCCCCCCCCTGCCACTGCCTCAGATCGTCCGTCCAGCAAGCTTGTGGGCGTCATACGCCATAATATTATGCTACCTATGCCATACTATTCGTGGTCTCCACTCGAGGACCTTTGCACCGCATTGACTATTGGTTCCTCGGCATGTGTGACCAGCCCACTGCCACTTCATCTTGCTAATCTTATAGGCTATGTCACCTTAGTTTCCATCACCAATACATCCCTTATTTACAGATATAACTTATGTTTCTTCAGCGCTAACAGTAGCTCGACACTACCTTGGTACAATATACGTATAACTGCCCAGGATTTTTCTTCTTTTTTGGTTTAATTTAGTGGTATTCTCGGTATTCCAATAGAACACAAAAAATACTGAACTAAGAACTATACTATTCAACTGAATAAGTGGGTGTGGATGGTGGTACATAGGTTAAATCCCTTTAATGAATCCAATAAACGCTAGATACTGGTACCTTGAAAACTTGAGTTGCTTAAAAAACTTGAGTGGGACAATACCTTTTGAGTCAAAACGTAAAAGTAAGCACATATTAAGGCTGATCTTGCTTGCATTCCTGTCGCTTGACACATTCATACATATTTTGCGATTATAAAAGAATAAGACTACTATACTATATTATAAAAATAATGATTTTACAGTTCTTGTAATAAAGTCTATATGGTCTGATGTGAAATATAAATTTTCACTTGATGTAACTTAGATTTTGATAGAGAATTGTGTTGTAAGGAAAGCAAAATTTTATTGGCCAATTTTCTGTAACAAAAGCTAAGTATAGGATACCAAAAATGTAGCTTAATTATCTCAGATGCTACAGAACGCAATTCTGGCCGGTGGCCTCAGGCTACATTTGTTAAAAAAAGTATATCTTTTATTATTTTACAATCATTAAAATATGACAAAATGTGAGCGGCAGAGATGCTATGTGGATGGAAGCAGCCTTAACATTTTTTGCAAAGATTGATACACGAGTAATGCTTAATTTTTATCGATCGACCAAACAAAAGACGAATCGTCGCTGGATTGAATATTTTGGTATTTGATTATAAGAATAATAGTAATTTCCACACAATAAATAACTGAATAATTAATAAATTAGTACTTGTAAAACCACTGTAGATATTTGAGATAAGGAGAGAGACATTTTAGAATGTGGTTTAAAAATGGGAATTATGTTCTGATTAATCGGTTTTAGATTTAAAAGAGCTCATAAATAAATTTTTACATTTATAGGTTTAAAAAATATACGACAAAATTTTAGTCAATAATTAAATTTGTGTTTTGAATATAAATGTGCCTTAATAATTATATAGGATGAATACATTTTACGCTGCAAAATAAATGGACTCTAAAATGATGATAATTTATTACCAAATATATACAAAAACTGCTGGTACTTGTAGAGAAATGCATGTTGTAGGTATCGATCGCTTTGATTTCTTAATAAATAATCACAAAAGTCCAATAGAATGTAAAAAAATGTACAAAAAATATGAAAGGGTGAGTCAAACGAGAAATTAAGTAAAAATAATGGTTGATTCATATTTACGAGGGCTGCTACTTATGTATGCGGAATAGAAAAAATAAACAAATGTATATGGCTAAATATGCTTTTATTGTTTTTCAAAGTATTCTCCACTATGATCGATGCACTTTTGCATTCGATGAAACCAATTTGTAAAACACTTTTTCCACTCTGATTGAGGTATCTCCAAAACGTGCTGTTTGAACGCATCCACGGCATCTTCACGGGTCGAAAATCGTTGACCACGTAATTTATTCTTTACATTTGGGAATAAATAGAAATCATTGGGAGCCAAATCAGGGCTGTACGGTGGATGACCCATCAATTCTATTTTTTGACCATCCAAAAATGTAATTGTTTCCTGAGATGTATGACAGCTGGCATTGTCATGGTGAAGTATGATTCTGCGTCGCTGGTTGTTTTGGCGTATTTCTTCAAATACTTCCGGCAAACAAATGGTCGTGTACCACTCTGAATTAACCGTTCTGCGATTCTCCAGTGGTATTGTAGCCACATGGCCATTAATACCAAAAAGCAGGCCACCATTTGCTTTACAGTGCTTTTTGCACGAGCCACTTTCGTAGGGTTTGGCTCATTTTGAAACACCCAAACTGTTGATTGTTGTTTAGTTTCGGGATCGTACGCGTAGATACAGGATTCGTCACCTGTGTAGATATTACCTATAAACAGATTTTGAGTCGCCTCCGTTGAATTTTTTTAAGGTTTTTTTGCACCATTCGACGCGAGCATCTTTTTAATCCTGAGTTAAGTTGTGCGGGATCCAACGCGAACAAATTTTTTTACAGACAAATGTGCAAGTAATATCCTATGAATGCTCGTCATAAATATGCCCAGAATAGCCTCTATCTCGCGATACGTAACATGGCGGTCTGGCATTATTAGTTTTCGCACAGCTTCAATATTTTGTGGCACAACCACCGATTTCGGGCGACCTTCTTTAACTTCGTCCGTGAGCTTACTGCACCCGCGATTAAACTCACTAAACCAGTGATACACAGTCGTTTTTGATGGAGCTTCACCACCAAAAGTCGAAGTTAATTGATCTACGCACTGTTGTTGCGTTAAACCACGTCGAAAATCGTAATAAATCATAGCACGAATATTTTCACGAGTGAGTTCCATTTTTTCAGCGATATGACATTTTAAAGCCAACAAAAACAAAACACTAACGTATATAAGAGAAAAATATTAGCAGCCAGTATTTAAAAAAAGAACGAATTTGACCATGGAGATCAGACATTGCGTTTAAAATTATTGGAATCCCAGATTCCACATACATAAGTAGCAGCCTATGTATTATAATAGGTAGGTTATTAAAATAAAACAAAATGTACCTAGATTATGTTAATAATAATTCGTTGTTTTATATTATGCGATGCATTTGTTATACAGTATCACACAACGAGTAAAAAATATTGTAAATGTGCATAATTATTAATCTTGTTATTTTCTTTATGAGTTAATGGATAGGTGGTATTATTTTATCTTCTATATTCATAGCGACTTATTAACAATTGAAGTAATAATTAATTGCAAATACCACCTATTTTTTTTTCTTGAAACATTCGTAAGCTCATATATTATCACGTTTTGTAATATACGCTACATAATACTACATAATACTACATAATACTATTAGAATTACCCCTTATTTGAATTTCACTTATCTACACCATTATCTTTTTTTTTTCAAAGAATTTATCCTTTGGGAATCAAGGGCGTAAGAGATATTGAGGCTAAACTAGCATTTTTTTGACAATTTTTGCAAAAAAACACTCGGTATTGGAAACCAACAATAATTCTTCCCTAAGGGACTTATTGAAATCAATAGAGCCGATTAAATAAAATAATATTTTCCAGTGCGTAATGTATACAATACTCAAAGATCTTAACAAAGCGTAGCGTACGGCTAATGCTTATTTGCATAGTCGACAGCACATCAACCTTCACATTTTAGTTGCAAAGTCGCCCGTAATGCAACGGAGTCGAGTGCATGGGTGTAAACGATGATGTGCTGTCGACAACTGAGCTCGAAAGTTTTCGACATTTTATATTATATACTTTTTTTTTATAGATGCCCCAGCATAAAATTGTATAAAGGACAAGGAGGTTTATAATCTTGTGTTTTCGGATCAGGCGTCGGTCTTTTAACACTATAACACAGTAAGTTTATTTACTTGCTAGGCTGTAAGTGCCATTTGTAATTGGCTTCCTGAAATCAAAATGTATGTTTATATTTATTATTTTTTGTTGGCAATGGTATTTTGTCTTGGTAACTAAGCTCAGCAATGTTTTTTCTTAAATGAAGAAAACGTTAGGAAGACCGGGACTATCCTTAAAAAATGTGTCATGTCTGACTCAAACAAAACTGAGCAGACGAACTATGTATAATATTATTAATAACTTATGTAAAAGTAGTTAAATAAAAGAATCAATAAACAACGATGTATCCCATTCTTACTGTCATAATTTTTAAAAAAAAATAAATATAGTGTAACTTTCACAAATATGAGGTATTATTAGAAAACCCCAATAAGTTAAAATGAAAAACGAAGATACTTTTGAATGAAGGTACTTTAATATTTCAATAAAGTTGGTGAACATAAGAATTGTTCAAATCCTAAAATATTTCTGTTATTTCAGTAAGCTTTCGACGTACAAAAGAAATCGGTGTTAAAAATCCCTAGAGTCATTAAATTTCTGTTTCTTTCCTAGGAATTCGCGCTTAAAAATGGGACTAATTTATTCTCGAATTAGTTGGGTCTTTGTACTCCACATTTTGACCGCATTTTTAGTAAACGCAAGGCTCCCAGCAAGATGAAGACTTTACAGACGATACTTAGGTTTAAAAGATGTGTAATGTTGAGGACGTGCTTATGAGAGGGAACGTCGTCAGCGCATAAAAAAACGTGGTATGAATATGAAACATATGAATGAATATGAATATGAAAACGTTGTTCAACAAAATTTTGATTTTTGAACTAAAACTGTCGTAAGCACTACATTTTATTACCTACTGGCTGCCCCGGCAAACGATGTTTCGCTATACAATTTTTTTTCACTTAGGGCTATGAAAAATAGATAACAACCTATTCTCAGACCTACTGAATACACACATAAAATTTTATCAAAATCGGTCAAGCCGTTTCGGAGGATATGCGCACTAACATTGAGACACGAGAATTTTATATATTAGAATATTCCGGACACACTTGAAGATTAAGCTCTGGGAATCAGAGTGAAACCTGGTTGGACTCTCCCGATGAAAAACAAAGTAAGTGCATCCAAATAAAGTTAATAAAATTTTGATTTACTTGGGCCCTTTACATACTGCAACTTTTAGCATCGATGCAGTTCTTTGCAAATGGTCCACCTTTACACACTTGTGCTACTGCTGGTGTCGCGATGCTGTCGCGTGTTAAAAAAACGTGCGACTGCATCGATGCTAAAAGTCGCAGTTCTCGATAATTTGGATAGTGATACGCACCTAGTTCATGAAAAAAAAAAAACCATGAAGCGCCATCTAGTACTATTTCCTCGTACTACGATGTAATGTAAGTTTATATCAAACTATTGATTTGTGAACAAATCACGCCACCAGTAAGATGGTCCAAGTTCTTTGCATAGATGGTGCTTTGCATCGATAAAATACCATCAGATTATTTTATCCAGGGATGTAGGCTCGCAAAACATAATATCTATAGAATTCAACCGTCACCGATTTTGCGTCGTCAATTCAAGCCCACACAGATCCATCTAGATAGTGATAGTTCCTGCGGCATTTTGCATCTCCTGGTGATTTCAGGGTATCCTCTTTTTTTGGTGCGCGGCGATTTCCCATTATTATTGGTTTTTGTTAGTCAATCCTCCAATTTTCAGCGTTGGTAATTTTGTAGCATTTTTGTGCAGTAGTACCTAATTAACTACTTACTTTTCTCAAGCATTTGTTTTAAAGTTAAGGCCAATAACTTAAAAAAAGAATAGAACAGAGAAATATATCTACGATAGCACTCGACGGAATAATCAAGGTCCAGTACAAAAGACATCAACGCGATAACGAGTAAAAAGAAGTTCTATGTTGTGAATCCAAAGCAAAGTAAATTTATCGACATATCGAAAGCATGATTTTGTAGATAAGGCATGTAATTATTTAATTATAATACGAATATATTAAAACATTTTTCTAATTTACATTTACACAATAGTTATATATAACTGATCCAATATTTATAAATAAATACACTGACCGTCACTTGAGAACGGGTCGAAAATGTTTGGTACAGTCGACAGCACATCATCCTATACACCTACGCACTCTCCCATGCATTCTACCCCATTGCATTACGGGCGACTTTGTAACTAAAATGTGAAGGTTGACGTGCTGTCGACAGGATTTTTGTTTGGTTTTGGTTTAGGTGTATATGACTTTTTTTAATACACTTTATTTATTAATACATTATTAATACACTGTTTCGATACCGTAAATTGTATCCGCTCCACTATCGCAATCGCTAGTTCAGATAAATAAAATCATATTATATATAAAATCTGATAAATGTTATTTATTGTACCCATAAATCACATTTGCACATTTTTTTCTAACCAAGTACAATAGGGTAGTTTCCAGGGTCAACATAATTAAATTCTATTTAGTCCGTATTTTAGATTATAAAAAAATATTGGACACGTATTTTTTCTTTTTTCGATTAAACAAAAAATGACAAAGATATAGCCCATTAAAGTTACGTGTGACGTCACTCCGTGCTAAAAAATGCAGCACGGCGTGACGTCACTCGTAACTTTAATGGGCTATATCTTTGTCATTTTTGGTCTAATTTACAAATAAAAAAATACGTGTCCCTTATGTTTGAATAATCTAAAAGACGGACTAATTACATTTTTTAGGGCAACTAGCCCATTGGCAGACTTATACGCAATTCGTCCCGAACAACCTTTTGCTTTGCTTCGTGCTTTTAAGAAAAAAATATTTGGATTGACTTGCAATTTATACTGAATAATAATTCAGTATAAATTGTCTACGATTTCTTTGTTTATAATTTAGTGTGTGAACATATTTTTTAAGTTACGTACATCTTCAAATTTGTAGCGTCAGTACCACACGCTGACCGTGAAAAAAAAAAACATCGTGAGTAAGCCCGCGGCTTCGATGACTGAGTGACTTGTCTTGGATGGCATAGGTGCTGGGCAAGCATACACCATATAAAAAAATGTCTCATACACTGGAGCGTCCGTGTGGCCTATTCCCCATCTAGTGTAAGCTAAGGTGCGGTGCCATTGGACGCTGTATAAATAATCTTTTTACGTAGATGCAAACACCAGAGTTAATTTATTCTTATATATAAAAAAGGATTGCTGTTCGTTAGTCTCACTAAAACTCGAGAACGGCTGGACCGATTTGGCTGATTTTGGTTTTTTATATTTCTAGAATTTCAGGGAAGGTTTAAATGGTGAGAAAATATGGAAAAATTACGAAAACTTTGGCGGTACAGTCGACAGCACATCATCGTATACACCCCACTCTATGCCGTTGCATTACGGGCGACTTTGCAACTAAAATGTGAAGGTTGACGTGCTATCGACTGTACGAAGTTTGCCGGGACTGCTAGTTTTAATATAAATTGTAAATTACGATCGTACTCTTGTGAAAAAATTACGTTTGCTTAAATCGTGAATAAAATTTGTAATTCTAATGACAATAGCAATATTTTAGATAGATAGGGAACACTTCATTGTACATAAAATTATTATAACACAGGTATTTCTTAATGTAAGAGTATATACTCATACGGCGCTGGCATTATCACTCACTATTTAATATATTTAATGTATTTATTAAAGTATTTATGATAGAGTTTTATCTACTCATAGTGCTATTATAGATCAGACGTAATACTGGCTACGGAAAGAAGAAAGTCAAGTGAAAAGTGGTTCTAGCGCGTTACGTAGATAGGCATAGTTTTACATAAATTGATTATTTAAAGTGATCTAAAAACTCACCTAAGTTCGTTATTATATTCTTGTTAGTCAAGAAGATTTGTATTTTTTAAGTATCAATGATGTAAAGAGCGTTTTTGTAAAAAGCTGGTGATGTTTATCAGAAACTACAATTATTGGTGTGAAAGTCAATATTTTTTGATAATAAATTTCCCATGGTCGGTGTAGTTGTAACACGCTTGGTAACCTAAAGAGAGTGGCCTTCGCTGTAATGTTTGTGATGTTCTTGCCTGGTTGCCATAGTCAAGATATTCTAGTTTGAGACCTGATAAGTGATTGTGTGTCGTGTGGAAGTTATATAGGTAATTATGAACGTAACGTCAAAGTTATTAATAACATAACACATAATAACACTTATCATACAGCCACATACGTTGCTTCTGGCCCCACACTAGAATACCCTGTGTCGTGGGAACCAGAAACAGCGACGTCACAAACATGTAAACATCCAAGACCTGGGTTTTTTTTGTCCCCAGGCGGTATTCGAACCCGGGACCTCAGCATGGTAGTCAGATGCGCTAACCGCTGCGCCACAGAGGTCGTCGTTAATTATTATCATCGTTATAACTTCCACGTAAGCCGGTAAGAGACGCCCCAGGCGGACATACTTCGACCAAATGGGGGATGTATTAGCAAAGGGTAAGATAAAAAGTACCCAAACCTGACGTGCGTGCATCGAACTACTAATGAATGTCGATGAAACGAAAGTGTTTGTCAGGATCGTGGCAGTCCCTGGTCTCTGCCTACCCCTCTGGGATACAGGTGAGAGATTACGTATGTACCTTACAAGTGACTTATTTTAAATGGCTTATACACAAAATGTGAAAAAAAAAACGCCAATAACATGGGGAGCGGACACTTTTGTTTACTTCTCAGTCAAAATTGCAATCGTTTCGTAGTATAGGCTAAAGTGTCCAAAAACTAAACTAAACTATTAATTACCAGAAATCGATTCCTTAAAACACTTCTCAGCTGAAGTTCAGTTAGTCTGTGGTAAAGGAAAAAACGTACAGTGCCACCATCTTACCTGTTCAGTTGATAGCGGCGCTAGTGGAGAATTTAGTAGTAACATTTAAGAACTTTACCTAGAAAAATGAGAATATTTTAACTCGTCTTTCAATTTTAATGAAAATATATCTATAAATCTTAGTAAGTGAATAATAAAACAAAAAATGGGGAACAGGATTTACAATTAATTGGTTAGTTACAATTTTGCCCACCTGAACAGGTAACTTGGTGGCGCTGTAAGCGCTGATTTATTTAAATTGCCGCTGAAGGGTATTCTAGAGGAATCGTGCTTTTTATGGATAAAAACTAAGTAAACTGTCTTGGATGTTTACATGTTTGTTATGTCGTTGTTTCTGGTTCCCACGACACAGGGTATTCTAGTGTGGGGCCAGCAAGGTATGAATCTGCATGTAAAATAATGTTTACGTTAAAACCGTTATTCAAGAGCCGAGCCGCAGAAGTGTTCTAGGCCGCCCCCGCCGGCCGGCTAGACTTGTTCTGTATGCGAAATCTACAAATCCGTTTACGCATGATTGCGTGACAATTTTTATCAACTTAATAGAATTATGTGTCGGTCAATTGCACTACATACTTATGTACCCAAATGTAAATTTTATTTCCTTAGCCAATAAATGATCGAGATATCAGTACAGCCAAGCGGTTGTTAAAATACGAGGGTCATCAATACGACAGTGATTATTACTGTTCTGGTTCAGATTACCTACTATGTTGTAATTTGTGACCAGATATAGTGCCTAGAAGATAATTTGAATAAAAATGTGCGCTGTCGGGGTGAGTTACGTCGTAGATAGAGTAGACACGTCTGTTGCAACCTATTTAACTAGTCCGAAGAATTTTAATTCACACTTGAAATACGTTCTTGGCCAAGATTTTTTCGGGCATTATATTTTATTCTTGCCGAATGGCGTAGTTATGCGTTTAACAGTTACGAACGAACGTGTCCATTTTTGTTGTCATTATAGAAATTATAGTGCCAAATCGGTAATATACAAAACGAAATATAAAATTGTGTAAAGAAATTTAACTGTGATAAAACTGTGTTAAATTGCATACAAATTTGACTGCCATAAAGTTGAGTCCATTTTTAGTTTTAAAATAGTAGAGACAATTTTTTTGGTTTATAAATATTGTGGAAGCAGGAAGATAAGATAAGACAAGATAAGAATATTCTTTATTGCAGACAAGAAACCAGAGACAAATAAAATTTACAGCTAAAAACATACAATAGGCGGTCTTATTGCTGGAAAGTCTTTTTTAGATTTACAGTTTTGTTTGCGTAATATTAAGCTACAAAGCGCAATTTTTTGCCTGAGTAGGGCGTCTCCCCCTCTCTTGGCTAAACAGCTAGCACGTTGTAGAAAAGTAAAAAGAAAGCACGGTAGTCGCACATAAAATGTGCGTAAAAGTACGTAAAAAATAAACTAAAACTATCACGTTAGTCGTGATAGTTTAGGCTTCACAAGTTAACGAGTAATAGGCGACCAACTTATAAAAAGAAAACTTCGTACAAAATCCATTGAAAATTACCTGGACGAAGTTGTTGTTTCTGAAAAGCCGATTAATCCCCAATTTCTACGACACCCTAAACTGCACGTGGCTAGAATCCTATTTTTATCAGTAAGACTGTTCAAATTGCAGCAAAAACGACGACCAAATATGACGACCTCTGTGGCGTAGTGGTTATCGCATCTGCTTACCATGCGAGAGGTCCCGGGTTCGATCCCCGGCTCTGGAAAAAAAAAAGAAACCCAGGTCTTGGATGTTTACATGTTTGTGACGTCGCTGTTTCGGGTTCCCACGACACAGGGTATCCTAGTGTGGGGCCAGAAGCAATGTATGTGCCTGTATGTAAATGTTTATGTTTAATTTAAAAAAAACTGAAAATAAATAATCACTAGTAAATCGCTTAAATTAAGATCTAAGATATATTAATAACTACTTAATGTTTAAAAACATTCGTAAGAAAAAAACACATGAGAAGGATAACCATTCTTATCACAAGTGCTGGAAATGTTATCTAAACAATCGAGTACAATAAATAATATTCTATCTGTCTATCTATTTAAACGTTCAGTAACCACATTGATGGATAGAGTACATAACCATAACAGCAATGCAGGCGCTACTGGTTTAGTTTCTGATCCAGTTATGAAGATATACCACCACTGGTTATCCGCCTCGGATCTCTGTCGTTATTCAACCGAATGCCCAGTTAATGTTGCTACGTGATTAATTACTGCTGTATTACGATTAAGCGTTTGTTTGAAACAAAGTAAACTGTGTATGATTTGGTTTTGGATTTGAAAGGTAATCTAATCTATAAAAATCTAACACAATTTTCGTGCGCATACTCTTCCGAAACGGCTTGATCGATTTTGAAGAAATTTTGTATGTATATTCAATAGGTCAGAGAATAGGTTGTCATCAATTTTTTATAGCCCTAAGTAATGAGTCTGGCCCACCCAATCAGCTAGTTAAAAATTATATTAAAAAACTAATGTATAAAATTCTCACACCACTCATCGTATTAGGGCGCATACTCCTCAGAAACGCTTTGAACAATTTTTATGTTTTATATGTAAATTCGGTAGGTCTGAGAAAAGGTTGTTATCTATTTTTCATACCCCTATCTGGCAAAACAATGTTTGCGGGTTCAGCTAGTAATATAATAATAGCGTTTGTTATCGAACTCCTGCAACACAACTTCACAATTTTTTATGTTTTTTTTGGTGTATATTTGATAATACTGAGAAAAGGTCTGAAGATAATTAATATGGCAAAACAACGGTTGCCGGGACATCTGGCTATTAAAATACAAATAAAATAAATAAATAAACTCACGCCCGTCATCCCCGACGGGGTAGGCAGAGGCCCACGTTTTGCCGAGTTTATTAGGTCCCAAACGTGACAAGTGGCAAGCCTGTCACCGTTATCCGGGCACAATTTATCAGCGAATGGTGTTGCTGTACAAACAAACAAAACGTACGTAACTAAAAGTCATTGGTACATGCGTGTTTCGAACCCAGACCCTCATGATCGAGAAGCAAGGGTCAACCCCACTACGCCATCTGGCTATTACTGCTTATAAAATCATGTTACAAAAATGAAGGAGAAATAATGCAAGTTATACATTTTACGAGGCTAATTGCGATAGGTTACTAAGAAACTTTTATACATATTATAAGTTCAGGGAACGAAAACATGGAAAAATCCCTAGAAAATTGGGGAATTCAGAAAATAACTCAAATTGTTTAGATTCTTTTGTTTTTGGCATTCCTCACGTAAACGTTCGAAGTTCGTGTTTTGGATTGTGTAGGATTTTCATATGAATTGAATATTGTAACGCAAGTTTGTTGCGATGGGGATACATAATTATTTTCTGTTTCAAAAGCACAGTATCTGTCGGATCAGCTAGACGTAAATAAAAATACATAAATGAGATCAAATTGGTCACGAGACCACATGCAGGAAGCACTTAGATTTACTGTACTTTACTTGAACGCTAAGTATTGCAAGTATGTCTAAAGGAGGTACAGCAACACATATCGTTCTTCGAATAGTTTAAAAGTTGAAAATAATTTCACGTTTTACAATTTTACATTTTCTATCGTACACACAGTGTTTTTTTTTCAATGGATGTGTATATCAAAAATATGTATTTAAGTTTGAAATGGCCTTGTTAAATCTGATGCCGTTCCTTTTTATCTAATTCTTTTCGTTTCATATTCCATTGCAAATCTGTTTTTAAGTTTTCAACTCTCTAATCAAGCTGATGTATTCAATAGTTTGACTTTGATACATCCGAAACTATATGTCATGTATTTAACACATATGACACATGTTATGTAGTGGATATATAGGTACATATACTTATACATGGTGTCCCAAAACTCAACGTCAAGCCGGAACCGGGTGAAAAGGCAAGTCATACTGGTTATCAGGAAAAAAATCGATTTTTTCATTTTAAGTACAATATTTTTTTTATTATTATTTATTGAAGAAATTTTACAAACATAATGAAAATTGAGATTATAATAATCGGCGATTATTTAAATTTTTTTTAAACTCTCTTTTTCTTCCTAACTGGAGCAGCTGGTTTCAAAATTTTGTTAACAGTTTAAAGAAGCATTATTCAGAGTTACAAAACAAAAAAAAAAACTGGAAAAAGTAGAGATTTGTGGCAACAGGATTTTTAATTTTTTTTTAAAATGTTTTGGGACATCCTGTATATGTCAATAAACCAAAGAACAAAACAAACGAATAGTCATTGTAGAACTCTGGAATTTCTATTGGGGTTATAAACTTTTGAGGATTTTTACCATTTCACCATGCAATTATAAGTATTATACTCACACACATACCTACCTAAGTAGTAAATGTAATGGGTATTATTACCTTGGACCTGTGAAAGTGCATTATTTGTATCGATTAAGTCGTTTTTTTGTCACATTTTTTTAACAAAGTGACAAATAAGTGACAATAGTAACTTAGATAATATGTAACATTCCTGTAGTATTTTTTCTGGTGTGTGTTGTAATTTAATCTAATAGTAATTTACCGATCATACTATCTCTGTTCTTCAATCAAATCTAGTCATCGAAATTTTTAAACTTCTATGGCAAGTACTAAGCTAGACCCACTGCAAATAATCATCATAATAATAGAATTATTATTCATTTAATTAATTCATACCTTAAATTTGTTATGTTACGATTTTTTTAATACATTTTGATTATTTGACTTCACTGTACCTCCTATATACTGAGGTGTGTGTAAGCGCAAGCCTGCTGTTTTTACGGAGATAGCGCGTGCGCTTTCTGACTCTGACCGCTTGACGCACGCTCGCGCAGCGAGTGCTTAAGAACGCAGTTTTTATTCTAGTTAAAATTTCCTCCCTGCGAATATATTTTAAAGATTTTAGCAGAATCTTCCAAAATAGGAGTTTACAGTGTAAAAGTAAGGTTACTCGAATTTTCACGTTATAAATACGCGTTCATCATGTATTCAGTGGTAATTGCATAGCCATAGTATAGCCCGCGGTGTAATCGATAAAATAAGAGTGTAATCGGAAACAGTAAAGGCGGAAAATCTATATGGAAAAACTTCCAGCGTTCTTTAGACCTCCTCTGGTCTAGAGTGCGCATCTTAACCGCGGCGCGATGCGCACATGCGTCCGAACAGTTGACCACCGTCCGGCGCGAACGTCACACGTCATCCCCAGCCGCACACTGGCACGCGAGAACAACAATTAAAAATAATAACCACCCATCTCACGCGAACAGGAGAAGAAACTAGACCACCCGAAAAAAAAGAAAATTGTTTATGGTTGCGCGCGTTTCGAATTTCGATCGTCGGTGAATCGTTGCAGTGATTTTTCACCCAAGTGACACTTTTCTAGTGTGATTCTAGGATCGTAGTGTGTTTCTTTAAAAAAAAAGTTTTTTCGTTATTGTTGGTTTGCTGAGGATTTGCAAAGATAACAGCTTAAGATCTTCGCTCGGATTTGCATCGTTACGTTTCGGTCCTTAATATGGTAAGTCCGGTTTTTTTATATTTATTTTATAATGGTTGTATTATACCAGTTTTATGGGCGATTCTTGTACTTCTTATTAAGTATTTGGGGATTATGGGTTATACCTATACGTGTTCATTATCGGATATGTAAAGTGGTTATTGGTATTATATGCTCCAGATTTCCAGTATTCAATGTCTTTTTTAAATAATAAAACTGACTCAGAAATGTAATAAAAAAATATCTGTTCCACATTATTTCAATATTATGCGTAAGTCTATATTTACTGTTCTATATTTAGGTATTTGGACGTTGTGAAATTTCACGCAATACCTACTGTAATTTTATGCTTTTACAACATAATCAGTTCGCCAAAAGAATATTGTACATTACTTTCAAAACTCAGAAGTTTTAGTAACATCTATTGCAATCACTTCTTAACAAAGATAATGAGGAAATTGTAATTAGCATCTTTCAAAATACTTGCCAACTCAGGTTTGTAAGATGTTTCTATGGGGTGTAGAGACAATGTGTGACAATGAAATGATATAGTGATTATATGTCCCTAATAATTTCAGAAACTTCTCATATGTTCATCTATTTTTTGTTATGTTTTAGTGGAAACTACATGATATATGGAAAAGGTCCTTATTTTTCGGTGGTAGCGGTGTCGGATTTGAAAGTTAAATAAAGTGAAAACTGTACTATTGTTCTTTCTTTGAAGGGTTCTAAAACAAGTTTTATAGCAAGTTACCCCTGGTTTCTAATACATTAAAATACTGTTAAATATGCTGTTATTACCATACTGATAGCTAGAATAATTTTGTAATAGTTTGGATTGATGTAAGGAGATGAATTGTATTTTAAATTCAGACAGCTCATAATTGTTTTCCGTGAATAAACAAATTTAATTTGATTTGAAGAAACCCAAAGCCTAGCAGTGATAAAAAATAAATAAAGTATCTACGTACATGCAGAAAAGTAACTTATTTAATAAGCGAAGTTTGTTTCATGGCGATTTTCTATCAAGTGGCGTCATAACTCAGTTTAGATGCGACATCTAAAAGACACGTCAAAACTTAATTAAACTGAACAAATTAGCACTCTCGGTTTCCGCCGATGCGTTGTTGATGCCCTAGACTCATGAATAATTAATGATGTTTTCGTCAGTGAAAGTAAAATTAAGAGATCTTAACTATTTTTGGGGAGACGCCAACGTAGACGTGGTTTACGAATAACGCTATGTGGTGGCGCGTGCATTATGAGAGTTAAGTCAGTGTTGATTTTAGTCTCGTTAAGCTTGTAATTAAAACAAAGGATTACTAATAATAATTAATAATTAGGATAAATAATTATTTGTTAGGAAGGAGCCCTCATCAATACCATAGTAAAAACATTAATAAGTTAAAGAAAATATTCAAGATGCTCTTCTCAAAAGAAATTTCTCTAGAAGCTGCACAAAGCTAATTGCTAACTATTGTTATGTAAATCATATTATTTATTTTTTAATAAAATAAACCTTACAGCGCGCTATTGAAATAAGTGATTATATATAAGCAAAATCTATTTGGTTTCTTAAAATTGTTCATTACATTTTCTTTTTTTCATACTATTGGGAAATTCAAACTTCTGCTGGCAAAGTAGCAACAAAACCGTAGATGTTATAAACGTAAAAGTTATGTTAATGAGTTGTATGAATAAAACACAGGAAATTATAAGTTCCGTTGACGTATCTGGTTATTTTCCACATTAACTTGATTAGCTAGTACAATTTTAGTATAAAAAATTTAGGTGTTTAGAAAATTGATAAATCGGAAAATCGGATAAAAAAGCTTCTGACAGTAAGACCAGCCACTAGTCTTACAAGCTTCCACCAATCCAAACTTGGCCCCCGTGGTGGCCTATACCTTCCTCAGTGATAACACCCGTGCCCCTCGGTGGGGACCTAATGGGTTGATGATGAATAATTCTTCCAAAATAAATGGTTCTTCAAAATAATTATTTTAAAACATTTCGCTTGTAACCCTCACAATTAAAATTCAAAATCGTTACGTTCAAGTATCAATACCCAGGTCAATATCAATTCAATAACTATCACAAAATATGTTGATGCAATACTAACTAACATACGAAAACATACGGAAAAGATGCTCGTTCTTATTTTAATTCTCGAGCTTGTTTCAAAGAGCTAAGGCGCAAATGTAAGGCTGTTTTTCACATATACCTCGCACTAAACTGGCAAATTTTCAATGATACTCGTATTATGTTTCTTATGTGCACGGACTTAAGAGCTGTATCGAGGCTGGGATTCGCGCCCTACTTTGTGTCCAAAGAAGCCACTTTCAATTTACATCTCAAAGTTTGACTTGGCTCGCAAAATGATTGGTTAAAACAGACGTTTGACACTCACTGCTACTTAAGTTACAATACGATACAATATCTTTATTTGTTAAATATGAGTGTTTACATGCTGTTGGATAAAATTATTATGTGTCTTTCGCCATATTTTGCCTCGCGGCATACAAATATTAATGTTCCTCTTATCTATATAGATTAAGCGTGAATACACTACAAAGATGTCAAATAACATAAAATAATTTAGGTGACTAGATACATAACATTTATCTACGAAACAAAAAATGATTTCTTTCAAAATCAGATTCATTTTTAAAATTTCTCACAAAGAAGCATGAATTCTCAAGGATTCAAACGGTGAACCCTAGTTTGTATGAAACTGCTCCTTCAGGTTCCCTTGAACAATAAAAAATTTCAACAATCTCACCCCCGGTTTCTCAAACGCTAACAGTCTGTTAATCTATTGTTGACAGCTGTCATGTCAGTTGGATAAAGTGCAGACAAAAAAACAACTGAAAACTGTTGACAGTAGATTAACATACTGTAAGCGTTTGAGAAATCGAGGGTAAGTGAGACGCAGGTTCCCCATTCAATTATCCATCAAACCATCAGACCACGTTCATCATCATCATCGTCAACCCATTATGTCCCCACCGAGGGTCACGGGTCTCTTCCCTGAGGCTGAGGAAGGTATAGGCCATACTCCACCACGGTGGCCAAGTCCAGATTGGTGGATGCTTGTAAGACTAGTGGCTGGTCTTGCTGTCAGAAGTTTTCAAGACGCCCTAAGGCCTCTGACTTGGCTTAGCGACTGCCATCTATCGACGGCAGCCGGCACCAACTGCTTAACGTGCCTTGCGAAGCACGGAATCGCTCAGAAAAATGCCACTAGCGTTAGTCATAGACGGTGACCCATCCATGGACTGAACGCGCCGTATGTTGCTTAACATTAGTGATCGTTTAAGATCACTCAGGCATCCCAGGCTACGAGCGATCCATCAAAAGTGTATTAATTTTATTACAATAAATAAAAATGTTAAAAGCAGTCTTAACGCGAGTGAATAATAACCGTTGTTCTTTCCTAAGGTCACCATTATACCGGTTCTTGCCTAGTGCGGGACCACTGTAGTTCTTGTATGTGTGTTTGTTTTTTGATTAAAAAATATTTCCTTTCATTTAATTTCATCCCGAATAAGAAGTTTGAAAGTGACGGTAAAACCGTACTTTTGCCATAATTTAGTTTGCGTGGCGTGCAGTGTAGGCCGTAAACTGTGAAGATCGTGGCCACGCAAGATAAAAGTGCAATAAAATGCTCTTTATGAAGCACATTGACACGAATTTTTTGGGTCATAAATAATACATTTCATCGGTACTTCATTTCACGCATGTGATACGCATAAGAGAATTATAACAATCGTAGTACCTTAACTGCCTAATAAATGTAGAAAATTTAGAGATATTTTATACTCTATTTTAGTGCTAGTAATGACAGCATAACAAACTTTACATACTTCACTTGACTAAGTTATGCTATGGGTGACTTTGGAACTAAAATGCAAAGGTTATAGTGCTGTCGACTTTACATGGATAAAACTTAGATTTAACGGAGTGAATTCGACGCCCGTGATGTAATTGAATAAATAATTATAATAACTTCCACACAAAACAAACCCTCGACGTCGTCCCAAACTAGAATACCCTGTGGTATGGTAACCAGGCTAGGACATTACAAGCATCGAAAAACAGACAGACTGAGGCTATTGTACAAATGTACGACGGGCATTAATTGTGATTATTGAAGAGGCGTGATAGCATCAGCTGAGTCATTCCCTTTTGCCTCACTAGACTAGTTGTAAATTATAATGTTTAACTTTTAATTCTAAGCTAGTTTTGTGAATTTGCAATAAACATATTTATTATTATTATTATTATTTCTTGACAATCATTCAACATTGACAGCCATACAGACGTCCCTACAATGTACAGACAATCGTATGTACGAAGTGTATACGTCCCACTATAAGGGCACAAGCCTTCTCTCAGAGAGAGAGTATGGGCTTAATCGCTTAGGTCTGACGACCTCTGTGGCGTAGCGGTTGGCGCATTCAACTCTGCCGTGCGAGAGGTTCCGAGTTCGAATACCGGCTTGGAGCAAAAAAAATAAACCCAGGTTTTGGATGTTTACATGTTTGTGACGTCGATGTTTCTGGTGCCCACGACAAAGGGTATCCTAGTGTGGGGCCAGAAGCAATGTATGTGGCTGTATATGTTATAATCACCACGCGTGCCCACCGCGGCTTGGCGATTTCAAACGCTGAGGTATGTGAATAGCTCAGAGACTCCGGTTTCCTAACAATGTTTTCCTTTAGCATTAGCGGGTGCAATAGCACGACGCAGTAGCAGACGCAGCACGGTGCAGTAGCAATAGCTACTATAACTTCACAAATGGACGTAACTTAGAAAACAAAGTGCTACACAAAGTGAAAACAAAAGTTTTGAACCCGCGACCTCCCGAATGAGAAGCCGGCGTTTTAACGGGAACCTAAATACTTTAGTATTTTTAGTGATTAGGTCGCCGTCAGTACTCTTACTTACGGGTCCAAAGCCATGCGCCTCCTCAATATTACTAGTATTAGTGGTGAAAAACAATAGAAAAAAATTTGGAGCACTTTCGAGGTGGAGCCGTGATTCGGCAAATTTACCCTATTTTCTTAATACTACTAGATCTATGTAATCATTTATGAAAATAAATACATCAAGTTAGTTAATCATTTCAGTCAGTAAGTTGTTAAAATACATGGTTTTGTCCAGTGCAAAGCCTCGTCGAGGCTTAATAGATAAGTTCGACTTCTTTTCGCAATGAAAGAGCTTCGTTTTGCAGAGTCAGTGAAAGCGGTGGCATATGACTGGCCTGTGATGACACATAGATACACTCGGCTCAGATAGTGTCTGTTCGATTTTGTTCTCTATTGTGTAGAATATAAAATCTGCTTTGTGTTTTCTACACGATAACACGCAATATTGTCGATACATCTAATAAAAGTATTTAGAAAAAGCTACAGTTCCTCATACAAGCTTTTTTATGGTCCTGCTTAGTTTGCAACTTTATTTTAAGTTTTTACACCACATTAATAAAAATGTGAACCCTGTAGATTAAAATGTTGGTAGCTGAACCGGAGTGTGCTAATAATATGAAAATTAATTCAATGTCAATTAATTTAAAATTCGTCGTTTAAAATTATAGCAGGTAACCTTTGCTTATGACCTTTAAAGTTCACAAAAAAAAACAAAAGAAACTCACAGCAGGTTGTTCATCACTGACACGATAATTTATGTATGTGTCTCACTCACACTAACGCACTAGGCTCGCTAGTGGCCTGAGTCGAGGGCAGATGCACGGCCGTAATAATAACTGCTATTAGCACGCCATGACCTACTCAATTAACGTTTTCGTATTTCTTAAGGCGCTCTTTTGCCTTGGGCACGGTAATAACAGGACCTACATATGTGGGTGGTTGACCAAACAGGGACCTCAAGGGAAAATAATTGATTTAGAGAAAATCGCGTTTGAAGTTTCGTGTATACTCGTAGACAGGTTTCGACTCGGCTCGGCTCACAAAAAATCATAAAAATATAACTACGGCACCTAAAAAAATTCTGGTCAGACCAAAACAAAGCTAAAATACCACAGATTAAAAAGTTTAAATAAAAAAGATAACGGTTTCCAATCCCTCCAGGTCCCTTTTTGGTCAACCACTCACATATTTATCACTATTACTACATAGTATAAAACAAAGTCGCTCCCCGCTGTCTGTCTGTCGGTCCCTATGTATGCTTAGATGTTTAACCCGTTGGCTCAACTCTGCAAATGATAAGTTGCCTTGATACAAGAGACTTTAGAACGACCGGTTAATGAATAAAAGGTTTAATTTTGCTTTCGAGTACGCTACCAAATTTGGTAGCCGCCGAGCCGAAGGGATAAAAGTATGAACGGATTTTGATGCGGTTTTTTTTAATAAGTAGCGTGACTCAAGAGGAAGGTTTAATGTAAATACGTTTAATCATATCAGCATTACCCCCATGCAAAGCCGGGGCGGGTCGCTAGTCGTGTAGTAAAAGTTAAGGTTAAGGTACAGTCAGCTTGCTCTGAAAACTTTGAAAAATTGGGGATAACGAAGAAAAATCGATTGGTTTCGTTATACCCACGTATATGAAAACTGTTATGAGTTAGTTTTAATACCTTCAAGTGACATTTTAGCCAACGAAATAAAATAGAAGAGAAATAACATTAAACATATTTATATAAAGGCAAGCTAATAACTAAATAAACTAAAGAGTATCTTCTCCCAGCTAAGCTTGTGTTTTGTGGAAAGTAGAAGGGGTAGAAAAGCACAACGTAATGAGCAGAAATAGTTCTCTTCAATTCAGCACTTCGCCTTAATCAACCGTGAAGCTTCAGACGCTCTCTGGGTTAGTGTGTAACGAATTTTGGCAGCCTCCAAACAATAACCGTTAAAAAGAATTACCATCACAACGAGAGTGGATTAGAGGCGTAAAAAGGAACAGAAATAGTGAGCGGAGTTCCTCGCTCGCAAGATAAAAAAAATTGTGATTGTAATAAAATGGGTAATAATAATACTTTTGATTTGGCAGTCTGGTTTTTGTTTGTGTAATATCTTGTAGACAAATTATGTTACTGTCTAAAGGGGTTTATGGAAGAAGGTTATAGAAACGAATACTGAGAGGTGTGTCTAGTGTTCAACACATCCAAGAGAATATTTTTTAAGTTTGTTATTTAGGCTAAAACTGTTGCGAAAAGAATAAATGTGAAGTTTCTTTGTTAATTTCTTCTCCATGGAATCTATTAACTGTGAAACTAATAACTTTGACTTTCTTAAAGTAAACATTTTGTTTTTACTATGAATAAAATATTTGATTTTGATTTATAATTGTTACATTAGTTTTTAAGTTCATATGCCTGATGTGATGACAGAGTGGCAAAGCGCATCTTCTACTCAAAGCTGTAGGCAAGTGGACGCAAGGCGGCCGACAAGATGTGCTTAAGCGTCACATGAAACGATGTGACCTGGATCTGGCACAGTGGGAGACATTGGCAGCAGACTTACGATCAATATTTTTGAAGAGAAACGCAGATCAGAGCTCGATGCTAAGCGAGACGAGCTCAAGGCCCGACCACCTGCGGCCATACACTACAATTACGTGGGAGAGGTGCTAACGTGCAGCAGCGAATATGGACGCAAATTCTCCGCCAAAATTGGCTATACCTATCAGCCCCTTGAGAGCACATGCGCGTCACTCTGAATAGTCAGATCCCAGTCGCTGTGGCCGAATACGGTCGGGATAATATCTTTCGGTAAATTATTATGAAATTGCAGGGCTCTTGCAGGGCTCATGTTATGGATCTATAAAGATTGTTCAAGAACTGTTGTACCTCATGAAGCAATAAAGTGTTTTGATTTGATTACATAAAGTTTTACTAGGTACCTATTCGGCTATACGAGTAATGTTACCCAAGGCTAAACATTATTTCGATTTCAATTTTCGCAAAAAATGTTATCAGTCTACTCCAAGATCTACATCACCTTATAGCATTGCTTTTGCATGAAATTACAGATATTAGAGCCTTGTGTCACTTTCTAACATGCTCTCAGCCAATTTAATAAGACTAATGTCTGCTTCAACTCGACGCGCGCCTCACCTATGATTCTCGTACGTAATTTTAAAAGCCGACGCGTCAGCTATGGTTGGACAGCGTACGCATGGGTGGAACTGCATTATGCATGAGCTAGTAAAATACTAATTGAAACCGTTAGTTGGCTTTAGGTAATGTGTGCTTTTCTCCAAGTCACTGGAGACTAAAGAGTTTCTACTTATTTGCGCTCAACTCCTTGGAGACATGGGACGTGAAGGCCGGGACAGAATATCCATTAGCCAGTGTAGGTAACTGCCCAGTGGAGAAAGGATAAAAACAGGAGCCCCTTGAATCTTTTTATTGAAAATGTTTCTGACTTCACGAAATATTTTATTTAAAGACCTCTTTTAATATTGTTCTTAATTTAAAACGTTTTTATGTATCAAAAGGCTGAACTTATCGGAGACAACCACAAGTCGTGCATAACGTTTCTTCTCTAAGCCTTTCTCTAGCTAGCCAATTAGATACGTAGAGGGCTACAGTCGTTCAAACGGCCTTACATTTTGAGCTGTGTGTGTTGAGTTAACCACTACTTTGCTTTTACTTCGAAAAGGCGAGGTTAGAGACAAAGAAACGAAATGTCCATGACAAAATGCGAAATTGCATACGTGCAAATCGATTGTTCAAATATTATTGTTCATAATGTACGATTGTAGACCCCGGACAAGAGACGGTTTCTCCGAAAGCAGTTTGTCGATTTAATATAAACATACTTGCCTTGACGGAGGCCTATGTACTATAGTGGGCGTCAAATACCTGATGATGATACTTGCGTTAGAAATGTAATGTTTTTTTGTAGTTAGGTTGTTGGTGTTGAGGACTGAATGGTCTGCATAATTTGAGAAAAGTGATGAAAACGGGTAAAATATAATATAATAGTAATAGTACTGTATGCAGTACAAGTATGTTTCCTATTTTTTTTGTACTTGGTTTTTTATTGTATGGAGCCAGACTAGCACTTTTGTTTATTTAGCTCTGAAGGCTTTGTTTGAGCGGGACAGAGCATGATACGGCAGTATTCAGTCTGCGCCGTCTCGAGACACACAGCTTTCTCTGAAACAAGCTGAAAGTACGCGTCACAAACCTTAATAGGACAATCAACAGCTCGTCAATCTTTTGATTTTAGTAGCAAAGTCACAGTAACGTAACTTAGTAGACTGTATGAGCAATAATATACACTGTCACATTTTCTAAAAATCTTAACTTAAAACCATCTAGATAATTAGGACAATTTGTCCGAAACGACCTCTGTGGCATAGTGGTTAGCGCATCTGCTTACCATGCGAGAGGTCCCGGGTTCGATCCCCGTCTGGGGGAAAAAAAACCCAGGTCTCGGATGTTTACATGTTTGTGACTTCGCTGTTTCTGGTTCCCACGACACAGGGTATCCTTGTGTGGGGCCAGAAGCAATGTATGTGCCTGTATGAAAATGTTTATGTTTAATTATGCAACCAATAGGTAGAAAATTTAGGACAATTTGTCGTACACATGTGCAGTGTGTACGTCGGCGTCGTACAAAATGTGACAGTGTATACATATTATTGCTCGTGACTGTACTGTCGACAACATATCAACCTTTAACAACCAACCGTACTTAATTTATGTGTGATATTTTTTTGTCCTATAAAGCGTAACACAGAAACAAATCTTTTACTAATCTTACAGTCTCTACTCTTACACTAACGGGTGTTGTTTTATCGGACGAGTCCGACCAGGTTTCGCTCCGATTCGCAGAGCTTAATCATGGTGAACAGAGACGGAGCTCGCGTCGTCGGTTGCTCGTCTTACACAACACCTGTCCATCGTCACAATTAAAAAAATATTTTTCTGATTTCTGAAAATGTCTAGTAGGTATTGTAATTAGATAAGTTCAGAAATAAATATTTAATATTAATATTTATAATACAAATATTTTTCTGATTTCTGAAATTGTCTAGTTACAATACTAGTTACATTGTCTAGTTACAATACAATCAGAAAAATATTTTGTTAAAGGTGACGATGGACAGGACTAAAAGAAGATGACAGTGGATAGAGTGGATTGACAGTGGATCAATTAATTAACAAAGTTGAAACTATTATTCAATATAAAATTTTTTTCTTATGTAATCTTTAATAACGACTTTTTGACATTTTATAATTAAGTACATATTTGCTATGCAGTCATGGGTGAATTCCACAGATATTCTAAAGAAAAGGAAGTAGGAAAGAAAGTGCCATACTAATACTTACCGCCATTGCGCAAGTCATGCGGCTGTCACTTCATCAGCGGGCGTGTTTCGGCGCGCTCTCGGTCAAGGATTGCGTGCCGAATTCGAACCAAGTTCAACTCGCATTGAACGTGCATGACTAAGCGGAAGTTGCTCGGATCTTTTTGTTATTGTAGTCACTTCTCCAGACAACAGTGAAAGTGGAGGTCGCAGGTTACCTGTGAAGTGACTAAAATAAAAAGAAAACGAGAGTTTAGGTGCTTAGAGCTATTGCGCGAATATTACTTGCTAAAAGATTACTAGTCCTTGTGCGTCAGTTCTAAGTTATGAAATGAACACAAACATTTGCATACAGGCACATACATTGGTTCTGGCCCCGCACTAGGACACGCTGTATCGTGGGAACCAGAAACAGGGATATCACAAACATGTAAACATACAAGACTTTTTTTTAGTTTTTTGTTTTTAAGTTTTTTTTGTCCCCAGCCAGGTTTCGAACCCAGGATTTCTCTCTTGGTCGGCAAATCCGCTAACCGCTGCGCCACAGAGGTCTTCTCTCACAGAAACTCTGCTTCTTTTAGAAATTCAACTGCTACACGGCTACTTTGATTAGCTAGGTGAGATACTGCCTGGATGGTTTACATACATACATGAGCTCACGCCTGTATCTCAGAGGGGTAGGCAGAGACCAGGGACTGCCACCTTTTTTTTGTTTGTTAACGGGGTGAAATGCTTTGTGCACCATAACCGCCACCCTTGGGGGAGGGCGACGGCCGTGTGTCGGACTCTCCTCTCCTAATAATAGGAGAGGCATACCTCCTAAAACACCCCGGGGGCCGTCCTGTCGCTCGTGCAATGGGGCGCCGCCGGATCTCGCAAGCGGTAGACCACAGTGCGAATGCTACAGCGGCGCCCCGGCGACGTCGACCCGACTCGCAAAGGAGCCGGGCCCACCCTCACTGGAGAAGGGGCAGGTCCCCCAACCTGCTGTCTGTGACCCTCCCTCAACCTCCTCTATGCCCTCTGCTGAACAGAGGGACATAGAGGAGGGCCCCCACCGTGTGTTTTTTATAGAGGTTGTCTCCTCACGGCCCGAAGGCCCCCGGCCCCACTCAGTGTGGGGATACGGGTGCGAGGCCCATAGTGGACCCCGCGGGACATCCAGCAGCGCAAGCCACTGGACGTCCCCCTCCCTCTGGTTTTGGTCCGCGCCGGCCGAAGCCGATACCCCCCATATCTGGAGGGCGTTCCCCTATCCGCCACCCTGGGGACGCGTCCGATGGAAGACCAGAAACTCCACACGGAAGGGACTACCACCTGCCACGATCCTGATGAAACACTTTCGCTTCATCGACATTCATTAGTCGTTGCATCCCCTACTTATGTTTTTTTTATGTAATTCCTGGTGTAAGATATAAACCATTTTCTGTCTATTAGGATTGTTCGGTACAGTTTGACAAAACAATCAATTGACTATCCAAGTGATTGTTTTGTCGAGACGCTAAATTATCCATGGGGATCGATAAATTGTTTACACTAGGCAGGCCGATTACCTCACTTTAACATGTTTCTGTTAGAACCCTTCGTAGGTCTCGACAAAAGTGCAAAAGAAAGTGACGGTGACTGAATCTCACATTTCCATCTCATCATTTTGATAATTAGACAACGTGACTGCACACGAATTTCGTTAATTTGACAACTGAGGAAAGTTGGTACTGAGTCTGCGCATGATAGAAAAGCACAAAAGACTAGCTCTCGTTTTTCGTGTACAGATTGTAATGTTCATATTGATCTATCTATATAAATAAAATTCAAAGTCTTGACTGACTGGCTCACTCACTCATCAACGTCCAGCCCAAGCCGTTGGACATAGGAAGCTGAAATTTTGTACTGAGGGTCTATATATAATGTACGCAAGGAATAAGAGCGGATTTTTTGAAATTCGGGTTGAATTTCAAAAAATTAGCTAACAGGACGAAGAGGGTTGCCAAAATTTGTATGGGAGGTATAAAGAATGTTGTCTAATTTTCTTGAAACTTAAAATAAATACTCTTCAACACAATTGATTGTACACGTGTTTCGCCGTTTTTCTAAATTTAACCCTTAAGGGAGTGAACGGGGTTGCAAAATTTTGAACTAAAGTCCACGCGGACGGAGTCTCGGGCGAAAGCTAGTTTTATATAAACACGATTCCCTAACCCTTCGGCTTGGCGGCTACCAAATTTGGGAGCGGGTACTCGGAAGCGAAATTAAACCTTGTATTTATTGACCGTCGTCGTTCTAAAGTCCCTTGTGTCAAGGCAACTTATCATTTACAGAGTTGAGCCAACGGGTTAAAAGACTCCTCACTGGTAGTTTAAGTAGTCTGTGGTTTAACCATAGACTAAACTTAACGATAGACTAAAATACGTAAGACTAAACAGCCTCTGAGGAGTATTTTAGACGGACCGTGATTTTATAAATATCACTGTTACTCGTAGATCTAAAACTTTCGTAAGCACTACACATTAGCTCCGAGCTCCATCTGTACTTACTATGATTAAGCTCTGCAAATCAGAGCGAACCCTGGTCGGACTCTTCCGACAACAAGTCAAGTAATAAGTAAAAAAGTCAAATAAAAAGTGTATCCGTAATAAAGTTAAAAATCACTGTGCTTCGCAAGGCACGTTAAGCAGTTCTTGCCAGCTGCCGTCGACAGATGGCAGTCGTTAAGTCAAGTCAGAGGCCTTAGGCTCAATTCACACTGGCGCAGAGTCGAAGCGAAGCGTCGCGTTTTTTAACTGTTCTAAATTCATCTCTATTTCTCTATCAATACGATACGGTAATTTGAAAACCCTTAGCGACGCGCGTCTGCACGCGTCTTCGCCTGCAAATTTTCAAATTTTCGCAACACAACGTACCGTATTGATAGAGAAATAGAAATGAATTTAGAACAGTTAAAAAACGCGACGCTTCGCTTCGACTCTGCGCCAGTGTGAATTGAGCCGAGCGGCTTGAAAACTTCTGACTGTAAGACCAGCCACTAGTCTTACAAGCCTCTACCAATCCGGACTTGGCCCCTGTGATGGAGTATGGTATGGCTTATACCTTCCTTAGGGAAGAGACCCGTGCCCCTCGGTCGGGAAATAATGGGTTGATGATGAATCACTGTTAGACTTTATTTCAGATTCTTTAAATGTGAGCACATTTTTTTTTTTAGAAATGCACTGTCTATGCTTCAGTAAATCCAGTCTTCATTATTTTACTAGACTATCTTTATTTTTAGGCTTGCCACTTGTCACGTTTGGGACCTAATAAACTCGGCAAAACGTGGGCCCAGTTCCAGTGACTGGTGCCTCTGCCTACCCCTTCGGGGATATCGGGCGTGAGTTTATTAATTTTATTTTAATTTTTTTTTTATCTTTATGCACAGTCCAAGAAGACGTGTACTTATTTTGATTGTTACTACTGCAAGGAGAATACAACAATAGTGTAGCTAAACACAACGAAATTTTATCGAAATTACGCAAAACCTGAGAGATGTTTCCTCTATGTAGATAAACCTATTTCACTAGGCAAAAGTTTCGTACAAATTGATTTATAAAGTTTTAAAAATTTTACGTATAGTTATAGAACCTACAGTCTTGATGCTGTAAGTATTAAAAATGTAAGTACGATCGTGTTTTGGCAAAAATCCTGTAATGTCCTGTAGGATGGCTGCAAATATGTTATTTAAGTTATATGTATTTTTTTATCTGTGCTGTAAAGTGTAACAACAACAACAACAACAAATATAACTATCAGATCTATTTAGATTTATTTCGTTAATTTTTAGCAAAAAAGAATGTGTTTTCTCATTGATGGTACTAATTACCTCACTGTAACTCCTTCAAATCATGAAATTACCCCCAGCTTGCATTCGAATAAACTTTGCACAACCGGTAGTAAGTGAAACTAAATTTATTGTTGTTACAATTTCCAACAATCGCTGGATTTGAGATTAAAATTCCTTAATGGACAAATGAACGTTGCTCGGCTGATCTAAAGCGTTGGCGGTGGAGATTAATTTCCTGGCCCGCCGAGTGAAACTCGATCGGGAAAGCATTGTCGTACATTACGAGAGTAAAAGAACGGTTTAGAGGCTGTCATACAAGCCGCAGCCATCCCGGTCGTTCTGAATACGAATGAAAGAGAAAAGGCAGGGCGCGCCAATGACTTTAGTAAAAAATTTAGTGAAATTTAAGTGAACAATGAATATGAAAAAATTAACCCAAGTCACGAATTCTCCATAGTAGACAAATGCTGGATTTAATATACACTGGCCTGCAAAACTAAGTATCACACTCTTAAAATTGCAATAACTTTTTAAGTACCCAAGATATACTTTCGAAATAAAAAGGACTCGAAAAAGAGTTTAATACTGCATATAAAAACTTCATAGTCGATAACCTTTTTTGTAAGATATGCCCGAAAAAAAACTTTAATAACAAAAACAATCCTTATTCGTTTTACCATATTTTTTTTTGTTTCTGTTTTTGTTTTCAAATTTTTCCTTGATCGATAGTCTTGTTACACTAAGTTAGATAGACTTCCTGATCAAGCTAAGCGATGTTACGGGAAGCACAGGTTACACAGAATGGCGCTCCAGTAACTGGAGTTGCAGCACGACTTATTAAAAATGTTACTAATGTACAGTTTACTATAGTTTAAAAGAAAGCTGATAAAATTTACTATAAAACGTTTTTTATTTTAAATCTCTAACTCCCATAGTTTAGAAAAAAAATTAAATTTAAAAGTGTGATACTTACTTTTGCAGGCCAGTGTAGAGCGAGGTGAAGATAAGTCAAGCGCAAGATTCCAATTATACCTCTAGCCTCAGTACGCATTACCTACGAACTTACATACTAGTGCAATTGAAACACTTGAGAACAGAACAGATTATAAAATTTTATGTGGAAAATCTGAAACGCTATCAATCTATTTGGAGGGATATGTCGTTTTGCCATACATAGTGTCGTTTAGAGCTTCAAATATAATGTAGAACGTAAAACGTTAATATTATTACTTCCATGCTATTCTTACCGCTGCAAGCAAAATATAAACAACTATGATTGTGTTACAAATATGATACGACAGAGTGAACGTTTTGTGTTATTTTATAGTTGGTGTTACGATGCACGAAAGTAGGCGCGATCAGTGTTTCCATGTTTCGCTACGCGCATTTTTCACTTCATCTCTGTAGTTGTTTTGTGACTAGTGACTGATTGGTTGGAGAAACAATGTGTATTTTATTAGACCCGCCCGGAAACCACCTTTACATGAATTGTCGGATAATTTGCACACCCTAATCTCTATCATGAAGTTTTAGTTCCAGTAGCCTGTATCTTTTTTAATTGTAAATAGTGACATCCCGAGTGAAATGGATCTACTACTCTAGAAAAAATAGCAGTGTAACTTTTTTGTTGGTAAATATCTAATTTACGTTTGAGAAAATATGGTCAGAGTGGAGTTTTTTTTCGCTGCTTTTTTCTCCACTAAACTCGGCCCCAAGCGGCTAACATTGACATTCAACAAACTGAATGTAAATTCTTTACGTTGAAATAATTTTTTGATTTCTGATATATTAAAAAATATTGGACTATTACCTTAATAGAATCAAATTTTAAAGTCCAGTATCTATTACTGACATACATGATGTCTAATAATGCTGTTTCATGATATGATTTTTATTTGATTAAGCTACTTTTCCTTTCGTCACAAGTGATAACATTTTATAAGCCGGTAAAATAATAAGAAAATGAATCAAAAGCAGAACAATCAAATTCACTTTCTTATTTCAAAGAATAGATGTGTGCTGTTAGCCTGGCATAGGAACAACGCCAATTTGCTTTACATCTATTTCATAGATTTAGGACTACTGATTTATCATATACTAGTTGTTGCCCGCGACTACGTCCGCGTGGGCTTTAGTTGAAAAAAGTGTTTGTAAATAAGTCACGGATACTTTTGCGCATGCGAAATAATTAAAACAAAAAAATGCGTGTTCATTAGCATCGTATTTATAACATAATTTAGATTTTATTGACATAATTTTGACAATCAAAGTACTTTCATATTAACGTTCCACCTCCTTTTACCCCCTTAGGGATTGAATTAAAAAAAGCGATGTCGGAATAATCATTATTAGGAACTTACAACCCAAATACTACATTTTATTTAAAAAACCTTGAAAATCAGAGAACTTTCATACTTACTTTGCACCCCTCTTAACCCCCCCCCCCCCCCCTTAAGGGATGATTTTTGGAAAAATATTTTACACGTGTTTCATGACTTTCAATGAAGAACTTCATACTGAGTTCAATTCGAATAACTTCAAGAACGGCAAAGTTTCATACTAACTTTGCACCCCCTTTTTTCCCCTTTAGGGGGCGAATTCACAAAAGGCGATATCGGAAATAATCATTATTAGAAACGTATAACCCAAATACTACTTTTTATTGAAATAACTTTGAAAATCAGAGAACTTTCATACTAACTTTGCACCCCCCTTTTACCCCTTTAAGGGATGATTTTAGAAAAAAATATTTAACACGTGTTTTATGACTTTTGACGGAAAACTTTTATACAGAATTTCAATCAAAAAACTTTGCACCCCCATTTTACCCCCTTAGGGGGTGAATTTTCAAAAATCCTTCCTTAGTGCTCCCCTACGGTGTAAAAGGAACATCTATGCAAAATTTCAAGTTTCTAACCCCTATAGTTTAGGCCCTGCGTTGATATGTCAGTCAGTCAGTCAGTCAGTCAGTCAGTCAGTCAGTCAGTCAGTCAGTCAGTCAGTCAGTCAGTCAGCTTCTCCTTTTATATATATATACTAGCTTTCGCCCGCGACTCCGTCTGCGTGGACTTTAGTTCAAAATTTTACAACCCCGTTCACCCACTTAAGGGTTAAATTTAGAAAAACGGTGAAACACGTGTACATTCAATTGTGTTGAAGAGTATTTATTTCAAGTTTCAAGAAAATCAGACAACATTTTTTGTACCTCCCATACAAATTTTGGCAACCCTTTTCGCCTCCTTAGGGGTTGAATTTCAAAAAATCCGTTCTTATTCCTTGCCTACATTATATATAGATCCTCTGTGCAAAATTTTAGCTTTTTAGGTCAAACGGCTTGGGCTGGGCGTTGATGAGTGAGTCAGTCAGTAAGGATTTTGAATTTTATATATATAATAATATAGAAGATAGATACTACAGACGGCCCCAAGGCAGCGGCTAACATTATACATAACTATATGTACATTGACATTCAACAAGCAGAATGTAAATTCTTTACGTTGAAATAAAATTTTTTTGAATTGAATTGATAGATAGATAGATATAGATAGATTTAGCATCAATAGTTGATTTAACAGATTGTTTTAGCAACTTTGAAAAACAAGATGCCAAATTCCAACAGGAGATGGCATGCAATGAAAGCGAAGAAGATTTACTGTCATGACATTACAGAATTGTGTAAAATTGTTGAATTGGTTTCTCTCCATCGCTCTCCAGAGAAACAACGGTACGATTTTGCCGTTTGGTTGCAATGGGCCACAATCTCATAGAAAGTGATGTGGCGATACAAATAACTCTGACCTACAGATAACAGCATGGATAAACTGTTGCTATGCAGTACTTCTCCACCAATCCGGACTTGGCCCCCGTGGTTGAGTATGGCCTATAACTTCCTCAGGGAAGAGACCCGTGCCCCTCGGTGGGGAGATAATGGGTTGATGATGATGCAGTACTTCATGGCGGACTACGTCGACAAAATAGGCGATGTATTAGCGAAGCGTAAGACAAAATATTCCCGAAGCCGGCCTGCAATGAATGGAGATTAGGCAAAAATAGTTTTCAGAATCCTACAAATCGGATAAGCCCCGGTCTCTGCCAAAGGATACGAGCGTCAGTATCCATATAATATTAAAAGATTGTTTTACAAAATATTTACTTGAATTTTGTCGGAAGACTCCGGCCAGGTTTCGCTTTGATTCGTAGAGCTTAATCATGGTGATCATAGAAGGAGCTCGCGTCGTCGGTTGCTCGTCTCTGACGAATAATATAAAATTATGTATTAATAGGGTTAGTCTGTAGCCACAGGGTTGTAAAAATATATAAACAGTGTATTACAATAAAGTTGTTTCTATCTCTCTATGTAGTACAAAGCAAACTCGGTAGTGTTAGCTTCGGGATTTACGACCCATAGTATGGCGGTAAAAACATTATTTCCACTCCTTCTTTCTTGATATTCAAACTGCTCTTTTAACTGTATTTATACGGCACTTCGTGTTAATAGTAGGTACAAGCATCAATACAAGTGATCATAGTAAATGTGTAAAATTTTAATCAATCGATTGCTAAATAATTGTTGGGAATTTGCCCAGCCCATCTAATGACTGCTCGCAATTTCGTACGATAAATTAGTCAGGAACAGATTTAACTTTCTATATCTTGACTAAGAAAGAGAGAGAGCTTTGGCGTAATTATTTCAATAGTGTATCATTAACCACACCGGTGATGCATCGTAGCCATATCGTAGCTCTATGTAGGCCCACAAACCATAACAAGTTAAGCAAACAATGTTATAAGTAGTCATGCAATGTGTTAAAGTTTCTACAACCAGAACAGCCATGACAACGCTTATCACAACTATTTAGATCAATGAATAAATATATAAATAAAAATAAATGTTTAGATCAATGTTATTTTTTATTTTTGCTTTACAAACGTACATCGTCTGTTGTCTGTCGTGTGACAGTGTCAAATCTCTCTTCAAATACATCCTTCAAGTCAAGCGCAGCGAGTGTTTAATTTCTCTCGTCTTTAAATGCACCAAAAAAGGCTCTTCAATTCCGTTTTTGTTCAACAACATTCAATATTGTCTTCTTTCCCATCGCTCTATCAGAGATCAAAATCTCTTAAATGTTTAGTTGTTCAATAGACTCACCATGATCATCATCAGCCCAACCCTGCTCACTGTTTGGTTTTCCATCACGCACGCCATACCTCGCCATTCGCATCCACGGACCCCTGCCAACCTGGCCACATCGTCTGACCATCGGGCTGTTGGTCTACCGACTACTCTTCGTTACTGCCCTGGACCTAGATTATGTATATGCATTGTAGTACAATGACAACTGGATGAACATGGCGATTTAGTTTCATTGTCGCTTCAAGTCTATGCACGCGCAGATATCAAACCCTCTAAGCGTCAATGGTGTGAAAAAACACGTCACGTGACTAGACCGTATATCTGTCATCAAACTATAATGCACTAACAGAATTGAGGCCCTGGTCCACCTGTATCGTACAAATACCCTCATATTGGTACAATGGTTGTTTCATTGGCACTATTGTTAGTGAACTAATCAAAGCATTTCTATAATTTAACCCATTTAACTTTTATCGTCATCTCGTGTGAATCTATCTCCTATGCAAATGAAAGAGATGCCAACATAGCTTGCACATATTATGCTAGTAATTCCTATAAAATAGCGTCGAATGACAGCCATTGTCGTCTTAGTCTCTGTATTGATAACGACGCGTTTATTAGTCGCTGACTTGAAATTCTCGTAAAATATTGTAAGGTGACTGATCGTTCTCAATATCGAACTATTATAGTATTGTCAATGATCAATAAAGAACTGTCTAATAGAACTTTTTCGTGCCTGAAAGAAAATAAAATAAAACTAGACGAAAACCCGGCTTCAGTCGGGTAAAATGTAGACGCAAAATAATATTCCACTATGTTTTTTTATATGGTGACGCCTCTGTATTTATCAACCAACAGTAGATATAAATATCTTAATACATTCAGATAAATAAGCTCACACCTGTATCCCAGAGGGGTAGGCAGAGACCACGGACTTTCACCTGCCACTATCCTGACAAATCACTTTCGCTTCATCGACATCCATTAGTCGTTGCATGTACCCACATCGGTTTCGGGTACTTTTCATCTTGCCCTTTGCTAATACATCCCCTATTTGGTCGAAGTATGTCCAACTGGGGCGTCTCTTACCGGCCCTTCCACTCACATTCGCCCGATATATTTGCTTTGTCAGTCTTTCTTCGTTCATCCTCTCCACATCTCCAAACCAACGCAACATTCCTTTTTTCAATTCTAGTCACTCACTCACTACATCCTCTTTCTCTACATCCTCGGTCTCTGATCACACTGTTGCGTATTCTGTCATTCAAAGTAACACCACACATATTTCTTAAGGATCTCATTTGTACTGCACTAATCCTACTTTCATGATTCTTCTGACTTCTGCCATACCCAAATCTCGCTACCATGCTTACATCAGTATTGGAACCAGCACACTATTACGGATAGCCAATCTTGCTCTTTTGGATATGTTCTGGCTACTCACGAAGGAATGCAAGGCGAAAATCGGATACTTATCATAACTTTGTCATGGGTACCTCATCACAAATTACTAAATGAGCTTCCTTCATAAACTTAACAGCATTGAATTTAGTTAACAGCTAGTGAATCTAATGACGTATGAGACGTAGAATCCACTTGGCTAATCAACTAAAAACAGCTCCCTCTCTTTGGCTTTATAGCTTTTAGTTTTGTATTGACCACATGTTTTTCTTCATCATTTTAATTTTTGGTATTTTCTTATCTAGTGGCTTTTTCATTTCAATAAGTTTATTGGTACCTAACTAAGCAAAACAATAAAGATCAATTTATGACTTTGATTTCCTTTTTCAATTATTTTTTGAGACCCTTCCAAAACTCAATGTCAAATTATTGTCTTCCCTCCCGCCCTCAGAAGAAGGACCTTCTTCTGAGCTCCCGCCAATGAAAAACACCACAGATTACTTACTAGGTACACCTTCTCAGTTGGCACAGATTATAATAACCTTTTTGGATGCCACGGTATTCCACACATCATGAAGTTAACAAATTAGATCAAAGGGCCGGTTTAGATCATCTTAGTGTTTAGGAGAGTGCTTTACTTTACACTCTGTTGCAACATTATGCTGAATCGGGTCCATTTTGGGGGCCCAACCTTTAACGACCTCTGTGGCGTAGTGGTTAGCGCATCTGACTACCATGCGAGAGGTCCCGGGTTCGAATCCCGGCTGGGGACAAAAAAAAATCCCAGGTCTTGGATGTTTACATGTTTGTGACGTCGCTGTTTCTGGTTCCCACGACACAGGGTATCCTAGTGTGGGGCCAGAAGCAATGTATGTGCCTGTATGTAAATGTAAATATGTAAATGTAAATTATTATTTTCATGTTGTACAGTTTATTTTTTTTACGCTTTTTATGCTTTCTGTGTTTTTTTAATTTTATTATTGTAAGTATTCTGTGTGTGTGTTTTTTTGTTTTGTTTTGAGTATCAAATAAATAAAATTTCTTTCTTTCTTTCTATGTTTCTTTCTTTCTTTCTTTCTTTCTTTCTTGGTTTCTATTGTTCTATCCAGTAACACCTGAGCGCGTTACTATCCTCGTTACTTATCTGTGTATAAACTAAAAATTTAGTGAGAACTTTAGGAGAGTGCGCAAGTGACTCGTGATGGGTGCGTGTTGTTTTCATTAACTCGAATTATCAAACTTACTTATGTGTTCCATTAAAACTCATAGTATTTTGAGTAGGATAGCGCATATTTCGCGACGTCGACGAAGTGACACTCTACTGGAAGAAATATAATCGTTCACTCGAACGTCTAGTAATGTACTAATGCACTTGCCTCTCTAATTGTATTATAGCACTCTCCTAAACACTAAAATAATTTAAGCCGGCCATAACATTTCACAATGAAAACTTGTGACACTAACACAACAATGATGACATTGACATATTTACTTATCAACGCCATTGTTGAATTTAATAATTTTTATATTGATGCTGCTCGATAATACAAATTTTCCGCCCATATGTTGTCGACTCAGATCAACTATTTTTTTACGCTCTTTCATTTGGTGTGCATATCGTTCGAGTCTACCGTAGACCCGAACGAAATTATTAATATAGATAATCAAATCGCATACTACCAAAAACGTATATTACTTGCTTCGATTGATGTTCCTCTTCTTTAAGGGGATCCACCGAGGGGAAACACTAGCTCTATCCAGGAAAAACACATTTTTTTTATAGTTACAGTCTGCAGAACAATCGGCCCTGTTGGCGTCAATTGAAAATGAAAAATGAAAAATGAAAATGAAGCGTATGAAACTCGTAGGTTTTTTGCCTTAGGAATACGGCCTTGGGTTCTGAAAATTACTGTTAACATGATTGAGAGATTGTACAGACCTTTTTTGCAAATTTGATAATTGTAAAAGTTAATTTTAATGATTTACGACCTTAGGGCCTTTATTTTATTCTAGTTGAATCGAAAAACGTTGTTTTTCCGTATTGATTAGCCTACAACCTATTCAAAGACGTACCAATTAAAAAATTAGAAAAATCTGTGAACCCATTTCGGAGGAATTCTCGTTAACAAACTCCTACACATTCCTACTCATGACATTTTCATATATTAGATTACTTATTTGCAAAAAAATAACCGCATACATGTCAATAATGTTGATAGATTTTTCCGGAACTGTGCCTGTGTTCTGCACTTTTTTTAAAATACGATGTATTTTGTCCGTTGGTGGCATTAGTTAGCTCCAAGTAGCTAACCAAGGTGCTAACCTTAACTGCTGTTTTCGGTATACTGACATTTAAAAATGTGATTTAACGTGATTACTTAAGGTTGCTACCGTATTGTGAAATTGGGCAATTGTAATTGACCTACTTACTAATTACCATTATGAATTACTACTATGTCCTAGCTTACTCAAGGTTAGTTGTTCTTGATTTTTCACGTAACTTCAGTTACCTAAAGTTTTTTTGAGAATTTCCTGTTTTTTTCGTCAATAATACATTTATTAATTAATTTTACACACCACGAAGGAATATTAATAACCTACTTATTGTCATTGAAGAAAACACGATTTTTAAGCGTGGATGATGTGTGTCTAAATTCCAATCATACCAAAAAATTCAAGTGCAATTCATCATCAATCCATTATATCCTTACTGAGGGGAACGGGTCTCTTCCTTGAGGAAGGTATAGGCCATACTAAGTTTATCATTTTAAGTTTATATATTTATTATATGAGAAAATCCACATCCAGGCAGTGCCCTTAGCTGCGTCGCTGTTAGTACGTTCAGATGTTTGTGGTACATTATTAGGGCAAATATACTAACTTAATGTTTCTTCAGAACATTCGGTCTCGAACGTTTGCTATAAAATTGTTGTATGTAAAACGTGTAAGAGTAAAGTTGGGACTTTGGTTTAATTTGTTTGTTTTCTTCAATTTCAGAGTAAAGTCGGAAATGTCATCCTAAAATCCATCCTAAAAAGTGCAATTAATAAACAAAATATACTTGGGTACAATGTACATGCATACTATCTATGGAAAGAGCAATACCAATCCGTCTAAACCAATCGATTTCTACTTTCGTAATAGAAATTGATATATCCGTGAATACATTAAGGCGGTCAATATATCACTTGCTATTTATATTATATCACCGGATCTTAAACGATTATGTATATGAAGTAGCGATTAATTAATCCGTTTGTTATCCAAGGTCGTTAACTAGTGCCGTCAGTTTTTCGGCTCTATTATATAATATTTCAATAAATAAATAAACTCACATAAATAAACTTACGCCCGTTATCCCCGAGGGGGTAGGCAGAGGCACCAATCACTAGAAATAGGCCCATGTTTTGCCGAGTTTATTAGGTCCCAACGTGACAAGTTGCAAGACTATCGCCGTTATCCGTTGCTCAATTTTTCAGCGAATGGTGTTGCTGTACAACAAACAAATGTACGTAACGAAAAGTCATTGTATTAAATAAATAAATAACTTACATACATCACAATCACAATGTCCTACACCCAGACCAGTATGACCTAATAATAATAATAATAAACTCACGCCCGTTATCCCCGAAGGGGTAGGCAGAGGCACCAGTCTCTAGAACTGGACCCAAGTTTTGCCGAGTTTATTAGGTCCGAGTTTATTAGTATGACCTATGATATGGTAAGTAGGTAAAGATATCACAAACACGAAAATATAGACAGATAGATAGAGAACACTTTACCTAAAAACACTGCTTTAAAATATACCTAGACGGAATTCATTTGTACAGTCACGAGCAATAATATGTATACACTGCCACATTTTGTACGACATACACATTTTGTTTTGCACTGCACATGTATCATACGACATTTTGTCCTAAACTATGTAACACTAGCTGTGCCCCGCGGTGTTACCCGCGGTTCATCGATTTTCCCGTAGGAATAAGATATTTCCCCGCGGTAAAACGTAGCCTATGTTTTAATCCAGGGTATCGGCTAATTCCATACCAAAGACTGACAAACATATAAACACACACACAAACTTTCACGTTTATAATATTAGTGTGATTGGTCACATAATTTAGGATAAATTGTCGTACACTTCTTTCTTCATTATTTTAAGTTAAAATTCGTAGAAAATGTGACAATTGTACCTACAAATATGCGGCGGACTCTAGTTGGAATTGAACCCGCAACCCACGACATACCGCATGGCAATCACACGTGATACTCCTAGACCAACCAACAAGGCAATCAGAAAAGTAACATCCTAAAGTATTAAACTGTTCTCTCAATTGGCAACTCTTTCTGGACAAGGTATGTTTCAAATATTGTAAAATTTCCAAATATTGTGGAGTTAGGTGTTTTCGCATGTTTCGCATTGTATCGCTCGTAGCCTGAGCTGCCTGAGTGATCTTCAACGATCACTAAGGTTAAGCAACATACGGCGCGTTCAGTCCATGGATGGGTCACCGTTCTATGACTAACGCTACTGGCATTTTTCCGAGCGATTCCGTGCTTCGCAAGGCACGCTAAGCAGTTGGTGCCGGCTGCCGTCGATAGATGGCAGTCGTTAAGCCAAGTCAGAGGCCTTAGGGCGGCTTGAAAACTTCTGACAGCAAGACCAGCCACTAGTCTTACAAGCATCCACCAATCTGGACTTGGCCACCGTGGTGGAGTATGGCCTATACCTTCCTCAGGGAAGAGACCCGTGACCCTCGGTGGGGACATAATGGGTTGACGATGATGATGATGAACGTGGTCTGTTGGTTTGATGGATAATTGAATGGGGAACTTGCGTCTCACTTACCCTCGATTTCTCAAACGCTTACAGTATGTTAATCTACTGTCAACAGTTTTCAGTTGTTTTTTTGTCTGCACTTTATCCAACTGACATGACAGCTATCAACAATAGATTAACAGACTGTTAGCGTTTGAGAAACCGGGGGTGAGATTGTTGAAATTTTTTATTGTTCAAGGGAACCTGAAGGAGCAGTTTCATACAAACTAGGTAACTGGATCAGCCACTAGTCTTACAAAGCCTCCACCAATCCGGACTTGGCCCCCATGGTGGAGTATGGCCTATACCTTCCTCAGGGAAGAGACCCGTGCCCCTTGGTGGGGACATAATGGGTTGATGATGATGATGATGAAAGATTCTAATGCCACTACACAACAACAACCCGTTGGTTGCCTCTTGCAACAGCAAGAGATTTAGAAGGACTGCTAATCTTTCGCGTTCACCTGCAGTTTGTTTGGGCTTAACGGCTCCACATGACTAAAGAAATAATTTCCCATACTATTTTAGGTATGCCTGTACTTAAAGCATTGTTCATCCACTCGGTTGATGAATAGGCACTCACTGTTAATGATCGACTGCGAAGTTCCTAGTCAAGTGAGCTGCGGAAATACGCGCTTACGCATCCACGGTACAGTTGCATAGACAAACGGTTTGAAAAAAGTATTCGTGACATAATGGACTACTGTTATTCTGATTCAAGAATATGAGGATACAGACTAGTCAAACCCAAATCTTTTTTGGAAAAAACCTTACACAAAGAGTTATAAGTAGGGGCTTGGGTATTTACATAAATTATAAAAACAAACTGAGTTTAAAGAACTAAAATTTTCGTAAGTACCGACATTATTAACTTTATTCCGGAGTGTATCTGGAATAAAGTAGATGAGCTTAATTTACTTAAAGAAAATGACGTGCATTATTTTTAAATGAACTGCCAAATGTGAGATGCTACTACTTCATCCACAGAATGTCAGTGACAATAGTAATCAAAACGTGTTTCGTCTATTGTAAGAGCCCCTCACACAAGCGATTTGAAAGCGATGCGATTGCAGAAAGTTTTGTTTTTAAATAACTTCAAAGAAGTTGACGAGACAGGTAGTAGCCATCTAAAATTATCTAAGCGATTTTGAATTTCCCTTGCCTTGATCGTGTATCTGTAAGAAGTCTTCAAATTATCAGCATGTGTCTATGACTGTACAGGCTCCGCAGTACAGTAATGGCTGGCTAGCAATTATCAAGGCATCACTGTAATGGGTTTGCTGACCTGACTACCTACACAATCTACACACTACGTCCTAGTTCTAATTTCGTAAAAATATTATGTAACTAATAATTAAGTAGTTTTTATGTTGTTTTTAAACCGAGTATTCATTTATTTACAAATATTCCAATCATCATTCATCATCATCATTCAGCCACAAGAAGTCCACTGCTGGACATAGGCCTCCTCCATGAATTTCCAAAAAGACCGGTCGGAAGCGGCTTGCATCCAGCGTCTATTCCAATACTAATATTGGAATATCCCAATACTTTAATTAAATAATATTAATAATAAGATAACTAACAATAAATAAAAATAAAAAAATAAAAATATAACTTAAATAATTAAGTTAAAAACTACAAATATTAATGCAAGATGTAAATAGATTACAATATGTAAACGTTGAGAACGTGAGAAAAGGAAAACTCATTTTAAATATATGATCGAAGATATTTATATAATATTAGTACGTTACAGCTAACGAGGTGCATTTGCCTCGTTACCTTTTTATTGTTTTCGGCCACCTACTATACCAAATTTAATTAGTATTTGACTTTTGCTGCAGTGAAAACTGTAACGAGGCGATCGCCTCGTTGCTTTTTAATGATTTTCGACCTTTTATCAATTCCAAATTTAACTATTTTATGACATTCGCCGCAGTGTTCGTGTTCGGACGTATTTGGCACAGATATTCTTCAGCCTCCGAACTAAGTGGACGTGAACGTCTGTCTATTTTACTACGACCGACCTAATTTATTATTACGATTCCTCTATTCTCCGTACCTATATTATTTATCTACGAAATCACAAATATTTAAAAGGCACATTAATAAAATTAATGTAAGTGTTCTTTCTTTAATACTCCACATTGTATTTTTATATTTATGTTTTAGACCGTAGTTAAGCTTTTCTATTTTTATTGTTCTCAGGTGCCTTACTTTACATTTAAATAAACCATAAATTTACCGTGCCCCTGGATACCCTCTTTTACTACTACGGATCGCACCCCTCCTAACCTAAGTGCCCAAGCACTTAAATTAGGTCGGTCGTAGTAAAATAGACAGACGTTCACGTCCACTTAGTTCGGAGGCTGAGGAATATCTGTGCCAAATACGTCCGAACACTGCGGCGAATGTCATAAAATAGTTAAATTTGGAATTGATAAAAGGTCGAAAATCATTAAAAAGTACATAGCTGACCCCACAAACGTTGTTTTGCCAGATAGGGATGTGTAAAATAGATAACAAACTATTCTCAGACCTACCGAATGTACCTACATGTAAAATTTAATTAAAATTAAATCGGTCAAGCCGTTTCGGAGGAGTATGCGCACTAACATTGTGACATGAGAATTTTATTTATTAGATTAGATAGTTTTATAAAGCTATACTTATTTGTATTATTAGCGTTATATTGTAACGTGGTATAAGAAAAAAAATACATATACTGGATTTAAAGAAAGAAAGAAAGAAAGGTAAACTAACACATCACAAAAGATTTTGTCTTAGAAAAATTAAATGTATTTATTTAATCAGTTCAATGTTAATGAATTTTAGTATGATTGATTCTTTAGTTGAATAATTCTATTGCAACAGGTAGTCGCTTGAAATATTCAAATGTGGTATAGATGTATTAATGTATTAAAACATATTGAAATGTTGTAATAGTACGGAACCCTTCATGTTCGGGTCCGACTCGCACTTGGCCGTTTTTAGTTATTACATTGTGCAGAAGACATTCTCATTAGCACTAAAAACTCTATCACCAATAAAAAGAAAGTTTGCCGTAAAATCAGTTTCAGTTAATTCACGAAATGCAGGCTCGTTGAGCATTTATCAGGGACTTAACTTGATTGGAGAATAATTGAATAGCGGCACCAGATGCAGGTGCCAAGATAATGCTAAGATACGGCCAATCAATTGTCATTTGAGGAAAATGAGAAACGAAAACGGCGCGTAAGTGAACGGGGTGAAAAAATATGCTAAGCCGTTCTTGAAATGACTTTGACCTCAGACTTTCGAGTTTTATTGACGTTGTTGGTAGAAAGAAGAATATTTTCTTAAACCGAAATAAAAGAGACATTTGTGTAGGACTCGGTATTTCCTTGTGTTATCTCTGGCTCACAATCATACCAAGTCGGTATTATCTTCTTCAGTTCTGACCTTGAAATTTTTTTTTTTACGTAGCCTCGTTTGTGTCCCACTGCCGGGCAAAGGCCTCCCCCGACTCAGATCAAATGTTTCTGTCTTGTGCCACCTCAGACCACTCCGGCATGTGTCGGTCGAGATCGTCTCGCCAACGTCTTCTTGGCCTACCTTGAAAATAACGAAAAAAAATCATTGTTATTTTCAAGGTCAGGTCTGGAATGAGGAGGTTATACGAAGCATGTTTAACCTCTCCAAACGCTCTCATGCATGCGCACTGTCAGATTGACTGCTCCCCACCACTTGTGTGTGTGAAACAATGTAAAAGTTATGAACACTACAAATTGACATTTGAAATATTTTTTACGAGGTATCAAACAGTCGCTCGTAACCCCGGCTGCCCGAGTGATCTTAAACGATCACGAAGGTTAGGTAACATACGGCGCGTTCAGTGCATGGATGGGTGATCATCTATGACTAACGCTAGTTAGTTCCGTGCTTCACAAGGCACGTTAAGCTGTTGGTGCCGGCTGCCATCGATAGATGGCAGTCGTTAAGTCAAGTCAGAGGCCTTAGGGCGGCTTGGAAACTTCAGACAGTAAGACCAGCCTTACAAGCCTCCACCAATCCGGGTTAGGCCCCCTTGGTGGAGTATGGTCTATACTTTCCTCAGGGAAGAGACCCGTGGCCCTCGGTGGGGACATAATGGGTTGATGATGATGATGATGTGGGTAAGATAACATAAATGGTGGTGTCAAACTATAATTATGTTGAGTATTTGTGTTTAAGGAAGGAACGTGTTCTCATTCAGCATTTTAACCCCAACGAGCGAAAAGTTTAGATGTTTTAATTCACCATTATAATAAATACAAGAAAATGTAATTGTCACTAGGAACTAATAGATACAAATTGCCTTATTATACCGCTCATTCGTTAATCATTACAATTTACATAATAGGTAGTACACGAAGGCTTGAGACTGTCAAACAAAATTAGCTAGATCTATAAGCCGATGTCATATTCAGAGGCGGGCTGAGGATGAGTTATCGCGTGACATGAACTTATAAATTGGAAAATTTATTATGTATTCGATCAATGAATTCCTCTCAGTCATTTAAATTAATTCGCAAATATACTGACTACGCTGTAAATTGTTTAATTTAAGAGCTTTAACACTCTTTTCGGGTATTGTGAACGTTTTGTCATGCCAACATATTCTGTCCTACCCATCACTAGTTGTGTCATACATAGAAGCATTACATAAGATTTTTTTATGTAGCTTATCCAGGGCCGAGGACCGTGCTTAGTGGCATGCAATGGGAGAGGTCTATGTCCAGCGGTGAACAACCATAGGCCGATGATTATGATGATAATGGCGACACATGGAGAGAAAATGCCTTGAATATTGTACAATTTGTACATAGATGGAACACTTTACTTATATTTATTACAAAAAAAAATTAACTGCATTCATAGATTTTTAAATAATGACATAGTTGATCCGGGAATCGAATGCGCTGAACGAGAAAAAAAAATACCTTGTAGCTTTATCATACCGATGGATACGCTTCATCATAAGGATTATATTTTTGTTTAGTTAGTGCAAAAATAATGCGTCTACGAAACTTGATTATTTACTATATCATAAATGTATATGTATGTAGCGTAGAAAACTAAGTCTTTGGTGATACACAAGGAGAGGGAGGCTTAAGTCCTGCAGTGCGACAAGTGCCTAATGACAATGTATCTTTTAACATGGTCTCCTGGTACCTCGTTGGAAAATATACTTAAAAAGCATGGCATTGACAAAGGATTAAATATACAAATACAGCAAATGTTAATCGGGCCTAAATAAAAAAAATAAAAAAATCTGATCGAATACAGCCGCTAAAACTCTATGATCAAAAGGACTGAGAATGTAACTGGTTTTCGGACGTTCGGTAATAAATCAAAATACCAAACAACTTTAAAAATCGCGAAGATAAAAATTATGTACCTACTTGAATTGTGTACCTACCCTTGGTACCTACATATTATTTACCGCGCGAATAAACAAGGGCTGTTTTGGACCCGAAACGTTACTACTTGCTTTTTTGTAAGTTGTTGATTTTATCTTAAGTTACGTTTGATAGCTAGATGTCTATTATATCTCGTCTACTTATATCATGCTCTTTTTTCTTTACATTTTGTAATACTACGAGACTAGAAGACAGCTAATATTTGTCAACATGGAAATGATATCATTATGTCGACTTGGATAACAGATTATTACATCCAGTCGAGTTAACCGGACCACTTTCACCGGAATATTCTAATTCCTAGTGAAATACTGTCCGTTTAGAGAAACACTTTCCATATATTACGATATTCGAAAACGCGTTAGATATTTTTACATTCTAACAAGTTTTGCGGTTTATGTTCTTTTGGGGTTCCGTAACTAAAAGGGAAAAACGGAACCTTTATATCCTTTTCTTAAATCCCTTTGTGGTCCTTTGTGGTCTGAAAGTTAATATACAGACAGTTATAATATGTGTTCGTTAGTCTGACTAAAACTCGAGAACGGCTGGACCGATTTGGCTGATTTTTGGTTTTTTATACTTCTAGAATTTCAGGGAAGGTTTAAATGGTGAGAAAATATGGAAAAATTACGAAAACTTTGGCGGCAAACTTCCAGCAAACTTCGTACAGTTTGCTGGGACAGCTAGTAGTAAATATTTTTTTTACTCTAGAGTTACGTTTGTAATATTTGTTAGGTAGGAACCCTCAAGGCTCGCCTCTTTATTGCACTTGTCCAGTTTTTTGTGTAGTAAGTACCCAAGTGTATTTTTTCGATTCAGAGAATAAAAAGTAAAAGTGATCTTTGGCTTTTCTAGTGTTTTTTTCCCTACGAAAGGCGATGATCGTGATTATATCCAGTCTGTAATGGTGGAGAGATTATAAAAAGTTACATTGTAATTAAAGTAAACGTCTTCGATTTATTGGAATTCCGTGTAACGTTATGGCTATTCATTGACTCTTGAACTCCGTTGCCGAATTACAATTCAATCAGCTGTGTTTATACATTCTTATGTAACTAACAAAATTATCGACATAACTGTATGTTTGTGTTGTTCTCTTGTTTGTTTTTCTTTTCTCTGATGCTACGCAATTTTTTATTAATAGTAACTTTTAGTTGTCTTGTTTCTTGTGTGCAATAAAAAACCTTATCTTACACTATACTATCATCCTAAACCCATTATGTCCCCACCGAGAGGTACGGGTCTCTTCCCTGAGGAAGGTATAGGCTATACTCCACCACGGGGGTCAAGTCCGGATTGGTAGAGGCTTGTGAGACTAGTGGCTGGTCTTACTGTCAGAAGTTTACAAGCCGCCCTAAGGCCTCTGACTTGGATTAACGACTAAAAAAAAGACTATAAAGAGTTTACGCTATACTATAAATAAAGAGTTCTAATTTGGTTCTTGCGTTTGAAGTGTTATGAATTTGCTTGCGGGACGGGTTTCAAAGATTATAAAATATTCTTTCCTTGCAAAGTCACCTGTATAATAGGTAAGAGTGCAGACCCACGTGTCATAAAAATACAATTAAACATTAAACATTTACATACAGGCACTTTGCTTCAGGCCACACACAGAATTCGTCAGAATTCGTAGTTTATTATTAGAACTCGACGTACATTGCGTAACAGAGTCTACTTATTAATCTGTGGTTTAAATAACTTAGCAATGTACATCGAACTGTCATAGTAAACTATTAATTATAGTTTTACGAAATAGGCCCCAGGTATATAAAAATGGCTTCAGTCTACAGTTTGCTGTCTACACCGTCTTTCATCGTAGCCAAATGGCAGTTGGTGCCGGCTTCCCTCGATAGATGGCAGTAATTAAGCCAACTCAGAGGCCTTGGGGTGGCTTGAAAACTTCTGACAGTAAGACCAGCCACTAGTCTTACAAGCCTCCACCAATCCGGACTAGGCTCCCGTGGTGAGGTATGGCCTATACCTTCCTCAGGGAAGGGACCTGTGCCCCTCGGTGGAGACATAAGGAGGTGATGACGATGATATAAAAATGGATGGAGTATCTGTTGCCATTTTTATTCGTTCGATCGACGTACATCTTAAATAATCAGAGTGCTCGTATGCGAACATGTTTCGCTGTCAACTGTTCGGTTCTACACTTCTACACACAATGAATTTGAATATTCAGCTGTTCTCGTCACAAAGGTAGGAATTGATGTCAAAGATACTGCCTCGTACCATATCGTAAGCGAAATATCAATTGACCGTGCGGGCAATTGGCCCGCTTTTGAGCACCGTATCGCTGTCGGTGCGAACTAATGAAGCGGCGTCATGCAAACCGATCGTTCTTAATCAAGTTCATATCATTTGCTCGAGTTTCTACGGACTTTCTCGTTTCGCTGGTTTCAATTGTACACGTGCCCGTGTTGCACTATTTTAGGTTGTGTCTAATCCCTAGAGTATCCTTGACGATTCAGTCCTTTGTTAAGCTGTTCAGTGGTCGTGGTCAGCCTTCAAATCGGGTAACAATAATCTCATGAACATTTTTACGGGCCACTAACAGTTGTTGGGGAATTTGTCATTAACAAAAATAAAAAATTTATAGTTCACTTTGCTGCACATAAAGAAAAAAAGAATACTTATACCGAACCTAAACGTGCATGGGTGGGTAACGGTCTATGACTAACGCTAGTGTTATTTTTCCGAGCGGTTCCGTGCTTCGCGAGACACGTCAAGCAGTTGGTGCCGGCTGTCGTCGATAGATGGCAGTCGTTAAGCCAAGTCAGAGGCCTTAGGGCGGCTTGAAAACTTCTGTCAGTGACCAGCCGCTAGTCTTACAAGCCTCCACCAATCCGGACTTGCCCCCCGTGGTGGAGTATGGCCTATGCCTTCTTCAGGGAAGAGACCCGTGCCCCTCGTTGGGGACATAATAGGTCGATGATGATGTCGGTAACGTTACTAATATATACCAACGGATCTGACTGATGCCGGATCTAAATAAATACATAAATTAAATATTATGTTTATAACTCAATACGAATTCAATAAAAAACCTTGTCGTCGTAAAAATCAAGTCAACCGTTTGCTGTATACACCGTCTTTCATTTGACTCTGAATGAAACTATCTTCTCTTTTATTATACTTTACACGCATGTCCATCAATGTTAGTATCTAATAGAAAATTGCGCACGCACACAACCCGTCTACTCGTACTACAGCTAACGCCCAGTGACACAGAGTTCTTTATAAAAGTGTTACAGAAATCGATCATAGTAAGTAACTGTTGCAAGAGCAGTCGACAGCGGCTCGACCTTTATATTTTGGATTATTTTATTAGGACACAAACAGTCATAGTAATAAATGCAAAATAAAAAAAGCGGCATGCTACATTTTGATGCCAAACTGCCCCAGTGTGCGCTTTCGAATGTCACGTACACTGTAAGACATTAAGACAATAAGACAGTAGATTGTAAGACAAAACATTGTCAGTGGTTATTGGCTGTTCAAGAATACTTACCCTTTTTTAATGCTTGCGTATTAGCGCACCATCCGCTCATTGGATTAGTCTCTGCAAGTATTCCCTTAATTGTAAAGTACGTAGTTAGGCACACAAATATATCGAGCGGATGTGAGTGGAAAGGCCGGTAAGGGGCGCCCCAGCCGGACATACTTCGACCAAGTATGGGATGTAGTAGCAAAGGGCAAGATAAAAAGCACCCGAAACCGGCGTGCGTGCATGCATGCAACGACTAATGAATGTCGATGAAGCAAAAGTAGTTTGTTAGGATTGTGACAGGTGGCAGTTCGTGGTTTCCGCCTACCCCTCTAGGATACAGGCGTGAGCTTACGTATGTATGTATTCTCATAAGCACCATAATTTTAATTCCGTCGTGGCTTTAGGTGTGTTTTGTTATTAAGGATAAAACACGCTATAAAAAGAGCAGCTGTCCGATACCATGGAAACAGAACGCACGTTGAAGGCTGTAGGCAATTTTGTTGCATCTAGGTTTACGGGTTACGGAGCAAACTAGTTGGGGATTAATATCCTGCTATACGAGTTATTAAGGTCAACTTTGTCTGCCCAAGTGCCCAGTCAACTTGTATTTTATTTTCCTATTTTTATGAGTGAAAAACTGTCTAGTAGTACTTTTGTACACTTAATGGCCACTTATAGGGAAGAGCGGGTGATCATGCTCTTCCACTATAAAGGGAAATTTCCCGCCAGGCAGATCGTATGCCTGGGGACGGCCGGTCCAACTGTTGATTGTTGGACGTTGTATTTATGGTATGTCAATGTGTAAACTTTGATTGCGCGATGCAGAAATGTTGGAGTTTATAGTGCGCGCGCAGAGTTGACATGTGCTCGCCACATCACTCCCCTTCAAGACCGTAGCTACGCATAGCTAGGTCTGATAGGACTCGAAGTCTGTGCTCTAAAGCTTGCAAGTGCCAGGATACGCTGGGTCAGTGAGTCGACTAGCGGTTGAGGGGTGTGCGGCGGCTAACAGTCACTTCACCGGCGACAATACCTATGGAAACCGCGCATGTGGTAGGAACCGGTGAAGGCTGCTGTACCACTGGCAGCGCGTGCTGCTGTGTGGCTGCCGTGCCGAGGGGTAGGGAGAGATCACCATCAGAACCAGCAGTCGGTGCGTTGACTGTAGTGGAACTGATGAAGTGAGAGGGAAGAGGAAGAATGTACAAGTATGTACATGCACATGCATGAGACTTATTGTATGTGGAGTGAGCTGCGAGAGCGAAGGAAGGTTGACAGTGTTCTGTCAGGGGTCACCACTATAGGGAAGAGCGGGTGATCGTGCTCTTCCACTATAAAGGGAAATTTCCCGCCAGGCAGATCGTATGCCTGGGGACGGCCGGTCCAACTGTTGATTGTTGGACGTTGTATTTATGGTACGTCAATGTGTAAACTTTGATTGCGCGATGCAGAAATGTTGGAGCTTATAGTGCGCGCGCAGAGTTGACATGCGCTCGCCACACACTCATAATTAAAGTGCAGCGTTATTTAAAAAAATATTAGAAACACTTTGACACAATGGTATTTTATATTATGATTATTTATTATTTATATTATGTATTATCAATCAATTCATTGTAATGATTACCTAACATATTTGTAAATATTCATGATTCGGAAGTACCGGATAGTCTACCATAGCGTAAACAAATATTGTTAAATGTATATGAGTCTGTAACATAGTCCCATGTGCCTAAATAAGTAAAACAACAATTAATTTGGCCGGCACCGACTATATTATGACATTCTAACCACGGATCTTTTCGATGTTCTATAGGATAAAAATATTTAAAAAAAATTACGAATTCTACTCCGTATAATAGAAATTGTTGCAAGATAACATGGAGGAAATAGATGCAGATTGATAGATACTCGTAAGATGTGCACTTACCATTTGATGTATGAAATGGAATTTAGGAAAATAACTTCAACAGGAGACTTTATTAAGCGCTAATATAAAATAACGTCAAGGTTTAGCGGCGGAGTGTCTAATCAACTGAATCGTTATACATATAAAAACCTGAACCTGAACCCACAGCTTATGTTAGATGCTGGATACACATGTAACGTAAGAAAAAGAAACAAATTGTAGTCGGAAAAATGCGTTCAAACTAGATTGACTCGATTGTTGATAGCTCGCTGGCTCGATTGATTATACTACGCATAACGCTCACGATTAATGCACAAAAGAGTAGAGATATGTATAATCAACAGATTAGCTGGGTCTACAATTCAGAGTCTAACAAAATAAACTTATTCATCTGAACTATTTGTCAAAACAAAAAAAAAATTATGAAATCTTGCGACAAAATATCAGCTGTTTTAATATCGCCATCATGCATTTAAATATCGCAGGTGGCAGTTTTGATACAGAATAGCGAATTTTTTTCTTACTTATTTGTAACTTTTTCGTATTAGAATATTAATCACCATCCATCATCACAATGGACCCATTATGTCCCCACCCAAGGGCACGGGTCTCTTGACCGAGGGAGGTATAGGCCATACTCCACCACGGGGGCCTAGTCCGGATTGGTGGAGGCTTGTAAGACTAGACTTACTGTTACAAGTTTTCAATCCGCCCTAAGACTTCTTACTTGGCTTAACGACTGCCATCTATCGATGGCAGCCGGCACCAACTGATTAACGTGCCTTGCAAACCACGGAATCGCTCGAATAAATGCGCCTAGGTTAGTCATAAAACGGTCACCCGTCCATGCACTGAACGCGCCCTATGTGGACACAAATTGTTACACTTTTATTTGCAATAAAATTTTCTTTTCTAAAAATATCAATGAAGGCGCCATAGTTTGCAATAATTTTATTTGATCAGCTCTGATGCCTATGCTATTATGCAAAGGTAGTCAGCACGCAAGACACAACAGATGGTCGGTAAGGAGCCATCGATGAAATGTGCAGTTGATCTAACTGATTCGCTACTGCAGAACGTTGACCGTTAGATCATTGTATGTAACAGCTTGCTTTAAGTGTACGGGAAGTAAGGTTCGGTGTCTCTCATCAATACTGTCATCTCGTGAAAAAAAAACTGCTTTCCCTTATAATGCCAAATATATTATGTTTGGTCCATAAATAAGTAGAATAAAATGTATTTCAGACATACTACGCTGTTCGTCTTTAGGCACACATTTGAATTCAGATTCCTTGCTAGTGGAATTCAGATGGCTAGTCATAAGATGTATTTAATTCAAACTGTCGACAGCTGTTACTAACTTCTATATTTTAGATTTGAGAACGTGTAACAGATTTACTGGAGTCTAATTAAAGAGTTGAATTTTTATTTTAAATGATTATCAAATAGTGTTTCAAACCATGTAGGTACTCTATTTAGTTCCTACTTAGATTATATCCATATTTAATGTTGTTAAACAATTGCTCTTTCTTTTTCCAATTATGGTCTCAGTTATTGAGTAAATATAAGGTGAATACACTTCACTGTTTACTTTGAATGTCAATTTGCAAACAATTTAAACCGATAAGAATGACGAGTGTATTGTGACGTGTTTCTACTAACATTATAAACGACTGATTGAACGTAAAGAACAGGGTATCCTAGTTCGGGACCAGGGCGTCGATTCTGTTAGTGCATTATAGTACGATGACAGATACACTTGACTTTTCTTACCATTGACGCCTAGATTGTTTTTTAACTGTGTGTGCGTAGACTTGAAGCGGAAACGAAACTAAATCGTCATGTTCATACAGTTGTCATTGTACTACAATGCATTTACAGAATCTAGGTACAGGTCAAATGATTGTGTTCGTGTGAAGTGGTGTGTGTTTGAACGCATCCAGTTGTAACCGGTCACAGCACTCTTCAGTGAAGACCTAAATGAAAGATTTCCCTCACAGTGATTCATTTAGAAATTGTATCAGATGCTTATCAAAGTAACGAACCTGCGGCTCATTCTGCGCATGCCTACTCGGCCGGGTGCAACATTTCATCAACTTTCTTAGAACACACGCAGCGCGTTCACATCGGACGAGCGAATGTATATTTTTGGCGATAATTTGGGGGAACTTATAGTACAGTTGATAGATCTTCACATTTCTCTGAGTTGCTAACTCCTTCCACTTTGAGATATCATGAAAAACTATATTTATGCATTGTGTTTATTGCGGATATACCTACTTACTTTCCGGAGAATCAATATATTATCCAAGTATATAATAAGCGTGTTGTGTTTAAGCCAATATCATTAGACTGTCCATTTATTATAATCCACTGTTGCGGTATCTCCCATGTGAACAATGACAACAATTTGGTCTATCTATAAATACTCTCTCTCTCTTTAAGAGAAGGTTTGTGTAGTGGGAAGTATACAGGCTTTTTACACCTATAATCTACCTGAAGCCTGACTTACATTCAACTTAGGTACCTAATTTCATTACTAACTGCAGCTTCATGAAACAAAACACGGGGGTTGAGTCTGTAACAAGGCTGTAACAAGGGCGAATGACTTTGAGCATTTGACCTCTGAGTTATAAAATAATAAACTAGCGCAATCTCTTGAATGTTTGTTGTACTTCTTCGGCGAATACTTTAGAGGCTAATCCATAATCCAAAGATTACACAGATAAGAGATGTGGCGGATGTTCGATGGCGATTGTTCCCTGCGCTAATTAAGAAATCGTACAATTTTGTACTAATCACGCTTAATATTAACATTTGAAAATATATGATCAGATAGGATTGCAGATATTGATGTGGCCGATTTTGCATGAAAGATTTAAATGAAAAGCTACTATCGTTTACCAGCGAAATTAGATTCTGTGGAAAATAAAGCTTTTGGAAAAAAAATTTTTTTGCCATCTAGACAGGTTAAATGCAATTTTTTTTCCGTACGAATTAGTCACTGATATATCCTTTATTACCAAAGATTTTATTCAGAATTTTTTAGTGCGTACTTTTGTCTAACATTTCAGTTAAAGCTAGCCAATTTTGCAACATTTACCCTTGTTACACCCTTAAATACATTGCGCAATAGAGTAATATCAGTTCGGCAATAGGGAATGGATGAAAATATCAGAAGTGCTTGATATTTTTTTTGGTGATAGGAATAACCTTCCTTAACGCGGGAAAAAAGTTTCAATTTTTTTGGCCCCGTAGTTAATTTTTAAATATACTTAATATTTTTCCATTCGTAGTTCTGGGCTTAGTACGGCATATCAGACATATTCCTTAGTCCGCTACGTATAAAAAAAAATCCACCTTGAAAAGCTGTCATTGTCACCAGATTTTTTTTTTCATACGTAGCGGACCAAGGAATATGTCTGATATCGGCAGTGAGCCCAAAACTACGAATGGAAAAATATTAAGATTATTTAAAAATTAACTACGAAGCCAAAAAAATTGAAACTTTTTGCCCGCGTTAAGGAAGGTTATTCCTATCACCAAAAAAAATATCAAGCACTTCTGATATTTTCATCCATTCCCTATTGTCGTTTGATTGAGACTTGGTAATCTAATCAATATCGTATTCCAACAGTATTATCCTACAACTAGCTCGGCGTCTCGATCGCTTCCATCTTCGTGAGCGAAGCGATGCCTGTTTGATTTGCCCGGATTATACAATTTGAGTAATATTGTACTGATATTGTTTAATACACTACGAAATAAAGGTAAACGAAAGCTATCAAACGTACTTAAAATGATATAGCGTGCTTATTAAACATTTCTATGTGTTTATTAGAATCACCCGTAGCCCCAGCCGCCTGAGTGATCTTAAACGATCAAGAAAGTTAAGCAACATAAGGTGCGTTCCGTGCATGGATGGGTAACCGTTCTATGACTAACGCTGGTGGAATTTTTCCGCCTTGCTTCGCAAGGCACGTTAAGCCGTTGGTCCTGGCTGCCGTCGATAGATGGCAGTCGTTAAGCCGAGTCAGAGGCCATAGGGCGGCTTGAAAACTTCTGACAGTAAGACCAGCCACTAGCCTTACAAGCCTCCACCAATCCGGACTGCCAAGTCCGGGGGCCACCCCGTGGTGGAGTATGGCCTATATCTTCCTCAGGGAAGAGATCCGTGCCCCTCAGTGAGGACATAATGGATTTAATGATGATGACGTGTTTATTAGACAGAAGGCCGTGTAATCACGCCAAGTGTAAATGCATCTCAGGTCTGCCAGCGAGCCCCGTGGCGCGCTGCACTCGCTGCAATGTAAATAATCCGATTTCAGATGTTTTCACACTGCAATAATTGAGCCAAATTGGGTGACTGGAAATTTAATTCGTTAATCTGCCGCAACGCAATTTTACAGCTGTCGGTTGCTAGGTTGGCGTGTCAGTATTGTCTTTGTTTCATTGCTTAGTAGTGAAATAACTGCGTTTTATTGCTGTGTGGCGCGTTTCTTGGAATCTTCTTCTTCTTCCTGTGCCTCTCCAATAATAGAGGTTGGCAATCAGCTCCTCGGAATTCTGAATTATTCCTCTTTCTCGGAATATGTTATAAATATACTATGGATCTTGTTATTAAGCGTAGTTACTCGTAAGTGCCTTAAAAAACTGACCAAGTGCGGCTCTGACTCGCACACGAAAAGTAACTTACCACTACAATATTCTGCACAACGTTTGAATATATCGAAAACGTCAAAAATGAAACCGTTTGTTGTATGGCAGCTTCATTGAAATATTAATTTTACTCGGTTTTTAGTATTAGTTGTACCGGCGATAGAAATACATCATCTGTGAAAATTCAACTGTCTAGCTATTACGGTTCATGAGATACAGCCTGGTGACAGACATGCAGGCAAGATGTGCATTGCGGGCATCAATAGACACCCCATTTTATATGGAAGCTTTGTTTAGAAATATGTAGATATAGATGGAATTTAATTTTACTTCATATCACACGTAAAAATCGAATAAAAAAATACTAATTTTCATACTATCGAACTATGCCAATCCTACTTAACCTTTGCATTTCAGAAGGTAATTGAAAATCATCCATGTATGTAAAGGCACTCTCACCTTTTCGTTCCCAAATCTGCGTATACTTACACAAGTTTGGCGTCCTGTTGACTCTACACGTATACTGTCCTATTAAGTTTATGAGACAGCTTATTGGAGCTAGCTCATAAGCTTTTACCAGTCCGCAAGAGTTACTACCACCGTCACCCGGCTCGACAAATTACACGCTGACTCGAGACAAACAGCCCGCCGGCCACAAGCTGACTCCTTGCCCTGAATTACGGCAAGTCTACCCACTCGGCCACCAGCCGGCCATCTATCAAGGCAAGTAGGGTAGTTGGTAACTGTACGCGAGAGCGCATGGGCGAATTGACGGGGTAGCGGTTTGGATGTACCTTGAACGTTAGTCCGGCTGCACGCTGCGAACACGAATCTCGCAAATGGGGACGTATAAAGCCGTGTGCCATACATTTCTCTGGGTGTTTTACGATGTTTGTGATGTCCTTGCCTGGGTACCATAGCAACTAGTATTCTAGTTTAGGACCTGGTCAAGTGATTGTGTTGTGCAAAAGTTGTTATTATTCTTGAGAAATTCTAGGATTAGGTGTTTACTCACCATTCAGCATGATTAAGCTCTTCGAAAAAGAGCGAAACCTGGTCGAAGTGGTCGAACCTCCTCTGTTGCGGCGTATAAGAGCTATAATATCACTAGCTGTGCCCCGCGGTGTTACCCGCGGTTCATCGATTTTCCCGTAGGAATAAGATATTTCCCCGCGGTAAAACGTAGCCTATGTTTTAATCCAGGGTATCGGCTAACTCCATACCAAATTTTATTAAAATCCGTCCAGCCGTTTCAGCGCTAAAGACTGACAAACATATAAACACACACACAAACTTTCACGTTTATAATATTAGTGTGATGTTTATTTGTTTATTATCTTGAATAAACCTTAATAATGCTTCCTTTATTACAGAACAGGCAACATTTACAATTCTATGACATTTACGGGTAACGAAGCGTAATTATTACAGCCAAGCTTAAACATTACGGTGAACATAACTTTTCTCTGTGAGATAAAAGACATAAAGACATAGACGTAAATAAAAGTTCACTTTCTTTCTTTCTTTTCTTAAGCCGAAAAAGATAGTTAAAGAAAGAGGTCATTAGGGAATATTACAAGCTACTGGCAACCTGAGCCTCCATAGTTTAAACTCCACTATTCCCTATTCCTAATAGAACCTATTCCACTATTGTTGCTCTGAGTAATTACAGAAGAGCACATGTTATAAAGTAGGCTGTTTTTTTTTTATTAATGGTTACTAACTTAGGTCTAGATTCATTTAATTTCATTTGTGAATCCGCACATAAGTTAGTAGTGAGCACTGATTAGGAAAAGTTTATATAGAAAAATAATTATTGTCTGTATATGGGTTACTTTCATAGTTATTGTGTATTGTGTTAGGTAAGATATTATTGTCTTTTTTTAAGTTGCATACTCTTATAAGTACAATTAGGCTAAGCCTAAAAAAATAAGTTTTTCCTCAAGGTCAGCATTATTGCTTGATAATCATGATTATACTATGTTATTCTCAAATCTCATGTGTAATTCCTGATGTACAAAAAAAAAACCTATTTATCTACACTAACGACAAAGATTTTCCAAAGAAAGCATTGCAGATTTAAACCCGCGTGTGTACCCAGCTTTATGAAATATTTCCAAGTGAATGTGGACTCTGTGATTTGGTTCCAAGATGTTAGATTGGCATGTAACGTTATGGTCTGCCGTTATAATACGTGTCCAGCTGAATTGAATTAGGCCTCCGATTTAGAACGTTTCAAATCAAAGCCACAAATTGCGGGGGCAAGCCTGAGATCGTATCTTTACTGTTATCTAAGAGGTTGATCTAAGGGACATGTAATTTTTCTCTACAGAGATATAGCAAATAAGACACGGAGCGCCAAAGCGCTGCATTTGCATCATGCTGAGACAGACTTATTTATGACAAGTTTGTATTATGTAGGTGTACTGTAGGACTAAAAAATTGTATGATGAAAAACTGACAATAAATAGCGTTCTTCGTTTATACCTTGCTAAGTATTTATTTTGCAAAGGGCAAGATAAAAAGTACCCGGAACCGGCGCGCATGCATCCAGCGACTAATTATGTCGATGGAGCGAAGGCTCGTGGCAAGTGGCTGTCCCTGGCTTCTGCCCCTCTGGGATGCAGGCGTGAGCTTATGCATGTATGTACGTAATTATTTATCGATTTACTTACTTATCCAGTATTTTGGAACAAGTTGCGGTTGCGCAACATTATCTTTAGATTATTGTTGGTAAACATTGTATTTTTTTATAAGTGTTACGGTTTTTCCTTGTATACCGGCGATGTTTAATAGATATTGGCAGAGCAAATTGTTATTTCTGAAAACATAAACAATACAAGCTCATTGAACAAAAGTTATGTTGTGAAAAAAATCCGACTAATTCAGGAATCGATTATTTTAGAAGTAAACTGATAGGATTTTTGTAGTTTCAATCAAACAGCCAGCGGCTGAAAGTGTAAGAATAGTTTCTAACCTTCGACAGATCTTCGTTTTGATTTTGACATCAGCAAACTCCATTTTATGTGTTTTCGGAGTTCCATGTTTTGAGATTGTAAGTTGATATCTTTGTGTATTTTAAGGGACAATGAACTTAAAATCCATAAAAACACGAGCTGTTGTAGATAGATAAACACAGGTTAGTTATGCAAACATTTATTTCTTCTTAGAGGTTGTTGACGTCTGTGTCGTAACCTTTTTTTAGGGTTACTTAGTTGAGAGAACTCTTCAAAATGCTGTTATGGCCTATAACCACTGGCTGTCACAAGTCAATGGAATCTTTAAAAAATATTGTTATCGTGGCAAATTGACGAACAAATAATCTATATACAGGGTGTTGATTTGTACAGTTTACTCCGACTCAGGGGTGGTTATATACATGATACTGAAGCAAAAAAAAATATAAAAAAATAATATATTTTTTTTAGTGAAAATCACCTAAAAATCATAAAGTTATATGGCCTCTATCGCTTGCACGCGAGTCGGGTGTTGCGGGCCGTAGCGGGGCTGTGCGCTCGCGCCCCCCACCTAGCTGGCGTGGCGTCGGCGCTCGGCACTAGTCAGTCTGCGATGGTCTGCGAGCTACCGGCGGCATAGAGAGCGCGCGCGTGTCACTCGTGTCCGCACCCGACCCGACTTATGTACGTAACTTGCTTGTGTCGAACCCGTGCTGATGGCGGGTTATCCGATATCCTAATCGGCCAGCCGTAAGTTGTTACAACGCAAGAACTATTGTTTTTAACTTGCGGGAGTGGGGGAGTTTCAATACACCAAGTCATGCACAGGGAAGAGGACAAACTGGACTCCCAGTGTAGGAAGCCATCTTGGACTTTAACGTGCTGTAAGTACTTACAATTGCTACAGTAGGGACCGGCCTCAATAACTTTGTTGGTCCTAAGCCCGCAAAAGTATGAAGGGAAAGGCGAATCAAACAAGTGTTTACTATGCCTACGTTTCAGTTTTTACGATCAAGCGATCCTATTCTGTGTCGCCGCCACCGCAGTGCAGTAGATAGTGGCGCGCGCGCGCTTGGCGGACCGACCGCGCAACGTGTGAACAAACGTTATAATGATTTCAAGACTAAGTGAATACTACCTTTTGTGAGCCAAATTTATGCTGGGATAAATTCAAATATGTTTTTAGTTACAAGCTATACGTCAACTATCCACCCGTAATCGGGTTTAACTGTACAAATCAACGCCCTGTATATAAAAGGAGAAGCTGACTGACTGACTGACTGACTGACATATCAACGCAGGGCCTAAACTATAAGGGTTAGAAATTTGAAATTTTGCACAGGGGTTTCTTTTGTAACGTAGAGGAGCACTAAGAAAGGATTTTTGAAAATTCATCCCTTAAGGGGGTAAAATAGGGGTTCAAAGTTAGTATGAAACTTTGCCGTTTTTGAAGTTATTCAAATGAAATTTGGTACGAAGGTTTTTCATTTAAAATTGTGAAACAAGTGTAAAATAGTTTTTTGAAAATCATCCCTTAAGGGCGGAAAAGGGGGGTGCAAACTTAGTATGAAACTTTGCCGTTTATGAAGTTATTCAAATAAGATTCAATATGAAGGTCCTTTATTGAAAGTCATGAATCACGTGTAAAATAGTTTTTAGAAAATCATCCCTTAAGGGGGAAAAAGGGGGTTGCAAAATTAGTATGAAACTTTGCCGTTTTTGAAGTTATTCGAATGAGATTCAATATGAAGGTCCTTCATTGAAAGTCATGAAATACATGTAAAATACTTTTTTGGAAATCATCCCTTAAAGGGGTAAAAGGGGGGTGCAAAGTTAGTATAAAACTTTGCCGTTTATGAAGTTATTCGAATGAAATTCAGAATGAAGGTCCTTCATTGAATGTCTTGAAACACATGTAAAATAGTTTTCAGAAATCATCTCCTAAGGGGATAAAAGGGGGGTGCAATATTAGTATGACACTTTGCCATTTTTGAAATTATTCGAATGAAATTCAGCAGGAAACTCTTTCATTGAAAGTCATGAAAGACGTGTAAAGTAGTTTTACGAAAATCATCCCTTAAGGGGGTAAGAGGGGGTTGCGAAGTTAGTATGAAAGCTCTTTCGCATGCGCTAAAAGTATCCCTATCTTATTTGCAAACACTTTACTCAACTAAAGCCCACGCGGACGTAGTCGCGGGCAACAGCTAGTAAAAAATAAATGGATATGGTAAAGCCGGTAGATTTACGTGAAACTATACATTTTTTGTTTTGCTTTGGATTTATGGTAAAACCTACATTATGCAGTATACAGTATGTTTGTAATTACGGTAGCGTATTGGAACTTCAAATAAGAAAAAATGGGCAAGTCAAACTGTCTTTAATTTAAAATTAGTTTAATTTAATTAAATTAATTTAATGTATATAATTAATTTAATTTTTTTAATGTTATTTATGTGTACAATAAAGACAAAACTTGATATTAATAGTTTTAAATTAACGTAGGGAAACATTTTTGAACAAAATATTTCGTCAGAGAGAGAGAAACGGAGCCGACGACGACGCGAGCTCCGTCTCTGCTCACCATGATATTAAGCTTTTGATAAAAAGTCAAGCAAATATATCCGGAATAAAGTTAGTAATGAAGGAAAACATTTTTTTCTAAATATGTGATACTATTTTTGTGTGGCTGCGGAACCCAGCGTCTATCTGTGAGTCCGACAGGCAGTTGGCGAGTTTTTAAATACTAACGTAGGTTGTTATACCTATACCCTATTATTAAGAGAAAATTACTTGGGATAGGCGCGCAATTGCGGATATTTAAAATGGCATGAGTTGTGCCATAACATTTTGCGTTTTTGAATGTTTTAGTAGACAATTAAACTTTCTTGCAAGTTCTACGTCTTTACGAGCAACTCCAATAAACCTTAAGAACCAAAGCCATTCAAACCGAACCGTTAGGAATTGTGCAAACTACGATTAATATTATTTAAATAATTGTTTGTGAAACGGTCTATGTACTTAGATATATTATACCGCTGGATAGGACAGGTAGGTACCGCTGTTTACAATACGCGTGTTGGTTGGTACCGTATTTTCTTGTCATGAAACAAAATAATCTCGCTTGATAAATTAAATGGCGAATGGCGAGAGACCGGGTGGGCTTGGTGAAAAAGGCCTCTATACTCAGCCGTGGATAACGATGGGCGGATCATGATGATAAATTAAATTGACGACCTCTGTGGCGTAACGGTTAGCGCATCTGCTTACCATGCGAGAGGTCCCGGGTTCGATCCTCGGCTGGGGAGAGAAAAAAAAAACTCCAGGTCTTGGATGTTTGTATGTATGTGACGTCGCTGTCTGTGGTTCCCACGACACAGGGTATCCTAGTGTGGGGCCAGAAGCAATGTGTGTGCCTGTATGTAAATGTTTATGTTTCAAATGACAAATGACTGTCAGCTGTGTTTATATATTTCAATCTGAGCTAAAACATGTAATAAGTACCACATTTCTTTTAGCTGTTATGTTTAATTAGTCACTGCGCACCAGCTAATCCTGCATTTCGTGACAAATCAGAGCGTATAGTATATTCAGGGCGGATTTCTGAATTGAATATTTCACTAGGTAAATACTTAAGTAACGTTCTGTCACGCTCTTTTCCGAGAAATTCGACTTGACAGGACTGCAGTTAAATAGTAACTTAGCGAATTTCGCAATTCAAAAACTGGCCCATTTACAACAAATTAATACTTATAGCTATATTCTATTTACTGAAGCGAACGACTAAAGGTAAACAAAGATACAGCATCTCTCAAACTTACATGTTACTCAAAATAGCTCATGCACGCAGCTTTGCTTGCATCGTATAGGTACATCGGTTTGGCAGAATCAGCGTTGGGTCCGGCTCGCTCGCCCATATTTTCCGTTTCGTAATAACAAACACAAAAGTATACGTATAACACCTGGACGATGGACCAAAAATCTGTAGGTACCAATACCTTATTTACAATGATGAACAGATTAAAGAAAATAAAATAACTTAGAGAAGTCAGTTGCACTCCCATCAACAACAACGTCAATCGTGAGTAAATACCTATGGCGTCGGGGTGGATATCTTACTTTTTTTTGTCTTTAATTTAAAAAGAGGTTCGTATTCAGCTCTCCATACTTCTTCCTACACTTCGCGTAGCCCATTAGCATAAAATAGTCGAACATAATCGGCCTTTAAACAAAACTCCGTCATCTTTCCTAGTTGCGAACATATTTGGCAGTAGTAGGATCGCTTTTATTTGAGGACCACTGAAATTTAAGGTATTTTTTGGGGCATAGATCTGTTAAGCAGATGGTATTTTCATGATAAAATAAAATATTTAGTTAAATAAACCGCAAGTGGGGGATAAATCAGGTTATAGCAGTGTTATTGTGTTTATTGCTTAATGGTATTTATTAGGCATATCGTTTTGTATAACTTTGCTAAATATTATGCGGTGTTATAAATATGGCATATTGAAAAACCAAATTTTTGACATGTTGACACTTAGTCGTTCGCTTCAATAAATAGACTGTAGGTATCTATATGGAGATTAAGCCTATGCGCACACTAGCGACAAGCGACAGGCGACAGCTCGGCGACTAGACGCGACGACAGGCTACGGCCGTCAATTTTCATATATTTTGTTCGTATCTCCGCACACTTGGCGTCAGAGTCGCGGAGTCGCGACGACAAGACGCCAAAAGCAAATGACAACGTCGCGTCTGACGTGGGGACTTGGCGCGGCGACAAGTCGGCCTGTTTGCGATGGCTCATATGGATAATACAGTGTAAGCACTTCAAATAATTATCATAAATTGCGCTGAATTACATTTCCCCGCGTAAAGAATGCCAACTCATGACTTAGCTATCAATACCCGTTTGACAGATTAATACGTGACGCGGGTGCAACGTAGCTTGAAGCTGACAGGTACAAGCGTTTTCCCGTTGCAGCTAATCAATTAACTCATCTCTTTCGGATAGAAATGCCGGATGAGTTAATTTGAGTTAAAGTTTTCACTTTACAATTCTACGGAGACATTATGGAGAACCGCTCGTAGCAGCTGCCTGAGTGATCTTAAATGATCACGAAGGTTAAGCAACATAGGGTTCGTTCAGTGCGTGGATGGGAGACCGTTCTATGACTAACGCTAGTGCCATATTTCCGAGCGGTTCAGTGCTTCGCAAATACACCCAGACTGAGGCCTTTTGCTTATTATAAAATCAACGATTATTTAGAAGACAAGGATGTCTGGCACTAAATAGTAGTATAATATTAAATTTAATCAGAGGATAATTGTGTCTAGTGTTCAACACATCCAAGATAATATTTTGTAAGTTTGAAAGTTTGTAATTTATTGACTTGACTTTGTACAAATGTACGGCGGCTGACAGTGGGAATCGATCCCACGACCTCTTTCTTGGCAGCTAAGCACCTTAACGGCTTGACCAACGAGTCAGTCGAATCCAACGCAAACGAATTTGTACAAATGTGCGGGGGGCTCCGCTGGGAATCGAAACCATGTTAGTGAACTTAGCAGATCATTGTCTAGCAGGTCACAAATAAATGAGAGTTCTTATCGCATGCAGCAGAGGTTCTAGAGTTCCTGATACTTTTCGGAACTAGTTCCGGCCATTTGACCTTGAAAAACTAAATTGAAAAAATGATCTGCTAACTTCCCGTAGCATATCATTTCGCTGCAATTTAAAAAAAACAATGCTGCTGGATAATGATCTGCTAGGTTCACTAACATATCGAAACCACGATCATAGACATGATGTCGCTAAACGAACGAGGCAGTCAGTGTCAACGTCTAACTGGAATACACGAGAGTCAAATAATTATTCAGTCCCTTTCTTTTATTAATTCTGTGAAGTTGTACAACTGCACTAATCTACGCAGTAATCTATGACAAAATACCTAACTGGTGAATGCGATGATTAGCTTACCTACTTTAATATGCAAAGAAGTTACGCTTGCTTAACATTCAATGCAATCCAATTCATCAAACGTTTTGACGTTTCAATTGAATTGTTGGCCATTGTTGGAATTAGAAAAGATCGCTTGTTTTATTGTCTTTGAATACCTTAACCGCGTAGGTTCCTTAATAACGTTAAATTTGGTCGAATTCATAATTTGACTAGCACGTCATTGCACACACCAAATGAAGTTTTTATTTAAATTAAATTAGGTATGTACTGTCAAACGGAGAAAAATAAAAAAGTTCTTTCGGTAGTAGCATAGGGCATAATATGCCGGAGATTATATTATAATCGTAGAGGGAGACTAATATCCGGTATCTACAATTATACAGCGTGTTGATTTGTACAGTTAAATCCGTCTCAGGGGTGGTTATTTACATGATACTGATGCAAAAAAATTATATATACTATATAAATATTAATTAAGAACCCCTAAAATCCCCGGTTTTGCTGGCTCGGCGGCGAGCGCGCGGGCGCACTGGAGCCCCGCCCCGCGAAACCCCCACCGGACCCGTCAAGTGCAAACGATAGAAGCTAAGCCATACAACTTTATGATTTTTAGGTGATTTTCACTAAAACAAAATTAACTTTTTTATATTTTTCTTTGCTTCAGTATCATGTACAATAATCACCCCTGAGTCGAATTAAACTGTACAAATCAACACCCAGTATTAAAAAAATAAAACATAAACATTTACATACAGACACCTACATTACTTCTGGCCCCACACTAGGATACCCTGTGTCGTGGGAACCAGAACCAGCGACATCACAAACATGTAAACATCCAAGAGCTGGGTTTTTTTCTCCCCAGCCGGAGTTCGAACCCGGGACCTCTCGCATGGTAAGCAGATGCTCTAACCGCTACGCCACAGAGGTCGTCAAATTGTAACTTTATTTGTCTGCAATTTGTGTTGCATTTGTGTGCAATAAATAATATTCATATCCTACCATGACAATGCATGAATGTGGCGATTCATTTTCATTGCCATGCCGCTTCGAACGTAAGCGCGCACACCTATCAAACAATCTACACGTCAATAGCACGACAAAACACGTCGCGTGACCGGACCATCTATCTGTCATCGTGCTATAATGCACTAACAGAATTGAACCCCTGGTCAAGGCAGTGGCGTAGCATTGTTATCAGCCGCCCGAGGCGGAAGAATTTGCCGCCCTCTTATTAGTCCAGTGAGACGAAATAGAAAATGATATCAGAAATCCCATAAGAAAGTGTGAAACCTACTCGTATTTCTTCTACGAATACAAATTTCTACGGGTATTTTTTTTCTAGGTGATTACCATATCAGTAGCTGTGTTTGTGATATTAATTTAAAAATTTTAATTCATCGTCCCCGCATGGTACAGAGTACCTCTTATTTCTGTAAGTGCGACAACAATATGTGAGTGGTTGACCAAAAAGGGACCTGGAGGGATTGGAAACCGTTATTTTTTTATTTGATTTTTTAAATCTGTAGTATTTTAGCTTTGTTTTGGTCTAACCAGAATATTTTTAGGTGCCGTAGTTATTTTTTATGATTTTTTTTGTGAGCCGAGCCGAGGTGAAACCTGTCTATACACGAAACTTCAAACGCGATTTTCTCGAAATCAATTATTTTCCCTTAAGGTCCATTTTTGGTCAACCACTCACATATATTGTGACATTTGGTCGCCCCTAGAAGTGCCACCCGGGGCACCCACTTATCTTGTCAAGTGTATCCGAAATAAAGTTAATAATGTGTAGTGCTTACGTTAGTTCAAAGAGTATTTTTTCTCCAAATAGCATACAATGTCTTCGGAGGTAAAGATAGTGGTGTCATAAAACCGAGCATAAAACATTTTCGGCGCGGCTTTACGCCTCGTCATGTCGTCTTCTCGTTTCTTTCTTTTGCTTCAAGTGAAAATGTGGCAGCCGCTTTCTCTGGGCGTAAAATGTAAGAACCCGACGTTTTACTGTATCACGCGTGCTTTGGCAAGTGTGAGCTCAACGTGTCTAACGAGTGTTAAGCCGTGGTTTATTAGTCTGGGGGCAAGAAGGTTTTTATACGGCCTTGACTGAGGGCCTTCTTTTTCTGTCCATATTTTTTATAATCTTTATTGTACATGTAAATAGTGACAATGGCAGTCCCATCGTGCCCATTGTAATTAGACCACCATTAAATACAATATTCTTAAAGCGAACTATTATGTACTAGCAGTATTATTAAAAGCATACAAAATCTCAGCCGGGCTACAGTTTGGCTCAGACAGAATGCTCTGCAAGATTGCAACATCCAGGAGATTTTTTTTATAAACATAAACATTAACATACCTACCTACAGGCACATACATTGCTTCTAGCAGCACACTAGGATACCCTGTGTCGTGGTAACCAGAAACAGCGACGTCACAAACATGTAAACATCCAAGACCTGGAGTTTTTTTTCTCCCCAGCCGGAGATCGAACCCGGGACCTCTCGCATGGTAAGCAGATGCGCTAACCGCTACGCCATTTATCCTATCTATACCTATCTTGAAGTTCTTTTCTTTTGCCACTGTTTCGTGTACATTCCAATTGCAAAATGGTTGAATATCCTCAACTACTCTACATTCTGTACAATTGAGAGAATCAAGTCTCCCATGAGGTAAGCGAACTTATTTGAAGGTACATGTCCACTACGCATTCTTAGTGCAACTACGATCCTTCTTTCTGTCAATGTTGGTTTTTCATTCTTTTATCGAATAAAAAACCACCATCTACGACTATACAGAATCCACCTCCGACTTTTTTCATCATGTTTTAGACTAGACAAACAGATTGGTAATCTTATTGTTAACCGTATATAGAAACACTCTGTAACTAAGAACCGTTTCTTCAATTTCGATAATTAAACCACTCCTAAAAACAAAAGCTTAATATTTTCCATAGATATAGTTATTTTATACAACTTTGAAGCTTCGTACGGTCCATTCGTATGAGCAATTAAAAATAATAAGAGTTCAAATTATATTTAATATTTATTATCGGTACTGCTAGAACGGTTTTCTTGCTCTTCCTTCTTTACGCAACGCTCTGCATGTGGTAAGGCAGTCGATATTGTGAGGATGTTTCTTGAGGAAACCTGAGAGTCTAAGGACCGATTTCTGAATTGAGAATTTTTCTGAGTAAATACTTAACTGTAGTGCTGTCGCGACAAATTTCTCAGAATAGAGCGTGACAGAACGTTACTTAAGTACCTATTTAGGTACTTAGTGAAAATTGTCCACTCAAAAAATGGCCCTGAGATGGACAATATGGACATTCACAAGCATCAGCGCTTGAAGGGCACCCGTGGTGATTAAGCCCGTGTCGCTATCGCTATATCTCTTTATGAGGAAACCTGTGCTCCCCAATGGCATGATTACGGTTTTATTGGTCGCTAACTATAACTTATAATACAAAACAGCACGAGATTGTTGAACTAAAGTCCGTTTATTAATTCGATGCAAAAAAAATATAAGGCGGTGTTACCACTATAAAACATATAGGTTTACTCGGTAGATATATTTTACCCTGAAGACAAGACTCATGTATCCAAAATTATTATCACATCAAATACATTAAAATTTAATTAGGTACTCATAAGAGCAAAGTCTAAGAATAAACGCTTACGTAGCACACATAATTTACTTGGACGCAAAATGGGGTTAATTGGTTTTTACGTACTAGCAACACTCAGAGCCCGCTGAGAAATGACATGTCAACGTGACAGTTTTTTTTTTGCGTTGAATTAAAAAACAGAGTTTAGTGTAAGGAGGCTTTTTGTCAGCTGTATTTAATGAGAGGCGTGCGTATTGTTTGATTTCATAATTATATTGGACTCTATGAATATGGATTACACATGTAGCTATCCTAAATGGGGCTAGACGGTGTCTAGTATTCATACAAAGTTATTATTAAAATTCCTTATTGTAATAAAACAAGGTTTTGCACATGACGAGCTTAGTGCACTCTTGACGGCATTATTTACTAGTAAACCTAAGTGTCGAAAACATCATTAGCATTAGCATTAGCAACATACAACGTAGTGCTCACACAATGTTCGGACAATTGCCCTAGTATTATGTACTTATGAGACTGCTGTAAAGTTATTGTCGTAGGTATGTGAAGCAGGCGGGATGGCCTGTAAGGGATGAACAATATGAACATTGATGTCATATAATTACCTTCTAAAAAATTCTATATTATGACATTTTACATATTATTTTAATTTAATTTAATTTTTGCATGCCTAAGAAGGTGAATTGTGAAGAAACTTATTTTTTAATACCAGCATAATATACCACTTTTCGTGCAAATAAACAATTTCTTTTCATTTCACTTCAACAAATGTTCGAGGTATAATGAATGTCGATGAAGCGAAAGTGATTTGTCAGGATCGCGGCAAGTGGCAGTCCCTGGTCTCTACCTACCTCTCCGGGATACAGGCGTGTTTATGTTTGTATGTGAATCAGGCCTTTAGAGAGAAAAATAGAAAAGTCATCTAAAACAGGGTCGAGAGAAGCCGAAATAATGTCATCTCTGTATTGGCTAAATTGCACGTAACAATGTGTCGTCAGATATACTATGCAGCTGTCATTTTTGTCGTTTGGTGCGGTTAGTTTCTAAAGTACCTTTTGTTGGTAACACTCACATACTGCACAATGCCTTAACTTCAGGTTAAAATGTGTTTCTGCAAGCGTTGGCTACTTCACTAGAACTCTAATAAGATTACTAAGCACTGCAATGATAGTAAGGTCCGCATAACACAATTACTTATCTTGGCTCGAATCTAGGATGTGGCATTACGGCCTTACTAATAAAGGTTATGAGCTGTGTATAAGCCGTTATGCGAGGTCTGACAATGTGGTTATTTGTACGCTAAATGCGATTAAACCAGTATAAATTGATATACGTCAAATAGTTATTCAGAGTGTATAGCTTATTATTAGTAAGGCCGTAAATGAATAATCGTTTTTAATCGTCCTAAAATTTTTAGGACGATCACGCAGTGATAGTAAATAGTTTGATTGGTGAAAACGAACATTATTATGCCCGCAGTTATTTATGTTTTTAACTATATTTGATTGATTTACATTCGATAAAGAAAAAAAACAGCCTTCAAAATACGGAACTATTTCCAAATTTTATCACTAGGTGGCGCTGACGGTATTCTGTATGGTGGCCCTGATGTGTCCATAAAGCTTCGCAAAATTAAGAGTTCAATGATTTTCTCATAAATATATCCAGTCAATAGGTCTTAACCTTAACCAAAATTTATATGGGACCTCTTAGGTACCTACCTTCTATCAACAGACGAATAACATACAAAACATATACCTACATGTAGAGTAAAGAAGAACCTGCTTCTTTTATTGAAGTCTGTTAAAATAATGTGACATAAGACGACCGTGCTGAGAACTTGTAGCATAAAATCAACTATCCACTTATAAACCTTCTTGAATCCGTAAAATGTTTTTTTGTTACATTATAAAAACAATTATTGTGAAAATGTTGGCCGGCGATTAAACGAAAGTAATTCGTTAAGTAATTCTCTAGGACAAATCGCAATCCCTGGAAGTCGTAAAGCAAATGGCAATCGCTTTGGCACTGTAAGGTCACTACGAAAGCGCTACAAGGAAGGTATAACCATGAAAATGGTGCAATAATTTTCTAACATTTCACTGACGTTGTTGCCGAGAATTTCAGTCATCCTGTAGTAGTACTTTGTGGCTACAATGGAAGTTCGAGGCCTTCGTCTTCGTCATAGTGCAAGTTCCTCATACTAAGTTCTCATTGCTCTAGTGGTTAACATGCTTGTCTACAAAAACACAGGTGGTTGGTTCGTTTCCCACTGGAGACCGCGCTACTTGATCTGTGCAATTGGCTTCAGTCTGAGTTCCTTACCTTCTATGTTTACCATTTCTAATATTAAAATTAAAAGTAAGGTAAACGTACAGCATGGTAACTAAATAAATAATAAAGACATAACAAATGAAAACCAGTTTCTTGTGCGCACCGTTTTTGAACATCAAGAGAATTAGCCTCCTTAACTTTTCAACAAGTGCTTCAAAGAACATAAATCTTTATTACTCCAGAAGTTTACTCGACATGCAACGAAAAGTGGTTATGTAGTGCTGCGAGTCTGGTTGCATTTTGTTCCAATTTCACGTAAATTTTACTCAATATTGTCATTAACCGGAGTTATTAACAAGAAATAAATAATGCTTCATTGTCAAACGCACTCAAAAACAAATTAGTTTTTGTTTTTTATTGTAAATCAATGTTTATTATATCAAGTTTATTAGTAGTATGTGTTTTACGAGTTCTTACGAGTACTTAGTAGGTATGTGTAGTTTGGCCTGCAACTCTCCATTGTCATCGAAGAAGTTGCTTTCAGCAATAAGGCCGGCAATTGTTCTGTATGCAAATGTTATCCATAAAGTATACCATATCTCTTATCTTACTTAGGGAAATTATGAATTCAGAAACTGGCAGTATATGTAAGTTTTTCGTTTGAGCAGTGGTAATGTATGGCGGCTGTTGGTCTACATGTGAGTTCACCACCCGAGGCTGTAATACCCATTATGCAGTTGATTGATGGGCGAACGGGTGTGTTATATAAAAAAAATGTTTGCTCGTAATCTTTAGCAGATGCCTAACTACCACTAGTACAATCATTTATTTACTATGTAACTATGTCACTGTTACGAGCAAATTACTGTTGTAACCCCAATTCAATTCTGCTTGTTCCTTAACAAGCAGAATAGGAGCAGGACAGCTGATCAAAGAGATATAATAATTTTGAATGTTCGTGATAAATTATACGTAAGTATATGTCGAATCGCTCGTAGCCTGGGCTGCCTGAGTGATCTTAAACGATCACTAAGGTTAAGCAACATACGGCGCGTTCAGTCCATGGATGGGTCACCGTCTATGACTAACGCTAGTGGCATTTTTCCGAGCGGTTATGTGCTTCGCAAGGCACGGTAAGCAGTTGGTGCCGGCTGCCGTCGATAGATGGCAGTTGTTAGGCCAAGTCAGAGGCCTTAGGGCGGCTTGAAAACTTCTGACAGTAAGATCAGCCACTAGTCTTACAAGCCTCCACCAATCCGGACTTGGCTCCCGTGGTAGAGTATGGCCTATACCTTCCTCAGGAAAGAGACTCGTGCCCCTCGGTGGGGACATGATGGGTTGATGGTGATGATATGTAGGATACCGTAAGAGAAATCGCGCTTTAAAATACTAAATAGCTACTAACTGTCATGACTCTGAAGAATATTTATATAACTCGACCACCATGAAGATATCTCGTTATTATTATATAATTATTAGTGACTAGACGTTAAGGTGCCAAAGGTAACGGGTTCGAGTCCCACAGGGGGACGCCGTACATTTGTACAAATGGCTTCAGTCTGGATGTATTTCCGTGTTGTCTGGGACCAGAATAAGTGATTGTGTTTTGTGGAAGCTACCTATTTATTTCGTTATTTGGACATAGTTTAGTAAAAAGGTTCCAACTCACACTAAGGACCGAATTCTGAATTGAAAGCTCTTTTGTAAATAAATTTTACGAGACAGCACTACAGTTAAGTAATTACTTAGCGAAATTCTCAATTTAGAAATTGGCCCTAAATGAGTTTCGAGATATTCGAGTTTTTAGGTTTAAGCTGATTTACGCTCGCCATACATGTGGGTTGGAATACCATGTGCATAACTTTGCACATACTCATCGTCATCATCATCATCATCATCATCATCAGGCTATTTTAGTCCACTGCTGGACATAGCCCTCCCCTAATGAGCGCCATAGCGCCCTGTCTTCAGCTTGCCTCATCCAGCATCTGCCTGCAGTCCTTCGCAGATCGTCATCCCACCTGGTTAGAGGGCGTCCTACACTACGTTTGCCGAGTCGCGGTCTCCACTCAAGAACACGTTTACCCCAGCGTATTACCCGTTTACCCAACCTTTGTATTAATCCATTTATACATTTACGAAACATTCCTCGAATTCAGTTGATATAGCCATTCTCTTTGCACAGTTCTATTTAAACTGTATTGGAGGAATATTGTAGAGGTATCCTGTTAATCTGCTAATACCGTTAATGGCGATGTACACACGTATTTCTATGTTTACCTAATCATATTTTCACGTAGTTAATTACGGTAAGTTAAATTGCTGTTAGCAAAAAGGCCACACAAGGTACTTTTTTTAATTGTAACTTTTATTTAGGTCTTGTGTACAATCATAGCAGAGCTAAGGTACCTATCTAAGGTAAGAAATCTTATCTTAAATTAATGAAACCCAAATTAGACTACATTTGAGCTTCCTCAGATCGTTTTGGCGAAGCCAATTGACCTTAACTCTTCACTGGTTGAGTAATAACAGAATGTACAGGGTTACTTAAAAAATGTGCAATTCCGCCAAGATGTATATTCCACTTCAATTAGGGTTTGTGGTTAACAAGAACTTTCGTTTTATGACATTAAGTGATCTTGAAAATGTTTTATGACTATTTGCAATTACTAGAAAACTATTATAATTTGGTGGGAAAACAAATCGCAATATGTTTTTAATTACTAAAGTATGTAATTTAATTTTTCGCAATTTTTAAAAGTTATATACCGAAAAAAAAGGTTTTAGTTTTTGTATTATTATTTGTTTTTGTTTTGTAAATATTATCTCCATTTCAGAATTTATCATGTTACATAATAAACTACTCCTACGGTTGTAAACTTTTAGTCCGGATCTACTTACGGGTGTTGTTATATCGGAAGAGTTTACAATGTGTTGTGCTTACGAAAGTTTTAGTTCAAAAATACTCCTACGGTTCATTATAAACAATAATAATTACACGTTGCGGAAATTACATTTTTAATTATTAAATATTTGTGCATCTTTAATAATATAATTGCACACAAAACATTAACATGTACAAAGGCGAGCTTGCCTCTGTAAGAAATTTTTTCGTGTGTTTTTACACCATTGACGCCTATACCTTGATTTTTAATTAGGTGGACTAAACTGACAGTACAAAAAGCTCTTATTTTTTTTAAATGTTGCCAGAGCAAGATCGTAGTTATGTGACTTGATGTGTTCATTAAATGTTCGATTTCATTCAATCATTCACTCTTCAATTTTATTTCCTTTATTTGGGGAAAATAATTTAACTTAATCCCAATCATTAAATACCTACCAATTACACAAACATACCTACATCTGAAAAACCCACAAACTTTAGGAAATATTTCGTTTAAGTAACGAGATGACAAACCGACTAGACATATAATATCCACTTTTTTTTCATAAGGTTTAGATGATAACTCTGTAGTTAAAAGTTTTCAACAAATAATATTTTGGCTAGTGATAGATTCGTATACCATATTGTGTCGTGTCTACTATGTACAGTATCTTCTTTATATAGTAGGTATTTATTGGTCACATTGTAACACCTCAGCCTTTAACGCTTGAATAATAAAGTTTTGCCTTCAAAACATACTTTATTTTTCATTATATCTTGAAGGATCAATACAAAAGTATCATGGCTGGGTTCCTCATCACAAATTAAAAACAAAAAATTAATTTATAAACCTAATAGCCAGTGAATCTAACGACATAATATGCGACTTAGACAATAATCCACATGTGCCATCTAGGAAAAAGGAGAAAGCTGTTTTCTCAATGTAGAATTACAGCTTTCATTATTGTATCGACCACATGTTTTTGTTCAGTTTTTTTTTTTTTCATATTATTTAATTGATTTTCCATTTCAATAAATTTATTAGCTAAGCAAAACGAAGCTTGCACCAAAATCTTTAAACGTGTTTAGTTGCTAATTTTATTTTAATGTGAAGTCTTTGTATAGTTTGACAATACAAAGCGCTAACGCATTTTAAAATCGAGGTGCAATTAGTCCTAAGACTTTAAAAGTGATTAAAATTTTAAATCTATTTTTTATTTTATTTTTTCCTATTCCAAAACAGAAAGGAATGAATATGGTATGTCTGTCATGTTGTTAAGTTATAAAATAAAAATAAAATAAATAAACTCACGCCTGTTTTCCCCGAGGGGGTAGGCAGAGGCACCAATAACTCGAACTGGGCCCACGTTTTGCCGAGTTTATTAGGTCCCAAACGTGCAAGTGGCAAGCCTGTCGCCGTTATCCGGGCGCAATTTATCAGCGAATGGTGTTGCTGTACAAACAAACAAATGTACGTAACTAAAAGTCATTGGTACATGCGTGGTTCGAACCCAGACCCTCATGATCGAGAAGCAAGGGTCAACCCCCACCGACCACCGCTCTAAAGTTATAAATGTATAATTTTATCACGAAATCCTCTAACTTAAGTATAATTTAATTTTACAGTTTATTCTATCTAATCAGCCCGTAAATAGAGCCCACTGTTGGGCATAGGACTCTTCTCTTTCACGCCAACCCATCCGGTCCGGTATCTCCCAGCCGCTTTCAGAATGTCGTCGGCCCATCGGGCTGGTGGTCTGCCCACCGACCGTCGACCCGTTCTTGGCCACCACTCAGTGGCTTAGTCCACCGGCCGTCTCCCCGCCTAACCAAATGTCCCGCCTATCTCCATTTCAGCTTAGTAATTCGTGTGCGTACGTAGAGTTTATAATATAATTTAATTTGTTTATTGTAGTGTAAAACAGGTAACGAACAATCAATATGACATACAGAGAGAGATAAGATAAGATAAGATATAAGAATATTAAGAGAGCTTAATAGAGTAGATCTAGAATGTCACCTAAAGCATACACACACGTGAGATCAGGATAATGTAAACAGGCTTACATAACCAGACGACGTTTTAAACTTATCTACAGTAGCGGATTTACCCTAAGGCCCAGTAGGCCCGAGCCTAGAGCGGCAGATATTAGGGGCGGCAAATCGTGACAAAAAATCACTGATGATAGCAAGAAATTACTCAAATGCAAAGCATCTAAATATTTAAAAGGCTGTGCATATTTATGGCGGGCCGCACTGCACTGCAACGAATAGCAATTTTTATAGGTATGCGCCACTAAATTCATTATGCACCTAGTATACCGTAAATTCATTATGTACCTAGTCTATATGATAGGTGCTGCGTGCTGTGCTCAGAATGGGGCGGCACATGGCCTGGGGCCTAGAGCGGCCAAGACTGCAAATCCGCCACTGCTTATCTAGCCTCAGATTTAACAAATTTTTTTAAACATTTTTAACTAATTTGAACAAATTTAAAGGTTTAGGAATATGGTTAAAGAATTACCAAAACTAAATCTTAAATCACTCAGGGCCGGGCGAGCGAGTTACATTACATACACCAGTCTGCAATTGAATGAACGAATGATTGAATGAAAATATTTATTATTCGATCACTCTGAGCACAACACTATTTTTTATTTTCTCTTACATGGCAACCCACCAACTGTCAGTTTAGTCCACCTAATTAAAAATCAGAGTATAGAAGGTTTGATATGTGTGCGCGCGTAGTCTTGAAGCGGTAATGAAAGTAAATCGCTACGTGCATGCAGTTGTCATTGTACTATAACGCATTAACAGAATCTAAGTATTGCTTGTCCTTCTTCACAGATTACAATCATTCTTCAACTGATCCCTCTGATCATTCTCTGTATCGCGCGTTGTCTGTAAATACCGAAATAAAGTACTTTGTGCTTTATAACTCTAGTTTTCATTACTTCATATTGCAACGACCTTGCACTCAGACCTTACATTATAATAACATTACTTGTACGTATTCTAATTGCGAAAAATCGTTAACTCATCAGGCTATGTGGTAATTCGAGCAACATTCGCCACTGTAACGTGATGAGGTTCGTACATCGATGCGCTTCGCTTGCTCTTGGCCTTCGATGTTGCTAATGAAATCACAATGCAATAACTGTTAACTGTAAACTTTTAGTCCGGATTTACTTACGGGTGTTGTTATATCGGAAGTGTCCGACCAGGTTTCGCTCCGATTCGCAGAGCTTAATCATGGTGAGCAGAGACGAAGCTCGCGTCGTCGGTTGCTCGTCTCACCGACGACGCGAGCTCCGTCTCTGCTCACCATGATTAAGCTCTGCGAATCGGAGCGAAACCTGGTCGGACACTTCCGATATAACAACACCCGTAAGTAAATCCGGACTAAAAGTTTACAATGTGTTGTGCTTACGAAAGTTTTAGTTCAAAAACTGTTAACTGACTTGATGAATGCTGTTACATATAAAGGCAGGCTCTTTTATAACTTAGGGCAATGTATAAGGTTCTAAGATTCCTCAGATTCCTAATGTTACATCGAACGCAGTTTAAAAAAAAACCGGGTTTAGTACTCGCAGGTTATTCTGAACCTTTCCCGAATTTCGAAGACACTTGTTATGATTTAATTACAAATGTATAGTATTCAGATTTTGTCCTGTTTTTATAGTCATCATCATTCGGCCACAAGAAGTCCACTGCTGGACATAGGCCTCCTCCATGGATTTCCAAAAAGACCGGTTGGAAGCGGCTTGCATCCAGCGTCTTCCAGCCACTTGGATGAGATCTTCTGTCCATCTTGTGGCTGTTCGTCCTACGCTGGGCTTGCCGATGTGTGGTCTCAATTCAAGAACTTTTAGGCCCCATCGGCCATCAGCTCTGCGTGCTATGTGCCCCGCCCACTGCCACTTCAACTTACTAATCCGCTGGGCTACGTAGACGACTTTCGTTCGTCTACGGATCTCATCATTTCTGATTCGGTCTCGTAAAGAAAAACCGAGAATAGCCCTTTTCATAGCTCGTTGCGTGACCTTGAGCTTTCTTATGATGCCCATAGAGAGAGGCCACGTTTCAGTGGCATAAGTCATCACTGGTAAAGTTTTTTAGTACATAACTATATTATAGTTCTTTACTTACGTTTGTATAAAATATTCTCAGTCTGGGTTTATTTCCATGTTTGTGATGTCCTTTCCTGGCTACCATAGCACAGAGTATCCTAATTTGAGACCAGGCTTATTCCTCGGTGCAAACATTCATGCAAACTCACAGGGCTCAGTTGGCAGTCTATTCGAATTATCTAAAAATCAATAACCGTAGCTGTAATTGAGCAAGTACACTCGTTTCTTGTGTTCGTACAAAACGAGAATGGATGTACCGTTAGAGCGACAGCTGGTTCAAAATTATCACACAATCATGGTCGAAAATTATGTTGGTACTTAGGTAGAAAATTAAATCTTTGTTATTTTGCTTCAAGAGAGTCTCACTATCGCGCCTTGAAGTTTGAACCTTAATAGTATGGGATTAATTAAATAGGATCTTTAGAATAATTTCATAATGTTTATTAAGTTAACATTAATATTTACATTATTAAAAATTGAAATAAGTTAAAGACCGAATAGCTTATAGGTATCATTTAAAACAGCTGCACACTATATTATTGCATTGTGAAGTATTATGACAAACAAATAACTTGATTCAATTCAATTCAAATATTTTATTCATAGTCCAAACAAAGTGTTTACTTTATGAAAGTCAAAGTTGTTAATTTCACAATTAATAGATCACATGGAGAAGAAACTAACAAAGAAACTCCACATTTATTTTTTTCAAAACTGTTTTAGCTTAATTAACAAACTTTCGAAAATTAAAAGATATTACTCTTGGATGTGTTGAACACTTGACATAGTTACCTATCCTCTGATTAAATAATATTAAACTACTGTCCTTGTCTTCTAAATAATAGTTGATTTTATAATAAGCTTTTTTGCAAAGAGTGTGCTTAGTGTGCTTAAGTGTGCTTGATCAAAGATTTCGCAACGATGGACATATTTGGGGTGTCACGGGAAGGAGTTACGAATCGTGAATTAGCATCTCCGGACTCTAGTTTGGTCAAATTAACAAATAATTAATCGTTAATTGGGCAAAAAATAATCTATCGACACTAGTGTCGTGCTTAGCAACGATGTTTCAGAATGTTTATACCTTTGGCCCACCTTTCTCTAATTCGTAGTAAAGCACATAATAGCCATTATTAAAGCACATATTAGCCACTACAATCCATTGTATAGCCGAGCAACGTTTCCCGGCTATTTTAAGATTAGCCAAAGCAGTTAAGGCAATTTAGTCGGCACGAGCGACGAACAAGCTGTTATAGTGCGGTCAGGGATAAGAGACAGGCAACAAAAACTGTCTCTTGTGACCGTAAAAAAATACACAAAACTGTGCAAAAAGAGCTCTGCAACGATGGGAGACGGAGTCGTTTTCCTTTGTACAAAAAAATATTGTGTTATTGTTTGATATCTGTTCAAATTCTTTGCACTGTTTCCGCTTTTCTTCAGTAACCTATGTTGGTTTCTGGACGTGTTGCTGTAAAGGCGGTGTTTGGCTAGAATCTAGTTGGCCAAGACGCAGTCCACTGAAGGAACAAACGACGTTCGTTTGCTCCGTTTGAAATAATTTATATATTTATTAATTTACATTCGAAATATCTAGTTAGTGAATTCTTGAAAAATAGTGAATTCGTGTGGCCACCAACGTTTTGTGTTGAACTCATGGATGTTCCATCAACCCTAGGGCCGGGCAGATCCGGATTGAGCTGGTTTCACGATTTGGAGCTAGCTGGTGAGCTGCAAGGTGAGTGGAGGCTCTTCTGACTTCAAGGGCAGATATTCATCATCATCAATCTTTAATGTCTCCACCGAGGGGCACGGGTCTCTTAACTGAGGAAGGTATAGGCCATACTCCACCACAGGGGCCAAGCCCGGATTGGATGAGGCTTGTAAAACTAGTGGCTGGTCTTACTGTCAAAAGTTTTTAATCCGCCCTAAGGCCTCCGACTTGGCTTAACGACTGCCATCTATCGACGGCAGCCGGCACCAACTGCTTAGCGTGTCTTGAGAAGCACGGAACCGATCGGAAAAATGCCACTAGCGTTAGTCTTAGAACGAATTCTAATAGGGAAAGTAAACCCCTACAGTTATATTAAAGGAAAGCATGAATGGATTACAAAATAAACGGAACCAAACCAAAGACGGGACAAGCTATATATACGCCTTTATTCAATGACCTCACTATAATTTGTTGATTGTATTCCTTATCGGGCTATCTTATGCGCATTGATGCAATTGTTTACCAAAACAATGTGTTTGTAGGTAATTGCTGTTTAATGGCCTGCAATTTCATGGATTATCAAGTCTTGAGGAGGGCTTCATTTTTTATGTAGACCTACAGACTCCTTGCACCGACCGATAAAATGAGAAAGTGATTTATTTATTTATTTATCCACGTACCTACAACTATACCAACTCTAATTTACTTAATTCTTAGTGTAAAAACCGTAATAACATTTTTTGACAATGAATATAGTCTAAAGAGTAGGTACTGAAAAGTTGTTTACATTTTGTCAAAAGTTGTTAAAGCCCCAAATAAATATGGTATAGTTGAGGTGAGTTCTAATAGAAGAACTTAGTCGTAAGCTATGAAGTAAAAAAAATGCGAGAGGTCCCGGGTTCGAACCCCGACTGAGGACAAAAAAAATCCTTGGTCTTGGATGTTTACATTTTTGTGATGTCGCTGTTTCTGATTTCCACGACACAGGGTATCCTAGTGTGGGGCCAGAAAACAATGCATGTGCCTATATAGAGAGTGGTTTCATTTTAATGTAATTTAAGTCAATAAAATTATGTTAGGTTATTAGATAAGACTAGGAAGTCGTGAAAACTTTATTATTATTAATACTTTTTGAATTTAATTTAATATACAATACGGCGGACTCAATGCCGTACGCATTTTCTACCAGTCAACCGCAAGGGGTAGAAGAAAGATAAAACAGATATTTAGATTAAAAAACCGGACAAGAGCGAAACGGTTTTGCCAACCGAGGGTTCCGTGCTCGCAGTTTTTTCCAAACTTTTCAACTTAATAATTAAATTACGAATGTATGTATAGTTTCACATTTTACCTTGTATTTGTAGCATAACATGGTATTACTCGCCAAATTACATAGTTCTAAGTCAACTCGGTCGTTCCCTATGAATTTCTGTGAACGGCCTGGAGAGGGAGTTAAATTTGATGATGGGTTCAGACCAAAACAAGGGTTCAGTAAGCATACGTACCGCATATGTCACAGAACAGGGCCATCGACAAATACGGGTTCGCACTGTGTGCCATTCATACTTCCGTTTGCTTTGGTATGCACTGCACCTAGCATGAGACGTGGAAGCCTGTAGAAAAGATCCGATGGATGCGGAATCGTTTCTGGTCCGATCTGAGCCCTTAGTGCGAGTTTTTTCATTCATTTTCGATAGCGAGAGCGTTTGCAATTTGTATAGGAGTGACAGAGAGACAACTAGGTGGCGCGCTTTGTCACTCCTATAGAATATGAGTTTACGTTAACGCGATCGAGTAGTTAAAAAAACTCGCACTAAGCACACAGGGCTTTTACGAGTAAACGCGCAACCAGCGAAGGCGCTACCGGGAATGCCAATATGTCGTTTTTATACGTTTCGATGCGGGATAAATGGCTGTGTCTTTTTTAACGTCAACTTAGAAGTTTGATGTCTTCACAAAATCAAGGGACCGTAGTTTTAAGTCATCATCAACCCATTATGTCCCCATCGAGGACAAGATTGTTGATTGATAAGATAAAAGAGATAAGAATTATGATTTAAGTATTAGGTATTAATTTCAACTTCCCGAGATAAAGGGCCGGTTTCACTAAGTAAATACTTAAGTAACGTTCTATCACGCTCTTTTCTGAGAAACTTGTATGTTTGTCCTATTGTTATTTTTTTGCTGTCATTGTGTACATATATCTGTTTAAGTGTGTTTTTGTGGCAATGTCAATAAACACTTTCTTTCTTATTTTCTTTCTAACTAATCGCATCTGTATCTAAAGCTCTGTCTATACTTACCTAAATAAAATTTAGCTGTTACTTGATCAGCATGAGAAGATAAGACATTATTTAAAAAGTTGTCGGAGGATCAATGCTTTAATTTATTAATAAGTCTAGAATCTAGTTGCAAAATAAATACCTGTCTGCATTTATTAAGCGAAGGTCAAAGGAGAAACGACGAAGACACAGATCATCTATTAGATGCGACGAATATGATACGATTATTTATAATGCCGTCAAAATGCCAAGGTGACAAATGCAAAACTGATTGAGAAACCGATACATAACACAGTCAATTAATATTCTTTTAATAACATGAATGGATAAAGAGGTAAAACCAAGAACTATGCATTGTGCTTGTCATGTAATCTCTCCATTTACATACACTGTCGAGAGTAACAAAGTAATTTACCCGACTAGCAACCGAGACGACAACCGATAACGAGAATCATGTTTATTTTATTATGTGTTTTGTTTGTCTGTCTGTTCGTCGTCCATCCACATCGTTTGACCACTCGTTTCAGAAATCAGAAATCAAAATCGAAAGAGCGACGGTCAGAATCGAAAAAGCGACGTTTGGTCGCCTTTTCGTTATTTCGTTCTATGTTATGTATATTTAGTGATCAAAACCCTCCTAGACCTAAGTATACTTATAATGAAAACGGACAGTTTTCTGTAAAACTAAAGCACGATGTTCGGATGTTCTGATGAACAGAAAACATGATTGTTTCACTGTTCTAAGAGGTTAATTTATTTATTAACAACACTACACAAATTGATTGATTGGACTTTTATTTTTAGTGTAGTTGGTTTATGATTTGTGACATGTATTAATTTTTTCTTATAAAATAAATGATTTTTTTAGACTTTAACTGAAGCTCAAAACTTTCATAACTCAGGTCAAAGGTATAGTCGACAGCAACTCAACCTTCACATCGTTGAAAGTCGTCAGTACCGTAAAGGAATATCGTGCACTTATGTAATACGAGTTCCCGTTAGCATCATCTGCTAAATGTTTTCTTTTATTTATCGCAATCGGTGTCTTAGTTTTGCGAACTATTTGTTAAATAATTCAGCCGAGTGCGGGTTGTCAGAAAATTGATTCGACGTCGTCGGTCATCTTGCAGTCGTATAATTTGACACTCTGGTTTGTTCAACCTTTTATCTTTTGACAAAATAATGCTACTTTGTTTGATAAGGGGTTATGTTTTAGTAAAGGATAGTAAATATTCATCATCAGCTATTTGATGCCCGCCCACTGCAGGACATAATATAGGCCTCCCCAAAGGAGACGGGGATCTCTGGGCCCAATTGTAATAAGGTGAAATATAGTTTAAAAAAAGAGATATTTTTTTCTGATTCAAAATATAAAAAAATCTGCTCAATTCACAATCTGGTAGACGAGAAATCTTAAAAACAAGTTTATTGCACTGATGAAATAAAGTATCGATTACTGTGAATGATTTCAACAATTATTATTGAACATAAAAACACTCATATCGGATGATGGATTGTGAACAAAATCTACGGAATAAATTATTATATTGTCAATAGTTTACAATAAAAAAGAATATCAACTTTAAAATCGATTCTCGTAGATTCTCGTTTATAGATCGATTTATTACTTACGTGCTGACAGTGACAGCCCCAGACTTTATCGGGAGACGATAATGCACGTACCGCGAATGCACATCCTGAGAACGTACGCCCCGGTAATGTACAGCCATGGAATCCGTGTACATGTACGTGTACATGTACACGGATTCCCGTCCGTACGTTCTCGGGTCGTGCGCAGGGTGGGTCGTCTTTATATGGAGCGTGAGCGACAGTTCCTGATTGGTTGGAAAAAGAGGGCCACTGGTGCCACCAATCAGAAGCCGGCACTTTTTTTTAAAGCGTTGACAAAATATCACAGAAACAAAATACAAGTCTGTCTGTTTTTTTTGTAGTCTGTGCATTTTGCTCGTCATGTGTAGGTAGGCGTCACCACGTGATCTCCTCCATTTGTAAAGGTTTGAAAAACTATTTTCACCAAAGATCATCCTTCGTAAAATAGAATTGATTATAAAGATCATCCAAGATGCACCAGAAAAGAAAGTGTTGTCACTGTGGAAGGAAGCCGGACAGCATCAGTGCTTTCTACCGCTTCCCTAAACCTGGTGTAACTAATCGCAAACGGTAAATATACTTTTTCTCAAACTTACTTTATTTCACCTAATACTTCCAATGGCGCTAATTAGCATAACAATAGTTAAACACTGGCCTGGTAGTGCTCAAGACATTACAGGCAAGAGGCATTCTTGGATTTGTCGAATAAGAGAATTCATTAGAAAGTTTTTCCAGGAAATCGAGCAAACTTGGTATGATAGATAATATAATGTGTAATTACGTAGGTACATTAAAACTGTCCAACTAAAGCCATTTTTTTTTAGGTTTTCACACCATCCAATAATGGCCATTCATACTGTGAAAAACCGAACAGTTATTTGGAACCTATGCCAGGTACACTCACGTCCACGGATCCATGTGAGCAGCCCACTCAAGGTTAGTACTTATAAGGCCGGTTTCTGAGTTGAGAATTTTCACTAAGTACCTAAATACTTGAGTAACGTTCTGTCATGCTCTTTTCTGAGAAATTTGACGAGACAGCACTATTTAAGTATTTGCTTAGTGAAAATTCTCAATTCAGAATTCTGCCCTTAATATCTTTGTATTGTACTTGATACTTATGGTACTGACTTTAAAATTAAGGAGGTTCTATGTTAAGCTGTATGTATTTAGTACAGTCTTTGTTACTCTGGTTATTTTTGTTTGGAAGAAATGAAACCATACCTCATATCCATTTTGTATTAGTTCACACCAGTACTTAATTCCACTGAGTAATCCGTTTTTGGTTTTTACACAAACTGCCTACATTATATTATTATAACCACTCATTTCATAGTTATCCTATGTACTTGTACCTAAACAATATGTATTTAAAAAAAATCAGGTGACTGACATGCAAGTAATGAGATCCGACTGGAAGCGGTGGAGCCAAAATCTGTTCCGTCTAAAGTAGATTGTAATAAGAAACCGTCAGCTGTCAAGGTTAGTTAGTAACTAGTTTTTCTCATTGGTCTAGTATAGATAGTCTATTTTAACACTCGGTCCTCAACCCTTCAATTTTTTTTTCTAATAAAAATAAAAAAAATGTAACTGTCTGAAGTTCCTTTTTTTCGTGTCGGCTACAGCCAGTTTTTATCAGAAATGCTTATGTGAATTTCTTATTTATTTCAGCCCAGAGATTTCACCAAATCGAAGATTCGTACAAAGAAAGAAGATATGCTCTTTAAAAAATGCAGAAAATATGTGAAACATTTGTGTCGTCTACGCAGTCAGATCAAAAATTACTTTTCAAGTGGAGCGGTGACTGCAGATCAACTGACAGTTCTATTAAAAGAGGTAATAACTATATCAAAATTTTACTGATACATGGTAATCTTTTTATTCCTGTTAATAAGTTAATGTAACAATTTTTCTTGCGCTTGTAAAAGTGCAATATAAAAATTAAAAAGCTATGTAAAAATTACCCTTTATACTGCACACGAATGTTTTTGATAGCAGATGAATTTTTATAACAGTTTACATTTTGTAAAGGAATCTCCTTAGTTCGTATTTTATAATAATAACTGTAGTATTTGCTACCAATTTGAATTACGCTTATGTAATTTTTTTATTAATATTTTACAGGCGCTGAAGAGAAGTCCACATATTTATTGACTTTAAAGGATTTTCAAATTTTCCAAGAGATGACTGGGCAAGTGTCATGGAGCTTTTGGTGATGGTTATAAAAGCGACTTGGAAAAGAGAAAGGTTATATTGATCTTCTATTGTGCTGCATAGCATAAAAGCATTTATAAACACACTCCTACACCCTCGTTTGATATTATTTGTGTAAATAAATATCGTTAAAATTAAATGCTTCTGTTTCGCTTATTGGTACCCAAAATATTACCAAAATAGGATCATAGGGATACAAATAAAAGTACTTGGCCAGTCATATGGAATGCAAACTTTTGCCAAAGGCTAGCGGCTTTTGGCAAAAGTTTGTATTCCATATGACCGGTCAAGGATTTTTAAAATTTTTATCGGTCCCTGAAACCTGCCAAAAATTTGAATTTCCCGCCAACGCAAAGCTCGAAATTTGAATTTCCCGCTACTACAAAGTTGGTTTGGGTTACATTCGAGATGGCGCTGCTAGACGCGAAAACTGTCGCTTTTTTTTTCTATGGTGTTGACCTTCTTCTGGGGTATAGGTGTTCTGTGGTCGTGCGTTATCAGGCTGTACAAAATCGGTACAGGCGAGAATCCGTGTACAGCCATAGACACGACAGAGTGGCGCCTCGTTTCCATAAAGCGTATTTCATTCACTTCGCAGCCATTACACGCTCGATATAGTGTGTGATATGATCGAGGCTATGAGGCGCAATAGATTGATGTCTTGATCTGGCTGGATCTTACACTAGACAAGTCAATCCAAATGATCAGAGTTTAGATGTAGAGGAGCGATACATCAACCCATTATATACCCACCGAGGGGCACGGGACTTTTCCCTGAGGAACATTCATCAGTAAAAAGCCCCGTGTCCCTCGGTCCTATACCTATAGGGCATACTCTACCACGGGGGCCTAGTCCAGATAGATGGAGCCTTGTAAGACTAGTGCCTGGTCTTACTGTCAGAAGTTTTAAAGCCGCCTTAAGGCATCTGACTTTGCTTAACGACTGCCATAATCTACGGCAACCGGCACCAACAGCTGCTTAATGTGCCTTGCGAAGCACAGAACCACTCGAAAAAATGCCACTAGCGTTAGTTATAGACGGTCACCGATCCATAAACTGAACGCGCCCTATGTTGCTTAACCTTCGTGATCGCTTAAGACCACTCATCATAATCATCATCATTCAGCCACAAGAAGTCCACTGCTGGACATAGGCCTCCTCCATGGATTTCCAAAAAGACCGGTCTGAAGATCACTCAGGCAGCCAGAACTACGAGCGATACACCTATTTTAAAATAGGGAGCAGCAATAAGTAAGACCAATCCGGACTTGGCCCCCGTGGTGGAGTATGGCCTATACCTTCCTCAGGAAAGAGACCCGTGCCCCTCGGTGGGGACATAATGGGTTGATGATGAATAGGTAAGTACCTAGTATGAAGTAACGCCTACCTTACGTCTCACTGTAGGGCACAGGTCTTCTCACAGAGAGAGTATACCTACTTTCTTATAATAAGGAAAGTAAAAGAAAGCTTTACTGGGAAAACTGCATTGTCTAATTGGCTCTTTCTTGTGATGTATGTAATGTAACATTGACTGCTGGCGTTACGAATACCATCCGTCGGCAAGAAACTGGAAGCGTCAGATACCTACCACTGTGTCATAGAAGTATTTGTTGCCTAGTATCGTAGGTAACGAGAGTATAACAGACGGGTATTTTAATTCAGGCGCTGCGAACGGCTTAGTTTAACATGACTATGGACACACCAGCAACGTGATGTGGAACTTATGGAAGCTTGCTTCAATCTCTGTTTTTACACCAAAAACACTGCATCTAGCTAGATTATCGAATTCAATTCAACTCTGCTTGACTGCACTGATTGTCCAGTACAATTTCGCTATGTTGATTATCGATTCTGAAACAAAGCCTTTACATTTATTCAGAAATTTTATTCCGTATTCCCCAAATGTCAAAAAGTCCTGATATGTAGTGAAATTAATTTCTAAACGAATCCCAAAAGTAATACACACTCCACACTCACACATTCCAGTAAAACGCGCAAAACCTATGATGTGAACAACGTAGTGATTGTATTCTCTGTGATGTGAACGAGGCACCGAATGGTCACCGAGTCCAGGGCTGTACGTTCCCGTCCGTGCATTCCCGGTATGGACCGGGAATGCACGGACGGGAATGTACAGGCAGGAATGCACATCCCGATAATTGGTGTCATTTGGGCACGAATTCCCGGGCTGTACATTCTGGTGCCGTACATTCTCGGTCCGTGCAATATAGTGACCCTTTCAATCTATGATCATGATCACCGGATTACCTACTCGTCTTGTATCGGTTATTGTTTGCTTATTTCAATTATATTCATCGACCAGTGCTTTCTCTCTACGGACTTCTAGTATATTGTTTAACTTGGACGACTGTGGCATTCCGACTAATCGATGTAATTACACTGGGCCGACGAGTTTTAGAGGATGAAATGACACAAATCCTTGTATTCCCTGTCTTTTAACCTATTTGTGAGTTTCGTTACATTTTCCCACTAAATACAATAAGAACTACAATTAGTGTAATAAATAATCATATTTATAAAATCAGCTGTTAATTAAGTATAGGTTATTGTCGATTTGTTGCATAGCCTCACTTTTACTAAATCTCTTTTAACTTTGCTCTCAGATTGCTAAAATCCGCAAAATTTTCAAAGATGGTGTGACAATATATAAGCTGTTTATTGACACCACTCTCGTCTTTTACATCTGGGCCCAAGAATGTATGAAAGCGTTTCCGTCTCCTTTCCCGGTCTTAGCAGGCCTGTTTCACTACGCGTGTTGGTATCGAACGCTTACGTACATGCGGCCACCTCGCCGGAATGGCAAATAGGTAGGAATCAAAGTTAATATGTTCAAAGTTAGTATGAAACTTTGCCATTTTTGAAGTTATTCGAATAAAATTTGGTACGAAGGTTCTTCATTTAAAATTATGAAACAAGTGTAAAATAGTTTTTAAAAAATCATCCCTTAAGGGGGAAAAAAGGAGGTGCAATTTAGTATGAAACTTTGCCGTTGGCGCCGGGTTGCGAAGTTAGTATGAAAGCTCTTTCGCTTGCGCTAAAAGTACCCTTATCTTATTTGCAAACACTTACTCAACTAAAGCCCACGCGGACGTAGTCGCGGGCAACAGCTAGTCTCTAATAAAAACGTAGCGATTCTCTACAAAATATTTAAATTCATACAAGACGGCTGTGCCAGCCAGTTCCTAAAGAGGAATCGCTACAGTACTAATAGTACGCAAAGGTACTGTAACTTTATTAGTGGTAATGTATGATTACTATTGAGGCAGAAATACCTTCCTTAGAAGAGATAAGACACATTTGTTCTTCTTCTTTTCTCACTTCCTTATATCTATTTTAATTGTTAATTAATTAATAATATACGCTTTTAATGTCAATTTGCGTGATTATTGTACAATTTATGCAGATCTGTAAAAATAAAGATTGTATGGCCCTATTAATAATATTGTATTGTAAAATTGATTTTCAAAAGTGATTATCTAAGGCCGATTTATATTTGAGCAATGGTATTTCTAAAAATAAGTCGGTTTTCCGTCGTGAAAGTTATGTCACCCACGTCTAGACAAATTGCACTTTGTCGGTTGACGACATCGTTAGAAAACCAAATTGAAACACTTTGCATAGTGTACGGCTATTTATTAAATGATCCTATAAATCTTTGACGCGGTGACTTAGAATAATTTTATATCTAGATTTATTTAAATTAATTAGATGACAAATCTAAAATTTTCTCTCGACGCACGTATTTCTGCCTCATTGACATTTATCGCTGTCTTATTTATTATTGTTACACAATATGTTATAAAATTCATTCTTGAAAGATATCTATCGGATCGTAGCAAGTGGGAGATCCTGCTGCCTCTATATATTCATTCTTGAATAGTTTTTAAGGTGGATTTTGTCATTTATCTGCGTCGTTTCATTTAACTAAATAATTATCTTAGACACCTACCCACAAGATCTACATAAACTTTACATGATCAGAGCTGTATAATGTTGAATCAGCTGCGTTTTGCAGCAACGGATGCACATCGCGACAAAACTATGTAAATTGTTAATTGATTTGTGTCCTTTTTTATGTATTCCGCTCATTTGTGTTTAGTATTGCTATTGTGTGTGACTGTTGATGCAATGAATGCTTCTCTTTCTTGCTTTACTAATTTTTCATTTAACTTGTGTCCTCAGTGTGTCGCGTTTTCTCTACGCTGCATACTCTCTTAACTCTTTGAAAGCTTTAATTACATATGTTGACTACAGTCTACAAATCTTAAGTAATGAGCCGTATTCAGAAGAACTAAAAAAAAATATTACGGCTGTCAAAGGAATGCAATTTTGGACCTCAGCCCAATAGCCATGTGTGATACATGTTAGAATAGGCCTCAGCGAGCTGAGCAAAAGTTGCTATGACGCCAACAGCCAAATGTTTGTCCTTCCGGAGTTATATTGTATTGAAAAAAAAAACTAACATTTTCAATAAAATATAACTCCGAAACGACAAACATTTGGTTTTGGCGTCATAGTAACTTTTGTTCAGCTTGCTGAGACGTATTTTATGATGTATCACACGTAGCTATTGGGCTGAGGTCCAAAATTGCATTCCTTTGACAGACGTAATATATTTTTTTTAGTTCTTCTGAAAACGGCTCATTAAAACCTTTAGATAAAAATACTTATCAAATGAAGAAAGAGATGCAACTCCTATAACAGTGACGCAATTAACTCGGGCCATTTCCATAATAAATCCGTGTAGAGACACGCCGCGCGGACAGGGCACTTTCGCTTTGCGTTTTATTGCCTTATTTACATAGTTACTAAAATGTTTAGCCGCAAAATCAACGAGTGGAAAGACTCCGAAGGTCTACTCTTCTAGAGTGAATAGCGCATCAAACAGCTAACGCTAAAATAGTACCACATTCCCTCATATATAATTACTATTAGTATTACCCTATTATTGTTTTACAATTACTGTTATTGTTGTATCATCATCATCATCAACCAATCATGTCCCCACCGAGGGGCACGGGTCTCTTCCCTGAGGAAGGTATAGGCCATTTTCCACCACGGGGGCCAAGTCCGGATTGGTGGACGCTTGTAAGACTAGTGGCTGGTCTTACTGTCAGAAGTTTTCAAGCAGCCCTAAGGCCTCTGACTTGGCTTAACGACTGCCATCTATCGACGGCAGCCGGCACCAACTGCTTAACGTGCCTTGCGAAGCAAGGAATCGCTCGGTAAAATGCCACTAGCGTTAGTCATAGACGGTGACCCATCCATGGACTGAACGCGCCGTATGTTGCTTAACCTTAGTGACCGTTTAAGATCACTCCGGCAGCCCCGGTTACGAGCTCTTATACAATTACTATTAATATATATTACCCTATTATTGTTTTAATATATATTACCCTATTATTGTTTTAATATATATTACCCTATTATTGTTTTACAATGACTGTTATTCTTGTACAATTATTAACTGTTGTAAAATTTCTACTGTATGTAATGTTTCTAATTGTAAGCTTTATGAGTTGATTTTCTACGTTACGGACGATTTTGCTTATTGAGTTGATGAGCTGTACATTCGAAGCTCATCAACTCAAAATAATCAATGCGTTTAGTGGTGGGATGTATTGGCGAACGAGGTAGAAGCGTAATCACTTTCAGAAAATAATTGTTCTAAAGGATCTTTAACGAGAATCTCCAGAAATGAGAATGAGGATCAGAATCAAGGACCATTCCTCATTTTGAGGATTCCAGAATGAGGCCTCGATGATCTTTGATGATCCGATGTTTGTTGCTCAATAAATGTCTATATCTTTATCTTATCTTAATAACTCGTGTAATAGATAGATATTTATACATAGAACTCATTGCACACCAAAGTAAAAGTACTATAAATGTGACTAGGTACTTATTATACTTTATAGCACTTGAATACGATATAGGTACTGATTCTGACTAAGTTCTTAACGCTTATCATTAGGCGTAATGTTTCAGTATAGGAGAAATTTATTATATCTAGTTCCTACGAATGTTAAATATCGGGATAATGAAGCCAGTCATTGCTTTTGCTCACAAAAAAAAAACTCGCGCCGCTCTCAAACTTGAAATAGGTATATATTTTTTGTGTTGCTATGTTAAGTTTACGTTAGTATATTGAAATGCCGAATAATATTGTCGAATATCGCATATCTGTAATCCTATGTTATCTTGTATAAAAAAAAACTTCTAGGCAATTTATATCATGTACGGAACGGTCCCGTTCCGGAATACTACATCTACTAGTTTTAGAATTATCGAAAATATCTTTTAGAGGAACTTGTGCCATTCGTTTAGTGGTGATGTATTCTATGACGCGGTAAAATACCTCACTCTGGTAAGCTCAACTATTTCGAGCAGGAACGGAAGCGGATAAACAGATTGCATCGGAAGTTTCGATATATTTTGCAAACATTTCGAATTAATTAAGCTCGACGCTCATACTTTCGAGACCACTCTTGAGTGGACTAAAAAGTTACTGTTATAATTCTACCAACGTATTATAATGTGCACAGATGAGCTATTTCTGATTTAAAAGAATTATTGAACAAAGATTTGTAACGCCATTTGATGAAATGTCAGCTACAATCTCCACAGTCCGGACATTAAAAATAGCTCTGCTTTTCAATAGCTATTTTCAAGGTTAGGACTAGTATAATATGGGCATACCGATGTCTACTGAATGTATTTTGGAAACTGCATAGAGATTGAGAATGAGAGACAAAGAAAGGGAGTGAAAGACAAGGACGCAGAAAAACAAGAGATAATTTTTCAATTGAAGATTGGAGATGACGTGTTTACCTTTCTACGAGGGTGACTATTGTAGGCATACTAAAAGTATCCTATAAGCACCAATATGGTGAAGGTGTACCAGTTGGACTTTGCAGTCGCTCGAAAAAGTGTCAAGTCTTTAGGCACTGCTTGAATCGTCCGTAACGGACGCGAATGATGATGAGGTGTACCAGTGTACCTATACTTTTAAAATTTCTTGGTTTGACGATTCGCAGTTTATTTATAAAAACTATCTCGATTGTATGAAGATGAATTTTCAAAACCCCTCGGAAAAATACTTTTGTACTCGCTTAGGTATGTTTGATAGCGTAGTCATATCCTGAAGGATTATGTGGTTCGTTCTTTTTACCACAAGACGTTGTGGTCAAGTTCCTTTATGTTCCTGTGATTATCCTTTAGAATGCACCTTGATAGAATCCTCGTGATTTGCGTTTTCGAAAGGACATTGTGCTAAATTGTGTTTCTCCTTGTTGCAGGTTATATGGGCAGGGGTTCTCGTTGTGCTGACGTCATGTTAAGTGAGAGTGGGCGTAGAGCCCAAATACCATTGAAATCGTAAGTATATTTTTCAATAGTAGAAATTAAATAATAATAATATGGAATGCCACCGTAATCATCTAATCAACATCATCATCAACCCATTATGTCCCAACCGAGGGGCACAGCTCTCTTCCCTGAGGAAGGTACAGGCCATACTCCACCACGGGGGCCAAATTCGGATTGGTGGAGCTTGTAAGACTATAGTGGCTGATCTTACTGTCAGAAGTTTTCATGCCGCCCTAAGGCCTCTGACTTGGCTTAACGACTGCCATCTATCGACGGCAGCCGGCACCAGCTGCTTAACGTGCCTTGCGAAGCACGGAACCGCTCGGAAAAATGCCACTAGCATTAGTCATAGACAGTAACCCATCCATGGACTGAACGCGCCGTATGTCGCTTAAATCTAAATAAGAACTCCTATAACAAGTTTTGCCATCGGTAAGGTACTTATTGTATACCTTCCAAGCTGCCGTCTCGATAGTCCAGAGGTCAAGACTCTCGACTAGATTGTGGGTTCAATTTCCACTGGAGGCCGCCTTGATTTGTACAAAGGCTTCCGCTTCAGTGTGTTTCCATGTTTGTGATGTCCTTGCCTGGTTATAACAGCACAGGGTAATCCAGTGTTAAACCAGGATACGTGATTGTGTCGTGTGGAACTTATAAATAGTTTATATTTTATACTATAAACTATGCGATCCAGCGTTTGAAAAATAAAACCTTGCATGGTTTAATTTAGCTAATAAATATCGCGATTAGACCCATTTAACCCTTCGGCTCGGTAGCTACCAAATTTGGTAACGGGTACTAAGAAGTGAAATTAAACCTTATAATCATTAATCGTCGTTCTAAGATCCCTTGTGTCAAGGCAACTTATCATTTGCAGAACTGAGCCAACGGGTTAATAACGCATTAAAAAGAGCGAAAGAAAACCTTAAATGAAAGTGGACAAATCTTTTATTTAAAGATGAATAGTAGGTGATAAAGATGAAAAGTCCGACGACGAATTAAAAATACGTTTATTAAAATATCATAATTGATTATAAAAATCATACGTCACTATGCGATAACTTCACCTATTTTAAGCAATGCACCAATCTTTCTCCATTCAAATTAACTATACAATATAATATGTTTAATTTGAATGGGTCTGCAGACGACACATCATCAATAACACGCATACCTAGTAACTACTCTTCTCAGTTACATTACGAGCGAATTAGCAACTAACCTGCTGTAGACTGTACAATTATCGCTACGCCAAACTAACCAAATCAACCTTTCGAGCTATAATTCAACCATCTCCACTCATAAAATACGACAAATTCTTTCTCTTCTCAAAATTCATGCATGAAATACCAATACAGTAATAATAACCCTTCAATTTTAAACTAATAACATGCTTTGTCTTACAACGCTCGCACGTGATAACCTGACCATCGGAATTTGGCCTCCTCCAGTCAATATTGACAGTAACCGAACGCTACTTTAACGCCACTAACATAGATCCTCTATGTCTGGTGCGATTCTTGTGGCTATTCAGTCCGTTGTACTTTGTGTTATCCATGGTGGTCTGGATAAAGATGCAAAAGATTGATCACCGAAGATCACCAGTAGGTGATCTTATGAACAGACTACCGTAGAAAAGGCCGCTAGCTTGGCTCAAAATGAGGCCACGACAGCAGAGTGTACCGCCTCCGTAATCTAAAACTAATTACCCCCTTGTAAATGCAATTCGATTTTCGAAAATCTGCTGGCTGGTTGGGTACGAAAGCTGATTAAGTATCAATAAAAATGTTGCATTGCGAGAAAGTTTTTTAAGTAAAGTGGTTCAATATTTTACGTTGTCTGTTCTTCATTTTGATGACTTTCCTTGAGTGAGCCGGTAACACTGTTGTAATTTACATTAAAAAATTGTACATATTAATTCTGTAAATGTAAGTTATGAAAATAAATATATAAATAAAAATAAGGAATATTCTGTCTAAGATACATAGAATCTAATGACGATGTTACTGGGCACCGGGTGATTGCGGCTTATTATGTTTTGATAAAGGTACTTAGACCATTGAAAATCACCGACTTTGACATTCACGGATGTTAGTAATAATACATTAGTTTGTAATAAATATTACATACCACAAAAACGCGTTTGACGCAAACATGAAGCAGCAGTGGTGTACAAACATCCTTCAAAAGGTATGTGGCTATCAAAGTAGCTCACATTTTTGAAAAAGTTATTGAAAGCATCAAATAGAAAAATATAATGCAAACGTAAACAAAAACCGTCTGCTAAAAAGTTGGGACGACTCTACTTACCTTTACAAATGTCTAATTACTTAAAAGTGTTTCTACTTTTGCTTGTTTTAGCTGTCAAATCGTTCCAGGTCCTGGGTTGAGTTTTTCTGAGCTGCTCAACATGTCATAACTCTTAGATAACCGGACTCGCTACAGGAACTCTAAAAAATATTAATAAACATTTTGTTATCGTTGCTGCGGAGGCATATGACTGTCAAAAGCAGATAAATACTATTTATCTAACAAACAATATTAAAAAAAAAAATCATTACATCTGGCAGCGCATTTTTAATCACACAGTAGTGCAAGTCGATTGCGAGACGCCAAATCGAATTAATGATAAGATACATAATAAATCAAGGCGGGGAAATTGTCTAATATCTGACACGAAGCTCTCACTTCGTGCTTTGCCAGTGTGAGGAATTGATTCGCTAATATCCAATGAGCTGAACCGGCTTTCGGAGTCAATTATTCAAGACAAGTGTATTAAAACGAGATTACATCTTGTAATTCTCTACTTCCTTCTTGCTGCACTGTTGCCGCGGGCACAGTTAGCGCATATTCTCACTAATATTCTGAGTGTGAAAGTTTCGATTTTTGTAACAAAATTAGAATTTGAACTGGCAAGACTGGGCACATTGAAAAATTATATCCTAGGGTCTCTTTCATAATAACTATTTATATGTAGGTATATTAAACGGGACGAATATCCATAGTTACTAGGTAAAATTAAATTTTCTTGTGGTCACGGGTAAACTGAATTGTGGAGTGCAAGTAGAGTATCCGTTTCATATCATCATTAACCCATTGTGTCCCCACTGAGGGGCACGGGTCACTTCTCTGAGGAAGGTATAGGCCACTCCACCACGAGGGCCAAGTCTGGATTGGCGGAGGCTTGTAAGACTAGTGGCTGGTCTTACCGTCAGAAGTTTTCAAGCCACTCTAAGGCCTCTGACCTCTGACTTGGCTTAACGACTGCCATCTATCGACGGCAGCCGGTACCAACTGCTTAACGTGCCTTGCGAAGCACGGAACCGCTCGGAAAAATGCCACTAGCGTTAGTCATAGACGAACACCCATCCATGCAATGAACGCGCCCTATTTTGCTTAACCTTCGTGATCGTTTTTAAGATCACTCAGGCGGCTACGAGCGATTCGTTTCATATAAACCCGTTTTACCCGTATTTAGCAAAAGTTTGTTTATTGGTTTCTTCTCCATATAATCCACTAATTCTGAAACTAACAGATTTGACGTTCATTGAGTAAAATATTTTTTTTCATAATTATACAATTTTTGTTATCATTGGGAGCCGTATTTTTTTTTCAATTTCAAGTTTCGGCCGAAGCGGCGCAGGTTCGTGAATAAGTTTTCATAAAGTGCCATAAAATAATTTGGAAGAACTTGAGAAAAAAATCTCATTATATTTAGTTTTTTTTTCGTTGTTTATGGCTTAGATTAGAAATCACGAACTCACACATTGTACTCACAAGAAAAAAAATAGGTTAAAAGCTTTACATGTAAATACATGTCTAAGCAAATAAGTATACTCTACAAAAATACAAATAGGTATAGTCTGTTAGCATTTAGAATATACCTCGAGCTCTAGAGTAGGCTTTGGTTTTCGCCGAAAGCACACGAGTGTAATACTACTTTCTGCTCTGTATAAAACTTTTCTTCACTATTTTGAAAAGTTATGTAAAGTTATAAATAACAATACAAAATAAACCTTCTCTTATTGCAATATAATCGGTTTTTGATTGCGTAGCCGAGGTATATTCTAAAAGCTAACAGACTGTACAAAGGTAATAATATCACCCAATCCAATTTCCGATTTTCTCCTAATGAAATTTTTATTCACCTCGTTCAATATGTTCGGCTCAGCTAAGTGCGTTTTCACCTTTACCGCTTAAAAAGATAGATCTTTCTTATTTTTTCAAAAAAACATATATGAGACACGGACATTATGGCCATTACTTCCATTCAATTCTTTTCAGAGAGACTTTTTGCAATCATTTACAAGTTTAGGTGCATGTAATGACTAATGACCTAACGGCATGTCATAGAAAAATATGAATTATGAGGTTAAATTAGATAGATAGAGAACACTTTATTGTACATAAAAAAGGAAATTATATTTCTTAATCTAAGAGTACAGACGGCGGCCTTATCACTAAAAGTGATCTCTTCCAGACAACCTTTGGATTTGGCAGATGTACAAAATAAGTAAAATTACATAACATAACATTTACATACAGGCACATACATTGCTTCTGGCCCCACACTAGGATACCCTGTGTCGTGGGACCCAGAAACAGCGACGTCACAAACATGTAAACATCGAAGACCTGGGTTCTTTTTTTTTTGTCCCCAGCCGGGATTCGAACCCGGGACCTCTCGCATGGTAGTCAGATGCGCTAATCTCTGCGCCACAGAGGTCGTCAAATAAATACGATTAATAATAAATTAGTATTCCGTTGGGTAGCTTTAGCCGAGATTGCGTTAACCTTAGGTACTCGTATTTATTAAATTATTATTTTATTGAATATATTTTTACTGTAACTGTGTGTGGGTGTGTGTGTGTGTTCTTTGTGTTATACGTTCTTAGTATTAGTTTTCACAATTTAAATTGTCACAATGTTAGAAGAAGCTATATGTAAAGCTATAGCTTAATATCTTAAGATTTTAGTAATGTCATAAAAAACAATATTTTTTTACTGTTGTATTAGCAGTACTACTCGCTAACTGTGAAGGAAAACCTTGTGAAGAAACTGAGTTTTTGAGGTTTTCTTCAGTGCTTTAAATAACTAATGCGCGATGGGCATGCGTGGTAATTATTATTATTAATATTATTTATTTATTAGACATAACCATTAAACCCATAATCTCTCTCTCTCACACACTCACTTACCTGTATCAAAGTTCTTAAGATACAGAAAAAAAAACTTATACAAAACAGATTTTGAATGAAAATCTCCATCTAAGTTCGTTGTGACCACTATAATATTCCACGCCCACCCGTTGTCAATTGAGCCCTAAAAATGCAGTAAATTCACAACACTCATCCTTCCATATTCCAGATGGTGACCTGCGAAGCGGAGTCCCGGCCAGGCGGGTTCCACCTGGAGGGGCGTGACTCCCCCCGACCCCGCGCCCCCTCTGTCTCCTCCCTGTCCCTCTACAAGCAGAAGATAGACGCGCTCTTCGACGACTCCCGGTCCGTGGCCAGTCTGCCGCAATGCACGCAGCACATGAGCGTCGATAGGCGTGACAGCAAGGTATACACCTGGATATACATGGGCCTCAATTCTTTTAGTGCATTGCAGTTCGATGACAGCTACACAGTCAACATTGACATTCAACAAACAGAATGCAAATTCTTTACGTTGAAATAAATTTCTGATTTCTGATCGTTTTCTGATACATTGTTCGATGACACCTGTCCGTGGTCAGTCTGCTACAGTGTAAGCAGCATAAAAACATATCTAGATAAGCGTGATAGCTGGATCTTTTTTCTCTAAGTTTACTTTTATTGCTGCAGTATTCGAAGCACAGGATTGTGATAATTGTATGTTGGCAAAGTTCCGTTTTACAGATTTTACTTGATATTTAAAAAATATATGGACTCATCTTTCATTTCAACAAAGTACACAATTTATAAATTGAATTTCACATACCTTTTCAAAACTTGTTTTGGTTTATTGGGGTGAGGGTGATATTGAACTGAGTCCCATATTAGAAAGAGTCAGCTCAGGTTCGAATGCATCAATTGTTGGTAATATAGTTGGCACGGTATCCTAGAGGCGCGGAATATTTCTTTCTATATGAAGTTTGTTTATCTTACGTTGTCATTTTTCACAGGTCAGTTCAACGCGAGAAGCCAAAGCAACAACCATTTACGAAGATGACAACGACTTCAGCCGGAATAAGCACAGCAATAAGGCCAGCAACTCAGTCCAAGACCGGATAGAAAGGATGTTTGCTGATATGGCCGGGGAATCGCATCCAAGATCTGAGAGTATCGGAATCCACGTCTTCAGCGTCCACTACTTGGGATCCACCCCACTTCACAGCAAAGTCACGAGTCTCAGTGGTCTCCAAACTCCTCTCAAAGATCTTTACTTCGCGTACAGAAGAAACTTCCGACACAAAAACGTCCTCACGGGAAGATTGGAAATCTCCAAAAGCGGGCTCAAAGTCAGGTACAAAGGGGATAAGGGTGACCTTGAACAGTTGAATCCCTTTCCAACTATAGCAGTATGGTCAGCAGTCAAGTTTGTTGTCCAGCCGTCAGAGAAAGAAATAAGTTACGCGTTCCTGCCTCTGATCACCGATCCTGATAACATCGACCGGCATGCTCTATTCAAAATTCTAGAGCCCCCGGACAAAAAGCACATCCTCTCCCACAGCGAAAACAGTCACTCACCGCTTTTCGCTGTCGTGATGAGGAAGATCGGGATCGCTAAGCAACTGGAGTGTCATGGGTTTGTATGTCAGACTTCGGAGGACGCTATCGTGATAGCGGCCACGCTATACAAATCCCTAATGTCACACATGAGTCGGCAGAGTCACACGGACAATAAGAAATTGAAGAACCGAAACGGCGTCAGCTGCATGAGCGTAGCCAGCAGTATATCACCTGATGCGCCGATTAGACCACCTAGAAAAAAGCGAAGTACTTCATCGATGAGCGGTGACAGTGATAGAGCCGACGGGTTCTCAGCGAGTGAGTCTTACCATGAGAAACCGAAACTAGAAAGGACTAAAAAGATCTCATCAGAAGGGTTACCACCTCCTCCGCCACCACCAGCCATCCCACCTGCAGAGGCAAAGAGAATAACAGTCGAGGAAGTAAAAGCGAAACTTGATTCAATAACACATAACGACACAAGTGGCAGTGACACACAGAAATCAAAAAAATCGCTCGCAAAAGAATCTCTTAGTTCAATGAAAGCGTTGCCGAGGCCAAAAATCATACCGTCACAAAAAAGCGGTGAATCATCAACGAGAAGTAAAATATCAGAGAAGATCGAACTTTTTAGAGAGTTGGAAAGACGAAGGAGTTTACAAAGGCCCCCCAATTTGCCTCCTCCGATACCTATGAAGCCACCTTCGGAGCCTCCGCCGGACCCTCCTTCAAGTGAAACCTTGCGAAGAAACCACAGTGGACGAAAATCTCTAACTGACTCTGGAGATATTCTTACAAAAGTGGCGATACCGAGATCCGGTAGTTTTCTCAACGCAGGCGGACTTACACGGTACAAGTCAATTGGCCATAGGTATGTACATCATTAGTAGTTACGTGCAATTAAAACCATGTTTTTTTAATCGCCAATGATCCAACAAATTCTTTTGATGCACGAGTGAGTCTGGCCAATTTGAAGATAGCATTTCGTTTTTAACATCTCAACACCATGCCTTACATACGTTTCACGTTTCCTTGAGTAACACTTCATTTCACCGACTTCACGCCAGTGAAGATATAAAATAGCTCAGTAATGAGAGAATAAGCGCGCTCGGTCGGGTGTTTCGACGCATCGCATGCGCATAATCGTAGCAACCGCCTCTGCAGCATTCCTCATATTTAGTACCTAGAACGAACTAAAATGTTTTCTTCTGGTTTTTCGAGAAGCCGTCATTCCCCATAGTCTTCTACGAAATCTTTGCATGATCTTCATTAATTAACATTTTATTTCTTTCATTTCACAGAAATAATGGGAAAAAAGGAGGCGGCTCACCATTAGGGTTCAACGAACTATTCAACGAATTCAAGGTGCAAGAGAACTTGCATTCTATGGATGACATACTGAATGCCATCATAGACGCCGAAGGCATGTCCTTCAACGATCTCAAACCGATTTATAAAGAATTCCTATTAAAACTCGCTGTGACACTAACAAAGGACGAAATATTCCAACACAGCAAAGCAATCATGAAGAAACAAAAGAAGAAGATACTAAGGAGAAATAGTACATTCCAGAACAAGCGAAGAAAGATCTTCAAGGGTGCAAGCGGCCTGCGGATGGTTTTTCGTCTGCCTTTTGGCAAAGAAGTGCGAAAAAAAGAAAAGCAAAAACTCCAAAGCTCATTCGACTTTCACACTACCAAGACACTCAACAAAGAGAATGCCACAGAGAGTTCAGTTTCCACGTCCAGCTACGACCTTAGACAGTTCAGACCGAAGGATCCACCTTTACCACCACCTAAAAGACAAACTATGAGAACTAGAAAATCCAAGCGATCTGACAAAGTGGTGCATGTATCAAAACGAAATGGAAAAGTGTCAAGACCTGGTGAACGAACATCGACATCTGAAGACTCCGATTTCTTGACCTTAAGTAACCGCCTCGGATGCCAGAATAGAAATAGTTCAAGCGGGTACGTGTCTTGTTCAGAATGTGAATCGGATGGATGTATCGACAGGTGTTATTGTTCTTTGAAAGGGAACTGTAAGAATAAATGTTACTGCTCTGCAATAGATCTCAAGAAAGCATCATCAAAAACTGGATTGCTAAGTAAAAGCAAAAGTTGCAAGGATTGCACAAACAGGTAAATGTTTCAGTTAGATTAAAAAATAGCTAAAATGTTGCAAAATTTCTCCACTTTCATTTGCCACTTCTTTTTATATTTCATTTAACTCTAATAGAAGATTCGCATCTGCGCAAAGTGATTGTATGGATTTAATTGCACGTACGATACTTGCTCTAATAGCCTCCATAGGAATTTCTTCCTTGTTTGTTATTGTTTACGGCTTATTATCATCTGTTAGCATTTTTCTAGTAGAAATTAAATGTGTGTGGTGTTTATCAGAGCATGGCACGTCCGCGGCTTGAGACGCGGCGTGAGTAACTGAGTCAAATTAAAAATTATTTACAGTTGACTCTGCATTCGTAATTTCACTGGTTTGTGTAGAGCAATTATTGGCTTTTTTATTTGAGCTCTCATTAGCGGCCATATGCTTGAGAATAGCTTATTTCTGCGCGTATTTGTATCATTATTTATTAACGCATCAGTCTTTAACTCTTCTATTTTCTCTTTATCTCGTAATTAGCGGCTATTCTTGTAACATCAATAGGAATAATTAAAATTCACTGACTCATCACCGCTATCTACTTACATTTATCAAGGCGACTGCATAATCATCTCGTGAATCACTAACCATAATACACACAATACACGCGTTTCTTTTGTATCATGAATAATAGGTGTGATTCATCTTATCAAACTGTTTATATTTTTTACCTTAACTTTGTTTGACTACGGAGGTTGAAAAAAAGAGATGCCTTACTTTAAAAAAAAACTGTTCTGGCCAGTATTATACCAAATGCTCAACACGACCTCTTTCGTTTCCAGAGAGGTTTACGATGGTGACTTCAGCTACTGTTCCTGCGACTCGGAAAGCTGCGCCGACAGCAACAAATGCTACTGCGCAGGTCCGCGTCGGGCCACCGTGCAGAGCTCACAAAGCTTGGAGTATCTGAGGAGTCCGTCTCAGCAGCTTTACTCCGAGAGACTGAAGAGGGCCTTTGAGGACCACTATGAAGGATACAAAGGACCTAGGATGAGGTTAGTAATGTACAAACAAATAGGGGAAAGATTAGAAACTTTTTAGGAAAGATAAGGTCGACGCGATCAATAAGGTAATTTTCTAGAGACAAAGAGCAAGAAAGTAAGCAGCTTATATACGTCCCATTGTAGGGTACATACCTTCTCACAGAGAGAGGAAGTAGGCTTAATCACTATGTATGCCCACCGCGGATTGGCGATTTCAAGCGCCGAGGTACGTGAGTAGTGACGTAAAGAGTTCATTATTTAAAAAATATTGCCTTTTTGTACCTTTTCATAAGTTGTTATATTGACGATTGAAAATACTTACGTCTGTACCCTCGTTGCTCTTAGTGACTCGTAAATGGTCATAAGCCTAGGACGCTGTTTAACCAACCCTGAGACATATTTACGACGCCAAGCATTGCGTGAAGTTTGGCGTGAAGTCTTCACTTATTAACAGAGGAGGCATTTCAAAGGCGATCTCGACTTATCCTCGTGAGGCCCAATGTCTTCAAGTGATCACAAAATCAATTGTTCTTTTCAAGGTCGGGCCTTACGAGGATATGAAAAAATCTTGAAACTTTTTTTCTTATCTGGCTTTCAGATCGAACTCGGCGACCGGCCGCCGCAAAAGCGAGGAGCGCTCGCGGCGCGCGCGCAGCTCCGACAACCTGGCGCTAGACTACGAGTTGCTGCTGCAAAATAAGGCTCGCGACACGAGCAACAGGAATATGAAGCGGCTTACTGGTGAGAACAGTTGGAGATTAGGGCATCTAGGACCAGGTACTCAGACAGAGCCAACTTATCCTAAATATTATTGACTTTATTCCAGTATCAGTTACTTGAATATTCGTCGGAAGAGTCCGATCAGGTTTCGCTCTTATTCGCAGAGATTAATCATGGTGAATAGAGACGGAGCTCGCAACGTCGACTTTGTATTGTTTATGATTAGATAAGATAAGAATATTCTTTATTGTGAACGAGGAAAAACACAAACTTAAAATATTTACAAGGTAATAGTACAATTTTCGGCCTTATTGTTTAGTACTTAGTAAAGTTTTAATTCAAAAATTAATTTAAATCGCCCAAGTATTTTAATAAACGTGCCCACGTTTTTCCCAATTTTAAGTTCTCGTCATGTGAGAATATTCTCTAGCACCAATCATCATCATGGCACGGCAAAACCATTAGAACCAAAAACCTACTCCAAATAAGGTGCTAGGGACCACACTTCTCTATACCTGACATCCCCAGAATTTGTGTCAACAATTGTGTGTTAACTAGCTACTTACTTTTTAAGTAGATGCCTAATCAAGACAAAAACAAAAAGAGATAAGATAACGTTTAGGTTTAAGATAAAGTTTATTGAACCAGAAAAGTCTTAGACAATTAAAACAAAACAAAATTCGACTTATACAGAATATCTTATCAAAAGTTAGTCTTACAGTGTCTTGTTATAGCATCTGCTGCTGAACTAGGTTTATAGCCTGTATTTCATCATACAGAGCCTCTTGCCTCTCTTGTTAAATGGGTGTTTACTACATAACAACCAACCAGCGTAAGCTACAATACAAAAATTTTGTTTGGTACCGCATTAGCAAGACGTTGTTAAGAAGACCACTGGTGGTTCGGTCATAAAAGCTATACCTTGGCCTTCCTCCAACTTCTTTTCCTTTCAACATTCCTTGTCTTCACGTCATGACGTATCGGGCTGTGAATAAGCTGGGTAAAATGGCCTCGGCTGTGAATAAAGAAACTGACTGCCCTGAGACTGGATTAAGATGATCGTATTTTCGCACTGTACAAATCATCATCATCATCATCATCATCATTCAGCCACAAGAAGTCCATTGCTAGACATAGGCCTCCTCCATGGATTTCCAAAAAGACCGGTTGGAAGCGGCCTGCATCCAGCGTCTCCCTGCCACTTGGATGAGATCGTCTGTCCATCTTGTGGGTGGTCGTCCTACGTTGCGCATGCCGATGTGTGGTCTTCATCCACTGTACAAATACTTTTATGTAACCCTATAGAACTCATGCTCTTACCAATTCCAGTCCGTTCAACTGGCGCGGGCTCCCACGACGCGCTCAGCGTGAAGAAGTCCGCGGAGATGGCGGCGCTGTTCGCAGACGTGCGTCTCTCGCAGCGCACCGATGTGCGATCCCTGGCCGGGGGGCGCAGGCCTAGGCCTCCGCCGCTGCCCCCGGCGCCGCCCCGCGGAGCCTCCTCGCTGGCCAGGATGTTCGACCATAGACCGCTGAGCAGAAACGCCAGCTTAGAGGACACGCTCGGCTATCTTCCTTAATGGTGTTGAGGTTGGCGTGGTTGGAAGGTGATTGGTGTCTGTCTGTTTATTAATGTAAATTTTATGAGTTTGTTAACTTGTGCAAGATACAAGACCCTTTATAATTAAAATGGGAATATGTTTTTTTTTTGCTTCTTTTTTCTCCCACTTGACGTCCATTAATTCTATTATCAGAGTAATATTATAATAAAATGTTGATCAAGAGGAACGCTGATCGCTGAACGCTGAGTTGAACGCTGGGCGAGGTTCACAAAGGGACAGCTCCTCCATGCATTTGTACATTTCATGAAATTAAAGTTGACGTGATATTCAATGATAAAAACAATGAATGATTCCTCTTTCTCGCAGATAAATGAAATTTTAGTGAGTTTTTTATTATTCTGCCCCTATCTTGTACTCACATAACTGACGGACGTTTTCTTATTAAAGTGCCCGGTTAGCACAAGCCCGTAACTTCCATACAATGAACTTAACCGATTGCGTGCAATAATTTTTTTGTAAAGAAAGAGACTAATTCAAATCTCTCCCTCCCACGTAATAAATGGACAGCACTTTATAAGTTTTCATAACAGTAAACGTATCAACACATTCTGAAGAGCCCTTCAATTCAGTCAACAGTCAGATGAGCAGCCTCCACAAATTTTGGGAGTCTCCACCGGTAATTCGTGGATCGAGTGTACGATAGTTTATTTACACATCACGACTTGGTGGTTACGTAAACTGGTATTGAAAACTTCTAATTGAGACATACACTTTTGACTCCAAAGTGTTATCGCTCGTGCTACCTACGTAGGAGCTCACACATTTAGTGACTACAGTTGAAGGCATGACATTTCGGCCTTGCATTTCTTGCACACTATGAGTGCTCAAACATAATAATAAGTTTTGTGTAACCGGATTTGTTGTCATATTGAATATTTTTAGGTATTATATTATGTAGGTATATGTACACTTAACAATGGTTAAACCATGCTAAGAATATTGTGTATTGTCGAACTTGTATATAACGAAAGTCCTATGTAAAGGTTGTCTTTGTAGGGCTTCTTTTTGTATTGAACCACCTTATTAGTAATCGATAAGGATTTATATAAATATCATACTTATTACGATTGTAGGCGTAACGTATAGGTATTTATTGCTTAGGAGGTAAACACTACTATGTTGATTCATGGGTGCAATATTTTCAAAGTCATATTGTGTTGTGTGTAATATTATTTTAATCAATATTTTATTTACTACGGAATGGTGTTTAGAAAATGTATAGAATTGACGTCAATGATTAAGTAAATTGTATTAAAAATGACGAAGACCTCTCTGGCGAAGCGTTCCGAGCATCTGCCTACTATGTGAGAGGTCCCGGGTTCGAATCCCGGCTGGGGACAAATATACCCCAGGTTTGTGACGTCGCTGTTTCTGGTTCCCACGACACAGGGTATCCTAGTGTGGGGCCAGAATCAATGTATATGCCTGTATGTAAATGTTTATGTTTAACTATTGTGTATTACTTATGTATTGATATTTTATGTATAATGTCAATTTTAAACGTCGTTTCGTAGTACATCATATTTGTGTAGCAATTAAGTTACGTGAACGTGCTACGTGAACTATTACCATGCATTTTTTACATTTATTTTCATCGTGCAATGTACGTGCAATATTATTACATAACATTTTAGCTCTTATTCTTTTGTTTGTTTGTTTGGATTTATTCCACGATGTGTCTTGTATAAAACAATAAACGATTTTCGTATATTTTAAAATATGCTATTAAATTTCCTGTATGGTCCAAGTTTGCACCCGTTTGTTTTAGTTTAGTATCTTCATTGGTAGCTGGTTACAAAACCATGGTTACCAAAGTGAAAGAAGCATCCGAAGCCGGCATGCGTGCATGCAATGACTAATGAAAGTCGATAAAGCGAAAGTGATATTATATCAGGAGCAGGATATGTCAGGATCCTGGCTAGTGGCAGTCCCTGGTCTCTGGCTACCCCTATGGGGTGCTAGCGTGAGTTTATGTATGGATGTTCTAGTTTCTGTTTAAATGAACGGTTGTAATTTACAAATGTAGGTTTTAATAATCATCATCATCATTCAGCCACAACAAGTCCACTGCTGGACATAGGCGTCCTCCATGGATTTTCAAAAAGAATACCGAACAAAACAAAAAAATATCCAGATCGGTCATGCTGTTGTAAAGTCATGTCCATAGGTACTTGTCATTTCTAAACAACACAATAACTGAAAAATGTTTTAAATGACTTTGAAATTGTTAAATTGCCCAATTTACCATTTTTCAAAAAATATTTTAACAGTTTTTACAGTTTCTGCTTTGGAATGGTCGTTGGGTGATAATCAATTATTTAAGCATACCTAATGAAAAATCTCCTATTTACGACAATAATTAACTTAAGGCTTTTACATTGGTAGAGGATGTAAAGCGCGAATTAAATGAAATTTATAAGTAAGTACTTTATTTATTTCCTTGTCACAGAGATAGATAGATAGATAAAGATAAAAAAGTATTTATTGCCTCATCAAAATAACATTTTAACAACTTAAGGTACTAAACTAGGTTTACAATAAGGCAAAAGGTAGTGGCTCAGCTGGTGCTACCCCGGACGGCCGCGGGTAGCGCTGGTTTTCAGAGATATCGAAACAGTAAATATGAACAATTTGGAGTAATCTAAACTATTTCAATGTGAGAGGCTGTAGTCGTAGAAGTTGTTTTTACCTATCTGCATGGTTTGCCCGAGGTAAACATACGCCTTAACAACTTCGAGAATGCTGCCTTGAACTGCAATTTGCACCGGATTTACGTGTTCATTGAACATAATCTTGGTTTTATCCAAGTTCATCCTGAGACCAATGCGTTCGGAAGAATCAGCTAGGCTACCTAGCATATGTTGTAGATCTTGCAGCGTTTCCGCCATGATGACGATGTCGTCTGTAAATCGCAAGTGTGAAAGGTGCTCGCCGCTTATATTAATGCCGTACCCCTTTCAGTCCAGCGTCTTAAACATATCCTCCATAGCATTTGTGAACTATTTGGGGGAAATAACATCCCCTTGTCTCACACCACGATGTATGGGGATAGGTTCAGACTGCCGGTTCTGGATTTGGACGGTCATAGTAGCGGCGTTGTATAGACCTCTCAACACTTGGATGTATCGCCAGTCGACTTGGCATCGCTGGAAAGATTCCAGAACAGACCGTCTCGACCGAGTCAAAGGCCTTTTCATAGTCCACAAACGCTAAGCACAGGGTCCGATTATACTCGTATAATCTGCCGCACTGTGTGAATGTGGTCTATGGTGCCGTAACCCGATCGAAAGCCGGCCTGCTCAGGTTTCATTACCTAATTACAATTTCAATCACATATATGTTTTGTAAAACCTGACTTTACATAACAGTGCAATCCTGCACTGAGAAAGTTGAAATTTTTAACAAAATATCAACTTTTTGTGTCGTGTCTATTATTCTGAGGTCTATTATCAACGTATATTGTAGGTACTGTTATCCGCTTAGCAAATAATTCAGTAATGTTATGCCATCTATACATGGCGACTCAACAAACAGAGAGCGATGTCTGCTGCTATTCGATACCAACCACCATACCACTTCAAAGGTGGATAAGAAGTCTTACAATTTGAAGCTATTTATTTCCACTAGATGGCGCTGCTTACGAGCGTAAAAATACATCAACATCACTGTCTTCGGTAAGTTATTAGGTAATGTGTTTCTGATTTATATCGTCATAATAGTACCTATTTCGTAAGTCGCTTAGGGCGGCTTGAAGCCGCTCTGACGGTAAGACCAGCCATAGTCTTAAGTCGGCTTCCCACGGTCCGCGATATCTCGGACAGACGCGGACTAGCTCGCACGACACACCGTGGGAAGGATCTCGGTTCGCGGTAGCACAGATGTCTGTGGCGGTGCGCCGTACCGGTCGTGGGAACGTGGTCTTATCGATATCCGCGGAATCGCGCACCATGTTAAGAGCCTCGTGCGTGGTGCATGGCTGTCCGTGGTCGTCGGCCGGCGTCGGCCGTCGCCAGAATCGCGCACCGAGGAAAGCCAGCTTTACAAGCCTCCACCAATCCGGACTTGGCCCCCGTGGTGGAGTATGGCCTATACCTTCCTCAGGGAAGAGACCCGTGCCCCTCGGTGAGGACATAGCTAATGGGTTGATGATAAACAGTAGGTATTTCGTAGACCTCATAGTCTCTTCGCCCAAGTCATCGGCAATATTCGTCTTGCGTTGCTAAGGGAACAATACATAACATAAACTCATGCCTATATAGTAAAGGGTAGGCAGAGAATGCAGGAATTGCCACTCGCTACGAATGCTGACAGATCTCCTTCACTTTATCAATATTCATTAGTCGTTGCATGCAGTATTAGTAGGTACCATCGCCGTCCGCCTCACGATGAAGCATCACGTCACCTCCATCATCGACTTCCACCATCAATTTTGGTGATGAACAGGGGCCGGACTTTGCTACTACAAATGCTTTACGTTTTCATAAGCTCTGCTACTTCCAACATAATTTAAAAAAAAATCCAAATTATTTGTTTTCGACGTTTTTTTTTAAACCAAATAGATTTTTTAATAATAAATAAATATTTAAATTTTAAAACGAAACTTACCTTTGTTACTAAATAACATTCTAGTTTAGTTAATTGTAGAGATTGCCTCTTATTTTACTTTAACCAAACCCTGAACGAATCGTCTGTCATACATGATATACCGCATTCCGACAGGACCCGTTGAGCATTAGGTATAATTTTATTATACATGACGATTCGTTTTCAGTGCGCAACAATTTGTTTTTCTGGAAAACGAATTGTAAAAAAACGTATTATAGGAGGGCATAGAGTGCACAAAAGATGCCTAGGGTGTAAGAGGCATAGAAATTCTTGGTGCTACGGTATACTACTGAAGAGAATCATCATCATCAACCCAGTATGTCCCCACCGAGTGCACGGGTCTCTCCCCTGAAGAAGGTATAGGCCATACTCCACCACGGGGGCCAAGTCCGGATTGGTCTGAAGAGAATACCCACTTTATTTCCCCGGTAGGCCTAAAAGCACGCGGTCACCGCAACGTAACAGGTTTCTTTGAAGCTGCTACGGCCAACGGAATGTGGTACGCCGCATTTCTACTCGAATATCTACTCATGGGCTTTTATGGAGATCCAAATGGTTTGCCTGGATCGCAGTGCACTTAATTATGTATTGAGGTTCCCAGGTATTTACAGGGTGTGAGAAAATATTCTTATCTTTGTGAAAATTGGGATTTCTGCTGTTAATATTACGGCCCGTTTAATAATTGGGCCTTGTTGATAAAATTGAATTGTAATTTCTTCCTTCATTTCTACGACAGCCTCCATATTATGTAGGTAGGTTTCCTTATACTCAAAGATCTGAATTTTAAAGTGTTCGTCAGAGGCACGACACCTTTGCAAAATTATTGCAGAGGTAATAAAGTAAATTATAATAATAAAAAATCACTAACACTTCAATCAATATACGTAACATGACATTTACATACAGGCACATACATTGCTTGAATATACTTGTATAGTAAAGGATATTTATGCAAACATTAATGTTATTAGATTTCCATTGTTTGCTATTGCGATTGTCCTTAAAACTGACAGTTCCTAAAACACCCTAATTACAGTCTTGCTTTAAAATAACTTTAATTGTATTAGTTATTATTCGCTATTTACTATTTACACAATTCTAATAAACTTGTGTTTTATTCTATCATCTATCTAATAATATTTACACATTTATTGCACATATAATAAGAACGTCCATTATATTAACGACAATGGTTGATGAATATTTGAATAATCTTTAAACGATTCAAATGAAAAATCGAAAAAGCCATTGAAATAATAGAAAATTAATAAAACAAATCAAAATTAACGCACAATATAAATATATCAATTTTTACATTAACTCATGGCGTATTTCAAGAATTGTGCATTTTTAGACAAGCCTGTACATGCACTCTTGCGGGGATTACGAGCTATTGCGCGTTTTCCTAATGAGACCATTTAAATTCTATTTTAGTAAGAACGCCGCCCGAGGCGCGCCTAGAAGTCCTAGTATTTGATAATTTACCTTTAATTACGCAATTTACTCAAGAATAAGTCTGTGACAATATTCCGAATGCTTCTGGAGGCTACTTTTTAGACTGACAACTTTGTATACTTAAGTGCAGACAGCGAGGAATTGATCTAGTGTCTAAGGATAAAAGAAGCCGTGCGCACTGTGTGGCTTCCTGGTGGTCATACTAATAAGTCATATCAGTATAACTACGAGGATATACATGTCCTCTTGGTCATACTGTAACACGATATATTTGACGACCTCTGTGGCGTAGTAGTTAGCGCATCTGCTTACCATGCGAGAGGTCCTCCCGGGTTCGATCCCCGGCTGGGGAGAAAAAAAACTCCAGGTCTTGGATGTTTACATGTTTGTGACGTCGCTGTTTCTGGTTCCCACGACACAGGGTATCCTAGTGTGGGGCCAGAAGCAATGTATGTGCCTGTATGTAAATGTTATGTTGTTTGTTGTTATATTTGTAAAACAAGGTTGTTCCTTCCTCCTGTATAGTATAAATACTTTTTTGTGTAAATAAAGAAAGTAGTAAATACTTCTTCAGTATTAAAAAAAGAACAACAAGATAATGTTGTGCCCACCTGTAATTGGCTAACATACTAGAATAGTTCCTATTATAAGCTACATTGTAATACTTGTATGTTACCTGTTGGTGTGCCTTAAATAAATAAATAAATAAATAAACTTCTACTTCTATTATTAAGTAGTATTTACTTGTAGTTTTATATGCTGGCATTTTTTTCCCTCTACAGAATGTTCAGAAAAGTGAGTAGGTACCTATAACCAGGAGGACATGTATATCCTCGTAGTCATACTGATATGACAAATTAGTATGACCACCAGGAAACGGGGGTAGCGACTAATGAACGTTTATGAAGCAAAAGTGATGTGTCCAAATCATGGCAAGTGGCAGTGTCTCCACTCCTCTGTGATAGAGGCGTAAGTAAACATAAACATTTACATACAGGCACATACATTGATTCTGGCCCCACGCTAGGACACCCTGTATCGTGGGAACCTTAAACAGTGGCCTTACAAACATGTAAACATCCAAGATCTAGGGTTTTTTGTTCCCACCCGGGACCTCTCATATGGTAGGCAAATGCGCTTACCGCTGCGCCACAGATGTCGTCGGGTTTTTAAAATATTATGTATAGGGAAAATTAGACAATTCACAAATTACATTTGTTTGCTTTGCATTAAATAGTGCCTAAATATACTTTTGAATCTTCGGTTATTCTCTAAAAGTAACAGTAATTAGAATTTGAAGAAAAAAGAACTTTATTTTATAATAACATTTATTATTTAGATATTATACACAAACAAAATAAACTTTGTCTCTACTTATGTCAAAGATGGACGGATTCCAGTAGATGATCTACAGTCTAAAATACTTCATACTTACATGTTTTATATGGTATATATTACAATACAATATACATAGAAATATATGAAGAATTTCATGTTTTATTTTATAGTCGTCAAGTATAAGTATTTTCTCGTATAAAATAAACCATAAAACATTTATTTTGACCTAACCTAATATATCTTTAAAATTGTTCGTGATTATAGTTTTACCCAAAATAATTAAACCTAAACGAATTAGAAAAATCATTAAAATTTTAAAAGTTAATTTGGCAACTTTTTGAATCTTAAAAGGTAGTGCATAATGAAATGACATTTGATACTATGTATGCATATACTTATTAACTTGTCGTGTAGCTATTGAAATTTTACATTACATAAATATTCATCTATGTACAAAAAAGGGTTGGTATATTAGAGTGTAGATATTAAAAAGTTATAAACAATTGAGTATTCATACTTTAACTATCCTAATAGAGCTGAAACTACATTTTATATTAGTCTCTATTTTGTAACAATTTTAATAGGTACACAAATTACTCTACTAGCTACTAGGTACTAATAGCGTGTCACATCGCGATTACAAACGTAAGGTACATTGCTACATACCTTTTTGGGCAAACTGACTAAACAAATACGAAATGTTACTTTTCCCATGACTCGAGCCTTACATTGCGCTTTTCGAAATGAGGCAACCAGCGTATGAATGATGTAAACACCTCTGGCTCTTAACTTATATTTACGATTCTTTCTTTATAATAAACACACACATCAGTAATATACTCGCTAAGGAGTGTCAAAGTTTGAGTCCAAACTATAGTCTATTGTGGAATGAATGGGAGTTACTTATTTTAGGTACTGACACTGAACGGTAGATATCGTTAACGTCATTCTAAAGTCGGCTTCCCACGGCCCTTGATATCGCGGACGGACGCGGACCAGCTCGCACACCGTGCGAAGGGTCTCGGTCCGCAGTAGCACAGACGTCTGTGGCGGTGCGCCGTACCGGCGTGCGTGGTGGATGGCTGTCTGTGGTCGTCGGCCGGTGTCGGCCGTCGGCAGAATCGCGCACCGTGGGAAGCTACCTTTAGAATGCCTGCCAATATCAGGACCCTCTTTTCCGTTGTAGGGGATTCTCCATTTTGACGTTTTTTAATGTGTCAAATCCTGTACGTACTTGACAGTTCGGAATAGGTTACATCGGCTGAGTCTCTAAAGTAGAGAAGCTAGGCAACAATGCCCCTAGTACTCAAAACGACGCCTTCTTTTCGTTATGGAAACCTTCTGGCTTTCTTCTCGCTTATATAATCTAACAAAGTAATTATTGTAGGAGTATATACTTTCGTGTTTTCAAAATTGTGGTCGGATATTATTATATGAGAAAATAAAATTACAGACGTCTATTGTCTTTGTTTCTGATAGAGATATATGATCGTAATATTTCTTGACAATTTTCCTTAATGAATAACTAGGTACAGCCTGCATGTAGTCGTACAGAATACCAAAAATTTAACTTAAATGTCTTTCATTTTATTTTCCAGTACCACCTCCGACCATGTTTGTCAAAATTGCCGCTTCTAACAGCATTTGTCATAAAAATATCTATTCATTCTTAAATGTTACAGCTTGCGAGCATAAAGGATGCCAAGGGAGAACGCTTTTATGGACTACAAAAAATATGGCATTTTAATATGGTCTGACCGTACCGAGGCGCCCTCTAGGGATCGGCTCCGCGTAACTATGTCGGAACTTCGTCGGCTGCCGCTCGGCCAATTCGCGGAAATCCCGGTAGTCTCTCTCGTAGTATCGGTCCCTGTCACCCTCAACGTAAGACTGCCGCTGGTCATCCAGCAGACGAGAGCGGCTGAACGCCCTCTGTCGGTCATTCCAGTCTCTCTTGCGTTCCTCGATAACAGGCTCTATAATCTCGTCTTCGTCAATACGTCTGTCCAGTTCCCTCCTCTCTCTGCTTTCTCTATATCTGTCAAAGTCTTCCCTGTGCAGTTTAGGCTCCACTCTGTTCAAGTAATCTTCAGCCCCGTACTCGTACCGCTTCATTTCGTCGCGCTTGCGGCCGACGCGAGGCAGACGCTCCATCTCCCTGTGTGCTAGCTCCCTAGGGTTGTCGGTGTCTCGGTGAGACCGATCGAGGTCCCTGTGAGATCGTTCAGGCTCTCTGTGAGAGAACTCTTCTCGATGGGAGCGCTCGGGGTCTCGGCGCGACACATCTCGTCTCTCCGGTCGCTCGTCCCGTCTTTCTTCCTCGGGGGAAGAAGTGGAGCGACTGTTCCTCTCTAACATACTCCGGCGCATAGCCATGTGCTGCTCCAGTTCCCTGTTGAACCGCTCCCGTTCTAAATTCATGAACTTTTCCTTTGCGACATTGAATCGGTCTTTCGGTGACGTCTCAGCTATTTTTAGACTACCTTCGCTGGCGCCTCTTTGTAGCTTCCCCAACCTTCTATCCTCGGTTCTTTCGATGCTACGATGAGATGGCTTAGTGTCTGCTACATATCGCCTTCGGTATCCTGGAGCGTCTTCGACGAACTTGTCTGGTTTGTCGATCTTGCTCAATTGTTCCATGGACTCGTGGCGGAAGCGACGCTCAAAAGCGGCCTCCCTGAATGGAGCTAGTTGGTCACGGAATTGGTCATCGAAACTGTCATGACTGTTGAAGGTTGGTCTGTCGAAACGACGAGGTGATACGGCTTGGCGGGGCGAAGCCGCACGGCGAGGCGAGGCGGCACGGCGCGGGGATGCAGCCCTGCGCGGGGGTGAGGCATGCCTCGCAGGCGATGCTCGACGAGGTGACGCGTCGAAAGCCTCATGCATCATATAGGCCGTACTCTCCGCCCAGTCCTCCTCTGGAAATAGAAAACAAAAATTCATTACAACAAACTCCACATCTACATAATACAAACATTCTTGAACCAAAACTTAGTGAAATTTATTCATGAGAAGATGAATCTGGTGCTCGCAAAAACATTCTTGACATTCAACTTGACCTATTGTCACACGAAATGTCTTTTACGCTAACGGTGCAGTGCTTCATCTCAAAAACGCGTTTGAGTAGACGAGTTTCTATCTAGATATGATATAGAAATAACCTGCGGCGCTCCCACGCGCAGTCGTTTTACGTTATCGAGACGCCATCTTGAAATATGCGCGCGCGCTTTAATTGTATGGGATTTGGGTTTGTCGGTAATGTTTTAGTCGGAGTTTCATTTAATTGTGTTGCCTGCTGCGGAATTTTATTCTGTTTCACTTTGCACAATACCATTTTTATTTTAAAACAACAATTACGATTTCGTTAAGTTGTTAAAAAGATCGCTCTTAACAAAGACTCAAAGTAGGCGAGTGTGAAGACATTATGATTGCTGAGTACTCTTGTTTTGTCTACGTTCTGTGTAGTATTTTTATGCGGACTTGTGTATAAATATAAGTTTTGGAGATACACAAAAATCTAAATGTACCTATTTACTACCGTGATGTGTAAATAAAGGGGTCTAATTCTGTTATGGTTCAAAACCTGAGTAAAACTTACATTAGCGCCGTTTAATGCAATAATACGAGTACTACGTGAGAAGTTCGTGCAAACTTGAAGTGGCAATGAAATCAAAATATTATGAGTAACTAGCTTTCGCCCGCGACTCCGTCCGCGTGGACTTTAGTTCAAAATTTTGCAAACCCGTTCACCCCCTTAAGGGTTAAATTTAGAAAAACGGCGAATCACGTGTTCAATCAATTGTGTTGAAGAGTATTTATTTTAAGTTTTAAGAAAATTAGAAAATATTCTTTATAACTCCCATACAAATTTTGGCAACTCTTTTCGCCCCTTTAGGGGTTTAATTTAAAAAAAATCGGCCTTATTCCTTGCCTACATTATATATATACCATCTGTGCAAAATTTCAACTTCCTAGGTCCAACGGCTTGGACTGGGCGTTGATGAGTGAGTCAGTCAGGACTTTGAATTTTATTTACGAGTATGATATAGAAGATTAGCTTGTGTGTTGGTCGGATGATAAGCATTGAACTGTAGGGCACAGGCCTTCTTTCTGAGAATATTGCCGCAGATTGCCAATTACCAGCGCTGAGGTTTGAACACCCGAATCGATTTGATCTTTCAGATCGAGGATATACGTAAAAACTTTCAACTGATCAATTACCAAAATTTAGAGACGTCTAGTTCGTTCTAATAATACAAAAATATAACAGAAATCCCACCAAAAACGTACTGCGTTACATATTGAAGGAGTCATTAAAATCAAATCAGCACCATGTAGAATAATGTGTAAAATTATGTCGTAACATACAAGGGGCAAGAGCTACGCTACGCAAACAAACTATTGGGGCAAGCTTGTGGGAAAATCAGAACCGTTTCAAAATTATTAATTCACTGTATTTAGATAATTATTTGCAACAGTACAATTTGGAAACTTGGAAGCAAAATTAAATATCATTTTTGTTTTTATTTCATTGTGCTGGTACGAAATAAACGTTTTCTAATAGAACAGAAAAAATAAGAATGGAATGTAGTAGAATTTATTGTGGAATCTTTGATTAGTTCCGGAAATTCTCGTAATTTTCATCATATCATCATCAACCTATTACGTCCCCATCGAGGGGCACTGGTCGCTTCCCTGAGGAAGGTATAGGCCATATTCCACCACGGGGGCCTAGTCCGGAGGCTTGTAAGATTAGTGGCTGGTCTTACTGTCAGAATTTTTCAAGCCACCTTAAGGCCTCTGACTTGGCTTAACGACTGCCATCTATTAATGGCAGCCGGCACACTCATATACTGTTGTTGTTCATGTTCATATACTGAACAACAAACACGAAATTAAAAAATAATCCTATACTAGCTGGGTTGGAGGACCCGGAGTTTCGTTTCCGCCCCGAAGGTTCTATAGAATTCACATACATGGTTACGATTGTACTCTATCGACTGTAGTAAGCAATAGTAGTCGGAAGATCAATTGTTTCCAAGCAACTCGTCAAAAAACCTTTGTCAGCATTCTGGTAAAGGTCATACGTGTTTTCAATCTTCCAACAATAAACTTTCCGCGTGTATGGGAAAAATGTTCTATCCTCGTCGTTTTTTCTATGAAACATTGACTTTCTTCCTCGCACGGAACACAATGTGTTGTCATGGGAACGCGCCAAATTGCCTATTAGTCGGCAATCACGAAACAGAACAAGAACTACAAAAGATCTATCTCGAAGGCACTCTTGACCCTTTTCATGTTTCGGTTCATCATCATCATCAACCATTATGTCCCAACCGAGGGGTACGTGTCTCTTCCCTGAAGAAGGTACTTATAGGCCATTCTCCATCACGGGAGCCTAGTCCCGATTGGTGGAGCCTTGTAAGACTAGAGGCTGGTCTTAATGTCACAAGTTTTCAAGCCGCCCTAAGGCCTCTGACTTGGTTTTACCTGGCCATTTATCGACGGCAGCCGGCACCAACTGCAAAAAGCTGCTCATCAGTTTGCTATATTTCGCACACTGCATTTTTTAGGTTCTGTGGAAGGAACTAGGCCTTCTATACTGTTGGGCCATCTGTATTCCGTGACGGAAAATTGCGCAAAAAGTTCGCTAGGCACTAAGTGGCACTGTAAACAGTGGGACATTGTCTTCAGTTGTACCTAAACGCTAAACGTAAACTAACTTTATATATATAGACCAACTGGGGTACTAGGGAAAATAATAATAGGTACTGCCTCGTTGGTCAAGCCGATATGGTGCTTAGCTACCAAACCAGAAATTGTAGGTTCGATTTCCATTCTGCCCTCGAAACGAGAAACACAGTATTGGTGGCTGTAGATATCATCATCATCATCAGGCTAGTCCATTGCTGGACATAGCCCTCCCCTAATGAGCGCCATAGCGCCCTGTCTTCAGCTTGCCGCATCCAGCATCTGTCTGCAGTTTTTCGCAGATCGTCATCCCACCTGGTTGGAGGTCGTCCTACACTACGTTTGCCGAGTCGCGGTCTCCACTCAAGAACACGTTTACCCCAGCGGTTGTCGGTTCTTCGCGAGATATGGCCGGCCCACTGCAACTTCAGCTTGCTAATTCTCTGAGCTATATCGATAACTTTGGTTCACTGTCGGATGTATTCGTTACGAATTCTATCGTTCAGAGAAACTCCGAGCACAGCTCTCTCCATAGCTCGCTGAGCGACTTTGAACTGGTGGACCATCCGTATCGTGAGTGTCCACGTCTCGGCTCCGTAGGTCATTACAGGTAGGACACACTGTTTGAAAGCTTTTATTTTCAAGCATTGGCTGTACCTAGATATAGGTACTGTAGATCTACAGCCGCAATTACATTTTTACGACAAAAAATGCCTCCAAGTAGCTTATTTTTGCATTCAAACTTAAAACGCAGTAATAGCTGTTACTGTGTTTCTAGTTACGAGACAGGGCAGCATTGGGGGCCGCCGTGTATTTGTACAAATTGCTCCAGTCTGGGCGTATTTTAATGTTTGTGAACTACTTGCTTGGTTACCGTAGTTTGGGACCAGGTCAACTGATGAGTTCGTATTATTAATACTTCTTGACAGGTTTTTTTATTCATCATCATTAACTTTGGCTTTTGTATCTACGTAATAAAATTACTTATACAACGTTCTGTGGCAACTTCAGTCACACAAGATGGGTGAGTAGGTTTGTATAGTGTCTAAGCCACAATACTGGCTATACCAATTCATTTGATAGATAGATAGATAGATAAATCATTTATTTTATTTGGGTCTTAGACTAAATGTAAACAACATTTCAGTAGGTACTCTTTATACTATTTTCATTGTCAAAAAATGTTATTTCGGTTTCTACACTAATTTTTAAAGTAAATTAGATGTTATCTAATCTATTTTACTTATTTCTTAGTGTAAGCACCGAAATACATTTTTTGACAATGATATTTTCATATTCATTTCATGTCTAAAGAGTACTGAAATGTTGTTTACATTTTGTCTAAGACCCAAATGAATATGGTATAGGGTTTTCGTATGATTCTTTAGTTTCGTTAAATCAAAGATGCGCAAGATGAGAGCTTCTGAGTGGCAGCCCCATAGGTCTCGATAGGAATGCAGCTGTTGCATACAAGTTACAGTTTAGATAGAAAACTTTCATTTTGTCTAACACGGTGCGTTATGAAAAGTTTTACAATGTTATTTAAGGTCCTACCATAAGTGTGGTTGCACTTCAGTACCTACATAAGTATTCAGTATAAAATTGGTAATTGATAGATTTCAACAATCCTTATTATTACGCTCTTATTAGTTTACTTTATACTTTATTGCAGACATAAACGACGTAATAAAACACAGCATCTACCAAAAAAATTAAAGTGTACATGGCGAGCTTATTTCAGCAGAAATATCTTCCAGCCAACACTTGATGTGGCGATACGAATATTATAAACGAGAGGGGGAAGTGTACAATATTTTATTTTTTTTACGTCGCCTGTTTTGTGTCCCACTGCTGGGCAAAGGCCTCCCCTTCTTTCTTCCAACTCTCTCTATCTCCGGCCACTTCGCACCATCCACGTACAATGATTAATTTAATTTAATTTTTTCTCTTCACATTTTCCTGGTGGACATTAAAGTAACTGGAACTTGACTTTTAAATTGATAATTAAATAATTTAAATAAAAAACTATAACACTTGTCAATCCGAATTCGACTCTTATGAGTTTAGCACAGTGTCCAAACTCAACAAAAAAGCACAATAACGACGAAACCTAATTAACTTCTAGTTGTGAAAATTCAAATTAGACGTTGCTTTTTACAACGCTCTGTTTGCATAGAATAAAACTTTAGGTTGGATTTCGTAAATTACCATTAGGTAGCTTCTGCCGTTCACCATTGAATTAAGAATGCCTATTCCAGTTCACGCCATGAAGGTGAGCCGAACGCTCTTGAACCATTTGCGAGCTTCCCCTATATAAAATAGAGATAACTGGAATCGCTCGTAGCCCAGGCAGCCTGAGTGATCTTAAACGATCACGAAGGTTAAGCAAAATAGGGCGCGTTCAGTGCATGGATGGGTGACCGTTCTATAACTATCGCTAGTGGCATTTTTCCGAGCGGTCCCGTTGTTCGCAAGGCACGTTAAGTAGTTGGTGCCAGTTGCCATCGACAGATAGCTGTCGTCAAGCCAAGTCACAGGCCTTAGGGCGGCTTGAAAACTTCTGACTTTGAGCCTTACAAGCCTCCACAAATCCGGACTTGGCCCCCGTGGTAGAGTATGGCCTACACTATAGACACAAATGTCGACAGTCGTGTCAGTAGTGTCCACATGGAGGATTTTTTTTGTATCGGCATTGGTGTGAAGTAAACATCTAATGTCCCGATTCAAGTGTATTGGCTGTCTACACGAATCGATATCACCACGGCTGGGACAAGGACACTGAGCGACTTTGCCACTACATCTGCAAGTAAGTGTCGCGGCCACTGCTCAGAGCTCGCGGCAGTGGACACATATAGACTGTCGACGTATACTATACACCGAGTTTCTAGTGTCAGGAGTCGGTGTCTTTACACCTTAAGAGAATAAATATGGCGATTCTACGGTAACGTGAAACTTCACGTTACCGTACAGTTGAGCAACTGCTCAACTACAAAAGTGTCGACGTGCATTCACAACAAAAGAAAATTGTAAAAAAGTTGCAAAATAACCACAATGTCTTTCAAGAGATGAAAGTCTGTGTCGATATTTCCTTGTTTCTTTTTTTGCTTAGACCACAATGACACAAAATTACTCGCACCTCTACGTCGCTACTCTTTCCTGTACTACCTATCGCCTATATAATTTTCAGTGGTAGGTACACATATCGTCACTACAAATACAGCTCTTCGGCTGATTCAAAGTCATACCGTAAAACGGTCTCTACTTATAGAGCAAATAAGGTTTCTGTTAGAGTTGGTTATAACAACTTCCGTAAATACGTTTCGTCAGATCAGACAAGAAACCTCTCCCATCATTCATCTCATTCTGTAGTTACTTAATTACATATTTATTGTTTTTAACTCATTGATTGCTGGTAATTCTTTTTTTTTCGTCTGCCGAGACACGTTCGGATGCCGTGTTCAAATTTTTTGTGCTTATGAAGTAATTATGGAGTGTTCAAAGTTTAGTGTCTATTACACAGCGGGTTTTTGTTGTGAATTCATCAAGATAATTCTATTGTTTCGCCTTTTTTTTGGGGGCTCTGTTCCTCAAATACGGAGTGGGTTCACGTGCTCTGAACAGTATTAAGCTTTATTCATCGTTGGATGAGCAAAGGAAATAATGTATATATACTTACTAGGAGGTCCCAGTGATGTAATATTGCAAAAGAAATAAATGATTTTGATTTTGATTTTTAATGTAAGCTTTACTTAATCAGTATTCAAATTTATGTGTTTTTTAGGTAAAGATTACCTTTATGCGGATTGACCTAAACAAGTAGAATTGGTGTATGGGATTCAAAATGAGTATATTACTGGCTTTAAACATTAAAATCACTATGAATATGTAGTTAATTTCGTGATTTGCTAGTTTGGATGGATAGGGATAAATTGGATTATAAAATGGCAAATAAAAATTATTTATTAGTTTGATCTCTAGTGCGTATACTAGTCAAGGTCTTAAATAGTAACAAGGTATACACATTCATCAAGGTCTCAAATAGTAACTAGATGCCATTGCCGATGGTTGAATCGTGATGCATCTATTTAGATTTTTAAAGTATTTTTACTCTTGGTTATTTCATTTAATATAATTGCACCATAAAGAGCAAAAAACACTAATAAAAACAAATTGCGTCACTAGCAACTTTGACGTCCCAGTGAATACATGTTACAGTTTGCTGACTCGAAATTTGCTGGCTGGAAAACTCGAAACAGTTTGCAAATTTAGTACTAGCTAGTACTAAATTTGCAAACGGTATCGAATTTTCTACAGCTAAAGGTTTTTGATTTAGTGTCGTTTAATGTCTGAAAAAAATGCCAAGTATAGATAAATGGATCATACCTGTTATGGGGTCTAATGTAGATGACATCACAGAGACACAGGTCAATAGATCGCGTGGTTTTCACTGCACGATGCGGAAGTGCCTACAATGCCTTGTACGCGTTTTTTGCACTCGTGAACTCATCGTGGAAATGAATTGAATATTTTAAAGCTGGATTCAAACCAACTTGTTTCTTATAGATGGCGTCATCATCAGCAATCGGAATAGGCGGAGTACTCATGCATACATCAAATAAATTCTAGGATATTATAACACATTACCGTACTGATGCACAAAGGCCTCCTCTTTAGATCTCCGTTCCTCCCTATTCGTGGCCACCTTCTACCAATTCAGTAGAAAGATCGTCAGGTTGTTCCGCCATCACCGTTTAAAATAAAGTACTTGAGATATATTATTGTTTAAATAGGTTTGATTATTTACAAGGGCGAACATATAAAAACTCAACGAACAATATCAGGACCTAGATTCTTTTAATGCATTGTATTACGATGGCATGAACATGGAGTTTTTGTTTCATTGCCGCTTCAAGTCTACGCGCGCGCATATTAAACAATTTAGGCGTCAGTAGTATGAAAAAACGTGCTAAACGTAAATAATGTGCTAGCAGAATCGTCCTCTGTTAACGCGGCTAATGGAATAAGTCAGCTATTTAAATCCGCCAATCTGTTGCGTTGTAAAGTGAATAGACGATGTTCTTTTGTTTTGGTATTTTTATGAAAAAGGACAGATTTTTTACATCATTTTAAATAGCCCATTTAGGCTACATTCTACTTACTAACCAACTTTAATTTGATAAATAAATTATAATTTATTTACAATATTTTGTCGCACCTCTACGGCCGTCTACGATGCTATCAATTATTCGTCGTGAGATATAAGACACTATTGCTGATTTGAGCTTCTGTTATAACGGTATACGCATATCTGCTTCTTGTCTACAGGATATCGTATGCTATACATCAGTCTGTTACAATTCCAAGATTTTAGATAATTCATTCATTGGATCTTTCTAGAAAAGACATTATGTTGGAGATGACAGCGCTTGTGGTAGGACGGTCGGTTTTCTAAGCCAGTCACAGACTGATGCCCGCGGTTAGATAAACGATCACTAGGCAGACCAGCGGTCCAATGGGCAGATGACATAACAAAAGCAGATTGTCAGTGGACCGAGAGGATTGGCTCAAAAGGTAAAAGGCCTATGCTCACCACTGGGTTCTATTCATGATCCTATAGATAGATAAACTATAGCGAAAAACTGCAGGCAGATGCTGGATGCGGCAAGCTGAAGACAGGGCGCTATGGTGCTCATTAGGGGAGGGGTATGTCCAGCAGTGGACTAATATAGCCTGATGATGATGATGATGATAGATAGATAGAAAAGACAACAAGCTAAACTTACCACTAGTACTATGGTTGTCCGGCTGTCGCACGTAATCGTTCCTCTCCGGTGATGGCGCTAAGTCGCTCCCAATGCCGGAGCTGCCGCCTGAAGACTCCAGCTTTCTCCTGGCGTTGACGCCGACAATGCTCTGGTTGAGACACCTCCTTGTGTCTATGTTATTAAGGTTCCCTTTCTGACGGTGCACGGTGTCGTAGTCTCTCGGAGGCAGGAGGATAGGGCTCTTGCCTGCGGGTTTAAGAGCGGAAGAGTCAGTGGGTTGTACCATGTTGATGGTAAGCATAGAAGCGTAGAAGCGGTGATGTAGCTATCTTTATATGTTATTGTTGCTAAGATTTATATTGATATATAGATAAAGTATTGGCTGTGTTTGAGACTAGCTGGCACGGCAAACTTCGTAACGCCTCAGAGTATAAAAATAGTTGTTTTGTTACCTACACTTTATTGCACAACAAACAAAATATATAAGATAACTTAAATAAGAAGTTATTTTTGTGACTTCTCGTACACCTATACTGTTTTTAATTTCAATAAAATATCATAGAAATTGGCCAGCTGTTTTTGATTAATAAATAGTGTAATTAACCCGTTTTTATTAAATATACAAATTAATTATTTTTATTTTATTTACCACAATTAGGTAAGTTCGTAAGTACATTATGTAAGTATTAATTGTGATATATAGATTTGTAAATATGTAAGTAATGTTTAATTGGAAACTAATAAAGGGTTGATAACGAAATGTACATAAAAACGAAAAAGGCAGAAGGAGGCTCTACCTTTTTCGAAAATAAAAATTTCGCAAGCGCTACACATTAATAATAAAACTATAAATCAATATAACGAATAACATATCAATATCGGTTATCAGTCACAAGAAAATGTATTTTTTAATTACTAACAAAATTTCCGAGTAAAGAATCGCGATTAGACGACACCTCGTAATACATAACTATGTACAAGTGCTTGTGTCCAGAACAGATAACTCCCTCGCCTTTCGTATATGAACTGTTCGTTTTGTAAGTCCCTCCGCTGTACAATGTCCGGCACATAATTTGACCACAAGTCTAAGTAGTCGAGATGAGTTTACCACGGATTCTTAAAAGCACTTTTATATTTGATTCATCGTCGTCAACTCGTTATGTTATGTTTCCCCCCGAGGGACACGGGTCCCTTCCCTGAGGAAGTTATAGTCCATAGGTACTCCACCACGGGGGCCAAGTCCGGATTGGTGGAGGCTTGTAAGACTAGTGGCTTGTCTTACTGTCAGGGCCTCAGACTTGGCTAAACGACTGCCATCTATCGACGGCATCCGACACTAACTGCTTAGCGTGCCTTGCGAAGTAGGGAACCGCTCGGAAAAATGCCACTAGTGTTAGTCATAGAACGGTCACCCATCCATACACTGACGGCGCCCGATGTTGCTTAACCTTCGTGATCGCTTAAGATCACTCAGACGGGCTGGGCTACGACCGATTATTGGATTAAATTTAATGTTTTTGGTATGCAATAAATAGTATTAATCTTATCTATCTAATGCCCGAATAATTTTAAGTCACTTCCCTCGTCCTTCACTATTGAGTCCCGAAATACGTCCATGCACAGTTATGTGCCGGACATTATACTTAAGACGATAATGATGTTAGTGTCATCCGCTGATTGTCCAAGGTGAACACGTTGATAATGATTGCAGTCATGAGTGGAGCTTGACGAGCTCCTAACGATTCAATATTAAGAAGTCATTTTGGAAACGTACCTTACCTATTGTCTATGACATGTTTGACATTGTCAGACGATGACGCGTCCTTTGCGGCTTGTGAATGAATTTTCGAGATTAAATATCACAAAAGTACTGTGAGAACATGACATGGACACTGTTTCAAACCTTTACAACGTGAAAATGAGACTGTATGTCGAAATTTCTACTTATTTTCAATGTTTTGACCGAAGAGCCCTTATTTTATTTAAAAAATGGACTAACTACAGTTTTACCAACAGGATTTTGGTAATTGATACAAAAAAAACATATTTTAATTTATTTATGATCCTCCCTTCAAACAAACGAGTACATAACGTAAACGCCTACCATAAACATAATTCAGATTTTTGTCTCTGGTTACGTTTAGGTGATCCAAAATAATACAATGTATATGCAATACACAAAGTGAAGCCGCTACGACCATCGCTGACTGATCTACCATCCGTCACGTAATATAACTACGTGTAATAAATAAATACAAGTATTACTTACGTACGATTACTTGCAATAAGTAGCATAAGAAGCCAGTGCCGTCGCGCTAAGATAATTTAAAACCAACTGACCTATACCCTTTTTACCTGTAGACAACTTTTGCTTCAGTTCAGCTGCCAGGCTGTCGTACAGGTTCGCCACGCAACGTTCCTCATTGCTCCCAGTGTCTGATTCCCTGGAGACCTCACTTCCAAGAGAGGAGTCCGGGGGCTTCTTGGAAGAAGGGAGGGCGCCCCTCATCTGGAGTTTTCGCTCTATGTCGGCGAATTTCTTTTGGTTTTCAGGTCGCTCGATCAGCGCCAACAGATGCGCGTATAACATGTCGGCGGTGTGGTCTGAGTCGCATCTGGGAACGAGGGAAGGTGGAGATTAGTCTGAGCAATCACTAGGTTTGTTGGCTGGTCACAAACTGAACTATTACAAAACATACAACTAACATACATACATCTACTATAACATCAAAACATCACGATCCTAACAGACCTTTTCGCTTCATTAAAATTGAGTCTCTATAAAACCTTACTTAAAACGTTATTTGCACTATAAAAACTGTGTCTAGATTACCGTAATCTAATTTTCAATAAAGTTTGGTAAAGAAGAGCAACCAAAAAAATGTCACAAACGACTATTGAAAAATTAAGTCAATTCAACCAACAGGCAATACAACTCCCTAATGGTGTAGGAAAACATCGATAGGAAATCTGAGTTTCTGAGCCATTTAATATCTCAGCATGCGTGGTGATTAAAAACCATACCCTCTCTCTAACAGAAGGCATATGCCCTAAGTGCATTTAACATTTTTAACATTTACATACAGGCACATACATTGCTTCTGGCCCCACACTAGGATACCCTGTGGCGTGGGAACCAGAAACAGCGACGTCACAAACATGTAAACATATAAGACCTGGGTTTTTTTTTTGTCCCCAGCCGGGATTCGAACCCGGGACCTCTCGCATGGTAGTCAGATGCGCTAACCGCTGCGCCAGAGAGGTCGTCATATAGATACATAAAAGATTTATTTCCATAATACACACGCAATTGAAGGAGTATTTAGGTAGGTACAATATTAGCAATCATTTATGTGACATTTTATCGCATTGCAAATACCGTAACCCAGTTTAAGATTGATTGCATTAAAATAGCGGACAATCCGAACTCTAAGTACTTATGCTCAGATGCCTTTGAAATGCCAATAACTCATTAGGCAACAATCCATTCAGACTTATCTCCGGTCAATTGCATCTCTCATTCATAATATTTGTCTCACTCACGATAATCTTATAATCAGCCAATGAGTAATGAATGAGAATATAATGTTGACCAGGGTTAAGAGATTTATGGGTTTTATTATTGACATATTGTTTGTTAACTGCAATAACAATCTTATTTGGGTTTCTTACATGATCAAATACGATTATTACAACATAGATTACTTCACCGCTGCAAAATACCATAGATTGATTCATGTGTTACCGATTCCTCTCTCCTTAGTGATAGCGTGCAAATTAGAACGGCGTTATAAGCACTGTTTCAATAAACTTTTTAGTGCTTATTGTGTACGAATAAAGTTCAAATTACGGTCGTTAAATTACCATAATGGGATCGCATACAGATCTATTGTGTCGGCTATTGCGTGCGCGCAAGTAAATGTCAAAGTTGAATGTTTATTGACAAGGTCTTGTCTCGACTGTCACTTGATGTGACCGGCGTGCGGTTCGTTACCTCTCAGGCACTAGGGTTGGGACACTTGAGTGCAAAAACATAATTATCGATTGAGAAATCATTTTTCTCCTCTACAAATACGGCCCGAAGGCAGCGGCTAACATAGTACACTTGACATTCAGAAAACAGAATGTAAATTCTTTACGTTAAAATAAATTATTTTGACTTTGATGCATACATTTTGCAAACGAAATTGATCAAATACGTCTAGGAAGATACGTCTATTTAATATACAACTAGTATTTTAGACGTAACTAGTGTTTTTGCTGAGAACTGAAAAAAATATTTATTTTTTATTTTTTATTAAGAAATATTTTCAATAATTTAATGTTTTACGATCTGGCATTGCTACAGACAGACTCCATATTTTGTGAAAAGCCATTACGTTAAAAAACCTACTGAGTGTTTTAAAATCATTAAAATTGTTACAATGAGCGAGCTACAGGAAAGACATCTAAAAACAGCCTTAATGGTAAAGCTGCTTGTAAGTCGATAAACTAAATACCAAAGACCAACATACCGACCTGGACGAGCCAGGCACAAAATAGAATCATACCATATAGAAGATATGTCTATTTTCGTTTGTTATGCTGGGGATGAAAGCGGCTTGAACGTGGTTACCGAGGTTATTATTTAGTTTGAAGTGGCAAAGTATCATAGTTTATTGCCATTTTTCGGTGATAATGCCAATTATGTTGCAGTTTCTCGATATTCTGTTTAATCATTTAATCCTCAAAAATTACATCATTTATATAAATAACCATTAAGTAATATATTAAACCTAAAGTTAGCACATCATAATCTTTAGGTTGAAATCATACATATTTTGAATGTACTGAAATGGTAAATTTTCATATATTTTTTAACTCTACCCTTACCATAAGTAAAAACATACCTAACTCGCAGATAAACGTTCTGAATTATAAAGTTATCGATTACAATTATACCTCAATTAAATTCAAAGCTTCGATTCTTTACTTACTTTATTTTTATACGTTATAACTAGTTTTAAATAAAAATAAAATAAATAAAATCCCCTTCCTTTTTTGGATGTCATCCAGACAAAAAATGTTGTTTACGCCCAAATATATAAAGTCTTGTTAAAGCCATTTTTATTCTAAAAGTAATTAAAAAATCAATGTAATGGATTGAAGCTTTTGTTTACTATCTATACAACGGATCCAGCATGTCTCTACTTTGTATGACAGGTTTGACGGTTATGGTGCAAGATGTATGTCGCAAACGCAAGTCATATGGGGCGTGCTCGGCCCTACATAAGCATTAACATAAAGGTCTATTAACATTTGGTACAACACTGCCGGTTAAGTAATATTATAACGTTTTAAATATTCATTACGGACTAGATTTCGTTGTTCGGTGAACTTGCTCGGAGACGCAATGTAGATCAGTGTGCGTTTCGTCAGGGTGACGAATCTCCGATTGCCGAATGATGGCTGGGTTTTGAAATTATTGTTTGATCTTCAGTGCTTTTTGTAGACGCGTTGATTGGTTAAGCTAATCCAAAGCATTTGTATGTAAATAGGTTTCGTATCTTAGATAAATAATAACGTTTTCAAGTGGAAGTCGTTTGTTGGTTTTGCAAAATGTTCGGTGATTGCAGAGTCGATTTACGTTTCAATGATTAAATTTTAATTGAATAAATTACTCAGTTTTATCAATAGCTTTTTATTCAGAATGTTATTCTGGTGTTGTATGTTTTGAAACGGTTTTTATAATGCTAAGATTAAAATAAAAAAATAACTATAAATCAGTTCTTATAAAATTTGACGGGGTAAAATACTGAACCGAAAAAATGCTATTAAGTAACTTTTTTCTGGATACTTTACTTGACTTTTTGTCAGAAATTACGAGCAACCGACGACGCGAGCTCCGTCTCTGCTCACCATGATTAAGCTCTGCGAATCAGAGGGAAACCTGGTCGGACTCTTCCGACAAAAAGTCAAGTTGTATCCGGAATAAAGTTAATAATATCTAGTGCTTAGTCAGTAGTCATCAACCCATTATGTCCCCACCGAGGGGCATGGGTCTCTTCACTGAGGAAGGTATAGGCCATACCTACTCCACCACGGAGCCAAGTCCGGATTGGTGGAGGCTTGTAAGACAAGTGGCTGGTCTTACTGTCAGAAGTTTTCAAGCCGCCCTAAGGCAACTTGGCTTAAGGAGTGCTTACGAAAGTCCGAAAAAATACTATTTATAAAATTTCACCTTACGCTAAGGATTGATAACAGAACAATAAAGTACTTAGTGGATTATGTAATAGAAAAAAAATATCGATACAAACGCCAAAACTGCAACATCTGTCATCGGCTTTAACACCTCAAAATACCAATAAAGGATGATACTCCGCCACTTCAAGCTGAATGCTAAACATAAACATGTCACTACCTAATAACCACGTTCAAACCGCTTAAATTCCTAGCAAAACAAACGATAAGAAACCGGATTATAGTCTGAATAATTCTTGCCAAAGTTCGTGAGGAACCTCTCCGGCAGGTTTCAGAATGCCGACATTTTAATGTCAAGGCTTGTGTGCCAGAGGCTTTGCGCAAAGTTCACTATGCAAAAAGTGGCATCTGCTTGAATTTCAATGGTATTACTAGCTGACCCGGCAAACGCTGTTTCGGCATAGAAATTTAACATTTAACATTTACATACAGGCACATACATTGCTTCTGGCCCCATACTAGGATACTCTGTGTCGTGGGAACTAGAAACAGCGACGTCACACACATAGGTCAATTATTCGTAGGGATTGTAAACTTTTAGTCCGGATCTACTTACGGGTGTTGTTATATCGGAAGAGTCCGACCAGGTTTCGCTCTGATTCGCTTAATCATGGTGAGCAGAGACGGAGCTCGCGTCGTCGGTTGCTCGTCTCGTGAGAGACGATATAACAACACCCGTAAGTAGATCCGGACTAAAAGTTTACAATGTGTTGTGCTTACGAAAGTTTTAGTCCAAAAATATTCGTAGGGATTATTTTAATTTGGAGTGGACTACCCTTATCACTTAGGTCTATGAAAAATAGATAACCTATTATCAAAGCTACCGAATATTATATATAAAATTTCATCAAAATCGGTCAAGCCGTTTCGGAGGAGTATGCGCACTAACACTGTGGCACGAGAATTTTATATATTAGATTGTTTAAGTTTTGTTTTACCTTAGATGTAAACAAACTGTTACTTATATCGTTGATTATCTTCTGATTATCGTCTGATCCTATATGCAAACATACAGACATAAGCTCACGCCTGTATCCCAGAGGGGTAGGCAAAGACGGGACTACCACCTGCCACGATACTGACAAATAGCTTTCGCTATATAAACATTCGGTAAACTTTTAGGCTACATGGAAGAAATTTCATTAGAAATAAGTTCGCCCTTGCTCGTAATTTTTATCACAAATATGTTATTTAAGGTATATTATGTGATTTTTTAACTGTGCAATAAAAAGGAAAAACAACACCATTCATTAGTCGTTGTAAATGCAAACAAACGTTATCGATATGTTTATTTGTGTTACAAAAGAAGTACCAAATTTTTTTTCACGTATAACACAACATACTTCAAATAATAAATAATAATAAAAATAATAAACTCACGCCCATTATCCCCGAAGGGGTAGGCAGAGGCACCAGTCTCTAGAACTGGACCCACGTTTTGCCGAGTTTATTAGGTCCCAAACCTGACAAGTGGAAACTTCAAAGAAACCACTCAATAAATAGTTTGATGCTTTTCTCACTGATTTCTTGAACATTTAATGAGCAATTTTTAATTAAACCAGCCTACAGGTACCTCTTTCCAACAAAATAAGATTTATCGCTGAACATAAAAAAAAACGGATGACTTGAGGTTTTCCTTTTTTAATTCGGTTAAAAATGGAGAAGAGAAATTGACAAAATTAAATTATAGGTAATTTCTAAGCGTAATTTCCTCAAGTTGTAAGTGCAAAATCACTTAAATATTTACGTAAATTAGTAGATGCAAACAATGAAGTAAATAAACTACTTTCTACTTTTCTTGGATCGTGGGACGTATGACACATCAATGGGTCAATTAACAACTATAATAAAATCAAATACCTACTGGATAAGTAAATTAATAATTGTGGTTTACTCGTAGTTGCTTAGCGACTATTCTGTTTTCTACATGCCTATGATTAATTTTCCAGCGGTCCGCGTTATTTCTCGATATAACTAAAGTGCAATCATTAAACCTGATTTATTTGACCATTAAAAAGTTATCTGACAAGATGTAGCATTTAACCAAATAGATTTAATAAGCTTAATTGAAGTAAACCTCAAATGGAATCTACGTTCCGATTTCACAAGAGTTTCTCCGAGCATCGATCTATATTTAGATATACGGATTTCTGTCAGCTTGTAAACCTGATCTAGACAACATTTCATATGTATATTTGTAAAACATCGTATCTAAAATAATAATATTAATGTTTACAAACTATAACAAATTAGGAATGTAAATGTTTTCTAGTAAGACTAAAAAAATAAGCCCTTTTGAGAGCGACATAAAAAAATCATTTAACCCTAACTCTGCCCTATGTGAATGAAACGAAAGAAACATGTCTGCGTAGCGGATAGTATGCAGCTAGGTGTCTTTGGTTGCTGATCATCATATCAAACTATTTCGTGGTTGGATATCACAGAATACAACTATGATGATGTGATGAAGACACACCTGTGTCGATGATGCTCCTTGCTCCTTGCTGTTCCCAGACGGGGTTGTGTACAGCGCCATCAAATTAATTTTTGTGAACTCAACTGACAGTTGTTAAAATGGCTGACCTAAAAATGGCATAGACATCTTTAAACAAATAACTAAATATCGAGTATAAGTATTTAATATCGAATATAAAGCGGTATCCTTGCTAATTGTTAACTTATTATTTTAAAATGTCACGCGTTTTTGTCTTTTGTTGTCACAAAATATCGGCACAAGCCACAAGACATTTTATTAAAACGCTTTGATTTGACTGAAAAGTAGCTTTATTTGTTCTACGACAATTGAAATAACAAACAAATATCTTCATTTGACAGTAACAGAACCGTTCAATAGTACAGTGCCACCATCTTATCTGTTCAGTTGACAGCGGCGCTAGTGGAGAATTTAGTAGTAACATTTGAGAAATTTACTGAGAAAAATGAGAACATTTTAACCCGTCTTTCAAATTTAATGAAAATATATCTATAAATCTTAGTAAGTGAATAAATAAAACAGAAAATGGGGAAAAGGATTTACCATTAATTATTTAGTTACAATTTTGCCCACCTGAACAGATAACTTGGTGGCGCTGTAATGCAAGCACTTGTTTACTTGCGAGACGAAGCTTGACTTATTCAAAACCGTAATGAGAATATTACCTACTATTCTCATTACGGTTTTGACAGCATTTAGTTTTTGTCTTCGATCCCGCAGCCTCGACCAAAAGTCACCGAATTCGCACCAATTCTAAGTTAATATTCAGCCTACCAAAGTAGACACTAAGCGCGCGGAATAACACATTTTACCGTCTACAACAACCGCGCTGACCCTGATCAACATTGCTTTGTTTACAACATAAATAAATACCTCCATAATTCGTCAATAAATTCTTGACGCCGCTAATACTCTGGCCCACAAAGATTTGAATATGTTTCCATCTGAAATTATTGTATAGGGTTCAACCAAATTCCGATATACATTCGAAAATTGGGGGTCCTATAGGTCATACGAACTACTTTTACTGTAGGACCAGCTTCGAAATCGCGAAAAATGATCTTTTGTTCCATAGTAAAGTTAACATTAAAATGTAGAAAAATGCTTTTACTCAATTAACGATATTTTTAACGAAAAAGGAACCTATGATAATTAATTTGATTTATATTAATTACGATAATTGACTTTACTTTCTGTACGTCTGTAAAATAATGTTGCATGTCAAGACTGACCGAATGTGCGTTCCTTAATATGTTTTACAACCTGTACTTATATGATGTATGTAGTAACCACATTCTAGCAAATAATTGAATTGAATATGGAAAACCTGATGTTCTGCAAAATCGCGAATTTGAAGTTTTCCACATTGTAAAAGTTGATCGTATTCGTGAGTAGGACACCAAATTTTCGGATTTATGGCAGAGTTTTGTACACCCTGTACACTTGCAAATGGGAGAAAATGGTGCAGGCTTCAATAAATAAATGGATAATAAATTAGCAATGATTGAATTCATAGAAGTGTGACATTCGCACGATTCTGCGAAGTTTGTTTTCGTTTATTGAGTTTTATTTTTAGTTTTCACTTCCAGCCATATCGCAAGTTTTTTGGCGGTTCGTGTCCGATTGTTTAGGAACAAAAGATTTTTTATGTTTGTGAAACTGCCACCTGGTAGTGCTGGTGAAAGTATTGTTAAGCCTATGTTGCCAAATTTTCATGTTTAGATAGCTGTGGAAAAAACCTGCCAAGTGTAAGTTGGACTCGTGCATCGACCGTTCCGTACTACTAGAGCGAGACACAGATATCTTTTCAACCACTTTTAAGTAACGGTGTTATATTATATATAACATTGCATTTTTGCGATTGACCTTGCAATCAGTATCGAACGATCAATCAACCAATTCTCTACGAAGAAAATGACAGTTAAGACACGTTTGTAAAACTCAACACGAGAAACAAAAACATCACGTTGTTATTCAAGTCTAAAGGCTTTCGCTTAAATCTTTGCAAATTCCAGCCAACAACATTTTTTAAGAGAAACAGGTCCTATGTATCTGTAGAAATTTCACCTCTTAGTGAAAGGCTAAAGCTGATTGGTAGGAAAGAGAACCGCCAATGTTTCAGCTGAGTTGTGGGTTCCACAATAGCGCAGGGGCGCCCCAGTCACCTTTGCGCTAGAAAAAGCAACATTTGAAATACTTATACGTAGAGAAAACGAGCTACAGTCTTTCCCTGACCAATCGTGTTATCCTAACCAAGTGTTTGTGCGTGACGCATATGTATGTAAATTCGTGGTGTATAGGTAGAAAGTTTTGGCAGTTTCTTGTAATCCAGTTCCTGAAGTTGACGATGCTATGAGTCGATCGTGTAACTTCCAATTGTTTCTGTGTTAAAATGCTGAACATCTGATGGAGATTTTCTGAGATGGAGAACCGATTTCATCAATGTAGGTACAGCAGTTCAGCAGTTGAGCATGACAATGGAGCAATTGTAACGGTTTGTGATGGGTGTATGTTTCATAAAATATGTCAATAGAGTAGTGTCAAGGTCGTCAATAACCGTGTTTTTTTAAAAATAAATATCGACTCCAATTCAATAACAATTTTGCATGACCAGTACAATACGATTTGAGCACTGACACCAAATTCTTATTGTATTCTGAATTGGATTTTTATTTCAAAAAAATCTTTTACTACGAGTAGGTATAATGGCTTGGGTGGCATGGTATAATGAATAAATTGATAAGATAATTCGATGTATATTGCGTAGCCGATTCATACTTATTAATAGGCTGTGCCATGTAGGTATATAGAAATGTGATAATAAACCTGGAATTAGGATATAATGAAATATATGTAAATATATGGGCCCAAAAACGTAAGTGATTTTGTCTTTTTATAATGAATCGATATTTATGTTGTCGTTAAAACACAGGTGATTGATCAGGAACTGAAAGTAAGCAAACCCATAAAGAAGGTATAAAGAAAATGTGGATAGGAAGTAATTACTATCTTCTTCGATAGCGAAGTTTATTGATAGCTTGGAACAATTTAGCGCAGCTGCAATTAAGAGTAAAGACTCTATAAAGATCGCATGCAGCTTACCATAAAAGGTAAGGTCCTATCTCTATCTATTTCCTTACCATGAGCAAATTTTATTTCCTACATTATGACATGGTTAAGATTAAAGGTTTTTTGTTAGGGACACCAACCCACGATCCACAAAAAACTATAGTTTTTGGTAAAAATTCTTTTGATATTTTACATTTTATCTGTTTTGAGATTGGAAGATTTGAGATTCTAATAACCGTCACATTTTTATTGAGACAGTATGAATTTCACTTCTTGTAAATCGTATTTATAAAAGAAGATAGTTACGTTTTTTTACATTGGTGGCGCTAGCTTGGGATGGCCTTTAAGATAATTTAGCACTACACTTCAATCGGAGGTCTCGCCTGATAATAAGCAAAGAATAGCATACATTATTCTCCCTGTGCGCTGCACACGCGTATCCACACAATCTCTGTACGACTACGTAACATTATATTTTTGTTCGTTAAAGCCTGATATACATTTGCTTTTCTTTCACGGGTTTTAAGCATGCTTTGCGTAGAGGTCAAATATAATAAAGACGCTGATTCCCTTTAAAAGTACACAAGCAAATAATAAATCAGTAATTGTTGGTTCTCTATTATGTATTTAAGATTTTTTTTTAAATCGTTTATTATGGTGCCCAATAACAACTATGAATTGTCATACGTTTCTGCCTTATCTATATTGTTTTACCTTTATGGAAAGCATGCTTAAAGTGCATCAAAACATGGCAAATGTAAATGAGGCCTTAGTCAACTCATGGTGCACCTTTTGTGTAGGAAGCGCTCGCCGTGGCTAGATCAAGTTCAGGCCGATATACCGGGTAAGCGCGGACACTGGTATTTCTAGACTCTGCATCCGGATTGGCCGGTTGTTACGATCTCGGCTTTAGTTTTCAAAGTATGCAAATTGCTGGCTCTTATCACAGAATAACGTAATGCAAAAAGTCGAGTCGTGTATTGTTCGAATTTTAAAGCAAGTTGACCGTTCACTCAAGATTGTTCATCAAACTTCAATAAGGGATTTTAAGAGCTGATAAAAACAAATCTTGAAACTACGACAGATGGCTCTGATATAACGTGACATGTTTTTTTTTCATTAAATATCTGTAATCTGTTAACAATGTGTACCTGCTTTCGTACAAAATTTTACCGCGCGGTATCGGCGATACAGTTTCACTATTATTTTCGAAAATTTCTTGCTGCCGATCGTATTTGTAGAAGTTTCGAGGTCCAGTTACCAGTACCTTTATGACAGATGACGATGAAACTGTGTAGCAACACAGCTCAATGAAGGGCTCTCAGCTGTATTAAAAAAATCTACATACGTAGACACCATCGCCATCGAGTAGCGGTATTAGAACCATTTTTAGGAGCCGTCAGAAAATCGCTCATTTAAAAGTTTCCGCAGTTCAGTTTCTGAGAAAGAGTTTCTGTATATTGAGTTGTTATCGACTGCACTCTTATTATGCTCTTAAAATGCATCAAACACATTTATAAAGTGTTTTAGTATACTCATTCATTACACTAAAAGCATTTTTAAAATTTTATAATCAGTGCTTGGAAACAATTTAAGAACTGTTCAAGTTTTTTTGTTTTCGTTGGGTTTGATTTCTTGCCCTATTAAAGTATCCTAGTTTGAGAGGACAAGTGACGGTGTGAAAAGAAAAAGTTGTCCAAAAAAATTATGAATTCTGGAAAACCTTAAAGTTCAATTTTCAATAATGGTTTTGTGAAATTTCATAATACGACTTGTTTGAACAGTACATTTTATCAAAATTCCGTCGTCATATCCAAATTACTAAATACAAAGAAAGAAAAAATATTTTGGTTGTGCGGAAGAAATTGGTATTAGCATAACGCATGCTTAAAGACACATTGACCCTTAGTAGATAAATCATTTGAGTTACGTACGGATTTTTTTTACTCAGATCTCATCAATAGTTAATCATAACGATCAAAATACAAGCATCATAATTAATTAAATAATCAGTTTTCATTTTATGCGTCAACAAGTAGGATAAGTCCATCATAGCAAGTGCGTAACTCAAATGACCTATCTACTAACGGGTCAATGTTTCATTAAGCATTGGCGGCCTTATTAAGGCCGCCAATTGAAGTCTGTATTTTGCAAATTTTATGTAATACTAGCTGTTGCCCGCGACTACGTCCGCGTGGGCTTTAGTTGAGTAAAGAGCTTGAAAATAAGATAGGGATACTTTTAGCGCATGCGAAAGAGCTTTCATACTAACTTCGCAACCCCCTTTTACACCCTTAAGGGATGATTTTTGAAAATATATTTTACCTGTGTTGCATGACTTTCAATGAAGGACCTTCATGCTGAATTTCATTCGAATAACTTCAAAAATGGCTAAGTTTCATACTAAGTTTGCACCCCTCTTTTTCCCCCTTAAGGGATGATTTTTAAAAAACTATTTTACACGTGTTTCATAATTTTAAATGAAGAACCTTCGTACCAAATTTCATTCGAATAACTTCAAAAACGGCAAAGTTTCATACTAACTTTGAACCCCCATTTTACGCCTTTAGGGGATGAATTTTCAAAAATCCTTTCTTAGTGCTCCCCTAGGCTCCCTAAGAAACTCCCATGCCAAATTTCAACCCCCTAGGTTCATTAGTTTGGGCTCTGCGTTGATTCTAAGTCAGTCAGTCAGTCAGTTTCTTCTTTTATATATTTAGATAGAAGAAGATATGCTCTGGTGTACAATAAACCATATTTCTAACTTTCTTTATGTGGTAGAGACAGTTTATTATCTGGACTTGAGGGTTTAGTATCTAACTAAACCTAGTTAGTAAACAGTTGACAGCACGTCAACCTTCACATTTTAGTTGTAAACTCGCCCGTTATGCAACGGAGTAGAGTGCACGGGTGTATACAATGATGTGCTGTTGACTGTACTGTACTTGAGCCATTACAAACGTGGGAACTGAGTCACAAACACATCAGACCTCTCTCTCACACATAATAGGAGGCATATCAGGCATATCGGAACTCTCGCTCACTTTTATGACTCGGTTCGCACGTTTGTAATGGCTCAAGTATACCTTTAAACAGTTTTGTGACTAAACCTAGAGGTATCTGCATTTCTGTTCCATAATATCATGTCCCGCCCTCCGCAATCACAGTCACTTGCAGTTTAACAGGCTGCACTTTACACGTTAATAATGATAATAAAAGGTAATAAGTATTCATGGGTAAGTAAACGAAGGGTTAATCAGAGGCACCCTTCCTTCAAATCATAATTGTGTTGAGAAGGGTAATAATAATAGTAATATGTTACTTACATAAAGTTAATTATGAAAATTCCGTTACTTCAGCATTTAAGATATGAAAACACTTCCATAAAATGCAAAACCCCCAGTTAAAACTTCAAGTCTATCATGTAAGCGGAGCCAATTGAAATGAAAAAAAAAAAGAGAATTTGAAAACTTTTGTTTATTGGATTAACTGTCAAGTTCTGGCCTTGGAAGTAATAGTGATTTTCTATTGTTATTTTCAAGGTAAGAACGTAACAGGTTAATCGAAACTGCAGATTTTGCTAATATCCTAATGTCGCGCTGTATTAATCCTCCTCCGAAACAGCATCACCGATTTTTTTAATGCAATTAGCTAGCTCTTAGATGAGGTCGTAGGCAATATGGCAATACAATGTCTGTTGGGTCTCCTTTGCATTCAGAGACTTTGGAAAACATAATATAAACCTAGTTACACACCTATTTATTTAACACTAGCGACCCGCCCCGGCTTCGCACGGGTGGCAAAACGTTTCCATCATCATCATCAACCCATCATGTCCCCACCGAGGGGCACGGGTCTCTTCCCTGAGGAAGGTATAGGCCATACTTCACCACGGGGGCCAAGTCCGGATTGGTGGAGGCTTGTAAGACTAGTGGCTGGTCTTACTGTCAGAAGTTTTCAAGCCGCCCCTAAAGGCCTCTGGGCGTTTCCATGGAAATAGCTAAATTAGTTCTGTGGAAAATTCCCGGGATAGCAATTTTTTTACACCTTGGGTTACATTAGTCAAGATTACGTACGGAACTCAATTTTTTTTTAAAATCCAATTTAGCCTTCGTTACTCACGAAGAAATTAGCTTTCTATTCGTGAAATAATTTTTAAAATCAATAATTGCTGTTATGTGTCTATCGCAAACTGGCATGAGTTTGATATCATATTATGACTGCACAGATATTTGGTCAGCTATGTGCCAGGTATTACTAACTCAATAGTGAATGCTACCGATCCTACCATTCTTCTAAGGATGACAGTAAACAAAGTTGAAGTCACACCGACTTCCCGCGACCCCGAACCAAAGTTGAGCCGCACCATCCACTCGTGATATGTCACTGCCTAACTACCATTGCTTGCGGTAGAGCTGAAATATCTAAGAATAAGCTTACTCATTTAATAAGCATTCATAGGAAAACGTAAGACTTTAACCCAGACTATCTAAACTGAGTTCACGGAGTGTTTTAGGGGATTGCTGTTTTTTGTTTATTTGGGAAACCATAGAAAGTATAAATGTACTACAGTACAGACTAATAAAACTGCATTTTGTTGAGTGTTTTATAGAATTCTGTTTTATTTCTGGTCAATCTGGGTGTATTTCCATATTTGTAATATCCTTGCCTGGTTAAGTAAGCACCCTGTATCCTAGTTTGGGACTAGAACTAATGACAGGTGAGTGTGTGTGTGTGTGTGTAGTTTTAGTATCTATTAGTTTTATTAATATTGTTATACTCTGTTGTCAAATAAATAGATTTAAAAAACTGTATAAGTTAAGTTCTGTATGAATACTATGTAATTTCGTTTTTATGTACAATAAAATGACAGGTTGCATTGAGGTTGTTTCGTAAGTACCATGCATTCATGCGGAATGCTTTTAGAATCTAAGCCTATCGATACAGACATGTCTCACTTATATCTACAATTAATGAGTATGTTTATTGAATACATGTACACATGTTTTTAGATTAATTCCATTACTTTTGCACGTCTACCAACTCTTTCTAATTAACACCTGCGGTTGACTGGTAGAAAATGCTTATGGCATTAAGTCCGCCGCATTGTACTATATTTTTACTTTAGATGTCAGTGCAATAAAAGTATCAAATAAATAAATAAATAAGTAATATCAGTTTCATTAAAGTCACTTGTATGTAACTTGATAAAATTATTACGTAATTGGATAAACTACTTATGTATTTATGATTTCCAATAACGTAAATTAAAGTTCCGAGAGATCTCTGCGTACGGACAAATTTAATTTAATTTAATTTTTTTATTGGTGTGTAAAACAGGTAACAAACAATCTATATAACATACAGAGAGAGAGCTTAATAGAGTAGGTAGATCTAGAATGTCACCCAAAGTATACACACACGTGAGATCAGGAAAATGTAGTCTAGGATTTAACAAAAATTTTAAGAAATTTAATATTTTTACAAATCTTCTGATCATAAACAAGAGTGGGTTTTCTTCTTCTAAGAAGTTTTTTTATTCCAGCAAGCTACAAAACCAGCGCTCGAAGGCTCAAAGTTACGGCGCGGTCCAACCTCACCGTCATAGATACACTCACGACTCCTTTCGAGATCTCTATCGGCAAAATAAAACCCAAAAACGGGGTCAGAGTCAAACTGTTGACCTACGAAAGTGAATCACGAGATTTCAACTTTTGAAATGGATTGAATTTAATCAAACGATTTCTGGTTTAGCTCGTTGGGCGGTGAAAATTCTTGCGTCAAAACACAACGCTGTCGAAATAACATTGTAATTTATTTAAAGACCCATTTGGTAAGCCCAACGTTTCGCTATCATTTAACAGGATCCGCTTGAAATGCGAGAGTTCGCAATAACATGTAAGTAGGCCGTATATCGAAGAGTCGCTCGTAGCCCCGGCTGCCTGAGTGGTCTTAAGCGATCGCGAGGGTTGGGCAGCATTGGGCGCGTTCGGCCCATGGATGGGTGACCGTCTGTGACTGGCGCTGGTGGCGTTTTTCCGAGCGGTTCCGTGCTTCACAAGGCACGTTAAGCAGTTGGTGCTGGCTGCTGTCGATGGATGGCAGTCATTAAGCCACTTCTGACAGTAAGACCAGCCACTTGTCTTACAAGTCTCCACCAATCCGGACTTGGCCCCCTTGGTGGAGTATGGCCTATACCTTCCTCAGGGAAGAGACCCGTGCCCCTCAGTAGGGACATAATGGGTTGATGATGATATCGAATAGTCAAACTTGATACCTATTGGGATGCCTTCTTGTTTCCTCACGATATTTTCCTTCACCGTTAGCGAGTGGTACTCTTTACCAATGTATCACACTAATATTATAAACGTGAAAGTTTGTGTGTGTGTTTATATGTTTGTCAGTCTTTAGCGCTGAAACGGCTAGACGGATTTTAATAAAATTTGGTATGGAGTTAGCCGATACCCTGGATTAAAACATAGGCTACGTTTTACCGCGGGGAAATATCTTATTCCTACGGGAAAATCGATGAACCGCGGGTAACACCGCGGGGCACAGCTAGTATAAGTTAGAAAACTAAGTTACTCCCGAAAAATGTAGCTTTCTAATGGTGAAAGAATTTTTAAAATCAGTAGTTTCTGAGCCTATTCATTACAAACATACACACAAAAATACAAATCTTTCCTCTTTATACTCGTAATATTAGTCCAGATAGGTTGTTAGTAATATTAGGTATTATAGAGCGATCAAAAATTAATAATTAAAATTACTGGTATGAGTTTGAACGAGCAAGCTAGAGGGATAGTGCAATTTCTAGCATATGAATGATTTCTATCAGCAAACGTGCTTAAGAAGAGGTGTTTGTAGATACAAATAACTTCATCTCTTGGAAAAAACTTAAATATACAAATGTTATTTATACTCAAAAGAACTTCAAAGGAACCAAATACTCGAATCGCATTGGTAAATGCGTGCGGCTTCGTTCATAGGGTAGGGCATTGAACGTCACGCGCTTTGACCAATGGGGGCACATGGATGATTTTCTTTGGCACCTCGCTTCGCGGAATGGAGTATAGGTCTTGGAAAACGCTTATGGCACTGCAACAACAACGTAAGTTTAGTAATTCTTCAAGTTGCAAAACCCCAGCTAAGGATGAGCTTTGCCTACATTGCGCCGGCGACTTGCGCCATCGGTGCTGGGTGCCCGTAAATGCCAACGAAGGGCCCTTTGTTTTGCTTTATGAGCGAATTTGGCACAAAAGGATCGTTAAAGATTTAAATGGAGACTTGTTAAAGGGCATGTTTACGTTATCAAAGAAGTTTTGAATCCTAACTCAGATGCAAATTAGATCAAATCAAATCAGAGTAATTTGTTTCAAAGTAAAGAATTTGCATTCGGTTTGCTGAATATGTAAATGTGTATGTTTATGTTAATTTGAGTATCTTTTCTAAAATAATTTTAAACTTAATACATCACAGCCTCAGTATGAGTACGAGTATATGACAAGATCCCGTGATTGCCACGCGCAACGGTTAGCGCATCTGCCTATCAAAGGTCCCGGGTTCGATTCCCGGCTGGGAACAAAAAAACCCTTAGGTCTTGGATGTTTACATGTTTGTGATGTCGCTGTTTCTGGTCCCCACGACACAGAGTATCCTGGTGTGGGACCAGAAGCAATGTATGTGCCTATATAGAGTACGAAAGTTAAAATATTCTTTTGTCATTGTGTTGAAAACAAAATATTAAAAATTCTCAAGCTAACTCATAGGATTGCTAGTAACAAAATATTCTTATTCTTTATGTGCTTCCTCTTATCGGAGGTTGGCAACAAATTCCGTTCTTTGCTTTTCGAGGCTGCCAATACAAACAAGGGGCAGTAAGGTAAGTTTTATCTAAACCTAATACTTTACATAATACAATGTAATCTGTCGATAACTAAATTTAGTCCCGCGTCATTAAATTGCTTTTCGTACAAATTGGACGCCACCAGCTATATCACAAATTCCTTGTGACATTTTATAGCTAATGAAGCTTTTTAAATTACCAACGTTTACGAGTCTGTGGAAAATCTGCCTTTGAGTGTGATATACGCTAAGAACCTTACATATCTAAATACAGTCATACAACCAATTCTCAAAAGTTTCGTACGTCGTCAATGATTTCTCTCTCAGAAGCATATTAAAATATGTACTTGGATTTCATATTGACAATATACTTCTGTTTTTTAATAATTATGAATTTCACAATGTTAAGTAGGTTTCACTAAGTTTACTTAAAGATTCGATTCCCTTATTTTCAAATCTGAAGAGTTAATATACTGTTTAACGAATGTCAGAAGAGAAAGTGATAACATATAAAACCACTTAATTAAAAGCGAGAAAAACAACTGTACTTGTTATGGGCGTTATGGACGTACCACACAATCAATTGACGGAAACTACGTTTGTTATTGGTGGTACACCTCCTTATGTGATCACTTGAAGACATTGGGCCTCACGAGGATATAATGGAACATGTCGGTCATGGTTTGAAAGAACACACTGGGTCTGCTGCAGGCATTAATTTTAAGCTTTAAATTTTTGACTTCGCGTGGCCAACCGATTAATCTATAGCTTTTGCCTACCTTGAAGATCCATTCTAAATACTGGTAAAGATTTTTTGTAATCGGATAAGTACTTTTGGATAATACTCCCTACACACATTATAAAGTCTTTAAACCAACAGTGAATGCCAACAATTCTCAGTATTACTAGGTATATGTTCAGTAAATTTGTATTTTACAGAGACTATTACGACAGATATTGGTGAACACATTTCCAAGATCTTCAAAGAATTTTGTAAAGGTATTTCAGCGGGACTCTGTAAATATCGGACGTCCGTGAGCCTATTAATATCAATAGAGAGAAACCGTACATTGGGAAGAACATAGGCTGCATTTTTCATATTATTTTATGAGTTTAGCTAACTAACAAATGCAGTCAGGTCCATCCTATATGCCTGTAACTACCTATGAGTACTTCGTATGGCGTGCGGCAAAAATAGTCTCCAGGATCGTAGAAAGGAGCGAAGCTTGGTTTCTGACTACCCTGCTAGGATGCAATCTTGAGTTCAGTCAAAAGTAACGACTCTCTCGTCCCGATCTCTAGTTAGAGATTTTTTGCAAAAATAAGCTTGCCATGTACACACTTCTTCACTGTGTAATTTTAGTGTTTGTTAAAATAAAAAATAAAAATAATAAACTCACGCCCGTTATCCCCGAAGGGGTAGGCAGAGGCACCAGTCTCTAGAACTGGAGCCACGTTTTGCCGAGTTTATTAGGTCCCAAACGTGACAAGTGGCAAGCCTGTCGCCGTTATCCGGGCACAATTTATCAGCGAATGGTGTTGCTGTACAAACAAATGTACGTAACTAAAAGTCATTGGTACATGCGTGGTTCGAACCCAGACCCAGTATTTGTTGTTTGTAAATATGCCTTTTACGAACGAAAAAATTATGAGTAAAAAGAGACTCACAATTCCACCAAACAGGGGATGTATTAGCAAGGGGCAAGCAAGGTAATAGGCACCCGAATCGTACCTGTACATCCTTGCAGAGGCTAATGAATGTTGATGAAGTGTAAGAGAAAAAAATCTGTTAGGGTCGTGGTTTCTGCTTACATCTTGATCTTGACATTAAAGGTGAAAATCATTGTTGTTTTGAAAGCCAGAACTTTCTCATTTCTAACCAGTTAGATTTTGTTTTAAAAAGAGTCACCTGTAGGCATGCACATGCACGGGACATCCTGTGAGGGGGTTGTAGAGCAGCAGGACGCAGGCGACCACGTCGGCCTGCACCACGGCGCTGGTGATGCTGCCGTGGGGGATGAAGTGCTTGATTGTCTGCTGCTTCCCTTTCGTTGTGACGTTCTGGATGATCTTCAGCCCTTTGTGGGATACCTGGCCGGGAAGGAATTTCCTTAATTTTTTAAGCTTTGTCGCATTGACACAATTATTTCTGTACACATCTTTGGATTTGACAAATATTATAATCGAAATATCTTGATAAAGAATGACAATATTACCTCTAAAATATTTAACAATAACATCTCTATTGTATGTATAAGGGAACCAACTTATTGATTTGGTTATTATTTTTTAATTGAACTACTGGCTTTATAGTTGATAAATGTTTGTTTCTATTTTTCAGTTAACTTCAGTGATGCAGTGTACCTTTCTATTATATTTAACTAGCTGTTGCCCGCGACTACGTCCGCGTGGGCTTTAGTTGAGTAAAGTGTTTGCAAATAAGATAGGGATACTTTTAGCGCATGCGAAAGAGCTTTCATACTAACTTCGCAACCCCCTGTTACCTCCTTAAGGGAAGATTTTCGAAAGACTACTTTACACGTCTTTCATGACTTTCAATGAAGGACCTTCATACTGAATTTCATTCGAATAACTTCAAGAAGGGCGAATTTTCATACTTACTTTGCACCCCCCTTTTACCCCCTTAAGGGATGATTTTCGAAAAACTTTTTTACATGTGTTTTAATGATTGAATTTCATTTAAATAACTTCAAAAACGGCAAAGTTTCATACTAACTTTGCACCCCCTTTATACCCCCTTAAGAGATGATTTTCGAAAAACTATTTTACATGTAATTCATGACTATAAATGAAGGAACTTCAACAACGGCAAAGTTTCATACTAACTTTGCACCCCCCCCCCCCTTTTTACCACCTTAAGGGAGGGATGATTTTAGAAAAACTATTTTACATGTTTTTCATAACTTTTCATGAAGGACCTTCATATTGAATCTCATTCGAATAACTTCAAAAATGGCAAAGTTTCATACCAAGTTTGCACCCCCATTTTCCCCCCTTATTGGATGATTTTTAAAAAACAATTTAACATGTGTTTCATAATTTTAATTGAACAACGTTCGTACCAAATTTCATTCGAATAACTTCAAAAACGGCAAAGTTTCATACTAACTTTGAACCCTCATTTAACCCCCTTAGGGCATGAATTTTCAAAAATCCTTTCTTAGTGCTCCCCTACGTTACAAAAGGAACCTCTGTGCAAAATTTCAAGTTTCTAACCCTTATAGTTTAGGCCCTGCGTTGATATGTCAGTCAGTCAGTCAGTCAGCTTCTCCTTTTATACAGGGCGTCCCACGGCTATGCCACATGGAGGGAAAGTACCTTTAATATTGTAGATGGAACATTTTACTGAAAGAAGACATTATTTTAATTTCAATAACAATCTAAGCTGCATTCATAGATTTTTAAATAACTACACGGTTGAACCGGGAATCGAACCCGCTACACGAGAAAAAAAATAACCCTGTAGCTTTATCACACCGATCGGAAGGCTTCATCAGAAGGATTATTTTTTGCTAAATAACATACTATTAGAAATAAAAGGAAGACCATGAATTTAAACATTTGAAGTGAAATTTCGGGGGGATAGATCCCCAGACCTAACCCCGTTAGATTTTTTTTTATGGGGTTATATAAAAAGTTTAGTTTACAAGAACCAGTATGAAAGTGTCCACGAGCTACAAACAGAACTTAGACGCATTATTCTGAATATCTACCACAACAAGATCAAAAGATCGACAGGGAGTGAAATAATCAAAAGAGTGCGACTTTGTATTCAACAGGAGGGGACTCATTTTGAGTATTTGATAAATTGATTAATTTTGTATTTAAAATATTAAAATTTATGGTCTTCCTTTTATTTCTGATTGTATGTTATTTAGCAAAATATAATCCTTATGATGAAGCCTTCCGATCGGTGTAATAAAGCTACAGGGTATTTTTTTTCTCGTGTAGCGGGTTCGATTCCCGGTTCAACCATGTAATTATTTTAAAATCTATGAATGCAGTTTAGATTGTTTTTGAAATTAAAATAATGTCGTCTTTCAGTAAAATGATACATCTACAATATTAAAGGTACTTTCCCTTCATGTGGCATAGCCGTGGGACGCCCTGTATATATAGACTAGCTGTTGCCTGCGACTACGTCCGCGTGGGCTTTAGTTGAGCAAAGTGTTTGGAAATAAGATAGAGATTCGCAACCCCCTCTTACCCCTTAAGGGATGATTTTCTAAAGACTACTTTACACGTCTTTCTAATAACTTCAAAAACGGCAAAGTTTCATACAAACTTTGCACCCTCCTCTTACCCCCTTAAAGGATGATTTTCGAAAAACTATTTTACATGTGTTTCGTGACTTTCAATGAAGAATCTTTATTCTGAATTTCAATCGAATAACTTCAAAAACGGCAAAGTTTGAGACTAACTTTGCACCCCCCCCCCCCCTTTTTACCCCCTTAAGGGATGATTTTCGAAAAACTATTTTACATGTTTTTCATAACTTTTAATGAAGGACCTTCATATTGAATCTCATTCGAATAACTGCAAAAACGGCAAAGTTTCACACTAAGTTTGCACCCCTCTTTTTCCCCCTTAAGGGATGATTTAAAAAAAACTATTTTACACGTATTTCATAATTTTAAATGAAGAACCTTCGTACCAAATTTCATTCGAATAACTTTAAAAGCGGCAAAGTTTCATACTAACTTTGAACCCTCATTTTACCCCCTTAGGGGATTAATTTTCAAAAATCCTTTCTTAGTGCTCCCTTACGTTACAAAAGGAACCCCTGTGCAAAATTTCAAGTTTCTAACCCTTATAGTTTAGGCCCTGCGTTGATATGTCAGTCAGTCAGTCAGTCAGTCAGCTTCTCCTTTTATATATATATTGGTCTACATCGACAATGGTGGCTGATGCTCGTATGTAGTAGATTTTACAAGACCAAGAGGACATAACCGAGTTTCCCTACATTAGATCTTGTCATATTAGGTCTACACTACAGGCCTGTGCAATAAGGTCACTATAGGACTGAACCGCCTTACAGGTACTCATTCGCAATCTGCTGTGAGTGTATCAAATAAAAAAAAACGTTCAACAATGATGCGAGCTTCAGTACATTTTCATGTATTCTATTTGACCGTACTCTGAGCAACCGCTAGTGAGCTTCAGCTCTTAGCTGTCTTTGAAATGCTCATGGAGTCACCAAAAGTATTAGGAGGATTACTGACGTGTTTTGTGGTACCATGTGAAAAAACACAGTGATTCAGGATAGTTACATACACAACATTACACATACTTAAATAGCCATTATCCTCCAACAAAGTCACTGCTATTTGCAAATTCCGAAAACGATTTCTAGACAAGCCAGCTATTGCTGCAGACCAATTAATACCCAAGGTCAGGAGACGAATAGACGAATGAGGCTGTTCACACAACGGGATTAGGTAAGTCAATAATTGCACGCAACATGTATGACAAACAAGATAAAGAAACTAAAGTCATTAAAAGATTTTGGCCAGGATTAAGCAATTTTTCGTTGAGCGTTTAGTTCAGTAAATTGATCTGTGTTGGCTTCAGTTTTCGGGCCTTGGTTAGGTCATAAACTATCACTTTCAAATATCAGCCATTTTGCGTGTGAAGCAATATCCGTAGCGTTCTATTCGCGGGTAAGTCTGACGATAATAATACCTTTAGTTAATACGTCAATCATCTCTAGCTGTTTTGACTTTCAGACGATTATAAAAAGTATCTATATCGATAGAGCTATTAATTTGTGGAACTGTGCCATCACGCAACTGTTGTTTACTTTGCAATGAGGGCTTTTCAGAGCGTCATTAAAAAAAATAGTACCCCAATTACCGATAAATGGTGCTGACGTCATGACGTCACTGTACCTTAACTGTAGTTCCTGTCCTATGTTTTTACAAAAATACACAATGCATGGGCAAAGACACAATTCACGTACGTATGTAATAATAAACAAAGTAAAAATACTTCGATAACTTTCAAATTTCAACAGTTTCGAAGAGATGTTTAGACTATCACAGATTAATAACGGTTAAAACCACAGACCTAAAAACATGATGACATTTTGGTCTTCTTGCAGGGCCATCTAGTTTTCTCAACTGACAGCTGTCATTGAAAAGCCTCATTGAAATTAAAAATTACTGCAGGTAACATAATAGTTCTTCCACCAAATTCTAACGGGATGTGAAGATTGTTCCATTTCGATGTCGCATGTGATCAGAGTTGACATGGATTACTAATGTTACTGACTGCAGTTAGGTGGCCAATAATAAATATAGTTTGAAAGTAGAGTGTAAGATGTCGTGCTCGTGATTATGAAGTACTTTTACCGAAACAAAATCAGCTGTTCCATATATTTTGATGTCATTCCGAATAAACTGTAGAACTGGCACTTAAAAATTGTCTCCACATTAAGTATAATTTACGTATATTTGTTTTGATGAGTACCTACATTATGGGTCTCACTCACTTACTTTTCCTGAGTCATTGAGAAAATACATACTTTTGCTGATTATTTAATTTTTGATATTATTTGCATTAGTCCACTATTATTCAGTGCCTAAGTTGTTACCCGCACGCTGATCCGGCTTGAAGGACTTTTATTTTCTTAATGACGCAGAAAAAGTAAGTGAGTGACACCCGTCACTCATCTATAGACACACTGCATTTCGAGAAATCGGTATTATGTTAAATAATTGCCATTTAGAACTGACCTGTAACGTGACCTTGAAAGGTTCCAAATCCCTCGCACGGTGCTCCAAATGCCTTATGGCGGGTAAGGCAAACTCCTCCCCCCTAAGGCCCCTCGACTCCTGCGCACCGAGGAACCAGACGTAGTAGGACGCCTTCTTGATGTCCTTCTTCAGTCGCAACGCCATCTTGGATGTGTGATGTCAGAGCTGTGGCATGTTTAGCGGAAGCGTCTGTGGACAAGAGAGAGGCTGTTTAGATATTGATAACTGTTTCTTTCTACTGTGTATCCAAAGGACGTCATACTCACAATTTATCGGACAATAGCAATGTCTTAATCGACTGTTAACAGGATGCCAGTTGTTTTTTTGTCTAACCGACTTTTGGACTAACTTATATTGTATGTACACCGGGAATTACACATGAGATTTGACAATAACATAGTACAGTACAAGAGAGACTGTTTAGATATTGTTGACTGCTTTTATGTATTGTCTAATCCAAAGGACGTCCTACCCCCGGTTTCCCGTACAGTAACGATATGTTAATCTACTGTTAACACGCTGCCAGTTGTTCTTTGTCTAACCGACATGTTGGCTAACTGACATCAGATTGGGGGCCGTCCATTAATCACGTGATCTTTTTTTAAGCATTTTTTTAACCCCCCCTCCCCCTTGGTGATATATGGTGAGGTTTAAGACTACCCTCCACCCCCCACCCAACATCACGTGTATTTTTCGTATCTACAAAAAATCTTAAATTTTTTAGAACTAGAATTGTCTTGCGCGCGCAAGCGCGCGTGTTGAACGCGTGCGCGTTTGAAAAAATAATGAAAAAATAAATACAAAAATAATACATGTGATATCTTACTACACCCCCCTCCCCCTTGTGACATTTAGTGATTTTTGTCAAACCCCTCCCCCCCCTTTCAAGCCTCACGTGATTAATGGACGGCCCCTGAACAGATGGTTAGAGTACGAGGTACCGGGGGTTAGACGAAGTAGCACCACTTCTTAAACGTCACTTATATTGAGCCACTTAGAACGAAATTAAAACTAAACTAAATATCAACCTTAGTGTTGAGACAGCTATCGGAACGTTTAGCTCTGTATTTAAAAAAATTGTGTGATCGATCTTGAGAGCAGTTAATTAGTTTCGTTATGACCTTGAAAACTATAGTTAAAAGCCATAATTATTAGCGTCTGATTCTCCAGATCTAGACGCTGTTTTGCTTAGAACAGCAACTCAAGATAGATCTTGGCTTTCAGATAAGAAACTCAAGTGATATCTATCAAAGTCCCTTATGGGCAATTCAGCCCTTGGCATACATAATACATGGTATGTATCCTAGTTTGGGACGCAACCGCACACGTCATCCTGCAATGGTAACCAGGCAACGACATTACAAACATCGAAAAACACTCAGGCTGAGACCATTTTGTACAAATGTACAACAGCCACGAGTGGAATCATCGAACCCACAACTTCTTTCTTGGTACCAACTAGCTGTCAGACAGATGCGCTAATTATTATTGATTTATTTATTGATACTTTCATTGCACTTACTTTTGTAGTAAAAATATAGTACAATGCGGCAATTATTAGTTCACAAAATCGCAAACCTTAGCGCACAGGCACGTAACGAAATGTTCGCCGGTTATTAGCAAACAAATTGTCGGCAACAATTACAATCGTGATGTGTACGAGTATTTAAGCCGATGGAGTGAAGGCGCCTGTTACAAAATGCGTGCGGCAGCGCAATCGGCAGGAAATTTTAAGTTTCTCGGTAAACAGTTACGCATGTTTACTTCATGTTTAATAGCTTTACTATTCCAATTAGAGCCAGAGCAAGTGCGGACGATATCGGTGAAAGTTGATGTGGATTCCGGACCTTAGCAAAAAATGACTGGCATTCCTAGCCAGATGATCTGGGCAGTGAATTGGGTAAAAATATCTCTTCCTAAATCCGGCGAGGACATTACCTACAATATAGTCCATTAATCTATACTTGGCATTTTATTTGGACTTTAAACGACACTGAATTAAAAAACTTTAGCGGTAGAAAATTCGATACCGTTTGCAAATTTAGTACTAGCTAGCACTAAATTTGTAAACTGTTTCGAGTTTTATACCGCTAAAGGTTTTTGATTTAGTGTCGTTTAAAGTCTGAAAAAAATGCCAAGTATAGATAAATGGATTATAGGTAATGAGGCTTTTACTACAAATACTCCTATTGGGCTACGTTTGTCTACTGCGGAACATATGCGAACAATACAACTGTGATATAACAGATTCGACCCGAGATGATAAAAGTAATAAGGCCTTAGCTTATAAAGGAGGAATTAAATTGCAACATACATTTAGTGCTATCAAATGTTCAATCGCTCGTAGCCCCGGCCGCCTGAGTGATCTCAAAAGATCACGAATGTTAAGCAACATAGGGCGCGTTCACTTCATGGATGGGTGACCGTCTATGACTAACGCTAGTGGCATTTTTCCGAACGGTTCCGTGCTTCGCAAGGCACGCTAAGCAGTTGGTGCCGGCTGCCGTCGATAGATGACAGTCGTTAAGCCAAGTCAGAGGTCTTAAGGGCAGCTTGAAAAGTTCTGACAGTAAGACCAGCCACTAGTCTTACAAGCCTCCACCAATCCAGACTTGGCCCCCGCGGTGGAGTATGGCCTATACCTTTCTCAGGGAAGAGACCCGTGCCCCTCGGTGGGGACATAATGGGTTGATGATGATTTAATGTTCAATAAGGTTCTGACAACACCGATGCAATATTCTCGTACCACAGTTGTAACGTTGTAAACCTTTTCACACCGTTTTTTGATATTTCTTGTTTAATGTCTGTCATTTTTAAATCAAACATTAAAATTACGCCCCATTTCTAGATTTCATTTGACATTCATTCCTACTTCACCTTTTGACCTTAAAATGAACCGACTTAATTCTACATTATTTTTATTCTGTTTCCTTCTATTATTGTAAATTTTTCTGTTCATTGGTGAAATAAAAAACAGTTGGTGTCACGATTATATTACTCAACCTCGCACAGTGCCGGAATTAGTAACCGAAAAAATATTTTCTTCGTGCAGTTTAGTTGGTATATGTATAGTTCATTTACTGAAATTTGTTCACTGATACCATCATGTTTACGCCCTATGATAAGGACATAGAGTTATGAATACAGGACATAGAATGGAATGTGATTTCTTACGGTAAACGCACTGTAAAAACTGTAGCTAATAAGACTAAAAGCTACCTTCAAAACAATTCCGAATTTCCGACCAAATAAATACTTAATTGAGCAATTAAGAGTGGTTTTCAACATAAAAAAACATTACATATCGTAAATGGTCAAGAGAAGTGAAAGTGGTTAATTGTAGGTAAAATTAAGTCAGTAAGACGTAAGTATAACTTAAAGCTTTCATTATGGTGATGCTTGCAGAAAACATTTAATTTACCTCTGTGTAAAACCGTAAGGGCACACCATGAACCTTTAATACACATGTGTCAGTCATTCAATGAACTATCAAATAAAAACTTCGAAGTTCTTGACATTTTTGTAAGCCTCAGTCGTTTTAAATCACAATTAGTTAAGTCCCAATTTGGTAACTTATTAGGTTAATAAGTTAATTAATTAGAGAAGTTACATTTTTCTTTTTTTTAGTTTTAATTTTTGTTAAACTTTACTAGCTTTCTATACTTGATCAGTGTTCATTTGCAGATCAAGCCACTTATACTAAAAGTATGCAGCCAATTAAAACGACAACACCATATTATTATGCTGAAATATTGTTACTTAAATATATTGTGGCTTGATCAATCTTTAATACTCGTCTATACTTTAACATGCTGTCGTCACTCGTTAAAGGATAAGTAACTAGACCATAAGATCTATCACGATGTTATAACATGCAATGTTACTTATCTGTTGTGTGATGCAATAAATAAAATAAAAATAAATAAAATGCGGGTTTTAAATTGATAGATGTCTTTTGCGTTGGTTTTTACTTCTATCTATCTGTAAATATTGACATCATCAACCCATTATGTCCCCAAGGAGGGGCACGGCACGCGTCTCTTCCCTGAGGAAGGTACAGGCCATACTCCACCACGGGGGCCAAGTCCGGATTGGTGGAGGCTCGACATGATATTCAAAAATCAAATATCATTAAAAAATATTGACATGACGATTGTAATTACGTTTTTTATGACTATAATTATGTATGTGAATAAACAGTATGGCATCATTAAAATGTGAAAATTAGAAGTTTGACAAGGTGACCTGTGAGCCTAAGGATGCTTCGTGTTAGAGGCGAAACGCATCGCATTTTCTCACACAAGTATTGGTGTCGATGGTGCGTTCGTGTCTTGCTTCTGCTTGAAAAAGCGGGAAGGAGGGCGGGTGCATTAACTAACCGCATGTTGCTTGTGGGATTTTGGCGGAATTTAGCAAAGTAATTTTCACATTTTAATGCTATTAAGGATTTTCGCAAAATAACGCCTCATTCCCTACACTATGGCATCAATGAAATTAGAGTCAGGATCTCTTTCGCGTTAAAGATTTTTTGTACTAGCTACATTGGCATATGGCTTTAACAAAAAACTTAACAAATTCAGCTCCATTGCCAGTAAAAAATAAAATCATTGCGCATTACAAGTTTACAAAAACAAAATGCAATCAACAGAATCTCACGTCAGGAGTACAACAATTCAGCTACATTAGAAACGTATTCGAACTCGTATTAGCATGAAAACCGTGAAGAATTTTAATGCAATACGCTAGTGATACCCCGCCCGGGGTTTTCTCGCATGATATTGCGCAGCATTAAACGTCATTCCCAAGCTAAAGTGCATTTAAAAGTAAACACTTATGGAAGTCTAAAGTATTGATAAAGATTTTTAAACCAAATATTTTGTATGTCACGACACTTACTGCTGTCTATTACAGATAACTGTACCAAACTGTCTAAGTCTAACATATGGTTTACTACATTGACGCCCGAAGCCTGGATGTGTGTGCGTGCGGACTAAAAGCGGCAATTGTTAAGACACTGTCACAGACTTAGTTCCTGTATTTTGGATTAGCAAAAGTTAGGAAAGTAAGTAAGTATTACACGATAAATTAATGATACAAGGTACACTAAATAACCAGCTATGGCCGCGGCTTCGCTAGCGTGGAATTAGTTTGTGAGTATAAGTTGATAAGAGTATCTAAATTCCTTAAATTGCTGAATACACACATTTTGTAAGATTTTTTAATTGAGACACGAAAAGTTACTTATTTTTATTCAATACCTTGAAGCTCACGGTATAATTAAGATGGACAATTTGAATTACACGTAGCTTAGACCAGTCAGGTAGTTAAAGGGGGTTTCGAGCTCCTTTTGCAATATTTTCAAATCCTTCTTATTGCATATGAAATTTTATATCTTTATAGCCATGATGCCAATTATGATAGTGATCATATAGCCTTCAATTATCGAGTTAGATTACAACACATTTATTACAGAGAGGCCATAACCGAAACTGTGTAAGTACTAGGAGTTTTGAAGCGGTATAGAAGGATTAGCAGTTGGTACCGGCTGCTGTCGATAGATGGCAGTCATTAAGCCAAGTCAGAGGCCTTAGGGCGGTCTGAAAACTTCTGATAGTAAGACCAGCCACTAGTCTTACAAGCCTCCACCAATCCGGACTAGGCCCCTGTGGTGGAGTATGGCCTATACCGTTCTCAGGGAAGAGACCCGTGCCCCTTGGTGGGGACATAATGGGTTGATGATGATGTTGATGATAGAAAGATTCAAGAAAATCAAATCGCATGGGCTGCGTTCGGGAAATTAAAACACATTTTGGTGTCCAAAATACCTCAGTATCTCAAGACAAAGGTATAACCAATGATGACTTATGGATGTGAGCCCTACCCTTATATTACGTAACTTTCCACTCTATCGGGTCAAGCACTTAGACAACTCGAAAGAGTCAAAATAAGAATGTAAAAAAAAGTCTCAGAATTTAACAGTGTGACATAAGGTGGTGTGACATACCGGGAATAAAAGGGCTAAGTCAGACAACTCCATACAGTGGAGTGTAACTTAAAATTACACCCCTGGTCGCTTACGACCCTCATAAGAAGGCTCATGCTCGCCCAAGAAGCAATGGAGAGAGCTGTGTTAGAGTTTCACTGTGCGATCGATTCAGGAATGAGAAGATTCGCAGAAGTCTCCAAGTTATTATAATGCTGGGGCCGCACCTGCGTCTATCGTGACAAAGCTTCGCGCCAGTACTCTGTGGAATGAAGGGACTGACATGCCCGTGGCGCGAAGCTTTGTCACCATAGACGTAGGTGCGGCCCCAGCATTATAGCTCGAAAAATCGCTTAGTTAAAGTAGCAGGGGGGGGGGGGGGGGGGCACATAGTGTGAGTGAACGTGCAACTAGACGATATCAATCATCCATTTCATTACGCAGATGCAAAGATTTTTTTTTTATCTCAGTCACTATCACACACGTAAGAGCAAACGAAAACAAAAAACTAGTACTACAGTTACCTCAGCGGTATTTTAATGAAACACATGCGCTCAAGTTTTATTTCTTAAAACAGCTTACGTCTGACGGCTTTTGGTTGACTGATTATCTTCAACGCAACCGTTAGAGTTTGAGCTGATGACGGGGCAAAAACTTAGTGAGAAATAGCACGTGAAATTATAGAGACGACCGCCTCGGGGTCCCAATTGGTCCCATTGAAGAAGAAAAAGAAATAAAAGACATTTGTTATAAAAACAGTTCATTACGCAACAATAACAAAACGAATTAAAAAAAACTGCATAACGATCATACAAAAAAAAGAAGGAAAACAAACGTCAGGATGTGTCATTGCTAATAGAAATGGCAGCTGACTTCATTGCGCGCACGACTTTGCACGGGTGTGTGGTTTGACGCCTATGCGTACTGAGCTAGACCTTACAATATAATTAAATTTTAAATGACAAATTATCGCCATTAGACCAGTTTAATATCTATCTATCTATCTAATCAGCCCGTAAATAGAGCCCACTGTTGGGAATAGGCCTCTTCTCTTTCACGCCAACCCATCCGGTCCAGTGCTAGTCTCGTCCAATGTCTCCCAGCCGCTTTCACAATGTCGTCGGCCCATCGGGCTGGTGGTCTGCCCACCGACCGTCGACCGGTTCTTGGCCACCACTCAGCGGCTACCTTAGTCCACCGACTGTCATCCCGCCTAACCAAATGTCCAGCCCATCTCCATTTCAGCTTTATAATTCGTGTTCGTTCATCTTCGACCTTAGTTTTTTGTCGAATATCGGCGTTACGCACACGATCCTTAAGTGTGATGCTTAACATGGCCCGCTCCATAGCCCTTTGCGCAACTTGGATTTTTTCCATATTGGCTTTCTTGAGGGTCCATGTCTCGTCACCGTAGGTAAGGACGGGTAGAATACATTGGTTAAATATAGTTAATATAATTATACTAAACCTACCTAACCGACCGACCTCACAGCTTTGTGTGCTGTTTTGTATAAACTGTAGAGCCTTTGAGAAAGCAAGTGAGTACCTAAGTCTATTCGAATGCGGGATCTCACAATATAATAATATAATTAATATGCTCAAAAGTATCCGGCAATCATGAAATTAAATAAAATTTTATTGTCAGAATAATATTACCACAATTGTTTCACGTGAATATTGCAAACAGAATCGATCTTTTATACACTTCTTGAAAAATTACAGGTTGAATGCCCACAAGACATTAGTTATTAAACTAGATAATACTGAGGTAAGTCTATTGCGGAAGGTATAGGCCATACTCCACCACAGGGGCCAAGTCCGGATTGGTGGAGGCTTGTAAGACTACTGGCTGGTCTTACTGTCAGAAGTTTTCAAGCCGCCCTAAGGCCTCTGACTTGGCTTAACGACTACCATCTATCGACGGCAGCCGGCACCAACTGCTTAACTTGCCTTGCAAAGCACGGAACCGCTCGGAAAAATGCCACTAGCGTTAGTCATAGACAGTGACCCATCCATGGACTGAACGCGGCGTATGTTGCTTAACCTTAGTGATCGTTTAAGATCATTCAGGCAGCCCAGGCTACGAGCGATTCCGTCCTCAGGGAAGAGACCCGTGCCCCTCGGTGGGGACATAATGGGTTGATGATGAAAAAAGTCTATTGCAAGAGTTAGCTAGCAACTGCCGAAAACATGTAGAATACCAGTAGTTTGCGAAATTCAAGGGGACAAATTACTAACTCGCGTCCGCCTAAGGTGCGTGTTCATTAAATTTGGAAGCCAGCCTCTGCATTCTATGCTAAACTATGATAATTATTTTATAACTTGTAAGCACGTCGACTTGTTGAAAGATTTCGAAAATAATAATCAAAACTATGGGATGCAATCTGATGGATAGAGATCTCTAAAGGCCGCTTATAATTCCTGAATAAATTGTTGGTAGCGTAAAAAAGATAAAAGAAGAAGAAAAAAGAGAAAGTGTTTATTGTATTTAGAGTATCTCTTCATTAATTAATGACATAACATAACATTTACATACAAGCACATACATGGCTTCTGGCCCCACACTAGGATACCCTAACAGCGACGTCACAAACATGTAAACCTCCAAGAGATGGTTTCTTTTTTTTTTGTCCCCAGCCGGGTTTCGTACCCGGGATCTCTCGCATGGTAGCCAGATGCGCTAACCACTGCGCCACAGAGGTCGTCATTATTTACTGTAGATTGTAATCTAAGAATCTAGGGTCTTAGATTCTGTTAATACTATGTGGCACACTGACAACTGCATGCACGTGGCGATTTAGTTTCATTGCCGCTTCAAGTCTACGCGCGCACACATATCAAACCTTCTAGGCTTCGATGGTGTGAAAAAAACACGTCACGTGATCCGACCGTGTATCAATTATCGCACTATAATACACTAACCCCGTGGTTTCTCGAAAGCTGACAGTCTGTTAATCTACAGTTAACAGTCCGTCAGTTGTTTTTTCTTTATGCACTTTCGACAACTGACAGCTCTTAACAATAGATTAACAGACTATCACAGTTCGAGAAACCTGCGGTAACAGAATCAAGGCCCTGAGCTTAGTAAAGTCGACAGCACGTCAATCTTCACATTTTAGTTGCAAAGTCGTCCGTAATGCAACTGAGTAGAGTGCATGGGTCTATACTATGATGTGCTATCGACTGTACCTATTACAGGTAGTCTTAAAATTGGGTGGTGAGATAATGAAAGTACGATTATGTTTATCCAGTAAACTACACATAGTATATTGTTACATAAGATATTATATTCTAAGAGAAGATTTCTGATGACTAGATTCCTCGTGTAGAATGGAATAATCATGGGTTCTTCCGAATCCGAAGTCATTGAAATCGGAAGCTAAGCTGCAGAGTTTTTACAGGCCCACAGCTTTGTTAGTCATGCATGTCGTACATACATACAATGCCATACGACAATAATTAGCATTGTTCCTTTTCTTGCACAATCCGCCTTTCTTAAGCCGTGTGTGCATTTACAATGAATAATTATTTTTTGTCAGCTGTCATCAGGATCCAACGATAATTTTGTTGAATAGATTGTAGGCAAATTGCATATTGTTCTTCGGAGGTTTTCTCACGGAGGGATGGTATCCGTATAAATAAATATATTCTTTATTTGCTACATACAACATGATGATTGGTACCAGAATGGCGACACGTATTTTCTACTCATAAACACAAACATCTTTTACTATGGGGTCGACATAGAAATCGCGAAAATATTATTTGGTTCTGGGTCCTGGGTCGGACGTTTACAAATCAACAGCATTAATCTTATAACATTTTTTGTGTATAAATCAAAGTATCATCATCAACCCATTATGTCCCCACCGAGGGGCACGGGTCTCTTCCCTGAGGAAGGTATAGGCCATACTCCACCACGGGGGCCAAATCCGGATTGGTGGAGGCTTGTAAGACTAGTGGCTGGTCTTACTGTTAGAAGTTTTCAAGCCGCCCTAAGGCCTCTGACTAAGCTTAACGACTGCCATCTATCGACGGCAGCCGGCACCAACTGCTTAACGTGCCTTGCGAAGCACGGAATCGCTCGGAAAAAATGCCACTAGCGTTAGTCATAGACGGTGACCCATCCATGGACTGAACGCGCCGTATGTTGCTTAATCTTAGTGATCGTTCAATATCACTCAGGCAGCCCAGGCTACGAGCGATTCATTCGATTCGATTCAATCAAAGTATAATACAGTGAAAATACTTTCGTACTTATAATAGTCACATCTGGTTACAATAAATATATTACTAAGTGCGGCATGTAACATAAATCTGTAACATAACTGTAATGCGTCTAATGTAGACAGATTTTTGAAAAGCCTTACACGTGATCCCAGAATAAAGTTACTTAGTCAATGCCTTCAAAATATTTTCAAACTTGACGTAGATAGCAAATGACTTTCTCTCGATTGTAAGGTTTAAGTATGATGCAATAACTAAATATAGGTATTTAAACCCCTGTTACTTTCAATTATCAAAACGCATTTTTACTTTGCTTTCAAGAAAACAAAAAAAAACATGTTGACAAATTGAGGACTAATTGACTAAATAATTAAGTAAATAAATAATAATAAAAGTCAAGTAAGTGTATACGGAAAGTAAAAAGTAAATAGTGTCTAGGCTTACGCAAGTTTTAGTACAAAAATCTATAATTGAATAAATAATAATTAGTCCACCGCTGCCCACTACTGGGTATAGACCTTATTAAATTTAGGAATGAAATTCTAAACAAACGATGCTAAAAGAACTTGACCACATTTTGTAATGCATTTGCTGATTTGCCACTTCGTCGACCCTGAATGGATTAATCGCTTCCAGTATATTACGATAGACAGTATCGAAAAATTGCTACGCATAAAATTATGCATGCATAGTTTAACCAAATATTCCCAAACGTTTATGTAATCCTGTTTTGAAGTGGCCACTGACTAATTGCGAACTGGTTGGCATTGAAGCGGCTTGTTTAGCAATATCTTATGATGATCGAAGACTCACTTTAACAGTTGCTTTGAACTTGACATAAGACCCATTTAGCTCACCTAGAATATTCGAATATTCTAGATGCAGAGATTCCATAAATTCTTAAATACTGCCTATAAAATTCATTTCTATACTGATCATAATAATAGTGAACCAAAAGTGTAAAATTTAACAGTTATAAATCCTTCCTGTTAATATTTGTTTTCAATTTAGTGATTTATTCCGGCGTACAGGTATCAAGAGGAAATATTTGGTAGATTGATGGAGTGAAAGAGAAATATGGTAAGTGGCGAACTCTGGTTTCTGCCTACCCTCCGGGATACAGGCGTGAGTTTGTATGATTAAATTATGTACATACAAAAAGTGAACACAAAACTGAAATGAGAGTGCAAAAATGACTAAGGTACATGATATAAAGGAAAACCTTAAAGATGGTTCTTCAGTAAATCTGTAGATCTGAGCTCCAATTCTATTGCACGCGACAAAACTTAGATATTTAAGGCTCCATATGAATTTGTTTTTAAGAGTTCTAATCTAATCTAATCTCTATAATAACAGTGCTATTTGACATAAATATTTTAACTTTATTTTACTTAGTATCAATATTTAAAACACTTGAAATTCTACTTTGCATACAACCTTGAAACTTTATTCACTATTTCCTTATAGAGTAAAAAAATTTGATAAACTATACTATACTTTGGTGTGATACTTTGTGCTAATATCACAAAGACGAAAAGCTTGTAAGCAGAAACTACCAATACAATTAAAAAAAAAGTGTATAGAGTAGCCTTCAGGATGGATTTGGGCTATGACCTTATTCAATTACATGTAAACGAAGACCCGGGCATTGCTAGTTATCAATACTGAAGAAACCGTTCACAGCATATTTTGTTTCTCATTATTTCAATGACAAGTAGTACACTTAATCCGTGAATGACCCTAACTTTACCCGCTCCACAATACAAGACAAATGACGAATAACAATGCTTAGAAGCACACTGTCTCTGACACAGTCTTGTCAGTCAACAAAAGTGAACTTGTCAAAGTATTCAGGGCACCTGGTTAATGGAGCTTCCCAGCTGGGTTCATCGTACGTCAACTGACTGATGACAATGTGAAATTAGCGGATGTACTTCAGAAGCAGGTAGGCAAGCCAGTGAAGATATGTTTCCCGCGTTAGCACGCATACAATTTTGTTCCCACAGCTTTTTCAGAAGCAAAAAAAACTAAGCTAAACGGTTTATCTCTGTTTCACGTAGTTATAATTATCCTATTAGAAAACGCTCATGGCAAGTCTGCCGCGGTGGTAGCGTAGGAGTAGAACTGGCTTCACAGGTCGGAGGTCGTGGGTTCTGATCCCGGAAGGTATCAATGTCATTGATTTCTATGGTTCGTACACTTGTGGATATGTGGTAGCAATACCACTTGCTAACTGTGAAGGAAATCATCGTGAGAAAACCTCGGTGTCCACATGCCTTAGCGATTGGTGTTGTCATCCGCGGCGGGTCAGAAACTATCAAATTGTACGAGTAATTAAATCATTAATTAAATATGAAGTTCGGGAAATGTTCGGAAAAAAACTGCGACCTCATAACCCTCTGTGGGCAAGCCCGACTCGCTCTTGTCCGATTAATTTATATAATTAAAACTAGAACTAAAGTCCGGCCGCTGGGAGAATACGATCCTGACAGGTCGCGATCGAACGGACGACGTAACTTTGAAGTGGCGTAGAATTTTCGATTAAAATATTTTTAAGTTCTATTTGTCCTATTAGCAAATACCTAATTATGATTGAAACTATACCATTATGTAAACTTACAGCCAATATTATATTTTGCACAGTGGTTAAATGTTAAATAAAAAAGGAATAGAAAAATAAAACCCATAGTTGGCTGTAACAAGGTTATGTCAATCAGGATCGTATTCTCCCAGCGGCCAAGGTATAAACGAAAATATACTTAAAATGTACCAACATATTCAATTAATGTAAATACAAGGCATAAGTACAGGTAACATTTCATTCCCATCGTGAGGTTGACTGGAAGAAACTGCTTGTAAATATTTTGTGTTTTTTGTTTTTTCCAGTGTGCAATAAAGAACATTCTTATTTTATGTAATATCTTGATTAAATAAATAATAAAGTATTGTATATGACATTCTATAAATATCTCTTCTTTATAAGCTTACCTATTCACAATGTTGACCTACAAATTACAACATCAACCCACTATTATAATTTATAACTTTCTTCGTCAAAACCCGAGGCTTTGGACTGAGGTGAGCCTCAGTTCACAAAAAAAAAAAGTTCCGATTACACACTCGCGCGCAGTCTGTGACACTGGCCAATAGCGGCTGTTTCTCGGTACCGTTACGACACATGCTTAAGGGGTCAGGCAGAACAATGAAATTACATCGACTGGTCAATTACGCTGCACTAATGTGTCTATTGCCGGCCTCACGGTAGTTAAGACACTACGAGCAGCTTTGAAGTTGGAGGTAAATTAAACTATGGAGGCTATAGCATCATTGAAAAGCTTATTTAATTTAGTGAAGAAACAAAAAATAGGTCTGATGAGACGATCTGCCGGTTTCGATAAGGCCATCTTCTCCAGCTATGTTCAAAAGCAGGGTTAATGGTTTTATCTATTTTTCTAATTTGTTATGTAATATTATCGTTATTGTTTCCCTGAATATATTATATCTTTCCTTTTTTCCTCTGGTAGAACTTTATTGTATGATACTTTATGTATGTTTATAATTGTTACACCTATAGTATGGAAAGGTTTATTGTATGTATAATATTATTAAGCATAAGTATTTATGACAATGTACTTATTCGCACCAACTACCTACCCGTCTCATTTTTACTTCAGCTACTCTCCATCGTCAGTTGTCTGGAAGAAATGGCATTAAGCAATAAGGCGGCCAATTGTACTGTATCTTTGTAAATGTCTTGTCTGTGTTTAATATAATAAAGGATATTCTTATCTTATCTTATCCTTCTATCACTACAAGCCTCTTTTCTTTCTCGCCAGCCCATCTGGCTGAGATCCAGCATCCGAAAAATACTAAGATCATAATGTCCGATGAGTAATTGTTTTGCAATTTGTGTGCAGATCTGAAATCTCTGCATGTTGAATGCTTAGAAGATATTCCAGATCAGACTGTCAATAAATTCTATTTTAACAAAATAAGAACTAAAGAAACACAGCAAACAAACACTATAATGTCAATTATAGACCTCATTACAAACTTGAACACCTAAATAGTCCTAAATAGTGAATTGATTTCCTATTAAAGGGTAGGACTTGGTAATTAACTACAATGAAAGTATTACCAAAGGCACCTAATTTTTTTAATAAACCAATTGTAGCCGCCCCGCCAAACAGCACGAGCCAAGTGATTGCATCCGCCACGGCACTTTGGCTCTATTGTAATGTAACATAACACCGCCGGTGAAAGCTGTACGGTGTACAATATACTTTTGGCGATTGTCAATTAATTACACAGCGGAGGCGCAGGGCTGGTGCCGTTTCAAAGATCCTTTGGGCTTTAGAAAAACCCTTTCCTTGAGAAAATACTGATGAATTAATCGGTAAAAATGAAAGAAAATTAAAGTAACATTAAATTCCATTGTTTGTTTATAAGATTTACATTTTATCGCCCATTATTTGTATTATTTGTTTTTAATTTTAATATTTGCTTCTTTTTTCTCTATTTGTTTGTAATGCAGTGTAAACTTTGTGTATCTGTTACTGTTTTGTAAAGTTGTTTCTGTTTTGTTATGTTTTTAGTATTGTGCCGTTGAATAAATTATTTATCTCACTCTCTCTCTCTCTCTCTAATTGAGTTACAATATGTTTTCAACACAGTGTATAATGATGTCGTAGTAGTATCAAGTAGTAATATTCTGGGCAAAACAAGCATTAAACTTATTGTCTGGCAGGCCAGTTGAATAGCTTATTAAAACTTATATAGTCAAAATGGTAGGTAATTGATAGAATACTAATTTAACAGTTCGTATGCTAACATTCATTTATATTAATTTTGTATTGACGTACATTTTTGACAGGTTCGAACGCACTACTGCAAGTGTAGTGCTTACATATGTGTAATATGTATGCAAGCTTACCTGTAAATACAATTTTTTTTTTCACAATGAGTTCTATTTTTTTTTTCAAAATCATGTTGATTACGCGTGTAAGGTTATTATATTCTGCTAACAGTACTGTGACAAAAGGTCCGTAGCATAATATCGCGCTCATTATCATGATCTCGGTGTCTAAGGCCCGTAAACATCAATCTCAAGCAATATTGACCTCTGTAACCATAGCACTAAAGACCTAAGTGTCAAAAGCATTCATCAAAGTCTAGCCTATGTGCTAAGTTGTTAAAAGACCATTGAGACGCAAGGCCACTTCGTTCTTGACCACCGTGAAACCATGTCATTGGTAACAGCTAAACGCGTCACCATCAAATAAATTAGTTATTATTTTACTAGGTGTTAACACAATGATAGATAAAGCGGATAGTAGATTATCAATTTTCCTTTAAGCCCGCTAATAAACTGGCTTTCTAGTTAATTGATTTTGTATCTCAAAGAGAGAAGCACTGAGGAGCTTAACCCCGATTTCTGAATCAATAATTTCACTAATATTCCACATTTAATCTTCTTTTTATGGGGCTACCCGAATCTAAATAGCGATACCAATGGAAACATTAATAAAATATACATTTTCTTATCGGCAAGTGCAGCGTAGGACAACCAGCCACAAGATGAATAGAAGATATCATCCAAGTAGCAGGTCGACGCTGGATGCAAGCCGCTTCCAACCGGTCTTTTTGGATATCCGTGGAGGAGGCCTATGTCCAGCAGTGGACTTCTTGTGGCTGAATTACAACGTGTTATTTCGGAACCCTTACGTTAAATGAGAGCATTTTTTTAAGGTTTCAAAGTAGGTAATGGCCGAAAGAGATAATATCACGTTGTTCTTGCAAGGGTGCGATAATATCTTCTTTTATATGTAGTTCGCTTTTGCATAAGAGAACAACAAAAATCTTGATGATAGATATTTTTTTAGAAGCCACAGCCTGGAAAGGCACAGGCCAAGGACCTAGGACTTCAATTCGACACATTTTTGACAAGGAAAAAAGAGAAATTAATAAAGGAATATATGTTTTTGTTTCCATTGCTGGCGCTAGTTAGATCCTGGTCACACCTTAAATATGGTGTCCAATTTAATTAGTTAATTATAATTACGTCAACGGTGTGCTCACATGTCTGCAATGTGGCAGAGCCTTTATGAAAAAGGTTGGTTATGCGAGCCAGCAATGCCACCAAAACAGGAGTTGAAGTAGTCGCCGTGACCGAAATCGGTCGGGACCATCATCATCATCACGGTGTCTAAAATTAAGGTCTTTAAAAAAATCTTCAGCTCAAGCTTACGCCTGTATACCAGAGGGTTTTGCAGAGACCAGGATTTTTACTTGCCATTAACTTGTAAGTGTAGAACATGAAACTTTCGTAAGCACTACACATTATACATGGAATCAAATAAGTGAATCCGAAAATCTATACTAATATTATAAAGAGGAAAGATATGTATTTTAGTGTGTGTGTGTGTGTGTATGTTTGTAATGAATAGGCTCCGAAACTACTGGGCCGATTATAAAAATTATTTCACCATTAGAAAGCTACATTCTTCGTGAGTAACATAAGCTATATTGGATTTTCAAAAGTTTAGGGTTCCGTACGAAATCTCGAATAATGTAACCCAAGGTGTAAAAAAAATACTTTCCCGGGAATTTTCGACGGAACTAATATAGCTATTTCCACGGAAACGTTTTTGCCACCCGTGCGAAGCCAGGGCGGGTCGCTAGTCCATCTATAAGGAGAACATCTCACTCAAAGCTAAATAGTCGATTCGTTACGGTTATTTATGAACAGATATCCACCAGAATGCAAGAGTATTATTAGCATTTGCCACACCGAATCCAAAGTTCACCGGTAGAGGTATCACAGAGTTACGAAATTAAAATCTAACCGAAACCTATCTATTGCGGATTGGCAAACGCCTTCTCCGTTTCACATACACCCAATTGTATTGTGAAATTGTGCTCGGATGCTCTCATTTCTACACACGTGTTGTTTGGTCGGAAATATTAATGTCAATAGGCTATTTGACCGATTTCTGAAAGCCATCTCATATTGTTTGTTGTTCTTCATGGAGTCCTCAGAAAGTGGTCATTTTAAATTCTTTCGTGTATTTCTTCTAAAAAGGGCAAACGAAAATTTACTTTTCAAATAAGCCGCCAAAATGCTATCTTGGGCTATTGGCGTCGCAAAGGGATTGTGACGTCACATCCCAGAAAACCAACCAATGAACGTAAGAAAGAATGAATGATAGAAGCCATTTTTACTGCCATGTGACGTCATCATAGAATCGGCCAATCCAGGTCGTTTTCTATACAATGGCTGCAGATACATGATTATCAAATTTTATCTTGTGTTGTTTCTGTAGTTAAAATGCCCTAAAGCGGTTGTAAGACTTATAATTCACGAATGCGTATAAATAATACTGTTTTTTTCACACTGTCAAATAGCCTATTCTATTAATAATACATAAGCTCACGCCTGTATCCCAGAGGGGTAGGCAGAGACCAGGGACTGCCACTTGCCACGATCCTGACACATCACTTTCGCTTCACCGACATTCGTTGCATGCAGGCACGTCGGTTTCGGGTACTTTTTATCTTGCGCTTTGCTAATACATCCCCTAATTAATAATGTCCAATAAAATCCTGATAATAGTGTCAATCCTGTCCATTCTATTATCAACAGACTAACTAGCTGGAAAAAGCGGCTGCGGCAACGCCGGGTTGTCGTAGAGATTTAGGGATTATCATCATTATCGTCATCATAAGACCTCTGTTGCCCCAACGCGGCTCAATATTTTATGTCTGTGTTTTTCCGGGTACTATAAAGAATATTCTTATCTTATCTCAGCAGGCATTTTTGTCTTATTTCGTTTGTCTTAATGTAAACCAATAAGCTACTCGTACTTGATCGACGACGGCGTTGCGTCGCTATTTACGCTACTGTCAACGAAGCCGGATGAATTTAAATATACTCGTATAATGCATAAGAATAATATGGATGCATGCTGCTTGAGTAGCATTTAACTACTTTTTTGGTACAAAAATATTTATATCTGTGTTTGTTCTTCGCAAATAATTATCTACTGTAAAAAATATTAACACTATTACTTGTGACAATTTTATTACTTTAAAAATGTATAGCCAACTCTATTTTATTGTGGTCTCAATAAAATATAGACTGCATAGTTGGTTGAGCTGTTAAGGCGCTATGTTGTCGTGAAAGAGATCGTAGGTTTGATTTTCAATGAAATCAGTCTGGTTGTTTTTCGATGTTAGTAATGACCTGATTACCATAGCATAGGGTATCCTAGTTTGGGACCAGGTCAAGTGATTGTTTTATGTGGAACTTATTATTATTATGAAATATATTAATACATTATAAGAATAATACAGGTGCATGCGGGTTGAGTAGCATATAACAATTTTTTTTATACAAATATATAACAGTATAATAGCTTTTAGTATATACCTCGGCTACTATCGGATAAACCGATTATATTGCAATAAGGTGAGGTTTATTTTGTATTGTTATTTATAACTTTACATAAATTTTCAAAATAGTGAAGAAAAGTTTTATACAGAGCAGGAAGTAGAACACTCGTGTGCTTTCGGCGAAAACCGAAGCTTATTCTGGAGCCCGAGGTATATTCTAAGAGGTAACAGACTGTATTTATACTGATGTTTAAGTGACATTAAAGCCTAACTGCGCGTTTTGCGGACATAATGTAAAAATTACAGACACTATTATATATTTTTTTTGTTGAAACAAACTTATAGCCAAGTCTATTTCTTATAACTCTATTTTATTATCTTCTAAAGAAGGATAGCCAGCGCAGAGGCTTACATAGGCTATAACCTAACGCTGCAAAGCCTTCGACCTCCACTCCCGTTAACCGCGCGACGACTACCGTTAACGGTAACGCATAACCGTTTAATGCTGTTATATCACCGCTTGCTACTTGAGAATTACGCAACCCGATAACATCGCCAACCGCGGCGCTGATACCAGTTTATTAGCACTTTTGGAAGGGTTATAAAGGTTACTAGGTTCTAATAACTTATTAGCGGATGCGGTTTTGAGTGTGGTTACAAATACGCCTCTGTTTCTTCTCCTTTGGCACTTTCACTCGAGGGGCTCTATAAGGCCTGCTCTTCTTTCCGTGTCTATCCCGCCTTTGCTTCCCCACGGAAAAAGCGTAGAAATTTTAAATGAAATACCTATTGGTATTACACTCTCCTGCCAATATAATCTTTTCAAAATTGAAATAGGTAGTAGTATTTTAAATTAAATAATTACACGGCCTGTTTTCAACCCTCGACTGGTGTGTGCACTATGCAGCGCCACCTTAGCACCTACTAAGTGAAGATTAATGAATGGGCGAGTAAAATAGGTTATCATGAAATTGAGTTGATTTCAGTCGAGCGGTGGTGGTTAAATTTTCCACTCGAAAAACCGTTGAAAGGCGGAAATAGCGCGGAAAACCGCTTATTAACAACTTTTCATGTAGCCATTTATAATGTGGCTGTTTTTTGTCCATATGTGCAGAAGAAAATGTATCACAGAAAGTGCATTTTGTATCCATCACTATTAATTTACAATTACATTGTATGCAGCATAATTATATACGTCCCACTAAGGGGACAGGCCTCGTGCCCACCAAGGACTAGTGATTTTAAGTGCTGAGGTATGTGATCAGATACTCAGGTTTCCTCACGATGTTTTCTCAATTATCTCAATAAATATTTCAAGCCGTCATTTTTTTGAGAAAAATAAAGAGACAAGCTTTAATACCTGAGTTATTAATACAATCGGCTCATTATGCTTAACTTTCAAAGTGATGGATTTGGATTGCCCGAAGTGAACAATTGGTAGCTGAAGGCAAATTAATTGCTTTGGCACTTTATTCGGTACTTAATTGCATATTAGAAAGAACGCCCGAGCCGGCAGCAGAACATATACGAAGACTGATTTATGTATGTAAATGTGGTCGTTCTAGTACTTCCTTGTTTGTACAATTTATGATTAACGAGTTGACGTGATACGACGGAATTGAATATGCTTATTCGCATAGCGAAGCGGGATTAATGTATGAGAAAGTGAATTCTGGCAAGAAATTGTTGGTTTAACAAGTTGCAGAGGATTTAATTGATAGTGTGTCTTGCGGACTGATATAGTTTGGATTTGATTTCATCATTTCATCATTAGAGTTGTGTCTATCGAGAAATACCTATGAGGTGGAACATTTTTATTTTTTTATTTTATATGTTTACAAAGCCAAAAGCTAAACATAACTTGGGTTGACTTTGTCTACGCTACAATATGAGGCGGTTTCTGAATAGTATTCGCAATCTACAAAGCTATCGCATTATATTTTTCGAAATATAATTAATAACCCATGTCATATATTTGTTTTGCCACGGTTGATGAGATAATGCTACGGATTAAAACTTTTCCGCCAATTTCGGCTGCATAAAGTGTTTAGGCGTTCAGTCTATGGATGGGTCACCGTCTATGACTAACGCTAGTGGCATTTTTTCCGAGCGATTCCGTGCTTCGCAAGGTACGTTAAGCAGTTGGTGCCGGCTGCCGTCGATAGATGGTAGTCGTTAAGCCAAGTCAGAGGCCTTTAGGGGCGGCTTGAAAACTTCTGACAGTAAGACCAGCCACTAGTCTTACAAGCCTCCACCAATCCGGACTTGGCCCCCGTGGTGGAGTATGGCCTATACCTTCCTCAGGGAAGAGACCCGTGCCCCTCGGTGGGGACATAATGGGTTGATGATGAAAGCGTTTAGCCTTTTTTTCTCAAATTCCATCAGTGACTTCATAATGGAGGCAGCCAAACTTTGTTTATTCTTTGTACTTACTACAGAAAACATACTTTTGCGTTTGCTGTATTGTTTTTTTTTTTTCTCAGCCACAATTACATTCTTTACTTAAAGACAAAATTTGCATGGAAATCAAACACTGAATTTCATTGTTATTGTTAGCCTTTTTTTTTTTAATTAAAAAAATAAATAAACTCACGCTCGTTATCCCCGAGGGGGTAGGCAGAGGCACCAATCACTAGAACTGGGCCCATGTTTTGCAGAGTTTATTAGGTCCCAACGTGACAAGTGGCAGGCTATCGTAGTTTTGTGTTTTTTTTTAATTTAAAGAAAATTCCAAAACCGTCTAATTCAGATTGAAAGCACGTTTTTTTTCACTTAACTTCCGCTTCTTTGCACACATGATGAGATTTTTGCTTAAAAATTATCTTTACTTAAACACAAAGCGGCCAACGTAATAAATAACAAGCTTAAAATTATGAAAAAATCTTTAATAACTTGAGGTAACCTTGGGTAATGAAAACTTTCGTCGCGATGAATGAAATTGACAAATGAGTAACAATACCCATTAACCGACGAGTATTGGCAGAAAGCGTTCGGGGATTCCTATTTCGCGCTAGGGGAATTCCCCAAGTTCCCAAGGGAACAGTGACGTGTGCGGTAACATGGCCCAAAACATTTGAATCTCGTCGCGAATTTCGAGCTTCAAATAGAGATAAGAGAAAATAATTTGCTCATCAAATCATTTGGGATTACAAAAAAATAAAATTCTCTCTACAACAATTTTGTTTTTTAAACAACGAAAATAGACAATGATTTGGCAGTCCGCATCAATTCAAGCAGCGGGCTACAGGTGGCCCGCGGGCCTTGGTTTGGACACCTCTGATGTACAGGACTGTAGTGTCATTTTCTTTCAAGCTATTTAAAGAAAATCCGACCTTATTTCGCATCGAATAAACTCGATTACACGATTATAAATCTGCCATCGAGTCGAAGCCATTTATATTACATCACTTCCGGTCGCTGACGGAAGCTTCCTGACGTCATTTCCTGCGAAGGTCCGCGCGCGTCGCGTTGTTCTGAGCTTCGCTATAAAGGCGAAAGCTCGTAATCGCTATATTTGGACTTTGGACAGGTTTGTGTTCGCATCTTCTTCGAGATGGGTTTCGAAAAGGGAAATCGAGTATTTGCTTGTTAAAGAGGGGTCGTTATGTATAATAGGTACAGTCGACAGCCCGGCCCTAAGACAAAGAAATGGGCACAAAAATTGTTGGACATACCGTTTGTGAAACTGCGCTGCGGACGTTTGCTGACTGCAGTGCTGAAACAAATGAAAACTAACGTCAGTTAACTTGAACCAAAAGTTAAAATATTACGCAACAGTTAAGTGAACTACAGGTTTATTTGTTCAGTAGTTTATCTGTAGACTTAGCAGATAACGCTATCTAAGGTTTTTGACCTCAGAAAGAGATTAAAAACCTGTAGCGTCGTAATCATAACAGTAAGTATAGTGGGGCTAAGTGTTGACCCACTATTTAAATGATAAGTATTACGGGTCTGGAGTTTAAGGCCGCTTTCACATTAGGGCGTCAGTAGCGCGATAGCAGCGCGGCAGCAGCGGATGCCTTTACATTATAAACCGCGCGTCAGCAGCGCGCTGCTGCCTCGCGGCTTTGATTAGTGTGAGGTGTGGTATTAGTAGATTACAATATAGGTACATCTTTCGCGCCACTTCCACGCCGCGCTGCCGCGCTGACGTTTATAGTATGAAATAATCTGCTGATAATTTCATATTATATGCTTGCTTATGTCGCCTAAACGTGAAAGCTCTCTAGAGAGAACTAAGTACTAGTGACGCCCTATGCGGCGCATCGCTTAGCGCATCTGCCTATGTACCACGCGAGAGGTGCCGGGGTCGAGTCCCGGCTTGGGACAACAAACCCAGGTCTTGGATGTTTACATATTTTTGATGTCGCTGTTTCTGGTTCCCACGACATAGGGTATCCTATTGCGGGGCCAGAAGCAATGTATGTGCCTATATGTAAATGTTTATGTTACTATGTCTATACCAGTTGGTCATCTCCACATAAGAACGTTTGTACCCGACTATAGTATCGATACCGACAGCTATCGATCGATTCTTCGGCAGATATGATTAGTCTACTACCACTTCAACTTGGTAATCCAATTGGCTATGTCTTTAGTAGGTACTTGGACGCACACCATCTCGCTGCGCATACGATCTGAGGCAGGTGCTGGTAGTTGCTGGATGAGCATGGCCGGGTACGGACATTATGCAGCGACTATTGAATGTTAATGAAGCTACGCATATTTGTCAGGATCGTGACAAGCAGCAAGTTTTCGTCTCTGCCTACCCCTCCGGCGGCATATAGGCTTGAGTTTATATGTCATCATCATCATCATCATCAGGCTATGTTAGTCCACTGCTGGACATAGCCCTCCCCTAATGAGCAGCATCTGCCTGCAGTTTTTCGCAGATCATCATCCCACCTGGTCGGAGTTTGTAAATATGTAGACGTTGTAATGCTTGATTCTGAAATAATAGACCGACTCAAAAAATGCATTGCTTCAAATCAATCATTAAAATGTATTAGTACAGCAGACTGATGGAAGCAAATCTATATAGTACGATTCATACCTAACTTATTACAATGAATACATTTTGCAAATAAGTAAATACGCAGTTTGAAGGACACTACAAGCATTTAACAATAGTTGATAATACACGAAGCTTTTGCAACGTTTTCCGACACACAGGTACATATCTCAGTTATTTTCATACGAATTAAGGCCGATTTCAAAACTCCACTTCTCACACGTCCAAATACGGTCATTAATGAGCTCAAAATCTCCCTACGCACGCGATTTTGAACTCTATTCGGACGACGCAAGAGTGGCGCTGATTAGTCGAAGTACACGTTACAAGAAAGACATAAAGAAATAGATAATAGTACGGAACGTGATATTTTTATTGTTACTGCCCACGACCCGACCGCGGTCGCTATTAGAGTGGAATTGTGAAATTCACACTGCCAGCCTTAGGCTCAATTCACACTGGCGCAGAGTCGAAGCGAAGCGCCGCGTTTTTTAACTGCTGTAAATTCATCCCTATTTCTCTATCAATACGGTACGTATTGCAAATTTTGCAGGCGAAGACGCGCGAATTCGCGCGCAGACGCGCGTCGCTGAGGTTTTTCAAATTTTGGCATCACGAATTCGTACCGTATTGATAGAGAAATAGAGATGAATTTAGAACAGTGAAAAACGTGACGCTTTGCTTCGACTCTGCGTTAGTGTGAATTGAGCCGTAGCGTGCATGCGTGTACGGATAACAATGGTGGATTGACAGGTCATTTTCGCTTTTGTTTGTTCGCGAAATTAGGGCTACAATTATAGCAACGGGCCGATGGTACGTGAGAAGTAAGGCCATGCGTGTTTTTCACGAAAAACTACACTAAAACCAGTTTTCAATTCTCAACCTCCAAATAATATTTCGTCTAGCCACGAATATGTATTGCAATGCAAAACTAAATATTTTGAACGAATTTTTTCAGCAAAAAACGCAAAGCACATTTTGCTGCTGCTTCTAATACAAATCTGCTAATGACAAATCTAGGGAGTGTATTCACATAAAAATTACCCTGATTACTATTGTTAACTGTTTTGTAAATACGATAAAAAAATATATAATTTCTGGGATCAATGAGATTAATGAATGATCTATCACCTACAAATATTATAACTGAAAATTGAAACTGAACTGAACCGTGTTTACAAATGAAATTTTTATTAATTGTTTATGAGACCAATCCAAAGTGTACCTATAGTCAACCGCACATGAACCTTTCAATTTTTGTTGCAAAATTGCCCTTAATGCAACGGAGTGCAATGCATGGATATAAAGCATGATGTGCTGTCGACTGTACGTGGCACGGGGCTTAGGAATACTGAGAGCTCAAATGAGATTCATTTTATTTACTCAGTAAATTCCCAATTAATAAAAAGGAGTTATACAACTCTTAAAATATGAAGTAAAATTTAACGTATGTAGGATGGCTCCTAGATAGACAAGTGATGGCTTCTCTTATGGTATTTTTTCTGCTGACCTTCTCTATGAGAGAGTCAAACAATTTGTGCACGGCTTGATTGCGCACGAATATAACGGCTGTGTGCTTACAATTGGACCAAGGTTCGACGCTTGAACGGAACAAAAACACTTTAAAACGTTACATGTATATTAAGACATAATTGTTCAATTACAATTTAGCGAGAGGTGTTACGTGAGAGACCTTAATACAAATGACCTAGAGAAACACATTGTAAACAATGCCAAACACCCTGAAGTACCCTGTAAGCAATCAAATTTGTTTGACGAATTGGGTTATTCACCAACTGGACACACATGACTGGACACACCTGTGTCGAGTTGGTTAAACTCAAATTAGTATCATTTATTCTTTCGTCATCTGGACACACAAAGATTTTTATGTGTGTCCAGATGGTGAAACGTATTTAAATCGTTTTAATGTTTTCGTCAACTGGACACAAATTCGAATTTTACCCGAATTTATGACGAAGTACAGTCGCGCAGAATGTTTTCTGTCACAATCATCATCCTCCATCAAACGTTCCACCGCTGGAAACGGGTATTTTTACAATACTTTTACAATATTTTTACAGTAAATAGTACAAAAGTACTAGGGTAGCAGAAGTATCTAAGAGATTGCGGCTAAAATAAAATCTCATGAAAAACATGCGGCTTAGTTCATGGTGTTAGTACTACCTACTAACTTTTGTTACCCTAGTACTTTTAACCGCTCTAGACTATACCATAAGTGCAACGGGGCGTACTAGAAACCACTGTGAAGCAAGAAGCGAAGTACTGGGAATTGAAGTAAAACGCAAAGCGACATTAGGGGAATCGAGATTCAGGGAATAAAACTTATGATGAAGGTCCTATAGCAAGAAAAAAAATTTAAACTATCAGCATGAACACTATGATCGCGACTATTGTTAGTGGTCAATAATTCCATGAGCGAGACGATTGTTAACCTGCTTGTACCCTTTTCTGCAAAAATACAGAGTGTGTCCAGTTGGTGAAAATATAAAAATTATTATTTTAGCTTTCACCATCTGGACACACATAAAAATCTTTGTGTGTCCAGATGACGAAAGAATAAATGATACTAATTTGAGTTTAACCAACTCGACACAGGTGTGTCTAGTCATGTGTGTCCAGTTGGTGAATAACCCGACGAATTGGATGGTCAAACTTTACGTTTTTATTAAACAACTAGGGACCCGCCCCGGCTTCGCATGGGTGGCAAAAACGTTTCCGTGGAACTCAAACTGCGTGAGCTTTGAACGATTTGAGAAATTTGACGAGACAGTATTTTAGTAGTACGAGTAGTTACTGAGCGAAATTCTTAATTCAGAAACCGGGCCTTTGCAACAAATGTAGTATCTTTTACGAAATAGACGCCCTCAATCTCAGTGCATATTTTTCGAATATGATAAAAATCGAAATCAATGCTATTTGTTAATGTAACTTTTAGGAATAAAATTAATTACTTTTCATACAACAGTTAACTTTCGCCACTGGTGTCTACAAGACGTTGAATTGCCAATAACAACTTTTTGCGAGTGAAAGTACTTGCCTGAGCAACGATACTTTTCTATTTATGATGTGATTAGACTTACGTACGAATTTTTGCAGTTATAAGAACTCAACTGCCGAAAAGTCCTATACTCGGTGCCATATGGATTGAGAAAAACGGACATTGACCTCGGTAACGAGCCGAGTGTCAAACAGGGTAACATAAAAATACTCAATTTTAATATGAAAACTATTTATAAATATTGATATTATTCCCACTTCTAGGCCAGCTCATATGTTTTGTTTCATTGTTTCTTAAAGAATAATGTCTGTGGTTCCTATAAACATCCCAAAATCTTGCCTATATCGCAAAAAATGTTCATGGTAAGTAGCGCAGCATTTCACTAGACATCACTTTTATATATTAAAAAACATTAAAGCAATATATGAAAAAATTAATTGCTCGTAGCCTGGGCTGCCTGAGTGATCTTAAAGTGCATGGATGGGTCACCGTCTATGACTAACGCTAGTGGCATTTTTCCGAGCGATTCCGTGCTTCGCAAGGCACGTTAAGCAGTTGGTGCCGGCTGCCGTCGATAGATGGCAGTCGTTAAGCCAAGTCAGAGGCCTTAAGGCGGCTTGAAAACTTCTGACAGTAAGACCAGCCACTCGTCTTACAAGCCTCCACCAATCCGGACTTGGCCCCCGTGGTGGAGTATGGCCTATACCTTCCTCAGGGAAGAGACCCGTGCCCCTCGGTGGGGACATGATGGGTTGATGATGAAAGCAATGTAATCTTCATATTGAGCTTTTCCAAATTCATCTCTTAAAAACAAACAAAATGCGTGTTACCTCAGAGTGCGTATACTGAGTTTTGTCATTCACTTTCGATAGCGAGAGCGTTTGCGATTTGCATAGGAGTGACAAAGCGCGCCATCTAGTTGTCCCATCTAGTTGGAGTGAAGATAGAAAAACAAACAAATTCACAGTTTTTAACCTTTAACTGGTGACGTGACAATAATACTATAAGGGTCGTAACAACTCACAGGCTACTACTTTTAAAGTTAAATTTTGCCATAAATTTCATTTGGCTGATTCAAAATTGTGTTAATATTTAACTATTTGAATATAATAAATTACAAATAAAATCAATCAGTTTTTATAATTACTATAGGAGAAAAACACAAATAACACTTAGTACTTTTTAACTCCCTCTGTGATAAGACCGCCGTTTTTACTCTCAGATTAACACTTTTCCGTACAGTGAGTGCTAGAGCATCCGATAACAATAAAAATAACAATGGATCACATATAATAATCACACTGAAAACATAAATGGCATTAAACAAAAATCTTCATTTTACAGTATGGCCGTTTTAAGATTTTTCAAATGTTCTGTTGGGCGATGTGGAACCGTAAAAGTTGTCAGTAAAGCTTTGTAGATATTATGACTGTCCGGGAAAGTGTTAAAAAATACCTGTGTAATTTCCTTTTTCATGTACAATAAAGTGTTCTCTATCTCTATATATCTACCAATCCACTTCATAGGGTAGAGCAGCAGCTATTGAATGTCATGCGCATTAACCAATGGGGACACTGGGATGATTTTTTTGGAGCTTGTTTCGTGGAATGGATTATAAGAGAGATTGTTCTGTCCTGCAGCTCAGAGGTTTTCATTTCAGTGGACTCTTAACCTCTCAGGCAAAGAACATTTTTCTTTCACAGCTAAATTAGTTATTCATAGAGTAATATTTGAAATTTTTCACAATTTTCAAAGAATAAAGCGTGATCATACAACTGTGGTATGTATCACCTTCAACAGTCGATTCAAAGTGGAATTGCAAGCCCGACCCGCCGGTCTACGGGGCAGCGTTGCCAGAATGTTACAAAAGTGTGGGGTTGACTCTACACCACATTCACAGGCGGCAGTAAAGCTCGCGTAGAATCGAACCTTGTTGCTCTACCTGCGAACGCTGAGCATAGCTGGCAGGCTATAGGTGAAGTAACCGAATAAAAACATGACTTTCGGATTCTGGCAGAAAAATTTAGCGATTGATGAGGTATCGATTTTATTGTATATTTTTTATGTTATATTTCGTTGAAATGCTGTAATTGATAGTTTATTGCAGTTAGTCAGTGACAACTCCTTCTGTATATATTATTTCCACCGTGCCAATGTACTATAGTCAGTCAGTGTAAATAAACGTGTACATAAATTATCTTCCTCACTTTCCTTGGCACCGGATCCTAAACTGGTGACCCCGACTGGAGCACAACTACTGACATACTGTAAATATTGTACATACATGAATATGTCGACCCCAAATGAGTTCGCTGATGCGCAACAACAGCCAGCTGATATCAACCCGCCCGCAACTTTATCCAACAATCGGAACTCACAACTCGAGGTAAATAACATCACGAAGTTACCTCCATTTTGGCCCCAGAAACCGGCGGTATGGTTCGCGCAAGTAGAGGGACAGTTTACGCTCGCACGCATTAAACATGACGAGACGAAGTATTGCCATGTAATATCTCACTTGGAACCGCAATACGCCGACTCTACACCACATTCACAGGCGGCAGTAAAGCTCGCGTAGATTCGAACCTTGTTGCTCTACCTGCGAACGCTGAGCATAGCTGAGGATATTATTACTTCACCACCATTGACCGGAAAGTATGACAAGCTTAGGGCTGAACTAATAAAACGATTATCAGACTCGAAGGAGAAAAAAGTAAAGCAGCTCCTGGTTCGTGAAGAGTTGGGTGATAGGAAGCCCTCCGAGTTCCTGCGGCACCTGCAGCATCTTACAGGTAATGATGTTCCAGAGGAGTTCCTGAGGACTATCTGGGCTAACCGACTACCGATGAGCACTCAGACCATCATAGCGGCGCAAGCGGGTGCATCACTAATGGTATTGGCAGATTTGGCGGACAGAATTCATGACGTGGTTCCCTCCAGGATGCAAATAGCTGCAGCTTCGGTAATTCCTGAGAGCACAATAGAGCTCATGTCAAACCAAATAGCAGCACTAACAAAACAAGTCGAGGCATTAACAGCGGAATCGAGAGCATCCAGGTCGAGAGACCGATCATTGGATCGAGAAAAGCGCAGTCGTAGACGTTCTGCATCCTCCAGGTCACAATCAATGTATCGAAGGAATCCTATTTGCTGGTATCACGCGACTTTTGGAAGTAGAGCCAACCGATGTGTTAAGCCGTGCGAATATAAGCCTAGCGAATCAAAAAACGCCAGGGGCAATCTGTAGATACGGCCGATGGTTGCCCGACTTCAAGTGGCCGTTTATTCATTACGGACACCAGATCGAAGCTACAGTTCTTAGTCGATACTGGAAGTGACTTATGCGTTTTTCCGCGCTCTGCAATTCGTGAGCGGCGGCCGAAGACAACGTACAAGCTATGCGCAGCCAACGGATCGGAAATAGCTACTTACGGTTATGTAGAGTGCAATTTAAATTTAGGCCTACGTAGAGACTTTCGGTGGCGCTTTGTTGTTGCGGACGTAACTAAACCCATAATAGGAGTAGATTTTTTATCCTTTTATGATTTATTAGTAGACTGTCGAGAGCAACGATTAATTGATCGACAAACTAAACTATCGTCAGTAGCTTCGGTTACTTCAGCTGTTTTTGAAATACAATCGGTTAAAGTGCCCACTGGTGACAGTCGGTTTCACAAACTGTTAGACTCTTTTCCGGATATTACACGCCCAGCCGGTACGCCACGCATTGTCAAACATAACACTGTACACCATTTAAACACTACCCCGGGTCCGCCAGTGACATGTACTCCCCGTAGGTTGGCGCCAGACAAATTAAAGATTGCTAGGCAGGAGTTTGAAGCAATGCTGGCCAATGGCACTGCCCGGCCATCTGACAGCAGTTGGTCGTCGCCGCTGCATCTGGCACCTAAAAAAGACAACAGTTGGCGCCCATGCGGTGACTATAGATGTCTCAACGCTCGCACCGTCCCGGATAGGTACCCAGTTCGACATATTCACGATTTCACCCACAGCATCTCCGGTTGCGAAATATTTTCAACAATAGACTTAGTTAAAGCTTATAACCAGATCCCAGTTGACCCCTCGGATATTCACAAAACTGCTATAACAACTCCATTTGGTCTTTACGAATTCCCCTTTATGACGTTCGGCCTTAGAAACGCAGGGCAGACATTCCAAAGGTTCGTGGACGAAGTAACAAGAGGTTTGGATTTTGTATACTGTTACCTTGACGATTTCCTAGTGTTTTCAAAGAACGAGGAGGAGCACGAAGATCATCTGCGTCAGGTGTTCACCAGGATGAGGGACTACGGTATTGTCGTGAATACAAGCAAATGTGTTTTCGGCGCACCGGAGGTAACCTTTTTAGGATACCGCATTTCCAAAGACGGGACTAAGCCTCTCTCAACGAAGGTGCAAGCTATTATGGAGTTCCCTGTCCCTACAACTGTCAAACAACTCAGACGATATTTAGGTATGTTAAATTTCTATAGGCGATTTATCCCACGAGCTGCTCAAATTCAGGCGCCAATGAACGCTTTACTGACTGGTTCGGTAAAAGGCTCTCATCCAGTTAATCTAACCGGAGATTCTTTAAATTCTTTTCAGGAGTCCAAACAAAGCCTGTCCAACGCCGCACTGCTTGCTCACCCAGATTGTCGTGCCAATCTAGCGTTAGTCACAGACGCCTCAGATCTGGGTATGGGCGCGGTTTTACAGCAGTTTGTTGATTACCATTGGCAGCCTTTAGCATTTTTCTTGCGTAAATTCAGCCCATCACAGCAAAAATACTCGCCTTACGACCGTGAACTTCTGGCTATCTATGAAGGTATTAAATACTTTAGGCACATGCTCGAGGCGAGGCATTTTGTAGTCTACACTGACCACAAGCCACTATGTTTTGCATTTCATGAACGAAAAAGTAACTGTTCTCCTAGGCAGTATAGGCATTTGGACTTTATTTCACAGTTCACAACAGACATTCGTCATATCTCAGGCAGGGATAACGTGGTGGCCGACACTTTATCGCGGATTGAAGAAGTACACGGATCTGTAGATTTTGATGCATTAGCAACGTCGCAGGTCACTGACCCCGAGCTCGCAGAACTTCTGAAGGGCTCGTCAGCATTGCGCTTGGAGAAAGTTGTCATGCCAGGAAGCACAACAATGTTATACTGTGACGTAAGTACTCCCATATGCAGGCCTTTTATCACTAAGTCGTTCCGCAAGGCTATCTTTAACAGCCTCCACTGTTTAAGTCACCCGGGTGCTAACGCAAGCGCTAAGCTTGTGGCACAGCGCTTTGTTTGGCCAGGAGTACGCAAGGATTGTCGCGAGTGGTCACGGGCATGTCTGGATTGTCAACGCTCAAAGGTAAGTAGGCATGTTACTTCTACTCTGGCTGAATTTACTTTACCCCGCGCCAGATTTCAAATTATCCATATAGATTTGATTGGCCCGTTGCCACCTTCTCAAGGATTTCGTTATTGTTTAACGGCGATTGACCGATTTACGCGTTGGCCAGAAGTCGTTCCAATTATGGACATGACGGCTGAGACAGTGGCCAGAGCCCTGCTCTCTGGCTGGATATCTAGGTTTGGTTGTCCTACTGATATAGTTACTGATCAGGGGCGTCAGTTCGAATCAGCCATCTTTAGACATTTATCTAAAATGGCTGGTTTCAAGCATCGCAGAACTACCGCCTACCATCCAGCATGTAACGGACTAGTTGAGCGATTCCACCACCAGCTTAAGGCGGCGATAATGTGTCATGCTGATACAAACTGGACTGAATCTCTTCCTTTGGTGTTACTGGGGGTTAGGAGTGCTTTTAAAGAGGACCTTCAAGCATCTTCAGCTGAGCTGCTTTATGGAGAGCCTTTACGGCTGCCTGGTGAATTTTTCGGTCATGATTCGGTTGGATCAACTGACCTGACCGAACTTTCCACACGTCTCAGGTTTTTTGCGGCAAACCTTCGTCCAGCACCTGCATCCCGTCACAGTCAAGGAAAAGTTTTTGTTTTTAAGGAATTAAGCACCTGCAGCCACGTATTCCTACGCGAAGACGCGTTGCGCGGTTCCCTTCAACCAGCCTATACTGGCCCTTTCAAAGTCTTGGAGAGAGGTCAGAAGGTTTTCAAAATATTGCGGCAGGGAAAGGAGACAACTGTGTCGATTGATCGACTAAAACCGGCCTACGAGCTGGCAGATCGATCAGCCGCTGTGACGAAGAATGTGTTACTAGGCACTTCACTTCGCAGTTTTCATCCTTCTCAGCAATCGCGCACTATTACACACCAGTCTCCCCAACCTCCACTTCCTCAGCCAACAACAGCTACACCCAACCAACCCTCAACCATTCCTCAAAAGACCTCATCAGGGCGACGCGTTCGGTTTCCTGTTCATCTAAATGACTATTATCGCCCGTAAGACGGTCTCTGGAGGGGAGTGATGTGGGGTTGACTCTACACCACATTCACAGGCGGCAGTAAAGCTCGCGTAGATTCGAACCTTGTTGCTCTACCTGCGAACGCTGAGCATAGCTGGCAGGCTATAGGTGAAGTAACCGAATAAAAACATGACTTTCGGATTCTGGCAGAAAAATTTAGCGATTGATGAGGTATCGATTTTATTGTATATTTTTTATGTTATATTTCGTTGAAATGCTGTAATTGATAGTTTATTGCAGTTAGTCAGTGACAACTCCTTCTGTATATATTATTTCCACCGTGCCAATGTACTATAGTCAGTCAGTGTAAATAAACGTGTACATAAATTATCTTCCTCACTTTCCTTGGCACCGGATCCTAAAAAAGTAACATTTTACGTTACTTTTGGCCCTCTTATGTTACCTCCATGTTACACGACCCAATATGTTACTTTTGTGTTACTTCTTCTTCATTAATGTGATGGCATTTTTTTTATTAATTGATGACAAATCAGGTTATGGTATTGAAAGACATTCTTAAATTGGTTACTACTTGAAAAACATCATTGATTGTATGTACCTATGCTTTTTCTTTTTCGACATCGCCAGTCTTTCGATCAACAAATTATTAAGATTTTTTCGAATGGGACAAGAAACTTATTTTACTTTTTGTGTAATAAACTGCCAAAATAAAGTATTGTGTCGGTTTCTACAAGAAAACAAGGTTATGCTACTTTTTTCGAGAAAATGTTACTTTTTGATCTGCCTCGTGTTATATTTGACTATCTGCCACTGGCAACAATGCTACGGGGACTGACGGAATGCGCCGTACATTGGTACATTGGACCCTTCGGCGGGTCCTCAGGGCTTGACGGGTTAAAGGATTTATTAAGATATTTCATAAGCCTGTTCGGAACACGCGACTGTGGTTTGCAGCCACGAGAACTCAAGCGCCCCTACGCGGATCTAAGCCAGGTCCAGTGTGAATGAAAAAACTCAGTATACGCACTCAGAATTCCAGGGGGCTGGTTCGAAAAACTACATACATACATAAACTCACGACCAGCGGCTGTCGCATGCCATACATTGCATAGTTGATTAACGCACAGAATAACGTGTAAAAGACTTTAATTGCACTAATCGGTAAGCAAAGTCTTAGTCAAGCGTTTATCAATATTTGGGTTCCCGAGTAAAATAATATTTTTATTTAGCACCCTTGCAAGAAAACGTTAACAATTCTACAAAAACACTAAATCTAATAAGTTTTTTTATTATTTTTATTGTTATACTACCTAACTTTACTTTTCATGTTTTTTGTGATCTCGAAAATCCTGAAAAATTATGTTCATGGTTTATTTTTTTAATGTTTGTTACGTTTTATCTTCTATCTGTGGTATTAAACTAATGTCACAACAATCTAAGTGAGACGCAAGTTCCCAATTGTCTCATCTGTCTTTCCAACGATCCAATTTCTGTTTTATTTCTTCATTTTGTTTGAAAAAAACTGCAGTAACGTCGAGCAATTTTTTCCTTTTGCCGCTAACGAGTCTGTACTTTCTATTAAAAAAAACATGAGAACAATCACTAATAGCCTTATCTAATCGTAATAATTCAAGGTGGGATCGGTTTACGGACTTCCTAGTTTTACAGTAAATAAATCTAGTCTGACGTAAACTGGTCAGGCGCTAAATGTAATATTACAGAAGACTCTCGTCTGCCAAGCTTGAGTGAAATGAGTAGCCTAGGAGTTTATTTCTATCAATATGTATTTCAATCGTGGATACGATTGATTGATATACAATACATACATAAAATCACGCCTGTGACCCATGAGAGGTAGACAGAGACCAAGATTTGCCCTTTTTCCGCGATCCTAACCACTCTGATTTGCTCGACAATGATAGTAAAGTTATGAATCTAACTTAAAATACCTACTCTACAAGTGCTCCTTACTGCGACTGCACCTTTAAAAATATTTACGTCGAATGATTTTGTTAAAATACTTTTTATATTATCATCATCATCATAAACCCGTTTTGTCCCCACCGAGGGGCACGGGTCTCTTCCCTGAGGAAGGTATAGGCCATACTCCGCCACGGTGGCCAAGTCCGGATTAGTGGAGGCTTGTAAGACTAGTGGCTGGTCTTACTGTCAGAAGTTTTCAAGCCGCCCTAAGGCCTCTAACTTGGCTTAACGACTGCCATCTATCGACGGCAGCCGGCACCAACTGCTTAACGTGCCTTGCGAAGCACGGAACCGCTCGGAAAAATGCCACTAGCGTTAGTCATAGACGGTGACCCATCCATGGACTGAACGCGCCGTATGTTGCTTAACCTTAGTGATCGTTTAAGATCACTCAGGCAGCCCAGGCTACGAGCGATTCGGTTTTGTATTAACCGTCTATTTATTTAATTTTAACAAAAAACAAATGGTTTATCTTTTGATAAAATAAAAAAAACCTACACTTATTTACATAATTTTAGCACCATGTGACAAGTGACACATCTCAATATATTTTTTATTAACTACCGTAACTCTGAGTAGAATCCGGTTTCAGCAGCCTTGAACGTGTCCATATTTTAGGCGTTCATAACAATTTTACAAGCGTTACTGTGAAACTTCTGCATACGTTATTTTAATCTGTGCCCTAGGGCCAGGTAACGGAGCGACTGGTTTTGCTAAAGACGTAGGTATTATACGGTTAGTTATGGTGATTTGAGACAATTTTCCTGTCAGTTCGGTTCTAGATACTGTATACGAATCAAGAATCAAGAATCAAGAATTTATTTCAACGTAAAGAATTTACATTCTGCTTGTTGAATGTCAATGTACATACAGTTATGTATAATGTTAGCCGCTGCCTTGGGGCCGTCTGTAGTGGAGAAAAAGGCAGCGAAAAAAAAAACTCCACTCTGACCATCTTTTCTCAAATCACCTTAAAGCTAATACAAATAAAACATACAAAATAATATCTTGGATGTGTTGAACACTAGACACATTTATCCTCTGATTTAATTTAATATTAAACTACTATTTAATGCCATACGTCCTTTTCTTCTAAATAATCGTTGATTTTATAATAAGCTTTTTTGCAAAGAGTGTGCTTAACACAATTCTTAAATCGCGTTGGGGGTAACTCTAATATATCTTGGGGTATCTTGTTGTAGAACCTTATACAGCTTAACGTGTTGACTGAAATAGCTGGTTTCATCTGCAAAAACTCCGTGCGTAGCTACATTAATCATGATAAATCTAAAATGGATGGAACGCCCACTACGGCTCACATAAAGTTTGATTAACTTACGTGAATGCTTATCATTTCTATTGACTTAAAAACATTCACAAATAATACTGGAAACCATTTTTTCTTATCGATTGCCACTGGCTAGTTAATAAAAAAAAAAGTCGGAATTTGAAGCATATTATCTGTTTTGAAATTATACCCAGTCGGGTCGGAACCGACTCGGTCGATCGTTCCAAATTCAAATTTGAACGATTTCATGCCAGCCAGTATCTTCGCATTTGAAATCTTCAGAGTTGCTAAAGTTACCATAAAGTGGAGCCAGTTTTCTAGTCTTAAAACTATCTCGCTTATCTGTCTAGGTACCTTCCACTGGTGACCTGTAGATTCCTACAATCGTCACGGTGTATGATAGACCAGAAACTTATGTATTACAATATCTACGGCGGCAAAACACTAGGTGGCTGTCATCGACCGCTAACCCGTTACTTCGGCGGATTAGACCAAGGTGTCGACATGCAGCTACGGATTTAATTTTAAGGTTTTTTGTCGACTTTGTACCTTGCTGACAGGTTGGAATGAGGAAGGTACAAGTTTCCTTATTGATATGATATCGACAAAGATATTATATTAGAAGTAGAGCTCGAAGTGTGCTTGAAAAATGTCATGAGAAGTCTTGAATGCATTGCCTCTTTTTATGTTAAGTATTGGTTAAGTATGGTTGAATTATATGACACTGCTAGCTGATCCCGCAAACGTTGTTTTGTCAGATAGGGATATGAAAAATATATAACGACCTATTCTCAGACCTACCGAATATACATATAAAATTTCATCGAAAAGGGCCAAGCCGTTTCGGAGAAGTATGCTCACTAACACGGTGACACGAGAATTGTATAATTTGTATATATTAGAATAATTAATTCTATTGACCAAAATTAAATATAAGACCAGATAAATATAACAATTGTATGAACTAAACGTAAGAAAATAAGTTATCAAGTCAAATATTCATAATAAAAACTAAATGTTTACTTTATAACGTCAAAGTTGTTAGTTTCAATGGACAGCAAAATTTTTCACAATACATGTAAAAGTTGCAGACTATTTAAAAAGGCTCTTGACACTTGTTATACAACCATAATACGGACAGCCTACCAGAACCTTATCTGCGTCTGTAACTTGCATTCTAGCCCTTAATATAAGGCAACATGAGCTTCAAACCTGGTGAGGGTACCGTTGAGGCCCAACAAGCGTCGTGAGTTCAAACAAGAGACGTGATTCAATTTAAAACAGTTTTTTGTCGCGTTTAGCGCAACAAAAACACGATTAGTGGCGTAACTCGAATGAAATTTTCGGTCGTTCGCCGCTGCGTTTGGTACAGCGGAAAAGTAAGCTTCTGTTTAACCTTTGTTGAACTCTACAAGTGCCTACGGAAGTATGTTTTGGGTATTATAATATGTCATAAAAGTTTTAGAAGCGCACGATTAGTGCGCCAGGCCACTCGACGATCGCAATGTTTGGCACTCACCCTCAGATGTCATGAAAATCTAGCTTGGCTATTTTGAGATATGGGATGCAATTACGTAAGACTCCACTGTATGGAGTTGTCTGATTTAGCCCCTTTGTTCCACACCACCACCACACACACACCACGCCACCTTATGTCACACTGTCGTCACACCACCTTATTGTTACATTCTAGGGCTTTTTTTCTCAGTAGGTATCTCATTCTCCTACTCCGAACAGTACCTGATATCTTATTTTGACTCTTTCGAGTTGTCTAAATGCTTAACGCAATAGAGTGGAAAGTTACGTAATATAAGGGCTGGTCCCAAACCAGCGGCCTTCAGTAGGAATCGAACCCATGACCCATGTCTTGGTAGAAAAGCACCTTGGCGGCTCGACCAACGAGGCAGTTAATATTTTAATTTATTAAATAATATAATTTATTTTTTGTAGCTTTTCATTAACCTGCAGATTTTTTGTGGGTAAAAATGAGTGAGGTTTTTAATTGTACTTTCCAAGGTCATAACGCAGCTGAAAATGCGAAAAGCCATCATGTCTATCAAGTGATTCATATGAATACTTGATAGACATGAATTCATGAATGAATATCTCGTCATGAATTTTGAATTAATGAAAATTTATTCATTAAATCAATTCCTTATCATCCCTGCCTTGACCTTAACAGTATGCAAAATTATTATCCAAATAAAACGTGCCCAAAATCTCATAAAGACATAGTAGGCATGGACATTAGCGATTTGACAATGCGAAAAATCAATCGGATTTCAATTAAAATAAACAGTGTGACTAGTTGACAACAACTAAATAATTTGAGACGGCGCGGCCTATTTTTTTAGACTTACCACGTTTGTTTTACACTTACGTTTGAGTGTGATGTCACGACTTTTTTCGTAAGTAAAGCCGGGTCCGCTGCGCCATGTTACGCGTGTTACAAAAAACGTAACACATAATTATAATAAAAATGGGGCGTGGTATAACACGTAACGTGTCATACAAAAAATTTTACATTTTTACAACATTTTTATTATAATTACGTGTTACGTGTTTTTGTAACACGCGTAACATGGCGCAGCGGACCCGGCTTAACGTGTTATACCACGCCCCATTATAACGTGTTACAATTTTTGTAACACGCGTAACATGGCGCAGCGGACCCGGCTTAACATAACATATCATAACATAAAGTCACGCCTGAATTATGGAGGGGTAGGCAGGGACAAGAGACTGCACTTGCCACGACCCTGACAGACCTTTATGTTTGTTTATGTTTGTTTTAATAATAGTGTCAATCCTGTCAAAGAAACCCAGGTCTTGGATGTTTACATGTTTGTGACGTCGCTGTTTCTGGTTCTCACGACACAGGGTATCCTAGTGTGGGGCCAGAAGCAATGTATGTGCCTGTATGTAAATGTTATGTTATGTTATGTCAATCCTATTATCGATAAAAACAGAATAGTTTTCTACAGAAATACCTTCAACTAGTTGGCGGTTTCAGTCTGTTAATCTAGTAGTTAACAGCTGTCAGTTAGCCAAAGTGCATACAAAAAAAAATTACGGCTGTTATCAGCAAATTAACAGATTGGTAGCGTTCGAGAATCCGGGTATTATTTGAAGGTATTTCTGCAGACAACTGTTCTGTTCCTAATAGGATTTACCGGATTTACATTATTATTACGATTTTATCGGACATCATTAATAAGGGATGTATTAGCAAAGAGCACGATAAAAATATACCCGAAACTGGCGTGCCTTCTTGCAACTGACTGATGAAAGTCTATGAATTTAAGCAAAAGTGATTTGTGAGGATCGTGGCAAGTGGTAGTCCCTGGTCTCTGCCTACCCCTCTGGGATACATTCATGAGTTTCTGTATGTATATTTATTTCTGTAGAAAACTTTTAAATGCCTCTTCCGAAGTCCAACCCGTATAGGTAGTACGACGAAGCGAGTCGCGCGCCGTAACGTCAAAAGTCTCGACTTTCCGCCCCATTAACTGTCAAATTCTGACATTTTAGCGCAAACATGTCAAAACGCGTGACTCGCGTCATCGTACTACCTATGCTGAACACACCTACAGGTGACGAAGACATTTCCCTCTCAGTTCGCCTTGACACAGCGCGCTTGCGCAAGCGCCTCTCATTCAACGCGCCCACCTGTCAGAATGCTGCTCGCTTGTCTAATCTGAGGAATTCCTTACGATATCGATCACAACACGCACCTTTATTAGGTATTTATTTCTCCTACCATAGATACACATACGGTATGTGCCTGTATAAGGTACTCGCAGCTGGGAAAGGTTGCAAGCCTAGTCTATCTAAAAAATCTGTCCGTGCTACAACACGTTGGCTGACTTGTAAGCCTACGCGCACACTAGGCGACACGCGACAGCCACAGTTCGGCGACTAGACGCGACAACAGGCTACGGCCGTCAATTTTCATTATTTTGTTCGAATCTCCGCGCACTTAGCGTCAGAGTCGCGGAGTCGCGACGACAAGACGCCAGAAGCAAATAACAACGTCGCGTCTGACGCGGCGACCGTCGCCCTGTTTGCGATGACTCTAATACTTCTGAAATGTCGCCTAAGTTGCCATTAAAATTGACTTTTCTATGAAGAATATTAGTTGAATACTGTTTACGTCACATTTAAGAGAGGTTCACATCTCAGGTTTTAGGGTTCCGGAGCCTTCTAGATTCGTCTGTCTGTATGTCCGATGTCCGTCCGTATGTCACAGCCACTTTTTTCCGACACTATAAGAACTATACTATTAAAACTTGGTAAGTAGATGTAGTCTGTGAACCGGATTAAGATTTTCACACAAAAATTGAAAAAAAAACAATAAATTTTGGGGGTTCCTAATTTTTTTTCATCAAACCCATACGTGTGGGGTATCTATGGATAGGTCTTCAAAAAATATACTGAGGTTTCCAATTTTTTTTTTCTAAACTGTATAGTTTGCGCCAAAGACACGATTATATTGAAAATACTCGATAATCCGAATTTTTCGGCTATGAGTGGTCGACTCGGATCGACTATTTTTGTCGCTCTTCAATTTGATGTGCATTTCGTTCGAGTGTACCGTAGAGCAGGTACGAAATCTATATAATTAAAATTCAAAGTCCTGACTGACTCACACATCAAAGTCCAGCCCAAGCTGTTGGACCTAGGAAGCTGAAATTTTGCACACAGGAATGTAGGCAAGAAATAAGACCGGATTTTTTTAAATTGGCGAAAAGGGTTGCCAAAATTAGTATGGGAGGTTTAACCTCTTCAGTCCTGAGGTACACAGAAATCCATAGTTATTTTCAAGGTCCGAACTGAGGAGGATAAAGAATGTTGTCTAATTTTCTTGAAACTTAAAATAAATACTCTTCAACACAATTGATTAAACACGTGTTTCGCCGTTTTCCTAAATTTAACCCATAAGGGAGTGAACGGGGTTGCAAAACTTTGAACTAAAGTCGACGCGGACGGAGTCGCGGGCGAAAGCTAGTTATTAATATAGATAAAGTATAGTCTAATAGATTAGATAACATCACCGCCGAAGAGAAACAAACATCTAAACACGGTTCGTGAATCAAATGACAGGTGAGCTGAACATCCGAAAGCCTCGTACACACGTGCACCAACCTTCACCGAGTCATTAATTATTGTAATTAATTCATCACCGGCGGCAAGGAAAGCGGTGGGCGGACCGATGTATCGATGAGGAATGCGTTAATTAGACAGCAGAGCCAGTTGAGATGTTCAGTTAAAGCTATCTGCCTATTGTGTGTATAGACACAGAATACATAATAGTACAGGTTCAGAAGATTCACTCCGCAAAATCGATTAAGGAAAAAGGGACTCTAGCAGCGATACAATTAGGTGCAATTCAGATCGCACGGCGCTAAAAAAGCTACCATTATATTCACCTACATGTTGCCTCTCTTTCTACAGCGTAACTCGCGCGCGCGTCACTGCTCGCTCTTGCGTGAGTCCCTACTTATCAGCCACACTGGAGTGGCCGCCGCATGTACTGACGCGTTCGATATCCACACGCGGAGTGCGACAGGCCTGGTATTTAATTTGTTATACGTACTCATTTGTGATAAAGGATGTGTGAACGCTAATGGGGTGCCAAGTATGGCGTAGATCTTCATTACTTACGCGTGGGAGATTCATTATGTAAAGAATTTTGGAGATGTTTTACAAGTGTGATTGAAACGAAAGAAAGACAATACTTTTAGTAAAGCAACATAATATCACAGAAACCTCGGAAATTATCATTTTCTATGTTTGTTTGTATAGTCGACAGCACATTATTCTATACACCCATGCAATCGATTCCGTTGCATTGCGGGCTAGTTTGCAACTAAAATGTGAAGGTTGACGTGCTGTCGACTCCTTCCTTCTCCAATATGACTATTTCAGTCCGTGCAAAGGTTGTCTGGAAGAGACCACTTTCAGTAATAGAGCCGCCGACGGCACTATTGCATTGCGAATGCTTTGCTTTACTTCCAAAACATGTTTTTTTTTTTTGCTTTTGGTACTTAAGTACCTATTTATATTTATTTATATATATATATATATATATATATATATATATATATATTCTATTTTTCTAAAATTCTGGTATTTGTGACGTCATCAGATCATAATTAAAGAGATAGTCTTTGCTTAGGCAAATTATGATCTGATGATCTGATGACGTCTTAAAAACCAGATTTTTTCGAAAAATATTAACGTAACGAATAAAACTCAAATTACCGAAACTAGTCTCTTAAAATGGTCAATATTGTCAAAATAAATTATAAAAAAACATATATCAAAAATAAGCAGCATAGCCAATTCCGTTTAAAATTTTATCTCACAAGCAGACACAACAAATCTTATTAACTTTCAACCGCATAATTCAAACCTAATATATAATAAATTCAATCAACGATTTACAACCAGCTTCTTTTACTTAACTGTAAACCAAACGCCTTATTCACCAGGCTGAATACTGCCAATAGCTAACGGTGCAACCTTTACTACCAATATACATTAATAACGGTTGATGTTAATATCGGTCCTATCCGGTAATATCGGATTAATTTTTAACACGTGCTAGTGTCGATCATGGTGTGTCTGACCCCAATAGCCTAAACACGACGATTATGTGTGGCTACGTGGAATGAAGCGCTTAGCCCGCTCCTACATCGGTTACCACGATTTTCGAACGCTGTAAACAGTATATAAATAAACATAACATTTAATAAACATGTACAGGCACATACATTGCTTGTGGCCACTAGGATACCCTGTGTCGTAGGAACCAGATATGTGACATCACAAACATGTAAACAATGAGAAACCAGGGCTGGTTACAGTTTATTGTCTATAGATCCACCAGTTTTGCGATAGGCGCTAGTCTTTTTGTAAATCGTTGAAATGTTATTTTTACTGTTAACAAACTGCCAGATGTATTTTTCTGTATACAAAGGACGTTTCTGCAAAACCTGGTTTACATAATTATTATATCTTCATTACTTTAAATACTTACATGAAATATAAGATAAGAATATTCTTTATGGTACCAGGAAAAACCAATACAAAATATTTACAAAGATACAGTACAATTGGCGGCCTTATTGCTTAAAGCAAATTACTTTCTATTTCGCAAGTATTGTGATCAAATCTCGATTGTGTATTTTCTGACTGTGACATATTAACACTTTCCCGGAAAGTCATATGTCATTGTGATCTATTGTTATTTTTTATTGTTATCGGATGCTATAGGATCCACTGTCCGCGGAAGTGTTAAATTATGAGAAAAAATAAAGAACTTTTTCATCTTCAAGTACCTACTTAACTTTTTAAAAATATTGAGATCCTTTCATAAATATTAATATATTTTCATGCTAAGCCATATTTTAATTCCAATATAACTTCTGTTCCAAGTAACCATAGCATAGGTTTTTATTCTTCCATTCATACTTCATATTATGAAGTCCATGTAGTGTAAATCCATATTAATAAATATATTTTTATTGTTAGTTGTTATTTTAATTTATTAATTTAATTTTTTTTATTGTATTTCTAAGTTTTGGTTCAAAAATATTTTTAATGTATGTAAATATTTTATAAGACAAGCAAACCCTGGTCACGGCTCTTTCTCAACACCAATTATATCGGAAAACACTGGACGGTCCCATATTCTTGTCATGAGGGTCTGAGGCGGATGCAAGGACGCTGCGTACTAGGCGTTTACTTGTGATACTTTCAAGATTACCCCCTTGAGGCCTTCAATTTTGCATAGTTTAAGAGAAACTCATGAGTAGACCAGGTGTATTTGTATCAGGTAAGTAAATCCGGACTAAAAGTTTACAAGGTGTATTTGCTCTGCTGTATGTCAATGTCAACTAAGGACAGCCGGAGTTTCATTTGCTTGACTAAATATCTCTTATAGACTGCGTTGGTTTCGCGGTATCACGTCTAACTACCCCTGGGAGCCACAGTAACTTTTATACAAAAAATTTCATATTTCCATGTTTGTGATTTCTTTGCCTGGTCACAGAACAGGGTACTTACCCTAGTTTGAGACACGAGTCATTTTTGTGTGTATTTTAAAACATATTATAAATTGTATCGCGTGGAAGTTTTTATTATTATTTATTGATCTCGCCTATGGACAAATGTTTTTATTGTGCTATCAAGAACTTTAAATAAGACAACATTCATTAATCGCGCCCTTTGCTATATACCTACATTCTTTATTTACTTTTTTATTCACAAAGATACTAGGAATTTATGAATTATTTATTACATTTAACATTTTATTGTAACATTAATTTTGCGTGGTCTCTACCCATACCTCCGGAATACAGGCGTGAGGTAATGTAATATATTTGGTTTCCAGTGTAAATATTCAAGTGTAAATTTCTCTTACATTGACTTCGTGACTTTGTTCACGGAATAAAGAAACCTGTTTTTACTTAGGTAGAGTATATAATTGAAAACCAGTTCTACAGAGTCAGCGGCCGTGAACTGCGTATAATGTATGCCGGCACAATATTGTAACTAAGTACACTTCCTTCAGACTTATGGCATTGTCTAGGTTACATAACTAAAACCTGGATATTTCCCTAACGTCGTAAAATATACAATACATATTTATATTTTTAGTAAATGTCACGTCCATATCGTTTAGTACCGTTACCATTATCATTACCATTTGGTACGTCATAATGTCATTTCTTTTTGCTTGGTTTGGATGTAAACAATTCTTTTTAAATACTGTTAAAATCTATCAGTTTATATTACGGGTTGGGATTTATATTTCAAGCCAAACCAAGGTGAATGAAATTAAATTGTACATCTAACGAATCGTTTCTCTTTATAAAGACTCCTATTCCTATTCGAAAGAAAGAAACATAACCTTTTGATAAATAGGTTCATAAATAGATGACGTCTGAATGGAAAAGAATGGAAAGAAAAAAGGGTGTCTTAGAAGAGAACCATGTCCTGCAGTGAACAACAGGGGTATAATATACAACAAAATCCTTTGAAATTATTATAAAAGGTTTGCCAGGACTTTTCTTTCACTTATGTAGAACTTTTTTTTAATATAAATGCATTAGTCAATAAATAAATCCTGTTGTTATTAAAATTTTGTAATTTTTGTTTTTTTTTTGCCTAAGATACGGCACATATTAAAGTAACCTAATCAATGTCTGTTTTATGCTAGTGAAAAACCTATTTATGAGAACAAAGAATGTCTCATAATCATCATCAACCCATTATGTCCCCACCGAGGGGCACGGGTCTCTTCCCTGAGGAAGGTATAGGCCATACTCCACCACGAGGGCCTAAGCCGGATTGGAAACTATGTATTTGTGTATTTATCTAATCTCTTTAAACGAACAATTCTTGTATATATATTTATATACAATCAGAATCTCGGAAACGGCTCCAACGATTTTCACGAAATTTTGTAGGCAGATGCTTTCGGGGGCGTTTAATTGATCTAACTAGGTAACATTTTTAGAAAACGTTGTTTTATCCGTGTTTTAAGGCAATTGAAATTTGCTATAATAACATACAGAGGTAAATTTCGCGTCTATCTGCAAGGTTGGGATAGTCCTGACGGGAAAACGGGCGACCCGTTTCGGGCCGATTTCAAGAGACCCGGTTCGAGTCATGATGTTTTTTTTTCCAAGTTCTTTTTTTGTTGGAAAAGGATTATTTTAATTTTATATTACATATTTTATATTACAAAAAAAGTACCGAGCAAAGCTCGGTCACCCAGGTACTTTATTTCATTATAAGATCGAGCGCCCCGCGTCTCCTAGCACAATCTAAGCCTTGATCCCAACAAATCACCACCAATCACACAGTCGAAGAAACGCGCGGAAACAAAGCCAATGGCGCAGTCGCAGCGGAATGCAGCCAGGCGGGCCACTGGCATCACCTTGGGCGAGCCGAGTGCCGCTCGCCACTCGAGCCGAGCACGCTCGCACACACAATGCCCTCCGAAGCCCACGTGCCCCTATCGCAAGTCACACGATACGACTACTTGTCGTAATGAAATTCATGAATTAAGGGGTTCCGCTTTATAAAACTAGCCCCGCCGTGGAAAAAAATATCTTTTTATACAGATTGAATTTGCAAAAAGTGTCTGTACAATTTCTCAATGATATTATTAGTGATTTTTAGGAACACCTAGGATTAGGTACAGGTAGTATTCACGCCAAAAACGGACATAAATGACTGACGGGACCGATGTCCTAGGTTCGTAATTCTAGGTTCTTGTCGTGCTATCTGTGGAAACTCTTAATGACTGTCTGTTTTTATATCTGCTTTGTAATATCATGTTTGTTTAGTCACTAGTTTTCCTAAATATTAAATAAATAAAATAACAATAAATAGTTTTTAGGAATCATTATTTCTTGTGTATAATGGGCCAGTTTATGTCTGTAATCTACATATTTTTTCCAGCAAAAGTTGTACAGCAAAAAAAGCACTTGCTTTACACCCTGATACATCACGTACTTGACTATGACTTCAAATTTGGTTAAAACAACGTCTATCTTGGCCACTCTTCCTCTTTTTGTGAAACTTTGACGGACACAAATATGTACGATTTAAAAAAAAGATAAAAAAAAGTACTTGTGCAAAATGAAACACATGTACAGTCACCAGCACAACAACTGTTACATGCGTGCCCTCTACTCAGTTACGCTACGAGCGACATTGCAATAAAAGTGGGAAAGTGTTTGCTGTCAAACTGTTTTGAAAAGAATGTGTAATTCTTCTCCATGTAATTTATTAATTTTGTTAACATTTTGTTTTTTATCATGAATATATTTTTTTAATTTGAATTTGAACAGACATTCTTGTGTGAAAATGATGCTACGGGGTTTCCGTATCCAGATCGTAAATGTAGTATTTATGATATGCCTACCGGCTTGGGTATATCGATAGCTGTAACATTGGGAAGTCATGAATAAAGTATTTGCTGTAGGTATATAAAATAGAATATCTCTTTATGTTTAAGAATATAATCAATTTTCTCTCTGCCGATTTATAATAGTTTTACCAAAGTTCACGTAATGGTTTACCGATAACATTATTTTAAATTGCATTAATGTGTAGTAAATTTTGCAAAAACGTAAAAAAAAAATGTAGAAATTATCTATCGTATTCTTCCCGTATCGAATTTAACTTCAAATAGCGCGTGGTTTTGTTGACAAAGTAATTAAAAAAATCACGATGGAAGACGATTTATTCTCAAGTGTACAGACGACGCTATTGCATATGAATGAACTATGTATATCACACCTTTTATAACTGACAAGAACTGCAGGCTTGCTAAAGCTCATTCAAGTAGTGGCGTGGTGGCCGGGTCACCTATTTCCCTCTAAAATGGTTGATACTGGTGATGGCTGACCCCCGCGTTATGCCCGTGAACGGGTGCTGTTCGTGTCTCTGGCTGTAGAATTAAGTGAGAAAAGTAAGTTTTTTTTCTGTTAAAGTTTGTTAATATGATTGCTACAAGTTTACATCTATCATTACAGGCTAGCCGTAAGTAAGACCAGCCACTATTCTTACAAGCCTCCACCAATCGGGACTTGGCCCCTGTGGTGGAGTATGGCCTATACCTTCCTCAGGTTGATGATGATGAAACAGTAGACAAATTCTTTACGTTGAAATAAATAATTTGGATTTGATTTGATTAGAACCATTTCGGTCTAGTAAAACGTTGTCTAAGCTTCGTACAAAGTGTATCCTATCCTGTAGGCAAGCTTATGAGAATTTTATTGGTATGCATCGAAATCCAAAAGAAAATAATTCTACATTCCAGTAGCGTGCGATAGTTACCGAACACAAAACGAAACCATTGCACGTATTTTAAAATGTCTATTCTATTAAAACTCTATAGCCAGTATCACTTGAGCCTCGTTCCCTTAACAAATTGCTAGAAATAAAGTACAATCGTCAATTGTGATGTGTCTACTTTACTGGTCATACTGTTGCGTGGCTGGAATCTCATACATACGACGTACGCTTTCCTTTATGCGTTTGAAAGGGAATGTGTTTCGATTTTGAATTCCACTTTGTTATTTCTTAGTGTCTAAACACACTAGGCCGAAAATACGCGACCGAAGTTCCGCGGCCGATTTTACGTTTCGATGCATTCGGCTGATATGACACACGATGAGAGCCGAAATCACGCGGTCGCGTATAAGGTGTTCCTATACAAAACGTTGCCCCCGAATCGCTGCTGAACTTACGCCCGACCGAAGTTCGGTTGTACGCTATAACGTGACGTAATTTCGGCATGGTGTGTCATCAGTAATTTAAAATACATTGCAGGCGTAATCATGCCGAACTTCGGCCGCGTATTTTCGGCCTAGTGTGTTTAGACACTTAGAGGACTTGTTAGACGAGATCGCTTTTGCGATAAGTCCGCTTTAGTCCTTGGTAGCAGTGGTAATAAAGAACTCTTGTAGTATGAATCGGATAGGAGGCAACAATAGTACATTATTCCCTTATGCTATTGTTCTGAGTTATTGGCTAACCGCTTCCTAAGATGGACAGGCGTATTAAATAACTCTGTGAACAAAATGTTGTAGCTTCTGGGGTGCAATTACGTAAGATTCCACTGAAGGGAGTGGTCTGATTTAGCCCTTTTGTTCCCGGTATGTCACACCACCTTATGCCACACTGTTACGTTCTGGGACTTTTTTCCCAGTAGGTATCTCATACTCCTACTCCGAAACGTCATATACATTCTCATTTTGACTCTTTCGAGTTGTCTAAATGCTTAACCCGATAGATTGGAAAGTTACGTAATATAAGGGCTGTTTGAATATTGCAAGCATTCTTAGTATTTACGCAATTTCAGTTTTAGAGATCAATCTTCACAAGAAATCAACGATAAATTCTACTTAAGATTTTATGCCTCTGACTCCTGCGATTGTATGGGCATTTGCTACTTTCTAGTGATAAAATTATTTGAAACACTTGGTAAAACACAAGAAAGGATATAAAAACTTCCACCCAACACAATCACTTGAACTGGACCTAAATTAGGATACCCTGTTCTATAGTAACCAGGCAATTACATCACAAACATCGAAAACACCCAGACTGAGGCCTTTTGTGTAAATGGGTGAATATACGGTATTTGATTTTTTTGTGTCCCAGAAGAAAATGTAATCTGTTCAATTCAATATTGACAATTTCTCTATTTGACACAATTTTTAAATGTTTAATGATGAGGGCCAGAAGATTTTTCAATTTTTTTGAATTTTAAAAGTACCAGAGGAAAATGTGTTACCAGAGGACTGACACTGTTGGCAGAGTAGTTACAAATGAAAGCAGGGAAGTGACAGGCCATTCATTGATTATAGCTAAGAAAGGGGACACGTATTAAATAAAACATGAAATATGCCAGAGGAGTGACGCCACAGGAGTGACAAAATCGCACAAAACCTACATATCACTCGCTTTTCTATATCGACATCTACACAAAATAAACATTGCATTGTGCAAATAAACAATTTCGTAACTATAAAATAAAAAAACATAGACTTGCCAGAGGAAATAAATACTCCAACGACTGGCACAAACACGCTTTCCTACAGTGAATCGCAAATTGACGCTATATTATAGGAATTTCGCTCAACGTCATTAGCTTGTTTCTAACTTAACACTATTTTATGCGCGTAGTTCATGGACAAAAACATACCTTTGCGGTTTTAAGTCAAATTTTACTTCTTTGAGTTTCGCCAGATGAAGTGACATTATTTTAACGTGACATGAAAGTAAGTTATTTTTCTTTATATTAATAAAACTTTTTACTATATATTTTGATGAAATATGTTTCGATGTTTATAAAAGCGTATGATCATATTTAAAAAAACATAATGGCATACGTATTAAAAAATATCTCGCCATTAAATCATTATAATCTAGAAATGGGGAGGCCAGAGGAGTATACATTTAAAACTATTTTAACGATTATGTCTTAAATTAAACAATTATCGTGAATAGACTATGTGGGCCAAATAAAAGACCATATTATTATTCTTTAATGCTTAAGCATACGGACGCAATAATATAATAAGTTTAACATAATATTTGTCCATGGACCATATAAATTGAAATAGCGTATATTGACCCAAATATCTTTGCCGTATTTTACAATTACAGACGTAGTGTAGGACGCCCTCTAACCAGGTGGGATGACGATCTGCGAAAAACTGCAGGCAGATGCTGGATGCGGCAAGCTGAAGACAGGGCGCTATGGCGCTCATTAGGGGAGGGCTATGTCCAGCAGTGGACTAATATAGCCTGATGATGATGAGGCCTTTAGTACATTTGTTTTTCTGGGCTACCGTACATTTTTACGGCGGGAATCGAACCCACGACCTCTTTCGTGGTAGCTAAGCGCCTTAACGGCTGGACCGACGAAGCGGCCAAACTATAGTTATCAAAGCACACGAAGCACCCTTCGAGTACGAAACTGCATATTGTTTGGGACAAAAGCATGAAAGAGGAACACAATATTTACCAAGAAACTGTCTTGCGTTCCTTTGATTTTCGAATTTGGAACCACTTCGAGTAGCTCTCGCATGGTAGGCAGATGCACTAACCACTGCGTCACAGAGGTCGTCCACTCTAGTCGTTTTCTGTTCCCACCACACCCACGCTACGGCCCTGCCCACGAGTGTAGGCCCTCAAGCACCATTTGACCTCACTATTGCCTTGCATTACCCCGGCCTTGTCCGTTGGCTTTCGCCAGACCCGCCGGGGTGAAGAGGTCAGACTATCTCTTTCAATACTTTACTAATACAGCTCACGTTCACTCTTACTGCTTTGGTTCTATGAGACAAATTCACGCGATCTCTTTGTGGTGATGTTAGAATTTCCCGCTATTTGCTTCGTAGTATATTGTGCGAAATATTTCCTAGAAAACTGTTATATGCCTGCAATTGTATTGACCACATCGAACCACAGTATATAACGACTGTGTTGGTAAGTAGGCTATATACGTCCCACTATTATACTGGGTGTCGATTTGTACAGTTAAATCCGACACAGGGGTGGTTATTTATATGATACTGAAGCAAAAAAAAAAATTTATGTTTGTGAAAATCACCTAAAAATCATAAAGTTATATGGCTTAGCTTCTATCGTTTGCACTTGACGGGTCCGGTGGGGGTTTCGCGGGGCGGGGCGGGAGAGTGCGTCCGTGCGCTCGCCGCCGCCACGCCGCCGGCGGCACCGCAAAACCAGGGATTTTAGGTGATTTTCACTAAAAAAAAAATTTTTTTTATATAACTTGTTTCCTTCAGTATCATGTAAATAACCACCCCTGAGTCGGATTTGACTGTACAAATCAACACCCTATATAGGGCACTATTAATCACCGGCGACATTTAGAAATATGGAAGGTATATTAAATGGTGTTGCCCAGCAAATAGAGTTTATCTAAATACCAACATGCTTTTGCTCATCTACATAACTAGATATATTTATAGGTAATTGGTCAGGGCAGCGTAGTTATCTAGTTACTTATCAGATTGAAGTCCAGTTTTCTAAAGTTTCCTGTGTCGGTGTTTAAGTGTGAAGTGAACAGTCATTAATTAAGTACTTTAGTAATGCTGATACACGGGCCTATTTACCGCCTCTACTGCATAGATAAACTAGGGTTATAGCGCAGTAAGTTAGGGATTATACTAGTTTAGCACGAAGTCAGAATCGCTCGTAGCTCCGCTGCTTGAGTGATCTTAAAACGATCACGACGGTTAAGGAACATAGGGTGCGTTCAGTACATGGATGGGTAACCGTATATGATTAACGCTTGTGGCATTTTTTCGAGCGGTTCTGTGCTTCGCAAGGCACGTTAAGCAGTTGGTGCCGTCTGCCGTCGATAGAAGGCAGTCGTTAAGCCAAGTCAGAGGCCTTAGGGCGGCTTGAAAACTTCTGACAGTAAGACCAGCCACTGGTCTTATAAGCCTCCACCAATCCGGACTAGGCTCCCGTGGTGGAGTATGGCCTATACCTTCCTCAGGGAAGAGACCCGTGCCCCTCGGTGGGGATATAATGGGTTGATGATGAAAGGGGGGTAAAATGGGGTTGCAAAGTTAGTATGGAAGATCTCTGATTTTCAAAGTTATTTCAATAAAATTCTAAAGTTTTAGCGTGACTAACGAAGATAAAATCATTAGATACCTATATATACCTAAATAGATTTGTAAAATATTGTAAAAGAGCTACAATAGTCATTCTATATCCCTAGAAAAATATACCACAATGTTATTGACCCATTGGGAATAAAAACGTCGACCGATTTGTTCGGCGAGCTCTTGGCCGATATTACAGTTCGGCTCCGATTCGCCATTACTATTTAGTTGAATAAATCGATTGTGGCACAACGAAATCGATTTTCCGTTACGTAATAGTTTGGTAGCGGCCTGTAGATTGTTTTTCAACCTTCTTTTTGGGAATCGATTAATCTTTACCATGAATTGCAATCGATTTGTGGACTCTACTGTTGGAGCTGCCGCATTAGTATAAGTTTATTTATAGTTTTTACTCTGATCTCATCTCATACGTTAAAAATACAAGCATTCATGATAAATTAATAAATCAGTTTTAATTTTATGGGTCAACAATAACAATATCAACAATTACGCGTCCATCATAGCATGTGCGTAATTTAATTGACCTATCTACTAATGGGTCAATATTTTATGCGTTGTCTTGCATAGATAAAGAAGCTATTTTCAATTTAGAGAATGTCAAATATGACTCTGCCTCATATTTTATCACCAAAGCAACAAAGTTTTTGTCCGTAACCAAACCCATTATCTTCCCAAGTTTCATGGGACAGGAGACAAGAAATCTAAGAAGCACTTAAAAAAAAAGTCAACACAACAAAAGCGGCATTAAAATTCCAAAACACGAAGGCACGCGATTTTGGAATCGAACCCGAACCATTAGCGTACCGGACCGGCCACACCTACCTCTACCTGTCAGAGAAAAAAACTAATACAGGTACTGGTAAGCACAAAAGGTGAAAATAAAAACTGGGTAATATTTTAATCTTATTTAAAAATGTGGGTAATATAATAATTGGGCACCAGATGAATTTGAATAATAATATGGAATTATGTTTAAATAAAATCAATTACTATAGGTTCTGCAAACTAGACTGGTAGTGATGAGCCGATAACACTGGCAGGAATAATATTATAAACTAACCAAGAAACCGAACATACATTTCTTGGTTTTTTTTGTACATCTATATGTATTAGCCGGGTATTTGAAAATCTAGGGTAAGTAGCACAGGCCACAGAGCGTGTTTTGTGGCGCTACAATGTTATAATTTGATAATTATATACCGAAAAATCACATCACAGCGTTTGACATTTGAGCACAACATTTGACTAGTACCTGTCATTCATTCTATCCTACGCTAGTTCCTTTACGTGCAGCTAAATGCATTTTTAATTTCTTAACTTGTGTTCGCGGCTGTACGCACAAATGTTTAAAGCCAAACTCGTTTAGGGAGATTGCTTATTCGTGCATTTTGGGCTCCAAGAAGTTTTTTTCGAAAGTCTTAGTCAATCGAAATTTATGTGTTCCTTTCGAAGTGTGTTACTCAGTTAAAATCAGTTGGGAAAGTATGTGTGCTAGGTGGATGATCGGTTTTGAGTCCTTTATCTGTATCACAACTATATTATTATCTACCTTATTAAAAAATACCTGTGCATTTTTATGTACAATAAACTGTTCTTTTTCTATCTACTATTACTAGCCAGATATGGTTCAAAAATATCTATAAAATTGCATACCACGGGTATAGTAAAATAATGGACAATCATTTCCTATACAATTGCTTCGACGAAAAGGGAAAATAATAAAATAGAACAAAGTTATCATGTACAAATTATTGGTCAGCCGATATGCTAAATACGACTATAATAGCTAAGAAAACAAAAATCTACTAATCACAAAAGGCATAATTCAGGGATGAAAAAGCGACCATGAAAGGCTGAAAATATCACCATTCGACTAAACGCGGCTTTTTGCCGAAGCGTTCACTAACCCCAAGTTTCTCGTATACTATCTGTTAATTTAGTGTAGGTTAACAGGTTGGTAGTATTTGCTGTCAACCTGTTAACTAGCTAAGTTCGGGGTAAATCTATCTATCTATCTATATAAATAAAATAAATCCCTGACTGACTGATTCATTCACTCATCAACGCCCAGCCCAAGCCGTTGGACCTAGGAAGCTGATATTTTGCACAGAGGGTCTATACATATACAATGTAGGCAAGGAGTAAGACCGGATTTTTTTTAAATTCAACCCCGAAGGGGGCGAAAAGTGTTGCCAAAATTTGTATGGGAGGTATAAAGAATGTTGTCTAATTTTCTTGAAACTTAAAATAAATACTCTTCAACACAATTGATTGAACACGTGTTTCGCCGTTTTTCTAAATTTAACCCTTAAGAGAGTGAACGGGGTTGCAAAATTTTAAACTAAAGTCCACGCGGACGGAGTCGCGGGCGAAAGCTAGTAATGTATGTTAAGACTGCTTTTATCAATTAGAATTGAGAGCCGTATTTATGTGACCGTTTCGGAAAAACATTTTTATTATAATCAACAACCGTTGCTAGGAGTTGGATTGACAGGGTTATCAAAAAGAATAAAGTACTACTACCAAATAGTTCTTAACAATGTATAATCATTTAATGCACTTTAAGGGAATTTAGGTGATACCCCTCTGAAATATAACATACAAAATTAGTTCTACCGCTTTAGGGCATATTTGATGCAAAGAATCTCCCTGGCATATGGCAGTGCAGCGCGGTAATGCAGGCAGCGTTATGGGAACCTTTGGGTCGGATATGTCACGGGGGCGGTTTGATTGACTAACTTTATTTTATTTGTATTGTGTGTGTGCTAGTAATTAGTTATAATATAAATTAATTCTTGTTCTGTTTTGAGAAAAGCTGTACCGCAAAGCGTAACCATGAAGTAGAACCGCTCTTAATTTAGCTCTTGATTTATCTCTGTTTACGTCAACCGGCTTTCACAAATATAGCATACCTAAGTCAGGGCTCCGCAAGAGGCTGACGTGAATAATTTATGAATAGCGCTTTAGCTTACAACTCCTCAAGTGTAGACGTTCGCTTTCTACACTCAAGTTCAAGGCAGTGTTAGGGTTAGAAAATCAGACTGCGATTCCATAGAAAGTTTATATGTTGGGCGTTCCAATACCTACGTAGAAACATTTTATGGATAGGTACGTAATATTTCAAGAAGCAGATCTCTAATAAAGGTCCATAAAGACGTTAAGATCACTGTTGTTTCAAGATAGTTGACTGAACAATGTTTACGACCAAAAATGGTTACAATTGACACAAATTACTGAGGTACCTATTAATTTTACATTTTTGCATTTTTCTACCTCAGCTTCGACTCTCAAAGTTTTGCTGGAAGAAATTTCACGTTTATCTCTAGTTTATCAAGCACAGACTAGCCATAAAAAGAATGAAAATAAAATATAAATGTAGTGAGTGTCGACTGTGTAATATAAATGTAACTTCATCATCGCCATCAACCCATGATGTCCCCACCAAGGGGCACGGGTCTCTTCCCTGAGGAAGGTATAGGCCATACTCCACCACAGGGGCCAAGTCCGGATTGGTGGATGCTTGTAAGACTTGTAACTTCAACAAAATTAAAAACGATTATCATAAATAATCCAATTAGTAATTTCATAGATCGTCCCTAAATTGAGCTGTCAAAAGTTAAATAAACAGTAGGACCGCCAATAGGTGGGTAGGATTTGCTAAAATCGACGATCTGACAAATAAGTACAATGTACAAATCAGATTGTAACTTTTGTGTGTTAGAGCCCTCTTATATAATAAAGAATGTTCCTAAGAATGGTTGTAGGCTTTATTTATTAAAACTACCGACCAAGACTAGGTTGGGCAACATTTATTACTAACAGAAGCTTTATGGAACTAACCGAATATATTGCTAAAGAGGTGGAATAGATTGCTTTGCTAGGAAGACGCTGTCAACTTCTCGAAGGAAGGCGTGCAACATTCAAGTGCAAGCTAGTGTGAGGCTTAGGAAAGCAGGCTGTCTAAGTTTAATGAGATTCTAAGGAAAGTTGGCACATTGGTGAGTCAAAGCACTTGAGGCTTTCTTCTTTAGACTACAAATAGGGCTTAATAATTCAATGTATCGCTTCAAATCGCTCGTAGCCTCTGCTGCCCGAGTGATCTTAAACGATCACGATGGTTAAGCAACATAGGGCGCGTTCAGTGCATGGATGGGTGACCGTCTGTGACTAACGGTAGTGGCATTTTTTCGAGCAGTTTCGTGCTTCGCAAGGCACGTTAAGCAGTTGGTGCCGGCTGCCGTCGATAGATGGCAGTCGTTAAGACAAGTCAGAAACCATAGGGCGGCTTGAAAAACTTCTGACAGTAAGACCAGCCACTAGTCTTACAAGCCTCCACCAATCCGGACTTGGCCTCCGTGGTGGAGTGGAGTATGGCCTTCCTCAGGGAAGAGACCCGTGCCCCTCGGTGGGGATATAATGGGTTGTTGATGATGATTCAATGTATAATACGGAGATAGCAAACAACAGTTGAGAAAATGAAATTGAAGACTTTAAAGTTATGAACCAAACATTTCGGAACTCTGTAATACGAGTAAACACAGAGGATAGATCAGAAAGAAAACGCAGTACAGTCATCGTGGAAAGTCAACCTTTATATGAGATCACTGCAAATTACTTCCATCACGCGTCATGGGCGATTACGCAACGAAAATAAAGATTGATAATCTACCATATTTTTTTATTTAATTTTCACCGCCAGAAAAGCAGCAGCAAAAACGTCGCGTTGGCCGCCAAATAGGAAAGTCAATTGATAAGTCGTCACAACACGATTTCATGCTAAACTTTAATAGAAACTAAACGTACATATTAGCGGTAATGAGTCGGACAGCTTAACAAGCTAAGAGCCGTAATTATCGAATAAAGAAGCGTGATGAAAAGTAAACGTTGAAAAAAATATTCATGTATGTTAATTTGTAGTACCTACATAGAACATTATGATTGGTACAACAAACAGTGATGGATGGGCTACCAAAAAGATTGTTAGTAGGTACAGTCGACAGATCGACTTTTACATTTTAGTTGCAAAGTTACCGTAACTCCATTGAATGAAGTTCACGAACGTAAAGGTCGAATATACACACAAATCATCATCAACCCATTATGTCGTCGTCGTCCCCCACCGAGGGGCACGGGTCTCTTCCCTGAGGAAGGTATAGGCCATACTCCACCACGGGGGCCAAGTCCGGATTGGTGGAGGCTTGTTAGACTAGTGGCTGGACTTACTGTCACGAGTTTTCAAGCCGCCCTTAGTCCTCTGACTTGTCTCAACGACTGCCATCTATCGACGGCAGCCGGCACCAACTGCTTAACGTGCCTTGCGAAGCCATATTTAATGGCTAACCCAGACCATACAAGACGTAGGTACCAACAATAAAAGTCACGTAGGTACGAACTGCAATGACTGAAACCAGAAAGCCGTCATGCAAGCACACGATGCCATCATAGCAAACAATTTGTTTGATTTAGGTCTCGTTCCGCACAAGAAACCAGAAATCGAGTCTTCTGATGCTTATCTGGATGATCTCACTGCATCATGATAATCCGCGTTAAGATAATGAGCTAGCGTTATTAAATGGAACTTACGTCATAGTTACGAGGGAGCAAATATCTACATTATCTGAAAATCAGGCCGCATTTCCATACAAAGGCTATACGACTTATAGAAAGCTGCCCTTCAATATAATATCTTCGCTCTATGAACTTGACCTCTACACTCGCGCTTATCTTCCGTTGCAAGGTGTAGGCAGAGGTTAATATTAATTGCTACGTTATGATTTTCATTCAATAAACAGTTGTTTTTATATAAATTTTGTTAATACTTTGTCAATATCAAGTACAAAACTAGACTTTTCATTTTCAATTCCTTTTTTTGTAATTAGTTAATGTAGCTGTGTGTGAATTTTGATTGTGTTTGTAATGAATAATTTTGGGAATGTAGCTGTACTAAACAGGCTCTTAGTGAAATAGTAATCCCCGACAACTTATCAATTAAACACAAATATAGACATTTAGCCAGCTAAAATAGTGATGGCTCCAGTTGATAGATTTAATGTTATTTTCTAACCGAATCAAGAAATTAAGTATTAGTATTTTTCCAAGTACCATCGACAATACATCAAACTTTACATACGTGCGTTTTGTTTAGTTACGTTGTTAGTGGCTTTGCAACAAAAATATCAAAGTTTATAATACCAAAACATGAACATTTACGTACAGGCCCATACATTGCTTCTGGCCCCACACACCCTGTCACTTGGAAACCAGAAACAGTGACATCACATACATGTAAACATCCAAGATATAGGTTTTTTTTGTCCCTAGCCGGGATTTGAACCCAGGACCTCTCGCATGGTAGGCAGATACCCCAACCGCTGCGCCACGGACGACGGTTTAGGCTCTTACTGAACCAACGAGGAACATCGTCGGCTCCATCTTCACTTACCATCAGGTGAGATCGGGGTCAATCGTTGGTCAGTTTTTAATAAAAAAAAAAAAATAAAAAAAAAAATTAGGTTAATTAAGAGGTTAAGTCAGACTTTGTATGCATGAACAAAAGCTCGCCTTATTTCGCCTTTACTTTGGAATTCATGGTCATAGGAACTGCTTACATTCACTGTCACGACACATATCCAACTTGTTTGCATGTTTTAATATTGCTAAGCACCGAGAGAGTTCGTGCGTTAAATTTCTGAAGTTTTTTTTGTATGAGTGGTTTTTAATATCAGTGTATAAATGAAATAACATGTCAAAAATGTGTTATAAAATTGTCATTATAGATCTATAGAATAAGTGATAATTATGCTTTACCTTGTTTTGAGACAAATGCATACATCTCTACTATCTCTTACAGAGATAAGTTTGTCTTTGTACTTGCTATTTCTTATGTATTGTTCTGCTAATTATTTCATGTCCAAAAAAGTATAATAGGTAGATTAAGTTTAGTAAGTATATTTCGTTTAGTTTTTTTTCAATTCTGTTATTAGTTTTTTTTTGGAAATACCATATCTATTTATTTATTTATTTATTTATTTGCTCCGCCAACAGGATAATACATTATACGTTAAAAATTAACACTTACAAAAATAATAATATGTACATCCCAATTACAGGCAGATACGCCACTAATTATTAATTGAGTTGGTTGGTTGAAAATGTTTAACATGCCATAAACAGTTCAATTTAACCTTGACCAAAATAATTATAATTAACATTAATATAATTATTGAGTGGAATTGCGACAATAACGTTGTAAAATAACGATAATAATAAAATTGATAATAATCTTAGTGTCCTATAGTACAAGCCTTAAATTGTATATTGTAATTATTATTTCATGGCTATTATATTTCTTCACATGTTTACATATTAAACCTTTAAGAATTCCACAACTATGTGTTTATTTATTTATTTACATGTTATATATTATATTGGATTTCTGCATAGTTGTACTATCCAGCCGAGAGTGTCCGCATTACTTTTTTCCTAAAAATTGTTAACGTATCATGGAATATATCCAGCTGGACTTGGCTGTTACTTTGGTTATAGTTCAACATCATCCTGGGTAATGGAGCTGATACGCCAACATTGGTCCGTGACACTGGTATATCAAAAGTTCGCGTGTGCGCATTTATTCTGTTCACCCTGGGCACTGCCAAAGACACCCGATCAAGCAATTCAGGGCAGTTGATCTGTCCATTAAGGAGCTTATAGAGGAAAGTCAAGTCAATTATTAGACGACGATTGGAGAGTGAAGTCATTCTGAAAAAATCTAGTCTTTCATTGTATCCACTACTCGGGCTAATGCCCGGCGTGGTCCAGGCGAGATACTTAGTGAACGATCTCTGTACTCGTTCTATTCGATCGCGATGAGTCTGATAGTGAGGGTTCCAAGCTTCACAACCGAACTCTAAGACACTTCGAACTAGGGTATTAAAAATTACTATTTTGGTCTTAGAATTCCGGAACTCACGGCTGTTTCTCTTCACGAAGCCCATTGTCTTTAAGGCCTTCGCGACTATTTTGTCATAATGCGCCCTAAAGTTAAGCTCCGAATCGAGAGTCACCCCCAAGTCCCGAATGTGCGTAACTCTGGTGATGCTAACAGCGTCTATAGCATATGAAGCTTCAATTTTTTGGCAGCATTTACCAACATTAAGTAGCATGCCATTTAGGTCACACCATGTCTTAATGCGCGTAATATCTTCCTGCAGAACAGCAGAATCACTGGAATTTCTTATAGTTTTGTATACTTTCATATCATCAGCAAAAAGTGAATATTTACTATGTTGTATTTGATCTACAATATCATTCACAATGATCCAGAAAAGGACCGGCCCCAAGTGGGATCCCTGTGGGACGCCAGAAACTGCTTGGTAAGGGTCAGATGTGAAACCATTGACCAAAGATCTAAAAGAGAGTACCCCCACAATAAACTAAAAAAGAAAAATTAATTATTAAATATTTAAAATTTAAAATTACGGTCTCTGCCTACCCCTCCGGAATACAGGCGTAAGCTTGTGTGTGAGCAAGTCAATGTTCATAGGTTTGAATCCTACTGGAAGCCGCCGTATTTCATTTGTATAAATGGTCCGAGTCTGTGTTTCGATATTGGTGTATTCTATTAGGATTAGGACAAGAGATTCTGTTGTGTAGAATTGGTTTAAGTAAAAGTAACAATATTTCTAATTGTACACGAAACCAGTTGCTTTATACTTGCACTAAATCCTGAATGATTCCAACCGTCAAACTCGATACTAATAGCTCTCACAAACGTCAGGATTCCGACAGGATTTTGGTTGCAGAATTAGACATCAGATGTCAAAAGTAATTAATTAATTTGATTTGTTCCGGACTTGTCGTGTTCCAGATCTGTCGTACTCCAGATTTGTCGTAATATTCCAGATCTGTCGTACTCCACATTCACCGTAATACGTACAGTCGACAGCACATCATGGTATACACCGATGCACTCTACTCCGTTGCATTACGGGCGACTTTGCAACTAAAATGTGAAGATTGACGTGCTGTCGACTGTACAGTTGAACGGGCAGATTTATTTATTTCTCACTTTATACATTTAGTAAATTACAAAGTGTTTTGCTTCTATCGAAGGAGAGAGTTTTTTGTCCCATTGCTTTTATTTTTGTTAATAAAAATAAGTAACAATTTGTAAATTGTTTTTTTTTATTTTATAGCGAGTATGCTTCTATGGTGGACTGTATTACGGCGAAACTGGAATACGACAGATCTGCAATACAACAAATATGGAGTACGACAGGTCTGGAACACGACAAGTCCGGAACAAATCCTTAAGATAAGATAAGAATATTCTTTATTGCACATAAGAAACAAGAGACAAACAAAAGTGACAATTAAAGAAATAAGATAAGATAAGAAATACATACAATAGGCGGTCTTATTGCTAACAGCAATTTCTTCCAGACAACCTTGTAACGGAAAGGTCACAATTTTAGTTTTAATTACCAAATAATTAATTAATTAATTAAATTTAAGTTAATTTTATATAATTTAATTTTAGTTACCAAAAGCGTGTTTGTCTTCAAAGATACTAGTGACTTTTGCGTGTAGAAAAGAAACACTTGAGTTCCACAATACACAATGCCTCGTAGAGGTAGGTTGAAACCTCAAGATCCGTGCCAAGGCGGACGTGCGGGGTTCTCTCGTACTCGTGTTAATGAACTCAAGGCACATTCAGTATAACTTCTGCAATAAATGGCCACAGTAAGACTTATTTGTCTTATATTGTAATAAGGCGGAATAAGTACTAATGTACTAAGCGTCTAAATAGGGACTGAGAAAAATTTTGACAAAAATTGATCTAAATAAATAACTTACTTTCACTAATGCATTATAATAAAATGACAACTGCATGGACTGTCATCATCATCATGTACCTATCTGTCATCGTACTATAATTCCCTAACAGATTCGCGCCCCGTTTTAGAAAATCCTAAGCATGGAAATACACCCAGGTTATTTGTATAAGTAATCCTTTATTGTGGTGGCTTTCAGTGGGAATCGATCCTACGATCCCTAGGTAGGTAGTCGAGCCATCAATACAAGTCATCAAAACTTTAGACAATTTATATACAGGATATCTCAAAGTTAAGAAATACTATGAGGTACCGACAAAAGTTTGACAGTCATGTCAATATGACATACATGTGTTCAGTTCAATTCCTATGAATTCAATTCTTATCTCAGCTTATAACCGATAATAATAAAAAGCTATTGCCAGCGCCGGTGATTGGTATAAATCTGGCCCAATAGGCAGCCAATACCACCTTGCACATAACAATGGACTCGGCAAGATGTCAATTAAGATAACACTCTTATATTACGGACCTACCATACACCATTGAAACCTTTAGGAGAAAAGCGTTGCCGAGTTTGTAATCTACTGATGGTTTTAATACACCAAACGAACCAACTTGACGAACTGAATAGAACATTGGAAGGCGAAACTAACGACTAAGCGCACACTAGGCGACACGCGACAGCGACAGTTCGGCGACTAGACGCGACGACAGGCTACGGCCGTCAATTTTCATATATTTTGTTCGAATCTCCGCACACTTGGCGTCAGAGACAAGACGCCAGAAGCAAATGACAACGTCGCGTCTGACGCGGCGACTTGACGCGGCGACAAGTCGCCCTGTTTGCGATGGCTCTAATACTCGTTATGTGTTTAGTTAGTAAAAAATTGGAGAATCATGTTATAGAAACCATTTTTGCAAAAAGCTGATGTTTTTAGCGAAATCAAAGTTCAAAATAATGTTAATGGAGACGATCATTGTGTCTAGTGTAGTATTTATTAAGATAAAATTTGTTTAAAGAAGATAAAATATTAAGTTTTTTGTTGACATCCTCCCCACATAATCAGTTAATTCTGAAACAAAAAACTTTGGCGTTCATTAAGAAAAAAATCGGTTTCATAATTTTTTAAAACATTTCTCAGAGGCAGCTTAATAAGTCTGTAATAAAAGATAAAAGGTAACCACAGACAATTTTTTTTATTTTAACCGCCTCTCAGAAATGTTTTATTCTCTAAAACACTATTTCTATTGTGTTTTTTATAACACCGTTTTTATAGTATGTACCTAATATTAAAGATTTTTTGAGTTTGAGTTTGGCCTCTAATTGACTTCAAAAAATGGCTGCCACCGCAACCGCGCCAGTGTGTGGCAGGCATTAAAGCCCGTGCTGGTAAACAATAGGCACCATTTCCCGACATCACCTGTCGTTTCGAACGTAATAGAGTATTATTTAATAGGGTAAAAGTGATAGTTATCGGCATGGTCGATTTGACTGTCTGTCCGTGTGTCAATTAACGTTGGAACACCATTAGATGTATCGTCGGTAATGGAATGGAGTGATTGTTTAGTTGACGTGGATTGAGTCTAATGAAGATTTTTTGTTACTGTCTGTGGTTGTATAAAACTTTTTTTTATATAAGTTTATTTATTCAAAATAAAACACCTTCATTTTTACACAATTTCAGTAACACAGTCACATTTCAAAAGCACTATAGGGTGATAGGACTTGTTTACAGATTTAATATTTTATAATATTTAATAATATACGATGCCTTTTATGTAAGTAATTAATTAATAAAGGATAAACGTTTACAAACAGGCGCATACATTGCTTGGCCCCACACTGGGATACCGTGTGTCGTGGGAACCAGAAACAGCGATATAACAAATATGTAAACATCCAAGACCTGGGGTTTTTCTTATTTAAATATTCTTATCTTAGTCTATCTCTATCTGACTTAGAGAAATCTAAAAATTGTTCTAAGAAACTTAGGAGAACATAAATATTACTAAAATGAATGGTGAACATTTCATGAAAGTCTTATGCTACGCAAGACAAGTTCTAGTAGACCATTGGTAGGTTGTCTTGGCGTGTGCCTTTGAAATGTCCGCAGTGAATGCATTACTTTGTTAAAGACAGTTATAGACTGTGGAGTCGCCACCTCAGAGAAATGGTCCTCAATGCCGACGTAACAACTGACCATTTCCCGATTACGTGACCAACGAGATGGTGGTCGCAGCCAAATATTATTCGCCGTAAACGGAAAGTGAACATTGTTTAAATATCTTAATGCCGCTTTTAACCTGATGCCTTTTTTATTTGTCCAAACTTTCCTCTTGACGTAATCAGCTACGTATTACTATCCTTTTACACCTGTGTGATATTTTAAAAGTGTGGGCGTCGAGTTCTTTCTTTTAACCTTTTTTGGGTATGTGATGTAAAAGTAGTTGCGAGTTTCGGTAACTCAAAACCGCCTGGCAAACGAAGCGAGCGTTGACCTTTTGTTGGGAAACAAGAAGCCTTTGAGAACCAAAAGGCAGGAGGGTGATTTTCAGAAAATGGCTGAAATTGCATAATTTCTTTGGCGCATTTTTTTTCATATTAACTCAATAAAAAGTAACATATGAGTCATATAGATGCATAGTCAGCAACATCCACTTTTTCACATCCAAAAGTATTAGCTATTTTACGGAATAATCAGACTTCTTTCAGGACTATTTAATACAGGTATTTTTTGTACATTACTTTTACATTACTGTATATAACTCATATTAACTAGAAGCTACTAGGTACATTATAAAATTATAAGTAAAAATATCTTATGTACGCTTTTCAGTTAAAATGGATGTTGCTGACTATGCTTCTATATGACTCATATATTGTAGGTTTATACGCCCCTGAAGATTGCATTGTAATATATTTGTAGGTTTTGGTGGCGTTTACTACAATATATGTTACCTACTTTTTATTGAGTTAATATGAAAAAAAGTCGCCAAAAAAATTATGCAGTTCTGAGTATCACCCAGGAACTTTTTTCTGCCACATTTCGAATTCGTGAAAGCTTCGACTCTATTTAAAACTCAAGACATACCCACGCTTCATAAAACATAAACATACATACTGGCACATCGTCACCTTAGTAGTGAAAAAAGCTATTCCACACTTGAGTGGTTCCCAGATAGAGCCAAAATTCTAAATTTTCAGATTTCCACATTAATTGTAGTGTTTGTATGACACCAATAAGTTGTGGTGAACAAATTTATGCTGCTAAAATAAATTAAAATCACAACTGAACTTTATCTTCCTGTTTTCTATTAACTATTTTCACATCTGAATGAAAAACAAACTGCTAGTTAAGCTCTTCACCAATACGGTGGTGTTCATAACTCAATTCGATCAAAAGTGTAGCAGCTCTCTTCACCACTAAGGCGATGACATACATTGCTTCCGGCCCAACTCTAGGATACCCTGTGTCGTGAGAACCAGAAACAGCGACTACACAAACATGTAAACAACCAAGACCTGGGGCTTTTCATACTTCGTTTCAACTTACACCTCTAGATGACAGTTAAAAAAACCAAATCGGTGTTAATTCTAAATTTACACAAAATTCCCGTAGAACACTCCTCAAATACACTTTTAGTTATCTGTGGTTGCTGTGGTCTTACTCTTTATCACAGACTGTAAAACTAAGTCTGACGAGTGTTTTAAGGAATGGTGTCTTTAAATAAATAAGATCGTTAAGGTATAAATTAATAATGTTTCAAGTATCTCTCGATCATAAATAAAGTACTAATTAACCTCAAAATATAAAGTGAAGAAAGTGCAGTCAGTTGTAAAAACGATTTCAAACGTAAAAACAAAATGTAAAGACGAAAGTTATTAAAATTGCAAACAAGTTAAAAACACGGGAAAAGTTGAATGTAATTTGAATAAATATACAAGTTTTAAGGGTTAATAATATAGCACCCGACTCTCGACGCATATTTATATAGCCAAGTTGTGTTACAATTGAGTGCATTGTTTTAATAACTAAGCCAAAATAAAATAAATAATATATCATCAATTCAAAGGTGAAACTCACTAAGTGACATTTTTTGCTCAAAATGATACCTACTTTGTTACCATTTGTACCTAATTTGTAAACAAAATGGTAACAAAATCTCATTTTGAAAAAAAAATACATTTATTGAGTGACACCTTTGAATCGAATGTATCAAATATATTAGTTTTCCGTTGTTCTCTGAAGTTTCAATAACTTTAAACCTATTACAACTTGAACGTTTACTAACTCGGTATGTTTGACCTGCATATAATTGTGGAGCAATTTCAACTCAATAACGTCAAGAGCAGAGGGACCGTAATTCAATAGAAATTAAAAACAATCTGTAAAGATTGTTAATATCGCACTAAAACTAATGTGTAATAAGGCGTTAAGTCGATGCATTAAATGTTTTAAAGCGCTCGCCAGCTTATAAATCTTGCATAATTTCGTCGCCAGTTCCCTGAACCACACTCACAAGTGCGGATTGTATGATAATTGCCTTTGAAAATGACACGTCCGGTTACTTTCTCCAAGACGTCTCCCACTTCTCGTATTCGCGACCCACTGCCTGCCTACCTGTCGCCTGGGTGCGGTGGACAACAATTAGACTGAGAAAAGGTACGAGGTTCGACGCTGTGTCATCGGAGTTAGGAGCGTTTCACATTCCGCGGCTTTGTTTATGTGTGTCAATAGGCGATAAACACATTAACTGTGTTCATAGCTTTCGAGGGATTTCCACAATAACTTATTTAGTGGTGGTGGTGGGTGGTGATGGTCACCGAAGGTGATGGTTTCAATTAAACTGTTGCCAACCGCAGCGTCAATCAAAGCGAAGTTATTACCTGAATTTCGGATAGTTTTATATGTAAGCTGTGTTATTTTTTATTTCTGTTAATCTAATTACATCATTATTAATTATATTATTAGTTACATGATTAATCATTAGGTATTATAATTTATAATTAATATTAATTATTTAAAAGGCGACCTTTGTTGCGCAGCGGTTAGCGCATTTCCCTCCCATACATAATAAAAATTTCGTATTCATTTACTTTTTTTATGCGAAGTGAATTCAGCACTAAGGTAATAATTAGTAGTGCTTACGAAGTGTTTGATCCGGAAAAGTGCAGTTATTAATAAATTTAGCGTGTAAGGTGATTAAGAAGTTAAAATGAGTGGTGTAGAAATACAGCATGTTAAAAATTTCATACCACGCGGAAAATGAACTCTAAAAGATGATCTTATAATCTCTGGATATGATTGTTAACTTAATATGTTACTGTAGGATAATTGCTATAATCTAGTTAGAAGATTCAAGTGCTAGAAAATGTCCTAGAATTCTAGGTTCAGTTGAAAACTAGGTTTACTGTATAAACCACTCGCAATTCGTAATATTTGGAGCGAATCTTGCCGCGACGTGACTAATATAAGTGCATCTGCTTAGTGCACTTGTGAATTGAAGATGCATGCAATGCCTTCTCTTTTATATTAGTTTGGTTGCCTTAGGGCCGATTTCTGAATCGAGAATTTACACTAAGTAACTCAAGTAACGTTCTACTTGAGACTGTTACTTATCAAAGATTTATCGTAACTTTTGAGCTACAACTTTCGTAAGCACTAAACGTTGCTTACAGCGCAGCGTAGGACGACCAGCCACAAGATGGACAGACCATCTCATGCAAGTGGCAGGAAGACGCTGGATGCAAGCCGCTTCCAACCGATCTTTTTGGAAATCCATGGAGGAGGCCTATGTCCAGCAGTGGACTTCTTGTGGCTGAATGATGATGATGATGACACGTTATCAGGTCTAAATCAGACAACTCCACACAGTGGAGTCTTATGTCATTGCACCGCTCGACGTAGATTCTGTTGTATTGCGTTGTATTACGATGACAACTTTACTGAATGATCATGGCGATTTAGTTTCATTGCCGCTTCAAGTCTACGCGCGCACACATATCAAACGTTCTAGGCGTCAATGGTATGAAAAAACTGGTCACGTGACCCTTCCGTGTACCTGTCATTGTACTATAATGCACTAATAGAATCGAAACCCAGCATAGGTAGTACAGTGCCACCATCTTATCGAAAATATATATCTGTAAATCTTAGTAACGGAATAAATAAAAAAAAAAGCGAAACAGGATTTGCAATTAATTATGTAGTTAGTTACAATTTTGCCCACCTGAACAGATAACTTGGTGGCGCTGTACGATGACGCGAGTCACGCGTTTTGTGGCGCTAAAATGTCAGAATTCGACAGTTAATGTACTGGAAAGTCGCGAGTTTTGACGTTATCTACCTTGTATGGTACTACCTTGGATGGTCGGACTCTTTCGACAAAAAATCAAATGGGTGAATGGGGAACTAAGGTATAAAATTTATTGTAACTTTAAGAACACTTTACTTTACACTTTGTTTACTAACTTAGCAAAGTCAAATTGTTACTAACACTATATGGGCTTTGCCTGAAATATATAAATAATAATAATAATTTACAGCTACTTATTTTACTAATACTCACCCACTCATCCATTTGTTCAATGAGGGGCGGTAACACCGAAAGTGTCCAATGAAGTTCTTACCTGGAAACAAAAAAATATGTTAGAAAGAGACCATATACCTACCAATTTGTATGTCTGCGTATGTCCGCGACTACATATCCATAAGAGACTACATATCGTTATTATGAAAAAAATGCGCCAAAGAAATTATGCAATTTAAGCCATTTTCTGATAACCCAAAAGGGCTATTCGGCACATTTTTTTTTAAATACAGACTCAAGTGCATTTTATTTGCATTATATCATGCAAAGCGACCTACAAATTAAAAATGATCGCCATGACTCTTGAATTAAGGTTAACGGATTTATGCTGCATTTCACAACATACAATATAATTAACGTCATCAAGATAACTGAGTGTGCTTCACTTGTCACTTCTTCAGTTAAGTTTGATTATTTACGCCAATCCACGTTAAGCATGTTACGTTGGCGCACTTGTTCCCTGTATGCCCTTTTGAACCAGCAAGTTTAATTAAGCATATTCTACTGAAAGAAGTTGATTGACGACCGGGTTCGAATGGGTTATTCACCAACTGGACACACATGACTGGACACACCTGTGTCGAGTTGGTTAAACTCAAATTAGTATTATTTATTCTTTCTTCATCTGGACACACAAAGATTTTGATATGGTGAAAGCTAAAATAATCATTTTTATGTTTTCGCCAACTGGACACACTCTGTTTTTTTGGAGAAAAAGGGTACAGTCAGGTTAACAATCGCTCATTGAATTATTGACCTCTAACAGTGGTCGCGATCATAGTATTCGTGCTGATAGTTTCAAATTTTTTTCTTGCTCGATTCCCATAACGTCGCTTTGCGTTTTACTTCAATTCCCAGAACTTCGCTCCTTTCTTCACAGTGGTTTTCAGTACGCCCTGTCGCACTTATGGTATAGTCCAGAGCGTTCCAAAAGTACTAGGGTAACAAAAGTTAGTAGGTAGTAGTAGTAAACAACTCTGTTTAATACTGAACTAAGTCGCATGTTTTTCATGAGATTTTATTTTAGCCACAATCTCTTACATACTTCTCCTACCCTAGTACTTTTGTACTATTTACTGTAAAATTATTGTAAAACTACCCGTTCCCAGCAGAGGAACGTTTGATGGCCGATGATGATTGTGACAGAAAAAATTCTGCGCATGACTGTACTTCGTCATAAATTCGGGTAAAATTCGAATGTGTGTCCAGTTGACGAAAAGATTAAAATGATTTAAATACGTTTCACCATCTGGACACGCGTAAAAATCTTGGTGTGTCCAGATGACGAAAGAATAAATGATACTAATTTGAGTTTAACCAACTCGACACAGTTGTGTCCAGTCATGTGTCCAGTTGGTGAATAACCCGTTCAAATCACGGCTGGGGACAAAAAAAATCCCAGGTCTTGGATGTTTACATGTTTGTGATGTTGTTTGTAGTTCCCACGACACAGGGTATCCTAGTCTGGGGCCAGAAGCAATGTGCCTGCACGTAAATGTTTGTTTTGATTATAAACTTTGATATTTTTGTTGCAATGCCACTAACAACGTAACTAAACAAAGCGCACGTATGTAAAGTTTGATGTGTTGTCGATGGTACTCGGAAAAATACTAACACTTCATTATTTTTTTGATTCGGTTAAAAATTAAAATTGGTTATAACGAACCTCCTGCGGCCCATGTTTTTTAGCCATGTTGCCATGTATTTTATACAAGAACATAACATAAACATTTACATACAGGCACACACATTGCTTCTGGCCCCACACTAGGATACCCTGTCTCGTGGGAACCAGAAACAGAACTTAGAACGTCACTATCATCCTGTTTTTATACCATCGCAGTAGTATTCATGAGTTTTGATGACATCAATTTCTCGAGACATCAATTTATTGCAGTCGGAATTCGACAATGCGATATTGCAAGAGTCAGGTTTTTTATATTGCATCGCCCTTTTGACACAGTTGCAATTATTGTGGGCATTATAACATGCCACTCTCGGTTGAGAAAGTTTCGTAAAGAGCGGTTTATTTGAGGTTTATTTCGACAGCAATAAAAAAAAACTTAATTTTAATGTCCTCTTGCTGCTGACCCATGATGTGCCACTGACAGCATTTTAGTTAAAAAGAAACTTGCTTAGCTATGATTTATAGTTCAGAACCAAGTTTCATAAATCTGTACTACGTCATTTATTGTAAAAATTCAGTATAGTAGTTAGAGTCTAATTGTTAATTTATGGGTTAACACATTCACAGTCCAGTGGGCCCAATGTGGCGCCACATCTGACTTTACTGTCAAGTCCGTGGTACCACATTGGGCTCACGGTAGTATGAAAACTTCGACTTCAACTATTTCGGACTTACCAGTGACTTTCAGACTTTCGTATGGGGTCTGTAATGGTGTTAATCAACTATGCAATACACATCGAAAAGTAATAGTAAACCTACAATGGTAGTTCTATGAAACAGGCCTAAGAGCTCATCGTCGGAAAGGAGTGTATTATAACGACACCTGAAGCAATAACCATCAACACCGATTAACAATTCCTGGCAAGCGCGTGCGCATCCGGCATCGTGCTTCGATCGGTGCCACTCGGACATCTTCGACTTTTTCCGCTAGTGTTCGGCTTTTTCCGGACACTCGACAGTCGGCCGCCGAATGCATAATCAACCGTTAGCGCTATTATGCTTCCTTTCCGAGAAGGCTTAGCAAACGACGTTTTGTCTACAAGTAGGTGGAGTTTTCTTTATAAGTCAACTACCGTGATATGAAACCTTATATTTTCTCTGAGACTGACACAGTTTGCAGATTGTTCAGGATGGACAAACAAGCAGCGTTTTCCTTTTAAATGAGTTGCTTCTGCTACAGGCATTTAATTTGAAGGAGGCGGGTGCGCAAACTGGACTACCTCTTTTGAAGCTGCTTCACCCAGTCTTCAATAATAATTATCATCTTGAACTACATTAACATCAAGACTAATATCTAAAGTGGTATTTAAATGTTAATTAAAAAATGTTTCAACAAAGTTCTAGATTCAAAGAAACCTAAACGTAAGCGTGAAAAAGTTATGTGGAATGCAACCGCTTCTTTTTTGCAATGGGAGAAAGACTATCGCTGCAGGCAATTTCGCTCGGAACTCGTGCAGTTGCAAATCCACAATTGAATTATATCTACAACTGCGTGTTATTTCACCAGCGCCACGGGATTGCGAACAAATAGCCTTATGGCTGCTGTGTCTATATTTAGCACACAGAGCAATCACCCCGGCCTAGGACTGCTGGAGATGTGCATATTGCCGATAAAAGTCCGCAGACCTCTATCGAGCTTACATTACATCTAGTTGAAGTGTTTAGAAAAACTTTGCTCATTCGCCCATTTAAATTTGCGACATCTGCAGCGTTGGCCACTCTTACCCCCGGTTTTCATACACTAACAGGCTGTTAATCTTCCATTCATTCATTGTACCATGAACCTTTGTAAATATTTTGTGTTTTATTTTTTGTTTTTTCTAGTGTGAAATAAAGAATATTCTATTCCATGCCACACAGCTTGTTAGTGTACGAGAAACCGTGGGTTAGTCCAGTACATTATCCAGGTACATTACCATAATCATGTTATGGCTAATTTTCTGTGTTTTTAACTTAAATTTTAAAATAGTCGTTTTGTGACTTGTAATTGGATCTGTTTTGCCTTGCTTTGTATACGTGTGTGCGTGTTTTAAGTAAATAAATGATTTTGTATAAATACAAACCATATAATATACCTATATGTGTAAATTGATTGTAAGATAAGATAACTTTTTATCCTCCTGGTATCCTGGCGTGCATAGCGGACCGGTTTGACGGTCGCTCCCTAACCCACTGAATTAGGATTCATTTAAATAGTAATAATAAGTACTAATATAGTGTAAGCAATTATCTGTGTTTGTAACTAACATTTTATTTTTGTACATTTTTTGTTTGTAATATGGATTGATTTAAAGTCTGAAATAAACGTTATATTATTATTATTATATTATTTACACCAGAGCAAATGCCGAAAGCAAGCATTAAGTCGTGTATAGAAAATACCTACATATCACTATGACTCTATAATTATCAGGTCAACTTTAAGTTTGTTGATAAATGAACCGTAACATATAGATACTTAACGTAGGTCAATGTGCTATCGACTTTATACCAACTTTCCGATAGCGTATACGAGTTTTGATAACATAATAGCCACCCATTAATAAAGATTGAAACGTAATTGCAAGCGTTATTAAAGACTTTCAGTTTATCGATCGAAAGGTTTCGTAACAACAATATGAAACTAAATGTAAAAGAAGAAAAAACAGAAAAACATGCAAGGTACGATCTGATAAGACGAACAATTTTCAAAATCACAAAATCGGAGCTATGTAAGTATAATGAAATTCTCGTGTCACCGTGTCAGTGCGCATATTCCTCCGAAACGGCTTGACCGATTTTGGTGAAATTTTATATGTCTACTAGCTTTCGCCCGCGACTCCGTCCGCGTGGACTTTAGTTCAAAATATTGCAACCCCGTTCACTCCCTTAAGGGTTCAATTTAGAAAAAACGGTGAAACACGTGTTCAATCAATTGTGTTGAAGAGTATTTATTTTAAGTTTCAAGAAAATTTGACAAAATTCTTTATACGTTCCATACAAATTTTGGCAACCCTTTTCGACCTCTTCGGGGTTGAATTTCAAAAATCCGGTCTTATTCCTTGCCCATTATATATCGACCCTCTGTGCAAAATTTCAGCTTCCTAGGTCCAACGGCTTGGGCTGGGCGTTGATGAGTGAATGAATCAGTCAGTCAGGACTTTGAATTTTATTTATATAGATTCGGTAGGTATTCGGAGAATAGGTTGTTATTTATTTTTCAGAGCCCTAAGTGAAAACAAATATATATGGCGAAATAACGTTTGCGGGGTCAGCTAGTGTAAGTATATACCTATCTAACAAACATTCAACTTAGACCTTCTTGCACCAGCACTATCTGACATGAGGTACTTATTTATTTATCTACATTTTCATGATAAAAACGCAGCTGGAAAATATTAAATCATCACAAATTTTACACTGCTATTATCATCAGAACAAAACACAATCTTGTACTTTTTTGGTATCATTGGTGTGGTAATAAATTTATCCAGAAGTAAGTCTATCCAGTGAAGCATGACATTTTCAGAGCTATCCATAGATTTTTTATGCCTATCAACTATTTATTAATTTGTCCTATGATAAGTATATATATTTACATGTACTTACTTATCAAGGCGATATTGGACAAAAGAAAACCAATGCGAGGCCTTCTGTTAATTTTCAACGGAATGTTCAATGCGTTTCGATTTTGTTTAACCTTAAGGCTTTAATTAAGATCCGTTAGACGATTACATGGGAGTGCTTTTTAATAGTTACATACTGCTCTAGCTCAATGTTAGCAAGTTTGACGTCTAAGCCCCAGTTTACAGTGCTTTTGGCTAAATTGCTTTTCATCTAATGATGAAGCTATTTTCATTGCGTAGCGTTGACTGCAAAAGAAAACTGGATGGGGTATTCTTGGCTTACGGTAACGCCCATTAACTCAACTGTAGTTAAATACTTGATTAATTGGCTTATTTATTAGCTATCTTATAGTTCTGTAGCGAATATCTAAAACAAAGTTAGATTAAGCCCAGTTATAGTTATTTCTTTTACTAAGGCTTACCACACTTGTACACAGCCAACTAGGTAATCAATATTGAATATTTGTTGTAACGTTCATATAAATAGTGACGTGAGCATAACAATATGTATAAAAAATAATGTGTAAGTTTCATGCATTAATGTTTATAATAGGCTCACCTACTTAGCCTGATAAACCTGCCAAATGAGGCTCACTTTTGCCTAGGATAAAATGTACACTAGGTTTTAAGCATTGTCAAACGAAATATGTTAAATAAAGAAATTTAAAAATCAATCAATCAATATTGAAATGTGGCTAAGATTACACCCCGTAATAAATGTGTAAAAAATGTTAACACCGTGTTATGGCCGTGTTAATATTTATTCACATTTTTTTTATATTTATTTTCATTCTGCCTGTCATTTTTTAAACAAAACTTTAAATTACGTCACCCATTTCTAGATTTCATTTGACATCAATTTCTACTTCAATTTTTTTAACCAAATCGTGAATTCACTACTTTGTACTTGTTAATTATATTTTATTTTGTTTCTGTCAGTTTTTATCTCTCACCATCGAAATAAAACCTTTTTATTAATCTATGTACAGTCGACAGCACATCATCCTATGCATCCATGCACTCTACTACGTTGAATTACGGTCGACTTTTCAACTAAAATGTGAATGTTGACGTGCTGTCGACTGTACGACAACACCACGCAAGATTATAACTACCTTGCAATCTCGGGACTGTATCTTATCTCAATTTAGAAATCAAATAATGATCTTCATCGTTCATAAGTTCAGAAGTAATTCACGCATAGACCAAAGAGAAAAAAGATCCAAGCGATCTTTCGGTCGCTTATATTTTGTCTCTCATCATAGCATACCAACTTTTCAGTAATGTATAATATTAATATAATAACTTCCACAAAACAAAATCACTTGACCAGCCCTTATATTACATAACTTTCCACTCTATCGGGTTAAGCATTTAGACAACTCGAAAGAGTCAAAATATGTATGTACATGACAGTTCGGAGTAGGAGTATGGCATACTGGAAAAAGAAGTCCCAGAATGTAACAGTGTAACATAAGGTATTGTGACATACCGGGAACAAAGCGGCTAAATCAGACCACTCCATACAGTGGAGTACTACGTAATTGCACCCCTGGTCCCAAACTAGGATTGTGCACAGGGTTGTGCTATTGTAACTAGACAAGGACATTACAAACATGGAAAAACACACAGACTGAGGCTATTTGAACAAATATACGGCGGTCCCCTGTGGTAATCGAACCGATAACTGTATAAACCTTAGGTAGGTAAGCCTTAACCGCTACACCAACGAGGCAGCGAAAATATGTGAGTGGTTGACAAAAAAGGGACCTCAAGGGAAAATAATTGATTTCGAGAAAATCGCGTTTGAAGTTTCGTGTCTTAACAGGTTTTGACTCGTGCTCGGCTCACAAAAAAATCATAAAAAAATAACTACGGCACCTAAAAATATTTCGGCTAGACCAAAACAAAGCTAAAGTACCACAGATTTAAAAAATCAAATGAAAAAATAAAGGTTTCCAATCCCTCCAGGTCCCTTTTTGGTCAACCACTCACATATAGTTCCGTTCGCGAAACTAAGCAAAGTATTTATAAAAGAAGTCAATATCGCCTTTCACTTACATCTTTTTAACTTTGAATGGTAGTGATAGTCAATTATTATTACATGACTGTGTCTTTGCCAATCGGATGTGGATTGTAAATTCATTTGCTATCTGTAGTTAGTTAGCCGTAGACGGATGAGTAGACTAGAGAAAGTTCGATGGGTAATCGTTAAAAAGATGTTGTAATTTTTACTTCGTATTTTGTAACTTACTCAGTTAAATCGTTACGTACGATTGATTGACCAGCTTTTCGTGGAATGCCGCTTAAGTTTTTATTGACTATCAAAAAAAATATTCGTGAATTTCTTTTTGAATCAGATGGTGTGATTTCACATAAGATGAGGTAAGAATATTCTTGATTGTATATTAAAAAACAGCAGAAAATCGGCGGCTTCATTTCCAAGAGCAATTTCTTTTAGGCAACTCGAGAGACCACAGGACAGAGACAATAGAGAAGATTTCTTTTGTTGGAGGCCAGACTCACTTCGGATTGCTGAGCCAGCGCAGTAAGTAACCCCATAGAGATAGATATATATAGAACACTTTATTGTACATAAAAAAGGAAATTACACAGGTATTTCTTAATCTAAAAGTACAGACGGCGGCCTTATCACTACTATCCCATACTTAGGTAGAATCGCTTGTAGCCTGGGCTGCCTGAGTGATCTTAATCGATCACTAATGTTAAGCTACCTACGGCGCGTTCAGTCCATGGTTGGGTCACCGTCTATGACTAACGCTAGTGGCATTTTTCCGAGCAGCTCCGTGCTTTGCAAGGCACGTTAAGCAGTTGGTGCCGGCTGCCGTCGATAGATGGCAGTCGTTAAGCCAAGTCAGAGGCCTTAGAAGCGGCTTGAAAACTTCTGTCAGTAACACCAGCCACTAGTCTTACAAGCCTCCACCAATCCGGACTTGGCCCCCGTGGTGGAGTATGGCCTATGCCTTCCTCAGGGAAGAGACCCGTGCCCCTCGGTGGGGACGTAATGGATTACAAACAAGTATAAGCGAAAAAATATTACACTCATCTATTTTACTTCGATCTAGCGAAAGTGAATCTGTGTTCTTATACATACATACATAAGCTCACGCCTGTATCCCAGAGGGGTAAGCAGAGACTAGGGACTGCCATTGTGTTTTCAATGTAAAAATATTGTGCACAGCAGTATTTCATTTCATTAGTCAAAATGCCTAAAGTGTCAACTCGCCCAGTAATGCATAAGACCCGAATCATTTGCCTATAAAGTTTCTCCTCATCATCAGCGGTTTCATCATCGTACTATCTAGATGTCCAAGTGTCATCGCGGATAATACATGACCTATTACGTCGAGAGCCCACAATAACTCTTCCTGAGTAAATCAAGCAATAGCCACTTATCGCTGTCTTATGTAATTTAACTGAGTGAAGTTTTTGGCGCGAAATGGGCAAATACGAGTACTTAACTCAGTACTATACTTGTTCACTTTACTTGGCTATGGAGTTAATTTTGAACGAAATAAAAAGTTCCATCTGATCTTACGTGACGGTCTCTAACGGCGTTAATTAAATTAAAAACTTAAGTATCTGTTATGTTATTATATTACATAATAGAGATTACAATTAGAGCAATTGAATATTATTCTTCATCATCAACCCATTATGTCCCCACTGAGGCGCACGAGTCTCTTCCCTGAGGAAGGTATAGGCCATACTCCATCACCGGGGCCAAGTCCGGATTGGTGGAGGCTTGTAAGACTAGTGGCTGGTCTTACTGTCAGAAGTTTTCAAGCCGCCCTAAAGCCTCTGACTTGGCTTAACGACTTTGACGTCTTACTAGTGGTTAAGCCTAACACTTAAACATAAAACTACATAACTTACGCCTGTATCCCAGAGGGGTAGGCAGAGACCAAGGTCTACCGTTTGTCACCACTCGAACAAGGCCTAGATTCTGTTAATGCATTGTAGTACGATGACAGTAGCATGAACGCGACGATTTCATGTCATTGCGATTTCATCATCGCTTCCAGTCAACACAAGCACGCGTATAACAATTCTAGGTGTCAATGAAATTAAAAAACATGTCACGTGGCCCGACCATGTCACTGTAATTGAACTGTAACGCACTAACACAATCAATCGCTTCATCGACATTCATAAGCATGCATGCCTGTCAGTTTTTTTGTATGTAGGTACTTTTCATCAGTACGAACATTCATTTGTACGGACAGCCTCAGCCTAGGTGTTTTTCGATGTTTGTGATGCCCTTGCCTGGTCACCATAGCACGGGGTATCCTAGTTTGGGATCAGGTCAAGTGATTGTTTTGAGTGGAAGTTATTATTATTGAAGCCCAGATGGCTTAATATGTCTGAGCGCGTAGACTCGAAGCGGCAATGAAACAAAATCGCCACGTTCATGCATTTGTCATTTTACTACAATGCATTAACAGAATCTAGATCCTGTGCTGCGGGTGGTCTATCCGGCCGGTGTGTGGTAAACTGGTAACGAACGATCGTGTGGCCAGCACAGCTTGTGTCACTATGATTTGTATTCGTGCATTATTTCGTTGAGCTGGGCGGGCTCAGAGCCTTAGCGCAGCTTTTGTTTCAAACACTTTTATTTGTGGGTCTTTGAAGGATTTAAGGAACGAATTTGTGAGATGCAAGATGCAGTTAAATGCCGTCAAAGAAGGTTGGACTTTTTTACTGACGAAAAGGACACTTTTTTATGTATGACGGATACGGGTGAAATAGCCATACATCGGAAATGATGACCCGAGCTGCTGGGTTTTCGACTAGTATTATTATAAATCGCTATGTGATATTAGTTCAAACTAAATGATGCGTGCTTCGCAAGGCACGTTACGCAGTTGGTGCCGGCTGCCGTCGATAGATGGCAGTCGTTAAGCTATGTCAGAGGCCTTAGGGCGGCTTGAAAACTTCAGACAGTAAGACCGGCCACTAGTCTTACAAGCCTACACCAATATGGACTAGGCCCCTGTGGTGGAGTATGGCCTATACCTTCCTCAGGGAAGAGACCCGTGCCCCTCGGTGGGGACATAATGGGTAGATGTTGAAGTGATGCTGTGAAGATGACCCGTTTGATATAGAGTAATTTCCAAAGCATTTAGCAAGCACTAATTTCAACGCGACGCCACGCTTTGTTGAAAAAAATCTTGCACAAATTCCAGTCTTTCTCCGGTAAAACAACTTTCAATTTAATAAAAAACGCCTCGCTTCTTGCATTTAAACAGAATCGCAAACAAATGTTCTATACAGCTGTTGATTTGTACAGTTAAATCCGACTCTGGGGTGGTTATTTACATGATACTGAGGTATCGAGCACGCGGGCGCACTCTCCCACCCCGCCCCGCGAAACCTCCGCCGGACCCGTCAAGTGCAAACGATAGACGCTAAGCCATATAACTTCATGATTTTTAGGTGATTTTCACTAAACAATTTTTTTTTTTTTGCTTCAGTATCATGTAAATAACCAACCCTAAGTCGGATGTAACTGTACAAATCAACACCCTGTATATAGTGCATATTGCATACAGTCAATTTCAAATCAATATATGGTCTGTTATGGCCTTTTGTCCTAACAATCGTAAATAGCAAAGTTGACGTGGCATAAAAATAGGCAGTGCGTGTAAACACGCGTAATATTGCCAAATATTAGTAAAACTTTCGCCGAACACTGCGCTTGCGCATGCGGCTTTCTTTCCCACGTGCCATAAAGAGTTCTTCGATGCACTCTCTCGCGACGCGCTCTGTTACGTGGATCGGTATGTCTGTTTGTCTTTTAGCGCAAAATGTATGTAATAGTGGCAGTCGCATTGTTAATGAAATGCCGGGCAGATAAATCCAAAAATTCATGCAGTACTTTGCTGAAAGAAACAAGACATACTGTTACAAAGAGTAAACCAGTAGGTAGCTAAATGACAAAATATTCCAAGCACTACGTACAACGTCGGAGTTACTCCACATATTTAGTTTGAGTCTTAGTTGCCAAAAGACGGCTTGCTTTAGGATATACATTTTTTTTTGCAAGAATAACTTGATAACAGTCAAAGATTACCACTCGAGTACTACACGTAAGACTTTTTTTTTATTTTACTTAACTGAAGTGCAAATCATTTTAAGCCATCAGTGAGTCCCGAAACACATTTTAAAGTCATGGTTAATCATTTGGTGATCATGAAATAAATTAATAAAATTTGTCGGACATTAAACTTAGTAATCTTTTGAAACTTATGTTTGTTGTATCGTCACCTTTAAAAATGCACACCCAAGAAACTCAAAGAGATAGAAACATAAATAATAAGAGTTTAACAAAAAAGTAAAAAAAAACAATTTAAAAGTACAGTAATAAATAAATAAACTTTATAATGAGTAATAACTCATTGCCGAGTGTATTTTTGTCCATAAAGTATTTAAGATATCTTCTATTTATTAAGAAAACTATTTATAATTACATATTTTCCAAGTTTTATATTCAAAATTAATTAATATCAATTCCAACGAGGGATTGAAATATTGACCTGAATAACTGGAAAACTTTAACCCCCGTTGGTGTCTTTTGTTCTACGGACTAATCAGCAGAGATTTACAGTCATTTGAATTGCACGTTACGGTAAGTAGCAAGCTCTGGGTACCCCTCCGGGATACAGGGCGTGAGTTACAATTTTGAGTGGTTGATGAAAAAGGGACCTCAAGGGAAAATAATCGATTTCGAGAAAATCGCGTTTGAAGTTTGAAGGTTTCGACTCGGCTCGGCTCACAAAAAAAATTAAAATAAAATAACTACGGCACCTAAAAATATTCTGGTTAGAGCAAAACAAAGCTAAAAACCACAGATTTAAAAATTCAAATAAAAAAAAATAACGGTTTCCAATCCCTCCAGGTCCCTTTTTGGTCAACCACTCACATATTAGTATGTAAAACGCACAAGGTTGCAGTATGTATTATGTGAACAAGAGGTGAACCTTTCTTTCGGTTTTTGGCGACACAGGGTATCCTAGTGTGGGCCAGAGGCAATGATGTTCCCGTATGTAAATGTTTGTTTGTTTATTTGGCTGGCCTTGTTGTGATTTTTTTATACTGTAGGGTTAGTATACGCGGTGGGCACGCGTGATGACTAAAGTCCATCATACTCTCTCTCTCTAAGCGAAGGCCTGTGCCCTATAGTCATCGTCATCGTCAACCCATTATGTCTCCACCGAGGGGCACGGGTCTCTTACCTGATGAAGGTATAGGCCGTACTTCACCACGGGGGCCTAGTCCGGATTGGAGGAGGCTTGTAAGACTAGTGGCTGCCCTATAGTAGGACGTATATCGTCGTTGACACTGCAATACCGCGAATGAGCAGTTTGTAAATACCGCGAAAGTGCGAAAGTAGCAATTTTGACATTTCGCGCCCACAGGTTCAAGACGCTGATTCGCTGCTTTTACAACTTACCCGATTCAAATCAGCCAATGGGAAGCCATAGTTTTGTCAACAAAACAATTACGCGTAACTTTTTCGAGCATAAAGTTAGTCACAATACCGCGTATCTACTTTTCCATGTAAGGAAACACAACAGAGTGGAGTGCGATCCGGCGAAAATATTGTTTTTGCGTTTCAATATTACTTATTTCAATAAGTAATGAAAGTACATTATTTTTACTTGTACATTTATTAGGACGATTACATTGTAAACAGGTAATATAGTTTTTTCGAATTTCTATGATTAAAGCATGTTATCCTCTATTGTAATTTTGTTGTGATAGGTACGCGGTCAAAGAAGGAATGAGTTTTGATTTATGTTTGTACATACGCGCTATTATCGTTATTTGCTTAATAGTTAAAGTGCTCTTCAGTGGACGTATTTTACGCAGATCTATCATTATTAGTGGGATTTAATGTGAATGAAACCAACTGTTGCTGCTGCTGCTGGGTACAGGCATCTTCCCTATTACGCTAAACCCCACCCACTCTCTTGTAAATGTTGTCCACAGCCAATCAGCGTTTTTTTAATTTCGCTATGCTGTTACTTATTACGCTATTCTGTTTCTTATTTAAGGATATCTATCAATATCAATGGAGGACAAGAATATGAACATAAGTAATTTTCAACCTGGAGACATAGCCAAAAATGTTTTAACTCTTGAAGAACTATGCAAAAGACGTGATTTACTATTGCAAAGAAAAAAACGAATCGCCTCAACAAACAGCGATATACTTGTGCAAACAATAACACCTACGAATCAAAGAATTATCTATTCTGTAGCTTGTACAGCAGCAGATAATGCAAGTGCTGCAACATACACCAACTCAGATTAATCCGAGAAGAGATCCGAATTTGAGGCCTTTGTCACCAGACAACATCGAATGTTGTCAAATTTGTAATATCTGAGAGAGAAACGTAAGTTGGATCTGCCACCAAATCGTCTGATGAAATGTCATTGTGTTCTACGACATCAATTTCATTAGCTTCACGTGCAATCACATCTTCATGACTATCTATATTTGGAACCAGATCATCATGCGCCTCCATCGGTAAGACATTGTCATTGACTGTGGTGCCCTCGGGATTGGAAATCACTATATTGCTGAGTATAACAATTTGGAATTTGTAATATTGGAAATCACAATCTTTTTCTTAGCTTTGCTTGACGACGGATGATAATCTGAGTTGGTGTATGTTGCAGCACTTGCATTATCTGCTGCTGTAGAAGCTACAGAATAGATAATTCTTTGATTCGTAGGTGTTATTGTTTGCACAAGTACATCGCTGTTTGTTTAGGCGATTCGTTTTTTTCTTTGCAATAGTAAATCACGTCTTTTGCATAGTTCTTCAAGAGTTAAAACATTTTTGGCTATGTCTCCAGGGTGAAAATGACTTATGTTCAAATTTTCGTCCTCCATTGATATTGATAGATATCCTTATCAAAAACAGAATAGCGTAATAAGTAACAGCATAGCGAAATTAAAAAAACGCTGTTGGGCTGTGGACAACATTTACAAGAGAGTGGGTGGTGTTAGCGTAATAGGGAAGATGCCTGTACCCAGCAGCAGCAGCGACAGTTTGTTTCATTCACATTAAATCCCACTAATAAAGTATTTTTTGTACCTACCCCATAGTATAATACACATGATATGAGATAGCTACAGAAACCTCCCATCTCAAATTTAATCTCAAATTAGAAAAGAAAAGCGTTTTTAATTTTTTTTTGTTCAATTTTTTTTTTAATTTTAAGGAAAAGAAACTTTATGTCAAGTTAATTTAAACAACATTGAAATGTTCATATCTAATAAAGAAGTCTGATAAAACAAAGCGAATTTTCTTTCAAATCCGCGTAAATTAAAATTTTCCAACTCTATCTGGCTACTTTTTTATACTGCAAAACCGCGAAAGTGATTTTTACAGGAAGCCAGACAGTTTTGAACAATAATTCTATTAAATATATTTAAAAGAAGACAAAAAAGGACCCCAAAAAAGTTTAGATGACAAGGTCTTGCTAAGACCAAGCAAGACTCTTGACCAAGTTATACAGTTTTTTGTTCCTCCTGAAATTTTAAAAAAAAATCACTTTCGCGGTATATTCATATAGGCTGGTTAGTTATAGGGTTGATTCGTCTTCATGGCAACGAAAATGAAAAGAAATTCAACTCTATGCCGTTGCAATAATAACTGTAGAAAACCAATGTGTAAAAGTTAATTTTCAGCACATTGCGGATAAAATGTTATTGTGAAGCCCTCCATTTTCGTATCATCATCATCATCAACCCATTATTGTCCCCACCGAGGGACACGGTCTTTTTCCCATTTTCGTATATTTATGTGAATATTCGTGGTCTCTTACTATGGGCCTCATAAGAAAGCTCAAGGTCACGCAACGAGCTATGGAGAGGGCTATGCTCGGAATTTTTCTACGAGACCGAGTCAGAAATGATGAGGTCAGTAGACGAACGAAAGTGGTCGACATAGCCCAGCGGATTAGTAAGTTGAAGTGGCAGTGGGCGGGGCACATAGCACGCAGAACTGATGGCCGATGGGGCCGCAAAGTTCTCGAATGGAGACCACATATCGGCAAGCGCAGCGTAGGACGACCAGCCACAAGATGGACAGACGATCTCATCCAAGTGGCGGGAAGACGCTGGATGCAAGCCGCTTCCGACCGGTTTTTTTGGAAATCCATGGAGGAGGTCCATGTCCAGCAGTGGACTTCTTGTGGCTGAATGATGATGATGATGATGATGTGAATTTTCCTATCTCCACTGTGCGAGTTATACGCATAATTTGCCGGCTCTGCTGCGTTTCCAGACGCCTCATTGCGTACTTATCTAAGTGTGTATTGGCGGTAAACAAAACTGCTTAATTGTACAAATACTCAAGCGAAATGAAGTGTTAGGCGAAGTATGTCCAAAGCATGTCAATAGTGTCACTTTAGCACAGTTACCCACATTTATGCTTACACAAACCAATTCTGATGCTACTATTTGCTTGAATCAGAATGCAAGGGTAACTAAACCTTTGTTTATCTTTGGTTAAGGCGTCTATAAAACTAGACTGCCTTGTTGGTCTGGCCCAGAGGCTCCCAAACTTTTTTTTCTCGTGGACCAATTTCAAAGTTTTTCTGTGTTCCCAAAACTCCTAAAAATATCACCCTGAATTGTGGTTGTTAAAAAGAAAAAAAAAAGTAGCACATTTTCTTGTGTCCTATTTATTAAAATAATACTTGTGGTTATAAAAATTATAAACATTTGCAAACAATTAACAATTGACGTTGATAGGTAAATTAGAGCCAACATTTTTGTTCTTTATAATGAAAACCAGAAAATTTTTACGTGGACCCCCGTGTGGTCTCCTATGAACCCCTGGAGGTCCACCTGGACCACTTTGGGAACCTGTGGTCTAGCCTAACGGCGCTTAACTAACAAGACAGAGGTCGTGGGTTCGATTCCCACTAGGGGGCGCCGTACAAGTCGTACAATCTAGGTGTAATTCCATGTTTTTGATGTCCTTGCCTGGTTACCATAGCGCAGGGTATCCTAGTTTGGGACCGGGTCAAGTGATTGTGTTTTTCGGAAGTCATCTGAGAGGCAACAGCAAATTTAGGAAAGTTTTAACACACTAAGAGCCGATTTCTGAATTGAGAATTTCGCTAAGTACATAATTACTTAACTGTAGTGGTCTCTCGTCAAATTTCTTAAAGAGCGTGACAGCACGTTACTTAAGTATAGTATAAGTGTACTTATTTAGCGTGAATTCTGAATTCAGAAATCGGCCCTAAGGGAAACTATCGTATGGATGAAAAAAGATTGAGTTTTGAATACAAATATAGGTAGATAAATAAACATTTGAAATGTTGGACACTAAAACTTGTCCCACGAAAGAAGTCCCATGAGTTAATGAATTTTATTCTAATGGTATTATTCTAATGGTATTAAGGACCTTACCGTGGGACTTGTTTGGTGACACAATATTTACTTGTCACCTCCTGCTAGGAGATATTATTAAGAGTATACTTATAAACGGTGGAACTGGTATAATATAGCTTCTGAATTAATGAACAAGTTTGTAACCAGTAGGTACCATAAATTGATCCTAATGTTAAAATATTTTATATTACTTTTTTAAGTAAACTTAATTTAAGTAATTTCTTAGGTATTTTAAGTAACTTAGTTCTAAGCTGAGAGTGAGTCTGCCAATAAACTATCATTTTGTTTGGCTGAAACGAAATAATGTAAAAATTGTATGTACCTTTTATAGAATTTTATTTTTATTTATTATTTATTTATGGTAGATCTAAAACAATGTCCTAGAATGAATCAAGATCTGTGATAATGACAAGTGGAGAAAATTTGCGACATACCTTTGCTACAAGCATAATCATTATTGACATTTCATGCATAAAACGTAACCTCATACCCACTAATTGCGTAATTATCAAGCAATTAAATCGTGACTGACAAGGAAAGCGTTGATCGACAAAAATGTATAGTTTGTAAATTGACTAATTATTATTGGTTTTCAACACTTACGTGAATTGCCTCTTTTAAAGAATGTCTTGTATTTATTACACGAATCTTGAGGTTTCTCATGTTTATAAGTAGCCTAAGGATATTATTACTTTTCTTGAGTTAGTAGATAATTTGTTTCTTTAAAGAAAATTAAAATTACCCACCCACTCCCATCTTCCTGCAGTCCTGTTAATCCTAAGGTTGTCTGGAAGAGATCGCTTTAAGCGATAGGACCGCCGACTGTTACTACCAAAAACTAGATATTAAGTACCTTATCTCTGTAAAGTAAAACAATAGTGTGCTATAAAGAGTTATCTATCTATCAACGATCTTTACCATGCTTCTCTCTCTCTATCTCTCTTTGACCTTTTTTTCATATTTTTCTGACTTTAAGTTTGGAGTGTTGTGTACTTAGTATTATAAATTATATTTGTGACTCTCTTGACTCTAAAAACTACTGACTAAGCAGATAATTACTTATGGCCGGGATACACGAGGCTAGTTTTTCTAGCTAGCATAGCAAGCAACTGTCCTGAAAAACTAGCCTCGTGTATCCTCGTGTTCTCATGACAGTAAATGTTGGTTAGGAAGGCATCTTGCGAGTATTTGCGAGGCGGCGGATACCGGCTGATCACCGGATACATTCCCTAGATAAGGGAGCAATTCATCCGCTTAAGCTAGCGTACCTAGCAATTGTGCACATCTGGAAATTACAGTTTGTATTATACAGATAATTGACGCATAATCTTTTATTTTTTAATTAATGCTTACCACTGACTAGAAAACATGAGGTTTGTTTTAGTCACTCTATCCTGATGATGATTAGTTAGCAATATCAGAAATTATCTAGCGTTTATCTGAAAGATTTAATCAAAAACAAGGTGATCCGACAGAGAACCAAAGTCACTCGAAGAACTAATAAATGATGGGGTGGGTAGACGTATTTTTGAGTAGAGACCGCGGATCTTTAAACGTAGTGTAGGACGTCCTCAGACTCGGTGGAGCGATGATCTTTGCGAGGCAGCTGGCAAGAGCTCTCAATGGGAGAGGCCTATGTTCATCAGTGGACAAGCATAGGCCGATGATGATGATCTTGCGTTTGTGAGTCAAATTTAAGCTTTGACAGCACATCTAGCTTTATACATAATATGTATATTATGCCCTCCAGTCAGTTGCAATACGTGTAATATTCAAAATGGAAAGATTTATCGTTCGACTGTACACGCATCGTAATCAATCACAATTGTTGTTTTCAGCTGATTAACTTTTACATGCAAAGGAACCTGTGACGTAACTAAGTAGGTCCTACTTATCTCGTCCTACAAACGTATTTAAACCTATATGTAAGAATCTTTAGTTTCGTTCAATATCGCTCACGATGAAAATGAGCACGCTTGTAAATGTATTTCTGATCGTACATAATCTTTTATTGAAGTGTAGATACGCAGCCTCCACGATAATTTGATTTCACACTGGCAATCAGCTTGGGGCAAACTTGTTAAGCATTAATCGAATGAATGCTCTCGAGGAGCTAAGTAAAGTAATGCTGTTCCGCCTACAGGCGTACAAGGCTTTAGAAAACCAGTTTCGTAATTATCAAGACTCTTTTTGGTAATATTTTGGAGTCATCCACCTCACGACGACGTTCGGAGTTGGCAGGTACCTACTTACCCGTGTTGCAGCGAAAGTTACCTCTAATTTGGCTGTTTTCTTTATCTGGGACGAATGTTGACAAAACGGTGGTCTAAGCTGACAGAACGGTGTCGGTTTTTGCAACAGAAGTTGGTTATACTACGTTACCACATATTTTTACTTCTTTTTGACAATGTACATAATTAAAATAGGCCAAAAATTGAGTTAAAGCCGCCGAAAAAATTGTGAAAGGTACCGGGTGACAGAACTCAGCGTAGGCTGCCCGTGCAGTCAATAATACATCGAATACAAATACAAAAATTTATCATAATACAAACAAAATGTACCTTGTGAATGTCAACGTTGTTAGTTTCACAATTAATAGATTAGGTACCTACATGGAGAAGGAACTAACAATGAAACTCCACATTCATTCTTTTCAAAACAGTCTACATATCCACATGCACTCTTATCGATTACGTTAATGATGGTCCACATTTTCTCCCCTGATTCTCCAGCGGAAAGTTGAGTAATCATGACTTGTAATTTAATAATTAATAAAGTTTTCTATGGTAAACAAAACGTTTTTGAGCCAAAACATGAAACAATATTTCAAGTTAATAAATATGTCAAAAGCAGGGTTATTCTTTATCACGCACGTCTATACCCTCGTTCACCTCATATGAAAATCACTGTTTATGTTAGTAGCCCAGTGGGTAATTGTAAAAATGCACAAACTCACCTATAAAATTGTATCCGCTGACCTGTGCACGAACAGATTAGTGCACCGGCAAAAATATTATTCCCCGAAATGCGACAATTTGCTCTCCGTTACCAAGAAACAGGCGGAACACAATATCCTGCAGTAATATTGAAACTTTCAAGCACACTGTCCTTGTTTTGGCATATTCAAACAAAAAAGGTGAACTTTCTAAAAACAAAAGGAGATTTAACCGAAACAAGTGAATGAGTGAAATTTTGTTCTACAATATGCCAAACGACCGAAAAGGAGGTCTATTCTCAAACGCACCTTTGAAACTAAAAATCACTTCCAAAAGTTCGAAAGCACAAACTCCAGGGTATTTTTATTCAAAGTTTTTTTTAAGAACTGCGTCTGTCAAGACGTTGGTCACGCGAGACGGAGCGCGGTTCACTGGAGGAAAGAAGTGAGAAGACACGTCGCTGCGCCCGCGCCGGCTCACCTTTACTTTGCTGTAGCGTGACGCCACGGTCTTGGTCATTGACTTTGGTGGCTTGGCGGCTTGCCAGCTGTCAATTGAGGCTTAGGGAGGCTTTTGGGGTCAGTCAGACACAGGATCTTGTAAAAAGAGTAGCGAAGCGTGACCTAAAAAAATAATTCAAATTAAAACTAAAAAAGGGGAAGGGAAAGTATAAAAGATTCTAATGCAACAGACGAAAAGCAATGACAAAAAAACGTTTATCAACAGATTTAAAAAGGGGAAGTGAAATTAAAGATAATCTGGTCATGTTAACAAACTTTTATTAGTGTCCTGATGATATATAAATGTGAATATAAGTCCAACTGCAAATTAAGAGCTGTTAATTACCAAATTATTATATATGCTCTACGGAATCTATTAAATGGTTTGAGCAAAATTAAAGACTACATTAACTTACTTAAGATTCACCGGTTCTTCTTAGAACAAATAAAGAAGTAAAAACAACACAAACTTATTGATTGTGAGTACCTGAAACCCTAAGACTGAGATTAATGTGGATTCAGTAACGTAAATATCCTGGACACATGGGCACTTTACCAGGGTTGAGGCTTGTAGAGTCAGCAAACATCCTGGAATATGCAGAATGTTGCAGCCGCTATATAGGTACCTATTGCTTAAAATTTAAAAACTGCTTTAATAAACGCTACCGTGGTATAATACAAACTGTGGTCACCATTTTGCCAATCCTCATCAGTCACTGAACCGTAAAAAATTAAATGTTCAACTATCTCAAGTATCAAAACGGAGAGTTCCACTCATAACGCCAAGATCCCGCGGTGCGGCCTCGATATTCGGATACACGGACAGACACACGTACACACACAAACACATGACACCTCCACTACATTCTTGCTATCTATCCGCTATTGAGTTGCGATCTTCCACTTCCACAGATGAATTGTAGCAAAAAGTTCTCAACTTGTACAGTAACAAGCTGCATGTTTGGGGTCGTTATTGGAAGACACTAGGCCCAGAAATGCTTCAACCAGACGGTAGGACTAGTCCAATGATTCAAAGACCGTATTTAGGAACTCTTTGATGGCTCAGATAAAAAAGGAGACAACCTAAAGAACTCGATAGCTGATAAGGTGCATAGATTCTCGAGTGCAGACTACGAGCTGGCAAACCTAACGCCGAGCGCCCACCTGCTGGACCAATAATCTGATCTTAATATATGTCTATGCACAGCTAAAACGAAATACATGTTGATTGACTGGATCACGTTATTTGCATAAGTTTAATTAGCATACCGACGAAGACGAAAGAAATATCTAGATATTTCACGTAAAGGTCATGGTGCTCATGAAGACATTAGGTATGTGGGCTGATTTTGAGTATCTCTCCACATATCTTGATCAAACGCTGTTGTTAACTGACGTTGTTGGTGCATTGATGCAGCTGAGCAGCCCACAGTCAGTGAACTAGTTCGGTACGTCCGTCCATCTCATTGGTGCTCTACCGCGAGCTCTAGTGCCTTGTACATCAAAAAGGATAGTGCAAAAACAAACAACCAACTTTTCTAAATTTTGCAGTGGCGTATACAATAAAATTAAAAGTGAAATATGAAAGTGCACTGAAAAACATTCGTAGACTAACTGATTTGTTTTATGAAGTTCTACAAATATTTACAATAATTGTGTTCTCTGTCGACTCTACATTTTTATAAAGTCATTTATAAAAACTAAATTCCTCTAAAACTGTTTAAATAATCTTTAATAAAGCTACTGCATACTATGTATTTAAAAAGCATTCGGGGAGTATGTATTTGAAGCCATTGCGTTTTTTGTCGATGAGACTATTTCTAAATTGAGAATTTCACTGAATAACAAATTAACTGTAGGGCTGTCTCTTCAAATTTTTCAGAAAAGAGGGTGACAGAACGTTACTTAAGTATTTACTTAGTGTAAATTCTCAATTCCGAAATCGGACTTTAGGGCCGGTTCCTGAGTTGAGAGTATTCACTAAGTAAATACTTAAGTAACTTTCTGTGACGCTCATTTCTGAGAAATTTGACGAGACAGCACTACAGTTAAGTATTTACCTAGCGAAAATTCTCAACTCGGAAACCGACCTCTAGGGCCGATTTCTGAATTCAGAATTTACACAAAGTAAATACTTAAGTATCGTGTTGTCACGCTCATTTCTGAGAAATTTGACGTGACAGCACTACAGTTAGGTATTTACTTAGCGAATTCTCAACTCAAAAACCGACCCCTAGTCTCAAAAAGTGATCCCAATTCAATGACTTGGTGCTCCAGCCTGCTATCTGATCTAGTGGCCTTTGCATCTACGTAATGAGATAGGTTAGAGAGATATTTCACTGGTATACTCATGGGTTATTCTGGGGAAGGAATCTTAAAACTTAATCAGGCAGTCCCCCGGATTGTTTGATAATAACATTTGTTGATACTTCGTCAGGAATGACATAGTAAGTTTTATTTGTAAACGAAATTCGATTGCAATGATGACATGTTGATTCTTCGGATGTAGACATTGTTTATTTATTTTTGATGTACAGTGCCCCCGGAGTACTTCCATGCAAAATCAAAGTCCAAAGCAATTTTTTCTTTATCTTCCTCTTCTCCATCTTCATAAATAATATGGCAAAACAACGTTTGCGGAGTCAGCCAAAAAACTATAAATTCTCTCGATGAAATATACCGTTGATAAAACAGAAAGAACCAAATTCTTAAATGCGATGCGTTGCATACATAATAATATACATAAGCCTATTATAGTCCGTGAGATAGCCACCTAAGTTTTATCTGATTTTTCTTAGAGAACTTAAAATCTAACAAATACTACTTTACCTAGCTGAAGAAACACTCAATCATTCCTACTGTTATCTCCCTGACAATTAAATTTCCTTTTACATTTAGCGGTTTAACATCTGATACATAATACCTATGTATACATATACAATCCTCCACCAATCCGGACTTGGCCCCCGTGGTGGAGTATGGCCTATACCTTCCTCAGGGAAGAGACCCATGCCCCTCGGTGAGGACATAATGGGTTGATGATGATACATATACAAAATGAACTGATGTCATACTGATTTTCTACCATTATGAGTGCCTTCACATTAGCTAGTGATGGTCGAGTTTTCACGTACCTAAGTATCTGGAGCAGGTTTCGTATCTATCATTTGATTATGTTGTTATGTTCAGTATCATCATCAACCCGTTATGTCCCAACCGAGGAGCACAGGTCTCTTTCCTGATGAAGGTACCTATAGGCCATACTCCACGACAGGAGCCAAGTCCGCAATGGTGGAGGCTTGTAAGACTAGTGGCTGGTCTTACTGTCAAAAGTTTTCAAGCCACCCTAAGGCCTCTGACTTGGCTTAATGACTGACATCTATCCACGGCAGCCGGGACTAACTGCTTAATGAACTGCTCGGAAAAATGCCACTAGCGTTAGTCATAGACGGTCACCATTCCATGTACTGAACGCGCCCTATGTTGCTTCACCTTGGTGATCGCTTATGATCACTCAGGCAGTATACATTGATTGATTGGTAAATAAGTGATTGATTAATTATTAACATACTAATAAACATTCTAATTTTAAAATGCCACCTTGTTTGTGGTCGTTGTGTTATTTGGAATATCTTGAAATTAAGATCAACATGACACTGGATTGTAGTGGGGAAAACCGCAGAATTCGACGAGGTTTCTAATATTCATAGTTGTTGTTGTTGTTACACTTTATTGCATAAAGAAAAAATACATGAAATGACTAAAATGACTTAATTATTTATAGTTCCAGTTTAGAGTTATTTATCTGTGTGTAACTTATAAACCTCATCAATTTTATTGCAAATTATTAACAAGGAGACAGGCAAAACTAAACCTAGGGATCAAAATTTTGTACTAAGGGTACATGGGAAAGTAGTTGACACAAGTGAGGATATCGCAAAAATATTCGAAAATTTCTTTACAAACATCCCCCTCAATATAACAGCGTGTTTAAATTCTTTCCCAGAGTCAGCAGAATCCTTGATGTTAGAAAATATAAAACCGTGCACAATAGCATTTCAATTCTCCCACGTTAGCCCCCAAACCATTTTGAAAGCATTTAAACAAATAAATATAAAGAAAACCGAAGATCTCTGGGGACTATCAGTTAAATTGATATCCACGGTAATTCATATCATGGCACCACACCTTGCTATAATTTTTAATAAATGTATTGATCAGGGGACGTTCCCTGATCTATTAAAGTTTAGTAAAATTGTTCCTTTATTTAAGTCAGGTGACAGTGATGATCCGAACAATTTTAGACCCGTAGCAATACTTCCAGTATTTAGTAAAGTATTTGAAAAAATCATTTTACACCAATTGCTGACACACTTCACATTAAATAAACTCTTTCATAAAAAACAATTCGGTTTCACTAAGGGTCGTTCAACGACAGACGCAGGTGTGGCGTTGATGAATCACATCTTTGATGCGTGGGAGGAGGCGCAGGATGCCATCGGGGTTTTCTGTGACCTATCCAAAGCTTTTGATTGCGTAGACCACAAAACCCTCCTTCGTAAGATGATCAGATACGGTCTCAGTAATAAATCTTTAGAACTTCTTAGATCGTATTTAGCTAATAGAGTGCAGAAAGTTGATATTAATGGAGTTAAGTCACCCGGATCCGATGTTAAAATAGGAGTTCCTCAGGGTTCAATTTTAGGGCCGTTCCTTTTCTTAGTGTATGTTAATGATCTGCCGTACCTAGTTGAGAAATTGTCACAAATAGTATTGTTTGCGGATGACACTTCTCTAATTTTTAAAATCAAGAGAGGTCAATCTAATTTAGACGATGTAAACAATGCTCTTTCTAAAATTCTGAACTGGTTTAACGTAAACAATCTTATGTTAAATGCCAAAAAAACAAAATGTATTAAGTTTTCATTGCCCAATGTCAAAAAAGTGGACACAAGTTTAACAATAGCTGGTGACAGACTAGACTTAGTTGAGACAACGGTGTTTTTAGGCATTACAATAGACTCAAAACTACAATGGGATCAACACATAGAAAAGTTAGCGGGTAGGTTGAGTTCAGCTGCATTTGCAGTTAGAAAAATTAGACAACTAACAGATGTAGAAACTGCGAGGCTAGTTTATTTCAGTTATTTCCACAGCATTATGTCATATGGTCTGCTACTATGGGGGCGGGCGGCAAATATAGAAACAATTTCTATTCTCCAAAAAAGGGCTATTAGAGGTATTTACAATTTACCTGCCAGACACTCACTACGTGAGTTTTTTAAGGAAATAGGAATTCTTACGCTAGCTTCCCAATATATATTCGATAACATAATGTATGTACGTAAAAACATAACTACATTTAAGCTAAATGTTACTTCTTCACATCTAAACGGCTGGAGCGATTTTAATAAAATTTGGTATGGAGTTAGCGGACACCCTGGATTAATACATAGGCAACGGTTTACTGCGGGAAAATATGTTATTCCCATGGGAAAATCGATAAAAATTAATTCGCGGATAATGTATGGGGAACTTTGTACATAACTTTTTCAAAAAATTGTTTTACCAATTGATTTTACCTAATAAGCCGTGGGTTAAACCGCGGGATACACCGCGAGGCACAGCTAATGAAAGCTAATAGCTAAGCTATTTCACTATCCAAATCTAGCTGACCCGGCAAACGTTGTTTTGCTATGTTATTTGTAGGGTCGGCGGCGGCCTAAAGCAAATTAGTAATATCGTCATTCAATTATTGTTCTGTACGACATCTACATACCGGGTATCCCAAAACTCGACGTCAACCCGAAGCCGGGTGAAAAGGCAAGTCAAGCTGGTTGTCAGAAAAATATATAAAAAAATCTAAGTTGTATGATTTCAAAATTATAGGCATTTTTTTAAAAATCGCAAAATTACACACCCTGTGACAGCCTTTTTACTCCTGTTGCCACAATAATGCTTCTCTAAACTGTAATCAAAATTTTGAAACCAGCTGCTCTAGCTTGCATAAAAAATAGGACTTATTTCCTAGAAATACTTTCAAAATAAAAAATTGCCTAGTTTTAACTGACTGTATTGAAAAAAAAATCATACAACTTTGTTTTTTTTTTATATTTTCCTGACAACCAGCTTGACTTGCCTTTTCACCCGACTCCGGGTTGACGTCGAGTTTTGGGACACCCGGTATATAAAAATGAATTCCTGTTCGTTAGTCTCGCAAAAACTCGAGAACGGCTGAACGGATTTATTTTATTGAAAAAAATGAATGCTGCGTTGGCTTGGACATGTAGAAAGGATGAACGAAGAAAGACTGATGAAGTAAAACTACAGGCGAATGTGAGTGGAAGGGCCGGAGAAGGACGCCCCAGTAGGAACACAAAGTCTATCTATTTCCCATAAATGTATTTCTGACCACATTGACCACTTATTTGCAGTCTACTGGGACTTGCGAAATTTTTATGAGTGTTAAATGGGGAAGAGCGTAGTTTTCATTATGTTTCTTAAATGACTACTGAGGGCGGCAAGATTCCAAAAATATTGTGTTTTTACCTCCTTTTGACTGTAAATAAGTGGTCAATGTGGTAAGAAATACATTATGGAAAATACATAGACTTTGTGTTCCTACACGATTTCTTTCGGTCAATAGTTTTTGGGCGTTAGTGCGTCGGCCTTTTGGTTTTCGGCCTTATGAACGATCGGGATTTGAAGTTAAAGATATTTTGATGCTTTGGTAAATTAACAAATCGGGCATGTGTCTTCGGGCAACTGAACTTTATACCATAGCAATAAAGCTCAAATTGACTACGTTTTAGTTACAAATCATTTGTATGGGAAAAAGAAAAGGGCTATTTTTAGGGTTTTTCCAGCAATAATTCTAATTTTTCTCGCCGTAAAAACCATCCTTGAACTTCAACGAACATTTTAAAAAAAGATTTGGCCAAATTGGTCCAGGCGTTGTTGAGTTATGCGCTTACCAACACATTTTGCGATTCATTTTTATATTATAGAAGATTATAGATAACTGACAAGAACTTTATCACACAAGTTTGCCAAAGGCCATGCGAATGGTGGCGCGGTGGCCGGGTCGCCTATCTCCCTCTAATATGGTTGAGACTGGTGATGGCTGACCTCTGCGTTACGCTCGTGAACGGGTGCCGTACGTGTGTCTGGCCGCAGCAATAGTGTTGTATTACCTTTTAAGAATATTAAATGATGTTTGACTTTGCAAGTATTTATTGCACTCATGGATCTTGAGATTCTTGGTATACGAACACTCATACCTAATTTGTATTAGCTTTAAGTTGATTTGAGAAAAGATGGTCAGAGTGGAGTTTTTTTTCGCTGCCTTTTTCTCCACTACAGACGGCCCTAAGGCAGCGGCTAACATTATACATAACTGTATGTACATTGACATTCAACAAGCAGAATGTAAATTCTTTACGTTGAAATAAAAATTTTTGAATTTGAATTGAATTTGAATTCGCCCTTTCAGTAAGTAATTAAACCGAACTATTTATTATACTTTTTAATACTTAAATATATATTCAATACCTACATGACTAAAATCAACCTTGCTTAATTCCTCTACATAATCATGTAGAGTGCAAGCATGGCATGTATGTATGTGACAGCCAGTGATCTCCACCTACCTACCCCTCTGGGATTCAGGCGTTAGCGTATGTAAGTATGTATGTAAGCAAGAACTTCCATGCTTGCACTCTGCATAATTATGGCATATTTATGTAGAGTGCAAGCATGTAAAAATGGTTAATGTGCTTATAAATAATTAAAATATTGCGTTATGCGTGCCTTTGCAACTAAAATGGTTGATCAGCTGTGCACTGCAAGTGCACACTCGTACCAATAACAAACAACCATTACTTTTAGTTGTTACCAGTCACGGTAAGTGGTAGGTGTAAGTGGTGTAAGTACGGTCGTAAAGGTTGACGTGCTGTCGTCTGAACCTGATTGAGAAGAGTGCACACGTATAAATGTGTAACGACTGTACCTACAGATATCATATTCTAAACATTCATCATCAATCATGTCCCCACCGAGGGGCACGAGTCTCTTCCCTGAGGAAGATATAGGCCATACTCCACCACGGTGGCCTAGTCCGAATTGGTCGAGGCTTATAAGACTGGTGGCTGGTCTTACTGTCAGGAGTTTCCAAGCCGCCCTGCCTCTGACTTGGCTTAACGACTGCCATCTATCGACGGCAGCCGGCACCAACTGCTTAATTGTAAACATTAATTTTGTACATACTTACAAAATGTAAAAATCCCAAAGATAGTTTGAATTTCCAGACGACCAGACGCTTAGTATTTCCATTAACAAAAACGAGAAATTTCTCTCGCAAAAACTGCGGAAAATATAAAGGTTTGCAGACCTCACAACTCCTCTGAACCCTTGTCCTTGGACCCGCACAACCTTTTGCCACGAAAAAAGAGAATAAGACGTTTAAGTGGGACCAAGCAAGACTGAACTTAGCGAGCGAACCATGAGCGTTGGGTACTGAACTGCGTCACGAGACGGGTACCATTCCCTCTTCGGGGCAAATAGACTTGTTATACAATTGTCCGTCTTATTGCTTAGAGCGATCTCTTCCAGACAACCTTTAGATAGAGATAATTGACAGAAGAGCATTGTTTTATATATCCTCACATAGATCTGTAGATACCTAGCTGTAAAGTATTAATTAGTAGTATATGGGCCAGTTTCGGAATTGATAATTTCGCTGAGTAACAACTTAACAGTACTAATTGTCTCGTCAAATTTCTCAGAAAAGATCGTGGCAAAACGTGACTTAAGTAGTTATTTACTTAGTGAAAGAGTTTTAAATGTAGAATTATTATCAAAGGAACTTGACAAGAAAGTTTGTCTTGACAAGACAGGTGTCTTGTCGCTGAAAACGATATTTTTCAGACAACCTTACGATGGTCAGGACTGAAAGCAGCCTAGATTGTGTAGGTAGGTGAATACATGACGTAGAATACCATGATTGACTTTTGTATCGAAACAGAATACGCTTAAGAATATATTTCGCTAAATAAATTGGTCAACAAACGCGGCCTTCAATATTTGCTACATTTTTACGGAACTTACCTATATTTACAATATTTACCTACCAATAAGAAGCTACATGTTAACATCGATATTTTTTTAAAGTTACACTCTTTCAAAGTCATACCACTCGATCACTGTCATAACATAATAGACACCTATAAATCATACGTAATTCCAGTGAAATGTGATACACAACAAATACAAATATTCGCTGTAGGGGAGACCGGGGATAGTTGACTAATTTTTTACTAAATCATACATATTTTTTGTGTTTTCATCCATACAGACAAAAAAATCGCATTAATGGATAGAAGAACTATTAAACTAATAAAAAAACAACAAAACATAGTTTATTGTTAAATATCATCATCATATTTAAATGCATTTTATAGAACATCAACTCTTAGTCAATCTACCCCGGAACCGGGGTAGATTGACTATATGCCCGGGGTAAGTAGACCTACGTATCAATAAGCAACAAATTATGAGAAGAGTCAAGTAATAAAACACTGTTTTCAATTTAATTGAACTCTTTATTCAAAAACAATTATTATCAGGTACAGACATCTTTTATAAGTCTTTAACAAAACTATCAACTGTTAGTATTTGAACTTTTTAAGCTAAAATCTTCTTCAGTTTAATTTTAAATCACACATAAATCTTTCCATAACTTCTTATGAATGTAACATATTAATTCTTATTTATGTAACCATTTAAAATATTCTTACGCCACAAATTAAATGCACATTTTTCATTAAAAAAATTTTTATTGTGTTAGTAATACACAATAAAAATTCACATAAAGCTTCGTCAAAAATTATTTTAGCGGTAAACTACAAACCAAAATTAATTAATTGTCATGTCACATTATATTATAACTAATAACTAATAAAAATTATACGCACACACAAAAAATAAATAAAATAGTATCAGTCAATCAAACCACCCCGAGACATATCTGACCCAAAGGTTCCCATAACACTGGCAGCATTACCGCGCTGCAGTGCCAGGGAGATCCGTTGCATCAAATATGCTGCAGAGCGGTAGTCCAAGCCACGGTTCCTCAGACGAATCCCTATCTCTTTAATAAAGGCTTTCCCCTGACAACCCCAGACCCCAGTGGTTTCTAAAGCCAGGGGGACGAAAAAATAACTGCCCGTCAACTGGCTGTATTTTAAAGATTTTAGCCTAGCAGCCGCCTCTGCAGCAGCCCCAGGAGAAACAGCCGTATGGCCCACATGAGACGGTGCGAATGTGCAGACGCAAGTGGCGTCCCAGAGCAGGCATCGACCCCTCTCCCACGGAACCAAAGTGAGACCGTCCGGACGTTTCCCATCACTCCGATATAGTCCCTGTGGTTCAAGAACCGACGGAATATCAGCAGAAACTAGAGCCCTCCTAACGATGTCATTGATAGAATGGTGCCGTGAGATCCTACCCGCCCTCCGAACGCAATGGAGCCTATGCCGACCCTGAGAATCCACTTCCGCACCACAAACGCAACGGTGTGGTTGACAAATGGCACAACCCAATCGAAGCGCTACCGCCACCCGCAAAGAATTGTCATCTAATAGGGGATGAAAAGGAATGGATGAAAATATCAGAAGTGCTTGATATTTTTTTCGGTGATAGGAATAACCTTCCTTAACGCGAGAAAAAAGTTTCAATTTTTTTGGCTTCGTAGTTAATTTTTAAATAATCTTAATATTTTTCCATTCGTAGTTCTGGGCTTGGGACAAATGGAAAAATATTAAGTATATTTAAAAATTAACTACGGGGCCAAAAAAAATTAAACTTTTTTCCCGCGTTAAGGAAGGTTATTCCTATCACCAAAAAAATATCAAGCACTTCTGATATTTTCATCCATTCCCTATTGCGGCGAAGGCACCGCATGAAGCCACAACCCAGAGTCCGGCTGGGAAACTGCCCTCAAACGCGCCAGCTCTGGACCTGAGCTTTGCTCCAACAACTCACCCAAAGTCACCCGACACATCTCCTCGTCCCAAGCACGCTGCCAGTTTGGCTCTTCCGGCATATCGCTGTCGGGGCACCGAGACCGCCATAACCTCAAAGCCTCCTCTGCGAAAGGGATGTGTAACCCGTCACCATTGACTCCTAAAATAAGAGTGACGAGATCCACCACCCCAAGCGAGGAGGCCAAAAAAGCCGGCAGTTGCGTATCCCGTAGACGACGAATTCCCAACCCGCCATGTCTTACGGGCAGCGCAGCCTGAGTCCACTGGAAAGCAGACATCTCAATATTTAACACACTCTCTAGTAAGTCTTTGAGCGTGTCATCGTATCTCTGAGTCTCTAGTCGGCACAACCACACTGGATCAGTACGGAGAGTATATGTAATTCTAGGGATGGACAGGCAACTGCGTAAAATTGTAAGAGCAACGTGAGCAGACAGCCGTTTTAGGTGTTGTTTTGTATCTTCGACAGTACGACACCTGGAACGCCCTCCGGAAAAACAGGTGCACCCAAAAGTGTAAGATCCGCCTTGTCCAATATTTTTATACCTGGCATCGAAGCGTCAACCCGCGTCAGAACTTCCCGGGATAGATGCCCCGAACAAGGAAATAATTCGCACTTCTTCATTTTTCATTGCTCTACTTAAATAATATCTAGTAATTGTTAAATACTTGTATTTTGTATTTAAAGTTTTATTAAACTAAACTCTTCTTCAGTCTCATTTTAAATCACATATCAATCTTTGTATACTTAAAAATATAAAAAAAACAGACAAGTTATCAGTCTTCATTATCAGAAATAACTACAGTGTTTGCATTCAAAAAACATTAGATTACCTCTTACACATTTGGCATGAGCCCATAACTTACAAGTAATGCACTGAATCCATTGTTCACCAGAGACACTATCGGCGTAGGATTCAGTGCATTCTAAACAAATCGTGCTCTCGTCATCTGAATCCACAGCATCGTTATTTCCATCGACGGCGTCATCAGCAACATTCATCTCATTTACTTTATTCGTTCCTTTTCCTTTACCCGTCCTTTTCCCTTACCCTTTCCTTTTCCTTTGCCCTTCCATTTTCCTTTACCCTTACCTTTGCTTGTTTCTTTTCCTTTTTCTATTCTGTTTTTTGTATCTGTTCTTCTTTTCTTCAAAGTTTCTCTATTGTTTTTCATATCTATAAGATTTTGTTTTTCAGGGATGTCTGTATACAGGGTGTCCCAAAACTCGACGTCAACCCGAAGCCGGGTGAAAAGGCAACTCAAGCTGGTTGTCAGAAAAATATAAAAAACATCTAAGTTGTATGATTTCAAAATTATAGGCATTTTTTTAAAAATCGCAAAATTACACACCCTGTGACAGTCTTTTTACTCCTGTTGCCACAAATCTTTACTTTTTTCAATTATTTTTTTTGCTGTGTAACCCTGAATAATGCTTCTCTAAACTGTAATCAAAATTTTGAAACCAGCTGCATAAAAAATAGGACTTATTTCCTAGAAAAACTTTCAAAATAAAAAATTGCCTAGTTTTAACTGACTGTATTGAAAAAAAAATGTACTACGCGAGTTTGGCAAGTTATGTCAAAAGTTGGCGCATTTAGTAAAGATTCCAAAATGGTATAATACTTGGTAAATTGGAGCTGATAACATGGATAAAAAAAATTTCCTGTAAAACCCAGATTTTAACAAATTTTTCTTACTTGGTTAAAAATTATTCTAATGGGCGCAAGATTTTCCAAAGAGTCGTAAATTGTAGCTTGAGATGAATCAGGCATTCTAAGAAGTATAAGCGAGATAGGTATTGACGCTTAAGTGACTAAGACGGAAAGAGTCACCTTATCAAGTGCGAGCGAGATAGGTATGGACGCTAAAGTGACTGAAACGGAGAGAGTCATCTTACTAAGTGCGAACGAGACAGAGAGTGACGCTCCTTCGTTTACTGCACTTGTTTTCGTATTCGTTTGTGTTGATTTCGTACTAACTACTTTTGGCTTCGTTTATGGACTTGTGATTGCTTGTGATTTGGATCCGAACTGTTTATTTTCTCTCAACGACGACCTTTGCTTTCTCCTGGACTATCGTGTGACTAGTGCCAAGATGTCTGCGTATACCACTCGCGAATACGCTAATATGCACCTTATTTATGGTAAATGCAGGTGTAATGCCAGTGCTGCCGCCAAACTTTACCGTGAAAGGTACCCAAACGCTGCTCGTTACCCTGATCATCGAGTGTTTACGAATGTGCATCGTTTACTCTTCTCAGAGGGCCACCTCCCAAATCAAGAGCATGGTGGAGGAAGACCCGCCAACCCGATGGAAGACGAGGTGCTAGAAGCTGTCGAAGAAGACCCAAGCACTTCAGTTAGGGCTATTGAAATAACCACCGGAGTGCCCAAAAGTACAGCCCATCGTATTTTAAAAAGACATGAATTACACCCATACCACGTACAGCGAGTACAGACGTTACTACCCGGGGACTACCAAAATCGAGTAAATTTTTCCCGGACAATATTGGAGAGGTACAGGGATGACCCGCTTTTCTTAACGAAAATTTTATGGTCTGATGAATCGACATTCAAAAAGGACGGCTAAATGAACATGCATAACTTGCATGAATGGCATGTAGAAAACCCTCATCTAACGAGGCAGGATCGGTCCCAGTACCGATTCAAAGTAAACATGTGGACCGGAATTTTAAACGGTCAAATAATTGGTCCTTTTGAGTTGCCTGATGCGTTGAATGGCGAGGTCTACTTGGAATTTCTACAGAAACATCTACCAAGTTTACTAGAAGACGTGCCGTTTAACATTTACAGAGAAATGTGGTTCCAGCAAGATGGGTGCCCAGCACACTATGCTCGCTCCGTTCGACAATATCTCGATGAAGAGTTTCCCGGGAAATGGATCGGACGGTCTGGCCCAATCTCGTGGCCGGCCCGTTCACCGGACTTGAATCCATTAGACTTGTTTTACTGGGGAGCAGTCAAAGAAAAAGTGTGTTCAAAGCCAATTGAAAGTGAATTTGAACTACGGCAAAGAATAGCAGAAGCAGCTGAATTCGTAAATAATGGACGATTCGCTCGAAAGATAGCTCGATCATTTTTAAAGAGATGTCGGGCTTGTATTGCCGCCGAAGGAAGACATTTTGAACATTTGTTGTAGTAAAAATAGTTGTATTGGTACATTCATGAAAAATTTTAAAAATTATTGTAAAATTAATAAATAAACCTTAGTATTAAAAATTTTGTGTCAATTAAAATTTAAACTTTTACAAAAAAATGGTGCCTATTTCATACCACACACAAAGAGAACTAAACTAAATTTAGTGGACAATCTGTTTTTTCAGTCGGTTTATGATAGACAAGCACAAGTACAATTAAGTTAAATTTAATCAGTGTGTGCATTGGAATCGGCTCCAATGTAAAAAGCAATAAGTTTTGCCATTTTCACCAAGTAAGAAAAATTTGTTAAAAACTGGGTTTTACAGGAAAATTTTTTTTTTATCCATGTTATCAGCTACAATTTACCAAGTATTATACCATTTTGGAATCTTTACTAAATGCGCCAACTTTTGACATAACTTGCCAAACTCGCGTAGTACATTTTTTTTTCAATACAGTCAGTTGAAACTAGGCAATTTTTTATTTTGAAAGTTTTTCTAGAAAATAAGTCCTATTTTTTATGCAAGCTAGAGCAGCTGGTTTCAAAATTTTGATTACAGTTTAGAGAAGCATTATTCAGAGTTACACAGCAAAAAAAAAATGGAAAAAGTAAAGATTTGTGGCAACAGGAGTAAAAAGACTGTCACAGGGTGTGTAATTTTGCGATTTTTAAAAAAAAGCCTATAATTTTGAAATCATACAACTTAGATTTTTTTTATATTTTTCAACCAGCTTGACTTGCCTTTTCACCCGGCTCCGGGTTGACGTCGAGTTTTGGGACACCCTGTATATAGTACTTTTACGTTTCCGAGTATTTCTTCTATTATCTAAACGTGGCGCCGCTTTAGGAAATGGTCTTATTTCTTCAAGTACTGCAAATGAAGTTGAGGGCAAGAATATATTTATTAAGAATCGAATAAATAGATAATTTTAAAGATATTTTAAACTCAAAATGTTATTGAGGTTGGTTGACTAATTATTCAACCAGCCCCGAAATAAATTAGTCTACCAACCCCAAACGACATTTGAAGTTTCGATGGCATGGATAACCTACACACTGCCACCTAATAAAGAAATAACACATGAAATAATATCAATATGGACTCATAAAATACTCTGACTAATAGGCAAACGGTTAACATAAAATGTGTAGGTACCAAATCAAAAAACATGCAACACGAAAATATTACTTACATGATATGAAAACAAATCACGGGTTACTGCTCGAAAACGGTGTGTGCCGGCGACGCGGCGCTACCGACGACTGAGCGGGGGGCGGAGAGTGATGCGCGGCTGCGCTGGGATGACGCAATACTCAAATCGTTGGCGAGTTTTTGGCGGTTAGTCTACCTACCCCTATAGTCAACCATCCCCGGTCTCCTACCACAGTTAAAAAATTTCGCAGCAACGTCCATAATAGCTACGAAGCAGTCATTCTCTATATCGAGCTTGAAGCAAATTTTATTAGACCATACCTTGCTCTTATTTACTTGAACACACAAACTCACGCACGTATCCCAAAGGAGTAAGCGGAGACCAGGGTCTTCCACTTGCAACGAGATAAACACGGGAAAATTATTTTATGTATTAGCAAAGGGCAAGATAAAAAGTACCCGAAACCGACGTGCGTACATGCAACGACTAATGAATGTCGATGAAGCGAAAGTGATTTATTTGTCAGGATCGTGGCAGGAGGCAGTCCCTGGTCTCTGCCTACCCCTCTGTGATACAGGCGTGAGCTTATGTATGTATGTTGGTAAATGATTTTAATTACGCGTCCTCGAGAAGTAATTTCAAATGCGATTCTGAATCACACGAATTACATAAGTACCGAAGCCGCGGGCACATTAGGCTGCTTTCATTAACAACTCGTAGTAGCCTCAGATCCTATACTTCATTAAAGAAAGTCGTCCCAAAGTGGGTCGCAGCAACCTGCGCTTGAACTTGACTCCGACTGGTCGTCCTGTTATCGAATGTCGCCGAATACCGAGCTCTTTTATTGCCTCAAACCATGCAGGGGCTAGTCGAGGTATTCTCTTCCGGTTGGCGACACTTGGTGTTTGATTTACACCAGTTTCATTACTTTATTAAAATTTAAAAAATCAAATACCTAAAAAATAAGGGCCGAATTCTAAATATTTTGAACTGACAACAAAATCGTGTTCCGAACGCGATGGTGCTGTCAGTTCAAAATATGAAAAATAAACATGAGGACTTTTAGAATTCGGCCCTTCTAAATATACGAGTGTCATGATTTCCTTGAAATATATTTAACTTTATAGGAAAAACGTGTATTATCCCTTTTAGTACTAGTATGTACCTAATTAGAGAGTCATGAATCGTGGGGTGTGTAAACTTTCAAATAGGTTTGGGGGCACGGGTCTCTTCCCTGAGGAAGTTATAGGCCATAATCCACCACGGTGGCCAAGAGATTGTTGGCGGCTCGTAAGACTAGTGGCTGGTCTTACTGTCAGAAGTTTTCAAGCCCCTCTAAGAATTGGCTTGCCCCGTGGTGGGGTATGGCCTATACCTTCCTCAGCGAAGAGACCCGTGACCCTTGGTGGGGACATGGGTTGATGATGGTGATGATGATTTCTATACATATTTTGTTTCTTGTGTGCACTAAAGAATATTCTTATCTTATTGTACAGTAGAGGTAGTATTACTTGTAACTTGGTGTAAGTAAACAACACAATCGCTAAGCAGGTTAACAATGAATAAATCTAATGTCCACTTAGGTGATTACGCCTAAAGAAGGAGTATGCAGGCAGAGACATTAACTGGTTTGGAATCTTTTGTCGTCTTAAATGAGACAAGAACTCTGACTACTGCGGGGTCAAGACAAAATCTCTAGTTTTCCAGCTGTATTATACATCACACTGTAGGGTAAAGACGTTCTCCCAGAGAGAGAGAGAGAGAGAGAGAGAGAGAGAGAGAAAGAGAGAGAGAGTATGGGTTTAATCACCACGCATATCCGAAAGACATACCTACATTCCTCAAGAAGGAATGTCCCACGATTTCGCGAGATGGGAAGAGAATTACCCGTTTTCACTATTCGAGTGAAACTACTAAGCTAAGTGGCGGGTAGTGCCTTTGCGAATTCCTCCGGACTAGCAGAGCCACCTGTTAACTTGGTTAATTGCCGATTAGCATATTATTATCAAAGCGAGCGAAATTGCCCCCATAGGCCTAGCAAACGTGTTATGTTTAGTGGCTGACTAATCATGACATGAAAACAACAGGCGGCAGACCAGTCCAGAATACATCTCTTAGCTTCTTCTAGAGTGACGTCTTATTTGAACCAGAAAGTCATATAAAATACATGGCAAATATCAAGTAGTAGTACGTAGATTGTTTTGCCATTACCCCTTACCCCAGCCTCGTCACACCATCTCGGCACGCCATATTTTTATTAGCTACCTACATGTTGTTAAGTATGAGCATCTTTTTTTTATTTATTTATTTACTAGCTGTCCCGGCAAACGTTATGCCAAATAGGGGTATGAAAAATAGATAAGACCCTATTCTCAGACCCACCGAATATGCATATATAAAATTTCATCAAAATCGGTCAAGCCGTTTCGGAGGAGTATGGGCGCTAACACTATGACACGAGAATTTTATATATTAGACTAGGGGCCGAGCTCCCTGCGCGCTTCGCGCGCCAACCCCCAGCCGCTGCGAGCTTCGCTCTCCGCGGCGCTCGGCCTAGGGCCTCGCTAGACACTATTGGTTGGGATTCGACGCGTGGGAACACGTGTGGTCTCGGCCTTCGGCCTCGGCCTGGACGGAGCTCGGCCTTCGGCCTCGCAAGTTTGTCCCATTTTTTGTACTCAAATCAGTACTGAAAGTGGATTTTCAGCGAAAAATCTCCATAGAAAATTGGTCAACCTCAGTCATCGATATCTCAGCCGCCATCTTGAAATCTCGAAATGTCGGATTTTTCTGGTATACCTGGGTCCTTCGACAAGACGATGCCGTTGAGAGCATGTCTCCAGCATGCGCCCAGTTGGCTGCCGACTTTTTTGCGCAGAGGTCTAAAAATGGCCTATTTTCGGGAGTCTATAGCTCGGCCGCCATTTTGAATTTCGAACACACAAAATTTTTTTTTCAATCGGATCATACAAAGAACATTCTATCAAAATTTGGTTCAAATCGACCAATAAACAACAGAGATAGCATATTTGTATGAGAGAAGGCGTTCGAAATTCAAAAATCGGCTTCATAGGATGGCTGTAATATGCACCTTCCGAACACTTTTCTCATACAAATTTTTTCTCGAAAACGCACCGTTTCCGAGAAAACATGGATGAATCAATCAGTGAGATGGAAAAGTCGTTATTCAATATGAAAAGTATGAATTTCTTAAACTGTAATGACTCGATGGCCAATTTGAATGGTCCAGTGCCTTGGCAACATGACGACGGACCCAACAAAGCAGTAGTTTTGGCCTCTCGCCTCTATCGGTAGTACTAAAAAAGTGCGAATTTCTATAGAAATGTCGATTTTTGGCATAATTTTTTCAACTAATGTATGAATTAATCAAATTTTAATGGCTGTCTGGCCAATTCGAATGCTTCAATGCCTCGGCAGAATGACGACGGACCCAATTAAGCAGTAGTTCCGGCCTCTGGCCTCCATCGGTAGTACTAAAAAAGTGCGATTTTCTATAGAAACGTCGATTTTTGGCACAATTTTTTCAACTAATGTATGAATTAATCAAATTTTAATGGCTGTCTGGCCAATTTGAATGGTCCTGTGCCTCGGCAGCATAACGACGGACCCATCTGAGCAGTATTTTTGGCCTCTCGCCTCTATCGGTAGTACTGAAAAAGTGCGAATTTCTATAGAAATGTCGATTGTTGGCACAATTTTTTCAACTAATGTATGAATTAATCAAATTTTAATGGCTGTCTGGCCAATTCGAATACTTTAATGCCTCGGCAGAATGACGACGGACCTAACTAAGCAGTGGTTTCGGCCTCTGGCCTCCATCGGTAGTACTGAAAAAGTGCGATTTTCTATGGGAATGTTGTTTTTTGGCATAAATTTTTCAAGTAACGTAGGTATGAAATTTCAAACTGTAATGACTCGATGGCCAATTTGAATGGTCCAATGCCTCGGCAACATGACGACGGACCCAGCTAAACAGTAGTTATGGCCTCTGGCCGCCATCGATAGTACAAAAAAAGCCTAATTTCTATCGAAAACGTCGATGTTTAGTACAAATTCTATATATTTTCAGTACAAATCTTCATAGAAAATTTGTCAACTTCAGTCATCGATATCTCGGCTGCCATCTTGAAATCTCGAAATGTCAGACTTTTCTGGTATACCTGGCTCCTTCGACAACCCGATACCGTTGAGAGCATGTCTCCAGCATGCGCCCAGTTGGTTGCCGACTTTTTTGCGCAGAGGTCTAAAAAATGGCCTATTTTCGGGAGGCTATAGCTCAGCCGCCATTTTGAATTTCGAACAAAAATTTTTTTCCCGAATCGGAATGGCCAAAAAATATTCTTTCGAAATTTGATCCAAATCGGTCGGTAAATAACAAAGTTAGCCTATATGTATAAGAGAATGCGTTCGAAATTAAAAAATCGGCTTCATAGGATGGCTGTATATCGCACCTTCCCTACAACTTTTTCATACATTTTTTTTACGTAGCACCTACCGTTTCCGAGAAAACATAATTATAGATGATTAATCAGTCAGTCAGTCACTCAGTGAGTATACCGGATTGTAGCTTTATATAGGTATTAGTAATTAGATATATACATTAGATTAGATAAATTAAGATACATTAGAGAAGTTTAGCTTAAAAGTAAACACCGAATGGTCAGTTTTTTATCCTATGTCCTATTTAAGTATGTACTACTTATGACGTGTTTTACAATTGTTCAATAATCATAATTGCTAATTATACAACGCAATAGATTGGGCTGTAATGTTTTAAAATTTAAATAAATAATAATATATTTTTATAATAATTATTATTTGATTAGCATTAAGACATCTCTTGTCTACTCCCTTCTCCTACCAATTCTAGACTACGCAGATGTCTGTTACCTCGACATTTCCCAGGAGCACCTTAACAAACTCGATCGTTTGCAGAACACATGCATCAGATTCATCTATGGCTTGCGGAAATACGACCATGTGTCAGCTTTCCGCGCCAAGTTGAGATGGCTTCCCATTCGCGAACGGAGAAATGTTAGGATTCTTTGCACCCTGTACTCCGTCCTTTTCCATACGAATACACCTCAATATCTAAAGTCCCAATTTGCTTTATTGTCTGGCACTCACAGCAGACCGCTGCGATCTTCTCAGAATCTTCTCCTTAGCACCCCTTTTCACCAGTCTGGTTTTGTCTCAAACTCATTTTCTGTAACAGCTGTTCGTCTTTGGAACGCCCTTCCTGAATGTATTCGTAAAGCCCCCACTCAGAGTGTCTTCAAAGCCCTCGTCCGCAAACATTTCCTGGATCAGTGTTATCCCGTTTCCCATTGATCTTCTACCACGAGGAGGATATCAGCTGTGTACATGCAACATCCCTCACTGTATTTTTATTAACATGTATTTATTTTTCTCTTATTTATATGTATATATTTTTCTATTACAGGTTTTCAGTATGTTATATTATATTATACAGTGTGGCCCTGGATAAAGTGCAATCCCGAAAGGGGATGAAACTAGACCATGAATCATTGACTAGAAAAATATAAAAAAAAATTATAAAAAAATATTGTAGGATTTATTGGTATTTTAAGATTTTCATGTTTCATTAAGGACTCTATGTACAAAAGTATTGATTTCTTCCAAAATAATGGGTCTATTTCTTTGAAATAAGAAAAAACAGTATGCCTAATACCTGGCGATGACCATGAAATAATAAATAGTCCGCAAAAAAGTAACTATCTTGGGTAAAAAAAGGTATTTTTATGAAAAAAATGATTTTTTTTAGACGTTTATTTTAAAAAACTTCAAATTACTAAAAAAATGTGCCCTATAACTATGTAATTTTATAGCTTACTTTTATTCTTTACCATTTTAGCTTCCAAATAAAAAAAAAACAATGTTCTAACTAAAAAAATGGCTAGGTAGGAGTTATTTACATTTTAGTAGGTAATAAAAGTCAGACTTTAAAAATTATCCGTAATTTACAATTTTGCATTTTTATTTAATGCATTAAATGTTCAAAATGGCCTCCTCGATTTTGCAAGCACATTACTGCACGAATATTAATTTGGTTAGTGGCTCTGCGAATCATTCATTCCTGGATCATTTTTAATGTCATTTGCGCACTGAATTATTCGGTCGTGCAACTGTGCCTCGGTATTTATTGGCGTGCTGTATACTCTTTGCTTCATGACACCCCATAAAAAATAATCTAGGGGTGTCAGATCAGGTGAACGCGCTGGCCAGCCTACTGGCCCTCCTCGGCCAATCCACCGGTTCGGGTAATTTTCGTTCAAAAATCGCCGCACCTCCCGCCCATAATGTGCAGGACATCCATCCATTTGGAGATACATACGCCCACGCCGTCTCGTAGCCAGGGGAACATCTTCCATCAACATGGGTAAATTTTGTAGTAATTCTAAAAAACGTTCAGCATTTAGGGTTCTGGGTAAAATGACTGGACCAATTAAAATGTCGTCGATTAAGACTGCCCATACGTTTATTGAAAATTTTACTTGAAAAGTAGATGCCCGCTTCAATCGTGGATTTTCGTGAGACCACTGGTGCAAATTTCTGCAGTTTGTAATGCCGTCTCGGGTAAATGTCGCTTCGTTCATCCAAAAAATGCGTTTGGGAAAATTTGGGTCAGCTCTAATTTTTCTTAGAATCCACGTCGACATTACGCATCTTGGACGATTATCTACATTTTCGTGTAAATGTTGTACTCGTTGGTAATGGAAAGGATGCAATCCCTCCTTTTTCAAAATTCGCCAGACAGACGTCTTCGATATGCCATGACGCAACGCTAATCGTCTTATGCTTGTTGTAGGGTCAGCAAACAGATCGTTTAAAATGGCCTCTTCTATCGCATTGTCAATAACGACAGCTGGTTGCTCACGGCGATCTCGTGCCAAACCAAGTCCAATGTTGGAGAGCCTCCTATGAATCTCTTGAAAATTTCGAGCTGAGGGTATGAGTCTGCCCGGGAAAGCATTTATGTATGCAGTCCGAGCGACTGTTGTGCGACCATGTGACATGCCATAATAATAATGCATGTCGGCTATTTCTCGAAGTGAGAACTCTGTCAATCGCGGCATTTCGTCAACACTTAACAGCAGAACAGGAACAGTCCAAACGTAACGAACAGTAGAAAACGTAACAGTCAACAATGTAACAAAAACTTAATAACAAATCAACGAGAACACAATGCGAGAACGAGAACAGTAGTAGCAGCGGCGAGAATATCGGAGCGACTGTGTAAGTCCTGTTTCGAACCCCCTGCCTCCCCTCCCCTCGCCTTCCCTCTACCTCAGTGTAGAACAAAAGGACTGCGACTGCCGAAGTGCACAGAGTAGGACGGAAACAATGGAAAAAACGGTCTCTACCTGCACGGTAACACGATTAGGCTCCACTTTAAAAGTTCGTAGATAGCGTGTTTTTTTAGTTAGAACATTGTTTTTTTTTTATTTGGAAGCTAAAATGGTAAAGAATAAAAGTAAGCTATAAAATTACATAGTTATAGGGCACATTTTTTTAGTAATTTGAAGTTTTTTAAAATAAACGTCTAAAAAAAATCATTTTTTTCATAAAAATACATTTTTTTACCCAAGATAGTTACTTTTTTGCGGACTATTTATTATTTCATGGTCATCGCCAGGTATTAGGCACACTGTTTTTTTTTATTTCAAAGAAATAGACCCATTATTTTGGAAGAAATCAATACTTTTGTACATAGAGTCCTTAATGAAACATGAACATTTTAAAATACCAATAAATCCTACAATAATTTTTTATAATTTTTTTTTATATCTTTCTAGTCAATGATTCATGGTCTAGTTTCATCCCCTTTCGGGATTGCACTTTATCCAGGGACACACTGTATAGTATTGTATGGTATTGTATTGTATTGTATTAGATTATGTGTACTTTCATGTATTTATCTTATCTAAAATTACAGTATGCCTAACAGTTATTTTCATTCACCTCCTGCGGTTGACTGGTAGAAAATGCTTGTAGCATTAAGTCCGCCGCGTTGCCATTGTAATTTTTACTTATGTGCAATAAACGTATTATAATAATAATAATATTGATGATACTCGTAGAAAGGACCCAAAATCGGCGTGTGTGGCGAAAGGTCTGTCATGACACGTCTCTGCTTACCTCTCCGGGATACAGGCATAGTGTACTTACACTGTGTTTTTTTTTAACACAGGCACATACATTGCTTTTGGCCCCACACTAGGATACCCTTTGTCGTGGGAACCAGAAACAGCGACGTCACAAACATGTAAACATCCAAGATTTGGGTTTCTTTTTTTTGTCCCTAGCCGGGATTCGAACCCGGGACCTCTCGCATGGTAGGCAGATGCGCTAACCGATGCGCCACAGAGGTCGAAAATGATAGAAAGAGCAAAAATAGTAAATTCGCAGAAGTAGAATGATGATTGAGTACGTTTCGGAACCGTCCAAGCGTAAAGCGCACTTCCACTATGTTGCAATGACTTTCATGCATTCTCACGCGTCCATTTCTTCGAATGCACGCGAAATTCAGTCACATAAAGGTGGATCCCCACTTGAGTTTTTTGCTCGATCCGTTCCCTGCTTTCTTCGAAATTGATAAGCTTGCTCTTTGTTGTAGATATTTGTATAAAAAAACGTTCTTTCCGTATCGAAACAGAGACCAACTACTTTATTAAATGTTGGTTAGACTGCCTACCTTTCTGGGATACAGGCGTGAGCTTATGTATGTTTGTTCATAGTAAAATTGGCGGCCGTATTATTGAGTGCGCATAATTAGGCCGGTGATGGCCGGGGGACCGATGTGAGACAGCCTAACATGACAGGATTAAAGATAGCGGTGAAATGTTCCGTCTATAAGAGAATTATTCAAAATCTAAGATAAACCAGGCGGACCAGTTTAGATAGTTATCCGTGATACAGATTTGACAAACCCAATAAGTTATCTTCGAGCGAAAAGGAAAGGTAACATAACTGAAACTTGACTTTGACGTATTATGATGAGAGTTTCAAATCGTCTTACTACAAGTCGGGAAGTAAAGTTTTAGAGATAGTTCGATAAGTCGGTGCAATGTAAAGAGAAATGGGTGACATAGAAACAAAATATAAAGTAACGTTATTTTACGTTAATGTGTTGTTAAAAAACTAAACTAATATAAGTACCTAGGTACAATAAAAATCATTTTAGCAACTGTCTCCCCGACTACCACGTTTCAGGCTCGGTAGTTACTGTGCAAACATAAGTACATACTGTAATAATTATTTTCTATCAATAAATTTTATTTTATTTATTTATATTACCGGTACCGACATAATACAGGATTATTCTTAAAAAAAAAATGGTGCAATGTCAATAACCATCTGTCTACTGGGAACAGGGTTGGATTTCGTACTATAAATTATAGTATTTATACTCTATCCATAACTGAGGAGAGTACAACAAAATCCACTCCTAGGAAAAACGTCTGAATACAGGCGATATGGCGGAAAAACAAAAATACTATAATTTTGTACAAAATACTTGAAAATACTATCTTTTTTGATTTTTGTGCTCTCTTTTTCAACGTACCTAAATCCAACCCTGACTGGGAATAGGCGCTGTTATCGCTACATACTACAGTAGCGATAATGATTTCACTAATGTAATTTCAAAAAATTCTTCCTCAGTACAATTACTTGTCATTCTACCAGAGTAGCTTAAGTAATACGAGTATTTAAATTATTTTTTGGTAACGTTAATTAATTTCGGAAGAAATATATTGATTACAAAAAACGTTCACACATTTTCTGTTAATTCAGTTGTGTAATTTTCATTTGAAATCCATTTCGTATGGGTATCTTACACTAATATCGCATAAGGTCTGAACAAGTAAAAGAAAAAACTTTAAAACGGCTCTCCTGTAAAATTGTAAAAAGAACATTTGCGTCAATATTCTGCCAAACGAGCGATATTAAGATACTTTTAGTCTTAAGATCTTGAACTGTTACTCATGAGTAACAAGATCTTTCAAATGTTCTTTTTACAATTTTGCAACTCATGCTTCAGATTGGACGATTTTTCGTCACGACACTGAAATGGCCAATCAGAAGCATGAGTTACTCGGGTGGAGCACTCGGTCCGAGCGCACTAAGACCGCGAAAACGCGGGTTCCTAGGAGTTTTTAAAACGTTTTAATATCTAAAATTAAACTGAACGATTTGATGCTCGTAGGACATTCATTTATCATTGCATTACATTAGGAACTTAATGTCTACTTTTGATTTTGGATCGTACCTGATTTAAAAATATATTGTTAATATTCAGGAATAGTACCTACCTACCTGGCAAGGAGCAGGTATACTTACTACTCTTTGGGGAACGCCATTGGTTTTGTAAATGAAACATCCACGTAATATATAAACAGATATAATATATTGACAAAGTCAACTTACAAATATTAGGTACCGATCGTCTATTCATAACATAACAACGCTAATTACAAGCTAATGTAATATAATATAACATGTGAGACGCCCGCGTGACTCGCTCGTAGACGAGTTATAAATCAATTATTAAGCTTTCAAATGATCATGTTCCCAAATACCAATTAGAATGTTAGAATGTACATATGCGAGAACGCAATGTTGGCACGAACGTTATTCGGAAAATTTATTTAAACACATAACGCATTTATCGAGAAATATATATTGCCCGGAATTCAGTCAGTGTACAGCGGCCGGCAAACATGTTGAACAAAGAGCTGGTAAAAGGGAATTAGAAAATGCGGCGTGAAATGCAGAGGACTTATCAACCAAACTCTCGCCAGCGCTACCTTCGGTGCACCAATCGCTAAATTTAAAACTGCGCATTGTTCAAGATGTTTGCGGCATCTGTACTAGATTAAACAACAAACATATACATAATTATAATGCTTTTACTGTATTATTTTTTATGGCCAGATTCGGTGATACAAAAGCTTCGATGTTTACATGGAAACTATCAACGTACAATGGTTTTGACCATGCGCAGTAGTGGACAATGTTTATCTGACATTTAATTTACTTAGGGCTGGTTTGTAAATACTTAACTAACATGCTGTCACGCTCTTTTCTAAAGAAATTTGATGAGACAGCACTACTGTTAAGTAATTACTTCGAAATTCTCTATTCAGAAATTGGCCTTTAGATGTTTAAGTAATACCTAAAATCACTGACCGTGACTAGAGCAATTAGGAAAAAACTGGAATAAATAGTTTGAAAAGCAGAAAAATAAAAATATACAGATACAGCAATGCTGTGCAAGCTTATAATTTGTAATGGAATGCTTTGATCATAGGCTGAGTGGTACTCGTGAATTTACAATTGAAATTCGTATGACTTTACGAACTTCAAATTATATTTAATTCTTGCTTATTTTTTTCATTCGTCATGAAGTGCACTTTTATAGTCTTTTTTATGATTTTGTCAAAAAGTAAAAAGATAATTTTCTCTTTTATATTCTTAAATCTAACAATAATAATACTTTACTAACATGCTTTTAGAAAACAGTCCCCTAGTCATTAGTCGATTATGTTTTATATAATTTAAGGTATACACGTGGAAACGTTATAGTTAAGATTCCTATCTATTTAATGTGACATGTGTTTTGAGTTTTTGAGATGCTCACGGACTCACTTAAAAGCACCATAAAAATTGTCTAGGTACTGTAAAAAAAAGCACTCTACTGAATTTAAATATGTCCCAGGCACTACAGCATCTGAGTGGTCATTTTACCTGTCTGTGCCACTAGAAGATGCAGGGCGGTTTGTAAATTGTCTAACATTGATGTAAAAAAATCAGTTTGTCCGAAAGAATTTAAATTAGACATTCACCAAAAAACGTTGTTTGTTGAATTTGGGGTCAACTCCTATTAGTAAACAACAGAAATAGGAATGGAAATTGTGACCTGTGGGCATCTCGGTAGCATGTTTATTGTCGAGTTCTACTATTTGTTCCAATTTAAACACTATGATACTATTTATTGTATTGAAGACATTGGAGTAATTTTAACTTTTTGGTAGTGAGAGTCACGTTCTAATAATTTAATCAAATTGTGTAGGCCACTCTTTTCGTTTTTGTCAAATAGAATGTGTTGTGAAATTGTGTTCTGAAAAGTTTTAACAATTTTTGGAAGTGATTATGTTCGTGTAAAAGATAAGATTATGTCATAAAGAATATAAACCTTTATAGAAACCAAGTAGACATGGCACCTGACATTATTTGTAGAAAATTATTTTGAGGACTAGCCTTGTTTAATAAAAGCAATTTTCATAACTATGTCTGCACATAAAACATTTACAAAGTCACGTGCGTAAAAGCTACACACGGGAAATCACAAAGCGGTGCCGTCTGTATCAAAATAAAATAATTGTAACAAAAACATTTATTACAAAAAATATACAATAATATTAGTATGTATTTACAATACAATATTGCGGTTAAATTATTTCGTCAACTAATCACAGGCAAATACAAACTTACAACTAAAAGAAAGATTTCTTCAAAGAGAAACGAACAGCTTTTCCTCCATGTACCAATCTATAATTTATTTTAACAAAGTGTTGTTTGACCGCTTATACTTATCTCTCCAAATTACTGTCCAAAGAAAAAATCGATATTATTGTTTATGGTCATCGATATAACCGCCTGGCCACGGGGGAAATCGGCGGGGCGTCAACCCCGTGGCTTGCTACGTACATTTCTATGAGTTTGTCTTAGTCGCTAGTGCGAACGGCGGGGCGTCCACCCCGTGGCTTGCTACGTACATTTCTATGAGTTTGTTTCAGTTCATTTTTCGCGCGGGCGATTTCCCCCGTGGCCAGGCCGTAAAGAGGATATTAATGAAAAGTTTGATAGTTGCTTAGACAACAGAGCATCACAGAATGTTTAAAGAGAGGGTCAAAAGGGCCAAGCTGTTCGTTTTTATTTCCTGGTATGATCCAAATGTCTCAGCCACAAGCCGAACATGAGTTTTAAAATGTGCACTATCGACCTGTACATCTCGCCCTCCTTCACATTATTATTCTCATCCCAGTAGGACAGTTTCCTACCTCTGTCCCAACGGATAACTTTCTTCAAAAATATGGAAAAGACGCTACTAACATTTAATATCGGCGTGCCATCGCCTCCCTCTAGACATATCTGACAATCACAATTGCTACTTACTACTATATTGGAAGCTTCGGAAAACTCGTTTTCAATTTTGGCAACACCACTTGTTTCCACCGTCTTGTCGTCAGCGTTTGTCTGTGTTGGCACTATTCGCTCTTTGAATTCAGCACTGTCTCGGAAGGAGAAGTTTCTTTTCAACTTCAGAATGTTGAGAGATACGTTGCCGCTGTCAAAGTCTACGCCTTTGTAGCTATCTTTCAACAGCTTGAAGCCAATGTTGGGCAGACTCATCTTGGAGTCCAAGGAAGATCTTCGGATTGGCTTGACGTTTGTTAGCAACTGTAAATTCTCGCAACTGACATGTCTGTAAGTTTCTTTCATGAGGATCTCTTTCCTCAAATTCAATTCGGATTTCTTACTCTCGTGATATGACAAGTTCCTTACGAGACGTGGTCGTCTTACTACTATGTTACTAGAAAGTTTACGTTGATCCTCATATGTCTTTAATGGTTCCAACGTTATATCTCTGTAGAAAAGTTTTCTACTACCATCACCTCTATTTAAATTCTCTTTAGATTTCTCAACACTATCGATTGATGCCCCAGGACTATGATTGTTTGATTGACTCCCCGTGTTATCCTGACCTTCATCAACACGCTCCGCCGTCACATACGATCCAAAAACCACTCGATCACCATCCGAAGATTGCCGTCTACTTCTCATCCTAAGCGGAGAAGTTGGGACATCTTCCGTACTGTCATAACTCGTATAAACTAATCCGTAATCATCCGAATCAACCGTCCACGCAGAGCCTAGGCTCTCAGCCGAGAGTTGCGACCCTATATTCTGCAGGTACTTAAAAACGTCTTTACCGCCATCTAGGGACAAAGATCTCTGCAAGGGAACAACTGAGGTGTCGCTATCGCTCTCAATCTCCTCCACAATCCGGTCTTCACTGCCCAGCCAGTTCTTGACTTCCTGGTTATTCAAGTCTAGACTCAGCAGTTCGTGTCTCAGGCTGTTTGTGTCTGTTTTGTAGTCGGAATGGCGGCGGCGTTTGGCCGGCGCGACGGCGGCAGTTGCGTCGGGGTCGGAGTGCCTACGCGGGGGCGGTGGGGGCGCCACCGGCGGCGGCCATCTTGCGGAACGTGGACAGCGAGCCGCGGGGGAACGAGCCCACTGCGATGTCAGACTCTGTAAAGAGCTTGCGAAAACTGTCGGGGAGAACAAGGGCGGTGTTAGTTTCTTGTTATGTAATTTTACAGTTGACAGCAGGTGTCGTTGAAAGTAATGTAACAGGGTAGTTTCCAGGGTCAAAATAATTAAATTCTATTTAGTCCGTATTTTAGTTTTTTTTTAAATATTGGACACGTATTTTTTCTTTTTTCGATTAAACAAAAAATAACAAAGATATAGCCCATTAAAGTTACGTGTGACGTCACTCCGTGCTAAAAAATGCAGCAAGGCGTGACGTCACACGTAACTTTAATGGGCTATTACTTTGTAATTTTTGGTCTAATTTACAAATAAAAAAATACGTGTCCCTTATTTTTAAATGATCTAAAAGACGGACTAATTACAGTTTTTAGGGCAACTAGCCCATTATGCAATAGACAACAGGTAAACCTTTATATTTTAGTCATCCGTAAAGAAACCAAATTGAGTGCACGCTCGTAAAGGTTGACGTGCTATCGACTGTACAACCAGAGAATTTATTTCATGGAGCTTCATGTGCTGTCGACATGGTAGAGCCAACGACATATTGAATATTGGACATTTTCGTATCTGGAGAAGATACCAATCGATCGATTTTCGCTCGAATAGCGCGTGTTATAAGCATAAGGGAGTCGTAGCTGCCATTGACAGCACATAAGTAACCAGCCTATTCTTCTGGAACAGAGTGACGCTGTCATATTCGAGTTAGGACAACCTTCCCATTCATCACTTAAACTTCATCGAGACGAATAATTATAGTAGTCATAATTTCTCTATCAAACACATTAGGCTCTGTTTCACAAACATCAAAATTGAATAGAACATAAAAGGAAACGTTGTGAAAGTTAACGTTTACATACTCAGTATTGCAAAACAGCCCCTAATTTTACATTACATGAGGTTTATGAAAGCATCTAAATAACTGACTATTGTTACTTTTTCATGCTTCAATAGTTGCGTACAATAACGTCACGGATATGAAGAAACAATATCTATAACACTACCGTACGCAATACAAGATCCGTTAATTACAGAGGCCAGTTCTAAAAGCATTGTCGACGCCGCTGCAGGAAGGTGGTTATTTTCTAGTATGATATTTAGTCACGAAAATTATGAAGGCATATTGCCACTTTTCTTTTGCTATCTTCTTCTTATGCACTCTGCTGAATATAAAAGTGAAAACTCGCAAAAGCAACTCGCCCTGTGTCACTTCAGAATCCTTGATGTACGAATGGCTTAAAACTATCTTGGAACACTATTAACAAACTACATATTTTGAAAGTCTTTTAAATTTTTGAACTGCCAGTTAAGAAAAATATATCACAGGTGAGAAAATAATCGTGGTTATGAGCATTATAAAACTTTTTGAAATAAAACTTTCGTAAGCACAACACATTATAAACTTTTAGAAACTTTAAATTTTGTAAACCGACGACGCGAGCTCCGTCTCTGCTCACCACGATTAAGCTCTGCGAATCGGAGCGAAACCTGGTCGGACTCGTCCGATAAAACAACACCCGTAAGTAGATCCGGACAGTCGACAATTATTATTGGACTAAAAAAGTACGGGCCGATTGATAGTTTCATTTTTTTAATTAAAACTTTCGCAAGTACTAGACATGATTAACTTTATTTCGGATACACTTACTTGACTTTTTGTCGGAAGAGTCCAGCTTGATCGATTCCTCTCAACTAAGGATAAGAAGCTATCAGAAAATTAAATATACGAGCAGCTTAATTAAATCTAAAGAGTAAGAATCATTATCAAGAACAATTCCATATCGTCAGCTAAAGTCGCAAACCTCTTAACTCCGTTTTTTTTTTTCAAACTTTAAGAGATTTACTATAAAAGTATCCACAAATTTAATTTCTAATACCGCAAAAACTAATTTCTTTTTTAAATAGCCTTAAGAGGTTTGCTTTGCTTTAGCCGACGAAATGTCCCAGAATCATTCCCTCGGCATTAATCCGAGAGCGGTCAATCTGAACGCGTCACGAATGCCTCAATGCTTTTAGAAGCAGCCCCAGCAGACGGCGAAGTACCTTCTCTGGAGCACCGGTCAGTACCATGGGCCGAAAGAGACCCGCGGCGGCGGCGAGCGTCGGCCCCCATTTTTCATCGACAGCGCGAGGAACCTACCCGGACAGACACGACGTACATGGCGGTGGCAAACGTAAAATAAGGGGGGAGCTTGAGACATAAAGGTTGGGGAGGTTTACATAAATTACAGGGACGACTGAAAGTAGGGTAGGGTAAAATATGGGGGAAATAGAGGGCGTTAGGTAAAGGTAGGTTGTGACATAAAATATGGGGGAAGTTGAAGGTAGATAAAATAAGGGGTTAATCTAAGGTAGGTGACAAAAAAACATGGTGGAGGGAAAGGTAGGACGACATAAAATATGGAGCAGGTTTATGGTCAAACGATACAAAAAAATGGGAGAGGTTGAGTGTAGGGTGACAAGAAATATAAGGGAGGTTGAGGGTAAGGCGACATAAATCGGGGGCGGTTGGAGGTTGACATAAAAAAGTGTCATCATCAACCCATTATGTCCCCACCGAGGGGCACGGGTCTCTTCTCTGAGGAAGGAATTGGCCATACTCCACCACGGGGGCTTAGTCAGGATTGGTGGAGGCTTGTAAGACTAGTGGCTGGTCTTACTGTCAGAAAGGGGTAGGTTTACATAAAAAATTAAGTAGGTTGAGGATCGGGTGACATATAATATGAGGGAGATTGGAGGTAGACGGACATAAACCATGTTGGTTGAAGGTAGGTTGTGAAACCAAATATGGTAGAGGTTGAAGGTAGGATGACAAAAAATATGGAAGAAGTTCAGGCTAGGGTGACATAAAATATGGGGGAGGTTTAGTGTAGGGTGAGGTAAATTTGGGACAGGAGACGAGAGGTTCAGGGCATGGCGAAACAAAATATGAGAAAGTTCAGGGTCGTTTAAGGTAGGTTTACATAATACTCACGAAAATATAATGATAAAAGATTATTGTAGTGAATCTTGTATAAAATAAATCATTGTAGAATATTAATAAGAAGGGGTGACACAAAAAAATATCAAAGATAAAATAATTAAAATACATATTCACGTAAGAGGAAATGATCGTGCTTATAATGAGACACAAACGAGGTGCATTTGCATACATTTGTAGTTTATGTTTATTATGGTGATAGAATTGTATGTTTGGAATAGTAAGAACATAGATACATGGGAAGAGGGGTAAGCAAGCTCAGGAACGTCAGTGATACTCCGCATGCTATGCAGTGAGAGCATAGTGCTGTGTTACAATGCGCGTTGTATTTATGTATGTATGTTTGTTGATTTGTCTCTTTCGGCCCTGGTTGCATTTTCATACACACATTTATTACACCTAGAAATTTAGAAATTTTGAAGGAAATAAAATCACCAAAGTTATCCTCGTAAACATGAAACGAATATATGTCTCGTGTAATGATCATAACGTAAGAGATGTATACGCTTCATGTAATAGCGAAGAATTTGAAGTAAAAATCCCAAAAAAAAATTCTATACAATTTTATTGTATCGAAAAGGTAAATCAAAACCCAAACAAAATGTACCAGAACCAAAAATAATGTAAGTAAATAAACGATATGAACATAAACCAAAAGCAATCTTAAAACCCAGCAGGTCTAGCATAACTCGTAGACACAGTTAAGTACAATTTTAACATTAAGATTTAATAAGCGTAAAAACCACGCATATTTAAATTATGCACAAATCATACATAGAGACGTTCGTATGAAAAAATAGTATAAAGTAAAGCAGACAAAATGAATTTTAGCGTAACACAAAGCACGTACAACGATTCAAATAGAGGTGAAAGTCTCCCGGTTCATACGTCATGGTGAAAGAAGTTACATCAAGCTTAAAGGAGAGAAGAAATGTATATGTTGTGGTTTCGTCTTCTTATTTAATCGTATAATCCGTCACTTAAATACCAAACCCACGATGCCATTAATGCAAGCTCCATCACCGATATTGTTATCTTACCAAAACCAGTACAAATATTACATGATCTGGTATGTCAAGTAAATGTCAAGTCTGTATAGAGTCAAAAGGTTTTGCCAAGGGGTCCACTCTGGGGGTTCGGCAGAATCTTTTGCATGCAACAAAGGGGGATGCAACGAGTACTTAAGGCGCTACCTGATGTTAAATGACTAATAAATAATCGCGATTCATCATCATCATCAACCCATTATGTCCCGACTCCTCAGTCAAACGGCACGGGTCTCTTTCTTGAGGAAGGTACAGACCATACTCCACCACGGGAGCCAAGTCCGTATTGGTGGAGGCTTGTAAGGCTTGTGGGTGGTCTGTCAGAAGTTTTCAAGCCGCCCTAACGCCTCTGACTTGGCTTAACGACTGCCACCTATCGACGGCAGCGGGCACCAACTGCTTAACGTGCCTTGCGAAGCACGGAACCGCTCGGAAAAATATAACTATCGTTAGTCATAGACGGTCACCCATCTACGCACGGAACGCGCCCTTTTTTTGTTGCTTAATTTTCGCGATCGCTTTAAGATCACTCAGGCAGCTGGGCTACGAGCGATTAGATTTAATCACGAGTAGACCCGTTTAATATATAATTATTTATGTCACCGCTATTAATTAAAAAACACAGTCTTAGAAAAAGTTAAAGATCATAAATATCAGACAATTTTGCTAAAAACGGTAGTTTTTAGTAGAAATAGATTAAAGTTATAGACTGCAGTTTCTAAAAACAGCTGTCACAGTTAAGATATGATATCGCCACTTTTTGAAAAATCGTATTATGATTTAAACATCACGATTTTTTTTCTATTGGTGGCGATAATGTTAGCACCAGGTAGCCCATTAAGATTGCGTACATTTTAACTACTTGTAAACGTTAATGGATTATTCTATTCATCAAAACAAACAACTTTTATTTGAGAGAAACTCTGAAATATCGAAAATATCAGTTGTTTCATACATTCGCTTAAGCAATCATCATCATCATCATCATCATTCAGCGACAAGAAGTCCACTGCTGGACATAGGCCTCCTCCATGGATTTCTAAAAAGACCGGTCGGAAGCGGCTTGCATCCAGCGCTAAAGCAATGTAGTATCTTAATATAGTATGGAACAGCCGACATTTTTTCGATACGTCTTGATCTCGATCGATCCTACTTTGTTCCTACTTAGCTGGTCTCAGAATAAAAGTTGTTTGAATTGATGAGTAGAAAACCTCCATGGAGTTCCGCCACACCTTACCGAAACGTATATAAGTATATAATACGAGTTTACGAAACATTCTTATTTCTAACTTTCTAACGGCTGCTTTTTCATCTGGCATGCTGACAATCTAAAAATGTTTGGGATTGTAAAAAAAGTATACTTTTTACTAACGTGATCTGAGACTTAACTAGATAATAAAATTACGGGCTTTCTAATACTGTTTCGTATTTATATACACAATAAATTTTTGATAAAGAAAAATTGTTCCGAAAATTATTAATTTTATACCGATATTATTATTTTATTTACACCACCTAGTTTCGCTATTATAGAACAGCAAAACTATGCCCTAAATGTCCGGAATGAATTTTATTATCAAACGAAGTGTCAGGTTACATTTTAACTTTTTTTTACATTAACTAATAACATTAATTTGTGAACAAGACTAACAGCAGCCTTAAACGATTTACTGTAAAATGTTGTTTAATTAAATTAAATGATGTTTTAATTAAATTTGTACGCGTTTTAATGAGTACTTACAACTTCCTTATGCCGCTGTTCCGCTTCCAGGGTGCGTCGTCAGGCTCGCAGGGTAGGGGGCCTTGCACGGGGGCCTCTTCTTCTTCGGCCGCCAAGGAGGAGCCCAGGGACGGACTAGTGTCCGAGCCGCTACTGTAAGAGGATGAGATAGCATGGCGGTTAGGTTCCCATGCATATAATTTATTTATTAGCGAGATAAAACACAGCAATGTAACTCACAAGCCGAAGCGAACGCGATCTTAGTGGCGGTCGCGGCGGCGGTCATTAACTCTAGTTACGTATCAAAGGGGCGATTAGACCCGTTTACTATCTTGTTGTCTGATGTTCGAAAAATTTCAATCCGCTCCCATATTATACGTACAGTCGACAGCACATCATGGTATACACCCATGGACTCTGCTCCGTTGCATTACGGGCGACTTTGCAACTAAAATGGGAAGATTGACGTGCTGTCGACTGTACCTAACCCTTAAAGTTTCCAATAGGCTATTTGACAGTGTGAAAAAAACAGTATTATTTATACGTCTTCGTATAAAATTATGAGTCTTAAAACCGCTTTAAGTCATTGTAACTAAAAAATCAATTATTATTTGTAAAAAAAACAAGATAAAATTTGATAATTATGTATCTGCAGACATTGTATCGAAAACGGCCTGGATTGGCCGATTCTAGATGACGTCACATGTCAGTAAAAATGCCGTCTGTTATTCATTGGTTCTTACGTTCATTGGTTGATTTACTGGGAAGTGACGTCATAATTCCTGTGCGACGCCATATTTTTTTGGAAGAAATACACGAAAGAATCTAAAATTACCACTTTCCGAGGACTCCATGAACACCAACAAAAATATGAGATGGTTTTCAGAAATCGGTCAAATAGGATATTGTCCAACTGTCAAATCAGTATGAAATTTGACAGCTAGAAGATTGGAATAGCGCGGATAATAGGGCCTCAGAACTGAGTATCACCTTTCTGGCGGCTGTTCGGTAGTGAGGGCCAGAAGCTGCTCTTCAGCACGGCCCAGCTTGAGCTTGAGTTCATTGCGCTCGTGAAGAATTGCGCGCAGCTCGCGCACGCTGAAAGTAGGTCTAGAGGACTGGTCTTCGTCGTCGCCGATGTCGGGCGACCCGGCGCCACAGGTCACGCATTTCTGGAGACAAACAAATAAATAAAAATAAACATTTACAGTGGGCTGGCCATATTTCGCGAAGAACCGACAACCGCTGGGGTAAACGTGTTCTTGAGTGGAGACCACGACTCGGCAAACGTAGTGTAGGACGACCTCCAACCAGGTGGGATGACGAAAAACTGCAGGCAGATGCTGGATGCGGCAAGCTGAAGACAGGGCGCTATGGCGCTCATTAGTAGAGGGCTATGTCCAGCAGTGGACTAATATAGCCTGATGATTATGAAACATTTACAAACATGCACATACATTGCTTCTGGCCCCACACTAGGATACCTTGCGTCGTGGGAACCAGAAACAGCGACGTTACCTGGACCTGGAGATTTTTTTTTGTTTTCTCCCCAGTCGGGGATCGAACCCGGGACCTCTCTATAATAATAAGTTGTTTACTCTCATTAAGGGACTCCGTGACCCCGCTCCGTCGCTCATAGGCGATCTGAGTGATCTTAAGCGATCAAGAAGTTTAAGCAACATAGGGCGCGTTCATTTCATGGCTGGGTGACCGTCGATGACTAACGCCAATGGCATTTTTCAGAGCGGTTCCGTGCGTCGCAAGGCATCGACAGATGGCGATGGCGATGGAGATGATGATGAAGGGTCTCCGTGGGGGGAAGCACTAGTGTCAGCTATTTTGCAGATCTCCTAAACATGACCTGGGACTAGATAGCAATTTTATGGCAATTAATTTAAGTACTTTGTTGTCAAAGGACAACAAAGTACTTAAATTAACTGAAGAAATTATAAAACAAATAAATCTTTAAAATAATACGATCACAAAAAAAAAACGTGTGGATATTATCGCGAACAATTTTATTATGATAGCAACTTGTAGGGATTCCTTAAGCCCCAAATCCTTCGTGGGTAACGGTAGCCATTGTGTAACCCAGCCCAATTAAAGATGTAATGGAGTTGTTAATATTTGCTTCGCTTTTAATAACCATTGTAATTTATCTGTATTAAACGGATAGTTGGTGAATGAAACCAACACGAGTATTTTTTTGTCACCTTGTCGATGCTTTGTCATTTCTAGCAACACGCAGAATATTTCATAAAATATAAATACCTTTCTAAAAAGTACCCTTCCATTTCTTCTTAAGTTTAGAGTTTAGAAATTAGTTAGACGACCTCTGTAGCCCAGTGTTTAGCGCATCTGCCTACCATGCGAGAGGTCTCGGGTTCGAATCCCGGCTGAGAAGAAAAAAAAAAAAACAACTCGGCTACTTATCAATGTACTAGCTGGTGCCTGCGACTTCGTCAGCGCAGGATTAGTACTTCGAGTAGCTTATTATTGTCTTCACTGGGGTCCAATATCTTTAAAAATTATAACCCAGGTATTATCATGAGTTATGTTGTTGTAAAGTTTAATTAAAATCCATTCAGGAGCTTTGTAGTTGTACATCAAAACTACTGAATTACCGTAACAAACATTCAGACATACAAACTTTCGTGTTTATAATGTTAGTAAGGAAATTATGTGCATTTCTCTTCCTTCCTTCCTGAAAACGCATTGTATGCCACGACGAATGACGTCGCGATGCAAGAGGGTATGCACGCCGTCGCAGCTGCGTCTCAGTTCAGCTTCCGTAATGGATAGATAGATATAGATGTGTTCTTTTGTTGCTTTTATTACGCCGATTAAAATAAATGTCAAGCTACAGTGGCACACCACGCAGCGCATCACCCTCCCCCTCTTCGTCTCTTGTCCGTCGATCCGTTGAAACGTCGCACGCGACGACGCAACGGGTTAATGGGGCATGTCATAAAAAATATATGGGAAACGACGCTGCGTCGACGCTGCGACGACGCAACGCACTAATGGGGCCACGCCCTTATCTGTATGTTGTGAGCAATACCTTATTCTGTGCGTCAGTCTGCTGTAGCGCCGTGATGTCCCGCTGTTGTGACTGCACGATGGCCGTCAGTTCAGTGCGCTCCTCGCAAACCAGGCGGAGCTGAAAGTTTAAAACATATTTGCTTTGGTCCAGTTAAGATAAAAAAAAACATAGGTATTAATAGGACGAAACTAGTTGAACAAGAAACGGGCTGGATGCGAGTACCGTGCTCAGTGGCTTGCAATGGGAGAGGCCTATGTCCATCAGTGGACAATTACAGGCCGATGATGATGAACTAGTTTAGCAAAAAGGTTCCAAGCCCACAATATGGTCATTTTTTAGTTAAATATACAAAATTATCACTACGCGCTATATTTTAAGAATCAAAGACTTTCATAGCGATCCGATATGCAAAATATGCCGAGTATGTGCAAAGTTATGGCACGTGGTAGTCCAACCCCACACGTGTGGAGAACGTAAATCAGCTTAAAACTAAAAACTCAAATATCTCAAATCTCACTTTGTGCGAGGCGGAACCTTTTTGCTAAACTACGTCCAATTGTGGGTAGTATGGCGACGCCAGTCGCGCGTCGTTTTAAGCCTATGCGCACACTAGGCGACACGCGACAGCGACAGTTCGGCGACTAGACGCGACGACAGGCTACGGCCGTCAATTTTCATATATTTTGTTCGAATCTCCACTCTTGAATTCGAATCTACACTTGGCGTCAGAGTCGCGTAGTCGCGACGACTAGACGCCTGAAGCAAATGACAACAGCGCGTCTGACGCGGCGACAAGTCGCCCTGTTTGCGATGGCTCTGAATGTGAAAGTCACGACTTTGCTGTACATTAATTGTCAAACGAAAATGTCTTGACATATTAGCTGCACAAAATGCGTGACATGTGCCATCGTAATACCCCTGCTGGTGTACTATTTAATATAATCATCATCGACCCATTATGTCCCCACCGAGGGGATATAGGCCATACTCCACCACAGCGGCCAAGTCCGGATTGGTGGAGGCCTGTAAGACTAGTATTATTATAGTTATTATCTTAATAATGATATAAAATAATGATGAAAAAAAGCGGTGGTGGCGTAGTGGGGTTGACCCTTGCTTCTCGATCATGAGGGTCTTGGGTTCGAACCACGCATGTACTATGTATAATGACTTTTAGTTACGTACATTTGTTTGTACAGCAACACCATTCGCTGATAAACTGTGCCCGGATAACGGCGACAGGCTTGCCACTTGTCACGTTTGGGACCTAATAAACTCGGCAAAACGTGGGTCCAGTTCTAGAGACTGGTGCCTCTGCCTACCCCTTCGGGGATAACGGGCGTGAGTTTATTTATTTTTTATTTTTATTTTTATCTTAATAATCACAATAATAATCACTAAACATATATAATGATCTCATTTTATCTTGTCTTATAGGTACTAATAATAATAATACATAAGTTACTACAATAAGATTTAGGTAGAACGGACAATTGCAGAGAAATTTGCAAGACTTAAGTGCACTAAAATAAATAATGAAAGCCTTATAGCGGTAAATACAGCCTTAATGACAGAGATGAGCTAAAACGCAGCTGGCTTGTAATTTGTTTCGCTCTTGCGAGTCGTCAAATATAGTGTGTTTATTTTATTGTGGTGTATTTTAAGGTAAAAGGCCTTAGAGCGGCTTGAAAACTTCTGACAGTAAGACCAGCCATTAGTCTTACAAGCCTCCACCAATCCGGACTAGGCCCCCGTGCTGGAGTACGGCCTATACCGTCCTCAGGGAAGAGACCTGTGCCCCTCAGGGACATAATGGGTTGATGATTATGATGATTTTAAGGTGAAAACTTATTTCACATAAAACCAAAACCGGCTTGTGCGCATGCAGCGGCTAATGAATGCTTATGAAGGTTTGTTTGGATCTTGGGAAGTGGCAAAGTCTGGTCTCAGCCTACCCCTCCGCTATCCAGGCGTGATTGAGTGTATAATCCATTTATCTATACTTGGCATTTTTTTCAGACTTTAAACGACACTAATTCAGAAACCTTTAGCGGTAGAAAACTCAAAACAGTTTACAAATTTAGTGCTAGCTAGTACTAAATTTGCAATTGGTATCGAATTTTCTACAGCTAAAGGTTTTTAATTCAGAGTCGCGTAAAGTCAAAAATAAATGCCAAGTATAGATAAACGGATTATACAATACATGTATTTTTCTGGTTTTTATAACGATAAATTGTAATTTTTCTGTTTCCATCAGCATCTATAATGTGATTTGACTGGGGTCAGTGCGGCCAAGGTCTGGTTTTTTATACTCGGTCATTAACAGGCAAGAGTATAAAAACATAGTCTTTTATTACAACTTTTTTTTGTAAAACAACATGAATAGATTAATTTAGTTGTTCAAAAGAGTATAAACAGACTTCGGAATCAAAAGTTCAAATTGACAATATATTTGTTGGGAGATGTCGACTGATTCTACAATAAAATTCAATTCATTGTTTGTTCTACCACATGTTTTGTTTACAGTATTGTTTTATTACATCATGTTTACACAATATCTTATGGGCCATTGTAACACTTATTAATAAAAATCAAAAAATCAAAATCAAGAATTTATTTCAACGTAAAGAATTTACATTCTGCTTGTTGAATGTCCATGTACATACAGTTATGTAATGTTAGCCGCTGCCTTGGGGCCGTCTGTAGTGGAGAAAAAGGCAGCGAAAAAAAACTCCACTCTGACCATTGTATACGTAGAGTAGTTAAGGATTATTTTGTAGACGTATGTAAGATTATTTTCCAAGAGAGGGTCGGAGGAGGGGGAGCAGTTCCTAAATGAGACGATTTGCCGAACCCATTCTGCTTGTTTGAATGTAGTGACCCATCAACCGGGAGTCAGCGAAAGTGGATCCTGGAGTCACCTGATACGCCAATAATTAAGGGCGAATCTAAAAAAAAAACAGTCAATTGACCATTGAGAGTTGACCGTTACAACTGTTGCGACATTTAAAAAAAAATCTTTCGCCGTAAGTTTTATTTGTACGACAGTGTCAATTACCTCCCACGAATAAATGTATCGAGGCACAGAATGGAATGAACTGCTTCATTTACTAATTACACTAAACAGCTAATTAGGCACTTTACCCAAGTAACACACTAGATGTGCCGCGCGTGCAGATTCGAGTATTTATGAACCGGATTCTAATGCTTTTTCTGTGCCTACGTCACAGACTTAATAATGGAGTATGACTGCCATCGGTATGTCTCCGAATAGCTGTCATTCCTAGCCGATAATTTTCTGCAAATAATTTACATATTTAACTAGCTGCCCCGGCAAACTTCGCACCGCCAAAGTTTTAGTATTTTTTATAAATTTCTCAGCATTTAAACCTTCCCCTTTTTAGGCCATTTTTTAATTTTTTCCTCGTACTTCAAGAAATATTCTAAAAAAAGAATTAGCGAAATGGGCTCAGCTGTTCTCGATAACTGCGCTTAGCAACACATTCAGCGATTCATTTTTATATTAGAGCCACCGCAAACAGGGCGACTTGTCGCCGCGTCTAGTCGCCGCGTCAGATACGACGTTGTCATTTGTTTCTGGCGTCTTGTCGTCGCGACTCCGCGACTCTGACGCCAAGTGTGAGGAGATTCGAAGAAAATATATGAAAATTGACGGCCGTAGCCTGTCGTCGCGTCTAGTCGCCGAACTGTCGCTGTCGCGTGTCGCCCAGTGTGCGCATAGGCTTATAGAAGAAGATAAGGACTTGAAAGAAGAAAACTGTTCTGGCCATCCCTGGAACGTCTTAATGAGTTAGCAAGAAGTGTCGTGACGAAACAAACTTTTTCAAATACTGTTCGCATGTCAATGTTGGTTTGCCACATGTCGTGAATATTTTGAACGACTGTAATTATTTGCTATATTATTCATATAAATTAATTGCAATAATTTACGTAGTTCATAATGTCCAGTTGAGCATGGTAATGTTTTACGTGCCTTTAGGGCCCCCTGGGTTTCCATTCATCGTCTCGCAAAAATCTGTTGCGTACAACTTGGATTAAATAGAATTTATTATACAGTAACGCTGTAGTGATTTTTTGCTATCTCAAAGTTAGTAAAGAGCCTCAGTAAATGCATAGTTTTGAGAAGTAAAATAAATAAAAAGGGAGAGAAGCACCTCTTAATTTATTTTTACTTAAAGGCGATTATGTTACTTGTCAATTTATTTTATTTCTGTGATGTGTCGTGTTGGTATAATAAATGTTCTTCTATGTAAAAAATTGCAATCGATTATTGATGCTGCTAAACAATGTACCTATCTGATTGTCTTAATAATCTATGAACTGTAGTTCTAAAAAACTCAGCCCTGTATAGGTAGTACGACGACGCGAGCCGCGTGTCATAGCGTAAAAACTCGCGACTTTCCAGTACATTAACTGTCAAAATCTATCATTTTAGCACCACAAAACGCGTGACTCGCGTCATCATACTACCCATGCTGGTATTCTTTGTAGCAGAGCTTCTGTGTTCGAGCGCGTACCATAGACTATATACAAAAAATAGTTCCAGTTTCCACCACGGGCCAACAATGGCGCACACTCTAAGCCACCAAACAAAAACAATCCTTCTAATCAGGAGGTCACACTCACCTGGTTCTGCATTTGTTTCTGCTTACGGCGAAGCTCCCGTGAGACCTGCGCCAGCTTCTCCACTTGGCTCGTCAACTGTATGGAGTCAAGAATGGCCATTTTATCTCTTTGCGATGAGGAAAACACACAACGGTACAAGAGAAATTTGGAGTACGAAGCACGTGATTACGAACAATAAAAACTAGTAACTAAGGCGTGGGCACAGATACGGAATCTCCCGATAACAGTAGGTACTAGAGTGCGCGAGATATTTACGAAGGAAACTGTGATGTTGACGGCCGATTAGATTGTGGTAAAAACTAAGTGTGGTAGGTAGGTAACCTTGGAATTATGCTTGATTTTGCGAAAACATGTTTCAGTAAACGTTTTTGTACACTTGTGTAAGTTTTCTGCCATCGTAAAATGTGTCTTCTCAAAGACACGACGTGGTATCTTTTTCCATATTTACTTATTCTTTACATTTTAAAATTCCAGAAAGGCTTTGTGATCTATCCTTGCGGATTTGTTTGGGTCTAACAAAATCACCATTATCAGACTTATTACATTACATTACTCATCGATACGAACAATTTTTATTGAGAAGTAAATTTTGACAATCAACTCCCGTCAACGACGTTGAAAAACTTTGTCGAATTTTAACAGCTTTGCATGCACAGGCACTTCATGCAATCTCTTCCGCCTTAATTTGGATGGGCATATTGAAACTATAAGGGCCCTAACTTTTGGCCCCAAGATTTGAAACCGATGCGATTGTTGCGCGGCGCACACTCGCTGCGGCGATATCGCCACCATTGTCGCCGTCGACGCCTTTTGAGTCTTGACGCCACATCAAAGATACGTGTGTAACTAGACATAGCATCGTTTAGAGGTACATACTAACATAAACACATAAAAACAATACAAAAATACTTAATTTCTGAGTCTTCCGAAGTAACAAAAGCCATCAATATCTATCAATATCAGCAGCCAATATATTTTGCTACTATGTCCAAAACGGCGAGTACGCCGCTATTGCGCGGCACAATCTCATCGTTGGCGATTTCTTGAACTACTATTTTCTTAGGCAAATTATTTTTGTAAACAGAAACTCGTTGAACCCCATTCTTTTTTGGCAGTAATAACACAGACCGTTACAATACCTTCGCAAAAACGTAAGGTTAAATGACTAACGAAACAAATTGGATATACGACGACGCGATATCATATTCCAGACGCCGGAGCGACGAGCCGTGTGACTTGTCATTCTCTCCTATTATACGGGGAGAAATATGTTAGGAAGGAATAGCGACTTTGGGTGAAAGGACAGGTAGCGGACGTCCTTTTTTTTTCACGCTGGGGAAAAATGCTTTACGCATCTCCTCCCGTCGGGGGACGGAAGGAGTATGTGGGACTGCCCGGGAAAGTGGTTCCCGGTATACTAAACAACCCAGCGGCACTCCCTCTTTGCCTTGGTGACGGGGGTCTGGGAATCTGGCACTTCTTCCAGTCCCCCGCCGGCGATTGCCCGCCTAGACACGGCGGGCCCCTCGCGCCCGTCCCTTCACGGGACGTCCTAGGCTAACTTACTTCGATGAAATAGCACGAAGCAAATGGCACAATAAAACGTACCCGGAACAGGCGTGCATTCATTTTGACGACCTCTGTGGCGCAGCGGTTAGCGCAAGTGCCTACCGTGCGAGAGGTCCGGGTTAAGCCCAGGCTGGGGACAAAAAAAAATCCCCAGGTCTGATGTTTACATGTTTGTGGTGTCGCTGTTTTTTATTCCCATGACACAGGGTAACCTAGTATGTAAATGTTTATGCATGCAACGACTAATTGAAAGAGGTCTGTCAGGATCGTGGCAAGTACCAAAGCCTCGTATCTACCTACCCTCCGAATTGTGAGCGTATGCAATGTAGATAATATCTTATTATTTCGAAGACCGAATAGTTGAATGCTGATTGACCATTACAATTTAATAAAAAAAGGCGCCCGTAATGAAACAGACATATGAAACACTAGCGACCCGCTCCGGCTTCGCACGGGTGGCTAAAACGTTTCCGTGGAAATAGCTATAAATAGTTCCGTGGACAATTCCCGGGGAAGTAATTTTTTCACGCCTTTGGTTACATTATACGAGATTGCGTACGCAACCCTTTACTTTTTGAAAATCCAATTTAGCCTATGTTACTCAGGAAGAATGTAGCTTTCTAATGGTGAAAGAATTTTTAAAATCGGCAGAGTAGTTTCGGAGCCTATTCATTACAACATACACACAAACCATTCCAAACATATAGATCTTTACTCTTTATAATATTAGTACAGACATAGATATAGATACAGCTGAGGGTATCCTAGTTTGGGACAAGGTCAACTGATGTGTTGTATGGAAGTTATTAGGGTTATTATCAAGCATTTTAGGGCGACTCACGCTATCAATCAGCTGCTGTTTCTCCTGCAGCTGCAGTTCTTGGTGGCGCAGCGTGGAGCGCTGCTTCTCCGCCGTGGTGCTCAGTCGCGATAGCACTTCCTGGTCGTGCTCCCGTGCCGGCGAAGGCGGTGCACTCGTGCCTGGCGGGATAAGACAAGAATATTCAATAAATCCGGACTTGGCCCCCGTGGTGGAGTATGGCCTATACCTTCCTCAGGGAAGAGACCCGTGCCCCTTGGTGGGGACATAATGGGTTGATGATGATGATGATTCAAACATAGCAAATATATCGAGCGAATGTGAGTGGAAGGGACGCTAATGGACGGCCCAGGCGGACATACTTCGACTAAATCAGCAACGGGCAAGAGAAAAAGTACCCGAAACCGACGTACGTGCATGCAACGACTAATGAATGTCGATGAAGCGAAAATGATTTGTCAGGATCGTGGCAGGTGGCAGTCCCTGGTCTCTGCCTACCCCTCTGGTATACAGGCGTGAGCTTATGTATATTCTTTAATGTACCAGGAAAACACACACAAAACATTTACAAAGATACAGTACAAAAGTCAGACGGGTAGTCGGTGCAAATACGAACATTGATATAAATACTTATCATTATCATCATCATCAACCCATTATGTCCCCACCGAGGGGCACGAGTCTCTTCCCTGAGGAAGATATACGCCATACTCCACCACGTGGGACAAGTCCGGATTGGTGGAGAAATAGTAAATAATTGAATAGGAAATAATTTGGCGGATTGATTTAGATACTTATACCTTTTATTATCGATCCCTAGCTATATTCTATTTACTGAAGCGAACGACTAAAGGTAAACAAAGACACAGCATCTCTCAAACTTACATGTCTTACAACTTTGCTTGCATCGTATACCCACATTGGTTCAGGTAGGTACTGTTTAAGGAAAACAGACAGACAAACAAACAAGACAAGACAAACTCTAAAGAAAATAAAATAGCTTAAAGTCTGATTTTTAATTCCGTAGAATTCTGATAGTTATCAATTTTTGACATGTCACAGATTAGAAACCTTTTTTGGCCGGGCACATTTTTCAATTCCATTACGAGTGTGAACATCTGAGTCTACACATTTAATTTGTTAGTGAATGTATCCATTTTATAAAGTGTGGAGCTCCAAATTAAAAGAGAATTTAAGGCGAGTGACAATCCGCTGCTTGACTCTTTTCAAGTATGTCTTAAATGCTAAATATCTCTTCCATTAGACCCAAAAATATTTTAGTATATTTTTTGAGGACATAAAAGCAACAAAAACATTATTTTAAATCGTTGCTTTGCTAAACAGCCAAAAACGCGGTCCGCCATTTTCCGATCTATGGTTTGAAGTCCTAAAGATTTGTAAACAAAGTTTGACATTCAACATAGGTAGAGTTCGTGCCACGAAAGAAGTATGAGTGAATGAATTTTGGCTTTTATTGTTATGGCCTTAAGGATTTTACCGTGGGACTTGTTTGGTGAAACGATCTTTACCTAGTCCTAAAATCTGTTAGTGATCTGTGAGCATAGTGAAATAACAACAACGCATTCATGATTTCATCGAGTTTACATGCAAAATATATCAATTACCATTATTGCATTATTCGAGATTGCAAAAACACGTCAATAAAGACCGCCGGGAAGTCGCGGATTCGTGTGCCCAGTGAAATAAACATACGAAAAAACTTGGCTCAAACTTGCCAAGAGAGACCCCGATTCTTTATAGACTGAAACTTGGGTGTATTTATGTGAAGATCACTTTAATGTAAGTCCTGTAATATCAATGTACACAGAAACCGTTTTTAGCTGTAATAATGCTTGGTTTGATTTGGTTTGGTTTTGGCAAATTGGTACTATCAGCTACCACGAATCCAGCGTCCATGATTGCGCTTATCAATAAAATGATAAGACACTAACTGCACAAGAAGAGTTTTTGCAAAAACACTAAATCCCATCCAAATCACAATAGAACCTACGCACGCACGACTGACAGATGTTTGTTTACAACCAAAGGTGCTTTCAAGATGGCGGGTAGTGTTTTCACCGTTCCGATTTAAAAGCGAAAAATATTTTTTAATTTGCAAATTTTGCAGCCACCCTGCATATTTAAGTAGCAAAGTCAATATATTTCAGTTTCTTACGTTAGATACTACAGGAAATATCCATTTATCGCGTCAGATTTGATACGAATCAAGTAGCGTATTGTGTCCCTTTTCACCACACAAACAGTAAAAAAGTACAAGTAAAGAAAACATATTTTTATTAAAATATCTAATCATCATTAATACTAATATCACTACCTTCATGATCATCATCATCGCTGACATGAATTATTAAGAGATCTAACAGCGGCATACTTCACTTTTCTAAAAAGGTTTACGAAACCTTGAATTCGTAGGCAGTGATGCCAGCTAAAGAATAAAATAAAGTAATTAAAGTTAATTCGATATATTGTTCGTGATATTTAATTATTTTTTATTTTTGTATTAGGTCACTTGAGTAAGTAAATATTTAGATTAACCTTTTTGTAGGTAAAACATAAAAAATACGCAGCATTTTATTTTTTATTGCCATCAAATGGGTCAAATTTGTCCCTTTTTCGGTGGACAACTTTTTCAGTAGCAACACTTATGAAATGTCAGAATTCTACGGAATCAAAAATCAGAGTATAGAGAAGTTGCACTCGCATCAACAACGTCAATCGTGAGTAAATATGGCATCGGGGTGGCTATTTTACTTTTTTTTGCCTTATATTAAAAAAGAGGTTCGTAGTCAGCTCTCCATACTTCTTCCTGCACTTCGCGTAGCGCATTAGCATAAAATAATCGATTATAAACGGCCTCTAAACAAAAGTCAGTCATCTTTGCTAGTTGAACATATTTGGCAGCAGTAGGATCGCTTTTATTTGAGGACCACTGAAATTTTAGGTATTTTTTGGGGCATAGATCTCTTAAGCAAATGGTATTTTCATGATAAAATAAAATATTTAGTTAAATAAATACTATATACTATTTTATTGTAATAGCTGTTGGTTCACCATAGATCTCTAAATAAATAAATAAATAAACTGCGAGTGAGGGCTAAATCAGGTAATAACAGTGTTATTGTGTTTATTGCTTAATGGTATTTATTAGGCATGTGGTTTTCTATAACATTGCTAAATATTATGCAGTGTTATAAATGTGGCATATTGAAAAACCAAATTCTTGACATGTTGACACTTACTCGTTCGCTTCAATAAGTACAGTGTAGGCTAGGCGATGCCGACGAAAAGAGCAAAATAAATAATATATTTGCTAAAAGTCATCTTTCAATGAAAGTAGTGCGCTACAGCACCTATTGTAACACATAACTTTTTTCACTGGAGAAGCAAATCCTCGCTACATTTCCAAAAGTAGATAGACGACAACCGCCTTTGGAAACTAGGGCTATTCTCGTCTCTTCCATGGGCAGCAATACCATTGGGACGTGGGCTCGTAAAACCGGTGGGACGAAACATATTCTCTGCTAATGACAGCGCTAACCAGCGTATTCCAATTTGCCCTTTTTATCGCTGCCATAAACTGCTCTTTGGCGTGTCTACGTCATCGCCGGTCGTGTCCTACGTGCGCTATTGACATCAGAAATCAAGTAGTAAATCAGAAAATAAGTAACTTTCACACAATACAATCACTTGCCCTACTCCCAAACTAGGATACATAACAAACATAGAATAACTTGGACCATTTGTACAAATGTGAGGTTGTAGGAATCGAATTCACGATCTGGTAATCTGACGGAAACTGCTAAACCAACGAGGCAAGCCAAAGGCAAAATGGACCGTTTCTCTACGGGCCCTCGCCCACGGCGGCTTTTTGTAGCGCTGCCGTCGCGCGTTCCGTAAACGCGCGACGGCATCGCTACTAACGCGCGTAGGTCGCTTTTGCAACGCGCGACCGTAGCGCTGCTAACGCGCCACCGTCGCGCGGCCGTAGCGCTACAAAAAGCCGCCGTGGGCGAGGGCCCTTAGTATTACTCAGGCAGCCGGGGCTACGTGACGTCGCTGTCGTTGTCGGCGCTTCGGCTGCTTACGTAAAAGCAGCACCAAAGACAACGTGACTAATGTTGCCTCAACGGAGTCTATCTTGCAACTGTGGCGATTGGAAGCACGACGGTAGCGCGTTTGCATCGCGACAGAAGCGCTACGGCCGCGCGACGGTGGCGCGTTCGAAGCGCTACGGCCGCGCGAGGGTGGCGCGTTCGAAGCGCTACGGCCGCGCGACGGTGGCGCGTTCGCATCGCGACAGAAGCGTGGTTACGTGGGCGAGGGCACACAGCTAGCGACCGCATCGCGGCTGTAGCGCGGCGAACGCGCCACCGTCGCGCGGCCGTAGCGCTACAAAAAGCCGCCGTGGGCGAGGGCGCTACGATCCGGTGTCATTTGGGTAATTCTCAATTTGAAAATTTTAATGCACAATCAGGAGAACAATGATCAATAATATGCATTAAGTAAATACTAGTGGATTTTTTCCGAGCGGTTCCGTGCTTTGCAAGGCACGTTTAGTAATTGGTGCCGGCTGCCGTCGATAGATGGCAGTCGTTAAGCCAACTCAGAGGCCTTAGGGCGGCTTGAAAACTTCTGACAGTAAGACCAGCCACTAGTCTTACAAGCCTCCACGAATCCGGACTTGCCCCCCGTGGTGGAGTATGGCCTATATCTTCCTCAGGGAAGAGATCCGTGCCCCTCGGTGAGGACATAATGGGTTGATGTTGATGTTCAAATAAATACTACAAACACATGCACAAAATCCACCATTATGTTTCGTCAACAACACAGATAGGTACTATAATAGTTAAGGCACAGAAAAACAAAACCCTACCTAACCTAACAATCCTCCCTGGAAAACAACTGCATGCACCAAAGGTCCCCGCACGCTGACAGCATAACTTATTATTTGAAAAACGAAAAGTCACATCACAACCATATTTTGTTTTCCAAAATGGTTTCATTCCTCTTGAGAGAAATAATACCTTAGAGTTAACGGTTACTATTCACTAAGCGTGCAAACAGGTAGCAAATTATTGAAGTGAAGAAAATGTCCTAAAGGATCGTCAGCTTCCGTTTTTCGAAATGACAATTATCCATTTGCGTACACTATGTTTTATGTACGAGTAATATGAACAATAGTTTCACGATGCCCAAGGTCGTTGACGCGCTTTGTATGCAAACAACAGGAAAAGCTATACGCCGCCAATTATAATAAATGTGAAAGATTCTGTACATTGTTTGGATATTTCACAGTCAACCAAGCCAAAGCGGATGAATGGATTGGGTTCCCTGGAGTAGTCGCGTGGATTACAATGTAATCTTAATTTTGTTTGTTACGATTTTCTGTAAGGAAAAGCTACAATTTAAACATTTAAGTCTTTTGCCCAAAACGTTTTGGGCAAAGGTCACCTTTTGCTTACTTGAGTGTGCAAAGGCGTAAAGCTCACCCCCTACATATAAAGGTCAGTTTGTTTAGGTCAACGATACAGTCAACGACGATAAGAGGTGGTTTTTCCACCTTTTCATATGCCAATAGGTTAGCTGGAAGAAAATAGTATTTAGTGTTAAGCTCGCCCTTGTACAGAATTGTTTTTAGATGCAATAATGATTTATTCAGTTCAATATATAAACATAAACATTTACATACAGGCACATACATTGCTTCTGGCCCCATACTAGGATACCCTGTGTCCTGGGAACCAGAAACGGCGACGTCACAAACATGTAAACATCCAAGACCTGGGTTTCATTTTTTTTTTGTCCCCAGCCGGGATTCGAACCCGGGACCTCTGGCATGGTAGGCAGATGCGCTAACCGCTGCGCCACAGAGTTCGTCAAATAATAATTGATGGCCGTAACACTGTCTTGTCTATGTAATAAAATCTTATATAAATAAAATTCAAAGTCCTGACTGACTGATTCATTCACTCATCAACGCCCAGCCCAAGCCGTTGGACCTAGGAAGCTGAAATTTTGCACAGAGGGTCTATATATAATGTAGGCAAGGTACAAGTCCGGATTTTTTTAATTCAACCCCTAAGGGGGCGAATGTTGTCTAATTTTCTTGAAACTTAAAATAAATACTCTTCAACACAATTGATTGAACACGTGTTTCGCCGCTTTTCTAAATTTAACCCTTTAACCCTAAAGTCCGCGCGGACGAGGTCGCGGGCAAAAGCTAGTAAACAATAAACCACCTCGGTCTCCTAAAGACCTAAGATCCTTACCATCTGACGGGGCGTTGAGTGTCCGCCTCAGACGCTTGTTCTCGTCCTGGAGACGGGAGACGGCGGAGACCAGCTCCGCGGATTCATTGCGCCATTGCTCTTCGATCGCCTCGATTTCCTGCAGACAGTTGGGTGGATTAGAGGGTCATAAAGCTCAATGCGCGCATTTATCACAATAATACATAACATAACATTAACATACAGGGCACATACATTGCTTCTGGCCCCACACTAGGATACCCTGTGCCGTGGGACCCAGAAACAGCGACGTCACAAACATGTAAACATCGAATACCTGGGTTCTTTTTTTTTGTCCCCAGCCGGGATTCTAACCCGGGACCTCTCGCACGGTAGGCAGATCCGCTAATCACTGCGCCACAGAGGTCGCCAAAATATAAATATAGTCAAAATATAACATAAAAAAATAACATACACACAACAGAATCACTAACCAATTATATTACAATAATGAGAAAAAAATAAACTTATTAGATAAACAGTACACACGTAAGAAAATACAATAATAAAAATAATACTACATAAAAAACAGGATAAGAAAACCCGTGATCTTGGTTAGTTATTAAAAATGCGGCGCGTTAGTTATTAAAAATGGCAGCTGACTCAGCAATATGCCGGACGGGCAAGCCTTCAGCGCTGATATTCAGTCACAGGGTGCGGGATGGCATGTACCTAATTTATGAAAGTTTAGGGGACCGCTAGAAAGCAGTAACAGCTTAACGGATACCTATAGCAATGGACACGTTAACGGGAGGCCAAGGTTCGATTCCTAGTGCGGGCATGTACCCATGACTTTGTTTCCAGTAATGCACATTTGTGAAGTTATAGTAGCCATACCACTACCAGTAGCCATGCCATACCATGCTAGCGACGAAGAAAACATTGTGACGAAACCAAGTGTCTGAGCTATTCAATTCAATGCTCTTGAAATCGGAAATCCGCAGTGGGTACGCATGGTGAGTAAAAAGCCCTTACTTTCTCTCTGAGAGGCTTGTGCTCTATAGTGGGACGCATACAGGGTGGAATTTTGTAATGCCACCTGAAGGGGAAGTACCTACTCTTAATACTGTAGATAGAAAATTTTACCCAAAGAAAACATTCCTTTATTTTTGAAAAGAAAGAAAACAGCATTCAAAGATTTTTGAAAATTCCTTGCCGCACCCAGTAATCGAACTGACTAAAATCTGTGAAAGTTGCACCCTGTACTTTTATTGCAGCGATCGTTAGGGTCAATTATAAGGATGAAATCTCTCTAACAAACTTCATAAATTAAATGAAAGGAAAACAATGAAATCTTAAATTATCATATCATAAATCAAGCGAATTTTTAAAAATCTTTGAATGCAGTTTTCTTTCTTTTCAAAAATAAAGGAATGTTTTCTTTGAGTAAAATTTTCTATCTACAGTATTAAGAGTACTTCCCCTTCAGGTGGCATTACAAAATTCCACCCTGTATAGGCTGCTTGCACGGGACAGCTCACCTAATAGTAAGATTTGATGAAAGACGAAAGCAAAAATTCGAAAAAGAATCGCTCGTAGCCCGAGCCGCCAGAGTGATCTTAAACGATCACGAAGGTTAAGCGTTCAGTGCATGGATGGGTGACCGTCTATGACTAACGTTAGTGGCATTTTTCCGAGCGGTTCCGTGCTTTGGAAGGCACGTTAAGTAGTTGGTGCCGGTTGTCGTCGATAGATGGCAGTCGTTAAGCCAAGTCAGAGGCCTTAGGGCGGCTTGAAAACTTCTGACAGTAAGACCAGCCACTAGTCTTACAAGCCTCCACCAATCCTGACTTGGCCCCGTGGTGACCTATGCCTTCCTCAGGGAAGAGACCTGTGCTCCTCGGTGAGGACATCTGGGTTGATGATGATGAAAGAAAATACATTTATTCAACAATATTCCAAATCATAACGCCACTTTCGCGACAATGAAATCGGGCTCATTCTCCACGGTAAGACAAAAAGCATTTTGTAGCGAATTTTTTGATGACTACTGAGTGCATTTTCTTTGATAACACCAAGGTAATTCCTGCACGAAACGATAACACAGCAAATGCCGGTCAAGGCCCAGTCATTGCCGCACATAATTACTAGGTTATTTATTGTCGCATTATCGAGAAGAATGTACGATATTGTTTTGAATCTGCGGGAAGTGTTATTTTTCAATGAACAAAACATGCGTCGAAGTTGAGACCTTGCTTTATCTGTTTGAATTAAAACAATTATTTCTACAACAGTTGAAAACACGGTTATTTAGTGCTGTAACCACGGCGCTTGCGTGAATCTTTATCTACTAGCACAATAACTATTCGTCTGATTTGACTCTACATAATCACTTCAAACATTGACCCTAAAACCTGACTTTTTTACCCTTTTAACTGACTACATAAACCACCTAAAAACCACCAACAGAATTATGATGGCATTTTCGGTATAACCCATTTTTATGTATGTTTATTCGATACAATACGGTGTTATTCATAAAAACACTATTTGTCTACAACACTCCTCAAATGCAGATGAAGACTGGAGAAGAATTTCCCTCTACCACAGAAATACTTTTTCTGTTTTTGAGAAGTGTTTTAAGTAATCATGTTTTTACAAATCAGACTTAAATCTGCGCACGTAGCTTTTAAGGCCTATCCAACTACAAATTTGTGTTATAGTTCGTCAACTATAATACATCAGCATTAGTGGCCAACTTGCTATGCCTCCTCCAGACTACTCGCGAAGTTCCTCGACAAATTACTCGGGAAAGCTGACCGAAGTATGTAGCTACACACTCGAGTTAGGACGAAGTAAGACGAAGTGCCTCTCCACACCTACAGTATTCGCCTAACCTCGGTCAACTTCGCGAGTAGTGTGGAGGCCACATTAGACTGAACTATGATTCCCTGCGGCGGATGGATGAGATGGCCGAATAAATGAACAAATGTGAGCTCATGAATTTAAACAATACATAAACTTAACGAAGGTCGGCCCAGGCAAATATTATGCAGAAATAAACTACCGATCCCTACTAACTATAATCTTGCTGAATAAACCGACCGCGTTGGTCCGTCACGCACGCTAAGGAAATCGTACATCCAATTATCGAATTGAGAATAATAAAGTGCTTTAGTGGATCTGTTTTAAAGATTACAGCTTGTTCATTCATTAAACGTCATACCCAGATTTGCAATCTAGAACTGAACAAGATCTTCGCAATAACAGTTTGGACTCTTTCTGAAGCCTAACTTCGCGCACTAAATCCCGAATAGGACATGGCGCGTAATTAGACGTTCGTGCATCATTGTCCTGATCTATTGGCTCAAGTATGTTTCCGCGTTCCTGTCCGATCTATAAGGAACAAACGTGTTTTCTCGCAGAGAGTCTCTAGAACCAATGCTGGTAAAAGAGCTCCTCTCAACAGAATGTGCGATAGTTACAACATAGCATTTACAGAACTTGATTTGTTTTATAAGTCAAAGCAGTGCTGCAAGCAAATGTTCTCAAGAATTCTATTAAATTCATGAGCTGTATTGATTTCTTGGTTAGTTAATGTTATTTTTTGTTTTAATTTTAATGCATACATACATACATACATAAGCTCACGCCTGTATCCCAGAGGGGTAGGCAGAGACCAGGGACTGCCACCTGCCACGATCCTGACAAACCACTTTCGCTTCATCGACATTCATTAGTCGTTGCATGCACGCACGCCGGTTTCGGGTACTTTTTATCTTGCCCTTTGCTAATACATCCCCTATTTGGTCGAAGTATGTTCGCCTGGGGCGTCCCTTACCGGCCCTTCCACTCACATTCGCAAAAAATAATAATAATTTTAATGCAAAAAATAATAATAATTGTATGTAAGTATGTATATGCACATTTACCTAAGTCTCTTTCCGAAACAGCTGCTTCATGTATTTATTTGTTTATCTTATTCTTAGTTCCTAACTATAACGTATAATGCGCCTTATTATTAATGTGATTACTGATTACCTATCTGTGGGAGTTGGCAAAATGTACTGTGTTAACTTTAATATTCTTTACGTAATAAGTTTGTCACTTCTGTTTTTTCTCCTTGAATAAATAAATAAATCACAGTGGGGTCACCGCCCGCCAGACCGCGAGGTATGGGGTGATGGGGAAAAGGCCAATACCCTACAGTGGTCACAGGTGTCTAATGATGATGATGATGATGATGATGATTTTGAAACCGCCAACGACGCGTTCATGCAATTGTCATTGTTCTACAATGCAAATAATAATATCCCTGATACTTCTGTAAGTGCAATGGCGCACCAGACAGTGTCAAGCCTACTTGTGATTCTAAAATAAATATAAGCAACGTATCGTTTTCAATGCAAACAATTGGTTTTATTTTACTTCCTCAACGACAATATTTGCGTATGAGAAACTAATTGTTCTATGTAATGTAGAACGAACAACTTCAACACAGACAGAATAATTATTTTGATGAATTTGTTAGTTCTCCAAAGCCCATAAAACACCTAGTTCATCGAACCCCTACACTGCACGTGGCCAAACACGCACTTGGCCGGGTTTTATCATGGCCGGGCTCATTTGGCCACACGTATCGCGTATTTGGCAAATATTTACCATCCATTGTCGGATTTTCTGAACAATATTTAGCACTGTTAAAACCTGCACTGTATTGCGAATCGTGGCCAATACGCGAACACAATAGTACTACTAATAGTAGTAACTCCACTTGGAGGAGACCTTTTTTAAAACCTGCACTGTATAGCGAATCGTGGCCAATACGCGAATACAATAGTACTACTAATAGTAGTAACTCCACTTGGAGGTCTCCCCCATTAGTCCCGCTATAATTTAGTAATCAATCATAGAGCTGGCAAGTGTACTACCCTACATCTGCCAAAGCCTCGTTTATAGGAACCATTTTACCCCAAACTACCACAATTTTATTAATATATTCCTCGTGTAACAGTAAACGAGGAATACATTGACTAAATTGTGAGAACACATACTTTTTACAAGTATTGTCCAGATTTACCCAATATGATTTTATATGTACTAAATGGTTACTACCTACCTAGATACAGACTAATTAAGCTGATACCAAGTTCATAAAATCAATTATATCACTCTATGTACCTACATAATGGCTAAGGCATGCCTTACCCAATCGTTATCTAATGACAAACAAATAATATATTTAGTAACAAATAAAGAGAAACAAGTAGAGAGGTAATTAGATAGAGTATAAATAAAATAGCGAAGGGCAAGATAAAAAGTACGCGAAACGGGCGTGCGTCTATGAAACGACCAATTAATATCGAGCAAGCGAAATAGAGAATCGCTCGTAGCCTGGGCTGCCTGAGTGATCCTTAACGATCACTACGGTTAAGCAACATACGGCGCGTTCAGTCCATGGATGGGTCACCGTCTATGACTAACGCTAGTGGCATTTTTCTGAGCGGCTCCGTGCTATCAAGGCAAGTTAAGCAGTTGGTGCCGGCTGCCGTCGATAGATGGCAGTCGTTAAGCCAAGTCAGAGGCCTTAGGGCGGCTTGAAAACTTCTGACAGTAAGACCATTAGTCTTACAAGCCTCCACCAATCCGGACTTGGCCCCCGTGGTGGAGTATGGCCTCTACCTTCCTCAGGGAAGAGACCCGTGCCCCTCGGTGGGGACATAATTTGTTGATGATGATGATAATACTTTGAAATAATATATGAATGAATGAATGAATATTGTTTTCGTTTTTCTTCATACACATTCTTAGGCAATACTAAAATGTCTGTGACTCATTACATCGATGATCATACTAACTAGCCAGGCTTGAATATTATGGACCAACAAACTAGATAATGACTGGATGAACAAATTGAACTTGAAAGTAACTGGTGATGATAATGAGAAGTGAAAGTTTCACTGAGATCTTTTGTCTGGCCGCCATGTGCAATTTAGCTTTGGAAAGCTAAAAATAAACAATCTGCTGCATGAAATCCAATTTTCATTGATTACTATGGCCTGATCGAAATTGGGCAATATTGCATACATTATGAGTCGTTTCCTTAAGAAAGTTGGTTAATAATACATAATAGTATGGCCCTTGTGGTGGAGTATGGCCTATACCTTCCTTAGGTAAGAGACCCGTGCCTCTCAAAGGGGACATAAATGAGTTGAAGATGAATACATTATAGTAATTATAAGGAAACTGTACAATATATGTAATAGTCGATAAATAATGACACCATCTGTCCAAAAGTGGATTGGTTAATAATAACATAATAAACTCACACCTGTGTCTCAAAGGGGTACTGACCACTTGCCAAAATCCTAATAATGTAAAACTTATTAAATGTAAATATGTATTATTTATGTAAAACGAAATTGAACAATTGAATCCCCTTGACCCTTTAGAGATGAAAAAATAAACTTACACAAGTAATAGCTTGACTCACAATTCATAAGAAATAATCAAATACATTTAGTGACAACAGACTCAGCAATTTGTCACACCTATGCTAAATGATTCACCACAATTAACCCACAATATTTTCTGCTGTAATTACCACTACATCTACTGGTAACTGATTGCACTATTATGTTTTATACATATACTACTATTTTGTGCAGAAAGGACATGTAGTTTCTTATCTGGTGATACTTGTGTGAAGAATAATACCACCCAATACCTGTGCTAAAATTAGTGTGATGGCAGTTCCCGATTGTTGGATTGGATTTAACTTTTATCGGGACCTTATGCTCCCCTATCTGGTTTCTTGTATACTATCAATCTCTATTAGTTGTTTTTCTTTTTTGTATTTGACAGTGAGTTAGTGTATGTGAAACCAGGAGAACTTTTGAACTATAGCTTGTGGCCTACTCTCAATGTTATTCTGTTTGAATTAGCTCCAAAAATAAGTAACAACTATGTTCAGTACAGTGGTGATTATCCCATCAATCCCTAAACCGAACTGGCTACGAATCTTGCTCCCCGCTTTTTTTAAAATTACTGTAAATATGGTTTGATAGTAAATAGGTTAATAAATATAGTTTGATTACCTGAATAACCAGGTGTTCCGAACACCCATGTCCCCCAAATATTTTGGATCACCAACATTCTACTGTAAATGTTATTGGAAAGTGAAGACGTTTTTTCTAACTTTGCAAATGCAAGTGACTGAAGTAGAAAAATTGTATTACTGGAGGAAAATTGGATGAAACATATTTTATGTTGATAAAAAGATAAGTAGATAAAGTATTTGCCTAAATTGTTGATATAATTCTGGCTTTACTCTACATTTAAGTACCTATTTTAGTCGTAAATAATAGAGTCTGAACACACTTGTCTAGTTTGTTTACATTATCCAATGTGACTAATTTCAAGATGTTAAAAATATGTAGTATAATGTTGACTATGACATAAGTAAATGATATCTTTTCCCAGGACTTTGAGCCTAGGTTTTCGGTTTTAGGTCCTAATAATTACAATATAAATGCTAAGTGACTTATATGGTTTTTTTCCTTTATTGAGTGAGTAGCTAACTTTCAGGGGCTTCCATAACCATGGCAGTCACTCTGGTTCAATATAAAAACTAATGATGACTCATGAGTCCCAAGTATTAAAACTATTAACATGTGAAATGTGGAATTTTCAGAACTCATGGCAGCAATCAAGAACTGAATTCAATGAGGACTGCAGGTACCTTGTGACGTCACATAGCGCGTGAAAATGAGAGAAACAGATTGCACGATAAAAAAAGACTGAAGCAGTGCGGTGGTGTCAATGCCGCGCCACAGTTCGCCGCCCGACGGCGGTAGCACTGATGCAACCATTTGCAGCAGTTTGCACCCAACGTACTTACATGTCGAAATACGACTAAGGTTTCATGCGCCTTATGCACGCATTATCCTAGAACCAATATTTAACTAGCAGTGACCTTAGATCTACCTTTTCGAAGCGTTGTCTGTATTCTGCCTTCTCGATCTTGTCATTCTCCAATTGTGATATTTTCGATGTCAGCTCTTGCAAAGCCTGGTTCTCCTTCTCTGTTCGCACGGCGAGGTTCTCCAGCAGCTCCAAAGCATTGATAACCTTTGGAAGGAGCGCTGTGACGGCGTCGGCTCCGTATTTCTCGATTATTATCTCGCATTCCTTCCCGATGTCCGAAGCCAAGTCGTAGACGTCGACCACCGTCACTTCGTCGTCGTAATCGGGCATCTTTACGGTCAACTGCCTTCGGTACGACATTAGTAATAATTTACTCCACTTCACTACACATAAATAAAAAAGAAATGCACGGTTTTGATTACGGAAATCTGACCACCTTTCGCAAATGGTAGGCCATCTTTCAAAAAACACAACACGCACGCACACAGACGACTTGTGAAATGAAATGTCAAATAAAATTAGCTAGTGATGGGATAGCCCAACGTCATGCAGTCTAAGGCATTTCAAAAACGAACGGATACCGTTATTAACGGTGAAAATAACGCGCAGCCAAAAACAAGCTTTATATTAGTTTTCTAGTCGGAAACGGAAATAAGTTAGGGTTAAATCTAATACATGTAATAAAAATCTCGTGTCATCGTGCTTGTTATCGAACTTTTATTTGTATATATTTCGTAAGTCGTAGACTAATTAAAATGGTAAAACAAGTTTGTCGCGTCAGTTAGTTATTTTATATAAATCTGAATAAAATAAATAATCCTTGTGCTCTACGACATCGTGTGATATTATTACATCTATTCGATTCGATTTTGTATTTTAATAGCGCCATCTTACATTAAATAGCAGAATTAGGTCGAGTGAACACGGTCTACTAGATGCACGATTTCCAAGTTTCAGAAGAACAAGTTAAGTGTGGTTAATTGTGTAATTGTGTAATTGAATAAGGTTTTTGTTTTTGTAAAATAAATAACACACACACAAAAACTTAGAATAATACGCTGAGTTGAGAGAAGCTAAAAATGTTCTTGTAGGTGTACGCTAGGCCTATTGAGTTCAGATGAGAAATTTGTTGTTTTTAGGAGCCAGACGACTTTTTTTAACGAATATGGATGAAGATTTTCTGATTGTGATTGGATGGTCGTGTACGTGTTATGAAGAAGAAAATAGGTACTTAGCGAGTTGGATTTGAAAAGCCTTTTTTCCGATCGCACAGCTACCATGCTACATTCTGAGAAAACCCTACTGTTTGTAGTTGTATATCCTTATGTGTATGTATGAATTTACTGCTCGGAATTCCGAAACGATATTTTGAATCGAATTCTGAAACGCTATTCAAATGTATAAAAAGAGATTCGTGGAGCAATTTTGTTAAAGCATCAACGTTTTTGTAAAATTTTTGTTAAAGCAGCAAGCAGATAACTTATCATCTAACTTCTGATTAGTTCTTAGATAAAGAAATTTCATTAAGACCAAGGAGAATATACCTATGTAATCTCCTTTTTATGTACCTACATTAAAGTGTTATCTATCATCTAGCTACTTATCTATCTATAAATTCTGCGAATAATTAATTTCAATTTTTTAAGCAATAAAGGATTAATGCCTAATAATAATACTTAATAAATTAGTTAGGTACATAATTTCTTTTTATATGAGAACTTGTCTTACACTACAAATACTGGAAATACAAATCTGAAAAGCATACATTTTTAATCACACTAATAATATAAAGGCGACAGTTTATGAGTGTGTGAGTGTGTATGTTTGTTATTTCTTCAGTACCTACTACGTCTAAACGCCTGGAACGATTTTAGTAAAATTTCGTCCATAGTTAGCTGACACCCTGGATTAACACATAAGCTAGATACGTTTCACTGCGGGAAACTATCTTACTCCTATGGGAAAATCGATGAAAATGAATTCGCGGATAATGTATAAGGAACTTTGTACATAAAAAAAACTCACGCCCCCGTTATCCCCGAGGGGGTAGGCAGAGGCACCAATCACAGAACTGGACCCTTGTACATAACTTTTTCAAAAAATGGTTTACTGTTAATACACAATTTATTTTCCCCAATAAGCCGCGGGGCACATCTAGTTCAATCATAAAAAAAGTTTTTGAAGTTGGGAAAAACTACGGAGTTCGGAACCTCCAGTGGGCGAGCCCGACTCGCTCTTGTCCGGTTTTTTTATTGTGGTAATAAGCTCTGGTTGTCTAATTTAGTATCAGAAAATGACACAATCAATATCGGTGAAGGCGCTGGGTGATGCCCCTCTACTACAACTCTGTTGTGCAGTATTCCTGACAGTAGGTACTAGGTAGGTACTTGTAGGTATAAAACATCTGATTACAGTAGATTATTAGATCATTAGTGTTAATAAAAGTTGAGGATAATCAGATCCATAATAAGGCCAATAAATACAAAATTCCGTAGCTCAGACTTTTGATTTAAGTAACACTTCCACAGACTATCACAGTTTATAGTAGCTATACAGGGTGGAATTTTGTAATGCCACCTGAAGGGGAAGTACTCTTAATACTGTAGATAGAAAATTTTACTCAAAGGAAACATCCCTTTATTTTTGATAAGAAAGTAAACTGCATTCAAAGATTTTCAAAAATTCGCTTGCCGCACCCGGTAATCGAACCTACTAAAATATGTGAAAGTTGCACCCTGTTCTTTTATTACATCGATCGTTAGGGTCAATTATAAGGATGAAATCTCTCTAACAAACTTCATAAATTAAATGAAAGAAAAACAATGAAATCTTAAATTATTAATTCAATGGGTCAAGTTAAATCACTTTTACTCAAAGATCTGTTTCTTTATGTTTACTTATGTTATTAATTAATAATTATCATTGACGTCATTGATGCATTAAAATGATGAATTACTATTTAGATAACGATTGCAATTTGCACGATCACCAGATCTCATCCCTTTAGATTTTTTTTTTGTGGGGATATGTAAAAAATCAAATTTACATTAAATCTTACGAGAATGTAAACGAGTTGAGAGTTGAGGTTCAGAATACGATTTATAACTTTCACCACAACACGTTATTAAAGGTTACTAGAAATGAATTCGTTAGAAGAATACATTTGTGTAGGTATCCAAGCAAATGGAGCCCATTTCGAGCAATTAATTAGTTAGTTTACCATTTTTTGAAAATAATTAAAACAATTTAAGATTTCATTGTTTTCCTTTCATTTAATTTATGAAGTTTGTTAGAGAGATTTCATCCTTATAATTGACCCTAACGATCGCTGCAATAAAAGTACAGGGTGCAACTTTCACAGATAATAGTAGTTAGGTTCGATTACCGGGTGCGGCAAGCGAATTTTTGAAAATCTTTGAATGCAGTTTTCTTTCTTTTCAAAAATAAAGGAATGTTTCCTTTGAGTAAAATTTTCTATCTACAGTATTAAGAGTACTTTCCCTTCAGGTGGCATTACAAAATTCCACCCTGTATAAATAACAATTATTTTAGGAACAATAAACTCATCTCAACGTTAGACATGAGAAGCGCCTGCCAAAACTACACTAGCAATATTTCCTCTACATTGTTTTCGCTTTTCATCCACCAGTCAACGCGCCTACATACTTGAACTAATGAACGTGTCTGATAAGCCATCCGTCATCACAACATGTGTTGGTAGTGGTAGGTATTTCAAGTGTGTCGGGTTGCTAGAATATCGATTAGGTGCCGCTGAGAGCGAAGCAACAGTTGGAGGGCGAGTGTGGACGGGAACGCGCGGCATTTTCGCGCCATTTTCTAAATTCTTAGATATTATACTTTTCTTTTGGTTTTTTTTTCAAGTGCCAGTATGAATTTCCAAAGTAAAGCTAACAAGTTCGTGTGTCCGAATGATAGGCAGTTGTCTTTGAGAGCCAAGTAAGTGATTCTGCCTATGTTTTGCTTGAGTTTCGTACATGTGCATGGGGTCGTTGGTATGTTTATTATTGTTCGTACGGTTGCATTTCATGTTTACTACACAAAGATTGTACGTTATTCTTCAGATAAGTAACTTGATTATTTTTTAAATAGAAGGATAGAAATCATTTACTTGTATTGCGACAAAAGCACACATAAAAATTAACTTAATTCACACAATAACAACAAAAATTGGCGATAAAATAGCGACATTATTTTATTTTATTTAGATAAAGAAGTGGCAGATTTTTTTACAGCACGTCCCATGTGGTAGCTTTTAGAGAAGCTTTTTTAATAATGTCTAGTTTCGTTTTTAGTTTACCGTTCTGCAAGAGTGCATATAGAGTCCCTCTATTACTATGGCTACTACACAACTATCTGAGCTTTAAATCTCATAAGCCGTAATATCAAATAATCAAAAATTATAATAAGTACTACAGGGAACGGGATAACGAAGAAAATCGGTAGAAAAAAATGCAAATCTCAAAAGTGCCAAACGTAGCGTAATTAAAACATTCAATACAATATTATTTCTTTACTTTACTTCTACCATTCGATGTACTTTGGGAAATCGATTAACAAGTAGGAATAAAAATAATGCAATAAAAGCATACATTGAAACGCGCCCCACTTACCAGGTAAATGTCCAGCTGTCCATGTAACTAGGTACTCCCTCAGAGACAAATATGGGCTTATTAGAATGCTTACTTAAAGTACATTTGCGATTTCAAGATCTGATATAGGATGTAGAGACTTTAAAATTAATGTTTTCCTACGAAATTTGTTTTCACTAAGTAAGTAAGGGGCATTGTTTGGATCCAAAAACATTTAAAAATTATATAATGAAGGTACGTATCTAGAACACAAAGTTGTGTTATCAAAAAATCATTTGTAAATTTTCATTGTTATTCATCATGTCGTTTGTAAACAAAACCAACATGGGGACATACTTTATTTAAATGAAGTATAAAAATAGCTGAACAGGAAAACGCCACAATCAGCTGGTCCTTGAGCGTGACATTACCCGGTTATCTCTTGCGGTGCGTCAGATCCGGTTCCGGAATTACTAACTCTTTTAGTTACTCAGGTACTGATATTGTATGTGATATTATAACAAATAGTTTTGAAACTTAAGAACAAAGAGTTAATAGGTCTTCTGTTACAATATATCGAGGGTATTCTGGCAGAACCGAATATGTACAAAATAAAAATAAAAAGTTTCTAATGGAGATATACCTTTTTTTTGTTAACGGGGTGAAATGCTTTGTGCACCATAACCGCCACCCTTGGGTGAGAGCGACGGCCGTGTGTCGGACTCTCCTCTCCTAATAATAGGAGAGGCATACCTCCTAAAACACCCCGGGGGCCGTCCTGTCGCTCGCGCAATGGGGCGCCGCCGGATCTCGCAAGTGGTAGACCACAGTGCGAATGCTACAGCGGCGCCCCGGCGACGTCGACCCGACTCGCAAAGGAGCCGGGCCCACCCTCACTAGAGAAGGGGCATGGGCCCCCCACCCCCTTCTCCCGTCACGATGTTGGACGGCAGATCCTCAACCTGCCGTCTGTGACCCTCCCTCAACCGGCAGCGCAAGGTCCGCGCAGCGTCCCCCGCGCCACCAGCTCTCCCGGCGGAGAGGCGCGAGTTCCACAAGCCTCCAACTACCGAGGACCCGTTGTGGCCCTCTGCCCGGATCCTCGGCCCATCTAATAAACCCTCCCATAAAAACAACCCTCGGCCAGAGACCATATGGGCCATGTACCTCCCAGGCCCGGCTTGTGGATCTCGCGCCCCTCCCCCCCCTCCAGACCTCTTCCATGCCATCTGCTGGACAGAGGGACATAGAGAGGGCTCCCACCGTGTGATTTTTATAGAGGTTGTCTCCTCGCGGCCCGAAGGCCCCCGGCCCCGCTCAATGTGGGGTTACGGGTGCGGGGCCCATGGTGGACCCCGCGGGACATCCAGCAGCGCAAGACACTGGACGTCCCCCTCCCTCTGGTTTTGGTCCGCGCCGGCCGAAGCCGGTACCCTCCATATCTGGAGGGCGTTCCCCTGTCCGCCACCCGGGGGACGCGTCCGATGGAAGACCAGAAACTCCACACGGAAATGGAGATATACCTACTCAGTTTCAATTTCAATTCTCTAATAACTCTAGTTCAAACATTTTTTTTTTAATTTTCTACTTATTCGGTTCTGCCACAATACCATCGATATAAGTAGCAAAATTAAAAATAGAGAAAATCATATTTTTCTAGAAGCTTTCTGAAATTCATTATTGTAGAGAATAATATACGATTACCTTTAATAATTAAAGGTAGTCGGAGGTAATTATTATCTACATCCCCTATTTGGTTGAAGTACGTCCGCCTGGAGCGTCCCTTGTCGGGGGTAGTAATTTTTTTACACTTTGGGTTACATTATTCGAGATTTCGTACGGAACCCAAAACATTTGAAATTCCAATATAGCCTAGCTATGTTAGTCAAGAATGTAGCTTTCTAATGGTGAAAGAATTTAGGTATAGATATAGATTAGTATAGAAGAAGTATGTTTAAAACTTGCGCTTTGTTCGTATTTTCGTAAAAGAGGTGCGGGCTTAAGATTTTATTTCTTCTTTCGCCTTCACATAGGTAATTAGAAAATATTATAATGTCCTTTTAGAACAAGCTAATTTGAGAAACAATGTTACAATGAGTGGGTTATTTTTTATTTTGCCTGTATACGTCTACACGAACATCATCATCGTCAACCCATTATGTCCCCACCGAGGGGCACGGGTCTCTTCCCTGAGGAAGGTATAGGCCATACTCCACCACGGGGGCCAGGTATGGATTGGTGGAGGCTTGTAAGACTAGTGGCTGGTCTTACTGCCAAAGTTTTCAAGCCGCCCTAAGGCCTCTGACTTGACTTAACGACTGCCATCGACGACAGCCGGCACCATCTGCTTAACGTGCCTTGCGAAGCACGGAATTGCTCGGAAAAATGCCACTAGCGTTAGTCATAGACGGTGACACATCCATGGACTGAACGCGCCGTATGTTGCTTAACCTTAGTGATCGTTTAAAATCACTCAGGCAGCCCAGACCGCGAGTGAGACTCGTACACGTATTGGATTATTATCAACAAAAAAAGCTAAATGAAAAGTACCTAGGTAAAGAACAAAGTGCCTAAAATTTTAACATTCATTAGTACCATTAATTCGAGAAACATCAAATCGTATTTCTTGACTTTCAAAGTACTAAAAAAATAAGGTTAAGCTTTAGCTGAGTTCTGACTGCCCACTCACTTTTTTTTCAAATTACAGACGATGTTAGAAAGTTACTCCTCCAAAGTCCGCATAATTAAGTAAGTAGAAAGGTTTCCGTGAACTTGGGCCCCTTTGAAAATTAAAGTATCAACAAAGTATTTATCTCGTAATATAATCCAAAGAATAATTGTTGCCTTGGACCGGAAAACCGGTGTTAACCTTGACACAAATTGGTGAAATATAACTTGAGGAAACGTTAGTGCTGACTTTTGCTATGCGAGGTATTATGCTAAAATAATTGCGAAAGTATGAAACGGTAGGCAAGAAATAGGTATATTCTATTTACTGAAGCAAACGACTAAAGGTAAACAAAGACACAGCATCTCTCAAACTTACATGTCACTCAAAATAGCTCATGCACGCAACTTTGCTTGCATCGTATACAATGTGGGTATCAGATTTGGTTCAGAAAGGTACTGTTTAAGGAAAAAATCGTAAACGATCACGAAGGTTAAGCAACATAGGGCGCGTGCACGGATGGGTGACCGTCTATATCTAACGCTAGTGGCATTTTTCCGAGCGGTTCCGTGCTTAGCAAGGCACTTTAAGCAGTTGGCTCCGGCTGCCGTCGATAGATGCTAATATATAGTTAGATAGTTAAGCCAAGTCAGAGGCCTTAGGGCATGCAGCTTGAAAACTTCTGACAGTAAGACCAGCCACTAGTCTTACAAGCTTCCACCATTCCGAACTAGGCCTCCGTGGTGGAGTACCCTATACCGTCCTCAGGGAAGAGACCCGTGCCCCTTGGGGGCGACAAAATGGGTTGATGATGACGATGATAATATTATAATGACAATTAAAATAAAAAAAAAACCTAGGATTAGATAGAAACGGCCGTTTTTTGGCATAAATGCTATTAGATCATCTATTCAGGTTTGTGATCCCAGGTTCTTTCTCGTGGGTCCTAAACATTTCTGTCAACATGACTGAAAGATTGTACAGCCACTTTTTAGGGTTCCGTAGCCAAATGGCAAAACCCGGAACCCTTATGGATTCGTCATGTCTATCTGTCCGTCCGTATATCACAGCCAGTTTTTTCCAAAACTATAAGAACTATACTATTAAAACTTAGTAAGTAGATGTAATATGTGAACCGTATTAAGATTTTCGCACAAAAATAGAAAAAAACACTAAGTTTTGGGGGTTCCCCATACTTACAACTGAAACTTGAATTTTTTTTTCATCAAACCCATACGTTTGGGGTATCCACGGATGGATAGGTCTTGGATAGAAAAATTGATATTGAGGTTTCTAATACCATTTTTTTCTAAGCTGAATAATTTGCGCGTGAGACACTTCCAAAGTGATAAAATGTGTGTCCTGTAATTTATAAAATAAGACACTCATAAAACTAAAAAAAATATATGATGTAGCATGCAAACTTCCCCCGAAAATTGGTTTGAACGAGATCTAGTAAGTAGTTTTTTTTAATACGTCATAAATCGTAAACCGCAAAACTACAAAAACTTTTATATTATGTTACTTGCTGCTACGGAACCCTTCATGGGCGAGTCCGACTCGCACTTGGCCGATTTTTGAAACTTTGATCTGTTAAAAATTAGGTATATGATTTTTTTCCTCAATAGCGCTAGTGTTACTCAGTTCTTTTAGAGTAACCCATGGAATTTAGGAGAAATATAAAATTATGCTTCGAAATCGAAATCGCAACAAAATTATCAGTTATTTATGGTACATATTTATTACATTTATTTGTTATAATGAAGATGAGGATACCTCTATTCAGAGAAACATGTTTTTTTTTTCGGTTTTTTATTACATATTTTGTTTGTTTTTACGTGATTCATGAGAAAGTTGTTGGAAACAAATGGACTATTTCTAAGGTTACAAAACCGATGTCCGATTTTATTTTCATCATTTACTAGCTGACCTTGATATTATCTTTCTAAAAAAATCCGGCCAAGTGCGAGTCTAAATTGCACACGAAGGATTCTTTACCATTAGTTGATTATTAAGTATGATAAGTTGATTAGTTAATTGAATGATTGTTATTTATAAATGAATAAAATAAACATCATCATCATCAACCCATTATGTCCCCACCAAGGGGCACGGGTCTCTTCCCTGAGGAAGGTATAGGCCATACTCCACCACGGGGGCCAAGTCCGGATTGGTGGAGGCTTTGTAAGACTAGTGGCTGGTCTTACTGTCAGAAGTTTTCAAGCCGCCCTAAGGCCTCTGACTTGGCTTAACGACTGCCATCTATCGACGGCAGCCGGCACCAACTGTTTAACGTGCCTTGCGAAGCACGGAACCGCTCGGCAAAATGCCACTAGCGTTAGTCATAGACGGTGACCCATCCATGGACTGAACGCGCCGTATGTTGCTTAAACTTAGTGATCGTTTAAGATCACTCAGGCAGCCGGGGCTACGAGCGATTCTCCTGGTTCCAAACTAGGATACCGTACTGTAACGACGCAAAGACAATTTAATTCCATCGTCTTTGTTCGTCGTCCAAGTGATACTAACGTGGAAATATACCTAGACTGAGGCCATTTGTTCAAATCAAGCACGGTGGCCTTCAATGAGAATCAAACCCACGACCGGTTTTAGAAATCAAGTGTGTTCACCGCTAAACCATTGAGGCAAATATAAAGAGCACACCTAAATGACGACGCCGATAAATTAACATATTATTAAAGAATTTTAATCTAACTTAATCTAGTCAAATCTTCTGACATTAAGACAAGCCACTAGTTTTACAAGCCTCCTCCAATATACCTTCCTCAGGGAAGAGACCCGTGCCCCTCGGTGGGGACATAATGGGTTAATGAATTAAAGTTTGTAAAGTTTTTGTACCTATTTTAAAGTTTTTTTTTTACTATTTTTAGTGTGTATACGATTCACTCTCGAATGCTGTTGCACGCCTGTTAGTAGCACAGTCAGGCCTAAGATTTCTTGTTTTAAATAATATTAGTATTTTTTCATCTGTGTACTGTTGGTGTGTCTATTATAAATAAATAAATAAATATCTAAAAATAATCTAAATCTAAATAATCTAATTATTGATTAATTAGTTAATTGAATGATTGTTTATTTATTTATATTGATTTCTCTGCTTGGTTTATTGAATAATTATTTAATTCAATAAAATAATAAAATAAATAAATATAAATTAAACATTTAAACTATACAAACATTAAACTAAAACTAAACTAAATATAAAATAATAACCTAAATACTACCTAAACATAATAATAACAATAATGATTTTGCCTTAAAGCCTTGTATCCTAATGTCGAAAATGTACTCTACATAATGTTATTGTACGATATCTGTGTATCTCTGTTTTTGATGAAATAAAATCTTATCTTATCTTATATCTTAGCTTTCTAGTACTTGTCATATCTGTACTAATCAGCGGACATACATACGGTCAGAGAGACAGACAAACAGATAGACAGACAACATAAACCATTACCTTGTTATCAACGAGACAAAATAAATATCTGAAACACAATCTAAAGACTTCAGACTAAAGAGTCTTCAGATTGTGATTTACAAAGAAATAACCCGGCAGATCACTTTCGCTTCATCGACATTCAAAAGTCGTTACATGCACGCTCGCCGGTTTCGATTACATTTTATCTTACCCCTGTTTTGTTTTAGAAAACGAATTTGGGATTCAACTCCCAATGTATTCAAAATATCAAGTTTATACATACCTACGCGCTGTTTTATTTCGACTATTTCTAAAATTAGCTTAGCCCGCGGCGTGGTGACAGTTCAGCACTGCTACGGATGCGCGTAGGCCGCTACGAGTTGCTACGTGACGTGCTACGAAAGCGTAGGCCCTCGTAGCTAAATTGACATCCACGCTTGATTTTGTCGCATGCAAATAGTCTAGAGCCTGAGTCTGCTGGTTTTTCTTTTGATTTTTCATTAAAAAAACTAAACAAAATAACCAACAACCTCGTCGGGGTCAATCTATAGGTAATATCTAAAATGTCACATTGTTAAAATTGGCTCCCGCCTGCTTCTTTGCAGTTAATGGACAATAATCGGGTTGTTGGTTATATGTATTTTTATGTAGGTAATAGTGTTTGTTTCCTTTCTTTATGTTGGATTTACGCTGATTTCCTATAATTATTCTATTACAATCCTACGAAGACACCATCTCAATCGAAAAACATCGACTGGGATCTTATTGGTCAATATCTCGCCACTAGTCAAATAGTTATCATTATTATTATTAATACGTTTATTTCACACTAGCAACCCACCTCGGCTTCGCATGGGTGGCAAAAACGTTTCTGTGGAAAAAGTGGAAAGCTATATTAGTTCCGTGGAAAATTCCCGGGGTAGTAAATTTTTTACACCTTGGGTTACATTATTCGAAATTTCGTACGAAACCGTAAACTTTTTAAAAATCCAATATAGCCTATGTTACTCACGAAGAATGTACCTTTCTAACATTGAAAGAATTTTTTATAGCGGCCCAGTAGTTTCTGAGCCTATTATTACAAACATACACACAAAAATACAAATCTTTCCTCATTATAATATTAGTATAGATTATATGTACGTATTATAATACTTATTATTATTTAGAAATATCTTTATGGAGAAATTCAATTTGCCACAGTTAATTATGAAGCCCTTGCTCTCCAACTACGATAACCTGTGCGTCAAGAGGTATATAGTGTAGTATATAATCGTATGGATTGAAAGTCAACCCCAGTAAAACTCAAGTGATGTTTTGGTAGTGCCAGAATGATCTCCAGGATTGACTGGCACAAACTGGATCAAGTCCGATTTAATATATATATATATATATATATATATATATATACTTTACTGCACATGAGACATATCCAATGTTCATATCCCGTTTAGTGCGAAGGTGAAGAACTTGGGGGTTCTGATCGACAGGTGCTTGTGTTGGGTGCCACAGCTAGCTGAGGTGAGCCGGAAAATGTTCGCTTCGGCGGCCTCCTTGAGGAGATTGCGGAACTTCCTACCAACCCCAACCAAAATTGCTCTCGCACAATCTCTGCTACTCCCTATCCTCGACTATGCTGATGCTAGCTATCTTGACATCACACAAGAGCAATTAGGTACGCTTGAGCGCCTCCAGAACTTCGCTATACGGTTTATATTCGGTTTACGAAAATATGACCACATATCTGAATATCGCACTAAGCTCAAGTGGCTCCCTATCCGCCTCCGCAGGAATGCACACATTGTCTCACTTCTCTACTCCGTGCTGTTCAATCCTGCCACTCCTATTTATCTCAAACAACGCTTTATATTTCTCAACGATTCCCACAGTCGCACGTTGAGATCGGCTCAAAGGCTGTTGCTGAAGACACCTACTCATTCGACGAAGTTCTTCGGTAACTCCTTCTCAGTCACAGCCGTCCGACTGTGGAATGAGTTGCCATTAGCAGTAAGACAGTCTCCTTCACCAGCGGTGTTTAAAAGGAGGGTGAAAGAATATTACCTGTCCACTGCATAGATAATGCAGAATTCGATCTAGGTATCCAATATTTTGTAGGTATATTATGTTATTTCCTCTTCCCACATATAATTTTTATTATTACTATGTATGTTTATTTATTGAAATATTTATGTATGGTTTAAGTAAGTTTATATAATTATAAAAATATTTCTTAATTTCTCAGTTGCACGACTACCCGTCTCTAATTTCTTTCTTGTCTCCGTCTGTGGTTGCCTGGAAGAAATTGCTTATAGTAATAAGGCCGCTAATTGTACTTAGAATTATAAAATCTGTAAATGTTATTTATTAGTATAATAAAGAATATTCTATCAATCTATCTATATAGTATAGATAGGTAAACAAAACATAACATAACATAACACTACGATACCCTGTGTCAGTTATGAGGAAACATATTTAGAATTTGACAGACTTACTTAGAGCCGCTTTCTCAATTGAGAATATCGCTAGGCAAAATTATGTCATAAATAAAAATAAAAAAACTATTCAGCTGTATGGCTGTCTCGGTGAATTTCTCAGAAAAGAACGTGACAGAACGTTACTTAAGTATTCTCTTAGTGAAATTGTCAATTCAGAATCCGGCCCTCAATGAGCCAAACCACTTTCCTTTTTTCTGGCTCCGCTGCATTCGGGTAAAAAGCTTGTTATCCCGTTATCCCTAGTAGGTCCATATTTGGTTCGATTCCGTACAATTTCATCTGCATTCAGGGAGCCGTCGAACGCAACACAGAGGAAGCTTTTTAATAAAGCGTAGTTTCCTGGTAACCTCGGAAACTACAATAAAGCCTGATTGACAGTCGCTTTTTTCCATTCTTTTTAAGCTTGCTTTGCATTGAAGTAGAATACAATGGACACGTCAAAAGCGCGTAAAGAACAGTTTACAACGTTAATAACGTAATTTACGGAGTGGCATTGACCATACAAATTACGAAATTTGTATGGTCGATGATTTACGAGTACTTTTGTAACGTATGGTGCGCAATAAAAACTATGAATCGGCGTAAGCTTATCCCGTCTGTATTTTACTCTACTGCTACAGTATACTTAATATGAGCATTCTTATGAACTGTTTACATTAGCAATAAGCATGGTAGTTTTAAGTATGCTTTTGATGCTAAGCATGCTCAAAGCAAACACTCCAATACACAGGTGTATTTAATAGCGTGCTCTCTCTCTGCCAGTTCAAACAAAACCATGGAAAATCAAGCAGCCATCCACATGGAGCTGAATAAAATTATCATTTTGCTGGCGATGCAATGTATGCAAAAACTTATTACTAATAGAAAGAGGAAAAAAAGTAATAGGAAGATTTGGGTACGTGATTAGCTAAGTAGAAGAGAAAAACTTGAAGGAAGTACTCGATTACTATTAGAAATACGAGAAGAAGATATTGATGGTTACAAAAATCATTTGCGCATGTTACCGCATCAGTTTGACAAGTTACTATAATCGATACTAGAGCGTGCTCAATAAGCAAACTGTTCACACGCGCTAAAAAGACGCCTCCTTCAATCCGCGATACAGGTGGCATATCCAAAAAATCGCGCGAGCGTCGATTTTTGAGCAAACTCAAAGGAAGCATGCTCATTATTAGCAATGTTTCGACACACATGCTAAGTAGCAATTGTTCAATAGTGGCATGCTTTCGTGCTAGTAATCAGCATGTGTAACTGTAACTTAACACTACCTAAAGCATGCTATAAAAGCATGAAAATACAACAAATATAAATCAGGTTTAAATTACAGTTTGATTTCAAACATAAAATAAGACCACGTCACATTAGCCCCAGAAAATATTCCAATCCTACCATACTGAAGTGGGTAATTTTAGATCTAACCTTTTAGACGCCATTACAAGAAATAAACCCTATTTGGATAAATACTCTAAAGAGACCAATATAAAGTAACAATAGCAGAGAGCCGCCTGCTGAGAAGCCAGAATTAGGTTTCTATTTGACGGCTTGCGAGCACAATTATTGGACTTAGTGTTAAAACATACAAAGTTACTTACCGACTTCATTTATTTCTGCTATTATTTTGTCACAAATCTTTAGATCTGTAGCGATGCCTAAAGCAAATAATATGAACCAAGTGCCCCGAAAGGAAAAAATTCGATATATAAAAATACGATTCCGAATAAAGAATGCATTTAAAAAACGGTAGGTGCTTGAGTTTGATTCCCTCGTGTAACAACTTCGATAGAATGAACCGTGTTTTTTACATGTTTATTTTTCAGAAATACTCGGTTTGAAAAGGCGTGTTTTTAAAACCCTTTACTCACTTACAAATCGTTCTAAGCATTTGGAAGTTATTTGGAGTAAAGAACCAAACATGTCAGGGCATATTTTAATGTTAATGATGTCCTTGTCACAAGATGGACAGACGATCTCATCCAAGTGGCGGGAAGACGCTGGATGCAAGCCGCTTCCGACCGGTCTTTTTGGAAATCCATGGAGGAGGCCTATGTCCAGCAGTGGACTTTTTGTGGCTGAATGATGAAAATGATGATGATGATGTCCTTGCCTGGTTACCACAGAGTAAAAGCCGATTTCTGAATTGAGAATTTGCACTAAGTAAATACTTAACTGTAGTGCTGTCTCGTCAAATTTCTCAGAAAAGAGCGTGACAGCACGTTACCTATTTCTTCTTCTTCTTCTTCTTCAGTATTTACTTAGTGAAATTCTCAAATTCTCAACTCAGAAACCGGCCGTTAGTATCCTAGTTTGGGATCAGGTCAAGTTTTCTTAAGCTTTTAAAAAATATATGACATCCTCATATTCCTCATTGTGTTATGTCATTGTTATGGCTATAAAATACAGGAGTTACATTTTTATTTCTTAACACCCCTAGGGCAAGAGTTTATAAGAACTTTTTATAAGAAGTAAGGATTTTTCCGTTTTTAGGGTTCCATGCGTGAAGGGTGCTAACAAAACCATTTATGAATGGAACCCGCGATACTCGAGTCCGGATTGCATTTGGCGGAATTTTGTATGCTTTACAAAGTAGAAGTATGAACTTCCGCGCGAATGGCCCTATATAATAGAAACTAGGGGGCGAGCCCCCTGCGCGCTTACGCGCGCCAACCCCCAGCCGCTGCGAGCTTCGCTCTCCGCGGCGCTCGGCCTAGGGCCTCGCTAGACACTATTGGTTGGGATTCGACGCGTGGGAACACGTGGGGTCTCGGCCTTCGGCCTCGCCGCGGCGCGGTCTCTCGTGCCCGCTTCGCGGAACTCGGCCTCCGGCCTCGCAAGTTTGTCCACTTTGGCTTTTGGGTTGTTAGTTTTCCGCCGGAACACGGAACGTCTCGGCCTTCGGCCTCGGCCTGGACGGAGCTCGGCCTTCGGCCTCGCAAGTTTGTCCCATTTTTTGTACTGAAATCAGTACTGAAAGTGGATTTTCAGTGAAAAATGTCCATAGAAAATTTGTCAACTTTGATCATTGATATCTCAGCCGCCATTTTGAAATCTCAAGGTCGGATTTTTCTGGTATACCTGGGTCTTTCGACAACCCGATGCCGTTGAGAGCATGTCTCCAGCATGCGCCCAGTTGGCTGCCGACTTTTTTGCGCAGAGGTCGAAAAATGGCCTTTTTTCGGGAGGCTATAGCTCAGCCGCCATTTTGAATTTCGAACAACAAAATTTTGTTTTCTTAATTGGATCATTAAAACAACATTCTATTAAAATTTGGTCCAAATCGAGCAATAAACAACAGATATAGCATATTTGTATGAGAGAAGGCGTTCGAAATTCAAAAATCGGCTTCATAGGATGGCTGTAATATGCACCTTCCCTACACTTTTCTCATACATCATTTTTCTCTAAAACCCACCGTTTCCGAGTATATCGCATTGTAGCTTTATATATGTATATATAATGCGAGAATAAAAGAGGATTTACGACGGGGAGCAGGGGTTGCCTCCATGCTCTGGATAATTTTAAACCGTCGCCTACCTACCCCGTGCATCAAGCAGCATCACGTCAATACAATGTCCGAGGTTCGATTTTTCTGGATGCCACCGTATATTATGTTTTACACAAATGGTCTCAGTTTGAATGTATTTTAATGTTATTTCACACTAGGATAACATTTGTACAAAATATGGAAATACATAGGTTACCATATCAAATGTTATCCCAATTTGGGACCATGACAAGATAAGTGATTGTATTTATTGTGTGGAAGTGTTTTCTAGAATCGTTTTTGCAATAGTTCAATAGTCATATGTTACAATCTAGGTTATACTCGTAGTTGATCAGTGTGCTAAATCATCAACTGCTGGATATAGGCCTCCTCCAGGGCAAGGGCACGCCACAATCACGATCTGGCCTTTTGAATTTTGCCCGTGTACCCACAGCGCCACCAAGTTATATGTTCAGGTGGGGAAAATTGTTAGGTACTAACTAATTAATGGACAATAATTCGGGATTTTTTTCCTTTGCTGTATATGAAAAGGAAGCTAAACTGGATAGCCCTACGTTCTTAGTTTTTACCTCAGATAAGATTTTCATTCATGATTTTAGTTTTGAAAACCTTCTCATTCTAAAAGGGCGTATAAGCAAAACAGAACGGAATCATAGTCGTATATCCACGCCATCCAACGTTGAAGCATTTAAAAAAAACTGTCACTGCTCTGTCAGTGATTTCAAAATAAAAGAATCAGGGGTTTAAAAGTAAAAAATAAAAAATATCTGTATTGATTGTATAACTTCAGTGGGAGATGATAATGCACGTACCGCGAATGCACATCCTGAGAACGTACGCCCTGGTAATGTACAGCCATGGAATCCGTGTACATGTACATGGATTCCCGTCCGCACGTTCTCGGGTCGTGCGTTATCAGCGTTTCTAAACGAATCCCAAAAGAAATATCTCACACACTCCAGTAAAACGCGCAGAACCTATGATGTGAACAACGTAGTTGATTGTATTCTCTGTGATGTGAACCAGGCACCGAATGGTCACCGATTCCAGGGCTGTACGTTCCGCGTTCGTGCATTCCCGGTACGGACCGGGAATGCACGGACGGGAATGTACAGGCAGGAATGCACATCCCGATAATTGGTGTCATTTGGGCACGAATTCCCGGGCTGTACATTCTCATGCCGTACATTCTCGGTCCGTGAATAGTAACCCACTTCAGTCACTCAATACAGATTACAAACACAGATTAGATTAAATTATTGCAAAAATCGCAAAAGGTGTAGGTACTGTGTACTACATTGCGAAAGTGCAAACTGCAAACGGGGAGTTTTTGACGGGAATTCAAACGAGCGGTTTTATTACGGTTTTATTTTTGCAAATTAATCCTAGTGGATTTGATATTGTTTAGTTAATGTAGTTTATTGTTAAAATGACCATGTGTAATGTGTATGAACAATCCAACCGGCCCTTTTGGAAATCGTTGGGAGATTCTAATGTCCAGAAGTGGACGTCCAATGGCTGAAATGATGATGATGATGATGTATGAACAATATGTGGAATAAATAACTAAAATAAACCGCCATTGTGGGCTTAGGAGAGTCTTGTCTCAATTGTGCGCAGGACCTAAGACTGTTCATGCTTATCAGAAATTATCTCTTTGTCCCCCATTAGGCTCCTTAAACATTGAGACTTTTTGCAGCGATATAGTCGCGATTTAGACGATTTGCTAGTGCATGGATACACTCGCAAATCGTCCATCGTTACACACACACGATATCTGTAAAAAGTCGCAGAATGTAAACGCCTGCATATTTGGTTAAAAGCATAAATAATCTGTGGCATAAAGCACAAACTTCTTCCGTAGGAACGAACCTCAGAATAAGGGAGGAACGAACTGATAATGACCTATGCTTATAATTAAAACTAAAAGGTGTCAATGCCAATCCAAAATAACACCAAACCACCAAAGTTGTCTAACCTCAAAACATGGGCTCAAAATTAAGATTTCTCGAAACTCCCATCTAATATTTTCATAATATTTTTCCTGCATAATCCAGAGCTAATTTCTTATAGTTTACCGTTGGTTTCATCAATGTGCAAGAAGACGCAAAAATAGACGAACTCCTATAGTAAATTAATCATTCTCCTTTTAATGAACATTATCTATAAATCTTAGTAAGTGAATAAATAAAACAAGAAATGGGGAACAGAATTTACAATTATTTAGTTAGTTACAATTTTGCCCACTTGAACATATAATTTGGTGGCGCTGTACCTACTTCAGTACTTATTTTTTATAGGCAACAGACTAGGTAATTACTTTTGACAGATTCGAATGAATGATACTTTCTGACTTTGTATTAATCTGTGATGGCGTAATGATCTGTATCACTGAGCGAAATTAAATAAAGAAATTATTTTCTCGAAAACTACATCACCAAAAAATAAACAAAAAATATATTCTTATTTAGTGACCGCTCATATCCATATCCTAGAAGAAACTTTCTTGATTCGTGACCCTAGAAATATTGTCCATTGTAAATCATGTTCCCCATTTTTTGTTTTATTTATTCACTTACTAAGATTTATAGATATATGTTCATTAAAATTGAAAGACGGGTTAAAATTCTCATTTTTCTAGGTAAATTTCTTAAATATTACTGGGCATTTCTCCACGGGGTCCGAATTTGACGGCCCGGCGCATAACATGTCCAGATTATCAAAATATACCCCTGTAAAAAATACTACAGTGTCCTCTAGGTTCTCGCCTACCTGGAGAATATGCAAACTTTGCTGAACACAGTTTGCAACTCACAGAAAAAAAATCTGAAATGGCTGAAAATAACCTTCGGTGGCTTGTCCCCAACCCAAAACTTGACAATTTATAATTTATAATCTATTATATATAAAACGAGAAGCTGACTGACTGACTGACTGACTGACTGACTGACTGACTGACATATCAACGCAGGGCCTAAACTATAATTGCTAGAACTGCCTTTTATAATGTAGGGGAGCACTAAGAAAGGATTTTTGAAAATTCATCCCCTAAGGGGGTAAAATGGGAGTTCGAAGTTAGTATAAAACTTTGCCGTTTTAAAAGTTATTCGAATGAAATTTGGTACGAAGATTCTTCATTTAATATTATGAAAAACGTATAAAATAGTTTTTTAAAAATCATCCCTTAAGGGGGAAAAAGTGGGCTGCAAACTTAGTATGAAACTTTGCCGTATTTGAAGTTATACGAATGAGATTCAATATGAAGGTCCTTCATTAAAAGTTATGAAATGCATGTAAAATAGTTTTTCGAAAATCATCCCCTAAAATGGTAAAAAGGGGGTGCAAAGTTTGTATGAAAGTTCTCTGTTTTTCAAAGTTACTTCAATAAATAGTTGTATTTGGGTTATTAGTTCTTAATTATGAGTATTTCCGATATCTTTTTTTTTGTTAATTCACCCCCTAATGGGGTTAGAAGGGGGTACAAAGTTAGTATGAAACTTTGCCGTTTGTGAAGTTATTCAAATGAAACTCAGTATGAAGGTTCCTCATTAAAAGTCATGAAACACGTGTAAAATATTTTTCCGAAAACCATCCCTTAAGAGGGTAAAAGGGGGGTGCAAAGTTTGTATGAAAGTTCTGTGATTTTCAAAGTTATCTCAATAAAAAGTGGTATTTGGGTTATAAGTTCCTAATAATGAGTATTTCCGATATCCCTTTTTGTGAATTTACCCCCTAATGGGTTAAAAGGGGGTACAAAGTTAGTATGAAACTTTGCCGTTTGTGAAGTTATTCGAATGAAACTCACAAGGTTGATGTTTTTTGGTTTTTTTCGTCCAGTGTTCCGCTGCGATCAGACGCGTGCAAAAGTTTTCGACAAAAATCTGCGCAGTTAAATTGTGATTGGTGGCTCAGTGAAATTTTATATTCCTGCTCTAACTTGTGGTGTCTTTGTGGCTTGTCCCCGCCTTATGGGCCGGCCTAGAGCGGGATAGATTGTTTCTCGCTATTAACGCTACGGAGTCGCTCGCGCAGGGGACCCAATCAAGCCGGACACTGATCACCGACCGGTTTCCCCACCGACTCAACGTGCGCGATTGCGTTCCGCCCGGTGATCCACTGCGACCACTACAATTACTGTAAACAAGGCTCACCACTGGGTGCAATTAGATCTGCGAGCCGACGTGTGCAAGTCAAAATCTTACTGGTGAACCGCTGCGGCTTACTCATCTGTGTCGACGGAGGCTCGCCATAACTACAAACTAATTATTCAAATCGACACACACTCTTATATCGCGTCCCGGTGGCCTGCCGCTTCCACTAATTGTAATATATTGGAAGCTCTCCACTTGTGCAGGCAAACCCCTAACTATATTGTGCGGCTGAACTTTCGTTGTTGTGAGTACCGGCGATCTACTACGAGTCGATTTGGGACGTTGCTACGCGTGCTACGAAAACTGAATTACAGGCTCACGTCGGTGCAATCTCTAGTCTTTTGCGCTGCTAAGAACAAACAGTGATAATTTGAGTAGTTATTCGCGCCAACCATCTCGTGATGCCGAATATACAACGATCCCCCCCACGTACCTCGCAACCTGCATTATCATTGTCTGCGGCCAAACTATCTACGAATCGAACAGAGTCTGATGTCACTGCGAGACCGGAGATAGACATTAAAGCAACACCCACAAATGTCAATGCAGCCTCACGTAGCAAACGCCCGCGCCCTGAGGAGTCACCGCTGAGTGAATTCGAGCTTTTTAAACAGGATATGAAGGATATGTTTCAGCAATGGATGCAAACGCAAAACTCACTTCTTAGCAAACTTGCCCAAGATATGACTGAAATAAAGGCACAGAATGCTCAAATACAAAAAACCAACAGCGAAATTGAGAAATCCATGGAGTTAATAAACTCTAAATACGAGGAGATGCAAACAAAAATTGACCTACTGAAAAAGGAACGCAAGGAATATTCGCATACCGTCCAGAAGTTGGAGGATCAGATTGAAGACCTACAACGCAATCACCGCAATACGAGTGTTGAACTTCGCAATATTCCTGTCCAACCAAAGGAAACTAAAACAAATCTCCTAAATATATTGGAAAGTGTCCATAAAACATTAAAAACGGATTTCGATCCAGATAAGATCAAGGATATATACAGGTTACCAGGCAAGTCTGAAGGTACTCGCCCAATAGTGGCTGATTTTACCACGGCAATTATGAAAGCCAATCTTTTGTATGCCACCAAGAAATACAATAAAGAAAATCGACTTGATAAATTGAATTCTACAGCGATTGGTCTCAACAGTAACAAGACACCAATATTTGTGTCTGAATGCTTAACTGGTAAAGCTAGAAGATTATACTACTTGGCTCGTGAACTAGCAAAAGTAAAAAAATATGCTTTCTGTTGGACCGCAAACGGTAAAGTTTACTTAAGAAAAACGGAAGGCGGCCCGCAACTACATATCAAGAATGAGTCAGATCTGACAGCTATAACTATGAATATTATATGACTGGCTTTTGTGCAGATCCCATTGTTATCAGATATCCAAAATCAGTTGCTATGTCATTCACTCAACCACACACGAAACACACACCTAACACAATACTTAGAACTCTTAGATATACAAACAAACACAAACTCTAACACACACACTCTAATACATTTTGTGGAACACTTATTATTACATGTAGCTGTCCTGTCTTTAGAAAATTATTTTTTATCCTGTTCATTTGTATCTGTAATCCCCTACCACACAATATTTAATGGCTAGTTTAAGTACCATAAGCAAAGAGTTAGATGCACTGAAAGTTGCAAGCTCTATTAAATGCACCACAGAAGAATGTGGCGATTTGCTAAAAGATTCACTATCAAACGGGACTACTATTATAAGTCAAAACATTAGAAGTATTTATAAAAATTGGGATGGGCTCCAAACTGTTCTCTCAACCTTGCCACTCGACTGTGACATTTTAGTATTAACTGAGTGTCACCTTTCTCCGTTAAAGGAATTGCCACAAATTACTGACTACACTGCTACTCAAACTTCTACCTCAATTAACAAAAATGATGGCGTTGTAATTTTTATAAAAAAATCCCTGTCATTCAAGGTTGAAGAACCAGAACTTGTCGAAGCTACATGTCTCAAAGTACAAATTGGTAACCTTATTATAATAGGTATATATCGACCACCCTGTAACAGAAACGCTAGTAAATTTATAGAGTCGCTAGATAATCTTTTATCTACTCTAAATTGTAATAATAACATAATCATTACAGGGGATATCAATATTGACATAAAAGATTCCAATAGTGACTTAAATAGTTCTGATTATCTTACCATGTTAAGCAGTCACGGTCTTTTACCTGCCCACACAATAATTACACACGGCAAAACTTGCCTTGATCACATTATGATGAAAGCCACATTGGAAGCAAGGGTCGTAGTTATGGAAACTACTATCACTGACCACTTGACCATTCTTCTGAGTCTTAAGCATAAAATCGCCGCTAACAGCAAGCAACGTTTGCTACCTAAACTTAATTATGACCAGGCATCAGCATCCTTAAAGGACTCCAATTTAGACAGTATTATGTCCCTTACGGGACCAAATGAAGCTGCTGAGCTCCTTGTTAACACTATTATAAAGATTATTGAGGACAACACTACAATGATTGTAATACCTAATCGCAAACGCATTATTCAGCCCTGGATTACCCCCGGAATTTTACGCTGTATAAAAAACAGAGACCGGTTACATCAAAAATTGAAAAAAAAATCTGGTGACCCTATTTTTATAATAACGTACAAACGATACCGCAATTTTTGCAATAACCTCATCAAAAACCTCAAACAGAACTATGAAAGACAGGAACTAGCAAAGTCATCTCACAACCCAAAATCCTTATGGAAATGTATAAAAAATATTGCCAATATAAGTAAGTCAAAATCTCAAACCTCCGAGTTATTGAACATTAAACCTTCCCCCGGTGAGTCAGTTGAATGTATAAATAAATTTTTTGCAGATGTCGGTAAAAACTTAGCGGATAAAATTTTGAAGAACCGAGAGTGCGAAACTTATATCCCTCCTCAGCAAACAGCGCCTCTTGGATCATTTGCGCTAATAGAAACAGATCCTTCTGAGGTTCACAGTATCCTTACAAGTTTAGACTGTAATAGCTCCACTGGGTGGGATAATATATCTACTAAATTCTTAAAACTTAACAAACACATTATAGTTCCTATCTTCTCCTACATATGTAACCTTTGTTTCCAGTATGGTGTCTTCCCCAAATCTTTTAAACGCTCTATCATTCATCCTATCCACAAGAGTGGGAACAGGGACTGTATGAATAATTACAGACCTATTTCAGTACTTCCAATTTTATCAAAAATCTTAGAAAAGCTATTAAATAATCGATTAAAAAAATTCCTTGAACAAAACAATTTACTATCAAATCATCAATTTGGTTTTAGAAATGGAAAATCCACAGAGGACGCAGTTCTAAGGTTGTCGAATGAAATCGTTAAACATTTGGACAGTAAAAAAAAATGCATAGGGGTATTCCTGGACTTATCTAAAGCCTTTGATACTGTCTCTGTTCCCATTCTTCTGAAAAAACTAGATGCTTTCGGTATCAGAGGCGCTCCTCTAAATATCTTTGAAGACTTCCTTCGGGACCGTAAACAGCGCGTTAAGGTTGGTCCACACTTTAGCTCTGATATTCCTGTATGTTATGGAGTGCCACAAGGAAGTGTTCTCGGGCCGACCCTCTTTATTATGTACATAAACGACCTATGTGAACATACCCTTACAAACTGTAATATCTATTCCTATGCCGATGATACCGCGTTGGTTTTTAGTGGCAATTCATGGAGTCATGTGCGTGAACATGCCGAAAATGGTCTCCGAATAATAGCTCAATGGTTACAAAGTAACTTACTTACCCTTAACATTTCTAAAACTAAATATTTGGCATTTTCCATTTTAAAAAGCACCCAACCTCCTAATTCTTTTAAAATCAATCTACACTCATGTCAGTCCCAAAAATCCCTAAATTGTTTATGTCCTGAAATTGATAGAGCAGATAATATAAAATACCTAGGTGTTATATTAGATAGTCAACTAAATTGGTACAGTCATATCGAATATCTTACAAAAAGGGTTAGAAAATTGATTTTTGTCTTTAAAAGCATAAGGTGTGTCGCCCCCTCTGAACTTTTATTTGACATTTACCGGGCTTTAGCCAGGTCTATTATAATGTACTGTATACCAGCGTGGGGAGGTGCCTGTAAGACTAAGTTAATCGGACTGGAGAGAGCACAGAGATCCTTGATTAAAGTTATGCTTTATAAGCCCTTCAGACACCCAACACGGGAGCTTTATAATGAAAGTAAGATACTAACAGTTCGCCAACTGTATATTCACCGGACTGTAATCAAAACACACCAAAACCTAGTATATGACCCAGGGATTACGAAATCCAAACGTCATGCCATCATACATCGCAATATATTATTCAAAACTACATTTGCTCAGAGACATTTTAAATTTCGTTCTTTTCAATTATACAATAAAATTAATAAAATTCTTAATATATATCCAATGCCTACATACGAGTGTAAAAGTAAACTAAGTAGCTGGCTCACCACTTTAGATTATCAAGCTACCGAATGTCTGCTACAGACCATAACGTAAATACAATAATAAGAATAACGTTCCACATAATTGTTCTACAAAATTCACAAAACACACACACACACACACACTCACACACACACACACACACACACGCGCGCGCGCGCGCGCGCACACACACACACACACACACACACACACACACACACACACACACACACACACACACACACACACACACACACACACACACACACAATACACCTTGTTGGATTATTTATTGTTGTATAACTAATCGCATTGAAAATAAGTAAATTTTCTTTTCTCTAGCTTAATTTTTTGCATGAAATTTATATATTAATTTATTTCTCCTGTTCAAGCTTTTGTTGAAAAGCAATATAGAACTGTATCCTACTATTTTAAGAAATTGTCTGTTTCTTATGAAAAACGAAAGAGCAGGACTTTCCGTAATACAGGTTTTTACCTAGTACGGGGTCTCTACCCTTTTATAAATTGTAACAATTTTATAATAAAGAATATTTTAATTTTTAATTTTTTAATTTTCAATCGTAGAAGGTTGTGAGTACTTATTGAACCCCCTTAGTATTTATGTTGGGCCGTGTAACACTTTGCTTAAGCAATGCAGATACTATGTTGGAATATACTATAGTGTGCGCACAGAGTTGCCTATGTGCTTGTGATACCCGTAATCACTACTCTGGGTAGGTCGGTTGATTGCAGAAGAAGTTTACGGTAGTACACGAGGTACACGAAAAGGGCTACCTACTGCCTACCACCTTGATTGTCCTTATCGCTTCTTACGACACCCAAGGGAAGGAACCAGGGTGTTCATATTCTTACACCCTTACATACATATTCAAATAAATTGGTTCGGCATCGCCCACAGGTATGCAGAAGCAAAGCCCTTTATACTTTATAGATATTTTACTATTTACTTTTAATATAAAAGCATGTTACAGAAAAAGGACTCATTTCAGTCAAATAATTAGAACTACAAACAGAAAATAATATTCTCACACGTAACCCTGCTAAGGTTGCAATCTATAAAATGAACAATTTTTCTTATTTTTAGCGTTCCTTAAAAGATTACTTTCTTGTCCGTTCGTCCGTCCGTCTTAGTCAAAACACATTATTTTTGACACTCCCTCTGACCTAAAGTCTGTTTTTTAGTTCAATGCAAAAAAATAAAACAGTCACGTTGACATCTCAATCAATACGATCCAATCATGGATGTACATCCTTGGATCCAATGTCTGAATGTTGCTAGTACGCAAAAACCATATTGCCCCATTTTACTTCCAAGTAAAATTGTTTGTGCTACGTAGGCGTTTTTTTTTTACTTTGCTCTTATGAGGTATTAAACTTTAATGTCTTTGATGTGATAAGGATTTTGGTCACACAAGTCTTTTATTCACGGTAAAATAAAATCTACCAAATAAACCTATATATTTTATAACGGTAACACCGCGTCATTATTTTGTTGCATTGAATTAAAAAACGGACTGTAGAAATACGAAATAATACCTGTGTTATAATACAAAAAAAGGGAATAACTGAAAACTATACATATAATTTCAATTAAACCATTAAAAATTGTCTTTGAAGTTCGGAAAAACTGCGGGTAGGAAAACCTCGGTGGTCGAGCCTGTCTTCCGGGATTTCCTTATTTTATTACTTTTAGGATTATTTTTTTATTGTACTTTTCTTTTTATACTGTGAGACCTTGCTTCTTACCAAGTTTAATTATTCTAGATAATCAAGGAGGTTTATTTAGTATGCTCAAAATATAGGTACACGTTTTATTTTTATACAATCTAGTATAATCTTTCGCATTCAAAGCTCCTCAAAAGAGATAAAATATTGTGATTACATTTAGTGTTGAAATTGGAACGACGTGGATGAAGCAGGTCCCTTGCCCGCCCCCGGCCTTTTATCAAAATAATCTCAATAAAAGTATCCCCAGGGAAATTCCCAAAAATCCCCTTCCGCCCATCAGTTAATAATTCCAGGCGTTAATTTGCGAATCGCTTAAGATGCCTCCCCTCCAACGCAATGGAAGGGTCAGACGCAGGTGTTTTATAAAGCAGCCCTCGTAATGCCGTTCTGATTGAGATAGATTTGCTTAAAGCGTGGCAAGTGAAAAACCGGCTTTCTCCAGCCTTTCGAATAGGCTGACGAAAGCCGGTTAGTTAGTTAGTTAGTTAGTTTGACTCATAGTTGGGCCATTGTACGTAGCAGGCAGGGCTGTGAGCTTACAAAAGCCGGTTTTCCAGGTCAGGCTAGGGGACGCGGTATCTGAATTGAAGCACTGAGTAAATACTTAAGGATCGGTCACGCCCTTTTCTGAGAAATTTGACGAGACAGCACTACAGTTAAGGAGATACTTGGCGAAATTCTCAATAACTAGCCCTAGGCCTACAATATGATAAATATGCAGCAATATAAGGCCCTTCATATAAACCTTTGTAATAACAAAACTGTTTTTTACCCTCGTTTATTAAACTCAGCTGGACAAGCATTGTCAGGGTTACGTACCCAAAGGGTAAACGGACCCTATTACTGAGACTCCGCTGTCCCTCCGTCCGTCTGTCACCAGGCTTTATGTTATGAACCGTGATATTTAGACAGTTGAAACTTTCACAAATGATGGACTTCTGTTGCCGCTAACAACAAATTCGAAATAACAGAATAAAATAAATATTTAAGGGGGCCCGTACAACACTTGATTTTTTGGCTCGTTTTTGCTCGACATTGATAACGGCGACAGCTAGACACTTGAAATATTCGCATAATATTCGGTTATATATTATATTTATATATTATATTATATATTTATTTATTTATTTTATTTTAAGCCAAATTTTACCTCGCACATTATGAATTTCAAATTATAAATTTCATTTCCTCCTCCAATCTCTTCCATTCTTCTCTATTTTGAGCTAGACGGGTCCATGTAGGTCCAGCGACTATATTAACTTTAAAAATAGATAATTAAATTAAAATAAAACAAATATTTAAGGTGGGATTGCATACAACAATGACTTTGTTTGCTGCGTGATAATAAACCCTGGTCAATTCCGTAAAAAGTAATAATAGGGTACTTACTGTGATACGCGACGCGATACCGCCCAGGAAAATAAAACGTTTACGAGAGTTGGAAAGCTCTTCACGGAATTGCAGAGGGTTGAGTTTCAGTGCAGCTGCACTGGCTTTCAAGTGCAATAGGCGGATGATAGCGCTCTGTATTGTTAGAATTGCTCCTAGTGGTATTACACCTAAGCCCGGCTAAGTAGCTTTATCGAGCGATTACTTTGAAATGATCGCCTTAAGCTTTCGTCTAGTTTTATCAAAGTTCCAACTCGGCTTCACTGCCTGCGGGTACTGACTACAAGGCTATCTTTTTCTTATTCTTTTTGTCAAATAATTAGGTACCTAATTTACCTAACTTAAAACTACCTATGTCCAGCAGTGGACTTCTTGTGGCTGAATGATGATGATGTTTGTAATGAATAGGCTCAGAAACCACCGGGACAGTGTTAAAAATACTTTCAACATTAGAAAGCTACATTCTTCGTGAGTAACATAGATTAATTGGATTTTCAAAAAGTATAGGGTTCCGTACGCAATCTCAAATAATGTAACTAACCCAAGGTGTAAAAAATTACTACCCCGAGAATTATCCACGGAACTAATATAGCTATTTCCACGGAAACGTTTTTGCCACCCGTGCGAAGCCGGGGCGGGTCGCTAGTAATATTATAAAGTTAAAGCAAAACTGTCACGGCTAAGTACGCTTTAAAAGTAAACAAAACCAATTAAAAATTACTTTGACAAACTTGTAAGTTGTGTAATGCCACCCCTCAGTCGAAGTTCGCTTATTTTGACAGCCAACAGAACCGGAACCCTAAATTTTTTTTAGAATTTAGAATAATTTATTTAAATAAGGTTGCATGCATAACATATAGTGTACAAATGCTTAAATTAAAGATATAGGTATATGATGATTGCAACGTAAAAGCTGTTAAAAAGATTTTAAGTAGCGGTGGTCCCTACACTTAGGCCTAGCCTGTATCGTGGGGGGCGAGAAACGTTTGGTACACTAGTGACCATGTCACCTGGTTTTCGACTATCCTGAACTATCTGTCGTAAGCCAAGTTAATATATGAAACCATGACATGGTTTCATATATTAATTTACCCTTTAAAGTTAAATTAATACCCCAAACAAACCCCACATGTTGATAAAATTAAGCTACAAAATGTAATAATTCAAAATGTTAAGGTAGGCTTTTACCACGAACCAATTATTTAGTATACAGGGTCATAATATTAGTGAACCTGGCTCGATGACGACGACGACATTGGCACTCTGGTACAAAATAAATCAAATTATCAAGTAACAAGACGCTTTTTGGCAAGGAAAATAATAAGGACTTTATTCATGACGCAAGTTACGGTAGAAATACATTGTTAATGTTATTTCTTAGCTATCTCCTGTTATATGTTTCGGATACCTACAATAAAGTATAATTAATAATTAAAAGTTGTTACATAAGTACAGACGTAAATAGATAGAATATTGTTATAATGTACAATTAATAAAACAAAAGTCGGACGAAAAGGTCAGAGGCTCAACATAGTTGCTGCAATACAGAAACAGGGTAAGAGAGCGATTATAGCAACTAAAATAATAATTAAAAAACTTAAGTGGCTATTGTGCTATATGCAAACCAAGTAATAACAAGCATGTAAAAACGTCATAAATATAATAATTGGACGATCTTTGTGAGGCAGAGGTTAGCGCATCTGACTACCATGCGAGAGGTCCCGGATTCGAATCCCGGCTGGGGACAAAAAAAAGAAACCCAGTTCTTGGATGTTCACCTGTTTGTGACTTCGATGTTTCTGGTCCCCACGACACAGGGTATCCTAGTGTGGGGGCAGAAGCAATGTATGTGCATGAATGTAAATCTTATGTTATTTTATACTGGGTGTTGATTTGTGCAGTTTAATCCGACTCAGGGGGTGGTTATTTACATGAAACTGAAGCAAAAATAAATAAATAATTTTTTTTTTAGTGAAAATCGCCTAAAAATCATAAAGCTTCTAACGTTTGCACTTGACCGGTCCGGCGGGGCTTTCGCGGGGCGGGGCGGGAGAGTGCGCCCGCGCGCTCGCCGCCGACGGCGCGCGGCGCCGCAAAACCGGGGATTTTAGGTGATTTTCACTAAAAAAAATAAAATTTTTTTTTGCTTCAGTATCATGTAAATAACCACCCCTGAGTCGGATTTAACTGTACCAATCAACACCCTATATGTTTTTCTGCCCCACAGACTGCGCACGGGATGGAGCGCGGCCCGCAGCGAGCCGCCGCTGACGCCAGGCGAACGCGAGGCCATCGCGGCCGTCGTCCGCCGCGCCGAGAAGTTGGAAGAGGTTGAGGCCAAGCGCGTCGGGCGGCTTGTGGCCAGGCTAGAAGGTGAGAAAAGTAGCCTGGTGATGCCGGGCAAACGGGCGGTAGACAATCGTAGCCGTCGTCCGCCGCGCCGAGAAGTTGGAAGAGGTTGAGGCCAAGCGCGTCGGGCGACTTTTGGCCAGAGTGCTTATACTGAGTTTTTTCCTTCACTTTCGATAGCGAGAGCGTTTGCAATTTGTATAGGAGTGACAAAGCGCGCCGCATAGTTGTCTCTTTGTCTCTCACTCTCGCTATCGAAAGTGAATGAAAAAACTCAGTATACGCACTCCGACTAGAAGGTGAGAAAAGTTGGCCGGTGACGCCGGGCAAACGGGAGACAATCGCGGCCGTCATTCGGCACGTCGAGCAACCGAAAGACGCGGTGGCCAAGCGCGTTGGCTGCCTGGTGGTCAGACTAGAAGGTAAGAAAAGTAGCCTGGTGATGCCGGGTGAACGGGAGGCAATTCAAAACAGTATTATTTATACGTATTCGAATAAATTATGTGTCTAAGAACCGCTTAAAGGCATAATACTAAAAAAGAATTATGATTTGTAAAAAAACGCAACATAAAATTTGACAATTTGTATCTGCCGCCATTGTATCGAAAACGGTCTGGATTGGCCGATTCTAAGATGACGTCACAAGTCAATAAAAATGGCGTCGGTCATTCATTCTTTCTATGAACCTTTATCACAACTTGACTGTGCACAGTAAAATAAAAAACGAGCAGAGTGAGAGGCACCAAAGTAGTAGTGGGTCTCTTTCGAATAGAGTGTCCATGATATGTGAGTGGTTGACCAAAAAGGGACCTCAAGGGAAAATAATTTATTTCGAGAAAGTCGCGTTTGAAGTTTCGTGTTTCTATAGGTTTCGATTCGTGCTCGACTCACAAAAAAAATCAAAAAAAAAAAAATACGGTACCTAAAAATATTCTGTTAAGACCAAAACAAAGCTAAAATACCACAAATTAAAAAAATCTAATAAAAACAATAACGGTTTCCAATCCCTCCAGGTCCCTTTTTGGTCAACCACTCACATATTTATAAATCTTCACCAGCAGTGGTCCAGGTCCAAAGTAGTGAGGTACCCAAAATGACGTGTGGTATAAGTAAAAGTTATCTATTGTAAGGAAATATTTAATCTTTAATGTAATATAATTTTGACGATTTTTTATGACAGATTGACTTATTGATACAAGAGCTTTAACAGACGTACAGAACGACATAAAAGATAAAATAATGAGAGCCCCTCATCACTACGCCTCGTGTTGTGTATGTACAAAAATGGTGCCAATAGCCGGACTACAGATTCACCTCTAGTGTAGTCTCACCAAAACTTTAATTCCGAACTATTTATGTCCCGCTGTAAGTACCTACATTGTAATTTTATTTAGAGTATGAGTAATAAAAAACATTTAAAAATTCACCTTACTTAGATTACGAGAGATAAAACGAGAAGGTAATAATTACTGTGTTTTATTACTAACTTTTTTAAATTCTATCGGCCAAACCAATTCGATGTAGATATGTACTTATTCATTTAACTACACTAAACGTTACTAAATAAAATTGTTTGATTGATTTGATTTTTATGATTTTTAGAGTCTCCTTTTTGCATACGTGTTTAGTCTCATATTCAGATATTTATTTACAATACATTTAATAATTTCTATTTCATGTTTCAGTGGAGTGAGACTGTACTAGATGAGAAATATCTTTCAATCGGGGATAAAAGTGTTGTGTTATTATGTTAATCATTATATTTCTTCTTCAAATGTTCCTCCATCAGCGTCGATAAGGTTACGAACAATTTCCCGGTGTATTTTACAACATTAAAAACTACCAATAATATGCTACTGAGCATGTGAATATCTTTCTCGGCTGGAACAATCTGTAAAAAAAAGAAGAAAGAAAGAAAGATTTTATTAGTATTGTCACAGAAACACAATGAAGACAAAAGTACATAATAAACAAAATACACAAGAGTCAACAAAACAAGAAAAATAAAATAGAGACAAAGGAAAACAAACAAGAGTGTTCTCAAAATACAATAATTTCAATTTGTTGTATTCTGTAGTGATGTATAAATTTAGAACTGACGTTCTAAATTTTTCCTTATCTTTAGGAATATTGACGGTATTGCTGTAGATTTTAATCTTTTTCTTGACTGATTGACAAAATCTTCAATTTTTGAAATGTAGACTGCAAACGACCGATGTCTTGGTGACTTTATCAGATATATTTTCTTTCCACCTCTCAGCCATTAATGCCTCTTTAGGAATCCTGTAAACTAGTATATTATTATAACAAGAACATTTTAGACATAACAAACAATTTAAAACTAAATTATATATAAGAAACCCACGAATAAAGACGAAGACCCACGAAGTTTCTTAACTTTTGTTTGCCCCACCAGTAAATCCCGAGTACGCCCATGCATAATGCCCTACTCTAGCATTATTTCGAAAATTATGAAATTGACTCACCTGTGAAAAGATAAGCCGCACCCCGAATACCATTTGGTTTTACATCCGTTAACACAGCAAAAATACACCATTATACAACAAATCACACTAAAAACGTAAAAACAGCAAATTATTTCAGGCGGTTGCCGTGGCAACCGCTTGAAAGGTCACTTATGATGACGAAAAGCTACTAAATTTTTCTTAAAACTACTTTTATTTCGTTTTATAACTGAGATAATAAAATTCTTATTATAAATTATTAGTTTCAATATTCTAAATAACAATGTCACTATATCTAAGAAATAATACTGCCGTCTGCCCAATAAATAGACTACCAAATTGGATTTTATTTAGTTCTGGCAACTCGGTAGACAAGGATGCACTACTACTTTTAAACCATCTCACACGGCTTGTTTTGCTACTTTCACGTTTGACGGACAAATATGAACTTTATATCGATGGCTTAGAGTGTAAGTTTGTGTTCATTGTAAATTTGTGTAAGCTATCCAGTTTACGAAGTATATAGATCCGTGATTCTTTCTTACGTTCATCGGACTGGGAAGTGACGTCATAATACCAGTGCGACTCCATATTGCCCAAGGAGGCGTTTTGGCGGCTTAATTAAAAGTCAATTTTCGTTTGCCTTTTTTAGAAGAAATACACGAAAGAATTTAAAATGACCACTTTCTGAGAACTCCATGAACACCAACAAACAGCGGCCGTCAAGCGCCGCGTCGAGAAACCGAAAGACGTGGTGGCCGAGGGCGTTGGCCGCCTGGTGGTCAGACTAGAACGTAAAAAAAGTAGCCTGGTGATGCCGGGTGAACGGGAGGCCATCGTGGACGTCGTCCAATACGCCAAAAAGCAGGAAGGGCAGAGGTCAAGTACGCCCGGCGACTGATGGCCAGGCTAGAAGGTAAAACAAGCAAGTGGGGCAGGATCAAGCACATGTCGAATAATAACTAACTAATAATGCTAACTCCAAAAGCCACGTTTACTATACAAGGTGTTTTTTTTTAATCTGCATAACTTTAGGAGTTGTAGTAACATTCCTTGAGATCAAAGAAGAAATATTGTCTAACAAACATGTCTTGTGTTCTAAAATGCATGGTTTCGGAGATAACGAAATTTTATCGAGAGAACATCTGCTGAAGCGGATAGCACAAGTAGCAGACGAAATGCGTGCAGCTATCGTTAACTTGAACAGACATATTCGCAGGAGACACACCAAATGCATTGAACAAGATTGCGGTCAATTTAAAAATTATTTAAATTAAATTTATTAAATGATTAAAATGCGTTTTCTCCGAAACCATGCATTTTAAAACACATATGTCTCTTAGACAATATTTATTCTTTCATCTCAAGGAATGTTACTACAACTCCTAAAGTTATGCGGATTAAAAAAAACACGTTGTATAACAGATTGATAGAAAATACTTAATACTTACGGAAATTACATTAATTTCAAAACACGACATGACCAACAATTTCTTCCGACGCAAGGTATCCTAGTGTGGGGCCAGAAGCAATGTATGTGCCTGTTTGTAAATGTTTCATAATCATCAGGCTATATTAGTCCACTGCTGGACATAGCCCTCCCCTAATGAGCGCCATAGCGGCCTGTCTTCAGCTTGCCGCATCCAGCATATGCTTGCAGTTTTTCGCAGATCGTCATCCCACCTGGTTAGAGGGCGTCCTACGAGGGGTGTTCAATAAAAAGTGGTAATGAGTATGAAGCAGATATATTTTATTTATTATTATTTTATTTTTCGACATAGTCGCCTTTGAGGTTTATGCACTTAATATATCTTTTTTCTAAACCTAAGATTCCCTTCTTAAAAAAGTCTTCATCTTGATCCCTTAAAAAATCATGTACGGCGGCGATCACTTCCTCATCATTGGCATATCTGTGACCTCTCAGGTGATCTTTTAACCGCGGAAACAGGTAGAAATCACTAGGTGCAAGGTCTGGTGAGTATGGAGGATGTTCCATCAATTCAAATCCAGCATCTTGGATAGCAGCCATCGCAACTCGGGACTTGTGTGCGGGGGCGTTATCTTGGTGAAACAACACAACTTTAGCCAGTTTGCCGCGGCGATTTTCGCGTATTTCTTGACGCAATTTTTTTATTTGTTCTGCGTATAAGGCCCCATTAATAGTGGCTCCATGATCGAGATATTCAATCATTATCACCCCCTGGCCATCCCAGAAAAGAGAGCCCATAATCTTACCGGCGGATGGAATTGCCTTAAATTTCTTAGGTGTTGGAGATGACGGCCTCTTCCAAGTCTTGGACTGTTGTTTTGTCTCAGGATCGTAATGATGGAGCCATGTTTCATCCATAGTTACGAAGCAAGCCAAAAATTGTTCAGGGTCTCGTTGTAACAATTCCAAATTGATTTGAGAAATCCTCACTCTTGTTTGTTTCTGCTCGTCTGTAAGCATTCTGGGCACCCAGCGCGCTGATACTTTTTTCATGCCCAAATGTCCTATCGAAATCTTTAGTTTTTCAGCTATAAAACGAACTGTAACACGCCGGTCTGTCAAAACAATTTTTTCTACTTTTTTTATCATTTGTTCGGTAACTGCCGTCGTAGGGCGACCCGAGCGCGGGTCGTCTTTAGTTGAAGTTCTTCCCCTCTTAAATTCGGCACACCACCGCGCAACCGTAGAATACGGAGGAGCGTTAACTCCTAATGTTGTTTTCAAATCAAGATTTACTTGCTCAGTAGTAAAATTTTTCAGGCAGAGATATTTTATCACGGCTCGAATTTCAATTTTATCCATTTTGCGCAACACGCTCCAACATGAAGAAAACAAATGACTTCTATTTTTAAAACAAGAAAAGAAAATCAATATTTTTTATTTTTTTATTTTATCTAATATCTGGGCTTTACCTGCCAGTATTTACTTTTTTGTTGTTTAAGGATATAATATGCCATTATTAATTTTTATTGAACACCCCTCGTACACTACGTTTGCCGAGTCGCGGTCTCCACTCAAGAACACGTTTACCCCAGCGGTTGTCGGTTCTTCGCGAAATATGGCCAGCCCACTGCCACTTTAGCTTGCTAATTCTCTGAGCTATGTCGATCTGGGATACAGACGTGAGCTTATGTATGTATGTAATTAACTTTAGTTTTTCTCTCAGGCCTGCGTCGCTCAGCGCAGGGGCCGGCGCCGCGCACTTGCTTACTTTGCGGAGACCCGGCAAGGCTGCTGGTGCCCCTACGCACATGTGCTATCTGCCGTAACGCCGTCTGCAACAAGTGTGTGATCGAGAGCTCACCGCACAGGTAATAGACCGGGAGATAGTGACACAAATTACTTGGTCATTTGTAACAGTATGGCGGTTCTTCAGGGGTCTTAGTACGCAATGACAAAAAGAAAAACGATGGTCATAGCGCTGGTACCGGCGGCCCAATCGCGTGGGCGTTAGTCGAACTCGTCGGATATCCGACTTCGGATATCCGTACTAGGACCCCTGAAGAACCGCCATACTGTTACAAATTAATTATGTTAGAGTAGGTAGTGTAAAAAGTATTGCTAGCAACGGTACCGACCACTATGCCTACAAAGTTTAATATTAACTCTCAATTTATTATAAAAAAAGAGTAACTCACCTCACAAATCTTTATTATTATATTATTATATTATTGTATATATATATATATATATATATATAAAGCTACAATGCGGTATACTCACTGATTGATTCATCCATACGTTTTCTCGGAAACGGTGGATTTTCGAGAAAAACTTTGTATGAGAAAAGTGTAGAGAAGGTGCATATTACAGCCATCCTTTGAAGTCGATTTTTGAATTTCGAACGCCTTCTCTCATACAAATATGCTATCTCTGTTGTTTATTGACCGATTTTGACCAAATTTTAATAGAATGTTTTTTTAGTGACCCAATTGAGAAAAAAAAATTTTGTTGTTCGAAATTCAAAATGGCGGCCGAGCTATAGCCGAGCCTCCCGAAAAAAGGCCATTTTTAGACCTCTGCGCAAAAAAGTCGGCAGCCAACTGGGCGCATGCTGGAGAAATGTTCTTAACGGCATCGTCTTGTCGAAAGACCCAGGTATACCAGAAAAATCTGACATTTCGAGATTTCAAGATGGCGGCTGAGATATCGATGACTGAAGTTGACCAATTTTCTATGGAGATTTTTCACTGAAAATCCACTTTCAGTACTGATTTCAGTACAAAAAATGGGACAAACTTGCGAGGCCGAAGGCCGAGCTCCGCGAAGCGGGCACGAGAGACCCCGCCGCGGCGAGGCCGAAGGCCGAGCTCGTCCAGGCTGAGGCCGAAGGCCGAGACGTTGCGTGTTCCGGCGTCAAGTGACAACGCAAAAGCCAGACGGGAGAAACTTGCGAGGCCGAAGGCCGAGCTCCGCGAAGCGGGCACGAGAGACCCCCCGCGGTGAGGCCGAAGGCTGAGCTCCGTCCAGGCCGAGGCCGAAGGCCGAGACGTTCCGTGCTCCAGCGGAAATATAACAACGCAAAAGCCAAAATGGACAAACTTGCGAGGCCGGAGGCCGAGCTCCGCGAAGCGGGCACGAGGAACCCCACCGCGGCGAGGCCGAAGGCCGAGCTCCGTTCAGGCCGAGGCCGAAGGCCGAGACCACACGTGTTCCCACGCGTCAAATCACAACCAATAGTGTCTAGCGAGGCCCTAGGCCGAGCGCCGCGGAGAGCGAAGCTCGTAGCGGCTCGGGGTTGGCGCGCGAAGCGCGCAGGGGGCTCGCCCCCTAGTTATATATATATATAAAGCTACAATGCGGTATACTCACTGATTGATTCATCCATATGTTTTCTCAAAAACGGTGGGTTCTAGAGAAAAATTATGTATGAGAAAAGTGTACGGAAGGTACGAATTACAGCCATTCTATGAAGCCGATTTTTGAATTTCGAACTCCTTCTCCCATACTAATGTCCTATCTTTGTTGTTTACCGACCGATTTTTATCTTATTTTAATGCAATTTTTTTACGGTTCGCCGATTGAGAAAAAAAATTTTGTCTGTTCGAAATTCAAAATAACGGCTGAGCTATAGCCTCCCGAAAATTGGCCATTTTTCGACCTCTGCGCAAAAAAGTCGGCACCCAACTGGGCGCATGCTGGAGACACGTTCCTAACGGCATCGGGTTGTCGAAAGGTCAGGTATACCAGAAAAATCCGACATTTCGAGATTTCAAGATGGCGGCCGAGATATTGATGACTGAAGTTGACAAATTTTCCATGGAGATTTTTCACAGGAAGTCCACTATCAGTACTAAATTTAGTACCAAAAATGGGAGAAAATGGCGAGGCCGAAGGCCGAGCTCCGCGAAGCGGGCACGAGAGACCCCGCCGCGGTGAGGCCGAAGGCCGAGCTCCGTCCAGGCCGAGGCCGAAGGCCGAGACGTTGCGTGTGTAGCGTAATATGGAGATTTGTACCAAAAATATATAGAATTTGTACTGAACATCGACGTTTTAAATAGAAATTATACTTTTTTAGATCCGTCGTCATGCTCCCGAGGCATTTAAGCATTCGGGTTGGTCACCCGGCCATTCAAGTTTGATTATTTCATACATTACTTGAGAATTTTATGCCAAAAAACAAATTTTCGGAAGAAAACCGCCCCTTTTTAGTACTACCGATGGCGGCCAGAGGCCGCAACTAGTGCTTAGATAGGTCCGGCGTGATGCTGCCTAAGTACTTATGCATTCGTCGTTCACCCGGCCATTCAAGTTTGACTATTTCATACATTACTTGAGAATTTTATGCCAAAAAACAAATTTTCTGAAGAAAACCGCCCCTTTTTAGTACTACCGATGGCGGCCAGAGGCCGCAACTACTGCTTAGATAGGTCCGTCGTGATGCTGCCTAAGTACTAATGCATTCGAGTCGGTCACCCGGCCATTCAAGTTTGATTATTTCATACATTACTTGAGAATTTTATGCCAAAAAACAAATTTTCTGAAGAAAACCGCCCCTTTTTAGTAATACCGATGGCGGCCAGAGGCCGCAACTACTGCTTAGATAGGTCCGTCGTGATGCTGCCTAAGTACTAATGAAGTCTAGTTGGTCATCCGGCCATTCAAGTTTGTTTATTTCATACATTACTTGAAAAGTTTACGCCAAAAAAAAAATTTTCCATAGAAAACCGCCCCTTTTCAGTACCATTGGTGGAGGTCAAAGGTCAAGAAAATTGCCGAGCTGGGGGTGACATCGTGTTATCAAGATTTTAAGGTGTCTGGAGAAAAAAAACCTTTTGAATTTTCAAAATAGCGGCCGAGTTATTGACGATCGATGAAAGCCAACTTTCTATGGAAAATTTGTACTGAAAATCGATTCCTTCATAGAGCCTCCTCGCTTCTACTGCCATCAATGACCTGCCCCACATATGTAGCTGCAATCCGGTATACTCACTCACTCACTGATTGTTCATCCATACGTTTTCTCGGAAACGGTGGGTTTTAGAGAAAAACTTTGTATTAGAAAAGTGTTCGGAAGATGCATATTACAGCCATCCTATGAAGCCGATTTTTGAATTTCGAACGCCTTCTCTCATACAAATATGCTATCTCTGTTGTTTATTGCTCGATTTGGACAAAATTTTAATAAAATGTTGTCTTAATAATCCAATTAAGAAAAAAAAATTTTGTTGTTCGAAATTCAAAATGGCGGCCGAGATATAGCCTCCCGAAAAAAGGCCATTTTTCGACCTCTGCGCAAAAAAGTCGGCAGTCAACTGGGCGCATGCTGGAGACATGTTCTCAACGGCATCGGGTTGTCGAAAGACTCAGGTATACCAGAAAAATCCGACATCTTGAGATTTCAAGATGGCGGCTGAGATATCAATGATCAAAGTTGTCAAATTTTCTATGGAGATTTTTCACTGAAAATCCACTTTCAGTACCAAATTCAGTACAAAAAATGGGACAAACTTGCGAGGCCGAAGGCCGAGCTCCGCGAAGCGGGCACGAGGGACCCCGCCGCGGCGAGGCCGAAGGCCGAGCTCCGTTCAGGCCGAGGCCGAAGGCCGATACCACACGTGTTCCCACGCGTCGAATCCCAACCAATAGTGTCTAGCGAGGCCCTAGGCCGAGCGCCGCGGAGAGCGAAGCTAGTTATACTAATATAAAGCTACAACACGGTATACTCACTCACTGACTGACTGACTGACTGATTAATCATCTATATGTTTTCTCGGAAACGGTGGGTTCTAGAGAAAAATTTTGTATGAGAAAAGTGTAGAGAAGGTACGAATAACAGCCATCCTATGAAGCCGATTTTTGAATTTCGAACGCGTTCTCTCATACAAATATGCTATCTCTGTTGTTTACCGACCGATTTGGATCAAATTTTGATAGATTTTTTTCTGGTTGATCCAATTAAGAAAAAAAAAATTGTATGTTCGAAATTCAAAATGGCGGCTGAGCTATAGCCTCCCAAAAATCGACCACACGTGTTCCCCCACGCGTCAAATCCCAACCAATAGTGTCTAGCGAGGCCCTAGGCCGAGCTGCGGCTGCGGCTGGGGGCTGGCGCGCGTAAGCGCGCAGGGGGCTCGCCCCCTAGTCTAATATAGAAAATTCTCGTGTCAACCTCAATGTTAGTGCGCATACTTCTCGGAAACGGCTTAGCCGATTTCGATTAAATTTTGTATATACAATCGGTAGGTCTGAGAATAGGTTGTCATCTATTTTTCTAACCCCTATCTGGCAAAACAACGTTTGCGAGGTCAGCTAGTAAACTTATAAAGGTTCAGTGACGGTTTTTTGTAATAACCTATACCTTCCTCAGGGAAGAGACCCGAGCCCCTCTGTGGGGACATAATGGGTTGATTATGATGACGATTGTATTGTTGTGAAACTTGAATAAATAATTTGAAAAAACATATGCATAGTGCAGTGGTGTGTACTGTTACTATCAATACAATACAAACAAACATTAAACACATGCATTTTAACCTCTTCAGTCCTGACCTTGAAACTAACAATGGATGACACACAATCATGGCTAAATAAACAAAGCCGAACGGGCTCGCCCACCCACTGTTCTTGTAGTTTTGTCCAAACTTTCCATGAACTTCAAAGCCATTTTTTATGACAAATAAGGTGATACGGCCAGCGTGACTGACTGACAGCGAAGTGATTAAAAATGTTTAAAAAAAATTACAATGTGTAGTCTACAGATTTTTCCATGTATTTGTAGCATATGACGATATTACCTTGCCAAATTTCATTGTTCTAGGTCAACCGGAAATGCTCTATTAATTTTGATTCCCTCAAGGGAACGTGTCGAAATATACGTTTTTTGCTGAAAAACGGCCGTATCTTTTTTCACATTAACTTAGAAGTTTGATTTTTTCACAGCTTTAAGGGACTATTAGCCAATTTCTGAATTGAGAATTTACACCAAGTAAATATTTGACTGTAGTGCTGTCTCATCAAATTTGTCAGAAAAGAGCGTGACAGAACGTTACTTAAAGTATTTGAAAATCCTCAACTCAGGAACCGGCCCAGACTTCAATAATTTGATTTCAATTTCGCTTGGGTGTATCCTTGGAGAAGTTCTCAATTCGGAGACCGGGCCTGAGTGATTTAGTTGGTTTTGGTTTTAGTTAAGGAAATTCATTACCGTGTTAAATTTGTTAAAATATTAAAATTCTTAGAAATTTTGTTAAATCTTAGATTAAAAAGATTAGTTTAAAACGTCGAATTGATAACAATTAAGTAAGCCTGTTTACATTTTCCTGATCTCACGTGTGTGTATTCTTTGGGTGACATTCTAGATCTACTCTATTAAGCTCTCTCTGTATATTATATAGATTGTTTGTTACCTGTTCTACACTCCAATAAAGAAATAAAACTCGATCTCTCCACGTGTTCGTGAGATAATGGGGTCGAGACAGACAGAGACGGACGATCGATCGGATGGCAAACGGGCAGACAGCAAAGATTTTTCGGAGTTCCGTTTTTTCTCTTCAGATACAGAACCCTAAAGCCGGGTCCGCTGCGCCATGTTACGCGTGTTACAAAAAATGTAACATGTTACGGTTATGGTAACAGCCCGTCTGCTGCGACTTTCTAGTTCTGTTATGTTAGTGTTTTTGTAACAAAAATAAAATGAGTTCCGACGAAGAAGACGTGTCTGCTATTTTGTCCCTTTTGGCTTATCCACTTTGTATTCACTTCTTCTTTTGAAATTCCTATTATTTCTGCTTTATCACTACATGAGGCGTCCCAAAGCACTTGTCTTTCCCAAAATAATCGTAAGAAAAACAAAGTATTTTCTTTTTTTCAACCCCATCACCGAATCGCTAGACGTGTACGTACGTCCAGCGAGCGCTAACATAAAATGAATGACTTCACCCCCCCGCAGGTGAACGCGGGGGATGTTATCCATTCGCCGCGTGTTATACCACGCCCCATTATAACGTGTTACATTTGTTGTAACACGCGTAACATGGCGCAGCGGACGCGGCTTAAGAATACAGTAACATTATTTTCAGTTGGAATTATTTTTATATCTTTACCAGCTGCCCCGGCAAACGTTGTTTTGCCATTTTTTTTTTCCCTTAAGGCTAAGAAAAATTGATAACTAGCTATTCTCAGACCTACCGAATATGCATTATAAAATTTCATCAAAATCGGCCAAGCCGTTTCGGATGAGTACGCAGATGAGATGTACTAACACGGTGACACAATTTTATATATTTGAAAGATTTCTGTTATTGTGAACAGTAGGTACACTTACCCTTGGGCCGCACTCATCGCGATAACCCAAAGATTCGGGCTATCGTGATGTGTGTAGCCAAGTATTCGCGTATACTTCGGAGCTTCGTCAAAACTTCGCGTAGCTGTCAGTAAACTTTACAGTTCAAAGAGTTTTATCGCGATGAACTTCGCTTGAGCGGCCACACTTCAGTCAGCGTGCACCTGTCAAACGTAGCGGACGAGTTATTTCACAGAGTAGGTGCATAAGCTGGAGCGTAACATGGATTGGAGTAATGATAAAATTTTAGAATTTATTGCAAACTACGAATAAATAAATAATAACTACGACATAAATGTAAAAAATAATTATTTGCTGCCATAAAATACAGAGCAACTGCGGCGTCCATTTTGTTTTTTTACATTTGACATCGCTTGCACATCGCGATAAACTTTACATCGCGCATTGTGTGGCCGCGAGGATTCGCCGTAGACCGAAGACGAAGTTTATCGCCCGAATGTTATCGCAATGTGTGCGGCCCAGGCATTAGAAAGTATTATTCAAACCACCCAAACTGCTCTATTTTTTTATTTCAAATTTTGCTTTGCTGTCAATCTCGGTATGTGGCCCGTAGGCTAGTCCTAAGGTAGTTAGCCATAGACCTTCATGGTCCATTTCCTCAGCGATTAGGGGCACAGGTCCCCGCTCCGTTCCAGGGAGCAGTACATCTGCAACCTGTGCGCGGAAACCCGTGAAATGTGGAAAAAGTCAGGCGCCTGGTTCTTCAAGTCTCTCCCGAAATATGTCCTGCCAGAGCGAAGACCTACCGGCCGGTATGCTGACTCGGAGCTCTCTAGAAGTCTGCAGGTGAGATTAGCGATAAAGTACCTAGGACTAGAAGCTGATTGCAACCTCTTTGGTGAATTTAATTGTATAGCTATTAGGTGAAATAAAAAAGTCATCATCATCATCATCAATCCATTATGTCCCCGCCGAGAGGCACGGGTCTCTTCCCTGAGGAAGGTATAGGCCATACTCCACCACGGGGCCCAAGTCCGGATTGGTGAAGGCTTGTAAGACTAGTGGCTGGTCTAAAAAAAGAAATGTTTGGGAATTTGTTCATTATTTTTTCCAGTAAAGAGCCATAATGCGAGGGCTGGCTAGCGAAGTCATAGTAAATTCTTATGTCACAAGGAATTAGGTACATAATTTGTTTCGATCAGCTCCGCTAGGTTGTATGCGAACACTTTGGAAACAAATAAGAACTTACTCCAATTTCTCGTACGTTGATAATTAGTTTACGACCTTCCAGGTTCTTAGCATTAGAGGAACTCCTAAGTGTCAAAACATGACAAATGTGTGTATTTGACAGTTCGGAGTAAGCTACATAAGACAAACCATACAGTGGAGGACTTACACACCTGTTCATGGTTGTCTGTTTTTTTTTATGCCAATTGGCAATTGTTAAAGTATGTTGTTGGGCGACCCGGTGCTAACTGGCGCCTGCGAATTTTGACGCAAAACGTGAAGATCATCATCATCATTAGGCTATACTAGTCCAATGCTGGACATAGCCCTCCTCTAAAGAGTGCCATAGCGCCGTCTTCAGCTTGCCGCATCCAGCAGCCTGCGATGAAGATCATAAATCTCAATAATTGTCATCTAGATTTCGACACTAACACCTAGTTTTACTTGTAATGTTCAATAAGTTACAGTTTCTGTGTTACTTTGAATGTATATTTTTATATTTTAATAGGCTATTTGACTGATTTTTAGAAAGCCATCACATATTGTTTGTTGGTGTTCATGGAGTCCTCAGAAAGTGGTCATTTCAAATTCTTTTGTGTATTTCTTCTAAAAAATGCAAACGAAAAATTAAAAAAAAAGTTTGTATTTTACCTTGTGTTTTTTTACAAATCATAATTGTTTTTTTAGTTACAATGCCTTAAAGCGGTTCTTAGACACATAATTTATACGAAAACGTATTAATAATACTGTTTTTTTCACACTGTCAAATAGCCTATTTTTCATCTTTCATAAACAATACTTGATGAACTTTAATTGTATGTATTAAAGTAGATACAATAACAATTCCACCAAATCAATCAGTGCATCAAAAAGTAAACATTCCGTCATTCCATCTCACGGAATTTGCGAGGGTGTTACAATACTTATTATTTATCCAATTGACTTCCCATTGTTATTGTGTTGTGTACACAGGAAATAGGAGCACAATATGAGACGCAATTGCTTTCCTTCATAATGGTGCAGTCTCAAGCATCGACCTTTGCGAGTTTGCCCGCTTCTCGGTCTCTTATTTATTGTCTGCTTCATAAGACAGTAGATACCCTTAATAAGGGTATTCAGTCGCACTTATTAAAAGTTAAAGGAGAGCCCTCGTTTATGAAGAACAAGGGGTAATAACTTTTCTACTTCAAAGGGCGCTCCCTATAAAAATGCAAATCGGGTTAATGACTAAATTATGTCCGCTTCCCCGACGGTGGCTGCGCATTTTGTGTGACCTGATGGAAGCGTGTCAGAAACATTCTTTCTTGCCAAAACACAATTTATACGAACATTTCACAAACATAAAAATAATAACATAAAGATTTTGTTTTTGGTGTGTGCCATAAATAACATTCTTATCATCTCATTTCAAAAGTTTTGGCAAATGGATCCACGCTCAGCAATATGCTGCCTGGAGATGTATGCAACACCGGCCGCCCGCTGATTTTTAGCATGAGCCATTAGGATTTAAAAAAACATTTCTCTTCTCATCATCAACCCATTATGTCTCCACCGAGGGGCAAGCGTTTATGTTGTGTCTGTTATGTTATGTAAGTACAAACATTCAACGATACAAAATTACGTTCCTCAAATTATAAACTTGATTCTTACGTAGTATTGATTTTGCTCTAGCCATTGAATTTACAAGGGAAATAAATATAAATAATTACACTATTATTAATATTATTACAAAATAATACCTACGCAAAGCAACGAACACATATTTTGACGAACTTGATTATGATGTAGTCACTGTAGATAATTACAAAGAAATAATAAAAACATTCGCGGGGTTGGCAGAAGCTGGCCATGATCAGTGATTAGTTGAGAGCTGAAGGATACAATTAAAAACCGTCCAAGTATGAGTCAGTCTCCCTATAAGCGTCAAGACTCTCACTAAGTAAAAGAAAATCATTGTTGTGTGTGACGTATTTAGAGCCATCGCAAACAGGGCGACTTGTCGCCGCGTCAGACGCGCCGTTGTCATTTGCTCTGGCGTCTTGTCGCCGCGACTCCGCGACTCTGACGCCAAGTGTGCGGAGATTCAAACAAAATTTATATGAAAATTGACGGCCGTAGCCCGACGTCGCGTCTAGTCGCCGAACTTTCGCTGTCGCGTGTCGCCTAGTGTGCGCATAGGCTTAAGGTTTTTTACTTTGTATCACGGCGCCCGCCATTTTTTAATGCCTCAGACATGTTCTAAAGGACATTAACGACCGTGTTTGTTAAGTTTAGCAAGTTCCTAACGTCCCTGTCACCCCCAGGAGGCCGGCAACAGCAGTGCCGACGGCAAGACGGACTCGGAACCCGGCTCCCCGCTGAGCGTGACCGCCCCCGCCTTCTCGCGCCAGCCTAGCAACACTGACAGCAGGAAGTCCATCGTCTCACCGCACGTGAGTTGGTTACAACACTACTTTATGGATTGATATTTACAGTTTTAGGGACTAGTCATAGAAAGCGCCCGGGGCGCGCGCCCGGAACGCTGCGCATTGGGCGCGCACCACGGACGCGGACGCTTGATATAATCCGTTGCATAGAACTTCATACAATTTTAAAGAGCGTCCGATACGCAGCGTATCGTACGCGCGCCTCGGGCGCTTTCTATGACTAGATTGATACAGTGCCACCATCTTATCTGTTCAGTTGAAAGCGGCGCTAGTGGAGAATTTAGTAGTAACATTTGAGAAATTCACCTAGACAAATGAGAATATTTTAACCCGTCTTTCAATTTTAATGAAAATATATCTATAAATCTTAGCAAGTGAATAAATAAAACAAAAAATGGGGACAGGATTTACAATTTATAAGTTAGTTACAATTTCGCCCACCTGAACAAATAACTTGGTGGCGCTGTAGTTTCAGTTTTTCAAGGATCTTTTGGCGCGTCGCTGAAATCGGAACTAAGACATTTTGACCAATGAGCGTAACGTTACGGGTTACCCGACCAATCACAACAACTGATCGCCCCTATCTCATGTCATCCACGCGCCAAAAGATCCTTGTACAACAGTAGAGAACATTTTACTGTAGATAAAAAGGAAACTATACTTAATTCCACGAAATGAGCTCTCAAAGAAAATCGTACACGTGCGCCCATTGGTGCGTGACCTTTGAAGCGGACTGTCTTCGTTTATCTGTAGCCGCGCGCATTGAGCGATTAGATGCGAAAATTTTGTTCCCTAGTATTTCGACTCATGGAACGGAGTAGGTATACACTATTTGTTTCTTCTTTATGTACACTAAAACGATCTGTCTGTCTCGAAAAGATAGAGAACACTTTACTGTACATAAAAAAGGAAATTAAGTTAAGAGTAAAATAAAGAGGCTTACACAGTTATCTACAATGTTAGATTTAACAATGAATCAATGATGTCCTCTATTTGTTGTGTTCTGTTGTGTTTATTTTGTAGTTTTACTTTCTATTTTTATTATATGTTATACTAGCTGGTGCCCGCGACTTCGTCTGCGTAGGATTAGTATTTCATACTAGCGTCGCGTTTACAATATTAGTAGGATAAATATTTCCATCATACATTACATACTAGTATGTGTAACTCTAGCGGTTTTGGCAGCGCACGCCAGAATAACTCGCAAAAGGGAGATTTTTTCCTGCTTACTTGACACTTATCGTTATATTTTGAACAATTCACGCAAAATCTTTATCAATGTAACATTACTGACTACGTACAAAAGGTATCGTAATTTTTGTAATTCTTTACTGAAAAAACTTAAAATAAATTATGAACGCCTTCAGCTACAGAATGCAAAAAACAGTAGAGAGACTTGGAAGGCCGTTAAAGAAATCTCTAATCTTAAGAAAAATTTATCGTCGGCTTCCGAACTACTTAACTCAAGACCAACCTCTCAAGAGTCCGTTGAAGAAACTAATGATTTTTTTGCAAGAATAGGCATTGAGCTAGCTAGTAAAATTAAAAGTGGACAAGATAAAGAGTATAAATTTGAGATCCCACGACATCAGGACTCAATAGTTCTACTTCCACCAGACGAATCTGAAATTGAGTCTATTATACAAAATCTTAAATCCAACTGTGCCACAGGGTGGGATATGATACCCACAAAACTTTTAAAAGCAGGGAAAACTATCTTGGTTCCTCCTCTTACTAGACTATTCCAGATTTGTCTTGAACAGGGAACATTTCCAGATGTCTTTAAAAGGTCACTGATCATTCCTATCCACAAGGGTGGGGATCGGAGAAGTGTCAACAATTATAGGCCAATTTCAGTACTCTCTGTTTTGTCAAAAATTTTGGAAAAAAATTTGAATACAAGAATGGTAAATTTTATGGAACAAAATAATTTGCTCTCGGACTCACAGTTTGGATTTAGGCACGGTAGATCCGCTGAAGATGCCGTTAAGCAGCTGACAGATTTGGTGACGTCCAAACTGGATAGCAACCAAAAGTGTTTGGGGATCTTTCTTGACCTTACAAAAGCCTTTGACACTGTCTCGATCCCCACCCTTATGGACAAACTGGAACGTATTGGCATTAGAGGAATTGCGCTTAAAATGTATGGGGATTTCCTCAATAATCGAACCCAGAGGGTGAAAATCGATTCAACAATAAGCTCGAATTTATCTGTCACTGTAGGAGTCCCACAGGGAAGCATTCTTGGGCCGAGCCTTTTTCTAGTTTATATTAATGACCTTTGTCAAACTAAACTAAATAATGGTTCCCTTTTCACCTATGCCGATGATACTGCGATAATTTTTTATGGTAGTACTTGGAATGAAGTATACCATAGGGCTGGAGGTTGGGTTACACAGGGTGACTGGATGGCTGAAACACAATTTGTTAACCCTTAACACGTCGAAAACGGTTTACCTCGAATTCTCGCTATCCCAGCTGAAACTTACAGAAAAACGATACTTAAGAGCTCATACTTGTCCATCACCATTTAGTAACAACTGCACTTGTGTTGAGATTAAGAAGACTGATAGAACCAAATGTCTTGGGGTGACACTAGATGATCGCTTGACCTGGAGACCGCACATAGAGATCCTAACAAATAGAGTAAGGAAGCTTACCTGGGTTTTTAAAAATCTCAGACATGTAGCAGATAGACAATTACTTACAATGGTATACAATGCCCTTTGTCGCTCCATACTCAGCTATTGTATACCAGCCTGGGGTGGAGCCTGTAAAACACACATGCTGTCGCTTGAGCGAGCACAACGATCTGTTCTTAAAGTGCTGACGTTCCGTCCTTATAGATACCCAACGAACTTATTGTACGCAGATTGTTTAGTGCTCTCCGTTAGAAAGCTATTTATTTACAACCTCATTATTAATAAGCATAAAATACATAACCCCTTTCAATGAAGATGTGTACAGTAATAAACGCAGGAACAACAGAGTATGTTCGACATCTAGAAGCCGTACGACCTTTGCTCAGCGACAATATGATTTTCTCTCTACATTTCTCTACAACAAACTTAATAGAATACTTAATATCTATCCACTGCCAATATTTATCTGTAGCAACTTCTATTTGAATGGTTATTTAAGCAGAATTACGATGAAACTGAAAATTTATCATTTATTATATGAATCAATTTATTATATAAAGATATTATTATTATTATTTTTTTATAAATAGATAGACAACACTTTATTGTACATAAAAAGGAAATTACACAGGTTTATCTAATTCTTAATCTTAATCTAATATATATATATATATATATATATATATTGTAATTGTATACAATTTGTAATTTTCACAAAAAAAAGAGGGTTATAAGAACTGTTATTGTATTATTAACTGTCACTTTGCTTATAATTCTGCATGCTTATAAGCTTTGAGTGAGTATGCATGTATCTTATTAATTATAGAGCTCAAGTTGATATATCTGATATCTGATTATGTGAAGCAATGTTTAATTTATGTAATATTAGACGCCTACAAGACAGGTCTGTTGCCTGTGTAGGTGTCTAAGATATTATTTTGATTATTTTCTCTGGATGAATTATCATTTATTATTTATTGTGCCATGTCGTGGCAAATTATAGCCTATGTGTTATTCTGATGTATAAGCTGTATTATTGTAAACTTTCATTAAAATCCATTGAGCAGTTTTTACGTGAAAGAGTAACAAATATCCATCCATCAATCCATACTTACAAACTTTCGCGTTAATAATATTAGTACGGTGTGTGTGTGGCGATAAACAAATGTATTTCTTCTTTCTTCTTCTTCTTCTGATTATGATGAAATAACACTAAGATTTTTGGTTCTCATGAGGTTAATTGATGATTTAATAAACGTTATCGGGCGCGTCAGCTCTCTGACGCGGTAGTAAAATTAGCAAATGCCTTGGTCGCCCCTCTGGTGGATGTTCTACGCTTTGCTTGTTCACCGTCCTTACTTGAATGTCTGGGGTACAAAGGTCCGGCTATCAGGGCATAGATTCTACTAACGCACTGTAATGTAATGACAGTTGTATGACAGCGACGAACCCTTAAAGTCGCAGTAGGTATGTCGTAACTAAGAACATTTTACTGAACACTGCGACTTTAAGGCTTAAGTTCCGTTGCCGCTTCAAATCAACGCGCGCACGCCTATTCGTAATTATAGGCGTCAAAGGAATTAAAAAACGTGTTACGTGACCCGACCATGTAACTGCGATTGAACTACAATGCACCAACAGAATCGAAGCAGAGTTCTTCAGCAGATGTGCTCAGTCCACCACTACTTGTACTAATGTACTTATTAATCCTATGGCTTTGTCAATGCCTAAGTTCTGTGGCGAACTAACTCATGTAAGGTAATGCAGACACAAATTCGCACAATTAACCCTCACAAATTTACCGCTTTGTTCCCCGATAGCCTTGTTGTATGCAGTAAAGCGTAACTCAATATGCCACACCAAGGCTCCCAGTAACAGAGGGACAGTCAGTGACATCAAAACATGCGCTATTTGTTCGGTTTTCGCACTTCGAATGAACGCAATAAGAGCTACGATCTGGATGCGGCTGTTTGACAGCAGTGGACGTGGACTAGTCGAATCACGGAGGACACATACGCGATTCAATATATTTCATGTTGTGTTGTGTATATTTTTACACTGGCCAGACCTGTTAGTGTCATCCGATATTATAGCTTGTTAAAAACCAAAAAGTGAGAGGGGACATTTATTTGATAACTGGACACGGATGGGTATGGCTGCCTCTGCCTATATCGTCTGCTTACTGGTCAAACATAATATCTATCTATCTCTTTGACCCGAAATTTTAGATAATGTTTTTTGCTAAGCTAAATTAAAGAAAAAGTGTTTCATATTAGGTATCATACACCGAAATAGTCAATCCACCATCCAAAATAATAAAAAGACAAATATTGGAAGTAGAAGAAGGTCAACCGCAATTAATTTTAAAGTTGGTCTTAGTTTAGCAAAAAGGTTCCAACCCAGTGAGTTGTGAGATATTTGAGTTTTTAGGTTCAAGCTAATTTACGCTCTCCATACATTTGGGTTGGACTACCTTGTGCCATAAGTTTCATTTCACTAACCATAACTCGCCAGCGACAAGTGCGGCGGATGGGCGCGCCTGTGTATGGTAGCCTTAACTGGCTATTATGATAACAAATATTGACTTATATTTGCTTATATTTTTGTTTTTTTTTATGTATTTTTAATATGCTACGCCCTAGGTTGCTTAGCCATCGTTAAAGATAACTCAGGCGGCCGGGGCCAGGAGCGATTCTTACGTTTAACCGATAGTTGGTTACATTCATATATTTACGTAAATTACCCGAATCCGACGTGCGTGCATGCAACGACTAATGAATGTCGATGAAGCGAAAGTGATTTGTCAGGATCATGGCAGGTGGCAGCCCCTGGTCTCTGCCTGCCCCTCTGGGATACAGACGTGAGCTTATGTATGCATGTATTTAGGTAAAGTCTAGGCTAATTCATAACACAAAAATAGTGATAAAACCAAGAATTTGAGTAGGAAATTGAGGCCAAATCGCTATCGTCGTCGGCCGGTAGGGGCCTAGGCGATGTAGGCAATTTCTCGCAAATATCCGCCTAAGTAAAGTTAATTAGGCGGCTCTGTGATCGCTGCCGTTTATTTTATGTCTTTGAGCTTATCGCAAAACCAGCCCAAATAGCCCCGAGCCTAGGCAAACTAATGAACGCCAAAAAAAATTCACAGTTAAATGATACTAGCTATTGATTCAATTGTTTATTATATTTCGTGTCTCTTTTAAGCAATAAAGAATATTCTTTTTTATGTTATAGGTAGTTCGTGTCTTGCTTATTATACCTTCCTATAGTATTGTTTTGCTGTGGTAGCGGTGAGCGGTAATACGCCTGATTCACATTCTCCAGGTCGTCGGTTCGAAACCCGGCATGTACCAATGATTTTGTTTTCTAAGTACGTTGTAAGTACGGGTACGTTGGCTAGCCATGAAGAAAAACACCGTGAAAAAACCTGAGTGTCTGAGGTGTTAACATACCGCGCTTGAAATTGCCAATCCGCGGTGGGCTCGCGTGGTGAATCAGTCCATACACTCTCTCTCAGAGAAGGCTTGTGCCCTACAGTGTTAGCTTTTAGAATATACCTCAACTGAGCAATCAAAAACCGATCCTATTGCAATAAGGTAAGGTTTATTTTGTATTGTTATTTTGTCACTTACATACACTTGTCTTGCATACAGTCACATACATTGCTTCTGGCCCCACACTAGGATACCCTATGTTGTGGGAGCCAGAAACAGCTGCACCACAAACGTGTAAACATCCAAGACGGGTGTTTTATAGGTAGAATAGATCAAATGCTCTGAATACAGCCAATTTACAGTTTCATGTTAATCCCCTGACTCATCAGCTTAAAAGCTTACACGCGCACGTGTGCGATCTTCATTTCCCATTTTCCAGATTTTCCGGAATTTCTCAACAAGTTTCATTTTCCAGACAAATTCGGTAAAACACAGATAATATCAGTTTTCCTGTCTTCAATTTATTTAACTTTTATTTTTCTTACATTTCAAAGTTTCACCAAAAAATATATGATCAATTAGGGTACATGACCAAATTAAATTCGGAAGCTCTGCTCTAAATAGCTCTTTATAAATAGAACTCTGCTTTAAATAGAAGATAATTTCCAATTATATTACAGCGTGGGCAGGCCTCTCACCAAATGGTCTGACGACCTGGTTATAGATAGACAGATAGAGATAGAGAACACTTTATTGTACATAAAAAAGGAAATTACACAGGTATTTCTTAATCTAAGAGTACAGACGGAGGCCTTATCACTAAAAGTGATCTCTTCCAGACAACCTTTGGATGGACTGGAGCAAAATATTGGAGAAGGAAGCAGATGTATAAAATAAGTAAAATAATAATTACTGAGTAATATCAATTTTATTCTATATGCCTAGGCAACCAAACTGTTATAGTTATAAATATAATATAAATACTATTTAATATAAATATGAACTATCAATAGATACATACAAATAATATTACACAAATAAATAATAATGTAAAAGTATATATTATATAAATAGGTACATAAATTTATAAACCATACACATAGGACATAAATAAAATACCAACAACAGCAACAGTCTTACAGTAAACCAGCGAAATAGTGACCCTTCACCATAGTTTTAAAAATTGGGAGCGAGTTGGCTTTCCGCACCTCTACCGGTAGGTTTCCAGAGGCGGACTGCTTGCACTTTGAAGGAGCAGCTGTAGAAAGTGGTGCGATGGGATGGGATTTTTAGGAGAAGGTTTTGGGAGGAGCGAAGACTAAGGACTTTTAGATAGGAAGGAGTTCTTGGGTTAAACAGTATGCAATAGAGAAGAGAGAGTATGTGCGTATTCCGGCGGAGGCGGATTGGGAGCCACTTGAGCTGTGAACGAAATTCGGAGACGTGATCATATTTGCGCAGACCAAATATAAACCGGATGCAGAAGTTTTTAAGACGCTCAAGTTTATTTAGTTGCTCCTCGCTGAGGTCGAGATAACATGTATCAGCGTAGTCGAGAATAGGCAGGGTTATAGTGGCAGGGAGTCACTGGATGTGGGTGGCATAAGAACGGATAACTTAGAAAACCATGAGGGAAGCCTATGTCCTATAGTGGGAGTGAAATGACTGATTATGATGATTATCTACAACTTCTCATCATCAACCCATTATGTTCCCACCGAGAAGCACGGGTCTCTTCCTTGAGGAACCTTCCTCAGGGAAGAACCCTCCTATACCTATAGGCCATACTCCACCACGGGGGCCAAGTCCGGTTTAGTGGAGGCTTGTAAGACTAATGGTCTTACTGTCAGAAGTTTTCAAGCCGCCCTAAGGCCTCTGACTTGGCTTAACGCTTGCCATCTATTGACGGCAGCCGGCACCAACTGCTTAACGTGCCTTGCGAAGCACGGAACCGCACGGAAAAATGCTACTAGCGTTAGTCATTGACAGTGACCCATCCATGGACTAAACGCGCCCTATGTTACTTAACCTTGATGATCGTTTAAGATGACTCAGGCAGCCGGGGCTACGAGCGATTCTCCTGGTTCCAAACTAGGATACCGTACTGTAACGACGCAAAGACAATTTAATTCCATCGTCTTTGTTCGTCGTCCAAGTGATACAAACGTGGAAATATACCTAGACTGAGGCCATTTGTTCAAATCAAGCACGGTGGCCTTCAATGAGAATCAAACCCACGACCAGTTTTAGAAATCAAGTGTGTTCACCGCTAAACCATTGAGGCAAATATAAAGTTCTCACTCGTCGAGTTTCTTTGAATCTAGTCTCTGAAACTTGGCGGAGTCTGTTTAATATAGACGCGATAAATTTTCCTCGTAATAGTGTCAACTAAGTGGAAGGTCAAGGCTGGCCTAAATATAGAGTTCGCTAATCCTGACATCGCTTCGTTATCACGAGATGAGCATAAATTAGATTATCCATAGGCCTTTTTCACAATTCCCAATTATACGCGGTAATAAATTGAGATAGGAACTTTTGCAGCCTGTAAAATATTGGGAATGTTTTTTTCGAAGCATTTTTGTAAACGGCAAACTCTACAAAGGATCTGGTAGCTCTCCTTTGTACCCGGTCTTAGATTAACCCCTACAATGTTCAAGCTTTTGTCCGGGAATGCAATGGCTTTATTTCTAACTGGATTTTAATTATTTCGACCACTTCTATAAGAAATTAATGAATACACAAATATCATAAACACATGCGGGCTCCTCTCAGAGAAATAGTCTACGACATAACTATACATAAGTAGGTATAAAAGATAGGATTACCATCGAAATGAGAGAAGTTACTTAATTTAGGAGGCTTATCAGACTAATGGATGGTGCTACTGTCAGAACTTTTCAAGACACCTTAAGACCACAGATTTGGCTTAACGACTGCCTTCTATCGACGGCAGACGGCACCAACTTCTTAACGTGCCTTGAAAAGCACAGAACCGCTCGGAAAAATGCCACTAGTGTTGGTCATAGAACGCGCCCTATGTTGCTTAACCTTCGTGATCGTTTAAGATCAGATCACTCAGGCAGTCGGGGCTACGATCGATCCTTTAACCTACTCAAAGATATTTAAATGCTTTTGCACATGACACATCACATAGGGCCTCTAAATATTCTAAATTTGACATTGACATCTTTTCTAGCCATAACACCTTCAAGACTTCTGTTAGAAAAGCCCTAGATATTACTTAAAGTAATAACATAACAACATAACATAACATTTACATACAGACACATACATTGCTTCTAATAAATAAATCCATAGAATAAACCTTACTATGAGTACCAACTCATTCGGTTTAAGTTAAATAAATTATTATCGTAATTTTTATTACTATGTTACTTTATTATTAATGCATGTTGTGGTTACCTATAAGTAAGAGTGCACATGGCCTTTTAGATTTTAAGTTTGTCTAACTTTCCAAGCGTTTCAAACACTCATTAAAATGATTGAATGAAATTACCTGTAATTTTTTTGGTAATTTACAATTTTCCCCATAGTAAAATTTAAGGTTAATACAAATATAATTATTGTTAGTTGTAAATGCATACCAAAGTGATGGCATTGACTTGTAAAACCCGCACTTTTGTATATAAATGAAGCCTCCGTTGCTCCCTGTATTATATACGATATTTATTACTTGCTCATTAAATGGTATAAGCAGGCAGACAGAGATGTATATAAAGCAAATCTACGCGTATAAGGAAATTGTATTTATAAATGAACATTCACATGCGGGCGAGACTTGGAACCTTCACTCAAAAATAAGCGCTGTTCGTCGATAGCCAAGTCAAGGACTCCTACAAAAATAAATCGTGCTATACTGACTAGCTCAAACGGGAACAATTAAAATTTGACCTATATTGCTTCGAGGTTCTATTCGATATTTTACGCTAACGGAACATGCTAATTAGTTTTGTGAATATTATTTTTAGATCTCGTAACTTGGCGAAAATAGAAGTTAGTGTTTTTGAAGAGCGATGGTGGAGTACTGGGGTTGAGCCTTGCTTCTCTATCATGAGAGTCTGGGTTCGAACCACGCATGTACCAATGACTTTTAGTTCCGTACATTTGTTTGTTTGTACAGCAACACCATTCGCTGATAAATTGTGCCCGAATAACGGCGACAGGTTTGCCACTTGTCACGTTCGGGACCTAATAAACGTGAGTTAAACGCAAAACGTGGGCACGGTTCTAGTGATTGGTGCCTCTGCCTACCCCTCGGGGATAACGGGCACGAGTTTTTTTTTTAACTAAAGCCTTCGGAAGCCCTAGACATTATTCATTTTCTACCGGATGCACTTACCTACTTTACTTTTTGTCTGAAGAGGTTAGGGAGGTAGGGTGAAGAAACCTGGTTTCAATAAGTGTATCCGGTAGAAAATTAACGATGTTGTTTTTTTTTAAATCAACCAATCTTATACGAAAACCTAGTACGGGTATGGAGCACCTAGTATGAATCACAAATCATTGAATTTTAGTTTAATTTGGTGATCACGAAAAGAAACAGATTTTCTATCAACATTGTCATGAACATGTAGCATGACTCTTGAGTTTTCAAAGGAATCGCTAACAATATAGAGTAAAGAACTGAGATTTTGACAACAATGAAGAAATAAGTCGTCATCATCATCATCATCAGCCCATCGTTGCCCACTGCTGAGTATAAGCCTTTTCCCCCAAATGCCATTTCACACGGTCTCTCGCGGACCTTCCGCCGACTCAACGACATCTACCGACCATCAGGCCCCAGGTATGCTCAATGACCGAAAAACTAAAAGAAATACAATTTTTTTATAGTAACTGTTTCTGATTTGATTAAAGCATGACGCAAAATCAATTTATAATATCACCATTGTATTTCCTTCTAAATTGAATGATATCACTTTAAAAAAAAATATCGTAGCAAAATTATCGTAGCTTCGTAGCAGCTACGAAGCGCTACGACAATTCAAACCTTCACAAACACAATAAAATTGTAATCGCGGTTTGATAATTATCTCTGAAAACAATTCCAATTCAAAACCAACATTGGGTTATTAAGCAACCGCGGCCTCACATGATCCGTGTAATTGAAATAGATCCAATTCGGAACCGTAGCAACTTCATTGGTTGATCTTACTGAGGCCTGATACGGAAGGGCGGAGTTTAATTGAACCTTCACTTTACTATAAACTACAATATATTCACATTCATTTATTCAGTTTGTATAACAACATCGTCAAATAATCTTAGAAATACAAGATCTAAGCAAATGCTTATCTTAATTAACAGTGCCTGGATGACCGAGCTTTGCTCGGTATGTAGGTTTTCACACAAAAGGAGGAACTTGAAAAAAAAAGAAAAATTATTATCAAGTCTCGAACCAGGGTCTTCTGTTTACGGTATCGTCCTATTACCCACTTGAGCTATGACAACCTTACAGATGGTTGCGAAAATTACCTTGTTGTAGAGTGTAGCAGTTATTTCTTTGCCTTAAAACACGATTAACACGACGTTTTATAAAAATGAAACCTAGTTGGATTAGTTAATTGCCCCCGAAACCCCCAGCACACAAAATTTCATGAAAATCGTTGGAGCCGTTTCCGAGATTCGGATTATATATACAGGGTGGAATTTTGTAATTCCACCGAAACGGGAAGTACTCTTAATACTGTAGATAGAAAATTTTACTCAAAGAAAACATTCCTTCGTTTTTGAAAAGAAAGAAAACTGCATTCAAAGATTTTTAAAAATTCGCTTGCTGCACCCGGGAATCGAACCGACTAAAATCTGTGAAAGTTGCACCCTGTATTTTTATTGCATCGATCGTTAGGGTCAATTATAGGGATGAAATCTCTCTAGCAAACTTAATAAATTAAATGAAAGGAAAACAATGAAATCTTAAATTGTATTAATTAGTTAGTTTACCAGTAAGGTAAACTAACTAATTAATTGCTCGAAATGGGCTCCATTTTCTTGGATACACAAATTTATTCCTCTAACGAATTCATTTCTAGTAACCTTTAATAACGTGTTGTGGTGAATGTTATAAATCGTATTCTGAACTTCAACTCTCAACTCTCAACTCGTAATTCTCATAAGATTTAATGTAAATTTGATTTTTTACATATCTAAGTTATGTCGTATCTAAGAAAGGAGTCTGCATTACAAACACGTGCAAATTACAATCGTCTTATCTAAATAGTAATTCGTTAATAATTAGAATTGTAAGAATTAAGTGTAACCGTTTGTTATAATTGTATTAGTAGTTTTAGATGGAGCTGACATGCTCACCTATGTGAACAAAGCTTCAAAATAAATAAAGATCATAAAAAAAATAGTAATTAGTCATTTTAATGGATAAATGACGTCAATGATAATTATTAATTAATAACATAAGTAAACATAAAGAAACGGATCTTTGAGTAATAGTGCTTTAACTTGACCCATTGAATAATAATTTAAGATTTCATTGTTTTCCTTTCATTTAATTTATGAAGTTTGTTAGAGAGATTTCATCCTTATAATTGACCCTAACGATCGATGCAATAAAAGTACAGGGTGCAACTTTCACAGATTTTAGTAGGTTCGATTACCGGGTGAGGCAATCGAAATTTTAAAAATCTTTGAATGCAGTTTCCTTTCTTTACAAAAATAAATGAATGTTTTCTTTGAGTAAAATTTTCTATCTACAGTATTAAGAGTACTTCCCCTTCAGGTGGCATTACAAAATTCCACCCTGTATACATACAAGAATTGCTCGTTTATAGAGATTAAAGAGATTAGAAAAAAATAATTGTAATACAATAAGTCCATAATAAATAAATTCAGGTCAATAATAATAATCCATCCAAATATTTAATAATACATCAACGATAATAAGTAAATTGTCAATTCGTTTGTTCGTCCAGATATTCAAGAACAGAGTAGTAATTTTTCAGTCAGATATTTTTTTTGCTTATTTGAGAAAATATAATTGTTCGGTGACTGCCTTATGTCCACGGGATTTCTTTATCTGAATACCTAAGTTGTTTAAGGTATGTCTTTGTTAAAACACAGGATGATATACTTATACAGATCTCTCGTAGTCTAGATTTAACACTCTTGACTACGGATTACATTACATAAACTCACGCTTATTAAAGGGTTAGGTAGAGACCAGGATTTGCCTCTTGCTGCGATCTATAATGTATTTCTTTATGTATGTTTGTACCGGACAAAAAAAAAGAAACCCAGGTCTTGGATGTTCACATGTTTGTGACGTCGCTGTTTCTGGTTCCCACGACACAGGGTATCCTAGTGTGGGGCCGTAGGCAATGTATGTGCCTGTATGTAAATGTTATGCTATGTTATCTTTGATGTTTTCTTCTCGTTTGTATTTCGTATTTCTGTTGCGTGGGACTGTTGGTGCAATAAAAGTTTCCCTTTCTTTCTCTTTCTTTACCGACACTAGAATACCCTTAGTCGTGGGATCCAGAAACAGCGACATCACAAACATGTTAACATCCGAGACCTGGGTCTGGAGGCTTTTTTGGCCGCAGTTTGAGTGTATTTTCTTGTTTGAAATGTCTTTGCTTACTTTCCACCAGTTTTATTTATACAGTCTGTTAGCTTTTAGAATATACCTCGGCTACTATCGGATAGAATCGGATATATTCGTGTAATAGAAATATCGGAACTAATATGACACTTAATTTCATTTATAAATTGGCGTAAATCGAAGCCTTCTCTAGAGCCCGGGTTATATCTAAAAGCTAACAGACTGTACCTTCCTCGGGGAAGAGACCCGTGCCCCTCGGTGGGGACATAGGGTTGATGATGATTATGGTTATTGTTTGTCATTCTTTTATCAAGCTGTGTGTATATACATGTATACCACACAGAAGCACATTTCTTTTTTGCAGGTATCAGAAATTTATTTCGACGTAAAGAATTCAGATTCTGTTTGTTGAAAGTCAATGTACAAACTTATAATGTTGATGTTAACTATTGCCTTGGGACCGAGGTAGTGGAGAAAAAGGCATCGAAAATAAAACTCCAATCATCTTTTCTCAAATCACCTTAAATCTTAGATAGATTTATATATAAGTCTATTACATAAATTGATACGAATGTCAAAAAAAAATATGACTTTTGAAATGAAAACCCTTCTTTTTCAACTTCTGCTTAATACTCACCAACTGAAATTAATTTTCTTAATTAAATAACGGTTTGTAGCTTTTGCGTTACTTCAATTTCACGTTGTAATAATAACATGGGAAATAACACGTCGCTATGCCAGCCAACCTTGCCTAGCGACCGCTATCTACACAAACTGTCACGGAACACCGAGCGACAGATAAAGTTAATCATTTCCTCGCCTCATAAACTTGTCCCGACCGTTCGGGAGGCGCGTCGCTACGTCACTGTGGATCCACACTCTCGGCAAAATACTCGCCAGTAGCAATGAGCGCGTGACAATGGTCTCAGGGAATTATTATTTAAAATTGGAAAAAAGTGAGAATTTATCTTTATTACAATAATTTTATTTTGATTTTTGGATTTTTTGAAATTCATCCCCTAAGGGGGTAAAATGAGGGTTCAAAGTTAGTATGAAACTTTGCCGTTTTTGAAGTTATTCGAATAAAATTTAGTACGAACGTTCTTCATTTAAAATTATGAAATACGTGTCAAATAGTTTTTTAAAAATCATCCCTTAAGGGGGAAAAAAGGGGGTGCAAACTCAGTATGAAACTTTGCCGTTATTCAAATTAGAAGTTATTCAAATTAGATTCAATATGAAGGTCCTTCATTAAAAGTCATGAAAAACACGTAAAATTGTTTTTCGAAAATCATCCCTTAAGGGGGTAAAAAGGGGGTGTTCAAAGTTAGTATGAATCCCTTAAGGGAGTAAGGGGGAGATTGCGAATTTAGTATGAAAGCTCTTTCGAATGCGCTAAAAGTATCCATATCTTATTTGCAAATACTTTACTCAACTAAAGCCCACGCGGACGTAGTCGCGGGCAACAGCTAGTCTGGTATAATTTGAATTTTTTTTTGTATAATTTGCTGGTCAGCAAGAAAACTGTTTTAGTCAACTTTTTTTTCTGTCAGGAATAAATATCTTTTGAGCAGCATCTAAAGGATGATATAAAAACCGGTCAAGTGCGAGTCCAACTCACGCACGAAGGGTTCCGTTACAACATTACGAGTCTAACATGTTTGTAATGAATTAGATACTATCTTATAAATGTATGTACATAGTACCTACAAACGGCAAAAACATCATGCTTGTTGTATAGGAGACATCTTAATTTATTTTGTTTTAAATAAATTATTCTTTGGAATTGAACATAGTGTACCGCTGTTGGTGTCATTAATATGGAGTAAAGACGGCCAAATTACGGACGGACGGGCCGACATGCGACAGACGGTTAGTGGAGTATTAGTAATAGAATCCCCAAAGTTTTAACGCTTAGGGATAAAGGAACCCTAGAAAACTAAAATAGGCAGGAAAATAATCGTACAGCAGTCTACCACCGGTTTCTCAAACGCCAACAGTCTGTTAATGTATTGTTAACAGCTGTCAGTTGTCAAAAGTGCATACAAAAAACAACAACTGACAGCTGTTAACAGTAGATTAACAGACTGTTAGCGTTCGAGAAACCGGGGGTAATACGTTTCATTGAGGGCACAGCTTCTCTCAAAGAGAGGGAGAGAGGGAGACGGCTTGTGCATCCAAGCGCTTTTGATTATTGAGATCAATATTTCCCTAAGTTAATCGAAAGAGCCGTTATGAAACACGCTATTAATGTGTAAAGGAACTATTTATTTTAAGAATATGCAATAAATTAATTATATTAAAAAAAACTTCTGCAAATTCGAAACTAAGTTCTACGCTATAAACAATAAATAAATTTGTAAAAATTCCGAAAATCTCACTGAAACGGTCCCGTACGCCGCCGCGTGTACCACTTTACGGGTTTCCTATGTTGTACCTACTTAGCTCAGTTACGTTAAGGGCGTTTTTGCTACAAATACTATAGCAAATGAAACCAAAGCGGCAAAAGCTATATCTAGCGAACGTCCGCGCCCCATCACTTTATTAAATCACAACTCTCACGTGGAAAGTTTGGCAATCTGACTATGACGTCAACGGGCGCTAACCAATGACCCCTAAGCAGCTGCTTACTTCTTTCATTCTTTGTGGTGATTTTGATATAACCTGTATAGCTATACAGATTATATCAAAATCTCCACAAAGAATTCGAAAAGATGGTTCTTACACAAACATTACACAACTTCTTAACTTAATCCCGGAATCACTTACTATTCATCATCATCATCATCAACCCTTCATGTCCCCACCGAGGGGCACGGGTCTTTTCCCTGAGGAAGGTATAGGCTATACTCCACCACGGGGCCAAGTCCGGCTTGGTGGAGGCTTGTAAGACTAGTGGCTGGTCTTACTGTCAGAAGTTTTCAAGCCGCCCTAAGGCCTCTGACTTGGCTTAACGACTGCCATCTATCGAAGGCAGCCGGCACCAACTGCTTAACGTGCCTTGCGAAGCACGGAACCGCTCGGAAAAATACCACTAGCGTTAGTCATAGACGGTGACCCATCCATAGATCGAACGCGCCGTATGTTGCTTAACATTAGTGATCGTTAAGGATCACTCAGGCAGCCCAGGCTACGAGCGATTCTATTAAGCTTACTATTAAGCTCTTCTAATAAGAACGAAACCTGGTTGGACTCTTCCGACAAAAATTGTAGTAAGTAATGCCGCAATTAAGTTAAAAAATTGTAGTGCTTACCGAAGTTGTAGTTTTTAAATAGAAACAACATTATGTTGAATTGCGAAAAATATGAGCTGTTCTATAGGAGTTCATGCCACCGTCTGTAACTTTAGTATAAGGTGGATCTACCTTTATTTGAAAAAGAACAACGTTTACTTATGTATGGTAGCGAGACTTGGATATCTTGGACTACCGTGCGAGAGGTCCCGGGTTCGAATCCCGGCTGGGGACAAAAAAAAAAGAAACCCAGGTTTGGATGTTTACATGTTTGTGACGTCGCTGTTTCAGGTTCCCACGACACAGGGTATCGTGACCGTCAGAATGGCCGGTCAAGTGTCGTATTTTACTTTGAAATATGTTCCAAGAATTGCTTACTAATTGCTTATATTTGCTTACCGCCATGAGAGATTTGCTTACTGCGTATTTTAGAAGAATTCAGTCATTTATGGTTGACCGGCCATCCTGATATCAGGATGGCCGGTCATAAAGCCGTAGCATAATAACTGTGTGGAATTACTGATTCTTTTGTAGCTCATAAATTGCTTACGAATCGCTTACTTAACAATTTGTAAACTAAGGTCGTGTAGCTATCAAGGAAATATCGTATAAGTCAGTTATAGCGTACTGAAAGCCACCAGCGCCTGTTATAACTCTAAGAGCAAAAAGTTATTATCTTGTAACTTGTGCTTACATATCAATAGGCTCTGCTGCTCGTAGCTTTTATTTTTCGTTTAAACAAGCAGTATCTACTTTTATATTTAAAACCAAAGTTGTATTGAAGTTGCATAAGTTTTTACTTATGTCTATCTACTATAAGATGTAAGGCGTGTGGGACGTATAAAAGACGTGGGGAAAGGGCGTACTTGCCCCTCTTCTGTGTGGGATGCGTCCCGTCCCTTCAATGTAACTTTGTACGAAAGTGAGTTGGTAAGATTAGGGGGTTTTCTCCGCGCTCGCTCGACGTCCTTTCTGTGAGTCAAACTGCCATGTATCCGGTATCCCTCACTGATATTATAGATATTGTTAGCGTCAATTTCTGACGCAGAATGTATGACCAAAGCCATGTTAGGTTGGACAAGCAAGTAAAAAAATGAATCTACTCTACCTACCCAATTATGGGTCAGTGAAAAAACTGTCGAAACGCAGTACTCACTCGTAAAACTCACGCAACTTTAATAAAACTTTGATTTTAAATTTTGAATATAAAAACTAAATACCTATACCGCTTGCTATGAAAAATAAAAGCCTTTTGATAAGTAAACACAAGCTACAAGATAATAACCTTTTGCTCTTAGAGTTATAACAGGCGCTGGTGGCTTTCAGTACCTACGCTATAACTGACTTATACGATATTTCTATTTCCTTGATAGCTACACGACCTTAGTTTACAAATTGTTAATTAAGCAATTCGTAAGCAATTTATGAGCTACAAAAGAATCGGTAATTCCACACAGTTATTATGCTACGGCTTTATGACCGGCCATCCTGATATCAGGATGGCCGGTCAACCATAAATGACTGAATTCTTCTAAAATACGCAGTAAGTAAATCTCTCATGGCGGTAAGCAAGTATAAGCAATTAGTAAGCAATTCTTGGAACATATTTCAAAGTAAAATACGACACTTGACCGGCCATTCTGACGGTCACAGGGTATCCTAGTGTGGGACCAGAAGCAATGTATGTGCCTGTATGTAAATGTTATGTTATGTTATATGACAGAATAATCATGAAAGTAGAATTAATGCAGTAGTAATAAGGTCCTTGAGAAATATGTGTTACTTTGAACGACAGAATACAACAGTGTAATTAATTAGATAACGTTGTGGACTGAAAAGGGATGTATAGCAACTACATTTGAGAAAGGAATGTTGCGTTGGTTTGGACATGTGGAGAGGATGAAGGAGGAAAGAGTGACGAAATAAATATATCGAGCGAATGTGAGTGGAAGGGCCGGTAAGAAACGCCCCAAAGGGTTCTAATTTGACCAAATTGAGTATGTATAGCAAATGGCACGATTAAACAAACCCGAAACGTGACTAAAGCTTGTCGATTAAGCGAAATTGTTCTGTTTGGATCATGGCATGTTGCATTCCCTGTTCTCTGTCTGTCCCTCTGGGATAAAGGCGTGAGTATATGTATGAATGTAACAACGTTTATACTTGAGAAGATCTGATCGAGACTTTGCAATTTTTCCCATAGCAAAAGTTAAGATAAGATAAGAATATTCTTTATTGTACCAGGAAAAACAAACACAAAACATTTACAAAGAAAGTTTGTCATATTGTAGAGTAAAACACCCTATTTACGAATTAAATATGACATGTGAGAATGTTATTCACATCCCGTATTGGCCTGCAGTGAAATCTCTTTTTCCTTTTTTGTTTAGTATCTATATGTAGATAAAACAGAATATAGTTCAAACTTTTTTGCTAATGCCTCTCTTCTAAACCGTACTTGAAAACTTTTGTAAGTGGTTTATAAGTTGAACCAAGGTGAATTAAATTAAATTCTCCTTGGTTGAACTAAATTCCTCCAGCCAGTTTCCAGCAAAAGCCCAGCAGAACTTGTGAGCTAGGAAACTTAACGCTGTCGACCCTAATATCGATTAACTACACGACTTGTACTTTTGACTGCCACTTTGGTCTATCGGTTAACAACGTGCTCATTTGGTAGTAAAGTTCTGTTCCCACTGGAGGCCCCGTACTTATTATTAACTTTATTCCGGATACACTTACTTGACTTCTTGTCGGAAGAGTCCGACTAAGTTTCACTCTGATTCGCAAAGCTTAATCACGGTAAGCAGAGACGAGATCGCGTCGTCGGTTGCCCCTGTACTTGATGTGTATAAATGGCATAAGCTACTTACCCCAGCACAGCTATACTAGTACTCACGACAAGTTATTGTGTTAGAATTATTGTGAATGTGTTGTTTTTACTTTATTTATTTATTAGACACATACAGCCATCAGATTTTATGTTAAACATAATGCACATAAATTCGCAGGGTGGATGGCAAGAGCTGAATGAGAGTAGTCGAGGACCGTGCTCAGTGGCGTGCAAAGGGAGAGGCCTATGACCAGCAGTGGACAACCATAGGCCGATGATGATGATGATGAATGCACACATTATGGAGCCTACTACCTATCCTAATCCTCAATTACAGGCGTCATCACGTTTATACTGCACGTTAGCACTGCCTTTTGCACCAAACCTTACAAAACTCTCTCTTACAGGATACCCAACGTGATTCTTGGAGCGAGACCGACATCCTGACGCATGGGATCAGCGGGCTCAGCCTCCACAGGGCTGACAGTTTCAGCCAAAGACCCTTAACGGCCCTGAAGCGTACCGGCAGCAAAGGCAGCGCCTACAGCCTAAAAAGCGTACGGAAAGACCACCCGAAGCCGGTGACACAAATCGAGCGACCGCCCACGATACCAGACTCAGGGTTTGGCACTCTAGAGATTAAGTTGGCGTACGATCAGGGCACTTCTTCCTTGGCTGTTACTGTGATGAGGGCGCGCGGTTTGCTGGGAATGGATATGACGGGACTGTCCGATCCGTTTTGTAGGCTAGAAGTCTTTCCAAGAGGTAAGTCTTGATGCCGGACTTGAAATGCACTCTCATAATTTCTCAAATCTAATATCATAGATTAGGTGAGCAACGCTAAGATTTGTCTAACACAATCCATTCAAGAGTGAGACGATACGCATAATGTGTGCGTATAATTATGTACACGCAAATAGTGTTTGCTTAAGTGGCCTGTAGTCTAAGGGCCGATTTCTGAATTGAGAATTTCACGTAAGTAAATACTTAAGTAACGTTCTGTCACGCTCTTTTCTAAGAAATTAGACGAGACAGCACTAGAGTTAAGTAGTTACTCAGCGAAATTCTCAATTCAGAAATTGGGCGTACCTAATACTCTAATCCCTGTCCAATACTCAGTCCCTCGGTCTCCTGAACGCTAACAGTCTGTTAATCTACTGTGAACAGCTAACAGTTGTGTTTTTTTATGCACTTTTGTCAACTTAACAGCCTGTCAAGGTTTTGGCCAAATCTAGGCGAGAGGGAGATATGCTATATTGGCCAATATCATAATATGATATTACATACCCATAGCAAGTAACAGGCTTGAAATATCTATATCCGTCTCTCTTACTCTTAAAACTACCTCCCGAGGTTTATAAAGTGTCACTATCTGGATAGCTTACATTTATCGTTCATTGTTCGACAGCTTTTACGACTTAAACACATTGTGTTCTCTTTATGACATCATCAATCCACTTTGCGGGAGGCACTTGTGGAGCAGCCAGCTATCGATAAAATTAATACCACCATTGTGTAGGTTCCCCGCTGAGTATCGGAGAGCTTAGAAAATAATAGGTCAATTAAAAACGGATTACGGTCAATGAAACCGATGGTCGTTTTACTACTGTTAAGTACCTACTTTTATCAAACAGATTAACACTTAAATTATGTCTCCGTATTGAAGTATTGTAATACGTTTTCAATCAAATATATACTAATATTATAAAGAGGGAAAGTTTGTATGTTTGTAAGTTTATTTGTCGAGGGTAAAAACTTATACGATTTCAAAAATTCTGTCATCTGTATTTAGAATGGCGGGCAACCAAGGTGGACATACCTAAATGCTTAACACATACCTACATAGCTAATCCTTTGACGTGAACGTAGTCGCGTTCACTGATAGTATTCCATTAAAATTGTAATATAAATACCAAAATGGCAAAACCCGCTTATTTATTACAAAGTCAAATGCATACCATTTGACTTGCAGTAAATAAGCAGGGTTGTGGGGAAGGAGTTTAAAAAACCCTTCGAATATTATAGATGTTAAGTTTAGGCTATGTTTTTCTCTTACATAAAATGCATAAATACATAGATTGACTCGATTTTCTGTAAAATAATTATCTAGATTTCACTTCCAATTTGTACAATACGTAGGTAGCTACGCGATGACGTATTCTATACACTTCACTTTATGAAGGAATACAGCGCGATGAAAGCTGCACTTTAGTTGAGTCTTTATGTATTGACATTTTCTTTGATGATGATCAAATTAAATATGCTGAAAGGTGTTAAGTTGCAGCTCTGGCTAATTATGTGTCCTAAGCACAACTGCGTCCGATTGGTCGCTAAACCTATCTGGGTTGTATAGGTAAGACCCTGGTCATATAGAGACACGTGGGCGCGGAAAATATGCGACACGAGCCCCGTCTCTTCTGTGTGGGCATCGTCTCGTCCCGCACATTTTTCTGAAAGTGAATTTGAGAGACAATCACGTCTTTTCTGCGCCCCCGCTCCACCTTAGGGTTGGATAGGCCTTAGGGTTGCAACCAGTCGCTGAATTAATCATCTAGACGTAAAGGTCCACTCGTATCCTGGGCTGCCTAAGTGATCTTAAACGATCACCAAGGTTAAGCAACATACGGCGCGTTCAGTCCATGGATGTGTCACCGTCTATGACTAACGCTAGTGGCATTTTTCCGAGCGACGTTAAGCAGTTTGTGCCGGCTACCTTCGATAGATGGCAGTCGTTAAGCCAAGTCAGAGGCCATACGGCGGCTTGAAAACTTCTGACAGTAAGACCAGCCACTAGTCTTACAAGCCTCCGCCAATCCGGACTTGGCCCCCGTGGTGGAGTATGGCCTATACCTTCTTCAGGGAAGAGACCCGTGCCTCTTGGTGGGAACATGATGGGTTGATGATGATGATGTAAAGGTCCTAGATTTCTATTTGACGACCTCTGTGGCGCAGCGGTTAGCGCATCTGTCTACCATGCCAGAGGTCCTGGGTTCGAACCCCGGTTGAGGGAAAAAATCCCCAGGTCTTGGATGTTTACATGTTTGAGATGTCGCTTTTTCTGGTTCCCGCGACACAGGGTATCCCAGTGTGGAGCCAGAAGCAATGTATGTGCCTGTATGTAAATGTTTATGTTTTAAACTTCAATAAACTTTCAGAGGGCACTTATTCGAATCGACTGCGAACGAAAACCGTCCACAAGACAAAAAATCCGGAGTATAATGAGACGCTACACTTTTTCGGCATCACCGAGTCGGACTTGGCCGCGAAGAGCTTGGAAATTGTGCTCTTCGATGACGACAGGTAAGGTATTTATTACAACTGTTTATTGATTACTCACGAAGGCATTCTCTCAAAGAGAGAGTATGGGCATGATTACCACGCGTGCCCACCGCGGGTAGGCAATTTCAAGCACTGAGGTATGTGAACACCTCAGACACTCAGGTTTTCTCTCAATATTTTCCTTTACGATTAGCGAGTGGTAGTGTTACTAACAGCCGGTTTCTTGGGGGCCGATTAGATTTATTAATCGCTATAATCAAATTAAACTATGATTAAGCACGATTTGGGTTTCCTGAGCGCCAATCAATTCAGTTGACCAACAGATCAAATCAGTTAACAAATGAAACGTCAAAAGACATGTCAAACTGTATTCGGGTTTCCTGGGGAATGATTAGGCACTAATCACTGTTCAAAATCAATTTTGAAGTGTCAAATCGCCTTGTTAACTAATCGGAGGAGATCGACGAATTAACTTAATTTGTTTGCTTGAAAACTGGTGATATTTTGTAATAATCTGCAAGTCTTCGCTTTCGGGACTCTCACCTAGTTATGGTGACGCGCGGCTGCTAGAAGTAGACGCTCAAGGAGGATGATGAACCCTATGGAAGAGTTTGATAAATAGTAGTTTCGAACTTGGTTCCGGGTCCCGAAAGCAGTGATTGTTATGATTGTGGGCCTGATTGGGACTCGGATTATAGGTAGGTATGTACGCTATACAATCAGGCGTTGTGGAGCAAATTCTGTTTACAATTAGCATATAAGCAACTGGAGCCTTCCAGATAACTGTTGCGGACAATATAAAGATCCACAAGACGGCAATGCACTTTTCTGCAATGATCAGAAGCATCTATTTTTCACGTTCTGTGAAGTCTTTGCCCCGGGTTGCTTTGCAATTCATTTTAGATTAGACCAACTCAATAATAACTTTTGAACAGAAAAACTTTTCATTTCGGTGCGCACCAAACTTCAACTTCAACTGACATTAGTCCTTTCATTAAAATCTTGTTTTTCTTTTTAAACTATAAACTAGCATGCTAGTCATCAATGTACTCTGTGCTAGTCGTGCTAGAAAAGAGTGTTTGACAGTTCCTATGGTTAAGTTAAACTGATCGACTGATTAGTAAATTTTTGGCTAATCTGCCCTCGGGAAACCCGATTTGATTTGATTGCTTGGTCAAATTAAATGCTTTGTCAATAAATCACAACTTTGAACAGCGCCCAAGAAACCGGCTGTAAATACTGCAAGACTCCACTGTCCGCCTGTCTGTCACCAGGCTGTATCTCATGAGCCGTGATAGCCAGACAGTTGGAATTTTCACAGATGCTGTATTTACGTTGCCGTTACATCAACAGACACAAAAACATAAATAAATATATAAGTGGGGCTCCCATGAAACAAACGTAGCTTTTGCCGCAAACTTAGTTTTCTGGCTTTTTTTTTTCGAGATTAATAAAGGCTACAGATAGAATATTCGCAGAAAACTTATTTAATTGTATGTTCACTTTAAAAGTAAATAATTAAATTATAATAAGTATTTAAGCGGGGCTCCCATATAACAAACATGATTTTTCGCCGCTTTTTGCTCGACATTATAACGGTAACAGGTAGACGCTTGAACTATTCAAATGCACAAATAATGGTATACGGAACCCCTCGTGTGCGAGTCCAACTCGCATTTGGGCGATTTTTTCTACTATTTTTTCGCAGATTATTTACAACTTAATTAGACGTAGTTTAGCAAAAAGGTTCCATCCCAAACAAAGTGAGTTTTGAGTTTTAGGTTTAAGCTGATTTACGCTCTCCATACATAGAATTGGACTACCGTGTGCCATAACTCTGCACATACTCACCGGATCGCTATGAAAGTCTTTAGTTCTTAAAATATAGACCATAGTGATCATTTTGGTATATTTAACTTAAAAATGACCATGTTGTGGGTTGGAACCTTTCTGCTAAACTACGTCCATAGTATTACTTGAAGGATGAATTGGCCCCTGAAGACAAATTCCAATTTTGTTTGTTTCTTCATCATGATTCTTCATCATTTCTTCATCATCATCACGTTCCTTATGTTTATTATAATACTGCATTCTGCTTTTAAATTGCTGTGCCCTAAGTGGGTAGGTACCATGTATGAGATTTGAACCCTAAATGTACCTACTACCTAAGCAACTACATGGTCGCAATAAAGATATGAATACGAATATGACATGTTCTATTGCTACCTTCGTACGTTTCACCAGATACGGCTGTGACGAAATGGGTTCTGCGACGGTCCCGCTCCGTGAATGCATCAAGGCGCCAGCTCAACTGCGCTTAGCGCTCACAGGCCCAAGCGGGACTGAGTCTTCCGGCCCGAGGATTCTCCTCGCTCTCTGCTACAGCACCAAGAAAAGAGCCCTGATAGTCACTGTCTGCAAGGCGGCCGATCTGCCGTCCCAGGATACCAACGGGTTCTCCGATCCATTTGTTAAATTGTAAGTTACAATTCATCTACAATTTACCTACAATTGGGTATTTGACAGAATGTCAAATGAGTTACTTTTTAAACGGAATTTTGCATGAAAATACTTGCTTGTGACGTCACATTTCAGAGCACTCTTTTTGTGTTTCATCTATTTAAAAATTGTAATAACTAGTAAATGATTAATATAAATACATTTTCCGAATCATTTTGTAATTTTTGTTATAATCGAGCATCTCAAATAATTTATTGTTGATAGTGTCAAATACCGTATTCATCAAAGAACACGTTTACAGTTTTGCCATTGCTGTCCGTAAGTCTGAAAAAACGCTATCAAGATGTTCCATAAATTCCCGTTTCTATTCCGTTTTATAGAAACATTTTTTTTGCTAATTAGGTAATAATATTATGGCGTCGCGTAGCGTATAGCATAGCATAGCGTAGGAAACTGTTTGACTAGGATTTTTTTATAGTTTACGTAGTCTATTTTGTACACGTATATAGACCCGTTTTTTTTCCCGCTGCTCCGACTCGCTAAGGTTTGCTGGAAGAAATCTCTTACAGAGATAAGCTCGCCTTTGTACATGTATTTTTTTAATGTAATGTTCTGTTTAATGTTCCGTGTGCAATAAAGTTTAAATGCAATGAGTACTAGTAGGCTTGTTTGTAACCCAAATAAAACTTAAATAATACGTGTATGATTAGGTGTATTTATAAAACTACAGACACAGAATATTGTCTCGACAAAAGTAAAGTAGCAATGAAAATTTAAAACAAATCTAGAAATGGATTATTTAATTTTATTATTGATAATACATAGCCAAGTCAAAGGCCTTAGAGCGGTTTGAAAACTTCTGAGAGTAAGACCAGCCACTAGTTTTACAAACCTCCAGCAATCCGGACTTGGCCCCCGTGGTGGAGTATGGCCTATACCTTCCTCAGGGAAGAGACCCGTCTCCCTCGGTGGGGACATAATGGGTTGATGATGATGAATAGACAGAATGAAAGCAATATGAAAAAAGAGGTGTACCTTGAACCGGTGAAAAAAAACAAACTTTTAAACTCCATTCCACGAAACGAGCTTCCAAAGAAAATAATTATTTAACAATGGACGCCCATGAACATGCGCGTGACTGCCTTCCCCTGTGAAGCGGACCCTCTTTGCTTGTTGTTTCGCTTCAGATCTCTAGCCGCACGCATTGACCACTGAGATAAAATTTTTGGTCCCTAGGAGCTCGACTCGTTGAGCGTAGCATAAGTTAACGAAAATAAAATAAATATACCGACGTTTATGTCGTTTATGTATAGCATCAAGGGAATCAAAATTTATTGAACATTTTCCAGTGACCGAGAACTATGACATTTAGCAAGTAATATTATCGTCTAATACTACAATTACAGGAAAAAATCTCTAAACTATATTTTGTAATTCTTTGGAGTTCGGGAAATGCTTGGAAAAACTTCGAGACTCGATTCCTAAGCTATTTATAATATTATATGAGTACCTACAAAATTGTACGAACGGAACCGTTCGGTGAGCGATTCCGACTCGGACTTATCCGGGTTTTTTATTCCTATCTGACATCTACGCACATTACTGACGACCTCTGTGGCGCAGTGGTTAGCGCATCTGCCTACTATGCTTGAGGTCCCGGGTTCGAATCCCGGCTGGGTACTAAAAAAAAGAAACCAAGATCTTGGATGTTTACATGTTTGTGACGTCGCTGTTTCTGGTTCCCACAACACAGGATATCCTAGTGTGGGGCCAGAAGTAATGTATGTGCCTGTATGGAAATAAAAAAATATATACTCAGTAGCGTACAAAACGTGTGACTGTGTAGGTAACTAATAAATGTAGAGGTTGATGTACATACATGGTTCTTGATTGATATCTAGTTGGGTTGAGAGTTGAGACTGAAATCAAAGAAGAGAGGCGGGAAATGAAAACCGGAAGTACGGCTAATGAGATCGTAGAAACCGGATGCGTGAAATTAATCGACCGATATTTTTTTTTCAGGCACCTAGATCCGGATCCCTGTCACAAGAAGCACAAAACGTCAATAAAATGGAGAAACCTTAATCCGGTATGGAACGAAGAGTTCGTTTTTGAGACACGTCCCACTGAGCTTACCCGCCAAAATTTGACATTGACTGTCTGGGACAAGGACTACGGGAAAGCGAACGATTTTCTCGGCAGTCTCGTTTTGGGAGGCAGCAGCAAGGGCAGAAGACTGAAGCACTGGATGGACTGTATACGATTTCCTGACCATCGGCATGAACAGTGGCACTCTTTGACCGATACTCAACACTTGTAATTTCAATCGACCGTAAGACTATAACAGACGGGCCTTTCATTTGTTACCAAAGAGAATTTATAGGGAGAGCGGTTCCAAGCAAAAGTTGATGTTAAGGATAAATACCTACATTTTATTTTGTCTTACCCATAATAAGACGAAATAAGTTTTAGATTAAACTTATTTTATCTTAACTAGACATTACAAAATAAGTTTTATTTTGAGGAGAAGTTGAGTCAGAAAATGTTTAAGATGGTCGGTAAGTATTTAAAAGGACAGCCTCTTACTTAAATAATTAGTCTTATTTTGAGCTAAGAATTCATATTATGTTTTTCTGGGTTGTAAGGATCAAAGCTAATGCTTGCTTCGCCTATGCGGTTGTCAACCTCCATCAACTTTGCTGGCACATTACAGATGAGATGGCTAACGTAATTCTATCGTGTTAAAATGAAACTTATAACCAACCGTTGAAGGAGCAGTAGGTAGGTATTGGTTTGGCTATGAATTTTATCTACGTTAAATAATTTTTTTTGAAAAGTTACTTGGGTTGATAACGTTGAAGGTGCAATCACGAATTTAATGTTAAAAACAACAGATTTACCTACTTATCTACCCGTAATTATGTACATAGTAGGTAAATCCCACAGTAAAAATGTTTTGAGATGTTTATATTTAATCGTAGGTATTGCATGTTGAAAAATTTCAAAGATTTATTATGTAGATAGGTAAAATAATATCTAATTTATCAAGTAGAGCTTGGCAGGAAATAGTAAAAACTAATTAATACCTACGCACTATATTATCTTATGTAATAAATAAAAAAAAATTGCATGGCGATGGCGTCATTCGAGAATCTCTTCACTATTCTGCTCGACCGATTATTTTTTTAATTTTATTTTGATTGTAAAGAGGACAAGAATTGTATGAAAGAATTTTGTTGTAAAGCCGTTTGTATGTCCGGACAACGACTGTCGGGTGGCAAGTCAGGGCCTAGATTCTGCTAATGCATTGTAGTACAATGACAACTGCATGAACGCGGCGATTTCATTTCATTGCCGCTTAATCTACGCACGCACACGTACCAATCGGCTAGGCGTCAATGGTATAAAAAAACGTAACCCGACCGAGTATCTGTCATTGAACTATAATGCACTAGCAGAATTGAGGGCCAGATAGGGAGTGTTGGTTTTAAAATTCAAAAGCTACCTAGCTACTATGTGTATCATAGGAAAAAGTAGGTAATGGTATTTAGGTTCCCAAAGAAAGTTTGTATAGGGTGTCCCAAAACTCAACGTCAAGCCGGAACCGGGTGAAAAGGGAAGTCATAGTGGTTATCAGCAAAATATTTTAAAAAAACGTTTGTATTATTTTAAGCTCAATAATTTATTTTTATTATTTATTCAAGAAATTTAACTTTAAATTTAAAAAAACTTCATCAATTGCCCATAGTTAATTTTAACAGGATTTTTAAAAACTTTTTAAACGCCTATAATTTTTTATACATTAAAATTTTATTTTTTTATTTTTCTGATAACCAATATGACTTGCCTTTTCATCCGATTCCGGCTTGACGTTGAGTTTTGGGACACCCCATAATAATATAAGTGATTGAATGTTCGATGAATCTTTTTTTGTTAAAGAATATTACATAATATTATGTTTTGGCCAAGCTCTATTTTTTTAGGTAGGTACTGAAGTAAGTTTGTGCCAAACATCGTACTTATTTGAGATGTAACAATGACTGCGTGTATTAATTACAGTTGTCTGTTTCAAATAAACGTAATCAATATTTTCACTGAGTTTATTATATTGCGATCACTTATTTTATTTTTAGGCTAATTCCAAGCATGTACTACCACATCCCACTTTGCTCGGAATGTCCATTTGACAAAACTCGATTTGCTTTCGGACATCTTTGGTCAAGAAGCAAGAAGCAACTTAATTGCGTTTGGTTATCACGTAAGTTAGGAAAATAGAAAGCTTTATTTTCGAGCACAGCTTTTATATATGACAATTAAAATTGATCGAATAAAAATTTATTGGTAGAATAAGATCTAAATATAAAAAAGCTGGGTGTATTGAGTAAAGTACTCCGGTAGGAATGCAGAACAGAAACAAAACGTTTTAAAAAGTTTGCTTTGCTTGTTTGGTTTGACATGAATGAATAAGAAATCGTGTGAAAACTTTTTTATCAATTTGGACAAAGAAGCAGTGAAATTAAATGATATTTCATCGGTAATGTTTACTCACGAAAGGTAGTAACTATGGCGTTCCTGTGTCCAGTCAGAATCAGGCGCGGAAAGAAGAAGAAATGTAAGTAAAATTGGAGCTTTCGTTCGTGGGAACTTTTATGTCAATGACCTCAGTACATAAACTTTTTGCTTCACATAGCCTTATTTGCGAGAAGGCCCTTCGCAAGATTTGCCGACCTCTTTTCGACCACGAGACTGGCATGGCAAGTCATAATTTGGATTATTAATAAAATAGCAACCTTTTTGTACGTGACTCACTTTCTTTTCAGCCAGCAGTGGCGATTCTGACAAAGACCTCTCCCGTCCTGGCTCAGGGTTGAGCCCTGGTATGGGTCGTATTACAGGCTCCGCCAGTATAGAGACTTTAGTGCGAGTAGGCATAGAGAAAGAGCATGGCCTCAGTCCGGACTCTAAAATGGTGGTGCTACACGACTTTGCACCTTGTGTGGATGATGAGCTTGAGGTGAGCGAAGTATCTATTATGTGGATGGTTAAAGTAGAGATTTCTGCTCTTATCTTCATATTTGGGCCATTAAGCAGGACTGTCCACCCAGAAAGTCTGGCACCACTGCTGCCAAAAAGTCAGCAGTGTTCTAATATCACTGGCACTTTCCAGAAAGCTTTCCTTCCCGAACGTGGTGGTCAGTTGTTTAACCTGTACAATTCTTGGGGACCAATCGGCTCACCATAACAATTTTTTGTAATTGTTTTTTTCAACGTTTAATGCAAAAAATTACTACATTAGAAAATATTGTAAAATAAAACATACCCATTGTCTTTTGGAATGTTTCTACGTATCATGGTAACTGTCATATTCAAAATTACCAACCACATCCCATATTTCCAGGTGAAACGAGGTCAGATAGTCAATGTCCTCTACCGAGAAAATGATTGGGTGTATGTGATAGTGGCTGAGTCAAGACGGGAAGGGTTCATACCACACTCATACTGTGCGCCATGTGAACATCATGATTTGAAGAAAAAGCTGCCGAGAAGTCGGTCTCCAGCCTGCGGTCCGGATTTGCAACACAGAGATGTTTCACAGTGAGTTCCAAATATTTATTGAATGGTTTGGTTTTTACCACCTGTTTTCTTGCAATCTGTCTCATGATAACCTATGGCTTCATTGTCATTTTAAGTTTGGACTGTATATGCCCTATGGCATATCCACTAAATTACTTTATCTTGGGTCCGTGGATAGAATGTGATGAATGGGTGATTGAAATCTCTCTTCAAAGCTGATTGATTGAAGACGTTTATTCAGGTAAATAGTAAAATTCAGATGTTGCTTTCTGCCAAACTACATAACAGTTTGTTGGCAACTGAACTGATACACATTTTCGCAGTTTCTAAATTAATATGCTCCCCATGGTAGTAAAAGTGTTCCATAGTGACGAGTGGGACCTTCGTCTTTGTATGTATGTAGGGATTTTGTTACACAGTGCATTACTAATGAACAACACTTATCCACAGATTACTTGTTGCGCTCACATCATACAGGTGTGACATAAGTTCTACAAAAATGAATGTGCCAAGAAACAAGAAAGTTGGAGAACAAAAGAGCGCTTTATAAACTCCTGGGTATCATAGTAGTAATTTATGTACTAAACTCTCAGCTTAGTCGGCCTAATCTACAAAAATAAAAAATATAGATAGATGTATAAAGAGAGAAAAGATGTGTGAAGCTTACTAAAGGTCTATAACAGGCCAAAGACGCGACTCCTTAATTCGATCTAAAATAATCTTCAAAGTCAACTACACTTTAGTATACCTAATATTTCACGTTGTAATTTTTTGTTTTTACAATTTACAATGGGTAGTACGAAATATTTCACAAACGTGAAATATTTTTAAACTAAAAAACTCTTAAATACTTTTAGTTTAAAAATATTTCACGTTTTGGGACAAAATCTGAATGTGTTTTCGTACTGTCAAAATACCTAAGCATTTGACAATAAAATGAAGTATAAAGGTTCGCGCACATTATGTCGGGACGGGTGGCATTGTATTGTTTTGAGTACAGTGTACTACCAACGTCGCGAGCAACAGTACGTTATGCTCTGAAAAAGTTTTTTTTTGCCTGTTATTGTAAGCTAATGAACAGCTTGTACAAAAAGTTGGTCAAAAGAGAAATCGTAGAATATGGCGAATACCACCAAATTAGGTAATCAAAAGATCTTGTGAACACCACAGAAGCGCGCAAATACAAAAAAATCGCAAATATCGTTAAATGTTCATTTTACGTGCGCGCGAGTACTTCTATCTGCACACTGTCTAGGCGCAGAGGGTCGAGGCCGGCCGCATCGCATGCAACCAAAATCCGCAGCGAAATATTCGGCCCCGTTGCGCCCCGGCATAGTGTGCGATAGAGGATACAAACTACGTATGAGTCATTCGAGCGGATTTTTTCGCTGCGACCTGGTAACTATGCTGCGGCCCGACATAGCTAATGTGCGCGAACCTTAAATCGGAAGAAACCATACTGCAGAGAAGTTCCGTAGTAGCGCTCCTGACACGTGTATCCCCCACAGGTTATCGGTATCAGACGGTGCTACGAACGACGGGCATTCGGAGATAGGCAGCGAAGGCGAGGCCTGTCCGTTCAGCAAAGACCCGTCGGGTCGCTACGTGGTATTATACACCTTCACCGCTCGAGACGAGAATGATGTAGACGTGGAACGCGGGGAGTTTGTCACTGGTGAGAATGTAAATGATCTTAATACGATCTCCAATGCCCAGAGCCATCTTTTCTTGTCTGACTGTCACTCTGTGATATGGTCAATAAGCCAATGCAGGAGAGTTTTAGGAAACAATTTGTACTTTACTGCCTACCCCCTCGGGGATAGCGGGCGTGAGTTTTTTTATTTAATTTTTAATTTGTACTTTAGGATAAGATAAATAGATAGATAGAAGAGGACACTTTATTGTACATAATAAAAAAGGAGATTACACAGGTATTTCTAACAAGAGACAAGTGTCTCATTGTAATCCCTATATTATTTTATGCGATCAATTATCTGTATTTGACCTCTTATTTTTATAAGGCGAACTTGGTGGTCAGTGGTCTTATTTTTTAATGTAGGTACATAACAGATTAAAGTGGTCCTATTGTCAACAAATATGTTAGGGGTAGTTTCCACTTTCTAAAATCTCTAATCCAAGTCTCAAAAAAAGTCAGAGCTTTTATGTTTAGTTTACCTATAAATCACACCTCTCAGGCTATGACATACAATAAAGCTAAATTTCTGTATTCTTAAGAATTTAGTTATAATGGAAATGAACATTATCTCTTGTTGCAGTGCTCAATAGAGAAGATCCGGACTGGTACTGGATAGTGCGGAGCGATGGACAAGAAGGCTTCATACCTTCGGGCTTCGTCTACCCAGCTGTTGTACAAAGTAATTATTTACCTAAATACTATGGCCGGTTTTAGAGTCACGCTGATACTCGGCGCTGAGAGGCCGATATTTACAAAGTCCTAAGGAGCGTTTTAGAAAAACGCCGACCGTTTAGCGCTGACCACCGATATATTTTGTCTATCAGCGCTGACGGTCAGCGCGTGGTCAGCGTGACTCTAAAATCAGCCTGTCTTCATATTAGCGAGTTAGCTGCCAGCAATCAGGTACAAAACATCACCTTGAATAAAAGATGTAGATAGATAGAGTAGGTACACTTTATTGTACGTAAAAAAGCAAATTACACACAGATATTTCTTAACAAAGAGTAGAGACGGTGGCCATATCAACCATGATAGAGATAGATAGATAGATAGAATATTGTTACGGGCTAGGGTTCTGGATTTGGATGTAAAACGCCAATGACAACTTCTTAGGATTTATTCACGCAGGGTCTGGTCTGCAGGTCTTCACGACACGAAGTCCACACGTAGAATCCAATCGCAGGTCCAATCGAAGTCCAATAGTATCGCTGAGGTCGTAGGTTATCGCTCGTATCGCAGGTATGTTCGCTCGAAGTTCACTCTTCGCTATTCCAAACGGAACTGACTGCGCGCCGCGGCGGCCGCTATTTATATCCGGCCGCAAGGGCTCTAGAACATTCCCGTACCTACGTGCCTACTCGAGGCAACGTCGCTCGAACAGTAACCCATTCAAAGACTTTTGAACCTTACGCTAGTGGACATACGAGTCATTATTGCTTGCAGCGTTTATTGTTTACTAAAACGCAGCATGCGGCGACTATTCGATAGGCTTCTAGAAGGCTCTATTCTAGATGGTTCGGGATAGGACCGCGACAATATTCTTTATTGTATGTACACCAGGAATTACACAATGAAATTTGACAATAACATGGTACAGTACAATTGCCGGCCTTATTACTTAGGGGCCATCCATAAATTACGTCACACGTTAAGGGGGAGGGAGGGGGTCGACGAAGTGTGACATTGTGTGACAAGGGGGAGGGAAACTTTTTTTTTTTTTTAGTTAACGGGGTGAAATGCTTTGTGCACCATAACCGCCACCCTTGGGGGAGGGCGACGGCCGTGTGTCGGACTCTCCTCTCCTAATAATAGGAGAGGCATACCTCCTAAAACACCCCGGGGGCCGTCCTGTCGCTCGTGCAGTGGGGCGCCGCCGGATCTCGCAAGTGGTAAACCACAACGCGAATGCGACAACGGCGCCCCGGCGACGTCGACCCGACTCGCAAGGAGTCGGGCCCACCCTCACTGGAGAAGGGGCATGGGCCCCCCACCCCTTTCTCCCGTCACGATGTCGGACGGCAGGGCCCCCAACCTGCCGTCTGTGACCCTCAATCAACCGGCGGCGCAAGGTCCGCGCAGCGTCCCCCGCGCCACCGGCTCTCCCGGCGGAGAGGCGCGAGCTCCCCAAGCCTCCAGCTACCGAAGACCCGTTTTTTGGCCCTCTGCCAGGTCTTCGGCCCATCAAGTCAAACCCTCCCATGAAACATCCCTCGGCCAGGGCCATATGGGGTGACCAGTCCCTGGTCCCTGGCTTACCTCCTGCAGTTTCCCCTCCCAGGCCCGCCTTGTGGATCTCGCGCCCCTCCCCACCCCTCCAGCCCTCTTCCATGCCCTCTGCTGGACAGAGGGACATAGAGAGGGCCCCCACCGAGTGTTTTTTATAGAGGTTGTCTCCTCGCGGCCCGAAGGCCCCCGGCCCCGCTCAATGTGGGGTTACGGGTGCGGGGCCCATGGTGGACCCCGCGGGACATCCAGCAGCGCAAGCCACTGGACGTCCCCCTCCCTCTGGTTTTGGTCCGCGCCGGCCGAAGCCGGTACCCCCCATATCTGGAGGGCGTTCCCTATCCGCCACCCGGGGGACGCGTCCGATGGAACACCAGAAACTCCGCACGGAAGGGGGGGAGGGAACCTAAATTTTGTGACGTCACATTTAAAAATCTATTATAATCTATGTGTTAAAACACGAACTTTGAACTATTTACGAAAAAGTCAAAAACATTTACCACTATCTGTTTTTAATTATATTTGCAGCTTTGTCGGAAATAAAACAAATTTCGGAACTACTGTTTTAATACAATAATTTATAGATGTAAACTTGTAAAAATATGTGACGTCACACTAGGGAGGGGGGAGTCTCACAAATGTAACCAGCTGTGACAAGGACGGGGGGGGGGGGGGTCAAAAATCATGAAATTCGTGTGACGTAATTTGTGGATGGCCCCTTATTAGAGTTCATACAGATGTTACCATCAACTTAACCTTTTTATTATTTGCCTATGTTCCTTTGCTTAAATCACTATCTATGGCTTAAATACAGTAGAATCCAACTGTAAGAGTTTCACTCATTGCAGGGTTTCAGTGTCGGCATCATTATCATAATCAGCCGCTGTCTGTCTACTGCTGGACGCTGCTGCTAGTTTCCCTGATTTTGATATGTGCACTTTATGAAGACTCACATTGTATTAGGAAAACTAGTGACTGAACCAATACATATTATTTTTAAAGAGTGATAAGTTTTTGTGAGGTTGTGCAACTTGTAGTCACCTATTAGAAGTATTAATAAGAACTGCAATATTTATGTTATAAAATAATCAATCATCCACTGCTGGACATAAGGATCCTCCGAGGCACGTCTGGAAAAGAAGACCTGCCACTTAGCATGATCTCTTATCCCGCGCGCGAGAAGTAGAGAAAGAATCGCCTTATCCTGTGCTCACCTAGCAGACAAGAAGGGGATGGCAACTGTCTTTGTCTATTCTCGGGCGCGGGAAAAAGAGAATATGTGAAGGAATCTGGGTAACTAAAGATTTCCAAAAAGACCGGTCGGAAGCGGCTTGCATCCAACGTCTTCCCGCCACTTGGATGAGATCGTCTGTCCATCTTGTGGGTGGTCGTCCTACTTGCGGACTCCATTCGAGTACTTTGCGGCCCCATCGGCCATCAGTAAAGTTCTGCGTGCTATGTGCCCCGCCCACTGCCAATTCCAACTTACAACTACACAACTTACGACAGTGGTGTGAACAGAATACGAGTTATTTGTCTGTATGAAAGCCTCGGAATGCGAGATGGCCGAATGAGCCGTTTTCAGAAGAACTAAAAAAAAAAATCTAATGGCTGTCAAAGGAATGCAATTTTGGACCTCAGCCCAATAGCCATGTGTGATCCATCATCGAAAAAAATTTTTTTCAATACAATATAACTCCGAAAGGACAAACAGTTGGCTGTTGGCGTCATAGTAACTTTTGTTCAGCTCGCTGAGACCTATTCGATGATGTATAACACATGGCTATTAGGCTGAGGTCCAAAATTGCATTCCTTTGACAGCCATTACATTTTTTTTTTTAGTTCTTCTGAAAACGGCTCTGAGAGAGAAGGTGGCACACCACTAAAATAAGTAGGCAAACTAAATACTGCCATCCCCAGCGGCGCAAGCGGACAGCCAGCCACCGCAGCCGCCAATCGCAGCCAATAGCAGCCTGCTGTCTACACACAGTGCTGGACTCAACACAACGGCTGACACTGATGGCCGGTATCACGGCACCGAGCTAGTCATGCTTTACGATTATAAGGTGAGATGGGCAAACCTCATTGAATTGTTGGCAATTAAAAAGGGCCATGGTTGGAAATTATCAGGCGAATACATCATCATCCCATTATGTCCCCACCAAGAGGCACGGGTCTCGGTATAGGGCATGGCATACTCCACCACGGGGCCACGTCCGGATTGGTGGAGGCTTGTAAGACTAGTGGCTGGTCTTACTGTCAGAAGGAGAGGATTACATCATATAAATATTAAAAAAATAAAAACTGATTCAAAGTAATGTATTAATTACTCCGTCCACTGCAGGACATAGGCTTCCCTGATGGTTTTCCAAGCTTCCCAGTCTTGAGCTGCCCGCATCCAATTGCTCTAAACAAAGTTTCTATCACTTTGTAATTTTCTTCAATGTCTTGTAAATTTGATCGTTAGATAGACACTTTTAAATAGAAATCAGTTTCTAATTGCTGTAATTTATTAATTTCTAAAATATCTAATGTTCAAACATTAATCTTCAACACAAACACCGGTGGATTTTCCAACCTTTGATAAAATTGGAACTGGGTTCAGTAAATACATAATTAAACTCATTTGACGTAATTTATGGATACATACGTACATAAGCTCACGTCTGTATCCCAAAGGGGTAGGCAGAGACCAGAGACTGCCACTTGCCACGATCCTGGTGGATCATTTTCGCTTCATCAACATCCATTAGTATTAAGTGGATAGCCGTGTACCCCGTTTCTTGGTGGTCATACCGGCATGTCATACTAATATAACCAGTGAGAATCGCTTGTATTGGTGGTCATATTATTTTTATAAACATCCTAAATGCATATTTGCTACATACATGTATATTAAAAACTATTCGCTCAAAGTTCAAAACAACGGTTTTGTTTAATTTAACATTTAACGAAGCTTTTCTAAAAAAAATCCGACGCTAATCTCATTATGCAAAAGCTCTAAGTATGACTACCAATAAAAGCGAATCTCACTGGTCATATTAGTATGACATGCCAGTATGACCACCAAGAAACGTTGGATGTATAACATGGACGGTGTGATTTAGATATACATATTTTTCTTTATCAACAGGCTCAGGCACCAGATGACCTGTCAGTGAAGCGCGGCGAGTGGGTGTACGCCGACCTAACTCAGCAGACTGTGGAAGGCTGGCTGTGGGCCCACGCGCCCAAGTCTCGCCGCTCCGGCTTTATACCGACGGCGTACGCGCGCGCGCCCCACACCACCTCCCTCTGACATACGTAGCGGGCTTGCCTCCGTACCTAACTGTGACGACAGCTCTCATTTTGGTATTATTTTGTGAGTGTACTCTAAATTTTCACAATTCATCGTTGTCAGCGCAACAGGTGTTAAAAAAACTGTACTCTGTTTTTCCGTGCTTTTGCCCGAACTTCAAAGACGTTTTTCAAAATGATTTAATTACAAGTATATGTATGGATTTCAGACTTTTCTCTGTATTTGTAGTATAAGAAGACGCTCAACGGGAAGTAGGTACTCTATTCCTTGAGTGTCAAAATATACATTTTTTTGTGGCGTAAACAGCCGTAACTTATTTCATAGCTACAACAATACTTGAGTTTTCGGTTTTCATTTCTTCTGTTCTATTTTTAAGTTCCTGACAGACTGACAAACGGATTCATTAATTATTGTTCGGCCGCTGGGAGTATACGATGCTGACACATATGACTAGTGATGGGAGAAAATCAACGTTATCATTCCTTACGTTATTCTTAACTAGCTTTTGTTACTGACTCACGATTAAGTAGTTTTGTTTTTTAGACGACCTTCACTCACTCATTACTTGTGCTATTTTCGCAGGCATTTTAGAAGGCTCATCATCTTTTTTGTGCCGAATGGCTGTGAAGTGTTGTGGCGAGCTGTGCAACCTTTTATTTGAGCCCAGATCAGCTCAATCGCTTTGTACGGCAGTGGTACGGAGAGATTCTGAAAACGCGATGATCATTTTCTAAAGCCTGTTCATCAACTTCGTATCGTTAAAGGGACCGTTATTATGTTCGTTATATTTGGTACGTCACTACAAAAAAATACGGTTGACATAACCTTGTGACAGCGTAGTAAGGATTTTACGCACGAACATTAAATATTGATCTCTTCTTGTTTAACATTTAAATCACTGTGCAAAATATAACATTGATTTTAAATTTACACAATTATATAGTTTCAATGACAATTATTTGCTTGTAGGATAAATAGGACATAAAAATATTTTAATCGAAAAGTTAACGCCACTTCAAGGTTACGTCGTCCGTTCTAACATGACCTGTCAGGATCGTGTTCTCCCAGCGGCCGGACATTAATGTATTTGGAGTTTAACGTTAAATCTGGATTAAAAGGGTGTATTCTATTTAATAGAATCACCATGAAAAGGTTTTCCATACTAAAGTTGTAATATTGTATGTAAACTAATAGGAGAGTAAAATGTCGTCACAAATTATCCTGCTTTTGGAGACAATTCAAACAATAATAGCAGGTATTTGAGTGTTAGGTAATTTGAGACAAGTCCTTAGTGGAGCCAGTATATCGCACCAGATGCAGTGGTGCCAACCTGCATTAATTCTTTTTGGTTTGGGGATTGAAGTACATAATAAACTGGGATTAGCTTGTTTCGGCCTTATCTTATCTTTATGCTAACCTCTAGCTATTTAGAGGTTTATAGCCATTCTCTGTAGCCATAATGTAATTTGAACATGAACATTCCAGTGAAATGTAAAAAACTAAAATTATATGTTACTGTTGAAATCTTATGTAACAATAGTCTTCCTTTACTGGTTATTTCTTGTAAGATTTTATATTATCTGATTCAAGGAGGTAACTATAGTGGGTATAGTCGAGAGATGTTTTATGCCTTAGTTTTAAAAATGGTGTAAGTTTTTTAGTGTAAAAGCTAGTTTGTCTATTTTTAAAAATACTTTCCGTCCAAATTATTGACTGATTGGCATTACGTACGCTTTTCTATTTTAATGAAAATTAATCTAATTATGTTTATTATCTAGGAAGTATTTTTGTATTTTACTAAAATAAACAGTTAAAACAAGGCATTTTTTTCATTGCATCTATTCCACACGGAAGCTTCATGTTACAAAATTGAAATTCTAATTATGTATAACAATAAAATATTTATTTACCTATTTCACTAACACATTACTGAATATTCTAAAATATTATCCGGATCCACTTAGGCTAGATTCAAACTGGCACAGAGTCGAAGCGTCGCGTCGCGTCGCGAAGCGAAGCGTCACGTTTTTCAACTGTTCTAAATTCATCTCTATTTCTCTATCAATACGAATTTGTGTTGCGAAAATTTGAAAATATTCAGCGACGCGCGTCTGCGCGCACATGCGCGCGTCTTCGCCTGCAAGGGTTGCTCGGATTCGCGCGAATTGTTTCGCGTCATCACCTGCAAGGGTCGTCGGGTTCGGGCGTCGATGCGCGCATTCGCACGAATTATTTCGCGTCGCGTCTCTTCGACTCTACGCCAGTGTGAATTAAGCCTTACTGTATGTAGTTATTAGTGCATGAAAGTTTTAGTTCAAAAACATTACTGGATACCTCAATAATTCACTCTAAATCAACAGCTAGATACCTCTTCTTCTTCTTGGCCTGTTGTTTAATTGCATCTCTTTCATTCCATTCCTCCAATTTTCTCTCAACTTTCTTTATATCCTGTTCAGTAACCGTTATTTGCAACTGAAGCTCTATTTGCTCACTCCTTATGAACTTCAAAGCTTCAAGCTTGTCCTTCAAAAATGGGCCTTGTTGGGATTCCAATAGGTTTCTGTATTCATTGATTTTTTTGTTGCAAATATCTTCGCAATGCATTTCAGTTAGTTTCCGCAAAGATTCTTTGCGAGTTAGCTTGTTGTAGGTCCTGGAAGAAAATGTCAGATATAAATATAATTAGATATTTTTCAATCTCTGACCTTTTGGTCTTCAATTTACTGCAATAATAATTATGTAAACAGACTGTATGTGAAAGAATTGATCTTATACAAGCAATAAAATTGAATCACTGGTGGGGTTAAGACTTCCTAACCCATAGAATTAACTTGGGCTTAGTGGATTAGCAGGTCCACAAGAATATTTTTGCTTGTTTTTGTTACTTTCCACCGCTTGGCATTCAGTTGGTCAATAGGCATAACAAAATCCCTGTGGATCTACCAGGTTTGGGCAAACAGATTGAGAGGGGTTTGACCTAAGTTCTTCATTTTACAGGCAAATCAACCAATGACTTACTCTGGATGTCCTTTGTATTCAATATTGAGTTCTTCAAGAAGCCATTCAAACATCTTGTAGTCATACTGGCGCAAGAATTTCAACAGCTTCTTTCTCTTGTCAATAAGTTCTTGTACTGTTACCTGAAAGAGTAAAGAACTCATCAGAATGGGTATAATACAGACTGGTACAGTCCAATATATGAACAGGCACAGTAGTAAATGTTTGACCCTTATTTTTTTCATTAAAATGTTTGCCAGCAAATCATATACTTTGTATCAGATATTTAAGTTTAGAGGTTCTCCAGTTAATTATTTTTAAATATGATTGGCACCCAGAACTGCAAGGCGGACAGTGGGCAAACCTGCAGCCCGATAGTCAGACGAGGGAGGGTCCGTAGATAGGTCCATCGGCAAGGGACTGTGAGAGAATGCATTTGGGGGGAAAGATCAATACCCAGCAGCTGGCGGCGGTGGGTTGTTGATGATGATAATAATAGTTAAGAAAAACCACCATCCACCTTGTATCAGATATTGATGTACCCGAGCAAAAAAATAAGGATGTTAGATGTTGAATTTAAATCCTAGGCCAAGGAAATATATAACAGAAATCCATACAATGACAGGAAAAAGACGTAAAATAAGTTGCGGTACAAACTTGCCTGCAGCGGGCATTTGCCACTTCCGCCATATTTTTTCCGTCCGCTGTGGTCATTTGCCAAGCGAAGTACTTATAGGGATGTTAAAGTAAAAGAAATTACCTTAGCCCCAACATGTCTGGGGTATAGCTCCATGGTTTCTTGCAAACAACGAATCTGTGCTGTTATTCTAGCGACTGGAAAAAAGAACATAGGTATTACATGAATAAGTACGAGATTACATGTTGATGTTATTGAAATACTATAAAAAATATATATGTTTCCTTACTTCTTGATTCGGGGGTAATAGAATCATCATACTTATGTCTCTTCACTTTCCCCATCAACTCAATCTTCACCAAGTGTTTAAACTCCTTGCGTCCAAGAAAACCAATTGAGAATAATTTTTTAACTGCCTCCGGAGCACTGAAAATATTTTGAGGTTAGAATATTCATTACATATTTTCTTTTTAGTTTATTTAAAGAGTACCTACATACTTTTTTATTTCTGTGCTAAGGGAGTAACTCTCCCCTAAAGTATCTTCCGTTATGGGTGGTAAGCCCTCCAAATCGCCGGATCTTTCGGCCTTGTACGCAGGTACGTAATCTGGTCGGACCCAGTTAATTTTGGCTTGGTTTTTGAGACCGCGTGTTTGTACGACACTAGTGGCGAGTCGTCGCAACATTTTTCACATAGAAAACTCGAAAATTGCCAATTAAATTAGCTTTTCACGACAATACGAAAAAAATTAAATTGGTTTCAACAACAACCAACAGTAGCTAACTGTCAAATTTTGGTCATGGTGTAGCAAAGGGTGTGCAAGGGAAAAAACACTTAGAAAAATTTTGCAAAAAAAAAAAATAGGGTCCCCGTAACCCCTTCTTTTTATATTTTTAATCAAAGGGGGGCATCAAAATGAGCAACTTTTCCCCCTAAAAAAAATCTCTAAATTAAATATTTGAGATTTTACAGGCGATTTAAATTTTATATGTGCACAAAGCTGCATTTACTCTTTTGGGTGCACCGGTTTTCCCAGAAGATATACCAGCGGTAGTTTGTCTAAGATGAAGACATTTGTCCAAATGTCATTTAACAAAATCTTACATAGAGAACCTAACGCTCCGACGCGCTCCGCTTCGCTACGCGCGTCGTCGCACCTATATTTCTGTTGTCACGTATTCTTTACATCGCCGACCCCCCGTTCGTAAGATTGATTAATAAACGAAACATTTGTCAAATAATACATTTTATCAAAAGTTTTTAGACAATCAATTTTTCTTGTGTTTAGCCATATAAAATTTAAATCGCCTGTAAAATCTGAAATATTTAATTTAGATAATTTTTTTAGGGGGAAAAGTTGCTCATTTTTATGCCCCCCTTTGATTAAAAATATAAAAAGAAGGGGCTACGGGGACCTGTTTTCTGAAGTCCATTTTTCTTCTAAGTGCTTAGCCATATAAAATTTAAATCGCCTGTAAAATCTCAAATATTTAATTTAGAGATTTTTTTTAGGGGGAAAAGTTGCTCATTGTGATGCCGCCCTTTGATTAAAAATATAAAAAGAATGGGTTACAGGGAGCCAATTTTTTTTGCGAAATTTTTCTGTGTTTTTTCCCTTGCACACCCTTTGCTACACCCTGACCCAAATTTTTTTTTTTAAAGAGTTTTGGCTTGGTTTCAAGACCTTTAAGCCATATCTTAGTTTATAAAGTCATAATGCACTTCACATTTTAATACAAATAGTTAAACTTCTAACTGTCAAACAAAAATAATCACCACAGATTATACAGATAACAGATAGTCCTGTCCTGTTTTTTTTTTTAATCTTCTCATCTGCTAATGATGATGATGATTGTTCCGACCGATTTCGGCCATGGCGACCACTTTGACCCCTAATCAGGGATGTGGCGCTGGTGCGCTCGAAGATGGCTTATGTAGCCTATCTTCACGGCGAAACTCCGTGCACACTGAGGGCATGTGAGAATGCCGTTCTCATAATTATAAGTTATGGCAGCAGGTGGGCGAGCCTTTAACTGGTCGCGTTTGGTATCCAGGTCAGCTTTACGCTGAACCTTGAACTCGCGTACTTGGCTGTTCACCATCCTGCGCCATTCTGTCCGCTGTGCTGCCAAACGTGCTAATAGCAGAATAGGCAAAGGACTTTCGTCCGTGCCAGTCCTGTCCTGTTTGAAAAGGTGCGTTCTGTTTTAACTTTTATTGGAACTCACCAGACGGGAAAATGCTAAAAATATCGAAGAACGAAACCATTTTAGTTTTTTCGATGTTTTACAGGTTTTAAAATAAGAGAAAAGCCAATAAAATAAAATGTATTGGAAAAAACTGCGAGTACGGAACCCTCGATGGGTGAGCCCGACTCGCTCTTGTACGCTTTATTTAATGTTGAATGACTCGCTGGCCAACTTTAATCCTGCAGTGCGTCGGCGACATGACTGTTTGAAGCTCGGCCATAATTTTGGCCTTTTGCCTCCACCTATTGTAGGTACCTACCAAGGACGTTATATACCTACCTAATACGTTAGTACATAACGACCTTAGTACCTACCTACTAAAAACGAGTCCGACTCGCTCTTGGCTGTTTTTTTATTATCTGTCTTTATAACATACTAACATTGTTAATGTTAATAAAACAATCACACGAAGTTTGATGCCTGGTGCAGTCTACTGCGCAGAGAAAATAATATCTACTACAAATCAACCTTTTCACTTGCGTTGCACGCACTGGGCCCTTAGTGCGAGTTTTTTCATTCACTTTCGATAGCGAGAGCGTTTGCAATTTGTATAGGAGTGACAGAGAGACAACTAGGTGGCGCGCTTTGTCACTCCTATAGAAAATGAGTTTACGTTAACGCGATCGAGTAGTTAAAAAAACTCGCACTAAGCCCACTGATCCGAGTTGGACTTGGCGAGTTGGCAACGAAAATGTAGATTGATCGGTGTGATGTCGACTGTACCTACGTTACGATATGCACCTCACACGCTCTTATTATAATATGTTTTTCTGAGAAATAGAAAATATTGCATACAATGGTCCTTAATATAAGAACAGTTTCTTACATAAATGTTATGTAGCTCAAGAAAATCTTATGAGGCTAAAACTGTTTAATCTCATCTCTTTAAACGAGCAATTCTTGTATATATATTTATATATAATCAGCAAAACGCAAATCATTTGCAGAGCACGTATTAACACATCTACCACGGAAAAATCACACGAGCAGACTAACACAAAAATAATAGATAGATAGAATATTCTAAAAAAGAAATACTGAAATAGTTAGGTACCTAAACACCTGAGACAGCATGTCTCCAGAGCACAAAAAAGCCTATCTGACCTTTTTACATAGTTTAAAGGTGCCAGGAAGTAAAAAGTTTTTTTTTTGTATCGAAGTTCAGTCATGTCGGTACTACCACTAGAGCCTACTCAAATAACATTATTTTAAAATTTCATGCACATACCTATTAAATGTTATACCTTTTTGAATAGTTAAAGAGTCGTAGAAGTTTTTAAAATTATTTGCAGAATAAGTTCCATACGTAAATTTTTTTTTAAGAGCTTCAATGTGAAAAATATTTAGAGAAAAAATATTTAATTCTAACCGTTGCCGAGCAGGTTTTTAAAGCTGTTAGTAGTAGGTGCAGCTTTTGCTGATATTTTTTTATCAATTGACATGCCTTTTAACTAAATACATTAAAAAAAACACTTTATGAGCTCTATTCTAAGAAAAAATCAATCAAAAAGCCAAAAAAAAAATTGATATTTTTTTAAAATCTTTAACAGTCAGTATCTTCGTAACGGTTAATTTTCGGACCCTATATAATAGAATAAAATCCATCAGAAATGACCTAAATAATGACCTCCTTTAATATTGTGTACGACTTTCCCTGTAACCCTGTATAATGTCTACAGATTAAATGAATCAGCTATGTAATGTATAGTAGACAGATCAATTTTTGCACTGCAGTTGAAAACCACCCGTAATATAACTAAATAGAGGACACGTGTGTAAAGGATTACGTGCCGTCGACTGTACAACGGGGCTGCTGGTTGTGGCTCTGTTTTTTACATTCTTTTGTACCGACTCCGATTGCAAAGGGGTTAACAGGTTCAAGAAATAAAAATACTGTTGACCATAACAATTCTTATTGCTTTTATACGCAAAATTATTTATTTAAGCAATATTTTGTACTAAACGTACCACTCCACATGACTGCACACACTATTTCGTATCTTACGTCTATGTAATATGAGAATGAAATTACCTAGATGAACATTTCCATCGTCAGGTGAGAAACGAGGGACCAACAATCCGAGGCTTAAAATTTGTTTGCCAAAACAAAAACAACGACGTACCTGTCTTTAAAAAAGAGTAAAGGTCACAGCACACATATCAACTCTGAAAGGGATCGTCACCGTATCGCTTCGAGCTGTTCAGCATTGTTTGTATGGAACTCCATACTGCGACGCACACTAATCGGAATCGTAACGTAATCGCCTCGCCTCGGAACTGGCTCCGAATCGCGATGCGGTGCGTGGTCAACTTGCAGTTCCCGCGCTTTCTCTTCGTCCACCCCAAGTATTACTTTAGAGCAATCTGAGTGCGTATACTGAGTTTTGTCGTTCACTTTCGATAGCGAGAGCGTTTGCGTTTTGCATTCACTTTCGATAGCGAGAGCGTTTGTGATTTGCATAGGAGTGACAAAGAGACAACTATGTGGCGCGCTTTGTCACTCCTATGCAAAACGCAAACGCTCTCGCTATCGAAAGTGAATTACAAAACTCAGTATACGAGTGCTTATACTGAGTTTTTTCATTCACTTTCGATAGCGAGAGCGTTTGCGATTTGCATAGGAGTGACGAAGAGACAACTATGTGGCTCGCTTTGTCACTCCTATACAAATTGCAAACGCTCTCGCTATCGAAAGTGAAGGAAAAAACTCAGTATAAGCACTCTGGTAAGTACCAGTGGTCGCCTAGCCGTAGCCGAGTTGACGTCGAGGAGCTGCTGATACGCGTTGGTTACGATGCATACGTCATGACGCCTGGTTGACGGCGAGGCGAAAGGCGATACGGTGACGATCCCTTTCCGAGTTGATATGTGTGCTGTGACCACCACTAGGTACTCGAGCCCTAAAAAATAATTAGTAATAACTCACACTTAATTGTCAGTAATATTAATTCAACCTATAAAACACGAGGCTTAGGTTGAGGTAAAATGACTGAGGGCCGATATCTTAATTGAGAATTTCGCTAAGTTATACTACTGTAGTGCTATCTCATCAAGTTTCTTTAGAAAAGAGGGTGACAGCACGTTATTTAAGTATTTACTTAGATTGAATTCTCAATTCAGAAATTGGCCCTGACAATTGCAAGTTTATTACTATAGCAGCTTCATGAAACAGAGCTCTGGTGACCTAAACATAACATTTACATACAGGCACATACATTGCTTCTGGCCCCACACTAGGATACCCTGTGTCGTGGGAACCAGAAACAGCGACGTCACAAACATGTAAACATCCAAGACCTGGGATTTTTTTGTCCCCAGCCGAGACCCGAACCCGGGACCCCTCGCAAGACTTCTAAATGTAATCATGTCTAATACAATCAATCCATTGCAAATACACATACATCATTATATGTAGATAGATTGCATTCGAGAGAAACCTAATAAGCATGCATGTTATTTAGAACTTGGGTTGAAATTGTGGATCTACTATGTACCCATAAGAATTTTTTATTTACTCTTACATTTCAAACTTGTGGAATGTGTTCAACAAAATAATAAAATATCTTCTCATCTTCACAATGTTTATACAAAAAATAAATATGAAATATCCTTTAGCTATCCGGCAAGTATGTTATCGACGATGGTATCTAATATTCTAACTATCAAAGGAATGCTAAAGATCACTGTAAAAATATGAGTCATTCCATTTGAAAATCTTATTAATACTGGACACTCTATAATTCGTAGTAGTATTCAATAGTATGGGAAAATAGAGCTACCAATCCTTTAGGATTCATTCGACTTTACTATTCTTACAAAGATGTTTTTTAAAGAAGATATTAAACCTTAACTAAGAGGCAGCTCCATGTTTAGCTAAATTGTTTATTTATTATTGACATATAAAATAATAATGCACATTCATAATTCACCTCTAAGCACCCTAAATACAATAACTGGATATAAATGTCTTTCATAGGTTTTAAATAATATCTTAAACAAACAAAACATACAATTTCTTATCCACACCAGTGATTTATACAATGGACTAGCTTAAAATATAGAACGAAACAGAGAATTTAGGAAAAAAAGCAGCAAACGAACAAAAAAAAGCTTTTGGAATTGTTTTTATAAATAAGGATTTGGCATTTATATCATCATCATATTATTATTATAGACATAATTACAATCCCTATTATACATATGTAGGTCCTACATAATACATACCTAAGCACAAAACACCTCAATACAATATTGTATTTACAATTTCCCTAGTTTATATTAAAACTCCACTCTGTATAATATAAAATCAACTAGCAGTTGAAACTGATATTAAGAATGAAATTGCCTTGCATCGCACAAACACAAACCTCTGTGCAGATATAATACGGAAAATACGTTCGGAAAACTGCACCCCTATTTTATTTTATTTTTTTATTTTATTTGTAATACCCACAGCACTAGGGATAATTCACTTTTAAACACAAACAAAACGGCTATGTATTAGGACATCGGTTTAAAGTTAACGTAGGGTAGTTTCCAGGGTCAAAATAATTAAATTCTATTTAGTCCGTATTTTAGATATTTCGCTAAGTAATTACTTAACTGTAGCGCTGTCTCGTCAAATTTCGTTAGAAAAGAGCGTGACAGAACGTTATTTAAGCATTTACTTAGTGTAAACTCTCAATTCAGAAATCTTCAATTCTATAAGTTCGAATTTAGTGCCTATAGGGAATTAAACGAAATTACTCCGCGTGTGCTATTTTGGTGGTATTAGTATGTTTTATCAGTTATTTCCAATCGTAAAAGTTTTTTGAAATTTGTACTTTCACAATGCAAACAGCATTGTGAAAGTACAAATTTCAAAAAAAAAAGAAAAGAAAAAAGTTTCAGTTTTCGTGGAAAGAAAAAGTTAAATGTTAGGTTTTTTTTGTTTCATTCGCTTTTTACAGCAGGGAAAGATATTACCATACAGCCTTTGTTAGGTAGAGCTTGGCAGAACTCAGACGCTTTACTTCCTATATTTACGCGCCAAAAAAAATTTTTATGAATTGCCTAAAGTTTTTTATAACTCACGTACGTAAAAGAAAAAGTTTGTTACTTGCACAACAAACTACATACTTTTGTAGTTTCTTGCCAAACTACGTATTGAAACGAGCGCTGCTGCGATTGTGTTGGTTGTGAAATGGCATTACTTAAGTGAAAAATACAATAGTCAACTAAGGGAACAGTAGAATTCGCATGCCCAGGTAAAAGGTTAACAATAATTGTTAGTACTCTGAATCTTATTGTCCCACTAAGGCTTAGGGGCTTACAAGGACTTAAAGTCCTACGTAATTTTTTTTTTAATAATATGATCCCAATCACATTACTCATACATAGATATACCAAGAAACTGAAGAGTGATAGCCAGAGATAGAGAGAAATAGAAAGCCCTAGGCCGTGGGGACAGAAGCGACGTGGGTGAGGGCCCGAAAAATATGTCGTCTTTTTACTTTCACACAATGCACTGATTTATTCAAAGGACAGGACGCTCAAACAGAAAAGATGTAGCGAAATAAGGTAAATTTTTATTTATTTACCTCTCCCACAATCCTGTGAAGGTTTTGATTTGCCATTATGTTCAAAACATTCCAAATATTTTGCAAATTACTTTGTAATTGTTAAAGTTATTGTGACATCAGACATTACTGATGTTGATAACAAACATTAGTATTTCAGTAAGAACTGTATTAGGAGATCTGTGTCAATTATCAATTTCATTAGATTGCTGTCATTGTAAAAGTAACAAGCCACCATAATATCAAGTTAACCTGTTTTACAATCTCCTCTAATGTTAGCTTATTTAACAAATCCAAATCCTGTACTATATTAAATCGATTTGGTATTGAAGGCTCTACCTTAGTAGTGTGGCGAGAAATTATTTTTTTCAATTTCGCACTAAATTGAATTAAAAAAAAAAAAAACAGATATAACAAAAAATATAGCAACATAAAGAATTTACTTTCTGTTTGTTGAATTTCAATGTACAATATTAGCTTCTGCCTTAAGGTATTTTCATAACACATTAGTTGGTACATCCTTAACAAAATCCCGATGATGAAGATGGCTGCATTCGTCCATCTAACAAAATTAGTAAAACAAACTCTTGTTCATTCGTGAAGAATAACAAAGAAAACACAGTTTTATTGTCATAAATAATGTGAAGTCAAACGATAACAGCCCCGTTAGCAACAAAACTGAAAAAAAAATATCTACATTCCTACCGCATTACAATCATTTTAACCCTAACACCTAATCGGACATAGTGAAATGGCCTCAAGGTAATGTAATAGACTATTGCCGGGCATGTGTGCTACCTTACATCGGTGTGCGTGTTGTGGTGTACTACCGATGCCGCCGGGCGAGATCTTTGGTAGGTCGCCGCCGCCCTACGGAAAAAACAAGATTTAGACGGGTGCGGCTTAGTATAGGGAATTAGTGCAAAATATCAAAGGAAAGATAAAAAATAAGTAGTTAGTGAATGTGCAAAATCGAAAGAGGTAATCGGGTGATACGCAGAACTGCATAATTTATTTGGCGCATTTTTTTTTCATATTAACTCAATAAAACGTAAGACATATTGTAGTAGTTGCCACCAAAACCTACAAATACGTTACAATACAATCTTCAGGGGCCAATAAACCTACAATATAATGTTAATTTTTATTGAATTAACATCAAGTTAACATGAAAAAAAGTGCGCCAAAGAAATTATGCAATTTGAACAATTTTCTGAGAATCACCCAAACACCCTTTTGGAAATAGGCGTCAGATGATGTAGTAGTGCATTAATATAATCTGGCACGCCATGCTATGAGGTAAATAAGCGTGGACAAAATTTTATCTAAGATTTTTCATGATATAGTAGTCTAAAAGTAATTAGTCTTGTATCGAAACAATGTAATAGGTTATTTGACCGATTTCTGAAAGCAATCTCATATTGTTTCTTGGTGTTTATGGAGTGCTCAGAAAGTGGTCATTTTAAATTATTTCGTGTATTTCTTCTAAAAAAGGCAAACGCAAAGTTACTTTTCAAATAAACCGCCAAAACGCTATCTTATGCAATATGGCGTCGCACAGGTTTATGACGTCACTTCCCGGTGAACCAACAAATGAACTTATGAAAGAATGAATGACAGACGCCATTTTTACTGCTATGTGACGTCATCATAGAATCGCCCAATCCAGGCCGTTTTCGATACAATGGCGGCAGATACAAATTATCAAATTTTATCTAGTGTTTTTCTACAAATCACAATTATTTTTTTACTTAAAATGCCTTTTTTAGTTAAAAGCGGTTTTAAAACACATAATTTATACGAATACGTACAAATAATACTGTTAAAAACTAAGAAAATGTCACAAAAATATAACATGTGAACTAATTTAAAAAATTCTTAGATTTTTTACAATGTTAAGAATTTTATGTAAAAAAATATCTTAGAAGTTTTACACCGATGCAAGATTTTGTTCCTCCAATGCAGTTAAAATAGTCTGTGGTTTAGGCAAAGACTATTTAAACAGTACTTGAGGCGTGTTTTAAAGGAAGATAACATTATTTTGTAATAATAATGAAGTGTCTGTCCAATAAATAAAAGCAAAACAAGCACTCACCACATCCTTTCACGGCCGGCGTCCCCATTATTCCCTATTCGCCTTTCTTGCCTTTCTTCTTGCCAATCCTCTTGCTATATTTCAGCGCCAGCGCGTGCACTATCGACACTATGAAGTAAACGACCATAGACAGCACAAACTTCTCGAGGAGCATCGATAGGACGGACCCCTGGTTGACTTGAGTGGGGCCGGTAGTGGTGTCTGAAGCGGATCGCTCTTTTTTATGCAAACGCTGTTTCTGGTTGCGTAGGAACTCGAGGAGGGGAGCTTCTAGCTTGGGCCCGACGTAGGGGATACGCTTCACCCATATAAGTGCTTGTCTGTGGATGGAAATGGATAGAGTTAGGAAAAGATTCTGTAAGCATACTGAAGTTAAATAGAGAATTTGTTTAGGTAGTTTTGTAACAATTGGACATACTACATTTTTGAACTTGAACGGAAATCTTAAAACCATTTTGAGAATTATGCTTTCAGAACAATTTCCATTTATCAGATATGTAAATAAGTCTATTTTTATAAGATATTCAATAAAAAGCCTTGACTTGACCCTAAATGATTTTTCTATGACGTCAGCAAAAATAGTATGAGTATTAATCCTTTAATATCAAATCAAATCAACTGTTGTTAATGACAGTTGTTTTTTTTATCTAGGCAAAGACTGCCTGTTTAATCATCCTCTGATGACGTCACACTCTACATACCAAAACTTTAGAAACATACCTTTTAAAAAAACGACGTAATGAATGAAACTCAAAAATACCGATTTAGTTTCTTAAAATGATCAATATTTTCATAAAAAACCTATATCAAATATAGTAGCATGGCCAATTCCAAAAGTCTTTTCCTTGACGTTATTGTATTCCAACTGGCGTCACAATAATATGCTTTCAGAAGAACAATCCTGTAAAATTGGAGAGGCATATTTTTCCTAAATAATTAAACGTTCACGTTCACGTTCGCGAGATTAACTGATAAAAAAATTAAGTCTTTGTCCATCCTGAAGTTCCATTCTAAATACTGGTGACACACAAACTTACAAACCTTCCTCTTTAAATTAGTGTAGAAACACTCCATTGTGGCTCAATCCAACCGGTTAACATCGAGTACCATTAACACGTTCGGCCGAACATGTTAGTTGGTGTTAATACATAAAAACGCACTATATTGTTATTAATGAAACTATGTTGTTAATGAAAACAAAAAGAGTCAACCTACTGATACTAAACAACGTTTCTAAGCGTCTATACGCGCAAACGCACGACCCCTACGCTTGGCACAAACCGACTGAAGTTTTACGTGTCAGAACATGGCGGACGTCTATGTGTGGGCGTAAGGCATCCTTTGGCTGTGTGAGTGTTGTGTTTACTGCGAAAAAATATTCAATTTAAGCACTAGAAACTGGCAGTGATATTAAATAACCGCACAACGAACTGTAATGTTAGCAAATGTATAGAAAAAAAAAAAACGTGATTAAACGTTGCAGGTTTTCTTGGGTTTTAAATTTTGACGTGTAGTGACGTTGTGCGCCACGATACACTAAAGTCACGACATGATTAGGCGTTACTAGGCAGAACGTGTTAAGCGTTCAATCTGTAACCAGAATCGTCCAGTTCCCGGCACTCACCCGACCAGCGTCTCATTGAACGCGACGATAACGAACATCTTCTGTATGTGCATCTTGACGACGGCCTTTCCCAGGACGGTGGCGCCGAAAAACGTCCAGAAGGGCACCAGGAAGTGTCCGCACGTGAGGCCGGCCAGGTCGAACAGGGGGTTCGGGATCGAGGCGCAGGCTAGGATGCCGGCGAAGCCCACGCGCTGGACTAGACGTTGCACCATCAGCTTGGACCTGGAAAGGGACTGGGAATTAGAAGTCCGCAACGTTGCGGCGCCAGTGTCGCAATATGGGATTCGGGAGTGCGGTCGGTAGAAGTAAAAGTAGGGTATCCAGAGGCAGAGAAGTCAATAATTGGTTTACAAACCAGGCAAAAGAAAGGCGTAATTGACTACGTCAGTCATGTCAGTTTATGTATGTTTTTAATTTGATTAAAATGATTAATACCAGGCTGTTCCTGTCTTTTAAAATACTATGTTACTTAAGAAGAGTTATTATTTTTTGGCCATTCTTTCGAATAGCATCATAAAAGTAGGGGTGTTTTTCTTTTACATTTAAGTCGGTTCGATTCCCAGACGAGGCAAGTAATTTTTAGAAAATCATTGAATGCAGAATTACTTACTTTTAAAAATAACATAAAGTCTTATTTCAGCAGAATACCATATCTACGATATTTAAGGTACTTTCCCTTCATGTCCCATAACTTTGGGACGCCCTGTATATAAAAAGATAAATATCACCCAAATCAGCTAGCCAGCGCATTTGTGACGAAAAAAAGTGCATTGAAAAGACTTGCCCGCTACGACAATGAATGAGATGAAAACTCTAGCTAAATTTCATAAGACAGATTGTAAGAAAAGGATGCAAATATATATCTTAGAACTATGTAAGGGGAGTGGAAATTAGACGAATCAATAGATAGTGTTTTTAATTATTCGCGATGCTCATAGAATGTGGGTGGGATGTGAAATCCAGATGTGATATTTCTGATTATTTATTAGATAAAATATATTTCACTTTAATTCCGGAAGTTTTGGTTTCGTCATCAAACAGGCGTGCATGCAAAGACTAATGAATGTCGATGAAGCGAAAGTGATTTGTCAGGATCGTGGCAGGTGGCAGTCCCTGTTCTCTACCTACACATCTGGGATACAGGCGTGAGCTTATGTATGTATGTACTATTACGAAACTACGACTATGAATTTTAGAGACTCCCGCTGGACGCGATTTCATAAAACCACAATTCGTAATTTATTATGACACTAGCTGTGCCCCGCGGTGTTACCCGCGGTTCATCGATTTTCCCGTAGGAATAAGATATTTCCCCGCGGTAAAACGTAGCCTATGTTTTAATCCAGGGTATCGGCTAACTCCATACCAAATTTTATTAAAATCCGTCCAGCCGTTTCAGCGCTAAAGACTGACAAACATATAAACACACACACAAACTTTCACGTTTATAATATTAGTGTGATTTCGACGTATATCGCAGAGTCGTTTTGTTAATCTGTGGTTTAATCGAGTTTCCAATGTGCACCGAATTGTCGCAATAAACCACCGCAGTTTTATAATTAGGCCCCGAATATTTCTTACGCTAATTCAGCATCCAGTACCTGCCAACGAACGTAGACTCGTCAGCCTCCAACTCAGCCAGTTCACCGTCCTTTCGTCCGCTGAGTCGGGCGGCTCGCGCCATGAAATAGGGCGGCAGTTCTCCCAGGGCCGTCCCGATGCCCCACATCATGGATTCCACGCGCACCTTGGCCATTATGCTCCAAATAGTCACCACGACCGTCGGGTCGACCACGGACGGGCATACAATGCTGGGTGGTGGAGAGAAGCATGTTTAGTTTATATTCATCCTAGATTATTTAAGAAGTCTTCGCTTATAGTTTTCACCGACATAACCCTCAAGTTTTCCTAACCAGTGACGTGATTGATGTGAGGTCCTAGATCCTAGATAGAAATTTGTATCTAAATATGGTGTCCAACTGCTCACGAAGGTACCATACCCTCTCCCTATATCTTTTCTTAAGGCCCGCTATCCTTAGCCGGCCTTTTTGCTTCCTAGCAAAGGAAATACTCCCTTTTGAGGTGCTAGACACAGTAATAAAGTATCAGTCCCATACCGAAACTTGTCCCTACATATGGTCGCCAACGGCTCACGAATGTACCATGTCCTGTCTTTATCTCTTTCGTTACATCTCTCATATTCGGTAAGTAGGTCCTTTTTACCCGCAAATGGGGCTTGTAGGTGACCAATTAGCGCTCTAGGGTAATAATGTAGCTAGAAAAGCCCTAGGGCGGGAGGTAATTTAAAAAAAAACCCTTCACTCTTTCAAGTTCGCGTACATCTAACCATCATACTGGCAATAGACATCATGCATTCAGCCCAATGACAAAAGAGGTCGCTTCGCTATTCAGCCTTGTCTTCGTATGAGTATAATAGTAATCAATTATAAATATCGAACGGCAACGTCAATGTCGTTCTTGAAAAAAAAAATTAAAAAAAAAGATGAAAAAAGGCGGGAATAGAAAACTTTTACTTTAAATGTTGTTTGTTTTTGGGATTTTTTTTTATAATTACGTGCTAATTAGGAAAAAAATATGAGTTCCGCAAATGATGAAGATATAAGCTGCACTCCCGATTCAATGAAAATGGAAGCTGAAGCAGCAATTAACAATATTTTGCCTGAAAGTTCTAAAGAGAGATATTTGAAAACTTACGACGAGTTCATGAAGTGGCGAAAAGAAATACGAGTACATGTTTTATTCTTGTAATGCCGGTTTTTTTCTATTTACCTCACAATCGAGATGTAAAGCAGAGTAGTTAGCTCGGGTGTAAGTATCAATTGCACCCTCGAATTATAGGCGCTCTCGCTGCGCTCGTGCGCCTAAATATCTCGGGCTGCAATTGATGCCTTACAGCCCTTGACTACTAATCTACTATTAAGACCCGCTAAGGAAGCAAGAAAGCACTCCCTCTTTAGGTCTTAGACACAGTAATAATGTATGTAACCCCGTACCAAGCCTTTACCTAAATATGTTCTCCAACGGCTCACGAAGGTACCACTCCTTGTCTGTCTCTTTCTTTAAGACCCACTAAGGAAGCAATGAAGCACTCCCTCTTTAGGTCCTAAACACAGTAATAATTGTATTGTATTTACTTATTTCAGGCAATGCCCATATAGTGTGTGCAGCCATGCCATGTCTCTGTCCTTTTCATTAAGACCCGCTAAGGAAGCACTCACTCGTCCGGATAGGGGGGCGCGGGGAAGTCCAGCCCGCCGCATTCATACGCAGCGAGCGTGACGCGAGCGATGTGAGGTCCCAGGTACAGCAGGAATGTATGAAGTCCCGTACCGAGGCCCACCGAACTGCACACGCCGAGGACCACCCACCAGCCCCACCACGCCAGCGTGCGGACCGACTCCTAGAATGTAATATAAGAGTGGAATATTTAACTGTTTTCTTACTAAATGCGATAGATGAAGGTAGGGCGAGAGGTAATAAAATAGAGATTACAATTTCGGGTCGCGGATGATGATATCAGGGCGAATTCAGTGTCCTGTGGGCTCATTATGTAATTTTCGCAACGGATATTCATACGTCTTGAAAAGTCACGTCAACACGAAAACCGACGTCGTACGGAGTACTGTCTCGCTCTAACATAGGGTCTTAAAAGATAGTGCTATACAGTAGTGGTATACATGACTTTTTAAGACGTATGAATATCCGTTGCGAAAATTACATAATGAGCCCACTGGTCCGCGTTTCATAAAACTACAGCTCCTAAAACTACGCGAACAAAATCCCGAGAGATTTCAATCGTCCCTGTCCGTCAACTGTCAAATTCCATACACATTACAATCGCAAAATCAACACAAAGTCAGGATTTCGACAGGATTTCCCGCGCATAATTAGGCCCTTTTTCATAGTTAATTATGGCAACTCAATATACATTGCATGGATGAATTGGCTGTGCAATGTACGTACGTGGATGATAAATATACATGGAGCAATATCGTAAGTACAAGTAATAATAAGAACCCGGTACGAGTCCCGTTTATTTTTGACTTATTCTAACACGAGCTGATAATGAGGGTTTATCACACTAATATTATAAACGTGAAAGTTTGTGTGTGTGTTTATATGTTTGTCAGTCTTTAGCGCTGAAACGGCTGGACGGATTTTAATAAAATTTGGTATGGAGTTAGCCGATACCCTGGATTAAAACATAGGCTACGTTTTACCGCGGGGAAATATCTTATTCCTACGGGAAAATCGATGAACCGCGGGTAACACCGCGGGGCACAGCTAGTTGTTAATAACTCTTACTGCTTATTATCTGACACCCCACAAAAAGAATCCAATCCATCAATCGCATCTCTGTATGCCAGCATGTAAATGTTTATATTTAACCAATAACTGTAGTCAAGCCATTTTCCATGAGGTGGTTGACCCGCCTCCGGATCGTTAAGACCTTGATTAAGGGCTAAGTTTTTGCTGATAATATCTCTGTAAATGTTGTGGATGCCTTTAACTGGAATATGTAAATACAAAATTGTAAACATAGACTTTGTTACTATTGTATTTGTTGATATTACCAAGCCTGTTTCACTACGCGTGTCGGTATCGAACGCGTAAGTGAGCGTTTTCCAACAAAAGTGTACCATAGCTGAATTTATGGTTAAATTTTAAATATCACATTTTTGGTGATTATTGGATTTAGATATTATTTAGATACATAATAGTGAATTAAATTATATTTCATTACTTGCAGTTTATTCTATTTTACTAGAAATTCTCAAATTAAACTGGCATCGTGGAAATAAATGTCGGTTTTGCGACTGTCCTTCAAGCTAACTTATCTACCAACTACGAAGAAAGACGCAAATTGTTTTAATTGTGTCACGATCCTTATCGTAGATATTATTAGATAAATAAAAAAATATATATCTTGAAATCAATAAAATACGAAATATTATAGTTTTAAGTTCGGTTTTATCACAGCTGATGCCAATGTAACCGTTACTTATCGATATTAACGAACATAATGTAGTTTAATCACCAGAGTAATCTTGTATTCCATAATATTAAAACCATTTTAAATAATGCAATAAAAATATTTGTAGCCCTTGATATAAAAATTTTGGTAAAACTCAACATTTCCTCGTTGCATAATGAGGGACAGTTGCAAAACCGACAGTCGACATTTTGTAAGGCTGGGTTTACACTGTATAAAAGAAAAAAAACGAACCCGAAAATGTATGCCGTAAATAAAATCAAGAATCATACAAATTTTCATTGTTTATTAAATAATCCACATGTACGAAGAACTCTCTTTTTAAAATTTAACAACAATGGTCGTCAGTTACACCTATTAACTAGATAAAAAATTATTACAGCCTGTTTTAGAAAAATTTTCTAACGTATATTTAACAAAACTGAGCAATAAATAACTCACATAGCTTAAGTTATTAACACACAATTCTTACAAGACTTATTTAAGCACTTGTTTAACTCTCTATTAAACATTGTGTACGCTTATTCATACTTTACTTCAAAAATAATAAGATAATTTAACAAAAAAGATTAAAATTTGAGATCAAACTTACAACAGTCACATCATCTTAGTAACTATTTTTCACTCGTATCACTGAAAATATGGCACTTGATGTCACATCCATAAAATAAAAAAAACTTTTATAAAAAAAATCAAATCTCCTTCTAAATATTAAAAACGACAAACAGTCTCTTGTCAGTTTCTTGAAAAACATGAGTTAAGTATTATACAGGGTCATAGGAACCATAGGAATCAACCTGAGAATGTAAAAACCCTAATGTAGTCACAGCCTAATGGTGTCGGTTTTGCGACTTTGCTGGTCAGCCTGTAGGTCACGGGGCAAAATGTCGCAAAACCGACGTGACGCTCTCTTCCCATTTTGTTTTCAAAATTCTAATCTGATGAAAACATTAACCTACGTTTGTTATCAAGTGCAAATAACGTTACATTAGAATATTGTTCATCTTATGAAAATGGTAAAATGGTTTTAACTAACCTGAATCAGTAAATAACGTGTCTCAAACCGGACAGAAGAAATGTTGACGGCAGAGCGGCACTCACACTTAATATCTCTCTGATTGGAATAGTTTTGAAAGCTAGCTTATTTAAAATGGCGGTTAGTAAAATAAAAGATGATGTTGCCATTTCAAAATCTAAAATAGACTTCGGAAATGTTCAATACCTGTTTTAGCCGTGACAAAGCCGACATGTCCGGCCGGTACCACTTTTTACGATTTATTTGGAAATCAAACTGTATTTAAATGAGCATAGAACTTAAATTATAAACTACCAACGACGATAGGCGACTCATTGTACTTTCAAACGTAATCAAAAACTTATGGTATTCTAGTACAAAAAAAATTTAGAATCGCTTCTAACGTCGAGCAATTTGAGAGGGGGACATGCCAAAAACTGTCGTCTTTGTGTTTAATTATAGTCACTATTTAAATATTACTCAAAAAATTAGTAATATTATTGTTGGTTTAACTAGTTTAAGTATGTTGTAATGCTATTTTATCAGTACAATAATTAGCTTCTTAGGGATTTTTTATTTTTTAAGAATACAAATATAGGGGACAGCCCAAAAGTAGGGGGTACACTTTTGTTGGAAAACGCTCAAGTACATGCGGCGACCACTCCGGAGAGGCAAATAGGTAGGAATTCAGGCGCCAGAAGAGGTAAGAGTTACGCGGTAGAAAGAGAGGCAACATGTAGGTGTACACGTAGCTTTTTTAGCGCGGTGCGATCTAAATTGCACCTAATTGTATCGCTGCTAGAGTCCCTTTTTCTTTAATTGATTTTGCGGAGTGAATCTTCTGTACCTGTACTGTACTATAATGTATTCTGTGATATTACTTGATATGTTGGCATTCCTGAATAAACACTGATAGTAGAATAACATTAAAACTGTAGGTACATACCTGCACCAGAGGCTGGTGTGGGCCTTTGACATAGTATGACACAGTCGTGCCACTTATCACTAGTACTATGAGTAGAGCTAGTAATTTGTATGCTAATAACCTGAAAACAAACGATAATTCATTGTTTACTTCTGAGCCAAGAGTACATCAACCTTATTTAAACATGTATTTATGAGTTGTAGTTGTTCACAATCGTAAAAAAAGAAAGAATATATTTACTTAAATTTCCACTAAAGTACGAACAAATTACTAATATTTAATTTTGATCGGCTCCAGTCACGGTATACATTTCTTTCAAACATAAAAAATATATATGAGATTGACATTACTTTAATTAATGAAATAGATCAGTAAACAAAGATAATTGTTTTCCGTATTTAAAGTTTAAAGGTCATAGCCCACTTACACGACTCTGCTCCCACCCGGCAAAAATAATATCATTCAAATATGGGCTTTAAATATTGCTCTTTAGATTTATTTTACATTGGCATAAATGACAGCAGACATCTCGCTGTCAGCTGTCAGCTAATTTATGATGCAAATTATTTTTTAATGATATTATTTTTGCCGGGTGGGAGCAGAGTCGTGTAAGTGGGCTATGACCTTTATGGTTTATTTACAAAGATAGGAAAAGAACCTCCGTCTTCGTTGAATGCCCGGTCCCAATAACCTATGTACAGATAACTGACAGCTGTCAACGCGATATTGAAATGTTCCCTTTTGCTTTTCTATAGTCGGCTTCCCACGGTCCACGATATCGCGGACGGACGCGGACCAGCTCGCACGACACACCGTAGGAAGGGTCTCGGTCCGCGGTAGCACAGACGTCTGTGGCGGTGCGCCGCACCGGTCGTTGGTACGTGGTCGTATCGATATCCGCAGAATCGCGCACCGTGAGAAGAGCCTCGTGCGTGATGCATGACTGTCCGTGGTCGTCGGCCGTCGGCAGAATCGCGCACCGTGGGAAGCTAGCTTATTGAGTGGCATATCACTAGTTAACATTTTAACTGGTGGTAGCTGGTTGGTAGGTTATTGGGACCAGGCATTAAAGAGACGGGCATCATCCTACCTCCGAACCCCGGTAGTGACTTGAATAAACAGTTCCCTGAAGAAGTAGTCCAGGGTGGTGATCGGTCGCCGCCACAGCACGAGGCTGTCCGCGTCCATTGCGTGGCTATTACTGCTCGATTTGCTTTTCCTGAGGACCAGAAGACGAAGATGTTAGGCATAAAACACTTGACTTTAATATTTGACTAGTTGATATTGTTTAACGCATTTTTTTCTTTGGACTGAATTTGTTTTCATTGATACAAACAACTTGTACATCAACTAATACATGAATCGCTCGTAGCCCCGGGCGCCTGAGTGATTTTAAAAACGATCACGAAGGTTAAGCAACATAGGGCGAGTTCAGTGCATGGATGGGTGACCGTCTATGACTAACGCTAGTGGCATTTTTCCTAGTGGTTCCGTGCTTCGCAAGTCACGTTAAGCAGTTGGTGCCGGCTGCCGCCGATAGATGGCAGTAGGTAAGCTATAGAGCAGCTTAAAAACTTCTGACAGTAAGACCAGGCACTGGCCTTACAAGCCTCCACCAATCCGGACTAGGCCCCCGTGGTGGAGTATGGCCTATACCTTCAGGGAAGAGACCCTTTATGAACCACGTTTACTGCTAAAGTTTATTAGAGCAAATTTTATTTGTTACTAACAATAAATATATAACTCTAAACTTCCTTCTATTTTCCGTGGTTTTTCGTAGCTTACGATTATACCTACATTATTTTGCATAAGTCTCTATTTATCAGTCAGATTATATCCAGTCATACTAATCGAACTTGGCTGGACTCGCTGTCGCGTGTCTAGATTGGCGATAAGTGACACAAAGGCGTGACTTTAATAATTATGTATTGTATTTGATACTAATTTGAACTGTTTTTAAATAACGTATACGTAGATTTTGTTTTGATTTCCTCTATCAGCTGTTCTATCCAGACCAAACAGGCCAATGAGACAGACATACAGTGAAAGGTATGTCTAATAATAAATACAGCCGCAGATTTCTTCGCAATATGAAAGATTTCCCAGTAAGAGTTGTTTGGGAAGAACCCTCGGTGCTTGAGGTCTGGGCCCGTACATAATTATATCAGCCACTAGCCTTACAAGCGTCCACCAATCCGGACTTGGCCCCCGTGGTGGAGAATGGCCTATACCTTCCTCAGGGAAGAGACTCGTGCCCCTCGGTGGGGGCATGATGGGTGGATCATGGCATATTAAAAATGTTCACATTGACGTGGAAATTACAACCTTAGGTTCTAGGATTAGGTCTCAGAAATCTTAAAATTACAACAAAAGGCTTTAGAAACCACTGGGGTCTGGGGTTTTCAGGGCAAAGGATTTATTAAAGAGATAGTGTATCGTCTGTGGAACCGTCGCTTGGACTACTGCTCTGAGGCATATTTGATGCAAAGGATCTCCCTGGCAGTGCAGCGTGGTAATGCTGCCAGCGTCATGGGAACCTTTGGGTCGGATATGTCTCGGGGCGGTTTGATTGTATTTGACATTTTATTATTTTCACTTGCTGATATTGACATGCTCTAAACTGTATTATTCTGTATTTGACTTTAATAAACTAATAAATAAAAAATTAAAAAATAAACAAAAAACAAAAGACCATAAATCTCAGGTCTAACTAGAACTACAACTATACGTCGTAACTGGAAGAATCTGAAGTAAACGCAGACCGTTTCGTGAGACGATAAGAATATTTACTTTATTAACATTTATTTTAGTCTCGGTACTTACTGACGCTAAACCTCATTTTGTTTTACCTACATTAAGAATATGTTAATCTGTTAACATTACACAAATTACAGCTGTCCCTGTTTTTCCTTCGGGTTCCGTACTGTCTGTGTGTCTGTCTGTCCGTTACCAGGCTGTATCTCATGAATACTAAAAACAGAAAATAAATATTTAAACGGGACTCCCCCATACGTAATTTTTTGTCGTTTTTTACTCGATACTCATAACAAGAGGCAAGAGGCTTTAAATATTCAAATGTTATATAGATAACTAGCTGTTGCCCGCGACTACGTCCGCGTGGGCTTTAGTTATAAACATAAACAACAACATTTACATACAGGCACATACATCTCTTCTGGTCCCACACTAGGATACCCTGTGTCGTGGAAACCAGAAACGGCGACGTCACAAACATGTAAACATCCAAGACCTGGAGTTTTTTTTTTTCTTCCCAGCCGGGGATCGAACCCGGGACCTCTCGCATGGAAAGCAGATGCTCTAACCGCTACGCCAAGAGGTCGTCGAGTTGAGTAAAGTGTTTGCAAATAAGATAGGGATACTTATATAGCGTATGCGAAAGAGCTTTCATACTAACTTTGCACCCCCCTTTTATCCCCTTAAGAGATGATTTTTGAAAAAACTATTTTACATCTGTTTCAAGGCATTCAACGAAGGACCTTCATTCTGAATTTCATTCGAATAACTTCATAAACGGCAAAGTTTCATACTAACTTTGCACCCCCCTTTTACCCCCTTAAGGGATGATTTTCGAAAAACTATTTTACATGTATTTTATGACTTTTAATGAAGAATCTTTATTCTGAATTTCGTTCGAATAACTTCAAAACGGCAAAGTTTCATACTAACTTTGCACCCCTTTCACCCCCTTAGGGGATGATTTTCGAAAAACTATTTTACATGTTTTTCATAACATTTAATGAAAGACCTTCATATTGAGTCTCATTCGAATAAATTAAAAAACGGCAAAGTTTCATACTAAGTTTGCACCCCCATTTTTTCCCTTAAGGGATTATTTTTAAAAAACTATTTTACACGTGTTTCATAATTTTAAATGAAGAATCTTCGTACCAAATTTCATTTGAATAACTTCAAAAACGGCAAAGTTTCATACTAACTTTGCATCCCCCTTTCACCCCCCTTAGGGGATAATTTTCGAATAACTACTTTACACGTCTTTCATGACTTTCAATGAAGGACCTTCATTCTGAATTTCATTCGAATAACTCCAAAAACGGCAAAGTTTCATACTACGTTTGCACCCCCTTTTTCCCCCTTAAGGGCTGATTTTCAAAAAACTATTTTAGACGTGTTTCATAATTTTAAATGAAGAACCTTCGTACCAAATTTCATTCGAATAACTTCAAAAACGGGAAAGTGTCATACTAACTTTGAGCCCCCATTTTACCCCTTTAGGGGATGAATTTTCAAAAATCCTTTCTTAGTGCTCCCCTACGTTACAAAAGGAACCCCTGTGCATAATTTCAAGTTTCTAACCCTTTTATAGTTTAGGCCCTGCGTTGATATGTCAGTCAGTCAGTCAGTCAGTCAGCTTCTTCTTTTATATATATAGATAGTACGGAACCCTACGTGCGTGAGTCCGACTCGCGCTTGTCCGGTCTTTTTGCACTTTATGGAAACTACAGATCCTTGTACAGTCGACAGCCATTTAACCATGACATTTTTGTTGCAAAGTCGCTTGTAACGTAACCGAGTAGAGTGCACGCGTGTAGAAATTGATGTGCTGTGGACTGTACGAGAAATAGCAGGCTACAGATGTGTGTCTATAGTGTTCAGAAAGCTGAAAGATCCCCTCAAAGACTTATCCCATACCTTAATAACTTTTGTAAAAAAAAAATCAGAGGAAGTTCGGCTACTGTAACAGAGGATTCGACTTATTACAGAGCTCTGCCGCAATTTCTGTACTTATATTATTTAATGGATGTTTAAAATGTTTGTGATGTCGTTGTTTCTGGTTCCCACGACACAGAGTATCCTAGTGTGTGCCTGAGGCAATGTATGTGTCTGTAGGTAAATGTTTATGTTTATCATCATCAGCAACCCATTATGTCCCCACCGAGGGGCACGGGTCTCTTCCCTGAGGAAGGGATAGGCCATACTCCACCACGGGGGCCAAGTCCGGATTGGTGGAGGCTTATAAGACTTAGTGGCTGGTCTTACTGTCAGAAGTTTTCAAGCCGCCCTAAGGCCTCTGACTCGAAAAAATACCACTAGCGATAGTCATAGAACGGTGACCCATCCATGGACTGAACGCGCCGTTTGTTGCTTAACCTTAGTGATCGTTTAAGATCACTCAGGCAGCCCAGGCTACTTTATGTTTATAAACGAATTTATTTATTTATTGGAAATCCATCAGATGCGCTAAATCTATCTATATATATAAAAGGAGAAGCTGACTGACTGACATATCAACGCAGGGCCTAAACTATAAGGGTTAGAAACTTGAAATTTTGCACACAGGTTCGTTTTACACCGTAGGGGAGCACTAAGGAAGGATTTTTGAAAATTCACCCCCTAAGGGGGTAAAATGGGGGTGCAAATTTAGTATAAAACTCTGCCGTTTTTAAAGTTATTTGAATGAAATTCTGTATGAAGGTTCTTCGTTAAAAGTCATGAAACACGTAAAATTTTTTTTCGAAAATCATCCTTTAAGGGGGGTAAAAGGGGGGTGCAAAGTTAGTATGAAAGTTCTCTGATTTTCAAAGTTATTTCAACAAAATATTGTATTTGGGTTATAAGTTCCTAATAATGATTATTCCGAAATCCCTTTTTGAATTCAATCCGTAAGGGAGTAAAAGCGGGTGGAACGTTAATATTTGGTTAATATGAAAGTAGTCTGATTTTCAAAATTATGTCAATAAAATCTAAATTATGTAATAAATATGATGTTAATGAACACGCATTTTTTTCGTTTTAATTATTTCGCATGCGCAAAAGTATCCGTGACTTATTTACAAACAGTTTTTTCAACTAAAGCCCACTCGGACGTAGTCGCGGGCAACAGCTAGTTATTTATACAGCGTATACCAGGATTTTTTAAATCATTATTCCGTGGTGATGACTCGGGATTTCCAAGTACTTTTTCCCCTTTTTTATCTATTCGTAATAAATAATCTCTCACGCACGTGCATACGGCGCGCTCGTCCTTCAAACCGAATCTGTAGTCGATAAGAGAGTAGACACATACAACGAGGAACTTATTAGATTGATTGCTGTGAAAATGTATTTATAGCGTTAAGGAAAACCTGGTCATTATAAACTAACGGTCTTTATTTACAACTAGCGATCCGCCCCGGCTTCGCACGGATTGCAAAACGTTTCCGTGGAAATAGCTATATTAGTGCCGTGGAAAATCAGCAGCTAGTATTTTTTTTACACCTTGGGTTACATTATTCGAGGTATCGTACGGAACCCTAAACTTTTTGAAAATCCAATATAGCCTATGTTACTCACGAAAAATGTAGCTTTCTAATGGTGAAAGAATTTTAAAAATTGGCCCAGTAATCTCGCAGTAGCCAGTAGTAGCCCATTCATTACAAACATACACACAAAAATACAAATCTTTCCTCTTTATAATATTAGTATAGAAAACACTCCCCAGATTCAGATTAAGTAGTCTGGTCTGTGTCAAGAAAAAAGACGTAACCACAGATTAATCAAAATTACTCTAAGGTGTGTTTTAAAGGAATCGTGTAATTTCTATGGGATTTAAAAACGAGCCAAAAACCAAATTAATAGAAGAAACTATAAATTATCATCATCATCATCAACTCATTATGTCCTCACCGAGGGGCACGGGTCTTTTCCCTGAGGAAGGTATAGGCCATACTCCACCACGGGGGCCTAGTCGGGATTGGTTGTGATTGGTGGGTATATTCCGTGCTTCGAAAGGCAAGTTAAAAAGACGGTGCCGGCTGCCGTCGATAGATGGCAGTCGTTGAGCCGTCAGAGGCATTAGGGCGGCTTGAAAACTTCTGAGAGTAAGACCAGCCACTAGTCTTACAAGTGCGGACTTGGCCCCGTGGTGAAGAGTATGGCTAAGGGGAATAATTGAGAAAGGAATGTTGCGTTGGGCTGGTCATGTGGACTCCTCCATCTCCATGCAGGAAGAAAGACTGACGAAGCAAATATATCGAGCGAATGCGAAGGGCCTGTAAGGGACGCCCCAGGCGGACACACTTCGACCAAATAAGAGATGTATTATTATTAGCAAAGGGCAAGATAAAAAGAACCCGGAACTGACGTGCGTGCATGCATGCAACGACTAATGAATGTCGATGAAGCGAAAGTGATTTTTCAGGGTCATGGCCGGTGGCAGTCCCTGGTCTCTGCCTACCCCTCTGTGATACAGGCGTGAGCTTATTTATGTATGTAATTTACAATATTAAATGTTCTATTATTTATTTAGGCCTAGATTCAATTACTATTAGTCAGTTAGCATCGATTGCATGTCACAATCATGACTATGGAAATTGTAGGTATCTATTCTGCCGCCGTACGGAGAAAGGCCGTAACTCAAGTTTTTGGCAAAATTTAGTTAAGTACTAATTTGGAATCAGCAAAGAAAAATCTATCTTTCGGTCTATGTAAATAAGGTCTAACTCCTACCTAGGCGAAAATAACAGGGCGTAAAAAGCCATCCTCCAACAAAAATGGCTTGAATTTTAAAATGAAAGGCCGCATTTTGATTGTTACAGCTTTTCACATTATAAATCACGTTTGACTAGTATGAAAGGCCGTAATTGAATCCAAAGATTTTTAAATAACAAGAAACCTTAATGTGAAAAGCCGTAATTTCCAAGTTGCGGCTTTTCATGTTATTTTCATATCTGATATCTGAACCTTTATAAAATTATAAGATATATTTTTTTAAGCAAAACAAAAAAAAATGTATAACTATAATTCAGTAATTTCAATAGTAATAATAATGAGTATCTTCAACTTTAAATTTACTAAATCATCTACACACTTAAGGAAATTATAGGAAAATGTATCGATCACAACACAACAGGCTATTTGACAGATTTCTGAACACCATCTCATATTTTTTGTCGGTTTTCATGGAGTTCTCAGAAAGTGGTCATTTTAAATTCTTTCGTGGATTTCTTGTAAAAAAGGCGAACAAAAATGTACGTTTGAAACAACCCGCCAAAACGGTATCTTGGGCAATATATGGCGTCGCACAGGAATTATGAAGTCACATGGCAGTGAACAAACCAATGAACGTATAGACGACATGAATGACAGACGCCATTTTTACTGATCTGTGACGTCATCATAGAATCGGCCAATCCAGGCCGTTTTCGATACAATAGTTGCAGATACATAAAATTATCAAATTTTATCCTAAAACTTTCGTAAGCACAACACAAGTAAACTTTTAGTCCGGATCAATTTACGGGTGTTTCGTACTGCGAACCGGAGCGAAACCTGTTCCGACTCGTCCGATAAAAAAAACACCCGTAAGTTGATCCGGACTAAAAGTTTACTTATCCTGTGTCTATTTTATAAATAATATTTTTTTAGTTAAAATGGCTTAAGGCGGTTTTACGAATACGTATAAATAATACAGTTCTTTTCACAGTGTCAAATAGCCTATTTGAATGTTATAGTACAAAGATTAAAATAACCTCCTTGCTTATAACATACAATAAAAACAAACATTCGAATAACTGGTAATAATTAAATCTTTTTTTATGGTTCATAGCGTTCATTTCGATCATTTTTGTTTTAATTTTGATACCTTTTTTCCATAAAATTAAATTTCATGCCATAATATTAATAGTTAGTTTTCTTAATAGATAGTTTTCTTTGGAAAAAATGAAATAAGGGCTTTTTCAACTGAAGAAATATCCAAAATTATATTACTGATGAATTGATATTTAACAAGAAAAGCCTTAATTTTCTAATTATGGCTTTCTTGCTTAACATTATATTACTTAAAATATTTTTTTTACTTAAGTGAAAGGGAAATCTGCAAATTATTAGAAAGGCTAGTCTATACGGAAACAAAACTCAGACCATAAAAATGTAACATATTTTTCTACAAATTTTAAAACTACTATCATCGGCTTAAAGTTAATATTAATGTTTCAAACTTCAATTCAAACAAGATTTTAATTTACTCAAAACTAGTTTTAAGTAAGTTACGGCCTTTCTCCGTACGGCGGCAGTATTTAAGTGTTATGGATTTTCCTGTGACCTTGACGGGGCACCTACTGAGCTTGTAAGCTGCAATGAAGTCGGAATTCATAATCGATGCTTGTATTGCAATAACCGCATCCATACGAGTCTACAGGTGGCAGCGATGGAACGGGTCACGGATTCGAGTCCCGGCATCTACCAATGACATTGTATTCTAAGTTATATGTATAGCAATATAATATTATATAGCAATAACAAACGCTAAATGTGAAGCCAACATGAGGAAAAAAGTGTTTGGGGTATTTATATACCTCACGGCTTTATACCCACAATGGCGGACATCTCAAGCCAGACATACAAAGTGGTTTGAAGATTTTTGTTGGAAGACTGGCATACTGGTCAGCTGCCATTTTGTTAGGTATTATTGTGCGCCGCCATTTTGGAAAAAAAAACAAAATGGCGTCTGACCAGTATGCCAAAATCTTCAAACCCCTTAAAGTAACAGAATATAATAATACTAGACGAATACCCGGCTTCGCTCGGATAAAATGTAGACGCAAAATAATATTCCACTATGTTTTTTTATATGGTGACGCCTCTGTATTTATCAACCACCAGTAGATATAAATATCTTAATACATTCAGATACATAAGCTCACACCTGTATCCCAGAGGGGTAGGCAGAGACCACGGACTGTCACCTGCCACTATCCTGACAAATCACTTTCGCTTCATCGACATCCATTAGTCGTTGCATGTACCCACATCGGTTTCGGGTACTTTTCATCTTGCCCTTTGCTAATACATCCCCTATTTGGTCGAAGTATGTCCAACTGGGGCGTCCCTTACCGGCCCTTCCACTCACATTCGCCCGATATATTTGCTTTGTCAGTCTTTCTTCGTTCATCCTCTCCACATCTCCAAACCAACGCAACATTCCTTTTTTCAATTCTAGTCACTCACTGCATCCTCTTTCTCTACATCCTCGGTCTCTGATCACAATATTGCGTATTCTGTCATCCAAAGTAACACCACACATATTTCTTAAGGATCTCATTTGTACTGCACTAATCCTACTTTCATGATTCTTCTGCCATACCCAAATCTCGTTACCATGCTTACATCAGTATTGGAACCAGCACACTATTACGGATAGCCAATCTTGCTCTTTTGGACATATGGCTACTCACGAAGGAATGCAAGGCGAAAATCGGATACTTATCATAACTTTGTCATGGCTACCTCATCACAAATTACTAAATGAGCTTCCTTCATAAACTTAACAGCTAGTGAATCTAGTGACGTATGAGACGTAGAATCCACTTGGCTAATCAACTAAAAACAGATCCCTCTCTTTGGCTTTACAGCTTTTAGTTTTGTATTGACCACATGTTTTTCTTCATCATTTTAACTTTTGGTATTTTTCTTATCTAGTGGCTTTTTCATTTCAATAAGTTTATTGGTACCTAACTAAGCAAAACAATAATGATCAATTTATGACTTTGATTTCCTTTTTCAATTATTTTTCAGACCCTTCCAAAACTCAATGTCAATTATTGTCTTCCCTCCAATGAAAAACACCACAGATTACTTACTACACCTTCTCAGTTGGCACTGATTATAATAACCTTCTTGGATGCCACGGTATTCCACACACCATGGAGTTAACAAATTAGATCAAAGGGCCGGTTTAGATTATCTTAGTGTTTAGGAGAGTGCTTTACTTTACACTCTGTTGCAACATTATGCTGAATCGGGCCCATTTTGGGGGCTCAACCTTTAATGTATTTTATATTATTTTCATGTTGTACAGTTTATTTATTTACGCTTTTTATGCTTTCTGTGTTATTTTTTTTTATTATTGTAATACGCACTCTGTGTGTGTGTGTTTTTTTGTTTTGTTTTGAGTATCAAATAAATAAATTTCCTCATTTTCTTTGTTTCTTTCTTAATTTTTTCTTTCTTAAGGAGAGTGCTTTTGTAGAAACGTGTAAGCGCCACTTGCTTTAGTACGTTTTACGGTACAGTACGGTTCTAGTTGCCTTTCAATTAGAATCAAAATAGAATTGGTTTCTATTGTTCTATCCAGTGACACCTGAGCGCATTACTGTCCTCGTTACTTATCTGTGTATAAACTAAAAATTTAGTGAGAACTTTAAGAGAGTGCGCAAGTGACCCGTGACGGGTGCGTGTTGTTTTCAATAACTCGAATTATCAAACTTACTTATGTGTTCCATTAAAACTCATAGTATTTTGAGTAGGATTTTGAGCACATTTCGCGACGTCGACGAAGTAACACTCTACTGGAAGAAATATAAACGTTCACTCGAACGTCTAGTAATGTACGAATGCACTTGCCTCTCTAATTGTATTATAGCACTCTCCTAAACACTAAAATAATGTAAACCGGCCATAACAGTTCACAATGAAAACTTGTGACACTAACACAACAATGACATTGACATGTTGACTTAGCAACGCCATTGTTGAATTTAATAATTTTTATATTGATGCTGCTCGATAATACGAATTTTCCGCCCATATTTTGTCGACTCAGATCAACTATTTTTTTACGCTCTTTCATTTCGTGTGCATATCGTTCGAGTCTACCGTAGACCCGAACGAAATTATTAATATAGATTCCCCACGTCACAGGTCTAGCCGAGCATGAGCCCTGGAATTTCTGCTATTATACAGTGTGATTCTTTATAAAGTGCACTTATGAAAAAGGGCGATACTAGGCCTATTTTTATCGACAAAAAAATATAAAAAATTATAAAAAAAAAATGCTTTCGGTTTTATGATTTTTTTAATTTTTTTTATGCTTTTGACAGAACTTTATTCTGAGAAATATGGGTTTTATTAAAATAAACTAAAAAAAATACACGTTTTTTTTCTTGAATAATAGAATAGAATATTCTTTATTGTATGTACTTACACCATGAATAATCTTTTTTTAATCATAGATAATGGTGGTTTTTGTATAAAACTGTGGTTTTATTATGTCGGCGCACTTTTTAGGATCACATAGAATGTTGTTTGAGCTGGCTACCTAAATCAAAACCGAAGTTGTAAGAATTTCTTTAAATAACAAAAAAAAAATTTTTTAATATTTTTTTTGTCGATGAAAATATGCCTAGTATCGCCCTTTTTCATATGTGCACTTTATAAAGAATCACACTGTATAAGTAGTATAAGTACTACCATGCACCTTAGGGGGATTCCTGGAATATCTGCCAATATAAGTACATGTAGAAAAAAAAATCTGTTATTTTATTTTTGTGTTTTGTTTTATCTCTTTATATCTAAGAGAACAGATAGATATCTAACAGAATTTCAATACTCAATACAACATGCCAATTTCAACGCACCAAATGGAACACCTTCGCGTGTCCGGGGCTGATCAGAATGATACTTATTAAATCTTTCAACTACATGCTCCAGTTTCTTCAGATTCTTGTCTGCAATACCAACTCCGTATTATTTATATAGGCTTAAGAACGGGCGCTCGTGCTGCCGCGGTAATATCTCTCGCTTGTACATTGTAACATGTTTAATGATTGGAAAAGAATAAGTACTTACATGTTTGAAAAATTTAGGAAATATAGAAAATTAAATCACGGACGTTTTAGTCGTACTTTAATTTAAACTCCATAAACGGAGAATACATTTAATAGTCTGTGTATTTTCTTTTGCCTGTAAATCCTCTACTACAGAATACATGCTATAAATACAGCATTGATGGAGTGTTTTAAAGAATAATCTTTTGATAAATAACAGCGTTCGCTTTTATAGAGAAAGACGGATAATAAATTTCAGATGGTATACCGGGACGGCAATTGGCATACATAGAGTGGAGCCTCTATCTATGCAAATGATTGCCATACCCAAGGCTGGGGTAGGGACGGACGGCCTCCGTGGTCCCAACCTTCGCACACCAAGGGTTCAAATATATATAGAGTGCTTCGCCCACAAGCGGGTTTTTGCAGTTTAGATAAAATATTTTTAATAAGCAAACGAGATGCATAAGTAAACTTTAAGAAAAATCTTTACGGCCCATAAAAAACACTCTGAAACTCACGTAATTTCCTTTGGTGTCGGGGGATGAATGCCGTTGCGCGCGCGTTGTTCGCCGCCCTCGGGAGGCGCCGGCGCCGCTGTAGTCGCCGCCAGTTTGTAGTACCCGAGGCGGGCGAGCTGGAGAGGGACAGCTATACTGTTAGAGTGGTGAAACGGAGACAGAACAATGGTTTGAGACCGTAGAGTGGGGTGACACGAAAGACGACTTTGTAGGAGATGAGGATATTTAGGACAGGAGTGAAAGGAAGTTTGAATGCCCTGACCATACAGATGGGATATAGATGGTAGGGCAAGGGGTGAAGGACGCGTTGTCTTTCAAATGTATGAAAGGGATGAAGCCCATACGTAAGAAACGGTACGATGGAACTCTACACAAAGCGTCGCGCCTTTTCGTCTCGTCGCGGCCAGGACCGAAGTTATGAATGGATTAAATGAAATAAGATGGTTTCGGTGAAGGGACATAACCCATATATTTTTGTGATGACTATGGATGGCCAAATATTTCTATCGGTTGGACCACGAAAGGATGTAGGAGCAACACCTCATTTATACATTGTTGGGCACGTCGCGATTATTTGTAAATGTAAATTTGTTAAATGATGGAAAAAACTGATGATGATATCATCCATGGCGACAAGGCTACGGCGACTGCTATTGGTCAATCTTCGTTGATGCGTTGGGTGTAAAAATATTATGAAGTGCTTAAAATGCTCAATTACATCATGGAATTATGGTGAAACTTCTAGTGGTGAATACAATTATGTGTAGTGTAAGCGTTATATTATAAATGAATGTTACATAAGTAAAAAACCTATGAATCTTACAACACGAATAAAATTTTAATCAATAAATTAATTGCATAACGTAAATGTACAAGCATATTTATATTAAAAAAACTTAAGTAAATAATATAAAAACTATACAATAAGGTATTTAATATGGAAACATAAAACAAAGGCACACGCTCAAACTCTATTAATAATACAAAATCAATCAACATAATGAGTAGATCCACTATGTGACCTACATCAAGAATGCCTACGAATACAAATCAAACAAACGATTTTACACAACCTACACAGTATGCCGCGCTTCCTGCAAATAAACATTTAAAGAACAATCGGTTTTCCACGAGCAAACAGTTTTTTTGTACGGAAAGCAAAAATCTAAATAACGTTTCGCGCATTGAAAACGGATTTTTTGTAATGAAACACGCAGGCAGTGCAGCTTTACAATGTCTGCATTAACTATAGAGACTCAAAAGTGACGTTGCTGTGTTGTTGCATTTAGCCAATTTTGGCAGAGAATGTGCGATTTTGTCTTTCGAAGACAAAAACACACGTGGTAAAGTCCATTACGTATATCCTCTGCTATCAAAACCAACTGGCCCATGCCTACCTAATCAATACAAATTAGTTGGGCTTTAGAGCAATCCATTCCTCTTACCGCGATTCTGTTAATGCATTGTAGTAGAATCGCTCGTAGCCTAGGGCTGCCTGAGTGATCTTAAACGATCACTAAGGTTAAGCAACATACGGCGCGTTCAGTCCATGGATGGGTCACCGTCTATGACTAACGCTAGTGACATTTTTCCGAGCGGTTCCGTGCTTCGCAAGGCACGTTAGGCAGTTGGTGCCGGCTGCCGTCGATAGATGGCAGTCGTTAAGCCAAGTCAGAGGCCTTAGGGCGGCTTGAACACTTCTGACAGTAAGACCAGCCAGCAAACTAACACTCTGTTATTCTACTGTTAAAAGCTGTCAGTTGGCTAAAGTGAATGTAAAAAAAAACATCTGAAAGCTGTTAACGGTAGATCAACAGGCTGTTAGCATTCGAGAAACAGGGGGTAAGTCTGTTAATTGTCAGTCAGTTAACAGTAGATTTAGGGCCAGTTTTAGGGCCGATTTCTGAATTGAGAATTTACACTAAGTACCTAAATACTTAAGTAACGTGTCACGCTCTTTTCTGAGAAATTTGACGAACCAGCACTACAGTGAAGAATGTACTTAGTGTAAATTCTCAATTCAGAAATCGGCCCTTAGAATTGAGAATTTCGCTAAGTACTTAACTACTTAAATGTAGAGACGTCTCGTCAAGCGGTGGTGGCGTAGTGGGGTTGACCCTTGCTTCTCGATCATGAGGGTCTGGGTTCGAACCACGCATGCACCAATGACTTTTAGTTACGTACAGCAACACCATTCGCTGATAAATTGTGCCCGGATAACGGCGCACACTGGGATCAGATTGGAAAAAAGTGGACTTAGGGTTTTTTGACCCAATTTTTTTTCTAGTGACTCCTTACGTCAATTCAATAGACATTTACTGATTGCTATTTTGTCATAAAATGACCCATTTACGAGAAAAAAAATATTTTAGTTTTTTTTGTATGGAGGAAAATATTTTTTTGTGAATAACTTCGTAGTTTTTAAAGATGTTAAAATAATATCTAGTAGAGGTGATGGAGAGTATTATTCTTGACATTTCATACCAAGACACCTACCTTATCATATCTGTGCGGCTTACGGAACGGTCGCTGTTTGAAATTTCGTTTATTTCACCAGTACATTAGGATTTGTTGAAACCAAAAATGTCACTACTTCTTGAACTTGAAGGGTTTCTCGGGAGAAAATATTGACTCCCAATCCAAAGATCCGTAAGAAGGCCAAATTACCTCACGTTCTAGCCAGTCCATATTATTCTTGAAGAAGGTTTTTTTGTTTCTACTGGTTTTAAACATATTTTGTAGACATTGCTTACATAGTTTCGGGAAAACATCATTAGAACCTCGAGATATTTCAATGAAACATCCACTGTAACGCAACCAATAGTGTACAACACAAAAACTCACTTGTTTTAATATTGCCACTGCCTTCAAGAGCCATAAAGATATCTAAATTGGTACCAAATAAAAAGTATGAAAGATATTAGAGCGACGGGGAAGGCTTCAAGAGGTTATGGGCCCAGAAAAATATGGCGGAGAACTGAGGAAAATGAAGTTTTTGAACACAATATTGAAGATCCGTTACTAATCTTTCATTAGTGTCAAAACAATCTCCTCTGTTACAGTGTCTTCTATACTTTTTATTCCTCTTTCGCAACCGTACTCCTCCTCAAATACATCTTTCCAATACTCTCTTCAAAAACATCAGAAGAACCTCGAGATATTTCAATTCTTTGTTTTATTATATTTTTCTTTGTTCTGTCTTTTATTATTTGTCTGTATTATTATAATATCGTGTTACATTGTGTTATGTGTATTGTATCTTTGTGCTGCAAATAAATGTCTCTCTCTCTCTCTCTCTCTCTCTCTCTCTCTCAATGAAACATCCACTGTAACGCAATCCAATAGTGCACGACACAAAAACTCTCTATTTTTTAAATTGCCACTGACTTCAAGAGCCATAAACATATCTGAATTGTTACCGAATAGAGTGTATGAAAGATAGTAGAGCGATAGGAAGGCTCCAAGAGGTTATGGGCCCAGAAGAAGATGGACGGGAAACTGAGGAATATGAAGTTTTTGAAGACCTCATTGAAGATGGAGGTGAAACAAAGGATAATGAAGTTTTTGAAGACAGTATTGAAGATAGAGGTGAAACTGAAGAAAATTATGTTTTTGGAAAGATGTATTTGAGGAGGAGTACGGTTGCGAAAGAGGAATAAAAAGTATAGAAGACACTGTAACAGAGGAGATAGTTTTGACACTAATGAAAGATTAGTAACGGATCTTCAATATTGTGTTCAAAAACTTCATTTTCCTCAGTTCTCCGCCATATTTTTCTGGGCCCATAACCTCTTGAAGCCTTCCCTGTCGCTCTAATATCTTTCATACTTTTTATTTGGTACCAATTTAGATATCTTTATGGCTCTTGAAGGCAGTGGCAATATTAAAACAAGTGAGTTTTTGTGTCGTACACTATTGGATTGCGTTACAGTGGATGATTCATTGAAATATCTCGAGGTTCTAATGATGTTTTCCCGAAACTATGTAAGCAATGTCTACAAAATATGTTTAAAACCAGTAGAAACAAAAAAACCTTCTTCAAGAATAATATGGACTGGCTAGAACGTGACGTAATTTGGCCCTCTTACGGATCTTTGGATTGGGAGTCAAAATTTTCTCCCGAGAAACCCTTCAAGTTCAAGAAGTAGTGACATTTTTGGTTTCAACAAATCCTAATGTACTGGTGAAATAAACGAAATTTCAAACAGCGACCGTTCCGTAAGCCGCAAAGATATGAAGTAGGTGTCTTGGTATGAAATGTCAAGAATAATACTCTTCATCACACTTACTATATATTATTTTAACATCTTTAAAAACTACGAAGTTATTCACAAAAAAATATTTTCCTCCATACAAAAAAAACTAAAATATTTTTTTTCTCGTAAATGGGTCATTTTATGACAAAATAGCAATCAGTAAATGTCTATTGAATTGACGTAAGGAGTCACTAGAAAAAAATGGGGTCAAAAAACCCTAAGTCCACTTTTTTCCAATCTGATCCCAGTGTGCGGCGACAGGCTTGCCACTTGTCACGTTTGGGACCTAATAAACTCGGCAAAACGTGGGTCCATTCTAGAGACTGGTGCCTCTGCCTACCCCTTCGGGGATAACGGGCGTGAGTTTATTTATTTCATTTATTTTACGTCTCGTCAAATTTCTCAGAAAAGAGCGTGTCAGAACGTTATTTAAGTAATTAGGTACTTAGTGAAATTCTCAATTCAGAAACCGCCCCTAACACTGTGTGAGAAACAGAGCCCAGATAGTGCACATAAAAATAAATATTTAAAATACCTGTACCAGAAGAAAAATGCTAAGTTATTCAACCACAAGAGACGCAACAGCCGATACGCGACTAGCAACGCAATGACATCACGGAACGAACATTAAAATAGTTTCACTTTCGGCGTTACTTTCACTCTCTCCGATCGTGAGAGGCGGCGTAAAATTCACGGCTTTCGGCCATGCCTTCAAGTTAGACAATGATTACGATTTTTACGGTATTACGGTGTCTTCTGTTACATCTTTTTTCGTTTTGTACAGTCGTTACACAATATTTCTAAAGCAAACTTTAGGTACAAGCATGGACTCAGCCCAGTTATAGTTACAGACGGCATTGCAGAACATTTTGATCGTATGTGACTGTCCCGAGAGAATTTTAATTAGTTTAATGTGGCTGTCTGTACCGAGAGGAAGGTCCATAGTTGGATAACTAATGACTAGAACAATGCTATTAATTTTCAAATAAGCAAAAATTCACGTTTACATTAGCCAATTTGGCAAGCCCGTAATGGTAGTGTTATGTAAATAAATCTTCTAATAATATATAAAAATGGATTGCTGTTCGTTAGTCTCACTAAAACTCGAGAACGGCTGGACCGATTTGGCTGATTTTTGGTTTTTTATTTTTTTTAGAATTCTAGGGAATTTTTAAATGGTGAAAAAATATGGAAAAGAAAACAATTAAAACTTTGGCGGTACGAAGTTTGCCGGGACAGCTATAAATAATAAATGACGATATTGTGAACATGTGAAGGCCGTTCTTCTGTCGATTTCTCCTAAAAAGTTGTAGCGCCGGTTTAGGACAGCTGTTTGCGTACTACACAGATAATGAGTAAAATTTCTACAGTGCGGTTTTGTATGTGATCCAAAGGCTGTATTTATAGCTAGTAGAGTATGATAGAGACAAAAATCAAACAAGGTTGATGACAAGATACGAAATTAGACTTAAAGTAAGTAAGTAGTTCTCTAACATAATAATAAAGGTAAAATGATAAGGTTGGTATCTTGATTAATTAAGGCAACTTCCCTTATCTTCATTACTGATCCCTTTTTCTATCTAACTCCGCTATTTCGATCCAGTTTTGTAACAAGAACCTATTCGAGAATATTTTGACAGTAAAAAGAATTCCCGTATGCAATGGCAACGCTATTTAGTGAATTCAACAAATAATACTTCTGTAAGACATGGCGCGCCGAATTAAAAAATAATGCACTTTAAATAATTCAGATGAGAGTTGTTAAATAAAAGTCTTCTTCACATCCAATTGAAATCTCTAATCACCAAAGCATAGAGTTGGCTTCAGCTCAAATCTCAGCAGCTGGACGTAAACGATAGCAGATTAATTCTAGACACTATTAACCTTGACACAAAGATGACTGTCAAATGGAACCGGTTACCGGAAGAAAGCTGGCCAAGTGGCGTGATCGTCGCGTGCGCAGCGACACATGTCATGCTCGCGCGCAGGTCCACTGACCTATAATTGAAAATATCGACGACGACGCCGGCGCGGGCACTTTCGATAGATTATGCTCTAATATTATACGTACTTTCGTTTAGAGTTGAGGATAGAGATTTATTTGCTGCATCTGCTGAAATTTCATACGGTAAATAACATTTCTTGAAAGTCAGCAATTTCTCGGATATTCAATAATATAATTAATCTTCAATTATTGCTGCAACCCTTAGTGAAATAGAGATTACAATAATATAAATGAGAAGACTGTATAATTAAATTGTTTGAAATGCTTTAGTCAGGTCAGTTAATCACTGGTTGTAATAAAAACATAACATTTGCACTTTGAAAACACAGAGTGTAGTCACGGCTGACCATCTAATCTATCTAATCAGCCCGTAAATAGAGCCCACTGTTGGGCATAGGCCTCTTCTCTTTCACGCCAACCCATCCGGTCCAGTGCTAGTCTCGTCCAATGTCTCCCAGCCGCTTTCACAGTCGTCGGCCCATCGGGCTGGTGGTCTGCCCACCGACCGTCGACCCGTTCTTGGCCACCACTCAGTGGCTACCTTAGTCCACCCGCCCATCTCCATTTCAGCTTTGTAATTCGTGTGCGTACATCTTCGACCTTAGTTTTTTGTCGAATATCGACGTTTCGCACACGATCCTTGAGTGTGATGCCTAACATGGCCCGCTGACTGGCTGACTGCCCGGTATTTATCACAGTTCTTTAGTATCTTGCTTGAGTAATTATTTCTTGAGAACAATCTTTAGTTCTTTGTTCTCTCTATGTATGTACACTAATACAGAGGCTAAGAAAAAAAACATTGATATTTGTGGGTAAAAATATTGCCGAAGTCTTAGGAGATAGACCTATTTCTGTTGATTTGTTATGAGTCAAGAGAACATTAACAAGCCAATATCACCTGTTGCAATAATAATAAACATTGTATTGCCTAGGACATTATAAGAGCCAATAACTGGGTACTTAACCATTTCAACCTATATGAAATCTACAAAAAACTCAAGACACAAAAATATTTTGCAATTAAAATTGTGTGCATCTAGCTAAAACTAATGTGTCCATCTACCTATCACAAAGAAAAGTGCTGAGTAATCCTACTACAAGGAAACAACTTACATACATTTGGAACGACAAATCAAAATAAAAAAGTAACATTAAGAGGCATCACAACACGGCCGGCAAATCAAAGCTTGAAAGAAGCACATATACACACAATACAATATCAGCCTTGTACCAGTTCGTTCTTGTTCCCACTGCAGCGTTGGCCGCGTTTCCTGCACTCTGCTCTCAGTTGCTCCTTATTCATAGACGCCAGAGATTCAGCGTTCAGATTCTGACGCGGTTTAGCACATTCTGTGCCCGAGTTCTGACGCGGAATCGCGATAGAATTCGTGTGATTGCGTGCGCGTCGAGTCCCTGCCATTTCTGCAAGTCGTTGTCATTCACTGTGCCTCTTCACCACTCTAGCAGTTCCTTCTTTGTGTTGTATAGCTAGTTTATTGTATGAAATGTTAGATGGGAGACAGTAAATTAGGAATATATAATAGGGTACGTAAACATAATATGCTAACAATGCCAAGGAATGGTTCAACTAAATAATAGAAAAGCTGCAGTGTCCTAATTTTTAATAATGTAACTAAATCAGTAAGATATTAAATTTAAATAGGTGTAGGAAATTTATTTACAGAATTGTAAAGACGGACGTATGAGGACAGACTGTCTTGATTTACTACGGAAATATTGTAGTTATTTTTGTTCGTATTCATTTACATACACGAAAAATAATTCGAATGAAAACGAAAATACATCTTAGTAACATACCTTTCAGAAACAATATAAGCCATAATTAACGCAGCCCCCTAACAAAAAAGCGTCCGGAAAATGAACCAGACAAACAACGGTCAGCTAAAGTAAAATGCAAATCTAACCTTGTATACGACTAAAATGTGATAAAAAATACTCACGAACTTATCGGGATGAAGTAAAACGGAAGAGATAAAGCCACTATAATGTTCTTCGTCTGTTATTATTCTGAAAACGAGAAGAAATTCTCTCCTCCTCGTCCTCCGACAACTTCAATTTCCTCTTCAAAAAATTACTGAAAACTTATGTTGCCAGCGTAGCATGACTGCCTGAGAAATTCCCCAATAAATTTTCCCTACGAGGTTTATTTACGAGTTTTCACAGTCATTGTAGGTCCATACATTTTAGTGAATTCAGATTTTTTATTCAATTTATAGGCGTTTTGTTACGTTTTAAAAATTACCAAAAGTTTAGTGCTTCTGCTAATAAAAGCTGTCGTACTATGAGTTAAATTTTGGTCATTTTTGGAATGGGATGGCTGTGTAGAAACAAAATATATACTTTAACGTAACTAAATACTATTTTTATGCGTTATTCTGGTAATCCTCTTAGCAACTTTGTAAGAAGAATGAACATTTCAGTATTTATGACAATAGTATTGTGATAATATTTACAAAATTCAATCTAAAGGGCAAAATAGAGGAAAATATTCGAATATCCACACAAGCAAAATATGTTCATCAATCATCGAAAGTCACAGTGAAGAAAACTGATTCACTATTATACAAAAGCAAAATGTTAAATAAATGAACATCACAAGTATAAGTTTTACAATTACCGAATAGTTTGAGAAGAAGCTAACAAAAAATACCACATTTATTCTTTTCAAAATAGGCAGAGTATTCAACTTGAACTTACACTACCCACACTAGACCCAATCGTCTTTTGTTAACATTATTTAAATACCAGTTACCAGGCACTTTTGTCTGTTAACAGACAGAAAATAAATTAAAATACTATATTAATATCAAGCAAAAAATTGGATGTCCCTGTAAATATAACGTTTATTTTTATTCAATTATTTATTTTGAAAGTGAACTTACGGTTACCTATTCTTCCTGTTGCCGTTGTTAATAAAGACCAAGCGGCAACACAAATACAACATTCTATTAAATGTAAAAAAAAATTGATTCACCCTGGTGATAGACAGACAGACAGATGGAGTCTCAGTAATATCTCAGTAATCTTCAGAAATATCAACTCACTGCCAAGCCACTTTTTCTTTACGAAACGCAGGAGTTCCTTAACATAACATAACATAACATTTACATATTTATTGAAGTAATGATGTAATTTATTTATATAGTGTGAAGTATATTATACATCTGATAGGTTAATTAACTCTGTAATGTAAATCGAATTATCATAATAAACATACAGGCACATATTTACATTGCTTGATTGATGCTATTTTGTTTTTTTGAAATCAAACAAGTGCGTTCCGAGTGAATCACTGACAGTAAAAATCGATGTTTTCAAGTACCTACCTACCAATCCTCCATCCTGGCCCATGCACAAACTGGGCTTATATCTCAAATGTCGTGGCCATGGATGTAAATGTTCTTAAGAAGACAGAAAATATCTCTATTATTGTAATCTCTATTAGAAGTGCCAACCTCCATACTAAGGACACTATGGGCCTATCTAAGAACTGGGTATGTAGATTTCGCTCAACACAGAATTTTATTTACGTCGTAGCGAATAGAAAATTGGGGAATAAGATAAGATATCTTATCTTACTTATGTGATTCCTACGCATGTTTTAACACTTTGTATCTCATAAATATTTTCTAAGCTACTTTCTTCGCTTCTATATCATTCGAAAACGGTTAGAATCTCTGATGCACAGAAACCCGGCCAGTAATAACAGTATTCTGAAGATGCAAAAATAAAAATTTACTTTATGAGTTGTATCTACCTAGTATAACTTTATTATTGTTTCATTTGAATAATAATAAACTAATTATATTAATGTAAAATTTGAGAACATTGGGCTTAAGGTCAATAAACAATTTAAATTATAACATGTTAGAGCGATTAGGTACTTAATTAATATTGTACACTATTTCTGTGATACTATCTGATACAAATTATTTTCATTTTATTTCTCTCACCTGACTAATTTGTCCGTCGAGTGTCGCTTGCTTGCGTAATGCTGCAAGTCAAGCGCGAAATCCACATCGGATATTATGACACCAGCATGCATTGATAAAACGTATATTACACGCACCAAATCCTAAATTCCTGCTTCCGATCGTCAGTTGCAGACGTCAGGATTCCACCACGGGTAGTACGATGGCACAAGTCACGTGTTTTGTGGCGCTATCATGTCAAAATTTGACAACGAATGTACTGGAAAGTCATGAGTTTTGACATTTTAACGCGCGACAAGCGCCATCGTACTACTATAAAGAACAACACAATTCACTTCACAAATCTCACATCACTGTAAAATCACTTCCAACATTCACAATATAAATTATAATTCACAATATAATTTAAATATAAATTCTTAAATCGGGCAGAGCTTCGCCTGATCACAGCGCCAGAACAAGACTCTTAAATCGGGCAGAGCTTCTGCCTGATCACACCGCTAGAACAAGACTGACGGTTTATCTTTTTTTTTTTTTTTTTTTTTTTAGCCCTATAAAGGGCGACCCCCCTCGAGGCCGAGGAGAGCGCACAGCGGAGCTCACTAAAGCTACCGCTTAGGGGGATTCGTCACATAGTGACAGAAACAGAAAGAAAGAAAAAATTTAAGTGAGAGTAGTGTCCCCGGGGACACTGTTGGGAGCGGGGGCTACATCTGACTGGGCCTGGGCCTCCAGGAGGAGGTCGAGGTCGGGGGGTCGGTTTATCGTCGAGCCCTCCCTTTTATAGACTAAAGGCGAGCGCATGGAACTAGGCACCATTTTCTGACAAATCCGTTAAAATGTAATTCTATTCAAAACGGCCACTGTTAAAATAATGAACTGTTAAAAATGATATAATACTTCTTATAAATTACCAGTTGTTCTAAAATAATGTTTTAATTTTAAATAGAACCTTTGCCGCAAATTTATCAAAATCATGACGTTTGGCCATCCGATATCGTGCAAACCTAGGTGCACGTAGGTAAAAACAATTATTATTACACTTGGCAGATTATGACCTTAATTAATTAATCAATATTCATTTCACCAATTAAAAAAAACCACCCTATTTAGTAATCAAGCAATTCATGATATTTGGCCTTTGGCTTGTAAAATAGCACGCAACATGTCGAAATCTTATATTATTTAATAACTAGGTCCTTATTCATAAAATATCACTGCATTATTCTGCATGCATTAATCTAGAGGCAATACCGTGTAGTTATCAGGGCCGCCGGCCGGTCAGACTGACGGTCCACACTGCCTCCGCAACTCGACCACCACTTAATGCGCTGGCTCAGCGACCCGAAGTGGGTCTTGGCCTCCGACACAAGAAGTCGCCACCTGTCTCTGTCCTGCGCGGTGCCCTGCCACACCTGGAGCTCACGCTGGTCCTTGACCACTTATGTTTACATGAAACTTTAATACCAGTTGTTGATGTTCTTTATGGTTTGTTTTTTGTATTTAAATTTGTTTTGGGACTGTGACGATCTAAGAGCGCTTTCATTGTATTATGAAAAACTGTGTAATATTCATTAATATTGTTTTTGAGCATAATAATAAAGTTCTAATCAGTAATTTGTAAGGTCGATTTGAAATTATCCAAATTGGTCTGTTTAAATATTCTCTTTTTTTTTAAACGGTAGGATCTTGCGCATTTGACATATAAGGAACGACAAACCGGTGAAATCCATGCTGAAAGCATCTCTAATTCTCCTTCCAACTCCCGCTGCAGAACCCTATACCCCACAAGGGAGGTATTACTTCTGCAAGAGAAGAAATTACAATTAATGTTTATTTCCAGCATCAACGCTACGATGGCTACCAAAAGTTTCGAAGTCAGACACTTTTCGAAAGCTGCAGCGATAATTGTTATTATTTTGCCATTGCATAAAGTAAAGTGTGTCTCTGCTCTTTTGGACACCTGACGTTGCTCATTCGTTATATCCACTTTATTGTCATTGCTTTTTAGCCAACTTTTAATAAATACGTGAATACTGACTGGAGTTTTAATAAATTTCTTTCGACATCAGAATGGTAACAGCACAATACTAATAGGCTATGGAACACCTACGTGGTTCGGTACTCGACAGGCTATGTAATCATAAAAGTAAAACTTTGAACACACCTACATGACTCTGCACAATTTAGCACACCTATATGGCCAATTGTCTATTTAAATATCTTTTTTTTGCCCTTTTTATTGAAACACACCTACAGGTTTTTAAATAATTTACCACACCCACATGTCTAGACTGTACTTTCGTAGTAATAGTCACTTTATGTTGGAATACACCTACATTATTCCACATAAGTAACACGGAACACACATACATGGTTCCGAACAATTCAGCACACCTACGTGGTTGATTGTTTATTAGTACGTTATTAGATCACACCTACAAGGATCTAAATCTACAATCGAGCACACCTACATGCCTCCATTAAATCAAGCCTTTCCAGCCATGTGAGTGGAATAAAATTTGGCCATCCGAAAATTTCTAAGTTTCATATTCAGACGTTAATTTTAAAACATCAGATACTATTGCTATACCTACTTAATGCTTCGACTTCTACGCTCGAGATCAATACGTTCAATGCGTTTCGAAAAATTACTTATTCCCAGATAACACGTGTTCCAGCAAAAAAAAATTCTGAAATTTTTCAGCCTTTCAAAATTAATTTAAAAAATTAGACAGCCTACATAAAGAAATAAAACGGACTCACGTTTCATCGGCAGGAAGTTGCATCCCCACTTCTGATATATAAAGAACAACACAATTCACTTCACAAATCTCACATCACTGTAAAATCACTTCCAACATTCACAATAGAAATTATAATTCACAATATAATTTAAATATAAATTCTTAAATCGGGCAGAGCTTCCGCCTGATCACAGCGCCAGAACAAGACTCTTAAATCGGGCAGAGCTTCCGCCTGATCACACCGCTAGAATAAGACTGACGGTTTTTTTTTTACCCCTATAAAGGGCACCCTCCGGAGGACACGGGGGACGGAGGTGGTGAATGCTCATGCATAACAGCACGGGCCCGGCCGTGCTGCCAATGTGGGACTCACAGAGTGCGCCTACCCACTAAACACTGGTTTGGTCTTAAGGACGCCTAAACCTACATTATGAGCGACCCCCCTCGAGGCCGAGGAAGACGGTTTATCGTCGAGCCCTCCCTTTTGTAGACTAAAGGCGAGCGCATGGAACTAGGCACCATTTTCTGACAAATCCGTTAAAATGTAATTCTATTCAAAACGGCCACTTTTAAAATAATGAACTGTTAAAAATGATATTAAATACTTCTTATAAATTACCAGTTGTTCTAAAATAATGTTTTAATGTTAAATTAAATAGAGCCTTTGCCGCAAATTTATCAAAATCATGACACTACCCATGCTGGTCCCAAACTAGGATAACAGCTAGGCTATTATGCAGGCCAGGCAAGGACATCACAGTCATGGAATTACAATCAGACAGGCTATTTATTCTTTATTTATTCTTGTGCAAATGTACAATAGGAACCCAAGTTCTCTGGCATGTTCAGATCTGATACCGCTAGATCAATATTAAGGCAGCCTACCAGTATAGCAAAATATCATTATACTAGCAATTAGTCTATCTACTGGCAACATTTTATGCACTGACGTGTGTTTTACTAGTGTTGTGCTTTCGTAAAGTAAAAGTAACGGTATACACCGTTATTTCATTAATCTGTTTTTTCTCAAATTTGCCTGTGATTAATTAGTCTGTGATTCACACTCATTAATTTTGTTTTATTCGTTCGGTTCATTCTCGGTTCATTCTTCATTCATTCTTTTCCGTTATTCTTTTGTTTACAATTTGTTGTACCTACTTGCCCGTCAAGTTTTGTAAAATTTAATTGTTTTACGAAAATCAAAATTGAATTGAAGAGATTGAAATGTTTGGAGTGTTTTTTGTGACTTGTACTTGCCATGGAACCGGATGAATCTCTTGAGCCAGGTCCGAGTAGCATTTGTGACGACCCCTCATCGCGGACTGCAGTAAACTCTTTGATCTTGGATTACTATAAAAAGTTTGGTAGAAAGCGGGATTTAGAGCAGTATTTTTCTTTATCAACAGCAAATAGTGAGATTAGGGACCCTTCTAGTTTGTTCTGGAGAAGAATGAAGGCGCAGCATGATTCTTCGGACTCCGGTGAAAAGCCCAGTGAGTCTTCTACGGAACTTTGCAGGATTTCAATCAAATGCTCAGTCCCTGAGCACTCGTCGAGTTCCACTTCGCAGGTAGGCTATTGACTATAGTCTTAGTTATGATAATAATCTTAAGGTCTTATTTATCCAAACATGATTCCTCCTCCGACAATCTTTATTTCAAAAGAAGCAGTAATAAGTTACATCTTTTCCTTTACCACTGTTAAAACACTGCGGAGCTTTTTAAGGAGACCTGTTTTTATAAATAAGACTTGCCGTTTTGTTTGTAAAACATGGTTCTGAAAAACACTTTACAAACACCAATTAAAATAAGTAGTTTGTAGAAAATACAGAACAACAGATCAAGTAAATTGTCTTTGAGGAGCGTTTAGATGAATTGTTTTTAAATAAGCTTGTTTGAGTCAACTTACTTTATCACTGTTATAATCTAATATCGCACCCTTGCAAGAACAACGTGATATTTCGAAGAGAACCATTTTTTACTCATAGATATTTTATTTTTTTAACTCTATTTACTCCAAAAACGCTGGAATAATTCTGGTTCCCACGACACAGGGTATCCTAGTGTGGGGCTAGAAGCAATGTATGTGCCTGTGTGTAAATGTTTATGTTTATAATGAAAAAAATGCTCTCATGTAACGTAAGGGTTCCGAAATAACACATTGTTCTTGCAAGTGTGCGATATATAAAATTCTCATGTCACAGTTTTAGTGGAGTGTAGGAGTGGAGGAGCATGCACTCCTCTGAAGCGGCTTGACCGATTTTGATGAAATTTTATATGTACCTATATTGGGTAGGTCTGAGAATAAGTTTTTACTGTTTTTCATAGCCATAAGTGAAAAAAAATATGGCGGCACGAAGTTACGGGTCAGCTAGTGATTATAATAATTTATTAAATATATTTTTTATGTCATACAAAATCTTAAAGCATTACAGCCTAAACTAGGGCTCAACTGTTGATTAACAGCCAACGCGTACGATCTTCAAATTAATTCTGCAGAAAGCTGTTTATATAAGACTTCTAAATACTTAGTCTCGTTTGACGGAAACTCATAGTTTATGATTTTTTAAAAGTTGTACTTTTTTACGACATTTTTGACACTTATTGCTTCTGAACGGACGCCATATGTCGCTGCGTTTCGTTATAAGTAAAGATCGTTTCACCAAAGAAGTCCCTCGGTAAGATCCTTAATAATATAACAATAAAAGCCAAAATTCATTAACCCATGGGTCTTCTTTCGTGAAACGAACTCTACTACGTAACTCACGGTTATCGAAAATACTGCTTAAAAATATTGATCATGGATACGAATGGCGAAATTATTGCCTCAGTTTTCATTACTACGTAATAAAAATATTTGCAATAGTAATTTAGACTGAAATAAAGCGAAATTATCTAGCATCGAAAAAATATGTTTCTGAAACGGAACGTTATTTCGCCGTGTTTAGTGGCGCGAGTTTTTGCATTTCTGTCAGTTTGTTTACTTTGCAGTTGAGAGCAGCGTTGCCAGACGTACGGTAATTACCGTATTTGTACGGAATTTTCAAGCCTTGTACGGTAATCTATCGTGGTACCAAAAACATGGCTAACGTTATACATAACTGTATGTACATTGACATTCAACAAGCAGAATGTAAATTCTTTACGTTGAAATAAATTCTTGATTCTTGATTCATACGGTAATTCTGAGAACATTGCCTAAATTCGACAAATGTTACGGTAATTTAAAATCGGCGCCTAATCTCAGTCTATATTTCGCTATTTTCTTTCTTCATTCATGAATGTTTGTACGAATACCAACGATCCGAAACTACAACTGAAATGAAAATTGTCTTTCGATAGGCCGATCGACACATTGCGTTTGTTTGTTTGTTTGTTTAATTTGTGTGAATATAACGACAAAATCTGCTTTTTCTTGGGTAAGAAATATCTCTGAATCATCAAATTGAGGCATTAAACCAACTACTGGTCAAGCAGTTTCACTTTCAGGGGCAAAAAGTTTTGAGTTACCTACTTTTACCGGATAAAACTACATTATTATTTAAGAAATAAAACTTATTAAGTAATTTATGACTAGTGTTCTGTTTAATAGAAAATAAGTGATTATCTCACTTTTATATCATAAAATCAGTGTGTACGATTACATCCATGGTGTACGGTAATTGTACGGTAATTTTGGGGTGCATTTTACGGTAATTCTGGCAGCACAGTCTGGCAACGCTGGTTGAGAGTGTCTTTCGTACTCTTGTTTAATATAAACAACGTATGACTACCATGGAGGCCCCGAGGTCTAGTGTTTCGAGTTCTGCTGCTTCTCTGCCTGAAGAAACTGTTGCAGTGAATGTGTAGGACTCTAGTGAACCACTTCCTAAGAGTTCTTCCACAGTGCTGCCGTGTTCATCAAGGGATAGTCAAGCAATAGACTCTTTAGAGCCGATTGCTGGCCCATCGTCAGTTGAAGATGATGTGGACGATTTTCGGGTGCCTTTGGCATCCCAAGCTGGATCAGACGATCCGCAGACTGAACGCAGGATCCATTATTACGCTGAGTTGAGGTGAGTTTAACCACTACTACAGTTATTACTAGTGAGAACAGTAAAAAAGTGGGTTACTGTCGGTCGAATTGTGGGCAAAAACTGTAGGTTACGTTAGGTTAGAACGGTGATAAAAGCAAAAAAAGAGTGGGTTACTATCGGTCAAATTGTGGGCAAAAACTGTAGGTTAGGTTAGGTTAGGTTAGAACAGTGATAAAAGCATAAAAAGAGTGGGTTACTATCGGTCAAATTGTTGGAAGAGACTGTGTTGCAAAAAAACTTATATGAGTATAAGTAGGTTTAAATTGTGTTAAGTTATAATAGTTTGTTGAGTTCTTACTCGACAAACTATGAAATTTTAAAAAAAGAAGATTTAATGTAGTTTTATTTTAGTTTATAAGTGTCCTATAATCTTAATAACTTATGTATGCACTTATTTATACCATTATATTGTCAATTAAGGTGTCTGTTATCAATAAAGCAATGGTTTTTTTGAACACCTCAAAATGTTGTTTTTAATTTTTCTCCGAAACTATGAATTTCCGTCAACCCCCCTTCGCAGGGGGGGATCATCACCTCCCCCCCTCCCCCTCCACCCCCCCCCTCAATAAAATCCAAGATGGCTGCTAATGTACAGTCTTTTCGATGCATGGATCAAAATAACAATAAGGACAAAAATACATCTCACCATACCAAAGTCAACTTTATTTAATAAATAATGCTTTTGTATTTGTATTTTTGTACTCCAAGTTGCGAGTGAAAGTTTGGACAGCATGAGCAATTATTGGAAAGGACTTAATTTATTTGCATCTCTCATCAAAGGCAAAACTCAAGTAAAGGCCATACTACAATAAATAATTACGTAGGTATTTATCTACAGGATTTATCAGAATGAAATCATAAAAACCTATGATATGTAAAAAAAATATTAAGAATCTTAATTATAGTAGCATGTTAATTCCCTTGAAGCTGTGAACAAATCAAACTTTTAATTGCATGAAACGAAAATGCCTGCTTATGCTGCAAGGGAATCAAAACTTATAGGACACTTTCCAAAGGCTATGAAATTTTGCATTTGACATTGTCTTATACTACAATCACAGGAAAAAATGTGTATTAATATCTATAGTAGAAAAGTGAATTGCTGAATTTGTTGCTAAGCGCAAATCTCGGGAGTAGCTGAACCGATTTCGCTAATGATTCTTTTTGAATTCCTTGAAGTACGAGGATGGTTCATACGGAGGGCAAAATTTTGAAAATTGCCTAATATCGACTGTTAGGCGGCACGAAGTTCGCCGGGTCAGTTAGTTAATCATAAAACAAATTGTCTTTGAAGTTCAGGAAAAACCTGAAAGTAACCTACCCTCAGTGGGCGAGTCCGACTTGCAAGTGTCCGATTTTGTTTTCTGTTTATTGTTATATGAAATGCTTTTAATTGTTTCATATAATTAGTAGCTAAAACCAGGCAAAAATTTTAGGTTAGGTATAAGAGCCATTTCAGAGCACAGAACTTCTCCCAAAGACAAACTTTAATTTTAAGTGTCTATACCATGTATGCACCATAACCAACCATTTTTTGTTTTGGTTTTCAGGAAAAACCGCCGAAGTCAAAGTTTGATTCCGAATCGCCACCAATTATTATTGAGGAGCTTGCCCCTACTCAGAGACTATCTGATGATGAATCTGTTAAATCTGAAGGCAACAACTCACAGAAATGTAAGTTTTAGGTGAATGTATGAATCAGTCTGAGAAAGGGAATGTGTGCATTTGAATGATCATTCATTATTCTTTTCATTATACCTTGAAATTTTCTATCTATCACATAATATGGTCAAAATCGACTTGAATTTTATAGCTTGGTCTTATTAAATAAATATTTTAAATTTTAAGTTGAACTGTGTAGGACAATGAAGAATTTTCTTTTTGTTATAATTTTTATTTTATGCCACACTACTCATACCTCATACATTGTAAATGTGAAGAGAAATTTAGGTTTAAATAAAGATTTGTAGGTAATATAGGGTTTTCATACTCGCAGAAACTTAAAAAAATTCTAAGTATGTAAATTATTGTATAAACATCATGCACCTATGTGTTTTGAAGTTTCTTTTTTGTTTCTTTTTCAGCTGGTGACGGAACGTTAGACACTTCTCTAAATAAACCACTGTCACCAACAAGCAGTGTTACTTCACAGAGAAAACTTGAATGGGATTCTTTAGCCGATGTTGGGTATGCCAATGAAAGTGAAAGAAAGGCATCAGGATCAAGCTTAAGCACTTTAGAGCGTTTAGCTCTAATGCAGCAGTATACAAACAGTGACAATAAAGACAATAGCAATTTAGGACAACCATCTGCACACTCAACTCTTTTAGACATAAAAAAAGAACCAAAAAAGACTGACAAAAAGAACCTTGTAAAAAAAACGAGAGAAATACATCAAAGAGATATTGATACAGTGGAAGTGCATGTTCCTCATACGACTGGTAATATGCCAATTAGTGTAAATTTGACAAAACACATTTCTTTCAATGTTGAAAAAGGTGGAGGGGTTATTGTCGAAAGTAATGAAAAAGAAGTAACAGTCAATCCAGAAGAAAAGGTTTCAGTTGAAACAGTAATGTCACCTGAAGTGAGATTTAATAAAGAAATACAAACTTCTTTTACCAAATCAGTAACTGAAACTAGTGAGTCTAATAACAACAAAAAGAGGAATCTCCAGTCACATGAGACTGAATCCGGTCCAGTTATTATCAGCTTGCATACCCTAAGAAGTCGAATCAAAAGACGCAAAAGAAGGCCAAGCAGAAAGAAGTCAGTTAGCAAAAAGTTTACCAAAACTAAGCTTCAAGACAGACATCTACCTAAAGGTGCTGAGCAGGTATCAGAAGCAGAAAGCTTTGAGTATATGCCTGGTCATATATACAATCAAAATCAAATGAAAGATGGCCATCAGAAGACCAGAAACTCGGCTGGGAACAAGTCCAGTCTCGAATCAAGTGGAGGAATTACCACAGAGTCTAGCAAATCCTATTCTTTCACTAAAGAGTTAGAGAAGAGCATCAAACTCCTCAATGAAGTTTTGCAGCGTCACAATGACGATTCTCACTTGAAGAAACAACTTGTCAAAGATGTGGTTCGCAAATTAGTCAAATCAAACTACAGAGATGATGAAAGTGGCACAGAAATTCTGTCTGGTCTCAGTTTCAGTAGTAAGCGCTTAGATTTGAGCAAAGTAAGCCAAAAATATTCCACAACAAGTACGTCAGACGTAAATAATTCAGGAGACACTGCTCAAAGACCTAAGAAATCAATCCTTCGCATGGAAAAGTTTGATTCGAAAACCCTTGCAACTAACTCACAAAGTGCGCCTAATCTCCCTACAGTATCTGCCAGCGACATGCCCACTGTAGAAAAGCTGGCTCCTTTGATTAATCTGGACTCTGACGCGTCAGGTGAAAAGTCTTTCATAAAAACTTCATCAGAAAAAATTTACCAAAAGTATCTTGAGGCATTACGAAAAGAAGAAGCTTACAGAAAACACCTGAAAGATAAAGGAAAGTTTTTAAAACAAAAACTGGTTTGTTCTGACAGCGTTTCGAGAGCACTTGAAGTATCAGTGCCTGTGAAAAAGCCTAATAAATTGAAAGACTTGATAAAGGATCTCATTAGAAACAACTATAATGATGGTTCAGGAGATGCTAGTCAGCTAGAAGGGGGCCCCAGTTCTAACAGTCGTAACTTCACCTCAAATTCTGACATACGAAAGCAAAGGAACCATTCTGTTTTCACATTATCTTCTGGTAACTCTGACAGAAACTGTCTTGATAGGGAAAGTCGGAAACTAAATTTGCGTAAGAGGCTACAGGATGAAATACAAGCCGGTAGCTCTTCAAATGAGGGGACCAGCAAAGCTGCATTGAGGAGGGAACATTACTGCTGCTGTCCACACCACTCTTCAAGACTTGGTTTCACTGACAGTGCAACACAAGTTAATATTGTGCATTGCCAAAGTTGTGACAAGCGCAAGATGGTGCCCACCAATTCATGTCCTTGTAAAATGGCTGACGAAATGGGTGTTGTAAAATTGACTTGCAGTGAAAAACCTGTGTCGCCACGAAAATATGACGCACGATGTACAACAAACAAAAGTTCTGATTTGGATACTCACAGAGAGTTTGATAACTATTCCAAAGACTCATTTAATGCGACAGCTCAGTGCAGTGGGACGAGAAAAACACCGTCGAGTTCCCCTCGTGTGGCTGTTTCAAAGGGGCACGAAGACACGAAGGCTTCTTCACAACCCGTTGAGTTTGTCAACATACATCCCCACAGGGCGCTAAGAGCAAGTGACGAAGTCATCTATGAGAAATGGGGCAAACTAACAAAGAAAATGTCTCAATCCTCACAGACTAATGTAGCCATAAACATTTTTACACAAAAACTTAATAATAACGTTTGTGGCTGCAACAATCCTACATGCACACGAAAATGCAATGTGGCAAAAACCTTCACTTCGACAAACCTTGCGCAAGCTCTAAGTAATGCTTCTGAAACTGTCATGGTACATGAGACAACTAGATGCTTGCAAACCGAAATCAGCATAGATCCAAAAATATCAGATCCCCAACTGAATGATATTGTTATTATGAATAGCCAAGACCTTGTTCAAGTAATCAGTGAGCACTATAGACCAGTATCAAAGTCCAAGTTTAGTGAGGCCAGTAATACGGAATTGAAATATTTGAAAAAGTTTAAAAATTCTGAAACCCAATTTGGTACAGACACTGACATGTACACCTACTTGTCGCCACGTATTAGGGTTAGTGATAAGAGTCTAACGTACTGCCGGACACAAACTTTTGAACCGGACATCAAGCAAGATGCTACCAGTCAATCAAACATCGATTCTGTTGAACCATTGAACTTTCACTTGCCTTCGGAGTTTAAGATCAACTCTGATAGCTACGCCATACCACTGGAAGGTACAAATATGACTTTGCGGGTCAGCATTGGTACAAAAGATGCATACAATAAAATTGTGGAACAAAACACGAAGGAATCTTTACATATTTCTCAACGCGAAGATGTTTCGCCACGTGTAAAATGTAAACCCAACACATTTAGCGACCTCAGTGATAAAAGTTCATGTAAAGAATCCTCACCTAGTGCTAAAATGGAAAAGAGCGCAATGACTGATGATATCAGCGAAGCTACCAAAAAACCTTATGAAAGTTCGAAAAAACAATATCCCACATATCCTAGCATGCACAAGAAAACATTTTTACGTACGAACACTGATTCAGCGCTTTTACAGAGTAATGCAATTGGAAATACGACGGAAAGGAACGCAGTGAAAGGGCATGAAAAGAAAATTTGTGATGCGGATACTCAGGCAAATATGTCAACTGAAGAAAAAAGCATCGAAACTTTTAAATCGAGCATTGTGTCTAAGACCGTCTCCCAACAACCAAACTTTCCTGAACGTCAGAAGCCAGTAGAGAAATCCACTGTTGATGTTGGTTTGGATTGTAAAGTGTTTCTAAACAGTTTGGAAAAAAACGTCGAAAAGTCTGTTGAAGATACCAAGTGCTCATACCGAACCGAACCGAAAACTAAATTGCGTGAGGTACCCTATGAGAAACCCAACTGCGCTGATTACTCCAAGACAAAACAGATAACAGTGGACACTGGACAATGGACCTCTTCAAAGTGTCAAACTTGCCAAACAAGAACAGAGAATGAAAAAACGAGTTCAGGGACTCCTAGCCTAGGTCAAACTGAAACAGTTAATACTAAACTCCACGATGCAGATTCAGTTGATGCAAAATTAATAGAAGGTTCTGAAAGAGCGGACTGTGATAGCTGCTCTAAACCTTTGAAGAAAATTCCAGGACTCCCTTCGAAGTTTAAGTCGTGTATGTGTTTGGACGAAAAGCCTGATCAATCGAAAACTGATATGGATGGTTCTAATCCAGAAGCTGTTACGTCACTGCCTACAAGTGCTCGCAGCACATGCTCAGATCCGGTCATGGAAAAGATCCAAGAAATCACAAAGCGGTACGGTAAAAAGGATCTCGACAAAAACAAGAGGAAAAAATGTTTCAATGAGATAATTTCAGTTCTGAACTATTTATTAGAGACGGAAGACAAACCTGATTTTACGAAACAGGACTGCGTCGAGACAGCTTGTAACGAGACTAGTGACGAGTCCGCGAGTTGCTCTAAGGCTACGCAGGAATCAAACCAACCCATTGATAAACTATCATCCAAATGCACAAAAGAGTCTAGCACTACTCGTTCCCCAAAGAAATTTATAGATAGAGCTATACAGCTGACGCAAAGAAAGTCTCACATCAAACTTTCGAGCTCAGGTTCCTCAGACATACCCACGTCTAGTGACATCCAGGAATGTACTACGGATGCCGCTACCTGTAAAATCCTCAAAAAGATAAAGAAGGAATGTGAAAAATATCACCAAAAACGGTGTAAGTCACTTCACCACAGCGCAAAATGTGAGTCCAGCAGTACATCCGCACATTGCGGAGACTGTAAGAAGGCACCCCACTGCATTTGCCGTGTACCTAAGTGCAAAAGCAAAACTACATCGCCATTTCAAAGATTGAAAAAGAAATGCGTTGCCTACAACTTGATCTTACAGACCTCGGAAAGTATAGTCAGCGATACACACGAGAAAGAAGAAGAAAACAAACGGGAGTTGGAGAACGTTGTGGTCAAAGTGCCACCGAAACGATGCAAACCACTTCCCGAGTACCAATCCTACTTACCACACAAATATGAGCATACGCAAACCAGGACACGCCGCCCAAAAAGTGCGAATGAGCAATTTTCTGCCACAGATGACTATAAAAACGCCCATGGATTGACGGTGAAAGAATACTTGGAGAAGAATCGGCCTGATTTCATTGAGAGCTCTGCACAACGTCAGAGTTGTTTGAAGATGATGGAGGAACATAGGTAAGAGTCTTTATGCCATTTAGGTCTATCCTCCGTTACGGTTTTTTTTCGGCCGTCTAGCCTCCTGGGCAATCGTTGAGCCTAGCCGAGAACAGGATGAACGGTCAGTGAGCAGACCGGCAGTCCGATAGTCGGACGATGTAGTTGAGTCGGGGGTGGGTCTGTGGATACAGATGGCAAGAAACAGTGAGAGATGACATTTGGGGAAAAGGCTACCAAGCAGTAGGCAGCAGTGGTCTGTTTGTGATGATGACAACAGCTATTACTTCGCGATCTAGAGAGGCTAAGACATCTAATCTATCTTATCTTAGACTAGACTATCTAGTCTGGCTTTGACTATCCTAGATTTTAGTGGGCATTCTACTGTTCACCTGTGTCTGTGTCAAACCTACCAACTGCAAATATACACTTAGGGTCTGTTTCACAATCTGCAGATAAAGTTCTGGATAAGCTATCCGCAACCAGGGCTGCCGTTTGTTCTAAATTTGAAGCCATAAACGACGCAATATAGGAAAATTTATTTAAATTTAGAACAAACGGCAGCCCTGGTTGCGGATAGCTTATCTGGAACTTTATTTGAACATTGTGAAACAGGGCCTTAGACTCACCAATCCTTACGGTTCAACAGCAAAGAAGACTGCGGCCCCCCTAATTTGCAAATGATTGTCATGCGCCCTTCATGTTGTGGGTCACCGTGCGATGTTCACTGTGGTCGAGGTATAATCAATTCTCCTTGGTATAATGTACCCACTTAATACATTAAAGTATGTATAGTTAATCATATTTTGTGTCTGTCAGAAGGGTGATGGATTGACCACTCCAAACAGACTCACTACCATTTATTGGTTTCATTGAAGTTCATATAAAAGTTTATTCATGCCAAAGCGCTATTATAATAAAATTAGTAAAATGCCAATTTTTTGCCGTAATATTCTAATTAGTATATAAAATGTTGTTATTATGTAAAATTTTAATATAGGTGCCTGACTTTCGTAGATTTCTAACCTAACTATTCATGAAAATTCCTAAGTTTTTAGGGTATTTAAAAGTCGATAATTGTAAAGCATCGAAGCTAAATGTTATAGGTGTGAAAATGACCTGCACTCCTTGCAGTGATTCTTCCAACCAAAACGCTGAATGTTGTGAGATAACCTCTAGGATTGGTGAGTGTTTTCTTGTGTTATCTAGTGAGATTACACTGTGACTGCACAGAGTCCGCAATCGAACAATTTTATGCACTAATTGTAAAACTAAATTACAGAGTACAAGGCGATGTCCTGTTATAATGTCAGCTGAATACTATTCAGGCTCTGATACTTTTACTGGTCGGCGAGATTTGACGCGCTTGCAGACGCTCCTAATTCGAGCCTATAAGTATTTGAGAGACTACTGGTATCATCCTGGAGAGTAGTTAGTCTGAATTCTCAGCGAAACTAGTTTGTCACTTTTTGGTAGGTTTTGGTAGCCAAATATCAAAACGTAGGTGTGGGCAAAGACTTAATTTTATTTAGTGTCTATCATCAAACAGGCTATAATTAATAATAGACTATATTATACATATTACTCTTTTTTTGTGTTACAATAAAGACTAAAGACTTATGTATACATGTCGTAGCCATATCATGATGTGGTTAGCCATATCACGAAATATGTCCTTTTCATGAAAAGGCCAAGTCAAACTGGCCGTATCGTTTGACGATATGGCAATCTACGTTTTGCCATATCATAATGTAGGGTACCCATGACTTTTTCATGCACCAACCCGATTTAAGTTTGACATATTTACTACATTGGGCTGAAAAATATGTATAATGAAGATGCCTAACGTATTTATACTTGAGTCATTACAAACGTGCGAACTGAGTCATAAACATTTGTATCAGACCTCTCTCTCTCACACATATAGGAGGCATAATATCAGGCATATCTGAACTCTTGCACGCACTTTTAGGACTTGTTTCGCACGTTTGTAATGGCTCAAGTAGTGTTTTGTTTATATTTATATATTTTCTGTCGCCTCCTTGGTAGAAATACACAATAAACAAACATCAGCGCCTCTAACGTTGGATAATGGAAGTATTTTACGATATGGCCGCTAACGTTTGGCCGCATCATGAAATAGTCATGCATTCCGCTATTCAAATCGTCAAACGTCGGTCGCTCATTGATCTGTTTAAGCCATTTCATGATACGGCCAGTTTGACTTGGCCTTTTCATGAAAAGGACACATTTCGTGATATGGCTAACCACATAATGATATGGTCAATTCTATGATATGGCTACGACATATAGGTAGACTAATCTAAACCTTAAAACCATATTTTTAGTTTATTTGGGAAACTGGCAGCTTACATTATAAATGATCATACATTTGATTCAACTAAAAGCTAAAAACTATTTTATATAAAATTATATTATTTATAGTAAAGTTACATTGCATAGCGTGCAGTCGATCACGTCAACCCTTAGCACTTTACTTACTTGCATTACAGGCTACTTTGCGAGTAAAATGTGAAGGGTCAACCTGTCGACTGTACCAGCTATAACTATACTGGTGGTTGGCAAATAAACAGTAATAAGGGGGGACTCACGAAGTGGTGGTAGCAGTGGGTAGAGCAATGGATTGAAATGGGAGACCCAGGTTTTATGCCCCGTGTGGATAGACTTTGTTTTCTAAGTAATATGCATTTGCGAAGTTGTAGTAGCAATATCACAAAGGAAAACATCGTAACGAAACCTGAAACCTGAGTGTCGGAGGTATCCAATATCTCAGCCATAGATTCTGCGGTGGGTACGCGTGATGAATAGGCCCATTTATCTCTGAGAGAAGGCCATATAGATAGTGGGAGGTATAAAGGCTGCTTACAAGGGACTCCGCAATCCTTAGGGCAAACGAACGTATCCTGCGCCGGCGGCTGTTGTCGCTGCAGCTGGAACGCCAATCGGCGCTGAGCGGCGTCAGCGCCTCTCAGCTGCGTCGGCTCGCGCGCGAGATCGGAATCGACACAAGGCGCGCGGCTTGTGAGTACCTACTACGCTGCTTCTGCTTATCGTCTGAGCAACTGCAGTAATACGATGACGACGGTGGACTATCTTTTCATCGAGCACTGCGTGCCACACCACTAATGATTGCAAGTGATATCGCAGTCAGCGTCTCCAGGGCGGCTGGCAAGAACTGGATAAATAGCCGAGGATCGTGCTCAGTGGCGTGAAATGGGAGAGGCCTATGTCCAGCATTGGACAAGCATAGGTCGATGATTATGATGATGAACCCCTCAAACCCCGAGGACCCGCCGGCGGATCCGATGTAAACTACGGCGCGTTCCGTTAGGCCTCGTAGACCGCCCGGCGGGTCGGTCTTGCAATTGCACTTTGAATAGTATTTTGAAGATCAGTCGCTCTTACCTCTGATATCTCATACCTAGATCGCTCTTGAATGTGCTGTCAAGTAGCCCATTCGTTTCTAACATCATCTTGAGTCTTAAGTCTTTATAAATTACTTTTAAGGCCAGTTTTGGAATTGAGGATTTCGCCTAGTAAAACTACTTAACTGTAGTGCTATCTCGTCAAATTTCTCAGGAAAGAGCGTGACAGAACGCTACTTAAGTATTTACTTAGTAAAGATTCTCAGAAGAACTCAGAAACCTGCCCATAGATAGTGTAGTGAAAATGAGTCGACCTATATCTAAGGATGAGAAGCAAGGCGTAACTTTAGTTATACCACTTGCTGACCTTGAAAGAAAACATCAGTAGGAAACCTGTCATTGTGAAATGTCAGTTTTATGAGCATGTTTTATTCTTTGTAAACTACCATTAATTTCAAATATTACTATAACTAACTTAGCTGTGAAAGAAAAAGTGTTAGCCTGAGGGGTTAGTTAACTCTTGAATTTATTTTCAGCATTGCCAAAATTCACTAGTGAACGTGAAATGAAGAAACATTCGGAGAAAATATTCAGGAAATTACCGGAGCAGGTGCGCAAAAAGGAGGAACAGAGAAATGAAAACATTAAGAGGACCAATCTCTTGATGGCCAGTATCTTTAAAAAGGTAAGTTTCGTTCGTAAACTGCTGTGCCTATTATGCGTAGCAAAATCCGATTCCAAACGCCTTGTCAAAATCCATACGAATGGCTGTCGCAAATGTCATCATGATTCAAGCAGGATTGCGCGTAATCAGGTCCCTGTTGTTTTTTCTGATTGACAAGAGAACGAAAAGATTTGCTCTGCTCTAAGAATTTATAGAAAGAAAAAAGTTTTTTTTTTGTATGATATCGTAATCGTCATAAATAAAATTATAACTTGTTTTTTTTTTAAACTGTAACACACAGTACTGGCAGCTTGCTAACAAACGTTCTGTTTGCTTCAAAATTCATACCGAGCCTCGTTCGCTTGTGTTTGGCTATTTCTAGTATTCACACTTGACATTGGCGTAATTGTACTGGACTATCAGTGCAGTGCAACCATGAAATTAATGTATGTTTTTCATTCTGCGATTTGGCTTAGCGTCATAATTTTATTTATTTGCGTTCGGCTTTTGTCCTTTTTATTTATTTAGAGCGGGTACACACTAGGCGTACACATGCAAACGCGCGCGCTTACAGCGCGCTTACTGCGCGTTTGCATGTGTACAGTCGACAGCACATCATCCTATACACCCATGCACTCTACTTCGTTGCGTTACAGGCGACTTTGCTACTAAAATGGGAAGGTTGACGTGCTGTCGACTGTACACTTCAATCAGACCTCATATAGGTCTGTTATCTAAAGCTGGCACGTTCACAGTACTCACACTTATGCAATTTCACTATACAGGATGTTTAAAAATATATGATTTTGATTCAAAATGCGACTCTAGTTTAAGTGTAGACTAGAGTTAGGTTTTAGTAAGATAGGTGCGTTGTAGATAAATAAATACAAATATATGGGTTACTTGTTATAACATATTTTTAGCAAATTCGAGCGAAAAGTATTAAAAACAAAGTGGAATCAATGGTCACAAAATAGTTTTAAATTTCAATAAATTTTCACATGAACAAAAATAATTTCACCTAAAAAAATCTTTACCAAAACAGAAAATAATTATCTCAGAAATCCTCAACAATTTAATTATAATTTAATTATGTAACAAAGGGTAACGGACGCTCAGTGGTCAGTTACTGGATGAATTATCCTACCTTTTTTTCTAATTGCTTGCCAGAGATAAAAACTTTATTACTGTTCTGTAATTTCATCAACTGGAAGGAATCTGTGATCAACTGAGCATCATCATTCGGTTTCTATTGTGGTTACGCGAATGTTCTGTTCTCCTATTCTTCTTCTTTTTCTTCAACGTTTTTTCCATGATTTTAGCACCAGTAGCAGTTGTTCGAAGTCCAATCACAATCAAATGCAAGAACCAAAAGAAAAGAGGAAAGACCACAGAATAAACTGGCAATTCCCATTAGAAAAACAAAAACCCTCTCTTAAAAATGCCATCTACTGACTAATGAGCCGTTTTAAGAAGAAAAAAAACGAAAGGCTGTCAAAGGAATGCAGTTTTGGACCTCAGCCCAATAGCCATGTGTGATGTATACATGTTATTTTTTTGAAATTGAAAATGTTAGTTTTTTTTCAATACAATATAACTCCGAAAGGACAAACATTTGGCAGTTGACGTCATAGAGTGCGACAAGTGAGTCCTGGCACAAGCCTTTGGCGGGAAATTTAAAAATCTTTTAGTTGATAACCCTGCATCTATATGCCATAAACCATCTTGATACTTTTGCTTAAGTTTATTATTTGTTTAATTAGTTTGGAGTCTCCAATGAATTTTGTCCAAACATAAATAAATATAAGCAAAACGAAAACATTAACTACATCAAAACCAACATTTCCACTCCACCAAAAACAGGGATAATAAAGATGCACCACATAAACTTATAAACATTTATTAATGCTGAACCATAATCAAAATCTGATTCATATCTTTTTTCTCCAACATCTTTGAGTTCTTTGACTAAGCCGCTTGAAAGCGGCTTATTTGGAACTACTTTTCTTAGCTGTCAGAAAAATCCCTCATTGAAACGCACATACGGTTGAATACCAAAAAGATCACGCTGTATATATAAACAGTAGTAAAAGTAAAACTATAACTGTCCCCTTCACACTCATAAGCTAGACCGCGCGCAAGAGAGACGGGCAGACTTTTCATGATGCGCATGCAGTACACGTCACGCCGCGCGCTTATTCACAGACACTACACAAGCGCAACGTGTAAATGTGTTGAACGTGCCAGCTTTACTTAACTGACCTATAGTTCTTACAACGCGCGTTACAAAAGCGCGCGCTTCAAAACGCCTACTGTGTACCCGCTCTTAGAGTATAAGAGTACGTTTCTAAAAAACCGTCAAGATAATATTTTATTCTTTACAGAATCTCCAAAAGAAAACTCTCCGCGGCTCGGTGAATTTGTCTAATTACAATACAGTTATAAAGATTTGACACGTAACTTTATATTAGTAACCATTTAAAAATACGAATTGAATAGCGTCATGAAATGTTTGTCACGATTATATTTAATAAATTAGTAATTACCTTTGCCTTCGCTAAAAGAGATACAATGATAAATAATGCATTTTTACGTTTTATAAAAATATATTGTTGACGTACATGAATGTTATTAAAGTTTTACTTTTCTTAAGGTTGTATTACAAACCTCTTCGCTGGTTTATATAGTTCTTCTTCGTCTAATAAAGCGCTATTATGCCCACATTGCACTTCATGGGAGTTCATTTGAAGAGTGGCGTGAACCAGACTTAGCTATTATTTCAACTACAATAGGTATTGTTCTAAATATTGACAACGTCTATGGTACTAAGGTTTAGAAAATGTAGTTCTGCAATGATTAATTAACAATATTTACTGTTCTTTATCACCAGTCACTAGAACTGGGCCCACGTTATTATCTCTAATGATAATAACGTGGGCCCAGTTCTAGTGACTGGTGCCTCTGCCTACCCCCTCGGGGATAACAGGCGTGAGTTTATTTATTTTTTATTTTTTTATTATGATAATTTGACCTTCTTAACATACGTGTCACTCGTCAATGAAAGTACCTTTAATTTTTTTTAATGAAAAATGCCAAGCAATAGACATTTCGGTATTCCGTAAAAAACAAACACTAGTAATTTATCTTTTAATAAATTTAATTTTAATTTAAATTCTTTTTTATCATAACGACAATTGCATGTTTGTCTCTAAATTTTTTAATGTTTTGCTCGTTGTTAAAACTATATTTGGGCGTCCGCGATAAAGGTTTTACCTAGTGCGGGGCCCGCTGTGTATCGCTCATGAAAAAAAAAATTATTGCGGCAATAAATATTTTGTATTTTTTTTTTACTTTTATTTATAGGGATCTTGCATCGAACCATGGTATCAATAGAAACTGACAGCTCGGAGGGTCCCAGTCGATGACGTTTTTCGTGCGTGCCGTACTTCCGTTTTCGTAGACGTTTTTTTTATCGCTCTAAAAATCAACTGAAGCAGCCCAACCCAAAATATTTAGAACATGCTCGATATTACCTATTTATTCTAAAAAAAATAAAAACCGTACCCATTTTTTAAGGATAATGCCTAATCTATAATCTAACCCTAAGTATGCCGATGATGTTTATCTGAATTACATAAAAGCGTGTACCAATAGATACTTCTAACAAACACGTACTTAGTTAACAATAACAAACGTACTTAGTCTACGATGCAGAAAGGATGTACAAGGTAATATTTTCTAAGTAGGCTTTTGCGCTTAAGAATTTGTCAACGACTAAATAAAACAGAAACGGATGATGTACGCTAATAAAGTCTCCAAGATACAGGTCTAGCCTAGCTTGGAGACCGCCGGTAAACTCGAAACATTTTTGTAAACTCTTCACATTGTCCCCTATTTTGTCTCTATTTTTTTGTAATAAAGCAAGTGTAAATTATACTTAAAATAAAAAAAAAATGTGATTTTTAATTTTTTGGTAAGTTCATTTAAGTTCACTAAAGCTATCATCGGCATTCTTTCAGTAACCTGGACCTTGATTCCGTTAATGCATTGTACTCAATGACAATGCATGAACATGGCGATTTAGTTTCATTGCCGCTTCAAATCTACGCGCACCCGAATATCAAACAATCTAGGCGTCTTTGGTATGAAAAAAAAAACACGTCACGTGACCCGACCGTGTATCTGTCATCGTACTATAATGCACTAACAGAATCGAGGCCCAGGTAACTTGTATGAACCGGGTATTTAGTTCCCGGTTACTCCCTTTTCATACTTAATACAATCTGCTTCAGCTTTCTTCTGTCAATTTTAGTCGATATTGTCATCGGTAGCTGATCCAGGAATATCACACCGCCTCGCAGTTGTTTCGAATCACTCAGGTTATCTGAAATAAGTTGTTAATTATTTATCTATAAAAAGTATTGAATGATTAATTTCAAAGATTTACGTAGCGGCTCTGTAAATTTATATAAATTGGATTATAAATAAAACCGGTAAAATATTTGTATTCTGCAGTGCTTATTGTTACACACGATAAAAATTGAGTGTTATGAAAGCCGCGGTTATGCAGTTTATTGTTTAAACATGCTATTTATTTGGACTATTACTTTTAAGTTTATACGTAAAATAAAAATATTAAAAGTTCTCATTCAAGCTGGTGTCAAGATGTGGTTGAAAGGGATTAAAAAAACCGTCCAAGTGCGAGTTGGACTTGCGCACGAAAGGTCTCGTACCATTATCTATAAAAACGGCAAAAAAATCATGCCTGACCCCTCTTTAATATTTATTTTATTCTGTTTCTAGTATTTGTTCCGGCAACAGAAATCTCATCTGAAATTTCAACTGTCTATCACGGTCCATGAGCAGCCTGGTGACAGACGGACGGACAGCGGAGTCTCAATAGGGTCCATTTAACCCTTTGGGTACTAAACCCTAAAAACAAGTGAATCGGTAGTTTCAGAAAGAACATTAGTCCAAATTTTGTGTGATTGACTTATTGTTGTCTATGGTATCCTTGAGGGTAGATCTACAGATCCCTATATAAAGAACATTAGCCCAATGAATATCAATTGAACTACGTGTACGTACTACGTCTCAGTAGACGCAAAACTAACAACTGAGGGGTCAGTTTTTTATGTCTACTGAAAAGTAAGCAGATTGTGACTAATGTTCTTTCTGAAACTACCGATTCAAGTATATTCGATAGCTGTTGTTGAGGTTTTCGAACCACTCAAAATGCATGGTGTAGAGATTAATCATTACCTCTAACGAGGTCTTTGATCTCCTGTGCAGTGACGTCACACCCGCCTCGTCTCACGACGCACGCGACGACTAGGTCGCCGAACGCCGCGTCCGGCTTACCGGCTACTGCCGTGTCTAACACACCCGGGTGCTGTCTGATCACGTTCTCAATTTCCACTGGAGATATCTGGAAAGTAGGTGTAGACTCACGTTGACACTCGGCGCCGACCAGGCCAATATGTAGGTACTACGTCCTAGGGAGCGTTTTAGAAAAACGCCGACCGTTCAGCGCTGACCACCCATACTTTTGTCTATCGGCGCTGACGGTCAGCGTGACTTTAAAACCAGCCTAACAGATTTGAGGTACCTACCTGTTGTCGTCTTTTCTTCAGCGTGTTTCTTGATCTAGCCAGTTAATAACTTGTATTTATTTTGTGCGCAAACGTCGACAGCACGTAGTGATTAGATACTCTTTGGTCGACTGATATTTTCAAGCGGAAAAGAACGAGTGAGTGCATGGTGCATGTATCGGTGAATGAAGAATTTCTCGAATGAGTTGTTCTTGAATCTCATTCGGTCAATGTTTGGTTTCTAGTTGACATACTTATATAGCCACAAGTAAATTTAAAAGTTCGCGCGCGGACAGTAGGTATATTTGTTTTCTTCAGGTCTTGGATGTTTACATGTAAGTATATGACGTTGCTGTTTCTGGTTCCCACGACACAGGGTATCCTAGTGTGGGGCCAGAAGCAATGTCTGTGCCTGTATGTTAATGCAAAATGTTAATGTTTGTTCTGAGAACTGATGGCCGTTGGGGTGTAAAAGTTCTGAACGCGGACCGGACGATGAAGCGTGGGCAGGCTCATCAGATGGTCTCAGGATCTGGTTATGGTGGCTTGGAGTCGCTGGATGTGCGTGGCACAAACCGGGAAACTTGGAAAACTATGAGGGAGGCCTTGTCCTGGGCGTCAAATGGGTGATGAAGATGATGATAACAGCTTTTTTGCCGTCGCTGTGTCTGGGCTAGGGTGAGTTACATAGGAAGGACGGGAGGCGAGCGTGAAATAATGAATCTTTACAGACCGAATTTTCCAAAAGAAAACATAAACATTTACATACAGGCACATACATTGCTTCTGGCCCCACACTAGGATACCCTGTGTTGTGGAAACCAGAAACAACGTCATCACCGACACGTAGACGTCCAAGACCTGGGTGTTTTTTATCCCTCGGTGGGGTTCGAACCCGGGACCTCTTATGGTAGGCAGATGCGCTAACCGCTGCGCCACAAAGGTCTTTCATTTTACATTCCCTTTGACAGAAGGGACCTAATTATTTCAGACCTCGTGATTGACTTTCCTTATTGTCTCATATCGTTTTACAATAGTCCAGTTTTTTGATAGCCCGTTTTTTAGAACCATCCATTTGTTGAGTTTGTATTTCTTATCTAAGTACTGCACCTGATAGTTTTGGTATTTGAGGAGCAGTTTTAATCGTTCAACGAAGTGGTACGTGTCATGCTCGTCCCTGAAGAATATATCGCCGGTTTTAAACCAACCGTCTTCGGACATCGCCTCCGCAGTTGCTTTGGGGTTGTTGTAATAGCCCTGGAAAAAGTGTAAAATAATGGGCGTAAATTGTCAAAGGCGTATCTAACTCACCGGAGGGTTTGTACGACCTTGTATTCCTACACGCCGTAACATACGTATATCGTAATAAAATTACTACCATAATAAGTATTTTAGAAAAAAATATTTAGATTTTTAATATGTGCGAGTACCAATGTTAACAAACAACGAGAAGATGTGTTTCGCGCATCTTATCTCGCTATCGTTTGCGTCAACGAAACTCATTTCAACTGTTGATTCAAGTTGATTCGAGTTGATTCAACTAAATTCGTTTACAGCCCAACCAGACATCTGGCTATCAGCTTTGTTTTAGATTGTTGGTCTATCGATATCTGGAAACTTTTTTTCATATCTAACTATCTAATCAGCCCATAAACGTAAAGTAAGTAGGTAAAGTAAAGTTTATTTCTCACCATACAAAAAAAAAACAAAATAACAGGCTATCAGTACCTACAATTATCAATTCAGCTAATTGCCAATGGCGATTCTTTATAAACAGTCCATTTTGCGGAATTTACCTCTTTCAAACCATCCAGTTTCTTCTAATGTTTCCCAGCCGGTTTCACAATGCCGTCTACCCACTGGACTGGCGGTCTTGGTCACCATCGTCCGTCGACCTCTTCTTGGTCACCAACCAATGGCTGCCTCAGTCCACCACCTTTCTTCACGCCTAACCTGTCCCTTCTTCATAGGATCCAAATTAACATAGTTTTATTATAATGTCGCTACGTACCTTAAAAAGGCCCGGTCCTTTTAACCAAAGTTCCCCTGCTACGTTAGATTCATAGATGGTGTTCCCAGTGTCTGGATTTACTAGCTGCGAAAGAAAACGCTAATGTTAGTCTGAAAAAGGAACTGTAATGTCATGTAATGTAATGTCGGCCTCTGTGGCGCAGTGGTTAACGCATCTGTCTACCGTGCGAGAGGTCCCGGGTTCGAATCCCGGCTGGGGACAAAAAAAACGCAGGTCTTGGATGTTTACATGTTTATGACGTCGCTGTTTCTGGTTCCCACGACACAGGGTATCCTAGTGTGGGGCCAGAAGCAATTTATGTGCCTGTATGTAAATGCTATGTTATGTTATGTTTTAAGTGCTTCTAAGTATTCGAATCCGAAAAATTTTCGTCTGGTTCGAATGGAAGGAGAGCCTTCATCATCAACCCATTATGTCCCCACCAAGGGGCACGGGTCTCTTCCTTGAGGAAGGTAGGAAGGAGAATCCTGATAGATTTTTTTCTAGGTCTTCCCGTGGCGTTCGCCCGCTGCGGGCAGGCGGCCATTGTTTAACTATTGTTATGCTAATTACCGCCATTAAAAGGCTTGGTAGATAATAGGTTAGGTACTGGTGGCACGGTAAAGGTAGTTACATATGCCTGTGCACTCTGTAGGGCACAGGCTTCGTCTTAGATAGAGTATGGGCTTAATAACCAAGCGTGCCCAACGGTGGTCAGGACTTACCCGATATTCCAGAATACCGTTGGGCTGTCCGCAAGCGCCTGCTTTATCTGGGACCGTGTTTACGAAGATCATTCCGGCCCCTTCGGTCATCCCGAGCGTGTTGTAGAACTCAGTGTTGGGCGATTGTTTCTGAAATAATACGAGGCCACATTGTATCGATGCTGGAGATAAAAAGCAGATGTTTTAGATGCACCCTGTCATTACGAAAAATATAAATCTGGAAAGAAAATCGTACAGCACTCTAATTGGGGTGTTTCAGGAATTGCAAAGCTTAGGAATAACATCGATGTGCAGTCAATATGGGGCCAACGAAGTCGCAAATCTCTTTACGAGGCGTAAGCTGTTCTGCGGAAGGATTGGCATTTACAGAGAGTATGAATAACCTAGACGAATATCGCCAACCCATTTTATACACACCTTGAGCTCATCTAGAAGTTTCTGAGACACGACACTACCACCGATGTGCAAGATTTCAAACGAGCTCAGGTCGCACTCGTCAGGTCCCTTGCAACTGATTGCTTGGGCAAGCAATGTAGGGGTTGTTATTGCCCAAGTTGGCTGAAACCGAAAAAAGACCAGTGAATCGCCTTTGTACATGACTTATTTCCTATTTAAGTAATTAATGTATCGTCTGCAATCAAGTAGGCGTACCTACCTAATAATTGAATTTACTTAAAATTCAATTTCAAGAACGGGTTGGTGGTTAGATCACCACCCCGGTGGATCGACGATATTTTGAAACCGGCTGCGAAACTAGGATATATTCCAAAGAGGAGATATTAGACCTACAAGTACACAAATGTAGGTACCTAATGACCGAGAATCTTGGCCTCGGCCGTTCGCGGTTGAGATTAGATCGATATCTTGGTTGTCTCTCCCTTACCCTGTAAGTCTTGATTATTCGATTGAAACCATCCGCGGTCACATTGGCAGAGCTCTGGAGCCGTGTGACTCTGTAGAGCGGCAACCCGATGAAGTTTACTAATGCAGTCAGCCACAGCAGAGGAGACGCAACGAATACCAGCCGAGTATGGGTAGGAAAGTTGTCATACTGCCACCTGCAATTTTGCTACTTTGAAGTGCCTTTACCTACCTAAGTGCGATAGCGAAGGAAAGTTATTTTTTAATATCTACTGTAGGTATAGGTATTACATCCTTAACTTGTTGGGCTTGCTTGTACATTTCGTGAAATCTGTGTTATTATTATCATTTTAATTTCTTAACTTTGCCACTAAAACGTTGTGGAACTTGACGTGTTTGATGTTTAATTTAGAAAGACAATGTTTAATTTTGCTACAACAATTTAATTTATTTTGTTTGTGTCATTCGGGCATACATTGCTTCTGGCCCCACACTAGGATAACCTGTGTCGTGGGAACCAAAAACAGCGACGTCACAATCATGTAAACATCCAAGACCTGGGCTTCTTTTTTTTTGTCCCCAGCCAGGATTCGAACCCGGGACCTCTCGCATGGTAGTCAGATGCGCTAAAGGCTGCTGTACACGGGTAGACTAAACGGTAGAGTAGAGTGGTAGAGTACTAACTATCCTACTAATCCTATATACCAATGCTGTTTACATTGGTAGAGTTAGTAGGATAGTTAGTACTCTACCGCTCCACTCTACCCGTGTACAGCAGTCTTAACCGCTGCGCCACAGAGGTCGTCGAAGGTCGAGGTAAATGACAATAAACAAAATCTTAACATATTATTCTGGATTTTTATTAAATATTCTATGAATCTCCTATTTGATCTGGCCAAATGTGGTTGACAAAATCGTAAATTGTTGACGATTTAATGATCTGGTCAAATTAAGTTGCCCACATCATGAAATACGACCACTTCATGAAATGATCCAGCATTTCATAAAGTGGGCAAATCTACGATATGGCCGCGACATCTACACAACATGTTGATCAATTGGCTTTAGGTATGTGAGGTCCTTCTCAAGGAGACCGATCTTTATCAATTTCCACCGTTACCTAAACACAAAGTCTTACGTTCTATTGGATTCTAATGATGAATCATACTGTCGTAGGTACATTATCTGGAGTATTGTCTGCGGATACTTAGTAAAAATAAAGTCAGGCATAGGTATAGGCTTACCACAGATTAGGCAAATTTACTGAGCAGTTCTTGTGCGTCGCAGCTGATAGTTTCGGCAAACCGGTTGTGCCGCTAGTTGCTACCAAACACGCAATTGTATTTTCAGTATCGAAATCCTCTGCTCTGAAAAATATTATAGATAATTAATATAATGTTCTTTACCACCTGCCTTACAGTAAAATACGGCTCCATGCAGTAACATTTTCTTTACCACCTGCCTTACAGTAAAATACGGTTCCATGCAGTAACATTTTCTTTACCACCTGCCTTACAGTAAAATACGGCTCCATGCAGTAACATTTTCTTTACCACCTGCCTTACAGTAAAATACGGCTCCATGCAGTAACATTTTCTTTACCACCTGCCTTACAGTAAAATACGGCTCCATGCAGTAACATTTTCTTTACCACCTGCCTTACAGTAAAATACGGCTCCATGCAGTAACATTTTCTTTACCACCTGCCTTACAGTAAAATACGGCTCCATGCAGTAACATTTTCTTTACCACCTGCCTTACAGTAAAATACGGTTCCATGCAGTAACATTTTCTTTACCACCTGCCTTACAGTAAAATACGGCTCCATGCAGTAACATTTTCTTTACCACCTGCCTTACAGTAAAATACGGCTCCATGCAGTAACATTTTCTTTACCACCTGCCTTACAGTAAAATACGGCTCCATGCAGTAACATTTTCTTCTTTTTTTTACAGACCATTAATGAGTATAACAATACAGGGTGTTTGGAAGCTGGGTGCAAAGCCGGGGGTGTTAGTACAGACCATCGAATACATTTTGATCCATATTTGTCTTAGACTTACCCAGTGTTTTAGTGTTTTATTAGCCTGATTTGTGTTGAATGATATTGAATCATTTTAAAGCACTGCTCTTGCTAAAAAAATACTTTGGACCTTTTAACTTGCCTAAAAAAATAGACTTTGGTTAGGTTAGCCTTAAGCCCCCTTAACCCCCTTAAGCCTTTGCACCCAGCTTCCAAACACCCAATATAGTGATTTTTGGGATCCATGGCCGTGAACCTTTCTGAACGTAAACCGTGGACGTGAACGACACAGGGTATCCTGGTGTGGGGCCAGAAGCAATGTTTGTGTCTGAATGTTTATTTTTATGTTATAGGTAAATACAATAAAAAACTGCTGTTTTTGGCTTAAATGCTATTATTCACAGATCCGTGATCCTAGGTCTCGGCTGTGCGTCCTGAAATCACTATTAACATGATTGAAATTTTGGATTGACTGTAAAAAGATTCTTAATATGTAATAAGTATATATAATAAGATTCTTGTAAAAAATATCTGTACTAGGTATTATGAAAAAAAAAATTATATAGTTACCTAACTTAAATTAAAAAAATATAAGATACCTAGTTATATGTATTATTAAAGTTTAATGTAATGTAGTATGTGTAGTGTCAGTGTAGTAATGTAACGTCGGCGAAAGGCTTTACCTTACCCACATACCTATTATAATAAGCTAAATTCAATGTACTCGTAATAATAGGTAACTATGGGCCGATTTCTGAATTGAGAATTGGGTATTTGACAGGATGTCAAATGAGTTACAGCGCCACCAAGTTATCTGTTCAGGTGGGCAAAATTGTAACTAACATATAAATTGTAAATCCTGTTCCCCATTTCTTGTTTTATTTATTCACTCACTAAGATTTATAGATATATTTTCATCAAAATTGAAAGACAGGTTAAAATATTGTCATTTGTCTAAGTAAATTCCTCAAATGTTACTACTAAATTCTCCACTAGCGCCGCTATCAACTGAACAGATAAGATGGTGGCACTGTAAGTACTTTTAAAACGAAATTTAGTATGAAAATACTTGCTTGTGACGTCACATTTCAGAGCACTCTTTTTATATTTCATCTAGTTAAAAATTGTAATAACTAGTAAATGATTAAAAGAAATACATTTTCCTAATCATTTTGTAATATTTGTTTTAATCGAGCATCTTAAATAATTTATTGTTGATAGTGTCAAATACCGTATTCATCAAAGAACACGTTTACAGTTTTGCCATTGCTGTCCGTAAGTCTGAAAAAACGCTATCAAGTAAAAATTACTTAACTCTAGTGCTGTCTCGTCAAATTTCTTTAGAAAAGAGCGTGACAGCACGTTACTTAAGTTCACTTAGTGTAGGTACTTAAATTCTCAATTCGGAAATCGGCCCAATGCGTTTTTTCCTCTAGAATCCGGGCCCAAGCCCTAAATGCAAAAAAAAACTACCATTGGTTTGATCTAGGTATTATATCTTACTTGAAATCATCTATATTTGTGCCACTGCTATTTTTGTCCATAAACTCCTGGAGACTGCTGGCTGTATCATGTTGGTCGAATGTTATGATGCGCGCATCTAAATTGATCTTGCTTAAAGCCTCCTGAATTTCGAGGAACTTTTCGCTTTGACAGAATATGGCTTTTGGTCGGCTTACATTGAGCGTATCTTGCAACTCGTCTGCAATAGAAGATACATTGCGATATAATGTGGGACAAAATCTTCCTCAGGGAAGAGACCCGTGCCCTTTGGTGGGGACATAATAGGTTGATGATGTTTATGAGACAAATTAAATGATCAGTCAAATAAACTAACTAATTCGGTTTAGTAAAAATATAACCGGCATTTGTCCTGGACATACGGGCCTCTCCTAACACAGGTTTTGTAACTTAACAGGAGATATCTCTCTCTCTCCCCCCTTTAAAATGCATCCTGTTCATGAAATAAAGAAATGTTATAAAAAATAAAGAAATCGGGGCAAAAGTTTCTGCTTTCCATCTCTCCATTTTTCCAGACATCTCGCACCATTCCGGCAAAATACATTAAGGTCGTCCCGTCATCTGCAGTGACGTCGGTCTACTTGAGGTCGCAATTTTGACTCACACATCTGAGCTCATATGACTCGTCAGATATGGCCGCCCAGTTCTACTTTTGCCTGGCGGTCAAAATTCCAAAAAATGTAGGTACTTACTGACTTTTAAGGACTTGTCAATGGCCGACACGGCCACGCCGAGGTACAAGGCGGCGTAGAAGGGCACACTCAAATGGATGTGATTGGGTGCCATCAGGACTATGACGTCACCGCGGCTGATGCCCACGGCCTTCAGGGCTATAGCACACCGGATAGATCGCTCCAAAGCTGACCCAAATGTCTCGGACTCCTTAGTGGCTCCATCGATCTGAGGTCAATTTGTATGAAATGTAAACGTAATAACTAAGTTTAAATAACAAAATACCAAAAATAGCAGTAATAACTAAATACCAGTCAAGAGCTTGTCGGACCACGCGAAGTATGGGGTTCCGCAAAACGAGGGGGTTTTATTGGCTTTACCGAAGTAATAACTTCACTAAAGTAATTTTCAATGGATGTTGTACGATCCTTAGGTACTGGTTGGTCGCCTATTACTCTTTAACCTGTAAAGCCTACTTAGCCATGATAGAGTTTCTTTTTTTTTCACGTTTCTACAATCAGAAATTTATTTCAACGTGAAGATTTAATATTCAGTTTTTTTTTAATGCGGGGACGATTGTAGTGGAGAACAAGGCAGTGTAAAAAAACCCAAATTTTGTAGACCTAGATTTTTTTAATTTTCTTAGTTAAAAAGTAAGCCCTAAAGAACTTCAATAATTGTGAATTTCACTCATACCTGAGAAAAAAATGGGTCTCAGTAGTGAGGAGGTTAAAAGGCAATGAGCCAATTTCTGAATTGAGAATTTTCTACGAGAAGTACCTACTTAACTACTTCACTGTAGTACTGCCTCGTCAATTTTCTCAGAAAAAGGTTACTAATTAAGTATTTACTTAGTGTAAATTCTCAATTCATAAATCCACCCAATGACAACTCTTACCTCTGCTTAGTATGACTGTCCAATAAAAGGTAGGTCTACAGTGATAATAAAAGGTTTATGATTATCACAGACGTACATACCTGTAGAATAAAATCCGGGGCGTCTCTGAAGCCTTGCAGAATTAGTTTCCCCAGGTGAAACTCGTCGCCAGGCTGACCACTCTTCGCCACCACTCGTGAAGAAAACTCGTTGAGGTACATCTTACACGCCTCTTTAATACGTCTAGAGTTGGTCGCCATGGTCCCCACTAACTTTTATCTAAAAAGCCTCCTAGTTGGTAGTTCTATTTCTTGATTTGAGTTCTCATTCTATTAGATTTTTACTATCGACTATAAATTTTGGGGTTTTCGTGATGTTAGTTATCTTGCCAACGTACGGTATACCTACTCCTTACCGTTCTTTGCCAATTAAACACAAGTGAAGATTATGTAATTTAATCAGTATAACTTTTTATTACTGTTAAAATACGACTGTAATGAAATAGTAATGAAATCATAGTACTCGTTATCAACCAGTAGGTAATTTATCTCTAAACGACCGACGTTGGACCACATCACTTGCTACTTCATTATGACACTTATTTTGTGCGGTGTTTGTGCTAGTCTTAAACAAACATGCGACAACGTGAACTAGAGGGATCCGTTGGAACCACAGATCGTACAGTTTTTTAGCGTGGCAGGCAAGGAAACACTATGTACTAGTGATCACCCACCATATAACATCTAAGTAGTTAGCCTAGACTAGCGTTTCTTACCCTGTGGTCCGTGAGGGTCAGCAAGTATGTATGTGGTCCGCAGCCTTATCTATGGGTCACGGAGACTTTTGACGGCATTAATGAGCCGTTTTCAGAAGATTTAAAAAAAAATGTAACGGCTGTCAAAGGAATGCAATTTTGGACCTCAGCCCAATAGCCATGTGTGATCTGATTCGGTCTCGTAGAGAAATTCCGAGCATAGCCCTTTCTATAGCTCGTTGCGTGACCTTAAGCTACACCCTATTTACTGAAGCGAACGAGTAAGTGTCAACATGTCAAAAATTTGGTTTTTCAATAAGTATGCCACATTTCGTCGCCTTACTTTCTCAACCTCGTATCTATAAAATCGCAAATGAGACACAAAAAACTGTTTTTTTTTAAACAAAATTTATTTATAATCGTTATACTACACTTGATAAACACTTGTTGAATACTACTTTTGGAGCTGGTTTTACCATAATATCATTTTTATTGTAATTAATTAGTTTATTTTTATAGATACGAGGTTGCTGAATTTAGCTTTTCAATACTTTCCATTTACCATGTGGCTAACTTACGAGGTAATTGAATTAAAACTATGATATTATTACAGTATTTTTTTTATAAAAAAACAAACAAATCGTGGAGCAAAGTGTCATAGAAACTATGGTAGTCTTTAGGAATAAGATTTTTTGTGCTTTGGAGGTCGTTGAATTGACGTGTCGTTATGGGTAAAGACTGACTGTAGGTATAGTTTTTCTGCTTTAGATGTAGAAGATCGGGTTAAACGTTGAGGCAACAGTTTCCAATAGTGATGAAAGGACTCGAGTCTTATAAGCCTTTTAAAAGATACTCTTCCCAATTTTTACGCCTCGAGACTAAATCGAGTCTTTCAGCCTTTTAGCCCTGAGCCTTTAGAGCCTTTTAGTGTTTTAAGGAGCCTTTTATGCAAATAGAATTTGAGTCTTTAGCACGTTTTTATTAAAGACTTAGCCTAAAGAAAAAGACTTGAGGTTTTTAGAATCGAGTCGCCTCAGGAGCTCCGAGCCGAGAGGCGTACATGACGACTTTACATCGATTTATTTAATAAGTTTTCCGCGTTGTCTTTGTTATTACGATAAATTATTAATTTAGTGTTTTATGCTTCTTTTATTATTATTATTCATGTGGAATTCTGAAAACGCGGAAAAATTACTATGTAAATCGATGTAAGCTCGTCAATCTATCGCCTCGGCCGCAATTTGACAGCCATGTACGCCTCTCGGCTCGGAGCTCCTGAGGCGACTCGAATCTAATAAGCTCAAGTCTTTTCTTCAGGATAGGTCTTTAATAAAAACGAGCTAAAAGACTTAAAGGCGAATTGCATAAAAAGCTCCTTAAAAGGCTAAAAGGCTTAAAAGGCTCAGTGCTAAATGGCTGAAAGACTCGATTTAGTCTCAAGGTGTGAAACTTGAGGACAGATTCTTTTAAAAGGCTTAAAAGACTCGACTCCTTTCATCACTACTGTAGATTAAAAATTAAATTTAATGTCTTTTTATCGTCTAAGCCTTCAAGAAAATGCATGAGACATGACGTAAAAATATTTGCGTCTAATCGTCCTTCAGCTTCATGCCATACGTAGAATGCGGCACACAATTTTTTTAATTATTTTCAATCGAGAACAACAAACGAATCTAAAAGTTTTAAGATCAAACTGCAACATCTTTCTTTGCAATGTTATAGACGAACTTCACACCATAAGTGCAGCAACCTCGCTTCTCGATTGACAAAGTAATGAAAAATAGACCCAAAGGCATCTTATAAGATCACAAGACCTCATAAGTTAAGATACGAGTTTGGTACAGTTATGAAAATGGTATGAATGACTTGTGTGATAATTGCAACGATGTTTGCGACTAACTTCGTGCTTGTATTGAAATATAAGTTTGTTACAGTTATGAGGCATCAGTCATAGCAGAGATACGAGCAAAAAAAAAATATCGAAAAATTGAGTTACGAGGTTGAGAAAGTACGACGACGATTTATAACATTGCATTATATTTAGCAAAGTAATACAATACGATATGGCTAATAAATGCCAATAAGCAAAAAACACAATAACACTTATTACCTGATTTATCCCTCACTCGCAGTTTATTTAACTAAATATTTTATTTTATCAGGAAAATACCATTTGCTTAAGAGATCTATGCCCCAAAAAATACCTAAAATTTCAGTGGTCCTCAAATAAAAGCGATTCTACTGCTGCCAAATATATTCGCAACTAGCAAAGACGTGGGACTTTTGTTTAAATGCCGATTATGATCGATAATTTTATGCTAATGCGCTACGCGAAGTGTAGGAAGAAGTATGGAGAGCTGACTATGAACCTCTTTTTTAATTAAGTCAAAAAAAAGTAAGATAGCTACCCAGACGCCATGTTTACTCACGATTGACGTTGTTGATGCGAGTGCAACTTATACCTACTATTTTATTTTCTTTAGTGTTTGTATTGTCTTGTTTGGTTGTCTGTCTGTTTTCCTTAAACAGTACCTACTTAAACCTATGTGGGTATACGATGCAAGCAAAGCTGCGTGCATAAGCTATTTTGAGTGACATGTAAGTTTGAGAGATGCTGTGTCTTTGTTTACCTTTAGTCGTTCGCTTCAGTAAATAGATTGTAGCTTATGATAGTTCTTATGTAGCACACGATTGTATTATATAATCCCGTTGTCAATAGTAGAAGTAGGTACCTACATAAAGGGAAAATCCGAAAACAGTTCATTCGTATTCACATTAAGGAACCCTAAAACGTACCTAGTAAACAGTTTCATAACACACTGATAAACTACCTATTTATCTTCAGCTTGACTATGTCGTAATTTGTATCGTATACAAAGGCCGCCAATTGGGTATTTGACAGTGTCAAATGAGTTACTTTTTGCTTTTATCGGGCGTCATTAGGGTTCCGTAGGTTGAGAGAAATTTCTCAGTGTTAGTCACACGTGGTCTAGGTTTAATTTTATTAATTTTTAATCATAAAATTTCTCCCGGGATTTTGCACACATCACTTTTTTTACTTTCGAGAGTTAATTCTATGCTTTCTTCACTGTCACTTGAAGAACTCATTTTTCAAAACAAAACATTGAATTTCGAACAATCCTTGAAAACGCGGGCTCTAGTTCGCGCGTTACTATTTTTTAATTTGATTTTTTTTATTCGGCCGGCGGCGCGACTATGGGCCGTCGTACCAGCCAGTCTTATTCAATCAAACAATAATAATGTGTTCGATTTCTTTGGCGCTGAACACTAAGGCGTCCATTACACGATAGGTTTTGCTGTCAGTTTTACCACAGTCATGCATGGCTGTGACTGACAAATAACCTACCGTGTAATGCGGTGACTGATGGTTGCATGAAATTGATTGATAATTATTTGGATATTTTGATTTTTGCATCATGCAACTATCAGTCATGACTTTTGAGTGAACGTGTAATGGCATTTCGTCAAAAACCTACCCGCTATTTCTCGCGATTGGATGTGTTTTGGTTTCGCTCCGCAATTCACTTGATTAATCGTGGTTAATTCACTCGAAACACCTAAAGTCTTACATAGTTGGGTTGTAATTTAAAGATACTACAGAAACGTGTTAAAATCAGTGCGAATCTTTTGGTACTGGTGAAGTTATATCGGGCAACGAAAAAGTGTTACCTCGAAGTTCTCAGTCGCCGCGCCATTCATTAGTGAACCAGACAATCTTGAGACGGTTTCTGTTGCATTGAGCTGCTAATGGAGGATCAACGCCAACTGGTGTAGTTTATCAACAAAACGGCGCGACGCGTGAGTAACCGACCTGGTGATACACCGCATTTACTACCGTTGGTGCTAACAAGGGTCACCAAGTAACCACATTCACAATTCTTGATAGACACGCCGCCGCCGTCTGGTGACTCGTTAATATCACTGTGGCCTGTATTTGCGGAAGCTCACCACGTTGCTAATAAGTAAGTGTTGACATTGATCCGTCACTTTGCTTTCGCCGTTCCACCATGAAACCAGCAAGAACCCCGAAAAAGGGGAAGCCTTAGAGGCTACGGATAACATCTTAAAACCCTCAAAGACGAAAGTAACATCCCCCGAACTGCAGTGTAGCCAGAATCTGGAGACTGAGCTAGAAAATGTTACTAAAAGAAATACTAAGCAGTTTGCCTCTTCTTCACCCGAAGTACAGTCTGCATCGGCGTCCGCACTACCTATAACACAACAAATAGTCCGCACCATATTCAAGGAAGAACTCCGTGGCGTTTTATCAGAGCTAAGTACAATGAAGGCAGAATTTGCTACAATTCAGAGCTCAATTGCATTCATGAACTTGCAATACGAAGATTTTCAAAAAAAAAAACGAGCTTAATACTAAGGAAATAAGCAGTCTAAAACAAGAAAATCAGTCACTGACATCTACAGTTAACGAATTAACTGCAAGGGTGAAAGACTTGGAGCAGAGGTCCCGGGAAAATAATGTCGAAATCCAATGTTACCCAGAAGCCAAGAACGAGAACTTGATTCAGATTATTACCAAGGTGGCCCAAGTGGTTGGCTGTAAAATAAGTGAAAATAATATTCTTAACTGCACCCGCACGCAAAAGAATAATTCTACAAACACCAGACCAAGAGCCATAGTTGCTCATTTGGCTTCGCCTGGAATGAAAGACGAACTCCTGGCAGCAGTCACACAATTTAATAAAGATAACCCAAGCGACAAACTGAATTCATCCCATGTTGGTATAAGCGGTGACAAGCAACCGATATACAGGGTGTCCCAAAACTCGACGTCAACTCGGAGCCGGGTGAAAAGGCAAGTCAAGCTGGTTGTCAGAAAAATATAAAAAAAAATCTAAGTTGTATGATTTCAAAATTATAGGCATTTTTTTAAAAATCACAAAATTACACACCCTGTGACAGTCTTTTTACTCCTGTTGCCACAAATCTTTACTTTTTCCAATTATTTTTTTCGCTGTGTAACCCTGAATAATGCTTCTCTAAACTGTAATCAAAATTTTGAAACCAGCTGCTCTAGCTTGCATAAAAAATAGGACTTATTTCCTAGAAAAACTTTAAAAATAAAAAATTGCCTAGTTTTAACTGACTGTATTGAAAAAAAAATGTACTACGCGAGTTTGGCAAGTTATGTCAAAAGTTGGCGCATTTAGTAAAGATTCCAAAATGGTATAATACTTGGTAAATTGTAGCTGATAACATGGATAAAAATTTTTTTTTCCTGTAAAACCCAGTTTTGAACAAATTTTTCTTACTTGGTGAAAATGGCAAAACTTATTGCTTTTTACATTGGAGCCGATTCCAATGCACACACTGATTAAATTTAACTTAATTGTACCTGTGCTTGTCTATCATAAACCGATTGAAAAAACAGATTGTCCACTAAATTTAGTTTAGTTCTCTTTGTGTGTGGTATGATTTAGGCATCATTTTTTTGTAAAAGTTTAAATTTTAATTGACACAAATTTTTTAATACTAAGGTTTATTTATTAAATTTACAATAATTTTTAAAATTTTTCATGAATGTACCAATACAACTATTTTTACTACAACAAATGTTCAAAATGTCTTCCTTCGGCGGCAATACATGCCCGACATCTCTTTAAAAATCATCGAGCTATCTTTCGAGCGAATCGTCCATTATTTACGAATTCAGCTGCTTCTGCTATTCTTTGCCGTAGTTCAAATTCACTTTCAATTGAATACACTTTTTCTTTGACTGCTCCCCAGTAAAAAAAGTCTAATGGATTCAAGTCCGGTGAACGGGCCGGCCACGAGATTGGGCCAGACCGTCCGATCCATCTCCCGGGAAACTCTTCATCGAGATATTGTCGAACGGAGCGAGCATAGTGTGCTGGGCACCCATCTTGCTGGAACCACATTTCTCTGTAAATGTTTAACGGCACGTCTTCTAGTAAACTTGGTAGATGGTTCTGTAGAAAGTCCAAGTAGACCTCGCCATTCAACGCATCAGGCAACTCAAAAGGACCAATTATTTGACCATTTAAAATTCCGGTCCACATGTTTACTTTGAATCGGTACTGGGACCGATCCTGCCTCGTTAGATGAGGGTTTTCTACATGCCATTCATGCAAGTTATGCATGTTCATGTAGCCGTCCTTTTTGAATGTCGATTCATCAGACCATAAAATTTTCGTTAAGAAAAGCGGGTCATCCCTGTACCTCTCCAATAATGTCCGGGAAAAATTTACTCGATTTTGGTAGTCCCCGGGTAGTAACGTCTGTACTCGCTGTACGTGGTATGGGTGTAATTCATGTCTTTTTAAAATACGATGGGCTGTACTTTTGGGCACTCCGGTGGTTATTTCAATAGCCCTAACTGAAGTGCTTGGGTCTTCTTCGACAGCTTCTAGCACCTCGTCTTCCATCGGGTTGGCGGGTCTTCCTCCACCATGCTCTTGATTTGGGAGGTAGCCCTCTGAGAAGAGTAAACGATGCACATTCGTAAACACTCGATGATCAGGGTAACGAGCAGCGTTTGGGTACCTTTCACGGTAAAGTTTGGCGGCAGCACTGGCATTACACCTGCATTCACCATAAATAAGGTGCATATTAGCGTATTCGCGAGTGGTATACGCAGACATCTTGGCACTAGTCACACGATAGTCCAGGAGAAAGCAAAGGTCGTCGTTGAGGGAAAATAAACAGTTCGGATTCAAATCACAAGCAATCACAAGTCCATAAACGAAGCCAAAAGTAGTTAGTACGAAATCAACACAAACGAATACGAAAACAAGTGCAGTAAACGAAGGAGCGTAACGTACTGATTTGTGATTGTGATGTGTGAGTACAAAAGCAAATACCTGGCGTCACTCTCTGTCTCGCTCGCACTTAGTAAGATGACTCTCTCCGTTTCAGTCACTTTAGCGTCCATACCTATCTCGCTCGCACTTGATAAGGTGACTCTTTCCGTCTTAGTCACTTAAGCGTCAATACCTATCTCGCTTATACTTCTTAGAATGCCTGATTAATCTCAAGCTACAATTTACGACTCTTTGGAAAATCTTGCGCCCATTAGAATATTTTTTAACCAAGTAAAAAAAATTTGTTAAAAACTGGGTTTTACAGGAAAACATTTTTTTTATCCATGTTATCAGCTACAATTTACCAAGTATTATACCATTTTGGAATCTTTACTAAATGCGCCAACTTTTGACATAACTTGCCAAACTCGCGTAGTACATTTTTTTTTCAATACAGTCAGTTAAATAAAACTAGGCAATTTTTTATTTTGAAAGTTTTTCTAGGAAATAAGTCCTATTTTTTATGCAAGCTAGAGCAGCTGGTTTCAAAATTTTGATTACAGTTTAGAGAAGCATTATTCAGGGTTACACTACACAGCAAAAAAAATAATTGGAAAAAGTAAAGATTTGTGGCAACAGGAGTAAAAAGACTGTCACAGGGTGTGTAATTTTGTGATTTTTACAAAAATGCCTATAATTTTGAAATCATACAACTTAGATTTTTTTTTATATTTTTCTGACAACCAGCTTGACTTGCCTTTTCACCCGGCTTCAGGTTGACGTCGAGTTTTGGGACACCCATATGTATGCGAGCACCTCTCCCCCGCTAACAAACAACTTCATGCCGCTGCAAGGGCTAAAGCAAAGGAATTGGGTTACAAATACGTGTGGGTCCGGAATGGGCGTATTAATATGCGGAAAAGCGAAGGCACGGCATATATACAAATTCGAGATAGGTATGTCCTCACTGAATAACTTGATTTCCCAAGGCCAAGCACCTTAATCCGACTAACAAATAATTTTAATACTGTGCATTAAATTGATATTTTTTGTTCCTCTTTTTAACTATATTCTACCAAAATGTCCGCGGACTAAGAACAAAAACGACAATTTTTTTTACTAACTGTAGTATTAGCTCGTACGATATAATTGTACTTACAGAAACTTGGTTAATTGTTAATATCTTGGATGCTGAACTGTTTGATTGCAATAGTTACACTGTTTATAGACGAGACAGAGAACTATATAATACAAAAAAGAAAGACGGAGGAGGGGTGCTTGTTGCAGTGTCAAAAAAGTATAAGTCTAAAAGAATGCTCCATTGGGAAAGTAGCTGTGAAGATCTATGGGTTATTATAGATGTTCCAACTCCGCATGTAACGTTTCAGATAGCATTTTGCGCTGTATATTTTCCGCCCCCTGTAAATACTACTCTACTAGACACTTTTTTAAGTAACTGTAATAGAGTTTTAGATTTATCAAATGCATCCAACTGCATATTGGGTGATTTCAATTTAGGCTGTATAAATTGGAACCAAACTGTCAAATCGTCATCTGTCCGTAGTTCATTAATGCTGGAACATTTAATCTTAGACTTTATGGGACTTAATGGTCTTACACAATGTAACCATATTGTTAACCAAAATGGACTAGACTAAACATACTTCACTAGACATACTAAAAAAACGGTCAAGCAAATTAGCATCTTATCTATATAATACCATTAAGCTCTCGAAAAAAATATAACTATTAACCCTAAATTGTTTTGGACCCTAATAAAAAACAAACGATCCGGCCGCAGTCTTTTCCCCGCCACTATGAACGATGGTACGAAGTCCACCACAAATGGAGAGGAGCTATGCGAAATGTTCGCCGAATACTTCATATCTGTTTATAATGACCAGTATCACGACTCGTCTAGCGTCGACACAAGTGATTTATCCAATGATATATTAAGTCGCCTGAGAATTGACCGCGATTCAATATTAAAAAAGTTAAATTCTTTAGATCCCCACAAAGGTCCAGGTTCGGATGAATTACCTTCTTTGTTTATAAAATCCTGTGCAAAGTGTCTTGTAGTACCACTGTATATTATTTTCAACGAATCATTATTGAGCGGCATATTTCCATATCGATGGAAAACTGCTAAAGTGGTGCCTATATTCCAGGATGGAGAATCGGACTCAGTTAAAAATTACCGACCAATCTCACTCTTATGCATCTTCGGCAAAATAATGGAGGCTTTGATCTGTCCATATATCCAAAATCATTGTAAACAAATAATAACAGTTCATCAACATGGCTTCTTAAAAGCCAGATCAACTTGTACCAATTTAGTTTCTTTTGCCGAAATTCTGGCTGAATCGATTGATAGTAAACAGCAGGTGGATGTCATTTACACTGATTTCTGTAAAGCCTTTGATAAAGTATCGCATGAAAAATTAGTGCAAAAACTCCGAATTGGCTTTAGCGGGTCAATGCTGTCATGGCTGAAGTCTTATCTCACAAATCGCTCATTTTTTGTAGTAGCTAACGGTTTTAGATCAAAAAACAAACACATTAAATCTGGGGTCCCTCAAGGATCACACCTGGGTCCGATCCTCTTCAATCTCTTTGTAAATGACGTAACACTATGTTTTCAAAATTCAACTCCTTTTCTATACGCCGATGACCTAAAAATTGCCCGAGAAGTCCACTGCACAGAAGATTCAGTACATTTACAGAATGACCTTAATAGACTCACTGTCTGGTGTCACTAACGGAATGCAACTCTATGCAAAGAAATGTTACCAAATGAAATTCACACGCAAACACCAAATAATACCCATGAATTACAAAATAGATAACTCAGAATTAAAAGACCTAGAAACTGTAAGAGATTTAGGAGTAATTTTTGATAGGAAATTAACGTTTGTTCCTCAAATAGACAACGTTGTAAAAAAAGCTAATAGAATGTTAGGTTTCGTGATTAGAAATGTAAAAATGTTTAAAAAACCAAAAACAAAAATTATGCTCTATAACTGTCAGGTACGCAGTGTTCTAGAATATGGAAGTGTGGTATGGCGACCACATTATGCGAATCACATGATGCGAATAGAAAGAATTCAGAAAAGATTTCTTTGGCATCTGTCATACTCATTAGGAATTGCAAAGAAAATAAAATCTTACAATAATAGACACTCACTTCAAAATAATGACTCTGCAAAATCGATACAATATGTTAGATGTCACATTCGCACATAGAATACTAAATAATAAAATTGACTGCCCCCCACTTCTAACAAAATTTAGAGTTCCTAAAAACTATCCCCGCAAACGTCTCACACTTTTCACTCCTCCTTTACGTAAGACAGTACTTGGCGCTAATTCAACTATTCCTAGAATATGTAAGCTTTTAAACCACTACAGTGATATCATTGATATTTTTTCGGACAATATAAATAAAATAAAAAAGTTATTACGGACTAATTGAACACCAAAACATAGTTAGACGATGTTATATTTTTAGTTTGTACCTGTATAGTTTTGCATGCAGTGATTACTTATAATTGGCTTGTATACTTATCTTTAAGTTAGTGGTAAGCACTTTGTAAATGTTGTAGTACATATACAAGTTGTTAGTAATCCTAAATAAATAAAAAAAATCACGCGTCAGTCAGCGCGCAGACATCGATGGAGTCGGACACGGAACACTTCGAAAAGGCGGCGCCGCCGCCCAACTCTTGTTTATTTACTTAAAAATTACTATCACTACTCAGTAAGATTATAATAATTTATTCTTTTTGTTGCACTAACCCTTGCTAAGGACAATTTAAAAACCTATTTAGAGGCATGGGTGCAATTTTTAGCAATGACATGACATGACATAACATAACATAACATGTAGGTACATACAGGCACATACATAATACAATAATTATATTTTACCCTCATTTTTGAAATACATAATAACAAAAATAGTCTCTTATTATTTTTGCATCTGTTGGTGGCTTTCGGTTATTAGTGGGTTCTAAAGCCAATAATTGACTACTGTTTTATGTATTAGTTTTCCAATTTGATGGCAGATGTCAGATCCAACATCGCAGTCGAAATTCCAACACAGACTTTTCTTTTATGAATATCCATTATCTTGCGTAAATACGTGGTATCCTTTGGAACCCTTGGGTACGACTGACGATCAGTCAGAGTGACCGTCTAAGGTCTATATTAATTCCGTCAGTCACCAACAATCAAACGTAATTCATGATTGATGGAATTGACTGACGCTTGCATGACCGTCTAATAGATGGACGCCTAAGATGTTCCAATTTAAAAAGTGCGTGGCAAAGATAATAGGCTGGTTTCCCAAAAAAATGTAATTAGTCCGTCTTTTAGATTATTCAAAAATAAGGGACACGTATTTTTTTAGGGATACCGCCGTTTAGCCAAAGTATTTTTCGCCAAATTTTACTTCCCAATAAACTTATGGCATCAGTTTCATTTCCCAAATGAAACTTTAGCAAGTTTTCATTTCGCATTTTATTCATTTGGTCAAATTATCATTTCGCATAATTTTACTGCGTCAAGTTTTATTAAGACAAACGTTTATTATGCTAACGTTTTATTTTGGCTTTTATTCATTTGGTCAAATTATTATTTGGCATAAATATAGTTGACGATTAGGTACTAATTATTATTGAACGGGGGGTCGGCGATGTAAAGAATACGTGGCAACAGAAATATAGGTGCGACGACGCGCGTAGCGAAGCGGAGCGCGTCGGAGCGTTAGGTTCTCTATGTAAGATAGAAAACAGACTCGACTTTGTTGTGTCATTTACACACATTGCCGGCAGCGTATTCGGTATTGTATGGAAAGGTACTTTTTGCCAAACGATACTTTCAACTGAATAATGCTTGGTAAAATGAATTTTGACCAAGTATTTATCTGGTAGACAATAACTTGCCATAATAACTTTTGCTAACTGTTTATTTGCTTTAAGTTGTTTTGAGAAATGTTTTTTTGCCAAGTGATAATTTGCGGAAAATAGTTTGGGAAGTAATACTTTGGGAAACGATTTTTGGCAATACATTAGTAAACCATTTTTTTATTTGTACATTAGACCAAAAATGACAAAGATATAGCCCATTAAAGTTACGTGTGACGTCACGCCGTGCTGCATTTTGTAGCACTGAGTGACGTCACACGTAACTTCAATGGGCTATATCTTTGTTATTTTTTGTTTAATCGAAAAAAGAAAAAATACGTATCCAATATTTTTTCATAATCTAAATATGGACTAAATAGAATTAAATTATATGGACCCTGGAAACTACCCTATTGGGGCGCACTTATTGAGGAAACATTCATAGGGGCCATCCCACAGAACAAAAAAAAAAGAGTAGGTAGAAGTAGTGACATTACCTATCAGTAGGAAAACCAGTTTGACCAAACTCACACACACAAATCAAACGCACACTGTGAATGCCAGGTTGCCATTGGCAAATAAAAGCAATTCTGAAAAGGTTCACAAAAGTTCCAAGTAAAATATGAACCTTTTCAATCATATAAACAATGATCAAAATCAAATGATAATGATGAAATTAAGTTTGACATACGATCTTTGTTTTGTAGTACCGCTACTCTACATTAGATGGAACTACCGCCGCGTGTGATCGTCGAGAAGCTGTAAGTTCTATGCCATAAAGTCGAATATTGAAAAATAACTATCTGCTATGTTGCTACTCAGGCTAAGGATGGGACATATTGCCATATCGACAAATTATAGAACTGTTTCATAAAGCGACAGTTGAAAATGAATTTGTTATGACAATGTTTCTTAATCATTTTTTTTTTTAGTACCTACATTGACAAAGTAACATAATGTATTCCCTTCTGCCAAACTGTACCACAGTTCGATGTAAATTACGCAGCCGGCTACCATATTAACTGTCCTTCTGGATGATTGGCTACGCAATGTACCTATAATGGAATTCTCATAATCTAACCATAGTCGCTTTATGAAACGAAGCCCAGCAAACTTATCGTGTACAATTTATAGAGAATAAGAAAGCCTATTGTATATATTTTTTTTAACTGTAACTTTTATTTGTCTCTTGCTTCTTGTGTGCAATAAGGAATATTCTTTTTTTTACGTAGCCTCGATTGCCACAGAACAGAAAAAAAGAGTAGAAGGAGTGACATGACCTATTAGCAGGAAAACCAGTGTGACCAAACTCACACATAAGCCAAAACCCACACTATGAATGCCAAGCTGCCATTGGTAAATAAAGGCAATGCCGAAAAGGTCTACATCATAAAAGTTCCACGTAACATATGAACCTTTTGGTGATATAAACAACGATCAAAATCAAATGATAATGATGAAATTAAGTTTGACATTAGATCTTTGTTTCGTAGTACCGCTACTCTACACTAGCTGGAACTCCCGCCGCGTCTGACCGTCGAGAAGTTTTATGTGATAGACCATAAAGTCGAAAATTAAAAAACAAGTACCTGCAATGGTGCTTCTCAGCTATGGATGGCCTATCGACAAATTATAGAATTATTTCGTAAAGCGACAGTGGATATTTAATTCGATTACAATTCGATGTAAATTACGCAGCCGATTAGTATATTAACCTACCTTCTGGATGATCGGCTACGCAACGTATATGGAATTCTCATATGAAACTAACCATAGTCGCTTTTGAAACGAGGCCCAGCAAACTTATCGTATGTATACTTAGTTTGTTTCATTTTTTATTTATTTATTTAAAATGTCGTTGTCCATCAACGCTTGTGCTTCACTTATATTATGGAGATGACATTTGCCAACGAAAGTCACGAGACTTCCCCATACATATAAGGAGTAAGCGTTGATTAAATTATTTAGACCCCCCTCAGATGATTTTACTACACGAGCACATAAAATCATCTAACTTTGAAATTATGCATGCTGGTTTAGTTTTGATGACAATACGCCAATCTATACTAATAAGAATGACATGTTTTTTGAACTAAACCTTTCGGCACAACACATTGTAAACATTTAGTCCGGATCTACTTACGGGTGTTGTTTTATCGGACGAGTCCGACTAGGTTTCGCTCCGATACGCAGAGCAGTGAGTGGGTGGTGAGCAGACACGGACCTTGCGTCGTTCGGTTGCTCGTCTCAAAATGGGATGGGTAAGTTGATCCGGATTAAAAGTTTACAAAAATGACATGATACTGCAGTCAGGACCACATTCTCGCAAAGGAACTAAACAGCGTCAAGGAACATGAACAATAAATTTTGCGCAGTACCTAGGTATCAAAAATAATTGCAACTAAAAATGTGTTAAATAATAATAATAATAAAAGATGATAATACATACTTACATACAGGCTGAACCAACGAGGAACATCGTCGGCTCCATCTTCACTTACCATCAGGTGAGATCGGGGTCAATCGTTGGTCAGTTTTTAATAAAAAAGAAAAATTTTATTATTCCCTCTGGCCCCACCCTGGGATACCCTGTGTCGTGGGCACCAGAAACAACGACGTCACAAACATGTAAACATACAATACCTGGGATTTTTTTTTGTCCCCAGCCGGGATTCGAACCCGGGATCTCTCGCATGGTAGTCAGATGCACTAACCACTGCGCCACAGAGGTCTTCAATTAAAATAAAATAACGACAATTATTTTCCCAAAGTACCTAATTAGACTCTACCTAAAGTACCGATAATTATTTATTACTGCTGAGTCATAGACAAAATATTATCGATAGATTTTTATAATGTTGTGGCCCAGCTGCAATTGCTACTCATTTGAGTAGCATTCAAATGTTGACAGAAATTTGTAGAAAAAGTACACAGACTTCGATGAAAATTGAACATTATATTCCAGTAAATAAAGGTGGTTTTACTTTCTCACTTTCGGATTGCTTTCCTTGTTCATGTCATTACAAATTTAATTTCTATTAAAGTAAATACGATGGAAATACTACTTACCGCTGGAATGTTACGGCATGATCGGTACATTTTGGTCCCCAACTTTTATTTTTGCACTCTAACACAGCACAATAAGGCATTTTAGTAGAGTTTTCACAATTGTTTTCTTTACTAGAAGCGCACGGCAACTGAGGTAAGAAAAACTGTCATAGACTACGCTTATGCAATACATTGCTAATGTGAGGCACGCGGGCACCGCCCACTTACGATTTCAACTCTTTTTTTTTTGTTCTGTGGGCCATCCATAAATTACGTCACACGAATTTCATGATTTTTTGACACCTTCCCGTCCTTGTCACAGGGTCACATCTGTGAGACTTCCCTCATCCTAGTGTGACGTCATATATTTTGCAATTTTATGAATCTAGAAATTATTGAATTAGGGCTGATTTTTCAATAGTCAGATAACTTTTATCTGAGGAAAAAAATGGCGGTTTGACAGCTTATGTATGAAAATTATGTCAAACCGCTATTTTTATTCCTCAGATAAAAGTTATTTGACTAGGTATTGAAAATCAGCCCTTAAAACAGCAGTTTCAAAATTTGTTTTATTTCTGACAGAGCTGCAAATAGAATTAGGAACAGATAATGTTTTTGACTTTTTCGTTAATAGTTCAATAGATTTTGAAATAACGACGTCACGAAATTTAGGACACTCCTACCCCCTTGTACTTCGTTGACCCCCTCCCTCCCCTTTAAGGTGTAACGTAATTTGTCGACGGCCCCTTACCTGCCCGCTAAAAGTTTCTAGAAAACACCACCTTTGGGTGCACTTAAAGGCGACTCAAGTCGTCCTTTTCGAATAGATGGGATGAAAACAAATAAAATAGACTCGGCCAAACCGATGTTCGATAAAATGGCACCACATAATGTTTAAATTAAAACACTGTTATTGTCCGTTCGTGTGTAGATACAGTATCGATAGATATGTATTAATTAATTACATTATATATCTATAAAAACACTTTGGCGTCATTGACCCGCTCCATCGTATAGACTTTCATTCTTAGCATGGTTTAATGTTGTCGGTTCAATTTTAATGCCATTTCTTGGACCTCTTTCCTGTTGATTTTGGTGTTAGCGGTCAGAGGTATTTCACTCACGAACACTACACCGCCACGCAGTTGATTATGATTAGGTAGATTATCTGAAAAATAGAGCTAATTAAGGCCAGGTACCTACCTATACTACCCAAATATACAGTTGAACTAAACATGACAAACGGGTTACCTACTAGGTATTCGAATTAATAGTACCTATTAGGGTACTGTTACACGTGCTTTCAGAGATAATCTATAATAAGTATGTTCCTTAATAAGCATACTGAAAGCAAACACTCAAAATACGCAAGGATTTGCTACTGTGCTCTCTGCCAGTTAAAACCTGGTTATGGAAAACCAAGAGGCCATCCGCGTAGGCCATGCAATAATATAAACAAAAGTCAGTTGCAAAGAAGAAAGAAGGAATGAGAGGGTTCCACACACGCCATTTAAAAAAAAAACATGAATTATTTTGATAAAATATTATAAATCGTACGGTTTTATTATTTTCCCGGGGAGTTATTTTGGCCAACTCACACAGGCATACACCAGCTGTAAATAGAAGATTTCACTTCCACCTCAAGTAGCATGCTCAAACATACTACGGCGGTCAAATATCCAGTAACCCACTAAAAATAATGTTTAGTAAGAGTACACGCGCTAGTAAGTAGCATTTCCTCATAGGTAGCATGCTTTTATGTTAGTAATAAGCAGTGATCGGAGTAGATATATTGATTTTTCGTACTTGCGCCATGATAGGTATCATAATTATCATGGCCATGCCATTTTTCTTAAAGTCTTAAACGTCATTACTAATGTCATCAATTACCTACCATTTGTGTTTTGTAAACGGTGATGATGTAATAGTGTTTTACTTATATAAATTCTGTCTAATTCTGATATTTTCATTAAGGAATGAAATCTAGGTTAACACATACCTAATAAGCGTTAGACGAAAATAAGCAATTTTGGTAAATTTGCCGAATCACGGCTCCACCTCGAAAGTGCTCCAAATTTTTTTTACTGCTTTTTATCACTCGGTAATGGTGTACCATGCAATAATATGGTGGCGCATGCTATGGAACCCCATAGAAATTAATAAAAACACCATACATCAATAATCCACCTTAAAACAGCTACTACTGCTTTTTATCGCTCGGGAATGGTGTACCATGCAATAATATGGTTTGTTTGGAACTCAAGAATACGTGACAACAGAAATATAGGTGCGACGACGCGCGTAGCGAAGCGGAGCGCGTCGGAGCGTTAGGTTCTCTACGTAAGATCGAAAACAGACTCGACTTTGATGCGTTACGGGTCCAAAGCCATGCGCCTCCTCAATATTACTCGGGATACTCTGTATTAGTAGTGAAAAACAACAGAAAAAAATTTGGAGCACTTTCGAGGTGGAGCCGTGATTCGGCAAATTTACCGCAATTTTTATTTTTTTATTTTATTTATTTAATGTTAGGGAAATCAACAGCGATATCAGAACAAAATACTTAACACCTAAATTAATAACATGGCCAATTACAGATTTCCACGAAATTACTTATAAATTTGGTTTTTTCTTATCTTATCTTAGGGTGACATTGTATCAATTAACTTAAATTATTTTAGCGTTTCAATAAACCTTATTCCAAATCAGAAAAAAGAAATAGAAGTTTGTCTCACACTGTGTGGTGTGTGTGCATGTGTGTTAGTTTGTGTGCATGAATATGTGTATTGTGTATGTACTTATGTCATAAACGTAGGTATATTGTTATCGTCGTCTAAAGCTTGAAAGGTGTTAAACTAGTTTTCACTATTGCTAAATGAAAATATCAGAATTAGACAGAATTTATTAAATAAGTAATATTTAATATTTTTGTTTACAAAAAACAAATGGTAATGATGACAATAGTAGGTACCTAATGACGTTTAAGACTAAGAAAAATGGCATGACCATGATATGATATCATGGTGCAAGTATGTACGAAAAATCAATATATCTACCTACTCCGATCACTGGTAATAAGCAAGTGTAACAGCACTATTGACGGAGAGAACATGACGTGAATATAATTAAACGTCACGAAAACCAAAATAGCGGACGTCATTTGTGAATAGTTTTTTTAAAAGTACTTTTTTAAAGGTGTTTTTTTTTAAAAGAACTTGACCAGAATGGAAACGTAGTTAGTGAATCTTGAAAATAAAAAAATGCTCTACTCTCTTGAGTAGAAGAACAATTATTTCCTTAATGCTCCTGTCTACCTAGTTACCTATGACCGTTTGATTGATGTCCTTGGCGCTCAGGTCAAATCCTTTCCGGAGTACGACGAATGCCACCGGCACCTCGCCAAATTGCGTATGGGGCACCCCAGTCACAACCACATCCTTCACTCCTGGATTTTTACTGATTATATTCTCCACTTGCAGGGGAGAAATCTGTCGATTAATTTGTCTGTTTATTATACCACTGTTTCAACGTTTAATTTTAGCTCCTTAAAATAAAAATTATTTTACTACTTATTTTTGAATTTGTATTTAGTGAATTAATGATAAATAACTTAAACGTAGGCAGAGGCACCAATCACTAGAACTGGGCCCACGTTTTGCCGACTTTATTAGGTTCCAACGTGACAAGTGGCAAGCCTGTCGCCGTTATCCGGGCACAATCTAGTTCTGGTGATTGGTGCCTCTGCCTACTCCCTCGGGGATAGCGGGCGTGAGTTTATTTATTTATTTTTATTTTATTTTATAACTTCCACGTGAGACAATGACTTGTCGTGGCTCCAAACTAAGATTCCCTAATCATAACAGGAAAGCACACTCTCGATTCTCGGGTAACATACAGACATATTAGGATAGGTAAAGGGTTTTTTGTTGTAACATTTATAAAGCAAATTATGCTTAGGGGCCATCCATAAATTCCGTCACACGTTAAAGGTGGAGGGAGGGGTCCACAAAGTGTGATATTGTGTGACAAGGGGGCGGGGCGGACTGAAATTTCGTGACGTCACATTACAAAATCTATTGTAATATATCGAACTACCTCTCATTATCAACCCATTATGTCTCCACCAAGGGGCACGCGTCTCTTCCCTGAGGAAGGTACAGTCGACAGCACATCACGGTATACACCCATCCACTCTACTCCGTTGCATTACGGGCGACTTTGCAACTAAAATGTGAAGGCTGACGTGCTGTCGACTGCACAGGCCGTACTCCACCACGGGGGCCTAGTCCGGATTGGTGGAGGCTTGTAAGACGTTTTCAAGCAGCCCTAAGGCCTCTGACTTCGCTTAACGACAGCCATCTATCGACGGCAGCCGGTACCAACTGCTTAACGTGCCTTGTGAAGCACGGAACCGCTCGGAAAAATGCCACTAGCGTTTGGCATAGACGGGTTACCGTTTCGATTGCGCGGCCATGTTCTGTTTTCAAAAAGTGCTTATGTCAGGATTCTGTCGAAATTTGTTAAAACTGACTGGTGAAAACCAAAAATTTGTCAAAGCAGTATTAAAGAAGTTATTGAGGTTTGAAGATGGCCGCGCCAACCTCCGGCGGAGAACTGCGCGGCCATGTCAGATCTCGGCATCTACAGGGTCTACAGGCCTGGTTTTTTTGTCAATGCATGTTTGAATTTGTCAACATATGTCGAAGAAAGAAAATTCGTTCTATCACCATTACTTCCGAAGATATCGACGCCTGAACGCCATGGCCGCGCAATCCTCCGGTTCCGATTTCTTTAGGTTGTTTTTTTCGTAATCAGGCTTATCTAAATTAGTCAAGACCGATTTGCAGAGCTTGGTCTGAATTTGTCAAAGCCGATGAGGTCTGAATTTACACTCGTTTTTTCATCAGACAAACAAATTTACTAAAAAACCTAAGGACGCTGGCCGCGCAATCGAAACGCTTTTTCATATGCCGATATCTAGTAAACAAAAGAAGTCTGAGATATGATTTATGTACCAAATTCTTTGACATTTTAGGCCCCTTCGATTAACATATAGTTTCACCACAAAAACCTATCGTAACGAGAGTTATTTAAAAAAATATAACCTCTCACACAATGTTTGGATAGGGTGACCATAATATCAGGTTTAATTTTAACCACGGAACCATACAATTTGGCTGCAACATTATATAATAGAATATATGACCAGTTTATATAATCATTTAAGGGACCATATATTGCTCAGTTCCTCAAATTCCATCCAGCTCGCTTAGTACTCACGGAATGCGATCAAAAGATTTTCTAAGATTGAGTTCCATTATGGAAAAAAAATTAGGATTTTTAGCTAGATTTGGTACAATTAACTACCAATTTTTCTTTGTTTTTTGTTTTTGCAATAACAAGCAACAAAAAATCGTTGAAATGTATTCTGCAGTTTCATGATTTCAGTTTCAATAGCTGTTAAATGGATGACACATCGCATAGTAATTGTCTCAAATTGTTGAGAACACTTTTTTACTGGCAACACTGCGGCCATTGTGTGAAAAAACTGTATCTGAAAAGGAAGCAATGAAATACCACGCCAATTTTAATCTCTCTCTTTATTTTAAATAATCTCCGAGAACTTGATAAATAATGAACGAAAGTGCAGAACATAATTACATCCTTTCCTGTTTTGCGACAGTAATATTATTGTAGGACACATTATCAACGTACCTTCTTATTATTATATTGAAATTCTTTATTGCACCAATTTTTGTACAAGGGCGTGCTTAATGCAGGAAGCATTCTCTTCCAGCAAACCTCTGTTTTTATTCTATTTTGTACCTTATTCGACATTGTCTTTTTTATCCAAAATTCCAGCTTGATTTCTGAACCGTCACTGTAGAATGTAATCAGTTTCACAAGAAATTTATCTTGAATATTGTCCATACACTGAGTTCAAGAACCGAAGTCCAGAGTAGGTCACGAAACGATGAAACGTAAAACCAAAAAAATACGTCACTCATAAGCACAAGACAGAAAGTCCAAAGTAGCCAACAATCAGGTCGAGACTGGATTTTTCTGAAATTCCAATTATTATCCGCTAAAACTTAAAAATTAGGTACTCTTTATTTAGCCACATGCAGTTTTTTAAACAAAATACTTCTGAGAAGTGTACCCTAATCTTTACAAAACTTCCCATAAAAATATCACCGAAAACAAACCTTTTTGCCACTACCATTTTACCGTACTTCTTCTCCGTAATCCGCTTGTATGCGGTCGCGCCGCCTTGGCCTGTGATGGCTCTGTCAAAGGCTGCCGCCCGCCCGTAAAACAAAGGATGCCGGTGCAGTATACATCAGCCATTGACTTTACTGTACTAGTGTTTAATTTTACTTTACCTCTACTTACTCATATTTGGTATAATGCACGCATGAGCATAATTTATACTTATTTTTTTTATTCCAATAACCAGAACTGCTTGCTAGTATAACGACACTAACTAAGCAAGCGCGGTTTAACATGCACCCCACTTCGTTCTGTGCTAGCACATGTAACCTAACGCACCCATAGCCGGCAGTAATACTCCCTCTCGTGAGTATTACTGCCAGGTTTTAACTTGGCAGCAGCCGTATGGACACGGCCTCCACTACCTTTTTTGTACCATGGTTAAGCTAAGTATTTAAAAAAAACGAGACGTTTAAAGTACCCACTAGTAGCTAACATACACAAAGGAAGGACTTTAAAGGTCACTGTACCAATGAGCGGTACGTGAATTTACGTGAAACCTGATATTATGGTCACCCTATCCAAACATTGTGTGAGAGGTTATATTTTTTTAAATAACTCTCGTTACGATAGGTTTCTGTGGTGAAATGATATGTTAATCGAAGGAGCCTAAAATGTCAAAGAATTTGGTACATAAATCATATCTCAGACTTCTTTTGTTTACTAGATATCGGCATATGAAAAAGCGTTTCGATTGCGCGGCCAGCGTCCTTAGGTTTTTTAGTAATTTTGTTTGTCTGATGAGAAAACGAGTGTAAATTCAGACCTCATCGGCTTTGACAAATTCAGACCAAGCTCTGAACATCGGTCTTGACTAATTTAGATAAGCCTGATTACGAAAAAAAACAACCTAAAGAAATCGGAACCGGAGGATTGCGCGGCCATGGCGTTCAGGCGTCGATATCTTCGGAAGTAATAGTGATAGAACGAATTTTCTTTCTTCGACATTTGTTGACAAATTCAAACATGCATTGACAAAAAAACCAGGCCTGTAGACCCTGTAGATGCCGAGATCTGACATGGCCGCGCAGTTCTCCGCGGGAGGTTCGCGCGGCCATCTTCAAACCTCAATAACTTCTTTAATACTGCTTTGACAAATTTTTGGATTTCACCATTCAGTTTTGACAAATTTCGACGGAATCCTGACATAAGCACTTTTTGAAAACAACATGGCCGCGCAATCGAAACGGTAACATAGACGGTGGCCCATCCATGGACTGAACGCGCCTTATGTTGCTTTTATAACCGTAGTGATCGTTTAAGATCACTCAGGCAGCCCAGGCTACGAGCGATTTTTGAACTATTAACGAAATATTCATTTACGACTGTATTGGCAACTCTACCGGATATAAAACTAATTTCGGAACTGCTGTTTTAATTCAATAATTTCTAGTACATATAAAAGTATGTGACGTCACACTAGGGAGGGGGAGTCTCATAAATGTGACCAGCTGTGACTTTGACGGGGGAAGGGTAAAAAAATCATGGAATTCGTGTGACGTTCAGTCTGTAAAATATAGCAAGAGCTCCACGACAGCTGTCACACTGACAGGGCTAGGTTACGAAATTGCTTATACATCGAATAGTGTGCAGTAGGGATACCGCCGTTTAGCCAAAGTATTTTTCGCCAAATTTTACTTCCCAATAAACTTATGGCATCAGTTTCATTTCCCAAATGAAACTTTAGCAAGTTTTCATTTCGCATTTTATTCATTTGGTCAAATTATCATTTCGCATAATTTTACTGCGTCAAGTTTTATTAAGACAAACGTTTATTATGCTAACGTTTTATTTTGGCAAGTGTTATTTTCAAATAATGGAACGGGGGGTCGGCGATGTAAAGAATACGTGACAACAGAAATAGGTTCTCTATGTAAGATCGAAAACAGACTCGACTTTGATGCGTCTTGTTGCCTCGTCTTACCTTGCCTCTTGTTGCCTCTTTGGTAAAATGAATTTTGACCAAGTATTTATTTGGTAAACAATAACTTGCCATAATAACTTTTGCTAACTGTTTATTTGCTTTAAGTTGTTTTGAGAAATGTTTTTTTGCCAAGTGATAATTTGCGGAAAATACTTTGGGAAACGATTTTTGGCAATACATTAAACCGTGTGCAGTAAGTACGGAGTTTTCACAGTGTAAATATTCTGTGAAGAAATTCATGGACTCAAATGTCCTTGACAGCTGTCGCGGAGGTCAAGCTATATTTTAAAGACTATAATCTATGAATTGGGGATGCAAAGTTTTTTTTATGATTGGATTTTATTTTATATTCTGACAGTAGACATAATTTTAAGAAACTAATTTCATTTTTTCCGTGATTATTCGAGTTTATCATTGCTAATTAATTAAAGCAAATATTACTCGGCGTGACGTCATATGCTTCTTACTGTGTGTGTAGGTAGAGTTCGCGATTGGATTTTGCGTGTGAATTGGCCAAACCATCTAGATTGTCAGTGGTTTAGTGTCAAAAAAAAATTAGTGTTTACAGCGCCACCAAATTATATGTTCAGGTGGGCAAAATTGTAAGTAACTAATTAATTGTAAATACTGTTCCTCATTTTTTGTTTTATTTATTCACTTACTAAGATTTATAGATATAAATAAATAATAAATAATAATAAACTCACGCCCGTTATCCCCGAAGGGGTAGGCAGAGGCACCAGTCTCTAGAACTGGACCCACGTTGTCACGTTTGGGACCTAATAAACTCGGCAAAACGTGGGTCCAGTTATAGATATAATTTTCATTAAAATTGAAAGACGGGTTAAAATATTCTAATTTTTCTAGGTAAATTTCTTAAATGTTAAGTTGTTACTAAATACTCCACTAGCGCCGCTATCAACTGAACAGATAACATGGTGGCACTATATATCGATGTGTTTGACAGATGAAGTTGACAGGCTATTGGTAGATTTTCACAGACTAACTACTACAGACGATTTAACATGTGACGTCACTATAGAGATCAAATGAAGGGCATTTAAATATTATTATTTACTCAAAATAAGGCTCATCTTTTAAGATAAAAATCTCTTACATTAAAAATACTGTAGTTTGAATGCTAAGCTCGAATTGCCCCTTACAGCAATTTATCATTATAATGTACCTAATAATTAATGTCATTATGATATTCATAATTCATAGGTTATTGTATAACTTAGTGGATTCTCGAAAGTCTGTCAGAAAAAAATCTAGTATGGAGATAATCATGAGCTCGTATATAATTTTTGAATGTCATATGGGGTAAGTATATTAAAAAAATATTTGAATAGGTTTAACAGGGTTCATAACTTACTCTTAAGTTTACGTCGGCAAAAAAATCCAAAAACATATTCATACGGTCCACAAAATAGTAGTTCCAGTTTTCATCACTGTAAAAGATATCTCCCGATCTAAACCATCCGTCTTCCGAAAATGAATCTTTGACTGATTTTGGATCATTGTTGTAACCCTGAAATAGTGTACCTATTACAATAAATTCAACATGTCTAAAACATACATGCACGCTTTTTGAGCTTTTTATCCAACATAAAATAGGTAGCGGAAGTGTCTTTAGAATTTGGTCATTACTCTAAAAACTGATGGTCCCGAAATCCACAGCTCGCCTTGCTCATTGGGCTCTTCGACATCTTTTCCTGTATTTGGATCAACAAACTGAAACAATTGCATGTTGTTATTTTGGCGTGACTATACTATTAGATTTAGGGAATACATTTTTAGAATTGTTATTTAAACAATACAGAAGTTATCATGATCAGTTGAAAAGGAGAATGGCAGGCTTCAGTGGAAGTCTCGTACACCTACAAAAAGTCTTGTTGAAACATGAAATATTTACATTTAATAGATCATTGTATTAGAATTTGTTCCATTAATTTTCTTTTTTTAATAAAGTTGGGAGTCAATCAATCAATCAATCATATATTTATTGTCATAAATTACATGTGCAGAGTTGTTCATAATATTATACATGTTTAATGTTAGTTTCAATGTAATTTTACCAATATGGTGTGACAATATCGAACATTTAAACTAGATATATCATGCATTTTATAAACTTACGTATTATTAAATGTTGTCAATTCTATCGGACCTAAAATGCACGCTCAGTCAGAAAATCATTTATTTTATAATAGCTTTTAGATATAAGTAAATTAAAGAGTTCATGTTTGAAAGAGGATAAATCGTCGACGTCCCGTAGCGTTCTTGGTAGTTTATTAAAGATTTTTGATGCCATCCCGAAGAAACTTTTACCAAATAGTGCTGTTTTGTGTGGTAGGGCTCTTATGTTGTTTTGGTTTCGTCTACATATTTGTCGCTCGAAAAGCCCGGGGTTACTCTTGATGAATACTGCCACTTCATAAATGTACAGGCATGGGAATGTGAGAATATTCAGTGTTACAAAAAAGTTTTGCAACTGTCTGTTTTGCGTAAATTGCATATTGCCCGTAAACACCTTTTTTGTGATTTAAAGACGGCTTCTCTGTCGGTGGCGTTGCCCCAAAATATAACTCCGTATCTTAATGTCGATGTAACGTACCCATGGTATGCAGTTATTAATGCCTGTTTGCTTACAATTTTCGACAATCTGAAAAGTGCATACGCATATTGACTCAATTTTTTACATATAACTGTAATATGGCTACTCCATGTCAATTTGGCATCTATTGTTAAGCCTAAAAATTTTGTCTTATCTATATTTTCAATTAAATGTCGTGATACGTTTATATGTAATGTTTTATTGTTAGTATTATTAATGTTATTATTGTGATTACTATTATCTTCGTCACTATTATTATTAGTATAAAAAATCATATGTTTTGTTTTGTCGGTATTTAATGTCAGGTTATTTGCATTTAGCCAGTCAACTATGCTCTTAAGAGTATTATTTATATCCATTTCATAGTCTATCTCGTTTTTCGCGGAAAATATAACTGTGCTGTCATCAGCAAATAAAACCATCGAGTGAATCGTTATTTTAGGCAGATCATTTACATAAACAAGGAAAAGTAACGGTCTCATAACACTCTGGAGTACCCCAAACTCCATGCTCTACTTGTCGGGGAGTTGATGAATATATTTTTTCAGTTTTAGTTTTGGGACATATTCTACTAATTTGTGTTATCTGTGTTCTGTTTTTTAGGTAAGACTCGATTAACATCAGTGCGTTGCCCCTTATTCCATATGTTTCCAATTTTTTAAGTAATATTTCATGGTTAACAAAGTCAAAAGCTTTTGTCAAGTCCATAAAGACTGCGGAGACAGATTGTCGTTTGTCTCTTTTGGGCATAATCTTGCTGAGGAAGCTATATATTGCTAGATTTATTGTTTTATTTTTCCTAAAACCATGCTGTTCCTTAGCTAAAATGGCCTTAGTCTCCAGGAAGCTGTAAAGTTTAGCATATATTATCTTTTCTACTACTTTGGAGAGTACAGGTATAAGAGCAATGGGCCTATAGAAATTCATATTTTCTGTGTCGTCTTTTTTGAAAATTGGCTTAACAATAGTTGTTTTGAGGCTACTTGGAAAAACACCATGCTCTATACATAAATTGATAATGTGGCTCAAGACCGGGGAAATAATTTCTGCTACAGTTTTTAATATTTTAGTTGTAATGTCATCATATCCAGTACTTTTACAGTTCTTAAGCATTTTTATCGTCAGGTCAACTTCATATTGCGTTGTGGGTTTCATAAAAATCGAACTACTATTAGGGCATGCAAGGAATTTACTATATTTATATTTATTCGATAACCCATCAGCAACACCATTGCTAACAAGATTAATCGTGTCATGTTTGAGAATATTGTTATTAATTTGGTCAATATAAAAGTCGTTAAAATTCTGGGCAATTTTCAACGGATCTGTTATCCTTACACCATTCTCTTTTATTTGCTTTAGTTGTTGTTGAGGAAAATTCGATTTGGAGTTATTTATTATTTGCCACGTTGTTTTGGATTTATTTGTAGAGTTCCTGATAGCGTAGTTATTTTGAATCCTTTTTGTATGATTTATTATGTGCCTCAGTCGCTTCGCATACGTATTTAACAAGTCTTTTATTTAAGGCTGTAGGGTACTTCCTGAAGTTCCACAAAAGCTGTCTTTTCTTTTTGCTACATAATTTTATGCCTTTTGAGATCCACTTCGGTTTCTTAAGCACATTAATTTTTACTCTCTCAAGCGGAAAACACAAATCGTAAAAAAGTTTTAGATCGTCATGAAATAACTTGAAGGCTTGCTCAGGATCATTGCATTCATAAACTTCTCTAAAGCTAATACTTTCAAGACACTCTTGAAACTTTTGTTGGTGGTTTTTGAAGAAAATTCGTCGATAGGCATACCAGAATTGTAGAGTGCAGTACTTTTTTACTGGTAATAGGATTAGTTGCGCTGTATGGTCGGACAATCCCAAGTCAAGAACTTCTGCTTTACTTGCTCGTATATTAGAGATAATATTATCTATGCACGTTCCGCTGCTGAGGCGGGTTGGTTGTTTTATTTGAAATTTAAGATTATGTGATAGTAGCAGAGTCTCGAATTCCTTAGAGTATTTATTCGTTTTTAATATGTCTATATTAAAATCTCCGCAAATTACATACTTTTTGTTTACCGCGGAACAATATTTATTAAGGATCTGACTAAACTTTTGGAAAAATAGTTCAAATTTTGCTTTGGTGTTTATCGGGATCCTATATATGCATATAACTATCAGTTTATGTTCACTAAGCTCGATTGCACAGAGTTCTACATAGTTTGGGCAATTTAATTTCAAAATATCAGTGATTATTTTAAATTGGAGGTTATTTTTTACCATAATGCAAGCACCGCCGTTTCTATTGTCTCTACAGAAATGCGAAGCAAGCGTATAGTTTGGTATTGATAATTGTTTCGTATCATCGGGTGTCATGTTGTGCTCTGTAACACATAAGACGTCGACTGATTTACAGCTAATAGGTCCGATTTATTAACAATTCCATTTATATTTTGATGGAAGATGTGCAAGTAATTATTCACGAAAAAAATTTGATTTATCCTAAGCCTATAAATTTTCTGTACCCAGGGAATTTTTGAGTGAGTTGTTGTTATTGATAATATTAAGAAATGTCAAAAAGATGTCATAAAATATGGTTCTTATTCCTAAATTATTTACACGCCGTGAGAATCTTGAGAACATAGAGTAGTCATAGTATAAATCCTTATTAGAGTCCATTAAAAATACGTGTTTGTGTGTTATAACATCGAGGTAGAGTAAGTTATTAAAAGTTTCCACTCTCCAATTGAACATTGTTAGGTGATCACTGTACTTGTAAGTAGGAAGGCACAGCAAAATGTTTGTATTGGTGATCGTTTATCGTTCGTTGGTCGTTGGTCGAGCAGTACCAACTCACAGTAATTCTTCGTTTCCTTAAAATCCTCCTCTCCAATTAATATGACACAAAAGTCTTTTTTTGTAAGGTTCTTTGTTCTCTCTTCAAGACCATTGAAAAGTTGTGGGATGCCTGCTTCAGGAATCAGATAGTGACAGATTCTGTAGTCTGATATAAACTGGTCTTCTGCCGTTTCAAGAATTTTATTGTTTCTATTACTGCTTACTAGAAGCAGGTCATTTTTAGATTGGTATGATCTCAATTTCTGGATCGATGGCTCTTCGCAGTTGGGGATAGGGACCGTGGTAGTAGAGTCGTGAAAAGTAATATTCTGCTTTTCGGGTTGTAGATTTTCTTCGTTTACTACTGGCGACGAGAGAGTGGCCGGCGAATCTACTAAACTAGAATTTTTTGATGTTTTCTTCCTCTTATTTTTGGATCGTGGGGTCATTATTGTCTCAGAGTAAATTTTTTTGTACATTTCTATAATTTTACGATATTTTTCAAGCTCATTTTGAAGGTTTCCTACTTCAAGGTTCAGGTTTTGAATTTCGGCATGAGCAGTCGTTAGTTCCTGTCGTAGCTTTTGATTTTCTTGAGTCGACTCGAGAGTGATATGATCGTCGGTTGAGAGGTCTGGGAGACTGTGCATTGTATTATTAAAGGATGAGTTTGAAATATCAATATGTTCACACAGCGATGTTGACATACGTGGCACTGCAGGCCTCGCATTAGGAACGAGATCTAAGTTGTGAGCTTTTATAGAGCTTTCGTTTGTTAATACTGTTGGTGAGCTTTTCTGGGATGAAGAGTTATCTGGATTTTCCTTTGACTTTGACTGTGATTGTGGGGGAGTTGATAGTAGGGTGAGACCCGCATCAGTTAATTCGGCAGCAAAATTGTTTTTCCTCACTGGGCGATTTGATTTTTGGATACATAGCTTACATTTCCAGTTATTCCTAGATTCTTGGCTCATTAGAAGAAACAACTTTTCCGAGTAGCCTGCACAATCATACTCAAATCGCTTCTTGCACTTAGTACAATTCATTGTGTCTTTTTTGTTGACACTTTTTTTGCAAATGTAGCATTTTATTTTTGGTTCAGTTTTGGTTTTTGCTTCGATTTTCGGTGCCATTGATATTGGACTTAAGTAGGAATGCGTATAGTGGAACGTCGTCTGACGCTGACAGATTGATGACAGCGCGTTTCTGCTTGTGATTGGCTGAGCGGCTGTCAGCTGCTTGAAGACGTCAAATGTACGTCATGCGTATATCGCTCTCTCGTTCTATCAACAAGCCGTTATATTTACTTTACGGAGATTCAACAAAACATTCATGCGTTTTACTCACAATTGTGGCTACTTCTCGGATGTACTTAGGGTGAAAACGATGTCTTTCACTGTGCACTGGGAACTGTTGAAACTTTATGTTTTTACAATGCCGATAACTATTTTATTTTAATATAAATATGTGGAGCCTGTCTCATAGGATGTTACTATACGAACGTTCCGTTCCTCAGAACGGAACTCAGAGTCCTAAGTTAAGGTTGTTTTTTTAAGAAGTTTGGAGGTTATGTTACGACCCCGTTCGCTTGACTGTTAGAGATAAATACCTACACAAATAATTAAATAAATAAATACAAAAACTCACGCCCGTTATCCCGGAAGGGGTAGGCAGAGGCACCAGTCTCTAGAACTGGGCCCACGTTTTGCCGAGTTTATTAGGTCCCAAAAGTGACAAGTGGCAAGCCTGTCGCCGCTATCCGGGCACATTTTATCAGCGAATGGTGTTGCTGTATAAACAAATGTACGTAACTTAAAGTCATTGGTACATGCGTGGTTCGAACCCAGACCCTCATGATCGAGAAGCAAGGGTCAACCCCACTACGCCACCACCACTTTTGAATAATTAAAACAAAATAATTCTAATATACACACACAACGTACATACCTATGCACATATGCTGGTCGCGTCACTCCCTCATGGAGAGCATAGCCCAGGTACCAGATGATACTCATCACATGGGAGCACAACCCCACAGTTCTCAGCCCTACAATGCAGTTGCAACAATAACTTATTATTGTTTCTCTGCCACGATTAAATCTTTCAGTTGCAATAAAAACAAATTATGTTTTTCCTGAAGAGTGACGAGACTTAAATTCAATTAAATTCTTTTTTAATAGCACCCTTATGATTCTGCCAATGTCAAGTTTGTTGTGGAGATGGCAAGTATCTTCTTTTTTTTATTTTTGCCCGAAGCAGTCCCACAGAACACCTAAAGTTCGTTTCACCAAACAAGTCCCACGGTAAGATCCTTATTAATATAAAAATAAAAGCCATAATTCATTAACTCATGGGACTTCTTTCGTGAACCGAACTCTACTGATTTTGACTTTGACAACGCTTTGACATGACAGTTGTTTTTTTTCCTTGGCTTGAATGCATAGATTACCTATTCTGAGCTTGCAAGATAAAACAATCGATGGGGCGTTCCGTTTCTGTTTCTAAATTGCGTTTTATTTAATTATTTTCATATTTTCTTCCAACTTTAAAAAATTATTTGAAAAACTGAAAAAAGAGCCAGTTGCGAAATACTGAAGTTGGGAAAATATAACCCCAAAACATTATTTTAATAGGGCGGTACACCATTTGCCGTTGTCCTTTAAAAAGATAAAGATAAAACATTTTATTTGCTAAAGCAATGGGCAGTCATTAAATTTTTCGGCGGTTAGTAAATTAGTGAGCCAGTAAAACATAAGCAGTAAGTAATAAAAAATATTGTCTGTTATTTCATCATTCAATGTCAGTGCAAAAATGCACTCGCACCGGTCAAAAGTTGCGCGCGACTTTCCAGTACCTACGTTAACTGTCAAATTCTCGCGACTTTTGACGTCGCCATGGTGGCCATACCTATGGCGTGACGGCTGTTTTTAAACGGTTAGTACCATATTTTTGAAGTTATGAGATTTTATGCGCTCGCGAGCCGTATCTTTTATGTAATTTTTAGTGTTGCTTGATTCTTTTAATATATTGATATAAAGTGTTATTTATGCATTTTTTGGTTTTATTTTTAGAAAACATTATTAGCGTAGACAATGACAAGTAGAATGGCATTTGCGGCAGACGTCATATACCTATTATTAGTTGTCTCTACAGTGGATGGCCCAAAGACTTGAAGATTCTTCTTTGTCAAGACAATGTGCAAAGTAATATTGATAATATTCTTCCAAAATCTACTGGACTGACTTCCAAAGATGACGAGGGAGAGTCTCCAGTAAAAAAACTGCACTTGAAAAAGAGAATGTGAGAAATAAACGGCGCGAAATGTAAAAAAACGTATTTTGTGGCGAATACAAATATGATGTTTGTTCTAACTGCCTTCAAAGCCAATTATACCAAAGTTTTATTATTTTTCAGACTGAATGCTCTTTAGTTTATTAGTTTATAAGAAAAAAACATGTTGATTTGTGATAATTTATAATTATTTGTTCCTATAAACAGAAGACTGTTAATTTTTCAAATTATTCATAGAGGTTTCGTAATTATAAGTAAAAAAATACTTTAATATATAATTTAAAAAAATTAATGCTTTTTATTTTGAAACAACTTTCAAACCTTTCACATTTTTAAATAAGTGAAAATAAATATAAGTTATTGGAATAAATACACGCTATAGAAAAGTGTGCGCCTTTGAAGCGTATGGTTATCCTTTATTATTATTATTATTATTATTTCGAAAATCTAAAGGAAATGGTCTCGTCTGACCAAAGTGGCCAGACGGACGCCCTCCGGCTGAGGAGTCCAAGCGGCCGGAGGTCAGGGCGACAGCGAGAGAAAACGCCGGACTATCCGGGCTGTATCAAGCAGCACCGCCTTCTGCATGATAGCCGGAAGCATGCCCACACGGAGTTCCAACCGCCTCAGATGGTTAGCGAGACTGGTTGGAACTAACCCATTTGCGGAAAGGACTATAGGAACGATTTCGGCCGACACCACCCCCCACATGTCGACCACCTCGTGCGCCAGGTCCAGATACTTGGTTTTCTCATCTGTTTCGGCTTTCACGAGGTTTTCATACGGAACAGTGATGTCGACCAAAAACGCCCTATTCTGCGCCCGGTCCACCACCACAATATCAGGCTTATTCGCAAGAATTGTCCTGTCAGTGATAATGGGCCGGTCCCAGTAGAGCTTGGCGCGGTCGTTTTCGAGCACGGCTTCCGGTGCGTACTTGTAATACGGTAGTCCCTGTGCGACGAGGCCATATTTCAGAGCGAGCGCCTGATGAAGAATCCTGGCTACGAGATTGTGTCTATGCAGATACTCAGTGTTAGCAAGCGCCGAACAACCGGATATAACATGCCTGAGTGACTCACCGGGATGGCGACACGCCCGACAAATATCGGCAGTGCCATCCTTCAGGTTGTATCTCCTGTAGTTGTTGGTCTTGATAACTTGATCTTGTATTGCACAGACAAAACCCTCGGTTTCCCCAAACAGGTCACCGAATCGTAGCCAGTGTAGGGAGGCCTTAGTGTCCACGTGGGGCTCGTGTAGAGCCTTGAAGAACCTCCCATGCAGCTCCTTCTCCTTCCATATGCCCTCGCGCCCAGAGACAGTCAGTACCACCGGGTCTTGCCATTGCTCGTTGGCTAAGGCCAGAGGGGAGAGTCCTTTATCACATCCCATGACATCTCTATGCATCGGACTGTCCGTCATCGTCAGGAAGTAATTACGGAGGTTGCTTACCTCGCGATTGTGCATGGTCTGGACATTCAATAACCCACGCCCACCATGCTTTCGCGGCAAGTACAACCTCATCACTGACGACTTCGGGTGATGCATTCTATGGAGAGTCATGGTTGTGCGGACTTTCCTATCCAGGGCTTGTAGCTCAGTCTGATTCCACCTGAGTATGCCAAACGTATACATGATGGTGGGCATGACCCAGCCGTTATAAGCGCGTATCTTGTTCACGCCTGACAAATAGGACGTAAGCACTTTTGTCAGACGTGAGAAGAATACGCTGCAAATAGACTGTTTCATGTCCGCCTCCACGACGCTGATACTCTGCGACATACCCAGGTAACGGTATGTTTCAGCCTCCGAGAGGGTTCTTAAATTTACGGGCATAGAGGGTTCTACGCCCTCAGACTGCGTTATCCTCCCCCTTTCCACATGCATAACTGCACACTTCTCAACCCCTAGCTCCATCCTAATGGATTCACCAAAGTCACATGTGATTTTTAGTAGATCCATCAGGCGAGCCCGTGTTGGGGCGAGAAGCTTGAGGTCATCCATGTAGAAGAGGTGAGGAACTTTGGTACCTCCTCTCCCAAACTGAAAGCCCGTTCCCGATTTCTCCAGCAAAGTGCTTAGAGGATTCAGGGACAGGCAGAACCATAGTGGACTCAGACAATCGCCCTGGAATATACCCCTCTGTATCCTTATTCGGTCTTCAGCAGCAGCCGTCAGCCGCTCACCTGGAAGACACAGAATCGTACTCCATTGTCCCACACAGGCCTCGAGGAAGTCTCTCACTGTAACATCTATTTTGTATAGTTCGAGGACCCTCTTCAGCCATGTATGTGGGACGGAGTCGAATGCTTTTCTGTAGTCTATCCAAGCAGCAGAGAAATTTCGACGGTTCCGCTTCACCAATTTGCCAGCAACCGCGTCAATGAGGAGGAGTTCCTTTGTACCGCGACCACCCGCCCGACATCCATATTATTATTATTATTATTAATACTTTTATTGCACTCACATTTAAAAATTAAAATACAGTGTGTCCCTGGATAAAGTGCAATCCCGAAAGGGGATGAAACTAGACCATGAATCATTGACTAGAAAAATATAAAAAAAAATTATAAAAAATTATTGTAGGATTTATTGGTATTTTAAGATTTTCATGTTTCATTAAGGACTCTATGTACAAAAGTATTGATTTCTTCCAAAATAATGGGTCTATTTCTTTGAAATAAAAAAAAACAGTATGCCTAATACCTGGCGATGACCATGAAATAATAAATAGTCCGCAAAAAAGTAACTATCTTGGGTAAAAAAATGTATTTTTATGAAAAAAATGATTTTTGTAGACGTTTATTTTAAAAACTTCAAATTACTAAAAAAATGTGCCCTGTAACTATGTAATTTTATAGCTTACTTTTATTCTTTACCATTTTATAAAATACAATAAATAAAATAGCCTTTATTGCATCTTCGAAAAACAAAAGGAAATTATTGGTATAAAAAGCAGAAATTTACAAGATACAAAAAAAAATTAATAAGTAGGTGTTAAAAAAAATTCAATTCTTGATGCCCCTTATTAGGTAAAGGCCTCCTCCAGATTTTGCCATAGTTCGCGGTCTTGAGCTTTCTCCATCCAGTCTTTTCCCGCAATCTTAATTATATCGTCGGCCCATCGCTTAGACGGTCGGCCGACTCCTCTTTTTCCATCTTCCGGACCCTTCCACTGCGTGATTTTCTTTGTCCATCTTTGGTCATCCATCCTTGCGACGTGGCCGGCCCACTTCCATTTTAGTTGCATGAGGTGGTGACGTACGTCTTTAATATTAGTGCGATCTCTTATTTTTGTGTTACTAATCTTATCTTTAAGTTTTATCTTGAGGATACTGCGTTCCATGGCTCTTTGGCACACTGCAAGTTTTTCTAAATTTTTTTCTGTGAGAGACCATGTTTGACAGCCATAAGTTAGTGATGGAAGGATACAAGTATCCATTACTTTTTTCTTTAAGTGTATCGGTAAATTACTCTTTAGGACTTCCTTGTAAGACCAAAACTTCTTCCAGGATATATTAATTCTTCTCTCTATTTCTTCGGTACTCACATCTCTAAATGAAATCAATTTTCCTAGATAAATATATTCGTTGACGTATTCTAGTGTATTGTTATTTATTTTTATTGACTTTTGAATGTGATTCGTAATTATTTTTGTTTTATCTAGATTCATCAGCAATCCCACTTTTTCACTTCCTCTATGTAGAGTTTGTAGCATGTTTTCTAATTGTGTGGATGTATCTGCGAAGAGAATAATATCGTCTGCAAAGCGTAAATGATTTAGTTTTTTACTGTGAACGCGTATGCCCATGTCACTCCAGTCAATTTTTGCAATCACGTGTTCCAAAACTGCTATAAATAGCTTTGGAGAGAGGGGGTCACCTTGTCGGGCTCCTCTGCCTATTTTAAAGAAGGGTCCAGGCTTTTCTAGTTTGACTCTACTTTCGCAGTGTTTGTAAATATTTTGGAGTATTGCAATGTAAGTATCGTCTATTCCATGAGCTTGTAAAGCGGTCCAAATTGCATTATGTGATATGGTATCAAATGCTTTAGCATAATCAACGAAAGCGATGTATATATGTTTTTTTAATTCTTTATATTTTTCTATCACTAGTGTGGTTACGTGGATATGATCAATTGTAGAGAACCCGCTTCTGAAACCCGCTTGCTCTACAGATTGCACTGCGTCGATAGCATCATTTATTCGATGTAAGAGGCACGTTGAGAATAGTTTGTAGCAGCTCGGCATGAGACTAATCGGTCTATAGTTTGTTATATCGCACGGGTTTCCTTTTTTGTATATTAGTATTATGTCTGATTTCGACCATTGTTTCGGTGATTCTTTTTGTTCTAAAATCATGTTAAATAGGATGCATAAAGCGCCAGCCAAATATTTTTCTCCTAGTTTTAGTGCTTCGCTAATAATTTGATCTGGTCCTGGGCATTTTTCGTTTTTTAATTTTCTTAGGGACTGAATAATTTCTTTTAGACAAAATTGTTGTACTGGATGTTTACTGCACGAATCTTGATTTTTGGTTGTTGTTTGGTCTTTTTTAGTGATGGTTGCAGATTTTTCCGTGTATAGTGTTTTATAGAAGTCGGTTGCTATTTTAAGGATGTTGTCTCTATTCTCTGTAACTTCTTTCTCATTTCTTAGTTTCGTTATCCAATCTTTTGTAAATTTTAGCATTTTTTGTCCTCTTTTTATGCTACTGTGACTATTTAAATACTTTTCATAGATTTGGATTCGGTGAGACTCGTATTCTTTTTTAATTTTTTTGTTTATTATTTTATAGAGGCTTCCTAATTCAGTTTTTTCTGTAACATTTAATGGTTTTCTGCTTTGTAAGATGTGTCTTCGTTCTATGAGATCCTTTATTTCTTTTGTTAGATAAAATCGATGTGTTTCTGTGCGTTTATATTTTTTTGCTTCGGTTATGCTTCTTGTGAGTGTGGTTTCTATTTGGTTGTAGAGTTCTTGAACTGTAGAGTAGTTTTCTAAGTTTCTTGGAAGATTATTCGACAATCTGGAGATGAAGCTTATCTTTTCAGTTTCTATTTGTAGTGTACTTTTTGGTTGAAATGTTTTTCGGTCCTTTTTTATTTGTCTTATACAGAATGTGCTTCTAACAAGTCTATGATCTGATGGATACTGGATTTTTCTTATTACTTCAATATTCAGAGCGTATTCTCTTCTATTTGTCATCACATATTCGGTTTCGTTTTTAGTTATTCCATACGGAGATATCCATGTCCATCTTTGACTTATATTTTTTTTGAAAAAGGTATTTAGAATAGAAAGTTCGTTTTCTGATGCAAATTGGATCAGTCTGTCTCCTCTCTCATTTCGTTTATTGGAACCGTGAGGTTCAATAATTTTAATTGGAGTTTTAGATGTTCCAATCTTGGCATTAAAATCTCCTTGTAGAATAATATTTCTATTCGACATTTTTATTGCTTTCCTGATGTCTTGGTAGAAGCTGTCTATTTCTTCTTCATTTGTCGAGATGTTTGTTGGAGCATAGGCTTGAATTATGGTTAGAGGGGTTTTGTTGATCTCTATTTTTAGAACTGCTACTCTGTCTGATATCTCTACAAATTCTTTAATATTGTTTTTGTATTTCTTTTTGATAATGAACCCAACTCCTTTCTGACTTTTCTTTGAGCTCGTATGACAGAATATGCACCAATCTCTGTCCTCTATTTGATATAATGGCTGTCGTACTTCTGATATTCCAATAATATCCCATTTCAGATGTTTAATAGATTGTTCAAGTTCTATTAGTTTTGTTGGTGATAATAAAGATCTTACATTGTATGAACATATGTAAAAATTGTTAGGAACATTTTCTGGAGGGTTACGGTCTCTTTCTCCCGCAGCGACCACCTGTATTGGGAGAGATGATGAATTGTTGTTTATTTCTATTTCGCAAATGTTTTTTGTGTTCTGGGTTTTTGAGAGAGCAGTGTGGGAGGCCACCTTATGTTATTGTGTGTGATCTGTATTTGATTGTTTCGGCGTTTGGCACGACGATGCGCTTCCGTTATTATATTCCTTTCTTGGAACTGTCATATATGTGGAAATTTTGTTCTTTTTTGGGGCTTGTTTATTATGAGTGGTTGTTTGGGCTGGAGTTTCCGGAGATTCTGATAGAGTTCTTTTAGTAAAATGGCGTGTGACCGTTGACGTACATTTCTTCGGCTGATACTTGCCAAGGATAACGATTTTATCATATTTCAGTACAGCATTTTTACCTTCTCCTATATGTTGAGCCAGTTCTTCCTTTAGTTGTCGTCTCTTTTCTAGTACTTTTACAGGAAAATCTTCTTTAATATAGAGTGAAGTAGAATCTAACGATTTCTTGTTTTTCAGTATTTCAATCTTCCTCCCCAAGGACGTCAATGTTACAACAACTGGCCTGACCTTATTTTCTTGTTTCTTGCCCAATCTTCTAACGGTGTCAATTTCTGATTTGGCACAACTTATATTCATTTTATTGGTTACTATATCCAAAACAGACTGTACTAGTTGGTCGTAAGATCTTTCTGATTCTTCTACTCCGAAAAAGATAACATTTTTTCTTCGAGAGTGTCTCTCCATGGCATCAATTCGTTTCTCTTGTTCTTCTATCTTTTGTTCCAGTTTCTTGGTTTTTTGTTCGAGAGTGGAAAATTTTTCGTTTATGTTGTTGTTAATTGTTTTCGTTATGTTTTCTTCCATTGATCTCATTTTTATGTCTTGTTGTGCCATATCGGACTGTATTTTTACTAACATTTGTTTTATCTCTTCCATGTTTACTTTCTTTACAGCTTTAGTTATTGTTGCTTAACGATAGATGGGGTATACTTTCTTAAAAAAGTGTGCAATCTAGCGTTGAGAAGCGGAACTATAGACACTAATCAGGTGTATATATGCGTTTCGGTTTTACTATTCTTCAATAGATGGCGTTGTATAGAAATATTTTTAATTACCCTCGTTGTGACTAGGCAAATCTATTTTAGATTATATTATATTTTGAACATAAATCGAATAGTTTTCGCTAATATTCACTTTTCGCCAGGTAGTATCAGTGTACGCAATGTTTAAATAAATCTTCTTTGTAGCACTAAGATGCACTTTTGTCTTTAGGCTTTTGGTTTCGCGTATAACAAAAACTGTTTTTCACACTTTAATCGTTGTTTCGTTCGAAGTCCTCACTTGCACAGCTTTATTTTTTGTTTATTTACAATTTAAGCACTGTTTCACTTCTTTTCTCACAAAAGAACAATTTATTACACTAAAAATATAACGAACTGATGTTTACGTTGCGCACAGCGCCCTCTCTCCTCTCTTTACCATTTTAGCTTCCAAATAAAAAAAACAATGTTCTAACTAAAAAATTGGCTAGGTAGGAGTTATTTACATTTTAGTAGGTAATAAAAGTCAGACTTTAATCACAATAACTTTATTAATAAAATTATCCGTAATTTACAATTTAGCATTTTTATTTAATGCATTAAATGTTCAAAATGGCCTCCTCGATTTTGCAAGCACATTACTGCACGAATATTAATTTGGTTAGTGGCTCTGCGAATCATTCCTGGATCATTTTTAATGTCATTTGCGCACTGAATTATTCGGTCGTGCAACTGTGCCTCGGTATTTATTGGCGTGCTGTATACTCTTTGCTTCATGACACCCCATAAAAAATAATCTAGGGGTGTCAGATCAGGTGAACGCGCTGGCCAGCCTACTGGCCCTCCTCGGCCAATCCACCGGTTCGGGTAATTTTCGTTCAAAAATCGCCGCACCTCCCGCCCATAATGTGCAGGACATCCATCCATTTGGAGATACATACGCCCACGCCGTCTCGTAGCCAGGGGAACATCTTCCATCAACATGGGTAAATTTTGTAGTAATTCTAAAAAACGTTCAGCATTTAGGGTTCTGGGTAAAATGACTGGACCAATTAAAATGTCGTCGATTAAGACTGCCCATACGTTTATTGAAAATTTTACTTGAAAAGTAGATGCCCGCTTCAATCGTGGATTTTCGTGAGACCACTGGTGCAAATTTCTGCAGTTTGTAATGCCGTCTCGGGTAAATGTCGCTTCGTCCATCCAAAAAATGCGTTTGGGAAAATTTGGGTGAGCTCTAATTTTTCTTAGAATCCACGTCGACATTACGCATCTTGGACGATTATCTACATTTTCGTGTAAATGTTGTACTCGTTGGTAATGGAAAGGATGCAATCCCTCCTTTTTCAAAATTCGCCAGACAGACGTCTTCGATATGCCATGACGCAACGCTAATCGTCTTATGCTTGTTGTAGGGTCAGCAAACAGATCGTTTAAAATGGCCTCTTCTATCGCATTGTCAATAACGACAGCTGGTTGCTCACGGCGATCTCGTGCCAAACCAATGTTGGAGAGCCTCCTATGAATCTCTTGAAAATTTCGAGCTGAGGGTATGAGTCTGCCCGGGAAAGCATTTATGTATGCAGTCCGAGCGACTGTTGTGCGACCATGTGACATGCCATAATAATAATGCATGTCGGCTATTTCTCGAGGTGAGAACTCTGTCAATCGCGGCATTTCGTCAACACTTAACAGCAGAACAGGAACAGTCCAAACGTAACGAACAGTAGAAAACGTAACAGTCAACAATGTAACAAAAACTTAATAACAAATCAACGAGAACACAATGCGAGAACGAGAACAGTAGTAGCAGCGGCGAGAATATCGGAGCGACTGTGTAAGTCCTGTTTCGAACCCCCAAATAAACGTCTAAAAAAATCATTTTTTTCATAAAAATACAGTTTTTTACCCAAGATAGTTACTTTTTTGCGGACTATTTATTATTTCATGGTCATCGCCAGGTATTAGGTAATTAAACAAATATACAAACATACTTATGTATGGTGCATTAAATAAACTTATACATTATCATATACTTACACATATAATAAGATATAATTATAATAAAATAACATATTTATGTAATATTTAGTATGGTTATCTTACTAGGGTTAATCAGCTCTTGGAAAATCCCTCATTCTGAAAAGGTCAACATCACAAAAGTTCCAAGTAAAATATGAACCTTTCTAATCATATAAACAATGATCAAAATCAAATGATAATGATGAAATTAAGTTTGACATACAATCTTTGTTTTGTAGTACCGCTACTCTACATTAGATGACACTACCGCCGCGTGTGATCGTCGAGAAGCTTTAAGTTCTATGCTATAAAGTCGAATATTGAAATATGTATCTGCTATGTTGCTACTCAGCTACGGATGGGACATATTGCCATATCGACAAATTATAGATTTGTTGTTGAAAATGAATTTGTTATGACAATGTTCCTTAATAATTTATTTTTTTAGTACCTACATTGACAAAGTAACATAATGTATTCTCTCCTGCCAAACTGTACCACAGTTCGATGTAAATTATGCAGCTGGCTACCATATTAACTCTCCTTCTGGATGATTGGCTACGCAATACCTGTATGGCATTCTCCTAAGAAACTAACCATAGTCGCTTTATGAAACGAGGCCCAGCAAAGTTATCGTGTACAATTTATTGAGAATAAGAAAGCCAAAAAAAGTATAAGTACCTATATTTTTTTTTTAACTGTAACTTTTATTTGTGTCTTGCTTTTTGTGTGCAATAATGAATATTCTTATCTTATTTTTTTTATTTATTTACAATGTCGTTTTCTATCAACAGGCAAAGGTTTATTAGACTTTAACAACATCTGATAAATAGCAATTGTACTGAAAGCATAAATTCTCGAAACGGTTTTGAAAGGAGAATGATCAATTTACTATAGGAGTTCGTCTATTTTTGCGTCTTCTTGCGCATTGATGAAACCAACGGTAAACTATAAGAAATTAGCTCTGGATTATGCAGGAAAAATATCATGAAAATATTAAATGGGAGTTCCGAGAAATCTTAATTTTGAGCCCATGTTTTGAGGCTATGACAACTTTGGTGGTTTGGTGTTATTTTGGATTGGCATTGACACCTTTTAGTTTTAATTATAAGCTTATGTCATTATCAGTTCGTTCCTCCCTTATTCTGAGGTTCGTTCCTATGGAAGAAGTTTGTACTTTATGCCACAGATTATATAAGCTTTTAGCCAAATATGCAGGCGTTTACATGCTGCGACTTTTTGCAGATAGCGTGTAAGTGTAACGATGGACGATTTGCGAGTGTATCCATGCACTAGCAAATTGTCTAAATCGCGACTATATCGCTGCAAAAAGTCGCAATGTTTAAGGAGCCTAATGGGGGACAAAGAGATAACTTCTGATAAGCATAAACAAAGACTATCCTAAGTGTTTTGTTTCTGTGATGTGTCTTGTTGGTACAATAAACTTTCTTTCTTTCTCTTCTTTCTTTCTCTTTCATTTCAGCCATTGGACGTCCACTGCTGGACATTAGAATCTCCCAACGATTTCCAAAAGGGCCGGTTGGATTATTCATACACATGGTCATTTTAACAATAAACTACATTAATTACACAATATCAAATCCACTACGATCAATTTGCAAAAATAAAACCGTAATAAAACCACGCGTTTGAATTCCCGTCAAAAACTCCCCTTTTGCAGTTTGCACTTTCGCAATGTAGTACACAGTACACCTTTTGCGATTTTTGCAATAATTTAGTCAAATCTGTGTTTGTAATCTGTATTGAGCACTGAGTGACTGAAGTGGGTTACTATTGCACGGACCGAGAATGTACGGCATGAGAATGTACAGCCCGGGAATTCGTGCCCAAATGACACCAATTATCCGGTCCGTACCGGTCCGTACCGGGAATGCACGAACGCGGAACGTACAGCCCAGGAATCGGTGACCATTCGGTGCCTCGTTCACATCACAGAGAATACAATCAACTACGTTGTTCACATCATAAGTTTTGCGCGTTTTACTGGAGTGTGTGAGGTATTTCTTTTGGGATTCGTTTAGAAACGCTGATAACGCACGACCCGAGAACGTGCGGACGGGAATAAAGGTACATGTACACGGATTCAATGGCTGTACATTACCAGGGCGTACGTTCTCAGGATGTGCATTCGCGGTACGTGCATTATCATCTCCCACTGAAGTTATACAATCAATACAGATACTTTTTAATTATTACTTTTAAACCCCTGATTCTTTTATTTTATCAAATAGAACTATGAAATCATTTTTCAAAAAAACATTTTGAGGTATAAATGCTTAAAGCGCAACGCAAAAGCAACATAGACTGTTTTTGGTAATTCTCCTTTCCGTTCATGTTCAAAAATGTAGCGTGGCTAATTATACAAGCAGTCAACTTAGCAGCTGCTATGTCATAGACAATAATCGATAGATTTTTATCGTGTTGCGCCCCATCTGTAATTGAGTAGCATTCAAATGTTGACAGAAATTTTTAGAAAAAGTATATATATTTCGCATACTTCGACGAAAATTGAACATTACGATCCAGTAAATAAAGGTGGTTTCACTTTCTCACTTTCGGATGGGTTTCATTGTTCATGTCATTGCAAATTTAATTAAAATACAATTTAAATACGATTTACCGATAAAATATTACGGCATAATTGGTGTATTTTGGACCCCAACTTTTATTTTTGCACTCACAGCACAACAAGGCATTTTAGTAGAGTTTTCAACATTGTTTTCTTTACTAGAAGCGCAAGGCAACTGAGGTAAGAAAAACTGTCATAGACTACGCATAGGCAATACATTGCTAATGTGAGGCACGCGGGCACTGCCCACTTACGACTTCTACTCTTTTTCTATGTTCTGTTGTAGCAGCCATTAGATACCTATTTATACCCATATGTATCTTATAGGTACATACTTGTATTATGATATTACAAAAATTCTGCTGTATCCACATTTCAACAAGAATTGGGTAGGTGGTGGTTCACTAACCCGATATTTGCAATTTCCCAGCGCTTTCATCGATGTCGGCCGCTCGACGTCGTCGTTGTACATGACACAGCCGCATTCTGTCATACCGTAAAAGCACCTCGTTTGCGTCCCAGGAGATAATGCCTTAAATTTGATAGAAAATATTTAAAATATGTTTTTTGTACAATACACTTTATTAAAATTTTAGTATAATACGTCACCTTTATCTGATCAATATTATCCTGAGTCACGGTACTCCCTGCCAAACTAAGAACTTCAAAACTTGACAAATCAATATCCTTTCGGTTCTCCGAATTCATGAGCACGTGCATGAATGTCGCCGATACTATGCTGAAGGTTGGCTGTTAAAAAGTTATTGTTCAGTTTGTGTGTTAATTCCGTTGATTGAGTAGAACCATTAGATCAAGCCACAGTGTAACCGGTTTTGTGTCGGTCGTGGAGGGAGTAAAACCATGGAGCAAGCCACAACGCACACATAAAAGATGTAAATGAAACAAACTTACGTAGCTATCATGGGTGAAAAAGAGACCGAATAAAAGGCAAAAGTGTAACTGCTTTTTTTGTCTGCCCCCATGTCAAGTTGACGTTTCTTGGGGGCAAATAAACGACAAGATTTTCGAAATTCAATCACATTTACCGCTACGCTAGTCTTTTCCAAGAGAAATCGTTTATTTGTGGAATGTTATGTGAAAAGTGACCTAAATAGAGAAACTATGGTGAATCGTAGTGTATTAGGATGCAGAAATCGTCGAGAATGTGCTTTGGGAGAAGGTTCCTTTCACCGGTACGCAATGATTGTGTTTCAATGAGTGCTAGGCCGAAAGTTGCTTTATGTTGAGTATTTTAGTTAAGTTAAAACTAGTAGTAATATTATTTCTTTGTGTGCGTGAATGTTGCCAGAGTAAAGTGAATTTGCCATAATGTGTGTAAAATATTTCAGTCGTTCGTAGGAAGTGAATAAAAATGCAATTGTTTTGAACATTATTGTTCATACAATAAAACACGTCTAGCAGTAGAGTTGTCAATAAAACGTCCGCTAACATATTCGTATTATTAAATATACTTTTCTCACTGATTTACGGTAGTTTCATTTACATTTTACAGTTGCATTTAAACAATATTAAGTGTACCACTCGTGAAAACTTCAGAAGTTTCTAATCTGTTCATGTGGGTACAAGAAACGGAAAGAAAAGTATTTTTTTCTTAACATTTTAATTTTCCTATTAACACCTGAAAATACTATTGTTAAATAATTTCAGGTTCTGGTGTCTAATTTGTTTGCCGTTTGTTTATTCCCTAAATACCGCCTAGCAAAACATAGAATAATTTGTTACTTGAAGACTTTTAGCAACTTTAGTTGAAATGTACAGAGCATGTTCGAGCATTTTATGTGAGTGACCAGTTCTTTCTTCCACATGCTAGCACTCATTTATCCAGAACAGGAGTATTTTGAAGAAATCTGGAATGGAAACAATGCGAAATTTCATAAATAATGTAATACATCAAAATATAATAATATTATTGTAACTGAAAAACTGCTGGCAGATGGCCAGCTGGCAAACAGGCTGGATGCGGCAAGCTGAAGACAGGGCGCTATGGCGCTCATTAGGGAAGGGCTATGTCCAGCAGTGGACTAATATAGCCTGATGATGATAATGGTGATTGTAACTTTTGATTAAAGGCGATTTAAGTATATAAAAAAGTGAATAGTATATGAAAGTAGTAATGGTGTCCAAGATGATATTTAGATTTGTTTAGTTAAATCTTATTCGAAAAAATAATGTTTTTTTCTACAAAACAGAGTTCTCAACTGGAATTCATCTATTGTAATGCTGGGGTAAACGTGTTCTTGAGTGGAGACCGCGACTCGGCAAACGTAGTGTAGGACGCCCTCTAACCAGGTGGGATGACGATCTGCGAAGGACTGCAGGCAGATGCTGGATGCGGCAAGCCGAAGACAGGGCGCTATGGCGCTCATTAGGGGAGGGCTATGTCCAGCAGTGGACTAATATAGCCTGATGATGATGATGATGAATGCTTTGCATAACAATTTACTTTCGTATGTATTTGACTGCCTACCAGCTAAACTAACTTTTAAACTCACTTTAATAATACATAGTTAAAGTAATGATCGGGATTTTCAACATAAATGAATGGCAACATTTTTTTACTCTTCGGTTCTAGTATAAGTTAGGACGGAAAGTAAATTTTATTAATATTGCTTTCCGTAGGGGAGCTACTAGTTTTAACTTAACTAAAATAATCAACATAAAGCAACTTTGGGCTTAGCACTCATTGAAACACAATCATTGCGTACCTGTGAAAGGAAACTTCTCCCAAAGCACATTGTCGACGATTTCTGCATCCTAATACACTAAGGTGCACGGTGCACCATACTTTCTCTATTTAGGTCACTTTTCACATAACATTCCACAAATAAACGATTTCTCTTGGAAAAGACTAACGTAGCGTTAAATGTGATTAAATTTCCAAAATCTTGTTGTTTGTTGGCCCCCAAGAAACGTCAACTTGACACTGGGGGCAAACAAAAAAAGCAGTTACACTTTTGCCTTTCATTCTGTCTCTTTTTAACCCATGATCGCTACGTAAGTTTGTTTCATTTACATCTTGTATTTGTCCGTTGTGGCTTGCTCCATGGTTTTACTCCCTCCACGGTTAATTCGTTCTTCCTTTCAAAAGGAAAACAGATATTTAGTGGCAGGACACATAGAATACGTCTGCTGTATTGTTGCAAAAAAAATTTAAGTAACTTTTGCTCACCTTATATTTATTTATGGTGTCGATGATATGGTCTACGGAGAAAGTCAAAGGAAAGGATGTCTGAAGTCTCGTAAAACGTAAAATCGGTGACAAAACAAACATAGCCGCAGCTGTCACCCATTGATTTGGGGAGAAAACGACGTTTAAGCGAGTTGGCGTTGGGAAATTGTCGAACATACACCTTGAAACCAAATTTTTTACACTTTAGCACTCTTAAACTCGAAAATAGCAGAAGAATCATGGAAGTAGGATTAATGCAGCAGAAATGAGGTCCTTGTGAAATATTTATAATATGTGTGGGTCGTGGAGGTGTGGGTATTACTTTGAATGACAGCATAGGTAAAAATTGTTCGATTAGAGAAGCGAATTGTTTGATTAGAGAAAGTTGTGGACTGAAAGAGGATGTAGCGACTAGAATTTAGTTGGGAATGTTGCGTTGGTTTGGTCATGTGGAAGAATGATGGAAGAAGGACTGACGAAACAAATATATCGAACGAACGTGAGTGGAAGGGTCGATAAGGGACGTCCAATGGGGACATACTTCGATTGGTCGAATTATGTCTGGGGCGTTTGCTAATAGTACATCCCCTATTTGGATATGCGACGTATTAGAAAAGGTCAAGAAAAAAGTACCCGAAAACAGCGTGCGTGTACCTATACCTGCAACGACCAATGTCGAGAAAGCGAAAGTGATCTGTCAGGATCATGACAAGCGGCAGTCCCCAGTATCTGCCTTATGTATTTAGGTATGAATAATAAAAAGGACGATACTATTTACATGAAAAACGGCAAAGTATTAGTCAGGTTTGCGTGAGTTACTGCAATAGATTTCGGCTGTCCAGTTGATCCACTAGACCCAGGACAAATGCTAACGGTGTTCCTAGGATCAAAATCAGCTGGCCTGAAAATAAATTATATTTAGAACAGCTGTAATTTATAAATCGTTAAGGTATAGAATCACTATTTAACACACTTACTCAAAGGCTTCCACAGTTTCGAAATTTTCATATTTGTCATGGAACTCTTTGAATGTCATACAATTATCACTTTCATCAAAGGATACGACCTTTGCCTCTAAGTTTATATTTAACAACGTCTCGTGGACATCCTTAACTTTATCATTTTGACAAAATATTATGTTCGGTTTGACATTGTTCAATGCATTTTCTAAATATTCTGTAAATAATAATTTACTTAATTAACTTAGTGCAAAAGTATCTTACAAGCTAGTTTACAGAATAATACTTACGGCCTCCTAAGTTCCTATCTATTGGAGCTAAAGTTATTCCAAGATATTGTGTGGCGTAAAAAGGCACAGTGACGTCGAGATGATTGGGAGCTATAATGGCGACCACATCTCCACAGCCAAGGCCGAGGGTCCTGAAGCAAGTCGCGCAGCGCACTGACCGCTCGAGTACTGACCCGGCCGTCTCCGACTCGCCAGTGTATGCGTCTATCTGTATATCGCACCTCAAGAACTAAAGTGACCTACCTCAAAATTTGGGTAAAATGAGTCAAGTACTCAGAATGACTCAAAAAGGTATACTCTTTCATGCCTATATTAAAAACCTACTTTATTTGGTCAGTGAGAGATGGAGAAATATTTCGGTCTGTTTTTTCTTGAGCTCGCAACTCGCTCAGAATGCCGAATACATTTTCTTCATTTCCCAAAAGTTGCAAATTTTGATTTAGGTCACTTTAGTTCTGGAGGTGCGATATATACGATAAAATTGAGTAATTGGGGTATTTACATAAATAACCTTCACGTACCTGTTACCGAAATAACGCAAAACGTGAAAGCAGTTTTCACACTAGCGATAAACCTATGTATTTCCAATAAGCAAAGCTTTAAAATTAATATTGTTATTTTTATACAATCTTGAATCTTGATGCGGTCAATTGTTTGAAATACAAATGCGAATGCGATTAGGCTAAGTCACTTTGCAGTTGAAAAAGACAGGAAAATGTAAAGGACGATTGTGAAGGTAACTTTATTGTACAACCAGTACAAAAATGTATGTAAAATGTTGAAAAATGTTACAAAAGTTGATGAAATATAAAAAAGTTGAAAAATACTACCATACATCATAATGAAAAACTGATAGGTTAGGATGTACGGTCGGGGTCTAAAAATGTTTACCAGTTTTCAAACTTGATTCTTTGTCGCAATCAAGGATGTTATAATCAAAGAGGATAGAGCACTACGAAAAACCTTCCAAGAAAACTAAACTCTTTGTCTTGTCAAATAAAACATAAAATCGTATAAGTAAGCAACTAGAGTAAAGTGTCCAGAGCGAGAGCCACAAACTGAAGGAGTGTGTCTTACTCTTACTCACTTTATGTGGAATACTATGACCATGATGTTGTAAAATGTAGGCCATGGTTTGATTACCCAATGGTCTCTTTTCAGTTTTACTAAAAACGAAAGCTTACATTTAAAATGGATGGATGCTATATGAGGCTCTGGTTCGACATCACAAAATCCTGCATTTTGTGAAGCCTGCAAAAGTCGGTATTTTAGAAAATAAGATTTTAAACCTACGGTCTTACCTAGGTTCAAGGAAGATCCTGTACCATTTGTAGTGGTGAGTAAAAGGCTTCAAACCTCTGTAGCATACCTAAAGTTTGTACGTTTGTACATGAAAAGTTGCCGTTTGGTGTACATTATGCCAATCGATAGAAAAAATAATTATCACAAACAACAAATACCTACTCTTTGACAAAATGTCCCCAATTTATTACTAGTTGTAACGCAAAATACTTTAAAATGATGATATTGGACAATTGAATGAATTAAATTGTTTTTTTTTTATATTTTCAAACGGGAATAACTCAGAAAGTATCACTTAATTTACTTTTTATTGACGTGCTTACCAACCCCTTTAGGTACGTTGCACGGGACTTTTCTGTTACCTTTGTGTTTTGTTTGCTAAGAAGTTTATTAGAAATAATAATAATAATAAACTCACGCCCGTTATCCCCGAAGGGGTAGGCAGAGGCACCAGTCTCTAGAACTGGACCCACGTTTTGCCGAGTTTATTAGGTCCCAAACGTGACAAGTGGCAAGCCTGTCGCCGTTATCCGGGCACAATTTATCAGCGAATGGTGTTGCTGTACAAACAAATGTACGTAACTAAAAGTCATTGGTACATGCGTGGTTCGAACCCAGACCCTCATGATCGAGAAGCAAGGGTCAACCCCACTACGCCACCACCGCTTTTTTTATTATTATTTTTTTGTTTATTAGAAAGTAAGTAATAAATAAAATATTTATAGCCAGTGGCGAAAAAAGTAATGGTACTAAGCGACGGAAGAAAATGTTGAACTGGAAGAACTACCAACGAAGTAACCACAGCTCAATGCAGGTGCCCATACTCGAATCGAGCCATGAATGTATGCTAAGTAATTTTTGTAGCAATACCACTCAAGGTTTTAAAAACGTATTTTAACATGGTCGAAGTTGAGTTTTATCTTTACTCTTCTCTCTACTCTTCTTTTCCACTACAAACCTTATTTGAGGGCAGTATGTAATGTACTGTACATTAACACTCAATAAGCAAGTTGTAAATTCTATACATTTAAATGAGTTATATCTTTGTGCTTATTTTTGGATTAAAGCTAATTTTATGACTTGATTTTGGCTTTCTTTTTATAATGTTAAAACTTCGTTAGATGCAAATATAAGTATAATTAAAGTTCTTCAGTCAATGAATATACCTACCACTAGGTACTGTGTCGCCCATTATGGAAGTAAATGCCCAAGTTACTCCTAAAGAGAGAACTTCGCTCGTTCCTTCCGGCTGGCTTCCCTTATGTTTCGTCCGGTTTTCATTGACATCAAGGTCACCCTACTTAGAAAGAGATGACATTCACTAGTTCGAGCCTCCTTGTCAGGACATTTTTTTGTCAGAGTACTCAATCCTCTTTGATTATTACATCCATGGTCGCAATATGTGCATTATAGTCTATAATGCTTTAACAATGTACTTATTACCTTTCAATGTTCCGAAGCCTCGATTCTAACAAGTATCTAAATTAATTTCTTATTTTAAAATTATGGCATTTGTTAAAATGACACAGATCATAACTCTGTCAAAAAAAAGTTTGAAAATATATTGAATAGTACTATTTTTACAAAATAAATAAAATAAAACCTCCTTGAGGGAGCGAAGGTTTGCTCTAAACTTTGACAGGTTGGTACTCAACTCTTTATTCTGAGCTTAGGGCCCAGTTTCTCCAAGCTCTGTTAATGGTCTAACAGTCTGTTACATCTTCTGACGGACTGTTAAATGCTGTCGAGTGTCCCACCACGCTCTAATGGACCGTTAACTTCTTTAACAAAGCATCAAATCTAATCCTGGCATTGGAGGTCCGTTAAAACATTAACAGTCGATTTAGTTCCGTCAAAACTGTCAAAATGGACGCCGCCTACAATATTATTTTTGAAAATGAAGATGTTTTAGAAAATTTGGATAATTTGGAGCACGTTATACGCCGTCCTAATAAGATTTTCAAAACTTTGACGAATACGCTGACCTGGGTCTTAATTCTGTTGGTGCATTATAGTTCGATGACAGATCCACGGTCAGGTCACGCGACGTCTTTTTCCATACGATTGACGCCTACATTGCTTGATTTGAGTTTGCGCGTAGACTTGAAGCGGCAATGAAACTAAATCGCCACGTTCATCCAGTTGTCATTGTACTACAATGCATCAACATAATCTAGGCCCTGGACTTCTGCAGCCATCCTTCGTGTTTCATAGAAGTCGTACGTAATGGCGTCTGTTTTTTTTTTCCACTACATCTTTGTTCTTTGACACTAAATGGGTGAGGATATCCTTTTCGTTAGCAGAAAAATTGGGTTATCGTGTTTTCTTAGACATCCCTTGTAATTTAATTTAGAAAACGCACGAATTTAACAAAATCACAACAAAACAAACCAGAAAAATCTTTTCACAACCTCAAAAGCGTTGAACCACAGACGCAAATGTTTAACGTTTGACAGGAATTTGAATGACTGGTTTGCGTTTCATTCACGTAATGCTTGATTTACTAATGGTCTGTTAAATTTAGCTCATAGGACATGGACATTTTAACATTGCTTTAACATCCTTGTTAGTTTTGACGGCTGATTTATAAATGCCGCGTTTACCACTAACAAACAGAGTTTGATGAAACCGGGTCTAAAGCTTTATCTAATCAAATCAATACAAATATCGACCTTGTGTCGTATAATTGTCTGTATAATTATGAACCTTATGGTGGTAAACATTTTCAGACCCCGACTGTATTATAAAACACTTTGTATAGATATTGAGAATTAATATATAGATACCTGCGACACAAATTCCGGAGCGTCTCTAAGACCTTGCAGGATGAGTTTCCCCACATGGAATCGGTCGCTTGCCCGCCCGGACGCAGCCACTATCCTGGACTTCATTTCGTCGAAGTAATCCATCACAGCGTAATTAATGCGGTATAGTTTACCCATAATTTTAATTTAAGGTTTTCCGATTTTTACGATTTTTTAATATTACAGCTGACAGGGCCTGCTGTGAGTGGGTACACTTTGAGTCAAGTATTCAATTTTTAATGAATTCAGGAGACAATGTGCTCTACGCACGTAGATTCTTATCGTTTCAAGTATTGTTATCGTGGTTTCATTGGTCTTGTGACACGTCTCTTTTACAAACAAAATACGATTAAAATCAGTTAACACTTCGGCCAACCTCGATTATTGTCGTGAATCCCTCGTCTCTCACATAGAGTTATCAATTTACAGATATGACCTGATATATATATTACTCGTTGTCTTATTGAATACAATACAAGAACGATATGAGCAGCAAAACCTCCTGTGTAGCTCAAAAATAACACAACCTTTATATTGAAATAAGAAAAATTATTTACTATTTTGACAGTCTGCCTTCTTAGTGTCAATAAAACCAGTTTGACGTTATGATACATTTATGTTTATGAACGCTAATTTCATTCGTGAAAATATTCGATTCTATGAAATTTTATCACAATTAACTTACAATAGTTATGTATCATGGCTTCAACAAATTTAGAGCGTGGTAAAAAATTGTTGCTCAATCTCGTGAAATTGTAAATAATGTTTATAACTATTTTAGAAAAGAAGCTAATTTATTTAATTAAGAAGAAAGTAAATATCTTCAACAAATAATGAATGTTCAAATTCATGTCGCTTCTGCATAATAATTTTCTTAGGTCTACCGGTTAGTAATGTCATCTTGGCAGGTGCTATACATTGCGTTTATGATGCTTCAAATTGAATGCTACCTAAAAGAAAACGCGGTAATGTATTTCGTGTCATTTCCGTCTCCGGATTTAGGCGATGATATCCGAGAAAAGCCGAAAAGTGTTAACTGATTATAATCGTATGTACCTACAAATCGACCGCAAGCAGGTCGTTTCGCATCGACCTGTTACCATCGAATTTTAAGTTAAAATTTAATGCTGTAACAATGGCACAGATTAAAGGCAAGGTATTTCTATGCCATCAGCGTACGTGTACTTTTAACACCAGGGTAATTTAAATACTTACCGTTGTAAATACTGAGACCCTAGATGGTAAAAATGGTCACTGTAACCATGTTTTTGTTTCATATAGAACTTTGTTGCGTGAAGATGGAGTTGTAATCAACTCAATTTGGTAGGTATTTAATTTTATCACTACAACTTTCTAATCTTCTTTATTTTCCGTATCAGTAAGTATAGAGGTGCTTGGTAACTCTGCTACCTTTTTGAAGTCGAGATGGTTAGGATAGTCAATTTACTTTACCGCTAGCCTAAATAGTGGCGCCCACTAAGGGATTATCTTTAACTACGATTACAACACATAGGTATCACCATTATCATCAGGCTATATTAGTCCATTGCTGGACATAGCCCTCCCCTAATGAGCGCCATAGCGCGTCTTCAGCTTGCCGCATCCAGCATCTGCCTGCAGTTTTTCGCTAATCGTCATCCCACCTGGTCGGAGAGGGCATATGGCTTTCGTATATCTATTGTAAACTCACAAAAAATAAAACTACCTATGTTATCTAACTTACCTATGTAGTTCTCTTGACAGGTACGGCTGAAATTTTGTTAAGTTTCGTGAAACTAAAAATTAATGGATTATAGTCGGTAAGAATCTCGACCCTCAATCAAATACCTAAAATGTTTAGGCGTGGCACGATTTATCTTTCATGTGCCAACAGCTCTATAAAATGTGTTGTAACATTGGAGTTGGGTGAAGCTTCAGAAAAACTACCTAATAGACCAAGCTTTTAATTTTGCCGCTACTGGAGAACGTCTCCAGCCTAGTTTGTTTCGGATGCATCCGTTACTAAACCTACTTTCCTTGTAAGCTCAGCTGTGGATGCTGTTGTATATAGCAGTTTTCTTTTTATTTATACTAGATAGATATATTCTATTTACTGAAGCGAACGACTAAAGGTAAACAAAGACACAGCATCTCTCAAACTTACATCTCACTCAAAATAGCTTATGCACGCAGCTTCGCTTGCATCGTATACCTACATAGGTTTGGCACAATCAGCGTTGGGTCCCGGCTCGCCCATATTTTTCGTTTCGTATTAACAAACACAAAAGTACAACAACAACTGGACGACGATGGACCAAAAACTTTACCAATATCTTATTTACTATGATGAACAGACTAAAGAAAATAAAATAGCTTATATAGAAAAGTTGTACTCGCATTAACAACGTCAATCATGAGTAAAAATATGGCGTCGGGGTGGCTATCTTACTTTTTTTTGCCTCTAATTAAAAAAGAGGTTCGTAGTCAGCTCTCCCTACTTCTTCCTACACATCGCGTAGCGCATTATTATAAAATAATCCATCTTAATCGGCCTTTAAACAAAATTCCGTCATCTTTGTTAGTTGCGATTTTGCGAACATATTTGGCAGCATTTGGATCGCTTTTATTTGAGGACCACTGAAATTTTAGGTATTTTTTGGGGCATAGATCTCTTAAGCAAATTGTATTTTCATGATAAAATTAAATATTTAGTTTAATAAACTGCGAGTAAGGGATAAATCAGGTTATAACAGTGTTATTGTATTTATTGCTTAATGGCATTTATTAGGCACATCGTTTTGTATAACTTTGCTAAATATTATGCAGTGTTGTAAATTTGGCATATTGAAAAACCAAATTTTTGACATGTTGACAATTAGTCGTTTGCTTCAGTAGAATATAGGTAGAAAGAAGGTTAGATATAGAAAGATTGTTGACTTGCGAGGGTCAATAAAAATACCAAACAATCGAGATGAAAGAGAACTTTAGTCTTATGGCAATATTACACGGTCTACTTCTGGTTCAGTTGAAGATAAGAATATTCGATAAATTGAACAATGTAAACGTAAAAGTGAATCATTCACTTTCATGTTTACATTGTTGGTTGCCTCATCAGGGTCCGAACATTAATCACGTGAAGCTCCGAAAGGGGGAGGGGGGTGTAGTAAAATATCACGTGTATTTATTTATTCGTCAAACGCGCGTGTAGTGTGACACGATAAATCGAGAGAGATTCTCTGCGTAGTGCACGAAAATGATGACGCCGCGGCGTGGCTTGATGAAACCGACGCTGATCTTCAACAAAGCACGGAGCCAGCCAGGACTGGGAGGGGGAGGGTTAGTCTTAAAACTCACCACGTATCAGCAAGAGGGAGGGAGCAGGGTTAAAAATGCTAAAAAAATATCACATGATTAATGAACGATTAATTGAATTGGGTACATGACTGGCGAAGCCACCACGACGTTACTAATATACAGAACAATATCAAGTTTTTTAAATATGCACGATTATAATAGTTGGTAATCTTGCATTATTTATCGAAGTTTGACGAATTGCGAAGCAAGTTAATGTTGAAATATTTTATTCTACTTCTTGACTTTCCAATTTTTTTGCCATATCTCGTAGCTTCCTCCTATCAATTTTGGTGCTGGGTGTAAGGGGGAGCTCGTCGACGAATACCACTCCCCCACGAAGTTGCTTTTCATCAGCTAAATGCTCTGAAAAATAAGATGAAAATGCTATTTTGGTAAATTAATAGATAACATTATGTTTTATGTAGGCTCTATTAATGTCGCCTAGGGGAGAGTGGGTAGGATTCGTACACTTTTCACTTCGAGCCCTATAGCAGAAAAACTAATCGCTATTTGAAAACAATTTGAGCAATGCTAGATTGCCTATATATTTGCCTACAATATTCCCTTAGACGACTTGTTCATAGAAAGAAGTGTGGCCAAGATATGACGATTTTAAAAAAAAGTGGAAGTCGTACGAATGTACCCCACTCACGGGGGAGCTTCGTACATGTGTTGGGGTACCTTCGTACATGGTGGGGTACCTCCGTACATCATGATTAATAATGCTATTTATAGAAAATTTAACGTTTATTGAGAAAAAAGTTCACAGAATCAGCCTTGGGTGCCTAAGTACTTAATAATAAAATAGTTTTAAATACAATAATTAGTTAACCTTTTTGATTTAATATTATTTAACTTCTTATGTCCTATAGGAATGAATCAACAATAATATTTATCGTTAGGGTAACAAGAGTCATAATATTTTTATGAATCTACTTAATGCACACTGCACATAGACAGATCTTTATGAAAGCTAAATGTTAGCTGTTCTTGCTGTAGAAGCAGATTTGGGTTCCGGCAATATATATATACGATGTCTGTTAATTAAACAGTCCCTTCGTCTGTGTTATTGGGAAAAACAAATTTCATGGATTTCTTTCTTAAAAATGTAACTTTGTACTCAGTGGGACTATATTTTGTAATCACCTGACCAACATAGTGTTTGACAGATTTTTGCTTCTCGAACTTCACTAGAATAAAGCCTTTCTATTTCATGAATTCAGTTAAAACTGGAATTTGTTCTCCACATCAGATCCTTAAGCAATCTCTTCAATGGAAGAACAAGAACTTTGCCTCTTTCTTTTTTATTTATTTAATATATCTTTACCCGATATCAAATTTAATGCCCTCTTCATCTCTTTAGCTCTTTATTTATCTCTTGCTCTTGCTTCTTCAACTGTTTTGCTTTTTATATTTAATTTTTTTTTCGGGAGAATCTGCTGTTTACCTTTTTTGGACTTTTTGGTCACATTTCTAGCCACTTTAGGGTAGGGTTGGATCATTTCTGGCGTTACTAATCCTTGAGCAGATGTCGATGGCAAATCAAGATGGATCAGCTACCACAATAAAGATTGTATATCATACGTGGGGTACGTTCGTACAGTACGAATCCACCCCGTTCAGATCTGTACGAAGCTACCCCAACCAAGAAATTTTACTAATATATTGAAAATATAAATAACTGCCGAGATTATCTTCAAGTAAATGTCGAAAGAATAAACTGAAGTATGTACCCAAACACCACAAAGAATCAGTTTAACAATGACAGCAAAACTTATAGAAGAAAAACACGTTTAAAGTTGCATCGAAAAATTATTTACGCGAAGCGAAAACACGTAACGTCCTATCACATCGAAGTCGTCGGCCGCACGGGCTAGCCACTCCGCGGTTAGATTATGCGTGTGAGTGGGCATCACATACAAAGATACGAAGGCACCACTATTTTGCGTATTCGAATTATGGCCGTTGTACGAATGCTCCCGGTGTATGATTCCTACCCACTGTCCCCTATAGAATGGAAAATATAGGCCATTTTGAAAAATGTAAAAATTTTGTGATGCCGCTGTTTCTGGTTCCCACGACACAGGGTATTCTAGTGTGGGGCCAGAAGCAATGTATGTGCCTGTATGTAAATGTTTATGTTATTAGTGCAATTATTTACTTTTGAAAACTCATTCCTTAATTTTACCTCCCTTGACTGATATAAAAAGACTTACGGTTAGCCCATGACTTAATTAGGAAAAAACGTAAGACACGATAGTATTCGCTAAAAAAAATTGCGCTTTTGTAAAATTCAAAATTCCACATTTTTCATGATTTCCTGGAATAGGTACCTGTATTGAACTAACCTTTGACGGTGCCATTTATATCCTGCGCTGTGACGTCACATTCGCTCTTTCGAACGACGAATGCCACGGGAATTTCGTCACATTCTGAATGCGGCATCACAGTCACAGCCACTTCTTGGACTCCTGGATTCTTACGGATGACATTTTCTATTTCTACTGGTGATATCTGTCGAGTAATATTAAAGTTCAGATTAGCCAGTAATTTATACATTTGTGTACGAACCTAATGAAAAACTGGTAATTTTAGTTTAAAATACGAAATATTTTCGTAGTTCTCGATCAGCCTACGTATATGAATGAATAATACGGTGTTTGACACTATCAACAATAAATTATTTGAGATGCTCGATTAAAATCAAAATTACAAAATGATTCGGAAAATGTATTTCTTCTATGATAAAACATAAGAAGAGTGCTCTGAAATGTGACGTCACAAGCAAGTATTTTCATACAAAATTCCGTTTTAAAAGTAACTCATTTGACATCCTGTCAAATACCCAATTGCTACAATCAAACATATTTAACAATAATAGTATAATTCCTAACATAAAGAACTTGACTTTGACTTCGCACTCCTCGGTGCTGGGATTTGATTTAAAACTTCGTTAGGTTTAATTTAAACGTTAAGTAAAATTAAACATTATTCTTCTTGCTCTTGCCACCAGATTCCCAGAATACCAGATTCATCTCGCAGATTTTCAGAGCATTATACTTCAAGTGAGATTTAATTCGATTGGTTTTTAGCTTGATTATCATTGGGTCGAAATCTCAAAACGTCGAAAGGTCAGCAGAGTTTTGAAGATTCGCTGGAGATGCACATTCGCACCCTTGCAAGAACAACGTGATATTTCGAAGAAAACCATTTTTTATTCATAGAAATTTTTTTAACGCGATTTTATTTATTCTGAAAACGCCGGAATAATGAGCAAAAGAGACACTGCATCACGTTATAGCGTTATCTCTTTCGGCCATTACTTTGAAACCTTAACAAAATGCTCTTATGTAACGTAAGGGTTCCGAAATAACACGTTGTTCTTGCAAGTATGCGATATGGTTTAAAACAATTGTAATTATAAAAACAACCGTTTAGATTACTGAATACTTACCATATAATAGGTTTTATGCTCTTTTGAAAAATACTGTAGTAAAAATTTGCAGCGCTCTACAAAATAGTAATTCCAGTTCTCATCTCTGTAGAAAATATCCCCTGTCTTCAACCATCCGTCTTCAGAGAATGCATATTTGTTTTCTTTCGGTTGGTTGTAATAACCCTGAAAATTTAAATACTTAAAAGCAATCAAAGCAATGACGACCTTTGTGGCGTAACGGTTAGCACATCTGCTTACCATGCGGGAGGTCCCGGGTTCGATCCCGGCTGAGGAGAAAAATATAATCTCCAGGTCTTGGATGTTTACATGTTTGTGACGTCGCTGTTTCTGGTTCCCACGACACAGCGTATCCTAGTGTGGGGCTAGAAGCAATTTATGTGCCTGCATGTAAATGTTCATGTTTGTTTAATTTCAATTTTTTAGGGTTCCGTACCCAATGGGTAAAAACCCATATTGCTTTTGGCCTCACACTTGGATGCCCTGTGGCGTGGGAACTAGAAACAGCGACGTCACAAACATGTAAACATCCAAGACCGGCAGTTTTTTTTCTCCCCAGCCGGGGGTCGAACCCGGGACCTCTCGCATGGTAAGCAGATGCGCTAACCACTGCGCCACAGAGTTCGTCGGCGGAAATTGCTCCTTGAGGCGGCTTAGTCTTGTGCAACTATTGTAACTATTTCTTAATTTAGTAAATAAAACATTTTTATTATCTTTACCTGCCTCCGTACCTAACACGCGAGCAGATAGATAGTACTATCAGCGTTGGTATCTATCAGATAGTACTAGTGCCCACCATGGATTTACAACTTTGAGCGACAATGTATGTGAACACCTCAAATGCTCAGGTTTCCTCACGGTAATTCTTTACTTGAACTATTACCAAATTTAAAATTATAATTACGAACTTAATGACAAAGCAGTTAACCTTGATGTTTCTGAACTACAATATAGCATAATGTATGTAGTGCTTGCATAAATAACATTTAACATAACATAACATTTACATACTGGCACATACATTGCCTCCGGCCCCACACTAGGATACCCTGTGTCGTGAGAACCAGAAACAGCGACGTCACAAACATGGGAACATCCAAGACCTGAGTTTCTTCTTCGACGTCAGAAGCATTGATCGTGTGTTCTATTCCGACGGAAATAACTTTCCATCTCAGCTCGTCGAGCTTTTCCTAACCATCTGAGAAACATATAATAATATCTATCATATCCTATTCTATTGCTGGGATAATTTAGGTGCTTACTGTCGTATGTAGGCTTATAGTAACAACACGCTCTCCTGTTTTTTTTTACATAGCCACCCTTGTGTCCCACTGCTGGGCAAATGGCTCCCCTTCGTTCTTCCAACTTTCCCTGTCTCCAGCCACCTCGCACCATCCCGGCAAGAATGCATTTAGGTCGTCCCGCCATCTTCGCCTTGGTCTGCCGCGACGTTGGTTTCCATTTTGCGGAACCCAGTCGGTCGCAATTTATTAGGTACGTATGAGCGACATGTGTCTGTGCGCATGACGTTCATACGACAGACATGGTCAGCCCAGTCCCACTTCAACCTAGCAGTCTTAACGTTAAGTGTAGAAATATAAATCCGACCAAATGCTTCTGACACGTCGAGATTTACGCAAGCACTACATACATTACGTTATAGTTCAGCAACATCAAGGTTATTTTAAAATTACAGTTAATATCATAGTTATGGACCTTTTTTTTTTTTTTTTGTTAACGGGGTGAAATGCTTTGTGCACCATAACCGCCACCCTTGGGGGAGGGCGACGGCCGTGTGTCGGACTCTCCTCTCCTAATAATAGGAGAGGCATACCTCCTAAAACACCCCGGGGGCCGTCCTGTCGCTCGTGCAATGGGGCGCCGCCGGATCTCGCAAGTGGTAAACCACAGTGCGAATGCTACAGCGGCGCCCCGGCGACGTCGACCCGACTCGCAAGGAGTCGGGCCCACCCTCACTGGAGAAGGGGAATGGGCCCCCCACCCCCTTCTCCCGTCACGATGTCGGACTTCAGGTCCCCCAACCTGCCGTCTGTGACCCTCCCTCAACCTCCTCTATGCCATCTGCTGAGCAGAGGGACATAGAGGAGGGCCTCCACCGTGTGTTTTTTATAGAGGTTGTCTCCTCGCGGCCCGAAGGCCCCCGGCCCCACTCAGTGTGGGGTTACGGGTGCGGGGCCCATGGTGGACCCCGCGGGACATCCAGCAGCGCAAGCCACTGGACGTCCCCCTCCCTCTGGTTTTGGTCCGCGCCGGCCGAAGCCGGTACCCCCCATATCTGGAGGGCGTTCCCCTATCCGCCACCCGGGGGACGCGTCCGATGGAAGACCAGAAACTCCACACGGAATAGTTATGGACCTGCTAGCCGTCTTATTTACCTACAAAATAATTAAAACGCTGTTTTAACTTTACGTTTTGATTGTAACTGATAAATACATACGTCTATGGACATATAAAATAAATTGCTTGACAGTGACAGTCTATCTAAAACCGCGTCTCGTCTTCATGTTTTTCAATGCTCAATAATTTTCAATTTTTGATTCAAACAATCGATTTCCAATGCTCATTTTTTTTACTTTGCTCCCCTAGCAACGAAATGTTTTGCCCAAAGAAAACGTTATGTTTTGTGTAATGTTTTTAGTAGGAGTCTTAGTAGGTATCTTAATAAACTTAGTGGTAAATCACAAGGAGAAATAATTCTCCTTGGTAAATTAATAGTTATTTTAGGTTATGAAGATGTGAATTATATATAACTAGCTGTCCCGGTAAACTTCGTACCGCCAAAGTTTTCGTAATATTTCCATATTTTCTCACCATTTAAACTTTCCTGGTATTCAACAAATATAAAGAACAAAAAATCAGCCAAATCGGTCCAGCCGTTCTCGAGTTTTAGTGAGACTAACGAACAGCAATCCATTTTTATATTTAAGAGAGAAGAAAAGGAGAAAAAGAAGAGTTTCTACGTAAAAACCGATGTTAACTCCGTCTTAAGAGAGTTTAGGGGGAGTCGATTAATAAGACTGCACTTATGTATATGTTTTCTTACTCTAAAAACGGATGCCCCTGTAATCCACAGCTCCCCTTGCACGTTGGGTTCTTCAATATCTTCACCTGAAGTTAGATTCACCAACTGGAAAAGTAGATAATTATGATTATGATATGAAAATTCTTTATTGCACAATAAAGGCATGTACACAGGCGAGCTTAATACTAAAAAGTATTGTCTTTGTTGATTAAAGATGTTAAATGTGCGAGCGAGACGGCAAGTCAGATGTAGGTATCAATAGACAATAGGCTAGTTTCCCAAAAAAATGTAATTAGTCCGTCTTTTAGATTATTCAAAAATAAGGGACATGTATTTTTTTATTTGTAAATTAGACCAAAAATGACAAAGATATAGCCCATTAAAGTTACGTGTGACGTCACGCCGTGCTGCATTTTGTAGCACTGAGTGACGTCACACGTAACTTCAATGGGCTATATCTTTGTTATTTTTTGTTTAATCGAAAAAAGAAGAAATACGTATCCAATATTTTTTTATAATATAAAATACGGACTAAATAGAATTAAATTATTTTGACCCTGGAAACTACCCTATTATACATGGCTAAAAAATTATACAGAAACCTTCCTTTGTTTATAGACTATAAAAAAAACTTTACTTAGACTTAAAAATGTATATAAATAAATAAAAAATAAATCTTACATACAAGGACATACATTGCTTCTAGGCCTGCACTAGGATACCCGGTATCGTGGGAACCAGAAACAGCGACATCACAAACATGTAAACATCTAAAACCTGGAGTTTTTTTAATATAAATTATAATTATGTATAAGTAATTTAAGTTAAATATTTGACCGTTACTAAATAATCTTAGGTTGAAATAAATATAGAAGACCGGAGCTTGATATTATTACGAAATATTAAAAAAAATCGCTCGTGATGAATGATCTTTAACGATCACGAAGGTTAAGCAACATCGGGAGCATTCAGTGCATCACCAACGCTAGTGGCATTTTTCCGACTGGTTCGGTGCTTCGCAAGGCACGTTAGGCAGTTAGTGCCGGCTGCCGTCAATAGATGGCAGTCGTTAAGGCCTTAGGGCGGCTTGAAAACCTCTGACAGTAAGACCAGCCACTAGTCAGCCAGCTTCCACCAATCTGGACTTGGCCCCCATGGTGGAGTATGGCCTATACCTTCCTCAGAGAAGAAACCCGTGCCCCTCGGTGGGGACATAATGGATTGCTAATGACAAAAAAATCTAATAGCAGAAAATATTAGATACACTTCTTTTTTAATTCGGGATTTCGCACTTGCAGATTAACACGTGGTATAGAGTCGATGCCTTACCCGACATTTGTTGATCCCGAGAGGTTTCACAGATGTTGGACGCTTGATGTCATCATTCAACATTGTTATTCCGCATTCCGTCATCCCGTACATGCATGTCATTTGCGACCCAGGGGATAATACCTTAAATTACCAACATGTTTAATAAAACCACATAGGAGACTCGGTAAAAGTGACCCAAAAAATTGATAAGCAACGGCGCAAAAAAAGGAATATTTAAAAAAAATAATATAATTGTGTTTTTTTTTATTTTAATAGGAAATTTATGTTTAAAAAAGTAAACAAAAAATGTGAGATAGAATATACGATGATTTTTTTTCCTAAAATGAATGAATTATTTTATTCCCATCTTACATGACAATCGTTAAGTTAAGGTGTCGTTATCACCTGTAATGGCAATACAAGTTGCTAACTAGTGTAAGCAATGAATGAAACAGTCTGACATAATGATAATATAAGTACCATAATGATTATATAATATTTCATCTGGGTTTTATGCAGGAATAATATTTATGAACTATTATATATCATTTTTTCTTAGCGCTTAATTCGTTAAAAGCTTGATGAATGTCAGTAAATGATTTACCTAATATTTTGGAAACTCTTGCGCCGAGTCTGGTCAAACTTTGTATGGACCGTGGCGAGTCTGGTTTCTGTCTATATCTCAATGATACTCCATGGTATAGTAAACTTTAGTAATAAATGTCTCACCTGAACCGTAGAAAAAAAATCTTGAGATGCAGCACTACCTCCCACGCCGAGAACTTCATAACTTGACAGATCGATATTTTTTCCAGAGTTAATGAGTTCATTCAGGAATGGCGGAGTAACAATGCTGTAGGTTGGCTGTTAGAAAATAATAATGTTATTACCTGATATTTATAGTAATTACAGTTGGTTGGTGTTTTGGCCCGCAAAAAATGGAAAAAGGTACGTTTGGGTGCATGTTAGCTAGGTTAGTACTAACCTAATAAATATTTAAAAAAAATAGAAACTTTGGGCGTGGGTTACTGTCTCAGTTTTTCTAATTGTTAAATAAAAAATAAAAAATAACTCACGCCCGTTATCCCCGAAGGGGTAGGCAGAGGCACCAGTCTCTAGAACTGGACCCACGTTTTGCCGAGTTTATTAGGTTAATGAATCCTAAATTCAAATAAATAAAAAAGTGTTGGCATCTCACATCCCCGCGCGGCATCCAAGCGAGAAGGAAATTTATTGAATGTTTTTAGTAATCAACTGTAACTTATTTTCTCTCCTTCACACTTCTCATAGACACTTTTGTCATAGAGTCAATAGTTCATAAAAAAACCGGGCAAGATCGAGCGGGCTCGCCCACCGAGGGTTGCGTACTTGCGGTTTTTTCCTCGAACCAAACTTCGAGGACAATTTTTTATGATATAATTACAAATGATATATTGAGCGTCGAAATATACGCGTGTTTTCAAAGGACCGTAGACTTGAGTATTTGATTTTAATTTCCACAGGGTCTTGACAGAAAGGCGGAAAGACGGATGGACGCACGGACGGACAACAAAGTGATCCTATAAAGATTCCGTTTTGTCCTTTTGAGGTACGGAACCCTAAAGATGGGACCTTCAGTTCTAAAGCCCCAAGGTCGAAAACTAAAAATCCAAGTAATTTAGATCTTATATTGCACGAAAATGCATGAAAATACTGAACTCAATCTCACAGACTGAACTAAGTATAACGATTTTATTTAATTTAACGACGACCTCTGTGGCGCAGCGGTTAGTGCATCTGCCTACCATGCGAGAGGTTTCGGGTTCAAATCCCGGCTGAGGACAAAAAAGAAGAAACCCAGGTCTTGGATGTTTACATGTTTGTGACGTCGCTGTTTCTGGTTCCCACGACACAGGGTATCCTGTCGTGGGGCCAGAAGCAACGTATGTGCCGGTATGTAAATGTTACGTTTTGTTAAATGTTTATTATATTTTGTTTTGTTATTCTGATTCACCTGATATTTATTAATAATTTCTATCATGTGCTCCATAGACGAAGTTTTGTGAAAGGATGTTTGAAGTCTCGTGTATCGTAATATTGGTGACAAAACAAACATAGCTATTGCAGATATCCATTGAAATGAGGAGAACACCGCATTTAAACGAGTAGGCGTAGGAAAACTTTCGAACATACACCTGAAAAGAAAGAAGGTAATTTTTAAATACTCCTAATTTTTTAACAAAAGCGTAAGCGCTTCACATTGTAACATTATCCGGATCAACTTACTTGATTCATAGTCAGAGTCGAGCAACCGATGACGCGAGCCCCGTCTCTGCTCACCATGATTTTCATGCTTTTGTTGAAAAGCAATATAGAACTGTATCCTACTATTTTAAGAAATTGTCTCTTAATCATGAAAATCGAAAGAGCAGGACTTTCCGTAATACAGGTTTTTACCTAGTACGGGGTCTCTACCCTTTTATAAATTGTAAAAATTTTATAATAAAGAATATTTTATTTTATTTTATGATTAAAAGCTCTCCGAATCGGAGCGAAACCTGGTCGGACTCTTCCAATAAAAATCAAGTAGGTTGATCCGGCCATGTTACTCCTATTTTTTATTAATAAGCTTCAAGAACCCCATGTGTCTAATCTCTTAAAACGAGCGTTTCTTGTTACCTATATTTATAATCTTAAATCTCTCCAACGATTTTCACGAAATTTAGTATGCAGGTGGTTTCGGGGGCAATTAATTGATCTAGCTATGTTTTTTTTTTATAAAAAGTAATTTTATCCGTGTTTTAGGCAATTAAACACTAATCTTTAGATTATGAAGGTAACTTTCGCATCAATCTGCAAGGTTTTAATAGCTCACATGGGAATCGAGCTGTGCGGAAGCGAAAAAACTCTGGTTCAAATCCTCATATTTTTTCCTTTTTCTTTCAAGTTCCTTCTTTTGCGAGAACTATTACTGGCCGAAAAACCAGATTACAAAAAAAAAATAGGGGAAAGCTCGGTCATCCAGGTACTTTACATGTAAAACGGCACACTACTGGCCAACATCACGTGCGTTTGTGAAACAAATTTCGGTCGTCCTGTGGAACCACTAGTTCCTATCAACAGGCTGATAGTATCTTGCGTCTCGAAGTCGGTAGGTCTGAAAAAAATTGTGTGTGAATAAACTCCCTTTAAGTATTAACTCACACAAGAATATACATAGAGTAGGTAACTGGTCTTACTTGAAAGCTTCGATAGTTTCGAAATTCTCATACTTATCATGGAACTCGCTCAGTGACATACAATTGTCACTTTTATCAAAGGACACAACGTTCGCCTCTAAGTTTGTCTTAAGCAGCGCCTCGCGGACGTTCTTACATTTGTCCCCTTGACAAAATACCAATTTTGGTTTAATATTATTAAACGCTTCTTCCAAATCTCCTAAAAATATAACAATGGTATTAAATTAATCTGTGACTAAGGGCCGATTTCTGAATTGAGAATTTTCACTAAGTAAATAATTAAGTGACGTGTTGTCACGCTCTTTTCTAAGAAATTTGATGAGACAGCACTACAGTTAAGTAGTTACTTAGCGAAATTCTCATTCAGAAACCGGCCCATACCAAATAAATATTATAGTTTGTCATAAAAGTTTACTCACGTCCCGATAAATTTCTGTCTAATGGAGCAGCAATCATTCCAAGATATTGTGTTGCGTAAAAAGGCACACAGATGTCGAGATGACTGAGAGCCATGATGACGACCACATCTCCGCAACCAAGACCGAGGGTCCTGAAGCAAGTCGCGCAGCGCACTGACCGCTCGAGCACTGACCCGGCCGTCTCTGACTCGCCAGTGTATCCATCTATCTAGATAAAAAAATCGTTATACAGTTTACAGACTTCTAAATATATAGGTAAATCCTCAAGCGCTTGATCCAAAATTAAAAAATATTTACAAGAAGCAAGATGGCCTTAAAGAAATCTACACACAATCACACAACACAATAGTTGGACATAGTTTAGCAAAAAGGTTCCAACCCACACAAAGTGAGTCTTCACATATTTGAGTTTTTAGGTTTAAACTGATTTACGCTCTCCAATGTGGGTTGGACTACCATGTGCCATAACTTTGCACAATACTCATCGGATCGCTAGTCGGAAAATCTGTGCCGATTTCGGAATTGAGACATTACACTGAGTAAAGTAAGTAACGTGCTGTCACGCTCTTTTCTAAGGAAATTTGACGAGACAGCACTACAGTTAAGTAATTAAATTATACTTAGCGAAATTTTCAATTCAGACATGGGCCGTTTGATTCTTAAAATATACAGCATAGTGATTATTTTGGTATACTTTAACTAAAAAATGATCATGTTGTGGGTTGGACTTTTTGGACCTTTTTGCTAAGCTGCGTCCAGTTATATGTTATGCAAGGCTGCAAAGTGGTTAATGGCGCTAGTGTTTAAATTGAAAGCTGAGCAAGTGAAGGAATCTAAGATTCCTGAGCGTAGCGAGGCTTTCAAGACACCAGACACCAAAAATTTTTACAGTCATGCGGAACACAACTTTTTACCTCACTACAGCGAGGAAAGTGCGAGAGACAAGAAAAACAATAAATTAGTATTAAAGTTCATGAAGTTGCTAATTCTGTAAAGCAGTACAATCCCCTATTTCTACGGAACCCTTCACGTAGCCCGACACGTGCCGCATTTTTCATCGGTGACACTAGTGAGGCTCATAGATCTCCGCACGTTTTCATGTTTTGCGTAATTTTAAGATTACGTTGTATAGTAATTATAGGTGAGGACAGTTACCTGCGATACAAAATCCGGAGCGTCTTGAAGACTCTGCAAAATGAGTTTCCCCAAATGATAACGGTCACTGGGTCGGCCAGATGCTGCTACTATTCTTGACTTGATTCCGTCCAAATAATTTGTGATAGAGTAGTTAAGGCGATACAATTTGCCCATTTTTATCCGAAATTGTGTCTTATTAGTTCAAATAATCTAACACGAATGAGAATTTACTTATTCATAAGCATGAATGAGAAGTGAAGCCACTAACTTGATTATTAAAGAAATAATTAAAAGTTAAGGTCGCTGGATCTTCATTATCATTTTAGCCCGTCACACACTAGCGCGGTTGCGATGGCGATGGCGGTCGCTTCTCATACAAATCGCGGCTAGATCCCATTTCATGACAATGGTAACATGCCTCAAAATTAGATTGGGATTTATACCTTAAAAAAATAGCTAATAAAAAAAAAATTTTTTCTTCTTTCTTTTTTTTTCTTGTCTTCTGTCAAAAATATTCTTTACTGAGATAAAACTTACATGTGGCGAAGACACGTGTAAACATTACGAGTATTTTACGTCGTGACTCGTCCATGGATTGGATACCTAGGTACATTTTAAGACCACCAGCAACTTTTGACTGCCTCGTTTGGTCATTTATTCCTTTCTTCAGTCTCATACAATTTATCAGTGCTGTCCCCGCCTAATTACCAGAGCACAGTATATCCTAGATAGAGATATATCCTAGTTTGGGACCAGGGCAGTGTTTTGTGTGGAACTTACTGTTCTATTTTGTGACGTGACAATCCGATTCGTACGAAGCGTATTCTTATAGCACCCGATTGATATTTTGATCAGAAATCCACTACGTTGCTGCGAGGGAAATGTAAGATTGAGCGTTTTCTTTATTATTGATTACTTAGACTAAATGAAGGCAGCCAAATTCTACATCCTTCAGGTACGTTAGTACAAAGTCAAAGTAATTTGAAGTTAACCTGTGCAATTTTTAGTGGGCCAATCAGCTCTCCATAACAATGGTTTTTAATTGCTATTTTCAAGGTCATAACGCAACTGATTAAATAAAATTGTTAGCAATTGTACCACGTGACCGTCTTAAAGTATAATTACTTCTACTTCTACGGATTGCTATAAGAAAAGTATTGTCGTACCGTTTTTTGTTGCTAGTTGCTAATAATTTATCTACGTAGTGTGAAGGCCACGGCTGCAACCGCGACCGCGCTAGTGTGTGGCAGGCTTATAGCTAGATTAACTCCGGTGCACTGTGCTGTGATTGTCGTACGGCGTTGACGTTGTTCATATCTTGCTCTTACATAGCGTAGAGCTCGCGACGCTATTACGCGCACGAACAGCAATGTAAAACATTGTGTGACAGAACGGTCGACAAGACAAATTCCGTGGTAATGGTATTCATTACAATATTTGGGCCGGTGTGATTAGATTGGCCAATCACAACGCTCTATTTCTGTTACGCAACACGTTCACGTGTATGTACCTACTATCGAAGTTTTATGCTAATAGTGACTTAAGTGGGTGATCGACGGGCGAGTAAGATTGCGGTTTTAAATACCGACGAACTTGGCTCGCGGCTCGTTGGCGCTGATCGACTAGCGAAAAACAGTCGCAAACATGTCTTGTTCCGAGTCCGAAGCAGGTTTTGCATGGCGAGCCGAGTATAAGACAGATCACGTCAATAAAAACTGCCCATTTGGTGTACCATGGCTACGTATGCTCCACTTTGCGTTATGGGGTAGTACTATGGGGAAACTCAACAGAGAGCTACAGAGTTTTCATAGCACAAAAAAAATGTCTTCGGGCCATTTGGGGTATGTCATGGAGAGAGTCATGCAGGCCAATTTTTCAGAAGCATAGTCTTTTGACTTTTTACGCTTTGTACATTTTTGAGGTCAGTAAATTTGTCAAAAGGAACATCAATTTGTTTGAAAGACGAGACAACACAGACAAAAGATCAGCACGACACCAACCATTAAATTATCCACACCCTAACCTGGAACTGTTCAAACGCAATAGCTGGTACATGTCAGTGAAAATATTCAATAAATTACCTAATAATATAAGTAGTCTACCAGAAAAACCGTTCACCTCAGCTCTATATAAATGGTTAGTTCAAAAGTCTGTATACTCAATGAACGAATTCTTCGCGATGTAATTATCATTTTGGTGACATGTTGTAAGCTCGAGTTGACATTTAAATTATAAATTTTTATTTTTATTTGTATGTACTAGGTGATATGTAAATTGTTTGTATTGTTAGTTTTTAAGTTGACATTAAATATTTGTATACTAGCTGCGCTGGTGCATCACGCCTGTGCTAATGAAATTAATCATATTAACATCAACATGAATGTACCGTTTTGCTGACAAATAAATGAAATCTGAATCTGAAAAAAATATAGCATGACGACGAGCCGCGAGCCAGGCTCGGCGGTACTTAAAAACCGCGGTTTTGCAATGATACACAGGCGAGCTTTACCGACGAGCCATAAAACCGCGGTCTTACTCGCCCGTCGATCACCCACTTAACGGTGAAGGTGAACAAAGTAATCAGCGCTAATTTGCACAATCACAATCGTCTTTCCTAATTGGGTATAAGTAGGTACAGCGCAGAAACGTCGCTTTGCCAACTTACAAGAACTAGTATTTTTATCTGCAATTTCGGACTGTGTACAAAATTCTAAGATTTCTATAGGTCAATAGTTTTAAAGCATAATTAAGTGAATTCAGGATATTCAAGTTCTAGGTTTCTTAGAGTAGGTACATGATACGAAAAACATTTAAAATTCTTGAAAATATTTACATTTTGAAAATATTTATTTTTCTTGAATGAAGCACATCCAGCAGCTAATTATACAAATTGTAAGACTGTTTTGGGTTGCCATAATAATTGTCCACTTATATTTTCTTCACAAACAAGAATATTGTGATGTTAGAAAAGCAAAAAGGGAAGGTTACATTAAAAATACAAAAAATACTTTCAAAAACAATATTTATGCTATCACCCCGTCCTTCCCCCGCCTTTCGCCTGATATACCTAGTATTAAAATAGCGAAGTACCTAAATTATCAAACAGTATGGGAATGGGGAATGGATGAAAATATCAGAAGTGCTTGATATTTTTTTCGGTGATAGGAATAACCTTCCATAACGCGAGAAAAAAGTTTCAATTTTTTTGGCTTCGTAGTTAATTTTTAAATAATCTTAATATTTTTCCATTCGTAGTTCTGGGCTCAGAACGGCTTAACAGACATATTCCTTAGTCCGCTACGTATTAAAAAAAAAATCTGTGGTGACATTGACAGCTTTTCAAGGTGGATTTTTTTTCATACGTAGCGGACTAAGGAATATGTCTGTTAAGCCGTTCTGAGCCCAGAACTACGAATGGAAAAATATTAAGATTATTTAAAAATTAACTACGAAGCCAAAAAAATTGAAACTTTTTTCTCGCGTTAAGGAAGGTTATTCCTATCACCAAAAAAAAATATCAAGCACTTCTGATATTTTCATCCATTCCCTATTGTCGCTTCAGGTGTATTCCTTCTAAAATTATGCTATCTAATACCCCTTAAAACAGACCCCACTGTTGGGCACAGGCCTCTTCACTTTCACCCCAACGCAGGACCTACATTCTGTTAATGAATTGTAGTACAATTACAACTGCATGAACATGAGACGATTTGAGTGTCACTTCAAGTCTTCGCTCGCACACATATCAAACGAGGTCCACGGTCTTGATTCTATTAGTGGATGGTAGTACAATTGCAGATACACTTTCGAGTCACGGCTAACATTATACATAACTGTATGTACATTGACATAATTGAAATAAATTTCTGATTCTGATTCTGATTCACGTGACGTGTTGTTTTCATTCCATTGACGCCTTGAAGGTTTGATTCGTCTGCACCACACACCTATGCAAGGAATGTGATGAAGTTTCCGAGTTCTGGCAGTTCTCATTGTACTACCATGCATTAGCAGAATCTACAATCAGAGCCTAGATTCTGATAATGCATTGTAGTTCAATGACAATTGCACGCACATGGCGATTCAGTTTCATTGCAGCTTCAAATCAACGCGAGCCCGTGTATCACTCATTCTAGGCGTCAATAGTATGAAAAAACAGGTCACGTGATCCGGCCGTGTATATGTCATCGTACTATAATGCACTAATAGAATCGAGGCCCAGGTCTGTTCTCAGTCTAGTCCAATGTTTCCCAGCCACCACTGTGACCACAGTACAGTACAATGTCATCACATTGTACAGTGGCTGATGAGTCTTACAATGTCATTAGTCTGGTGGTCTAATTCATCATCAACCCATTATGTCCCCACCGAGGGGCACGGCTATATCTTCCCTGAGGAAGGTATAGGCCGTACTCCACCACGGGGCCTAGTCCGGATTGTCGGAGGCTTGTAAGAGTAGTGGCTGGTCTTACTGTCAGAGGTTTAGTGGCGTTAGTGGACTAAAATTTATATTCTGTATCAAATATTGAGAAAACTGTATTCGTCTTCTTTCCTCCTGTCGAAGCTTCTGCCATTTCTATTGCTAAATCCCGTAGTTTCTTCCTGTTGATTTTGGCGCTGGCTGTGAGCGGGAGCTCGCTGACGAATACCACACCGCCTCGAAGTTGCTTCTCGTAGCCCAACTGATCTAAAACATGCGATGCAAAAAGACATTTTATAAAAGGAAGAAATAGTACATTGTTCACCGAGAGGAGAAAGTGACCGATTACCGTCGAGGGTGTCGTTTCGATTACCGAGCCGTAGGCGAGGGCTTTAAAACACCTGAGATCGGGAATCGCAGTTTCTCTCGAGTGATACATAGTGCTTTATACTACACCTACAAGGAAACTAAAAAACGAAATCTTTACTAATTGAAATTTATATTGAAATTGTTGCTAGTGGCCAGTGTCATTTTGCGAACTTGGAGATAAAAACTCACTGTAAAAACTTTTTGGCTTTTGATATTTAGGTTACCGGCGCATAGTCTTACCCAAAATTAAAAAAGAAAAACCACGTAAGAAATGGATTTTCATACACTTTTCTCTCCCGCTCAGATGCGTTTTCTCCCCGCATATTTGTTCGATATGCAATGACGTACTTTTTACCGTAAATTTGATAAAGTATCAAGGTAATTTCCAAGCAGGTGTAGTATAAAAGACGTTTTCACCTCACTCGCTCGGAAACCTTATTTTATAGCGCGAAATCTTCGTGGAAAAGCCTATTTTATCCGCTAGCGTGGAAAAGTAATTTAAAAAAAAATAAAACTCCTTTAACGCGTGACTGATTTTTTTTATTAAATCTTTATTTTACAGGGCCTGTACGAAACTTTAGCCCTAACTGATGTTCGGGAAACATTTGTTACAAAAAAATCGAACTTTACGCCATGATGTCTGAAAACGGAATCCACGCGTGACTGATTTCCTAATGCAATCAGAAACATGTTTTTTTATTAAAGATTTTAAACTTTTTTTTTATCTGCACTTTATTTTACGTCGAATAGGTTTAATTATAAAGTCTAATAGTGTTTCAGTTTAAGTTACATTATTTTGACTAGTTAACGGAATAGATAAAACACAATTTTAGTGTTTATTTGATATAGAAATTGAAACATAAGAGTGTAATTTCTGAACGCAACCGCAAAAAAATAATAATTAAAGAGTGCAATGAGCCGTTTTCAGAAGAACTAAAAAAAAAAAACTAACGACTGTCAAAGGAATGCAATTTTGAACCTCAGCCCAATAATAGCCATGTGTGATACGTCATAAAATAGGTCTCAGCGAGCTGAACAAAAGTTAGTATGACGAATTACTAAAATTGCATTCCTTTGACAGCCGTTAGATTTTTTTTTATTCTTCTGAAAACGGCTCATTCTCGTAATTCGTCCTGTGCTAAGCTATTTGAACTATATAAAAATGAGTGATTCTAGCAGCGATCACGATATGATTTCAACACCTACAGAATTAATGGACGTTTACAAAATGCCGAGTTGAGCTTTCTCCCTGAAAAATCGCGCGATAAGTATTTTTTTTTGTGGTTTTTCTTGCCTCTCGCATTTTCCTCGCTGTAGTGAGGTGAAAAGTTGTGTGTTCCGCATGGCTGCAAAATTATTTGGCGTCTCGTGTCTCGTGCCTCGCTACGCTCAGGAATCTATTTTTGAACCATTCGCTTCGCTTATGGTTCAATCTTAGATTACTTCGCTTGCTCAGCTTTCAATTTCAACACTCGCGCCAAATAACCATTTTCAAATTTAACAGCAAGACACATCTGACAATCCGATCTAATTAAACTTTATTTAATCACTAAGCAGACTTTATTCAAATTGGGTTGTTTGTCTATAGGTAATTGAAGTTTTTTTTTGTGTTTTTTTGTGGACTTATGGTGATGATTTCATCATGCTCTGTTACGCATACACGACAAATCGATTTATGATTTAGATATTATTATGTGTCAAAATCTGACGAATACTTAGTTAAGAAGTTATAAGGGAACATAGAAACAAAAATACTTGAATACATATTACAAATCAAAAACAAAATATTCAAATAGTAATGAATATTTTGTATTGCTTATTTTTTCTCGCAATATTTTATGTTTTCGTACCTTATTACCCTCCGCCGTAGTCGATACGATAGACATTTAACAAATAACTAAAATAATAACTATTCGAACAGAACTGACACAACAGAAACAAAAAAATACAATATAGACATACTTTATCAAATGTCTATGTAATGTCCTTAGGCAAGAAAAACACCTTTAGCGACGAATATCGGTATCCATCTACTACCAACAGGACTTTAGGACTTTGAAATTTAGCCCCTTATTAATAAATTTTCTGGACTTTTCTCACGTTACGAGTAGCTACCTTCGACGAGATCGATGACTTTCTGCGCTGTGACGTCACATCCGTTTCGACGTACGACGAATGCGACCAGCGATTCGAAATTTACTGGATGCGGGATTCCTGTCACGCCCACGTCCAGTACTCCAGGATTCAGCCGGATGGCATTCTCTACTTCCACTGGTGAAATCTGTAAGACCCCAAAACCAATGCTACTTTACATTACATTGCGTTACGTTACATTACAGTACATTACATTACATTGCATTGCATTACATTGCATTAGAAAGAAAGAAGAACAAAAGAAAGAAAGTATTTATTGACATTGCCACAGAAGCACACTTATAAAACAAATATATTATCACTATGGCTACAAAACAAACAACAACAGGAAAAACATATAAAATGCGACATAGTGCCTCCGTGGCAAGAAAAAGGGTCACCAACTCAGCATGCATTGCTGGAGCGTGCTGTTAATGGCACATCACCAGCAAAACTAGTTTTCAGTTGGTAACGTTTTTTTTTACATGTTACATTACATGACCGACTGGGTTCCGCAAAATGGCTACCGACGTCGCGGCAGACCAAGGCGAAGATGGCGGGACGACCTAAATGCATTCTTGCTAGGATGGTGCGAGGTGGCTGGAGACAAGGAGAGATGGAAAGCAGGAGGGGAGGCCTTTGCCCAGCAGTGGGACACTCGAGAGGCTACGTAAACATTACATTTGTCATGATTTTTGATAAATTTGCGACGGCTCGACGATAAACCGGCAGTCTTGTTCTGGCGTTGTGATCGGGCCAGGGCGGATTTGATCCCGATTTGCCCGATTTTTTATAACGGGCTAAAAGGTTAAACTGTGAATGTTTGAAGTGATCATAAAGTGATATTTGTGAAGTGAATTGTGTTGTTCTTGATACATTACATTACATTATATTACATTACATTACATTACATTACATTACATTACATTACATTACATTACATTACATTACATTACATTACATTACATTACATTACATTACATTACATTACATTACATTACATTACATTACATTACATTACATTACATTACATTACATTACATTACATAACATTACATTACATTACATACATTACATTACATTACATTAAATGAACTCACGTCCGTATCCCGCAATGGTAGTCAGAGACTGCCAGTGTTTGCCCCTTGCCACGATCCTGATAGACCTCTTTCACATCATCAACATGCATTAGTACTTCCATGCAAGAACGTTGGTTTCCGGTACCTACTTTGAGAACTCAAAATTCTTCGTCACAGTTACAATAAAAAATGTATGCTTTCCAACCATTTTCCCACGCTATGTGTAACTCGTCCTGTTGTGATAGAATAAAATAAAACTATCCCGTCAGTGCGGAATTTTATTCATGTTATCTGTCGGGCATTATAATTTATTGTGGTGAGCGAGTTATCGAGACGTAATCAAACTTCAACTTACCATATAAATAGCACCTCTTTCTTTGGACACGTATTTCAAATAGGCTCTTGTGCGTTCCACAAAGTAATAATTATGGTGCTCATCCCTGTAGAAGATGTCTCCTGATTTGAACCATCCATCTTGTGAAAATAAATCTATTGTTTCACTGGCTGTCCCGTAATAACCCTGAAATAATTTGATAGGCTATTTGATAATGTGAAAAAAACAGTAGGTATTATTTACACGTATTCGTATAAATTATGTGTCTAAGAACAGCTTTAAGGCATTTTGACTAAAAAACAATTAGGCATGATTTGTAAAAAAAAAGATAAAATTTGATAATTTGTATCTGCCGCCATTTTACCGAAAACGGCCTGGATTGGCCGATTCTATGATGACGTCACATAGCAGTAATATGGCGTCTGTCATTCATTCTTTGTTTTATTGGTTGGTTTACCGGGAAGTGGTGCCATATTGCCTAAGATAGTGTTTTGGCGGCTTATTTGAATAGTACATTACTGCATCGGCCAGCAAAAGAGGCATTGATGGACGAACGTGAATATGTGGGCCGAGGCGAAACCGAGGCACACATACGTGAGTCCATCAATGCCTAGTTGTGGCCAAGGCTTGTAATTTTTTTCTCAATTAATGCGCGGAAACTAAGTAGTACTAAAGCAGAACTTATTATTTGAAATATTTTTTGCCGCGTTAAAGTGTTCTTTTTTTTTCAATAGTTATATCCAGCTTTCTAGCCAATTCGAAATTTAAATAAAACCTCTGATAAGTTACCTCCTTGGTTGTCATTGTTCGGAGTAAAAGATCGTTCCATTTTTAAATAACACGACAGTAAAGAGTTTAGTATGTAATTTATTTGACCGCAAAACACGACAGTTATGAATTTTCAACTTTTTCTGGCCGCTGCTCGCGTGTAATTGGCCAGTACAGCAATTTCGATTTATCTCGAAGAAGGTTGTCGAAATAATGCTCAAATTTCCAAGCATGTTTGAGAAAATAATATTTTTGATTCATTATACTTATAGATACATACTTTGCATATGGACGGGCCCTTCATCAACAATTCCCCGGGCATATTGGGCTTGTCAACGACCATACCGGTGTTTGGATCTACCAACTGAAATAGATAATGGAAATAATAATCACTAATCTCCATCGCCGGTTGTCTGGAAGAAATTGCTTTAAGCAATAAGGCCGCCAATTGTACTGTATCTTTGTAAATGTTTTGCATTTGTTTTTCCTGGTACAATAAATAATATTCTTATCTTATCTTATCTCTAAAGAGACACTTAATAGGGAGATAGAGAACACTTTATTGTACATAAAAAAGGAGATTACACAGGTGTTTCTTAATCTAAGTTTATCATAGTTTGGTACTACGGCCTCGATTCTGTTAATGCATTATAGATCAATGACAGTTACATGGCGACATGTTTTTTAATTCCATTGACGCGTAGATGATTGTGTTGTGTGGAAGTTATTGTTTTATTTATGAAAATGTAGTTTTCCCTTTAAGCTAGTTTACATATCGTTACGTATTTACACATATTTACGTAAAAAAATAAGTATTTAGAAGAGCTGAAAATCAAAGCAATAAAAATTGCTTACAAATAGACAGTGACGGTAGTATGTACGAAACTGGTTTAACGTTTGCCAGCAACCCCCAAAAAGGCTAGGAGTGAATCTTGGGGACTTAGAAAATATTCATATCTAGATAACCATGTGAACTTGGTATCACCCACATCTATATTTTTTTCTTTTCACCATATTTTGAACTCTCCCTGGACTTCCACAAATAAAAATATATGCCATGCACTTAAAAAAAAATGTAGTATAATGCGGCGGACTTAATGCCATGATTTGGTCTCATTGGTCCCACCGCCCTTCAGAGTTTTTTTTTTGTTGCTGTCTTTTAGCGAGATTAACGAACAGCAATTATTTTTTATATACCTATTTATAAAGGGTGTCTCAAAGCTCAATGTCAGGCCCTAATCGGGTGAAAAAGCAAGTCATATTGGTTATCAGGAAAATAAAAAAAATAATTGAATGTATACAAAATTATAGGAATTAAAAAAATTAAAATCCTGTAGCCACTTACAAATCTTTACTTTTTCTATTTTTTTGTTTTGTTTTCAAACTCTGAATAATGCTTCTTTAAGCTGTTAACAAAGTTTAAAAACCAGCTGCTCCAGCTTGGAAGAAAAGGAGACTTAAAAAAAAAATAACTAAAAAATAATTTTATTTTAATTAACTATGTTCATGAAATTTCTTGAATTTTTTTTTAACTTAAGAAAACAAATGTACTGAAAATAAAAAAAACTTTTTATTTTTTTTTATTTAAAAAAAAAAAAAAAAAAGTATTTATAATAAAAATATTTTTAAAAAGTATGACTTGCCTTTTCACCCGGTTCCGGCTTGACGTCGAGTTTTGGGACACCCTGTATAGACTTAATATCCATGACTTACCCGGCATTTGGTGTTACCCAATGGTCTCATAGATGTCATATTCTCGTTGTCGTCGTTCGCCAGTGTCAATCCAGTCTCCGTCATTCCATAGCAGTGTATTATGTCAGTCATAGGTGATTTGGCCTAAAGAATAAAGTTCGCAATTATTTCTTACGAGAAATTAAAGAAAATTTACTGGAATTAAGTTCACTTAATAATCGCGATGAGACCCGTTTAGTATAAATGTAAACTGAAGAAAATTTCCCTGTGTTTCTCTTTTCGTACACTGACGATCTTTTAATCTACTGTTCATCATCAACCCATTATGTCCCCACCGAGGGGCACCGGTCTCTTCCCTGAGGATGGTATAGGCCATACTCCACCACGGGCGCCAAGTCCGGATTGGTGGAGGCTTGTAAGACTGGCGGCTGGTCTTACTGTCGGAAGTTTTTCGAACCGCCCTAAGGCCTCTGACTTGGGTTAACGACTGCCATCTATCGACGGCAGCTGGCACCAGCTGCTTTACGTGCCTTGCGAAGCACGGAACCGCTCGGAAAAATGCAACTAGCGTTAGTCGCATTTTTAGTACTAGATTGAACGCGCTGGACCTTCGCCATGGACTAATCTACTGTTAACAGTTGTCAGTTGGCAAAAGTGCATAGAAAAAAAAGAACAACTCACAGCCGTAAACAGTAGATAAACAAACTGTTAGCGTACAAGAAACGGGTTTGTTGTTTGAAAGTTTTTTTTTTTTTTAGAAAAGAGGAAGATAAAAATTACGCGAAACCCGCGTGCATACATGCAAAGACTAATGAATGTCGATGAAGCGGAAGTGATCTGTCAGGATCGTGGCAAGTGACAATCCTTGGTCTCTGTTTCTGCCTATACCTCTGTGATACAGGCGAGAGCTTATGTACGTATGACTAAGACATAAAAACGACTGTAACTGTACATAGATACATAAGCTCACGCCTGTGTCCCAGAGGGGTAGGCAGAGACCAGGGACTGTAGTTTTAATAAAAACAACGTTTCCTTAAGTAACTCCATAATGGCCTGTGTACAAATTCTTTGTAGGTACACATTTAAACATTTGTATTCAGGCATATACATTGCTTCTGGTCCCACACTAGGATACCCTGTGTCGTAGGAACCAGAAACAGGGACATTACAAACATGTAAACCTCCAAGACCTGGAGTTTTTTCTGTCCCCAGCCGGGGTTCGAAACCGGGACCTCTCGCATGGTAGGCAGATGCTCTAACCGCTGCGCCACGGAGGTCGTCAAGACTTAACAAATGAAAAACTGGAAACCATTATTTTTCGGTTAGGCTAGTCGGGTAAAATTAAGAACTTACCTTGACTTCCATAAGAAACTCTTGGGTGGCAGGGCTACCCGACACAACGAGGACTTCGAAGGACTTCCAGTCAATCTCATTTTGCCTTTCATATCGTAGCAGAAGGTTCAAAAAACACGGCGAGAATGTGCTGAAGGTTGGCTGTTGAAATATAGATAGATAGATAGATAACACTGTATTGTTAAGAAGAGACATATGAAAGGATGCAACATCGAGCCCTCTCAATGGGACGTTCAAGCTTAGAACCGGTCTGAATGGAGGATCTTAGTGCAGAGTAATATAGACGAGTTTGACTTTACATGACAAGAAAAGAAAGAAGAATATTCAGAATAAGTTATCTATCATCTATATAAATAAAATTCAAAGTCGTGACTGACTGACTCACTTATCAACGCTCAGCCCAAGCTGTTGGACCTAGGAAGCTGAAATTTTGCACAGAGGGTCTATATAATAATATAATGTAGGCAAGGAATAAGACGGGATTTTTTGAAATTCAACCTCTAAGGGGGCGAAAAGGGTTGCAAAAATTTGTATGGGAGGTATAAATAATGTTGTCTAACTTTCTTGAAACTTAAAATAAATACTCTTCAACACAATTGATTGAACACGTGTTTCGCCGTTTTTCTAAATTTAACCCTTAAGGAACTGAACTGGGTTGCAAAATTTTGAACGTCCACGCGGACGGAGTCGCGGGCGAAAGCTAATCTATCTATAATAAGATTGCCTTGAATATCTTTCTCACCTTAAAATTATTAATTAAGTCCATAACGTGGTCCGCCGAGAAAGTCATGTTCTTATTACATGATGACTGAAGTCTTGTGAAGCGGAGTATTGCTGACATCGCAACCAGTCCCACAGTCGACACCCATTGGAAGGGAGAAAACACGCCATACAGTCGTGTTGGGGTCGGAAAATTGTCAAACATACATCTGAAATTGAATTACCTACGTCGGAACAAGTTGAAAAGCTTAGTACAGTCTGTTAGCTTTCAGTATATACCTCGGACCCTAGAGGAGGCTTCGGTTTTCGCCGAAAGCGCACGAGTGTAATACTACTTCCTGCTCTGTATAAAACTTTTCTTCACTATTTTGAAAAGTTATGTAAAGTTATAAATAACAATACAAAATTAACCTTACCTTATTGCAATATAATCGGTTTTTGATTGCTCAGTTCAGGTATATTCTGAAAGCTAACATACTGTACTGAGGATGATCGAAACGAAAAGGGGGAAGATGATGGGATATTTCTTGTGTGACGATAATTTCGCGCCCAGGCACCTCCGAATAAACGCGGTGTGCGTAAAATTTACAAATATTTCGAAGAAATGATAACCCTCTTTTTTAAAGCCGTTAACCAACAACCCGAGTATGTCAACTTGAAATCGTATGAAGTCAAATATATTTATTCAGAATAAAAACAAAATGTGTAATGAACGTCAAAGTTATTAGTTTCTCAATTAATACATTATATAGAGAAGAAGCTAACAAAGAAAATCTACATTTAAAAAATAAATAAACTCACGCCCGTCATCCCCGAGAGGGTAGGCAGAGGCACCAATCACTAGAAATAGGCCCACGTTTGGCCGAGAAAAAAAAAACTCAAGCCCGTTATTCCCGAGGGGGTCTAGTAGGCAGAGGCACCAATCACTAAAACTGGGCCCACGTTTTGCCGAGAATCTACATTTATTCAGGTCAAAACAATTTTAACTCAATTAACAAACTATCAAACTCAAAAAAATATTACACTTATGAGTCTACTTAACTATGGATATTATGTTGACCACTAGACACTATGTCCTGTGTATAGGCACATTTAATATTAATTTACCGTTTAATACCAGACATCTTTGTCTTGTAATACTTCATTGAGTAACATTGTTGGATTCGGGTCCCGCTCGCTTAATAAAATTAATGTTCAGCAGTCGGCTTGACGATATTTTTAACCGACTTCCAAAAAAGGAGGAAGTTCCCAATTCGTTGGGTAAATATAATTCAAGTTGAGATAATTTAGTGGTGTTATTGGTATGCTATAATGACTAAGAATATTCTCGTTCTACCAGTTTGGTATGTTTAGTCTACGTAATAATAAAATGTATATTATGCGTCTACTAACAAGCGGGCCGGCAAGCAGGTGGCCAAGTTCATGTGTGTCAGTGGGACACATTTTGGCTCTCCAAATGAGCCACTAGTCCATAATAGCAGTCCTATGTTATTTTCAGTGTCGATGTCGGCAGGGCTGAAATATTAACAAACTAACAATTAGTGCCTATTTCAAAAGATTGGACTTAACTTTAACTTTAACTTTGCTTGTTACATAGACGATTTTTTCTGCAAAAACATGGTTTGTTTCGGCTATTGCAATAGTTAGTACCTAGATTGTATCTTAAAAGAACATTTTTACGGCGAGGACGCTTTTTTTAATCCAAAGCGAAGTGAGGGATAGAGGGATTCTAAAGTAGAATCCTAAACGTACGTAATAAACTCAAAGTACATCGCACGAGCCAAAATTATATATTGCGTCCGAGTGATACACTCTAATTTTCATCACCCACTATGAGAAAATAACAGGAGCCTCATACATATTTTAATCCATCACATTTCTTGCGTCAGTTCTAATACCTTCAGGAGTTAATTCTATACTTTCACTGTCACTTTAAGAACTCATTCTTCAAAACAAAACCAAGAATTTATAACATAACAATCCCTGGAAATTGATGAAAACGCGGGATGTAGTTCGCGCGTTTTAGTCGTTCGTAGATTGGATTTCCTTTTTTTTTATTCAGCCGGCGGCGGCCGCGGCGCGACTTCGTACCAGCCAGTCTTTATTCAAACAATATTGCGTTCCATTTCTTTGGCGCTAAACACTAAGAGGTTCCAAATTTAAAAAATGTGCCACAAAGATAATTGCGGCGCACGTATAAAGAGGATTAAAAACTCATTACCTAGGTAGGTACTGCCCGCTTAAAAATTTCGAAACATCACCTTTGGGTGCACTTAAAAAAAGGCAAACCAAGTCGTCATATCGAAAGTTGAGATGAAAAGTACTCGTATCTTTGCTGAATACTTCCTTCGAAACTAACGTGAAATTGCCGTTTAATGTTAATATCATCATCAACCCATTACGTCTCCACCGAGGGGCACGGGTCTCTTCCCTGAGGAAGGTATAGGCCATACTCCACCACGGGGGCCAAGTCCGGATTGGAAAGCCTCCACCAGTAATGTTAATATGTTGCACCCAAATTGCTCACATTTGATAACCTCTGTGGCGCAGCGGTTAAAGCATCTGCCTAGCATGCCAGAAGTCCCGGGTTCGCACCCCGGCTGGCGACAAAAATAGCTAGGTACTCACTTGAAACTTTCGGTGGTTGCAAAATTGTCATAGCACTCATGAAACTGTTCAAACGTCATACATCTATCGCTTTCGTCAAAAGTTACTATTTTTGCCTCCAAGTTGATCCTCAAGAGCGTCTCATGGATATCTTTATATCTGTCATTCTGACAGAAAACTAATTTAGGTTTCACAATGTTAAAATTATATTCCAAACCTCCTGAAAATTGAAGTTGATGTAAATTCTTTATTTAAAGTAACGCATACACTGCGAATTAATGACTGTCATAAATTAAACAAAGATGTTCCTGCATTTCATGTGGGATGTATAATATCATTTCAGAGAAATTGTTAAAAATAACAAAAACTCAAAGGTGAAATCTTGACTGATTTAGACAGTAAGGTATTTTTATTTGAGATGCTCGAGTAAAACAAAAATTACAAAATTATTCGGAAAATGTATTTCTTTTAATCATTTACTAGTTATTATAATTTTTAAATAGATGAAACATAAAAAGAGTGCTCTGAAATGTGACGTCACAAGCAAGTATTTTCATACAAAATTCCGTTTTAAAAGTAACTCATTTGACATCCTGTCAAATACCCAATTCTTGTTTGTTCTATTCGATAAAGCGTGCCATTGGTCCCATTTTAGTCCTATGAAGTTCTGATGTAGACTTTTGGTGAAAGAGAATAGAACTCGTCAATAAACAGCGGAAAGAAACGTAAAATATATTTTTAAATAAAAATAAAAACTACTTCAGAACCACCAAAAACAGGTTGGTTCTATTAACAACTTGTAGAACTCGTGTAAAATTAATGTGCGTCTTTATTCGAGTTCATTCGTTTAAATCTTTCGGTGTATTCTATTATACTCACGGACATTGATGGCTTGGTCTAAGGGGGCCACCGTTATTCCAAGATAAAGACTGGCGTAATAAGGTATACATAAATCGCGATGGTTGGGGGCCAAAATGGCGACCACATCCCCGCAGCCAAGACCGAGGGTCCTGAAGCAAGTTGCGCAGCGCACTGACCGCTCCAGCACTGACCCGGCCGTCTCCGATCTGCCCGTGGCTCCGTCAATCTGGATACAGACATTTTGATAGCGGCGCAACATTTGATTAGATTAATAGGATCCTGAGGCCGCCTGAGTGATCTTAAACGATCACGAAGGTTAAGTAACAGAGGGTGCGTTCAGTGCATGTATGGGTGACTGTTCTATGACTAACGCTAGTGGCATTTTTCCGAGCGGTTCCGTGCTTTGAAAGGCACGTTAAGCATTGGTGCCGGCTGCCGTCGATAGAGGGCCGTCGTTAAGCCAAGTCAGAGGCCTTAGGGCGGTTTGAAAACTTTTGACAGTAACACCAGCCACTAGTCTTACTGGTGGAGGCTTTCCTATCTGAACCTGACCCCCGTGGTGGAGTATGGCCTATACCTTCCTCAGGGAAGAGACCCGTGCCTCTCGGTTGGGACATAATGGGTTGATGATGAAGTATGAAATTTAAATACTAACCTAGTAGGCGGTAGTAAACATATATTTAGTATAAACATAGTACAGTCCACAGCACATCAACCTTCACATTTTAGTTGCAAAGTCTACCGTAATGCAACGGAGTAGAGTGCATGGATGTATAGGACCACGAGCTGTCGGCTGCACTTTAGTGTACTGGTTTCGTTCACTAGCAATCTAAATTTGACTCCATGTAATTTATGATACCTACTTACTAATAAATGGTTATTTAGTTTTAATTTATACTATGTTACAGAGTTATTTTGTAACGATTTTATGTATTTGTGTATGGGTTCATATGCATGAAATGAATAACTTTTCTTTTTTAAATAGTTATTGCAACATCGCAGAGCAGCGTACCCTAAACTAAGCTTCGCGGAAGCCAGGAGAACAACGCCAAAGTCATTGCGAAAATCCAGATTACGTTATGTCACTGTAAACTTACAGTGACATAACATAATCCAACTTGATTAAATATTTGCTCAGGTGCAAATATTTTTGTACATTTGTGACGTTGTATCAGCAATAAAACTCTCAATAAATCTCATTTAATTGGCTCTATTTCGGAACCACTCAAGTGTGGAATAGCTCTCTTCACTACTAAGTTTTATTTAGTGAGATTCTCAATTCAGAAACCGGCCCTTAGGGCCAGTTTCTGAGTTGAAAACTTTCACTAAGTAAATACTTAACTGTAGTGCTGTCTCGTCAAATTTTTCAGAAAAGAGCATGATGGCACGTTACTTAATTATTTACTTAGTGCAAATTCTCTATTCAGAAACCGCCCCTTAGTAACTTAAATGGAGTGCTGTCTCGTCAAATACCTATCTCAGAAAAGAGCGTAAGAGAACGTTACTTAAGTATTTACTTAGTGAAATTCTCAATTCAGAAACCGGTTCTCAGTGTGTGAAATCACTAAACCGCGTTGGGCTCTCATGGTTGTTAAGACCGTGCTCTGCTAAGTAATAAGCGATTATCCGCAAATATATATGGACGTATATATTCATTATTATATGTATCGGCAAAACGTGGGTCCAGTTCTTGAGACTGGTGCCTCTGCCTACCCCTTCGAGGATAACGGGCGTGAGTTTATTATTTATTTATTTATTATATATGGACGTAGTTACCTTAGCAAAAAGGTTCCAACCCACATGGTATTTTTTGAGTTGAATATACCTCTATGATTTATTTATTTATTTAGTTATTTATTTATTTCTTTATTTCTTTCTTTCTTTATTTATTTATTTATTTATTTCTTTATTTATGATGATCGCTGTGCTCTATACTCTAAGAATCAAATACTTTCATAGCGATCCGATGAGTATGTGCAAAGTTATTTCACATGGTAGTCCGACCCACATGTATGGAGAGCGTAAATCAGCTTAAACTCAAATGTCTCCAAACTCACTTTGTGTGGGTTGAAACCTTTTTGCTAAACTACGTCCATATAATATACGAGTAAAATTAGGTACCTGTGATAGAAACTCGGGTGCGTCTTTGAGTCCCATCAGGATGAGTTTCCCCAGATGAAAGCGATCGCCAGGTCTGCCAGACTTTGCCACTATTCTTGACGTCATCTCCTTCATGTAATGATGAACGCTGTTATTTAATCGTCGATGGATTCCCATTTTTATTATTTAAAAAATAATAATCAAATAACTTTTGCACGGGTTGAGCCGTACAGGTGTCACAGTTATTCTTAACAAAATGGGCTTTTTAGATCGTTTTATAATTTAGGAAAACCGGTTACTACGAGTATAACAGGAAGCACGGTAGTGCCACCGCCAAAACGAGTCATGCAACTCATGCATGATCATTTTTTATTTTTGATTTGACGTTCATAAAGTAACCATTTTGTTTTTGTGATGAATAAAAAGTATTTGAATTTAAATTTATGAGCTTTATTAATAATAATAATAATAACTTTACATTCTATATTACTAGACAAACATCCTAAAATTAATTATTAAATTACAATTAAACTACATATAAAATAATAATATCTAATATAATCTAAATATAAAAAATGGACTCCAGACCGCTGATGCCGTTGGGGAGAGTATGAACCCTTGTATCTTGGGTTAGGAATTTACCAGTTAAAAAAATCTCGGATTATAATGCCAATAGTGAACTTAAAAAAATATCCCTATAAATAGGTAATATGTAACTTACCTTACTCACTTTTTATTACCACTGCCATGCCTTGCCTGTTATTTAAGGTTTTTAACGAACAAAATTCATACGGTATACTAATTTAAGAATATTTTTTCACCTTACGCCCGACTTTTGACTAAGCTGTAGAAGTAAACTTATATAGTAAGCGCTGGTAGAGTTAGTAGGGTTATAAGCTTGGCTCTACATGAGATCTGATTACTGTTTGACAGTGCGGGGGTATATCGTCACGTCTTGGAAACATTTTACATGAAAATGTTTTTGCTTTGTCGCTGATTACTCAAACTAGTCTACTAAATAATTCATTTGCATAAAAACAAGTTACGGTCATCACAAAGTATAGGCCAGTCATTTTGGCAACATTTGATTGAGTAGGGCCGTCATTCATGTGTTACGTTAATGGGGGGCCGACATAGTGTGACAACGTTAGTTAGTTGAGATTTACACATTTAACCTCAAAGTTTTGCGTATCAAGCACTATTAATAGTCAGATACTTGTGTTTCCTCACTATCTCTTCCTTTAGTTTGACGAGTGTTATTGCTATTGCAAATTCACGTCACTTAGAACACAATTGCCGGGATTTGAACCCAAGACCTACTGAATGTGAGGCAAGCGTTCTATCGTACACTACCGCTCTTAGTGTAACAACAACGACCTCTGTGGCGCAGTGGTTAGCGCATCTGCCTACCATGCGAGAGGTCCCGGGTTCGAATCCCGGCTGGGGAAAAAAAATAAAGAAACCCAGGTCTTGGATGTTTACATATTTGTGACGTCACTATTTCTTGCTCCCACGACTCAGGGTAAAAATTGTCTATGTTTTTGTGATGAATGTTCCAGGACTTGACTAAAAGGCCGGCGAAGGGAAGGGGATTACATATTTAGTTATACATACACAGTTTCACAAACAGTCACATTGTTTCACACGTTAATGGGGCGGTAAGGGGTTGACAAAGTGTGATATTGTGTAACCATATCCTTAATTTTAATTTTTTTATTTTAGCAAAATAAACCTTTACATTTTCATTTAAACGAATGTCGCCAAACTGCTGTGCAGTTTTCTGGCGATGAGCTCTTATGACTTAAGGTTTCCATTGACAATTTTACAGCTTATACTTACTTAAGGCTGTAACAAGGGCGAATGACTTTGAGCATTTGACCTCTGAGTTATAGAATAATAAACTAGCGCAATCTCTTGAATGTTTGTTGTACTTCTTCGGCGAATACTTTATAGGCTAATCCATAATCCAAAGATTACACAGATAAGAGATGTGGCGGATTTTCGATGGCGATTGTTCCCTGCGCTAATTAAGAAATCGTACAATTTTGTACTAATCACGCTTAATATTAACATTAAAAAATATATGAGCAGATAGGATTGCAGATGTTGATGTGGCCGATATCTGCATGAAAGATTTAAATGAAAAGCTACTATCGTTTACCAGCGAAATTAGATTTTGTGGAAAATAAAGCTTTTGGCAAACATTTTTTTTTGCCATCTAGACAGGTTAAATGCAATTTTTTTTCGGTACGAATTAGTCACTGATATATCCTTTATTACCAAAGATTTTATTCAGAAATTTTTAGTGCGTACTTTTGCCTAACATTTCAGTTAAAGTTAGCCAATTTTGCAACATTCACCCTTGTTACACCCTTAATAATCTACGGCCGTCTTTGTCAAAACGTTGACTTGTGAGTTGAAGATAGATCTAATACGACGACATCATTTATTTATTTATTTTATTATTTATTTTAGTTTATTAGGGAAGCTTGCAGCTTACATAAAAATATAGCACATATTTGATTTACTAAAATCTAAAAATAAGTCAATTCAATTCAATTCAATTCATTTATTGCCATAAATTACAGTATTCCTAGATCTTATAATTAAATATTGCACGTGTAATTTTACCAATAAAGGCGTAGCAAAATACTTAAAGTAAGGATTCAATTTAATTAATTTACGACTCATACAATTCAATAAAACAAGAGAAACAAAAGGCATACAAAATACAATTATATAAAATTCTTTCTACAAAATTTAATGTCAACAATATATCATTCATTGGGTGTTTTCATAATTATTAAATTCGAGGACATTATAAGGAAGGAAGAATATTATAAGGACACATTTCCATTAGGTACTCTTTTAAAGCCTTGATAAAATATTTACCCGAGAGAGCCTTAATTTTTATTAGAAGCTAATTATAAATTGAGACTGCCGCATGCTTAGTGCTTCTACTATAGGAGGATGTTCTGCATATGGGTACATCTAAGTTAAGTTTATATTTTTCATGAAACCTTGCGCTCTTTTTTTTGGTGCTAATAGGAAATTGATCTGGGAGCCGCCTAACCATCTTACACAACTCTAATTGTACAGCGCTGTGGAGCTTGAGTTGAGGAAATAAGTCGCGACAGGATACTCGATTTGATTTGATGCCACTTAAAATTCGAATACATCTTTTTTGTAGAGTAAATATTTTTATTGTATCAACACTACCACCCCATATTGCTAACCCACATAAAATTCGCGACTGGAAATAGGCATAATAGGCTTGTAGCGTAGCGTGTTTAGTGGAGAATTTGGCTAAACAGCGCAATGCGTAGGTAAAGCTAGTTTCCAGTTCATATATTCATCAGTGAAAATGCCAAGAAACTTTGCTTTTTCCACTATTTCAATTTTAACATTATCTACTGTAACATCAAGGTTCATCTTTGTGGTATTATAATTTCTAAAATGTAGCATTTTTGTCTTTTTTATGTTTGTACTTAAACCCATGTTTTGTAACCATTTCATTAAGTGCTCTATTGATTTAGATATTTCATATGTCAAAAGTGAGAGCGAGATATTTTTCCTATCAAATCTAAAAAATACTGAGACATCGTCAGCGAACATAGTTACTTTATTATTTACTATTTCCGGCACGTGATTAACATACAAAATAAATAACAAAGGACCCAAAATGCTGCCTTGTGGTACGCCAGAACTTATTTCTGTACTTAGAGACTCGAGATGAGAAATAATTTTTGTACGGTTATCGATATTTGGTAAAATAACACTCTGCGTACGATCTGTTAAGTACGATTTCAACCAATTCAAACTCAACCCTCTGATACCATATCGCTCGAGTATGACTGCCAGCATTTTGTGATCTACGTGGTCGAATGCCTTAGATAAGTCCAACAAAACTGTCACGACATTTGACTTTTCATTTAGCGAATCAGCTACGAATTCAGTCATGTCAAAGATGGCATCTATTATAGACATACCTTGCTGAAACCCAAATTGTTGTTTGGACAATATACTATACCTTGTTAGAAAAGACCTTAGCCGCTTCTCAAAGATTTTCGAAAGAGTAGGTAACAGTGCTATGGGTCGATAGTTCCGCATATGGTAACAACGTAACAAAAAAGTGCAAATATAATAAGTTGAAAGTAAGTTTATACTACACTACAGCACCAAGAAAGCGCCCTTGGATGGTTTTGGATTGGTTTGTTAAATATTATGTAATAAAGTGTAACAACAACAAAAGAAAATAATTCACCACTGCCATAAGACCATAATTAAACAACTAGGTAGGTATATCCAAGAAGAATAATCGTTGTTTACGTGCCTTATAAGGAACCGAAATTATGTTTGGTGATTTTTCGCCTTAGTGTGGTTATATTGGAATTAAACAGATCTATGTCTAAACTATCACTAAAGGAGTTAAATATATTACTCGCTCGTGCAAAGAAACTATTTTGTCTATAGTTGGTCTTCGCAATAGGAGCATGTAGTCTCAGTGATCGCCGTGAACTGGATCTTGCAGGCACAACAAATTTAACATTAGCTAGTAGTTCGGGGCTATCTATAAAACCATTGACTATTTGGAAGAGATAGGTGAGATCGGCTACACTTCTTCGAACTTGTAACGGTAAGAAATGGTATCTAAAACAACGAGATAAATAATCTTTATCTAGTGTCCCAGTTCTAAATTGCAAATATCTTAGGAATCTCTTCTGGATTGACTCAATTCTATCAATTTAGCAAGAATAACGTGGGTTCCAAACCTGCGACGCATACCTACTCCAGGATATTACGGACGAATGCGCAGTAAAGTATTTTAATAGTTTTAATATATTATCATATATTATCATTTTATACACGGTTACCGGGGTATTGACGTCAAAAAAAAAAATTAGGTCCCTCTTGTCATGGGGTATCCGAATCACCCTCATGTATGTTCCGCGATTTTTCATAGTTTCGGAGTTATGATTTTTTTTCTGAATTTTCATGAATTTTCGCCTTATCAATTTTGAAAATTTCTAAAAAAAAAAACTAGAAACTTTTTTCAATTATTTTTTTTTGTAACTGAATCTTCACAAGTTGTTCTTCTATGCATAAAATAATCAGCTTCGTAACTTTGATAAAAGTTTTTAAAGTGTTGGTCTAAAGTCAAAAATTTACGTTAGGTAAATTATGACTTGAATTTTCAAAAATAAATTAAAAATCCAAACAGATGTTTTAATGGTTTCTTAGTAAGCCTCAGAAATGCGCAAGACTCTCAGATTTCATAATCATTAAAAAAAAGTACTGCTTAACGAGCTACTTTGTGTACATTCGGCACTCGAAGACAGCGAGGTGAAGAATTATTAAAATTAACAATTTTTTTTTCTGGTGTTTCGTCTTTTCTTAGTTTATTAATGAACGAGTCGTCATCATCATGATGAATAAAAGTGGTTTTTTCAATAAAACACAGATTAAAATGTAAAAACAAATGTTAATTATAATAGGTTTTCAAAGTTGCCACCTCCAGCAGCAATACTCATTCTACACCTACGTAGGAAATTATCTTTTAATCGTCTAAAAGCTGCTCTGTTTTCCTTTACAACACGTTCGGCTTCTGTTAATTTCTGCCTCAGCTCTTGTTCACTCCCACTTTCTCTGGCGCATGCTATTTCCTTAAAATAGCCCCAAATAAAAAAATCCATGGGGTTGAGGTCAGGTGAGCGTGGAGGCCACGATATTGGTCCGCCGCGTCCGATCCATCTATTGGGGTACGCCTCATTTAAATAATTTCAGACTTGCGTTGCGTAGTGACATGGAGCGCCGTCATTTTGAAGAACCATGGTTCGTCTTAGTTCAATATTCACGTCTTCTAGCAACAATGGAAGTTCATGTTCCAGAAAGTGTCGGTATCTTTCTCCATTTAATCTGGACGGCAATTCAAATGGACCAATCAGTTCGCCATTGAGAGTACCAGACCACAAGTTAACGCTGAAACGATGTTGAAACGTCGACGCTCTCATTTCGTGTGGATTTTCAACCGCCCACGTGTGGTAATTATGAATATTGAAAATTCCAGTGCGCAGTGACCATAAAACTTTATTGAAAAATCTAGGATCTTGTTGTTCTTTTTGTAGCATTGTTTGGCAGAAATCAATGCGCAATTGGTAGTCTGTAGGCAGTAAAGCTTGGACTCGTCGGATATGGAACGCATGATATCCTTCATCGTGAAGTATGTCTTGGATAGAAGTTCTTGGGATGTTCAGAGTACGAGCCATAGCTCTGGTACTCGTGGAAGGATTTCGTTGAACTTCTTCGAGCACAACTTCTCTGCGATCCGGGTCAACTCTAGGGATTCCTTCCCTATCGCCTCGTTGGCCAGGAATGCGGCCTGCCATTAAGGTATTGTGCGTGTTAATAAAAACGCGATGGTCGGGATAATGCTCAGGTTGCGGCCCACCACGACGTTGAAGTTGTTCGCGATACAGTCGCGCTGCTTCAAGGCCGTTTCCTTGTGCAACTCCATAAAAATAGTGCATTTCTGCGTATTCACTTAACGTGTAACTCATCTTTTACACTTCCAAGTAAACAAAGTCCAAATCAGTATGCAAGACACAGTCCAATTAACGAGCAAAGTAGTCAAATAAGTAGGCAGCGGAATCCGCGGACAAAGCGAGACAGTGAGGTAAAACAAAATGAAGACACGTGTAGCAGTAAACACAAAGTGAGAACGACTGAGGTACAAACTTGTTTTGTGTTCGCTTCTGCTGCGCTGCCCCTCTCACTCTTACCGCTGAGAGTGAGAGAGATAGCAATAGTTCGGCGGCCTCCTATCCTCAAAGACTATTGTTATTACAGGTAAAAAGTTGCGTCTGCATTTACAACCCATGACCCACGAGAACGGACCGCGCAAAATTAATTACTGTAAAACGGAAAATGCCTCCAAATTTTTTAATCTGCGTTTTATTGACAAAACCACTTTTATTCATCATGATGATGACGACTCGTTCATTAATAACCTAAGAAAAGACGAAATGGCAGAAAAAAAAAATGTTAATTTTAATAATTCTTCACCTCGCTGTCTTCGAAGGCCGAATGTACACAAAGTAGCTCGTTAAGCAGTACTTTTTTTTAATGATTATGAAATCTGAGAGTCTTGCGCATTTCTGAGGCTTACTAAGAAACCATTAAAACATCTGTTTGGATTTTTAATTTATTTTTGAAAATTCAAGTCATAATTTACCGAACGTAAATTTTTGACTTTAGACCAACACTTTAATAACTTTTATCAAAGTTACGAAGCTGATTATTTTATGCATAGAAGAACAACGTGTGAAGATTCAGTTACAAAAAAAAGTAATTGAAAAAAGTTTCTAGTTTTTTTTTTAGAAATTTTCATAATTGATAAGGCGAAAATTCATAAAAATTCAGAAAAAAGATCATAACTCCGAAACTATGAAAAATCGCGGAACATACATGGGGGTGATTCGGATACCCCATGACACGAGGGACCTAATTTTTTTTTTTTGACGTCATTCCCCCGGCCACCGTGTATATTATCATAGTCTCTGTGATCGAGGTCTAATCATACTTAATTGCTAATTACCGAGTCGCTTGCCATCATCTACGCAATTTAGCCTTTACACACGCAATAGATCACTTACCTACTGTGTCAGTTTCCGATCACTTTTAATTTGATATGATGAGCGAGTTTTTAAGCCAAAATAGACGTAATGGTCCAATAGTAAGATAAATTTTGTTTCAGTTTCACTTTCTACTCGTCGACTAGCTTAGTTATGATTGCATACTTATCAAGAGTATCTTGTCCCTAGATTAGTTATTTGTCTCGACTCTTGATAAGGAATTAAATTAAAACTATTATTTTATGAGGCTGAAACTTTTCTTTTGGTATCTTTTCTTTAAAAATAAAACGTGTGATAACTGTAATGATTTATTGTTGTGGGTACTTAATATTTTCTGAACATTAAAAAGATAAAAACCTATTGAAAAAGACTCTTTTCTCCTTATTTTCTCGCCAAATTGATTGCCATTTCATGTAGCTTCTTTCTATCAATTTTTGTGCTAGGTGTAAGAGGGAGCTCGCTGACGAATTCCACTCCCCCACGAAGTTGCTTCTGATCAGCTAAATTATCTGGAAAATATTGATTAAAACTATAATCATCCATAATCAAAATTTGATAATTTACAATGCATCTGTAATGCATCGTCCATCTATAATGTTCCAAAAAAAATCTTAACTTCATAGGGGCGTATTTCGACTCCTACGAGTTAATTAGTAAAATTAATCCTACAAGGTGACTTTGAATTCGTTCGACGTTGTAAAGGAGACATTCTAACCATGATTCAGAAACACATTGCGCGTATTTTTTTACTCGATATTGTTTTGTTTAAGCAAAACCAATTAATAAGATCAGGACAAAAAGTTATAAACATTAAAGAAAGATCGAAAGTCTTCATTTTTTTACGCAGATTAAACGACAGAAACTTAAAAAAACTAAATAGTACAAATGGCGGCTTTACTGCAAAACTTAGTTTCTTCCAAATACCACTGACAAAAAAGGCTGATGTAACTTTACTGGTATTACATTTAATTTACCTTTGACGAGGCATTCTATCTCCTGAGCTGTGACGTCACATCCATTCCGACGCACGACGAAAGCAACCGGCACTTCGCCACATTCTGGATGCGGCATCCCTGTCACAGCTACATCCAGGACCCCAGGATTCTTACGTATCACCTCCTCAATTTCTATTGGGGAAATCTGTAATATAATTATTACTAGTTCAATAAAAAGTGATGCAACAAGTAAAAACAGCTAATCAAAATAAGCCATTATAAAGAATCGCTCGTAGCCCCGGCCGCCTGAGTGATCTTAAACAATCACGAAGGTTAGCAACATAGGACGGGTTCAGTGCAGGGATGGGTGACTGTTTTATGATTAACGCCAGTGGCATTTTTCCGAGCGGCTCCGTGTTTCGCAAGGCACGTTAAGCAGTTGGTGTCGGCTGCCGTCGATAGGATGGCAGTCGTTAAGCCCAGCCTTAGGGCGGCTTGACAACTTCTGACAGTAAGACCAATCCGGGCTATGGCCCCTGTGGTGGAGTAGACCTATACAATACATTCCCCAGGGAAGAGGCACGGGCCCCTCGGTGGGGATATAATGGGTTGATGATGATGATGAAGGATATAAAGTATCTTGTTGAAAACTGACTTACTTTGAAGTTGTTGCCAAGCTCTTTAGAGAAATATTTGAAATACAATTTGGAGCGCTCAACAAAATAGTAATTGTAGTTTTCATCCCTGTAGAAGACATCGCCTGACTTGAACCATCCATCTTCAGAGAAAGCCTCTTTGCTTTCTTTTGGTTGATCATAGTAAACCTGAAATGTACCTATATTAATTTTAGAATATATTGTCCTAATGTTCTGGCTTACCAGCATGTTTCTATTTTGTTCTTACACTAAAAACTGAAGATCCCGAAATCCATAACTCCCCTTGCACATTGGGTTCTTCAATGTCCTCACCAGTATTTGGATCCACCAACTGAAAAAAGGTCGTCAGTTACAAAGTGTTTCTTTTTCTACATAAGATACTACTTACTAAAATACCTTATTATTGATTTGCTAGCTTCTTCTTCTCGATGTTTGAGAAGAAAAAAGTTATGTCTTATGAGCCTTGACGAAAGAAGCAGTGTGGACCAAAATTTTGTCATTAGCTTTCTCAATATAATTTAACTGTCAGGATTGTACATTCCTGGAACGGAACTCCTAAACCATTTCATACCTTTTCCGCTTTTTTTGCGCAATTGTATTAGGTTTTCCTTTCGCTAGTTTCTGCTACTAATTGGTTGATTTATATATAACAAAAACTAATAATTGAAGGATTGCACTGACTACCTATTTCATCTCAGATTTTCAAATCATTCTGCCGCGAATCTGCGTGTTACGCATCCACGCCCATACTGGGCATAAGCACTTTGGTGGATAGGGACGCTTTTGCCTTGCCACTGCATGCACTGGACGCAGAGGTTCCTTAGTAGCGTGTGGTAGCGTAGCTAACTTACCCGAAATTTGCTGTTACCCAGTTGTTTCAAAGATGTTGCTCTATTGATGTCGTCGCTCATCATTATGATGCCGCATTCTGTCATGCCGTATAAGCATCTTATTTGCGTCCCAGGAGATACTGCCTTAAATTTTATTACTTTAAATAGATTGACAGATATATCTTAGTACAACGCACATACAAGTATTTTTAAAATCAATGTCCCTAAGTCCCATTTACAAAATTGCAATGATTAACCTAAAAACTGGTTTGTCTATACTCATATCTTGTCAGGAGCGCGCGCAACGACAGTCTAAGGCGATTCGCACACTGCCCCGCACCACGCTGCAAGTTGCGTGTCGCCGTGCGCACGCGGGTTTTTCACGCACTCACGCGCGTAGTTGCGTTTTATGGATTCTCGCGACTTTGACTCATTTCATTCATAGCACACGTCATGCCCTTCCAAAATCACGCACGACACTGCGGGGCTCGGTGTGCCATACCTTGCGTCTCGACCCGCACCCACGCGCGGGTGCATGTTTCTGCGCTTGTAGGCGCGTGATCTGCACGAACGCGCGTGGATGCATTTTCTGTGTGTTGGACTGTGCGTATGAGCGCTACGCGGCGTGATGCGGGGCAGTGTGTTAATCGCCTGAACTCGATCGTTTTAACTTGTGCATTGAATCAGTTCTCGGCGTTGTTAAATTCGTCAACTTTAAAGCATTTTTTTAAGATTTTAATTTTACATTACAGTTTGAAAGCGATGAATTCTAATAGAACAGGAAGTGGCCTAATCAATGCGGCTGTCCAAATGTAAAACACTGAATACGCCATTTCACAAATTTTACAGGAGAGCACTTTTTGTACAGTTCTCTTAACAACAGACTTGCAAACATGGATATTCTGTGTTTTGACGGAAAATAACACTGGAAATAATATAAGCTATAGAAGCATGGGTGTCTTGAATTTAGATCGGGAAAAACCCAAAATATCCAAAACAGTTGCAAACAAAGTTTCGGAAAAAATGGCGTATTCAATTCAGTGTTTTACATTTGGACAGCCGAATGGTTTCAAAGAACAGCGATAAACTTATCTATATATATAAAAATGAATCCCTATTTCCCTTGGTCTCGGCATCACGCCTGAACGGCTGGACCGATTTCGCTAATTCTTTTTTTGTTCTGTTCGTTATTATCAGGAGAAGGTTCTTATGAAAGAAAAAATTAAGGAAATTACGCGGAAAATTAAAAAATTTAAAATTACTTAACCACCATATAAAATTATAAAACTTTTTTAATGTAACCTTAAGACATTTGACATAGAATTGACTGAATGCGTGCTGCAAATATAGTCAAAGAGGATGAAAAAAAAAATTACGTTAAAAACGGATTCTTCTGTCAATCTTATTTTATTGATAAACAATATAATAAAATCAAAAATCTGCTCATTTATGGTGTCTAAGGCGGAACAAAGTTCGCGGGGTCAGCTAGTTAAATATATATTTCCTCGAACTTTAAAAACAACACAGTTTCAAACTCACATTTTTGTACATCATGTTCTTTGCTAAGGTTTTTGTTTGGGTATCCGAATACATCCGGCAGTAATTTTTATTTAGGGTAGTTTTAGACATAATGCCCTTCTAAAATACAATGAAAACACATCCCGATACGTCCGGATGCATGTCATTTTTATCTAAAGAAAATGTCTGGTCTGATAACAGTTTTTTTTCAGTGTGAGTTTTACATACTCTTTGATAGATAGAACCCTTTAATGTACATGCTTATTTTAGGTTCACAAATAGTTTCAGGAGTGAGAATTGCGACCCGACAATACTTGTATAATCGGATTAAAATGAAGGTTTCTCTAATTTGGATGAAAAATTAGAATTTTTGAGAGAAAAACTCTTGATAGATCAGAGATAAATCAAATCGTCAAATTAAAAGGTAAAATTGCGCATTTAAAATCAGAGTTCAAACGGGGATGGACTCAATTAAGTAACAATGAAGTTGATTGTTATTTTATTTGAGCTAGTGAGAATCTAATAAGACACAAAAATAATTTTGTCCTCCTAGATTTACAAATATGTACTTGTATGTGCAACGGTTGTTGATTGAAACTAAAAATAAAATCACTGTAACATGTTACCTGTATTGCAGAAATAAGTTCTTGAGACACTGCACTACCACCTAGACCCAGAACCTCATAACTCGACAGGTCAATATTCTTTCCAGATTTGATGAGTACATTCAGAAGTGTCGGAGATACGAAGCTGAGGGTCGGCTGCAAGGAAAATAATATTTTTTTTAGTTTTTACCTACTCCTAAGCGACTGAAAATATGGTTTGGAGTTTTAATAACAATAATTACCTTATATTTATTTATAATGTCTATTATGTGGTCCAAAGAGAAGGTCATGTGAAAAGATGTTTGAAGTCTCGTGAATCTTAATATTGCTGACAAAATAAACATGCTTGAAGCCGATATCCATTGGAATGGGGAGAGTATTGCGTTTAAACGAGTAGGTGTAGGAAAATTGTCAAACAAACACCTGAAAAGTAAAGTAATTTTAGGTATACAATTACTGTTATTGCATAGTGTGAATATTCATTAAAAATCCTGAGCATTTACATGAAATACGGCAGACCACAAACAACATTCATGTGAGTTAGTGCGACAAATTTTGGCCGTCCAGTTGAGCCGCTAGTCCCTGTCAATATGCTGATAGTATCTTGAGTATCGAAGTCGGTTGGTCTGGAATGCATGGCTCAAATCAGGTTGGTAAGTCTGTGTAAAAATTATTTTAAATTTTTACTTAGAGAAACAGGAATAATGGGTTATCTATAAAATGCACAATTCATAAGTCACCCAATTATATAAAACCATCTTGTTATCATCCTTTGTTCAATAAACTCTTTCTCAGATTTGTATTTTTGTAAATAACAGAATCTATACAATTATAGCATAATCCATAAAATCACCAATCCAAAGTTTGCTCTACATAGAAGAATACCCATTTTATGTAACACATCAAGTTTTAGGCATTACGTCATAACGCAAACAGCGTCACTGCAAAGCAAAAAAGGCGTAAAGAAATGATTCCTTTCTTTCTCTTAATTAGAAGGAAAAAATGGTTGTCATTAAAAAACTCTCGTTTACGTGTTTCGGGAATGGCGCATTTTTGAGATAACCCTTTAATTTATCATACTTGAAGTGTTCGAGGGTTTCAAAATTCTCATATTTGTTATGGAATTCTTTCAGTGACATACAAATGTCGCTTTTATCAAAGGATATAACCTTCGCCTCTAATTTTGTCTTAATCAACGCTTCGTTGACGTCCTGATGTTTACTATCTTGACAAAAAACCAATTTTGGTTTGATTTGATTAAAGACTTCTTCCAAGTCACCTGGAAATATAACAATGACTTTAAACGAAACTGTGGAAAGAATATTGTGCGAAATCACAACGTTTTACTCACGGTGTGCTAAATTCCTGTCTAAGGGAGCCACGGTTATACCAAGATATTGTGCGGCGAAAAAAGGCACAGTGACGTCGAGATGATTGGGTGCCATAATGGCAACCACGTCTCCGCAGCCAAGGCTGATGGTCCTGAAGCAAGTCGCGCAGCGCACTGACCGCTCGAGCACTGACCCGGTCGTCTCCGACTCGCCAGTGTATGCGTCTATCTGGATACAAAAACCCTTTGATTTCACATGTATGTACCTACTTAAATTTAACACATTGAATGCCAGGCTTCTTGTACCAGCCAGAACCCGAAGCCACCATACAAACTGTATCCCTGCAAAATTCACTGAAAGTACTACGAAATATTTCGTAGATGGCACCTGAGTAAAAAATGGCTACGAAATTATTTCATAGCTGGCATTCAATGTGCTAATAGGTCCTAATAAGTTTCCAAATATAACTCATGATGTTTAATATAATTTTAGTGGTTTGCTTCATAGAAACTTTAATTAGTGTGGGGTCAGAAGCAATGTATGTGCCTGTATGTAAATGTTATTTTATGTTATGTTAATTAGTTAGAATGGCTAGTTCTAATTTAAAAAAAATCTTTGACTAACATTAAAGTATCCACTCCATCTAAAGGTTAACTGGAAGAGATCACTCTAAACAAATTGAATAAGATTACTCAGATTTTTGTTTACGTAGCCTCTATTAAAGTGTCCCACTCAGGGCAAAGTACACCCTCAGTTCAGTCCAAAGTTTTCGGTCCTGAACCACCTCAGATTGCTCCGGCAGATGTTTGTAGAGATCGTCTCTCCTCCGTCTTCTATACAAGCAGGCCTTGACTTTGATGTCCGTCTTCTGGCACCCACGTAGTAGTGAGTCTTGTCTATCTTTCCGGGTGCATTTGACTGACATGACCACCCCAGCCTTACTTTAATTTCGCCGTCTGGACGCCCAATAATGTCAACATTTGGTAGAACTGATAATAGGTCATAGGCTCATTGATATAGTAACACAAAGTTTGCCGGGTCAGCTAGTATATTTATCTAGGTATACATGGGTAGTTGGGAGCCGAAGCTGGGAATCTTTGAGACGATACCATTGAGCAGTGTTATTTTACGTAAAATATCGTCCTTCGACTTTGATTAAGCACCACAAAAAAAAATGCTGATCGCATTATGTAACTCTGAGTAATAACCGGCTTGACAGCGTATGTTCACAACACTAGCAGTGTGGTGAGGTGCGGCTCTTTTAGATTTGCCGTTAGCGTTTGTTTTCTGAAGATACGTAAGTACGTAATCTTTTTATGCCATGAGAGTCCTGTAGACTTATACTTTATTTTAATTTAACTTTAAATCGCTTTAGTAAGCGTTAGGTTAGGTAATAGATTTTTACTTAAGGAGACTCTGAGAAAGGTTTTACATCACTTTTCTACAAATAAGACCATAAACTTTGTAAACTTATTTATAGCGTGTTGTGTGCTCAGCTATTCGCTGGTTGGTGACGTGATATCAAACCGGGCTGGGTTTACCACCACATGCTTGTAAATGGTTTAACTATCTATCTATCTAAATTGCGCGCTATTAGTCTGCGAATTTATCAGCACTTAGGACATAATATTCAATCGTTGATATTTATTATTTGTTTCGTATAGTCGACAGCATATCATCCTGTACACGCATGCAATCTATTCCGTTGCATTACGGGCGACTTTGCTACTAAAATGTGAAGGTTCACGTGCTGTCGACTGTACTTACAACGCCGCCATCGTTGTAATATGTGAACATTTAGTTAGCTATGTTTTCGACTTCCTGACTTTATCCTTCCTGACCCGACCGGACAATACAACTCCCATAACGATGCCTTCAACTTGAAGGAGACGTTATGGGAGTAATATTCTTCGGTCGGGATTAAGGTCAGGAAGTCGAAAACAGAGCTAACTAAATGTTCACATAATATTATTTCGACTTAGTGGGGTTTTCATCTAGAGGGGCGGTATGTAAACGTACCCACTTCTTACGAGAAGCAAGTCTAGCAGATCAGAAATCAGAAATCAAAAATTTATTTCAACGTAAAGAATTTACATTCTGCTTGTTGAATGTCAATGTACATACAGTTATGTATAATGTTAGCCGCTGCCTTGGGGCCGTCTGTAGTGGAGAAAAAGGCAGCGAAAAAAAACTCCACTATGACCATCTTTTCTCAAATCACCTTAAAGCTAATACAAATCAAACTTACAAAATAATATCTTGGATGTGTTGAACACTAGACACATTTATCCTCTGATTAAATTTAACATTAAACTACTATTTAATGCCATACCTACGTCCTTGTCTTCTAAATAATCGTTGATTTTATAATAAGCTTTTTTGCAAAGAGTGTGCTTAACACAATTCTTACATCGCGTTGGAGGTAACTCTAATATATCTTGGGGTATCTTGTTGTAGAACCTTATACAGTGCCCCATAAAGGAAGTATTAACTTTTGCAAGTCTAAATCGTGGAAATGACAATTTATGTTTATTCCTAGTATTAACGTTATAATGGCTACCAAGTGTTTCGAAGTCTGTAATATTTTTCCTAACGTACATAACATTTTCATATATATATTGGCTTGCAACTGTTAAGATGTTAGTTTCTTTGAAAAAGTCTCTTAGCGAGTCCCTACTACCTAGCTTGTAAATAAATCGGATCGCTCTCTTCTGCAAGATGAAGATAGTCTCAATGTCTGCTGCCCGGCCCCACAGTAGTATACCATAGGACATAATACTATGGAAGTAACTAAAATAAACAAGCCTAGCAGTTGCAACGTCAGTAAGTTCTCGAATTCTTTTTACAGCATATGTTGCGGAGCTAAGTTTATGTGCTAATTTTACAATATGTGGACCCCATTGTAGTTTGGCATCGATTGTGATGCCCAAAAATACAGTATCTTCAACAAATTCTAGTTTTTCATTTCCAATCACAATGTTATTTTCAACTAATTTTACGTTAGGTACGGTAAACTTCATACATTTTGTCTTTTTTGAATTTAACAATAGATTATTTGCAGTAAACCAATCTAGAACGTGCGAGAGAGCATTATTTGCTTAGTCAAGATTATTTTCCTGTCTCCTTATTTTAAAAATAAGTGACGTGTCATCAGCAAATAGCACTATCTCGAACATTTTTTGTACCATAAACGGTACATCATTTACATAGACCAGGAAAAGGAACGGCCCTAGGATAGATCTCTGTGGGACTCCCATTTTTACAAGTGAACCCAACGATTTAATACGATTTATGTCTGCTTTTTGAACCCTTCCTTCTAAATACGATTTTAAAAGATCTAATCCTGCATTTTTTATTCCCTAATGTTTTAACTTTGAGAGTAGTGTTTTGTGGTCTACACAATCGAATGCCTTTGACAAATCACAAAATATTCCTACAGCATCCCTATGATCCTCCCACGCACTGAAAATATGTTTAAGTAACATGACTCCAGCGTGTGTTGTATTCCGCCCTTAAGTAAAACCGAACTGCTGACTATGAAGGAGTTTGTAATTATTGAAATGCAAAAGTAATTGATCCAAGATAATTCTCTTCTCCAAGACGAATCCTCCTTCGAGATCCTTCGTGATCGTTTAAGATCATTCAGGCGGCCCGGGCTACGAACGATTTGAATTCATAGTATTGTTTTATTATTTTCCCATTAATCTTAAAAGTGATTGTGATTCTAGTGATTGGTGCCTCTGCCTACCCCCTCGGGGATAACGGGCGTGAGTTTTTTTTATCTTAAAAGTCAAAAACATTTGATGACACGCCTATGGCCTCTTCTAACTCTTCGTCACGTTGACACATAATTAAATCGAGACTACTCGTTATTTATCGAGACTTTTGGTGTAAGTACAGACTGTTTTATTCAAATTATCTACTCCACTCATGTTTTCATTATGACGGACGTAAATCGCGATTGATCCATAGGTAACTCTCGTTATTTTAAATTTGTGTTTTTACAAGATCTATTTGTCACCAAATATTCTATATAGAATGAACTCCAAGAATTCATTTAATCGTTTAGTCTTCGTTTCGCTATTTTGCACTATCGACAAGGAATATTCCTGTTCGTCTAAACACTAATTTTCGCTCTGATCGTACCGCTTCGTAGTTGCGATTTGTGATCAAAGAAACTTTGGCAAACCAACTTGATTTTAGTTCCCAAAATCCTCATCTATGATGTCAGCGTTGAAATTTTCAGTGGAAAAAATAAATATAACATCAGTTAGCTATTTATTTATTTATTTATTTATTAAATTCTTTATTGCACAAAATACATGTCTGGTACAAAGGCGTACTTAATGCTTATAGCATTTTCTACCAGCATACCTTTGGTTTGTGGATCATGGCTGGGTGGGTGGTTATTTCGCATTTTGTTCAGCATATTCTCCTAAGGTAACATTTTAAGTGGACTTTTAGCAATTCGCTGCCTCGCGATTTGTTGAGCAGAAGACTCTCCTAAGGCTGTCTCAAAGTAGGTCGCAATCTAACTGATATGGTAAAACAACGCTTGCGAGGTCAGCTAGATATTGTTTAATATACCAGCTGAACCGGAAAACGTTATTTTACTATAGGTACTTATTATTAAGCTCACGACTATTCTTAGACCTACCAAACAAGGTACACAAAAAATCATAGCAATCGGTGAAGTTGTTTCGGAGGAGTTTCATTGCAAACCTGTGTCACGAGATTTTTATATATTATGTTAGACTAGCGACCCGCCTCGGCTTTGCACGGGTGGTAAAAACGTTTCCGTGGAAATAGCTGTATAGTTCAGTGGACAATTCCCAGGGTAGTAATTTTTTTAAACCTTGGGTTACATTATTCAACATTTCGTACGGAACCCTAAACTTTTTGAAAATCCAATATAGCCTATGTTACTCACGAAGAATTTAGCTTTCTAATGATGAAAGAATTTTTAAAATCGGCAAAGTCATTTCTGAGCCTATTCGTTACAAACATACACACAAAAATACAAATCTTTCCTCTTTATACTATTAGTATAGAAGTATAGATAGACCGGAGCTTACCTGCGATACAAATTCCGGAGCGTCTTTAAGACCCTGCATGATGAGTTTCCCCACATGGAATCGGTCGCTGGGCTGACCAGAAGCAGCCACTATCCTGGACTTCATTTCGTCCAAGTAATTTGTGATAGAGTAGTTAACGCGATGCAGTTTACCCATTTTAGTATTACTCCGTACTCTGAATATAATTTATGTTTACCTAATCACTGACTGCTGCTCACTGCGGCTGAACTTCAACTGATGAACAAGAATAATCAAGGTGTATCGAAATATACGTATATAGGTAGGTAGATATGAGCAAAGTCGTGTCCACTTGAGATCTATTCAATAGGTACCTACGCACATGGTCATATTAATTGTGATAAAGTGGATTCTATGTTAAAGTGGGTTTCGCGGTGCACAAGAGTTCCGTGGAAAAGTCTTTGTGGTTCCGCACAGCACAAGGTCCACCAAATCTTATGCGCACATGATCCCGAGGAATTCCAATCGTCCACCTGTTAAATTCCATACTAATTTGACAGTTGGTCGTTGTTTAGCAAAAAGGTTCCAGCCCACAACTTGGTAATTTTTTAGTTAAATATACCAAAATGATCAATGTGCTCTATATTTCAAGAATCAAAGACTTTCATAGCGATCCGATGAGTATGTGCAAAATTATGCACATGGTAGTCCAACCCAAATGTATGGCGAGCGTAAAGAAGCTTAACCCTAAAAACTCAAATATCTCAAAACTCCCTTTATGTTGGGAACCTTTTTGTTAAACTACGTCTAGTTAGGCCACAGAGGTTAGACGGCGCGTAATATAGGAGCATATGGGCCGGTTTCTGAATCGAGATTTTCACAAAGTAAATACTTAAGTAACGTTCTGTCACGCTCTTTTCTGAGCTATTTGAGACAGCACAAGACTGCACGGGAAAGCTCAACTACAGTCACAGAATACATAATAGTAGGTACGCTACCGTTAAGTAGTTTCTTACCGAAAGTTTCAATATGCCGTAGGTATGTCAATAATTAATTTTATAATTATTACAAAACACAACATAGGTTTATGATCCATTTGTCTATACTTGACATTTTTCTCAGACTTTAAACGACAATAAATCAAAAACCTTTAGAGGTAGAGGGCTCGAAACAGTTTGCAAATTTAGTGCTAGCTAGTACTAAATTTGCAAACGGTATCGAGTTTTCTGACGCTAAAAGTTTTTTTGATTTATTGTCGTTTAAAGTCTGAGAAAAATGTCAAGTATAGACAAATGGATCATACTTACTCACGCCAGACGGATAACGCAGAGACCAGGGACTGCCACTTGCCACAGATCATCCTTGGGTAGATAGATATAATATCCTATAAAATCCATTGTACCTCTGTGGCGTAGCGGTTAGCGCATCTGCTTACCATTCGAGTGGTCCCGGGTTCGAACCCCGGCTGAGGAGAAAAAAAAACCCTAGGTCTTGGATGTTTTGCATGTTTGTGACGTCTCTGTTTCTGGTTCCCACGACACAGGGTATCCTAATTTTTGGGCCAGAATCATGGTATGTGCCTGTATGTAAATGTTTTGTTTAGGTATAGGTAAAGGCGAGCTCAATACTAATAAATATTTTGTTCCTACTAACTTTGGGTTAAGTGGATAGTGGAAGAGGAATACCTCTTCGCACTTGGCACTAGCCAAGAAAGATCTATTGCAAGAAATGGGATATATAATATAATGGGGAAGGTCCCTTCGGCCACTTTGGAAGCCAAAGGTTCAAAAACTGATTATTTTTATTTTTAGGAAATCTGGTTTCGAATAGAGAAGTGGGCTATATTAATATTGAGCTTGACTTGATATAAATGATACTTACCTAGTAGTGGTACTAGTTAGATCTGTCTTCAACTCGTGTATCAAATAATAACTGTATCATTGCATCGCCGCATCTCTTTTGCAGTTGTTAGTTTTAATACTCAAGTGCGAATGAGATACGAGTCAAAGATTGAATTCTCGTTCTAATTCTAACTTTGGCACTCACTCATAGTGGTCGCATCTCTTTTGCAGTTGTTAGTTTTTATACTCAAGTGCGAATGAGATACGAGTCAAAGATTGAATTCTCGCTCTTATTCTAACTTTGGCACTCACTCATAGTGGTCGCATCGCTTTTGCATTTGTTAGTTTTTATACTCAAGTGCGAATGAGATACGAGTCAAAGATTGAATTCTCGCTCTAATTCTAACTTTGGCACTCACTCATACTGGTCGCATCTCTTTTGCAGTTGTTAGTTTTTATACTCAAGTGCGAATGAGATACGAGTCAAAGATTGAATTCTCGCTCTTTTTCTAACTTTGGCACTCACTCATAGTGGTCGCATCTCTTTTGCATTTGTTAGTTTTTATACTCAAGTGCGAATGAGATACGAGTCAAAGATTAATTTCTCGCTCCCATTCTAACTTTGGCACTTACTCATATGTAGTGGTTGCATCTCTTTTGCAGTTGTTAGTTTTTATACTCAAGTGCGAATGAGATACGAGTCAACGATTGAATTCTTGCTCCCATTCTAACTTTAGCACTCACTCATACTCCGAGGGCGGAGGTACAGAATTTCATGACTATAGCAGAGTATTCAATCAAGCGCTTTCCAATTTATTCACCGCAACAAATCACCTGAGACCCATGATTCGCAGACCGAAGTGCCAGGCGTTTTTAAGGCTAATAATAATTTGTGGGCCGATTATGAATTTTTATTTTATTTATTAAAGGTAAACTCACAGGTAACAACCAAAGAGGCATTAAAACTATAAACGAATCAGTCTTGAACCAGGTTGGAACCCAAATACAGTTTACACAACATGATAGCATGATTTTTTTTGTTAACGGGCTGAAATGCTTTGTGCACCATAACCGCCACCCTTGGGGGAGGGCGACGGCCGTGAGTCGGACTCTCCTCTCCTAATAATAGGAGAGACATACCTCCTAAAACACCCCGGGGGCCGTCCTGTCGCTCGTGCAATGGGGCGCCGCCGGATCTCGCAAGTGGTAAACCACAACGCGAATGCGACAGCGGCGCCCCGGCGACGTCGACCCGACTCGCAAGGAGTCGGGCCCACCCTCACTGGAGAAGGGGGTGGGGGCCCCCTTCTCCCGTCACGATGTCGGACGGCAGGTCCCCCAACCTGCCGTCTGTGACCCTCACTCAACCGGCGGCGCAAGGTCCGCGCAGCGTCCCCCGCGCCACCGGCTCTCCCGGCGGAGAGGCGCGAGCTCCCCAAGCCTCCAGCTACCGAAGACCCGTTTTTTGGCCCTCTGCCAGGTCTTCGGCCCATCAAGTCAAACCCTCCCATGAAACATCCCTCGGCCAGGGCCATATGGGGTGACCAGTCCCTGGTCCCTGGCTTACCTCCTGCAGTTTCCCCTCCCAGGCCCGGCTTGTGGATCTCGCGCCCCTCCCCTCCCCTCCAGCCCTCTTCCATGCCCTCTGCTGGACAGAGGGACATAGAGAGGGCCCCTACCGTGTGTTTTTTATAGAGGTTGTCTCCTCGCGGCCCGAAGGCCCCCGGCCCCGCTCAATGTGGGGTTACGGGTGCGGGGCCCATGGTGGACCCCGCGGGACATCCAGCAGCGCAAGCCACTGGACGTCCCCCTCCCTCTGGTTTTGGTCCGCGCCGGTACCCCCCCATATCTGGAGGGCGTTCCCCTATCCGCCACCCGGGGGACGCGTCCGATGGAAGACCAGAAACTCCGCACGGAAAAATTACCTATACCTACATTAAGTATCAGAGTTTAACATTAAAATGGTTTTTATATATTTTTATTACTTAATTAAACACCTATTTAATAAGAGAGTCAAGAGGCGCTGTATACAGACTACAAACCTAGTTCAGCAGCAGATGCTATAACAATGACATTGTAAGACACTTTTAGCAAGATATTCTGTATAAGTCGAATTTTGTTTTGTTTTAATTATCTAAGTTTTTTCTGGTTCAATAAACGTTATCTTATCTTATCTAATCTAATGCAAAAAAAATCTTTGTTTTTAGAGCTGTAGTGTTATAATGTCGGTTTTTATTTAAAAAGTGTATATAGATATTACAAAATAAATCATAGGTTTTCCGACAGTGTAGGTACCTTTAAAATTTGATGAGTTCTCTCGATTTTTTCAGGAATCCACCAGATTCTGACTCGGTGACCATAGCTGTGGGATAATATGTAATGTCTGCATTTTCAAAGAAAACAATTTCGTAACCACTACACAAGTACACATACTACCTACAAAAAACCAAGTAAGTTATTCCGGGCCATATTTTACAAAAAAATATATTTCCAAATTGGTCCACGCGTCTTTGAGTAATCGGGGTTCTGTGTCTTGGACCATACCTACATAAAAAATAGAAATTTTAAAAAATCCCGTCGAAATGAGAACCTTCCCCTTTGTTGAAGTCTGTCAAATACTACTTGAATATGTGACGCAATTCGTGTATTTTAACATCCAAATCAAACAGGGTAAAATCTTAACATAGAAAAATATAATGATTTACAACTGCATTCTTTTGCTTTTTTTAGCTATGGTACTTCATAGTCTTTCGCTGTTTAGTATAATATCACGGAGTATCTTCCTATTGATTTTGGAGGACGCGGTCATTGGTAGCTTGTCCAGAAATATCACGCCACCTCGTAGTTGCTTCGATTCGGTTAGCGATTCTGAAAGAACATAATAATGTATCATTTTCAATATCATAATTAATGACGTGAGTGGATGAAGGTGATATGTCGTATTTTCGTTTTTTTTGCGTGGAAAAAAATTATAGAAAATTGCAGTAAAACTTTAACTTCAATTGAATCGGTTATTTTGAAAGGGGCGCAAGTCCTAGAAGTAGTAATTTTCAGGAGCATCAAAAAACTGTCTATTGAAAAATTTTGTAGGGTTGCATATATTTTTCTTAATTCAGTATTCACACTATATAGTCACACAATACATATTAAACTTTTAATTGATGTCACATGCGCAGTTACAACAAAATTATAAATTAAAGTTGATGGACTTGTGCCCTTTTCAAATTATATTAGTAATTTGGGTAAAAATTATGAATTTATGTAAGATATTTTATTAGAAAATTACAAATTTCTTATCATACAATAAAAAGGTATTATTATAACTACTATTCGCCATCTTATTCTTCAGTTTCTACAGTAGTTGTTGCCCAATAGACTATTTGACCGATTTCTGAAAACCATCTCTTAATGTTTGTTGGTGTTCATAGAGTCCTCAGAAAGTGGTCATTTTAAATTCTTTCCTTTAAAAAAAGGCAAACGAAAATTTACTTTTCTAATAAGCGGTTATAACTCGTAGACGAAACCATGGACTAACGCCGTTTTCAGATATAATATGCGGAGGCCTTAGACAAACACAACTACATTCATAACTCAGTTTGACCAAAATATGTGACTTGTGCCCTTTTCAAAATAACCGATTCAATTTACTCCAAATCTAAAAAATTGCACTTACGAGTATCACCTTCATTCACTCATGTCTTCAATTGTGAGTACCTAACCCAGTTTCAGATTTAAGTTTGCAAGACTACATACCAAAAACTGGACTATTATTGTTTTGATATCTACCTACTATCAAGTGTCGATTGCACTCATGGGTCACGAGCTTCTTAGGTAGGTATATACCTCTAGATATTCATATTATTCATACCTACTTATGTATTAGATTTAGCATGATTTCAGAAAAGATGATGAGAGAGTGGAGTTTTATTTTCGCTGCTTTTTCTCCACTACATTTGGCCTCAACGCAACGTCTAACATTTAAGTACATTGACATTCAACAAACAGAATATAAATTCTTTTCGTTGAAAAAAAGTTCTGATTTCTGTTTCCAAGTGGTTACATTTATTTATGTCTCATTAGTCCAGTCATTTAAGCTTAAATTAGGTAAGAATCTCAGAATTCGAGATACCCAGCTGTAAGTCTGTAAATAATTGTATATTGACACCCTAAAAGTTGTCTCAAAACCTACATATGATAGGGTGTACGCAACTATTAAATTTCAAGGTCAAATGTCACAAAAATCGGTTTTTTGAGCTTTTTTTGGAAATATCTCATTTCCTATGGATTTGTTGCTATATGTATTTATTATCAATATTGTAGAGTACAATATTGAGTATTGCGCTATGGCGCTCATTAGGAGAGGGCTATGTCCAGCAGTGGACTAATATAGCCTGATGATGATGATGATGATGAGAGTACAAAATTATCTACATATTTTGTTTAAAAAAAATTTTCATACGGTGAACCGTTTTAGAGAAAGAGGACGGAGAGCGCGTGGTCACAGCATCAGCTCTGTGATGCGTAACCTAGTGCCGTTGCACAGGCACACCAACTATGAGTTTCAACCCCTGACAGATTGAGGGAATTAAGAACTCTACAGGGTATACAGTTGCGTCGTCAGTTGTCATCACCGTGTCTTTTGACATGTAGTAGGTCCTCTCCTCACCTGGGACTTGCTCTCATCATCAACCCATCATTTCCCCACCGAGGGGCACGGGTCTCTTCCCTGAGGAAGGTATAGGCCATACTCCACCACGGGGGCCAAGTCGGGATTGGTGGAGGCTTTTAAGACTAGTGGCTGGTCTTACTGTCAGAAGTTTTCAAGCCGCCCTAAGGCCTCTGCCTTGGCTTAACGACTGCCATCTGTCGACGGCAGCCGGCACCAACTGCTTAACGTGCCTTGCGAAGCACGGACTCGCTCGGAAAAATGCCACTAGCGTTAGTCATAGACGGTAACCCATCTATGTACTGAATGCGCCGTATGTTGCTTAACCTTAGTGATCGTTTAAGATCACTCAGGCAGCCCAGGCTACGAGCGATTCAGAGCAACTTGCTCTAATATGCTTTTATTAATTTTTCCTACCATTTAGGATAGCATTTTCCTGACGCCGCTGAGCATCAGCTTGCGCAGAAGTTTTCCCAGCTCTGACTTCTGCCTGACGTGCTGCTTTCACGTCTGCGCTGTTCAGCATGATAGTTGATTTTTGCTGTCTAGCAATTTTCTTGGCTCGAGCTCTTTGTGAGCTCTCTGAAAGATTTGATTTACGTTTGGGAGTCAAAATTAGCCTTTCGGATCAGGAAGTTGATTAAAGTTGATTAATTTTTTAAACAAAATTTGTAGAGAATTTTGTAATCTACAATAATAATAATAAATACAAAAAGCAAAAAACCCATAGGAAATGAGATATTTCCAAAAAAAGCTCAAAATACCGATTTTTGTGACATTTGACCTTTAAAAATAGTTGCGTACACCCTACCATATTTAGGTTTTGAGACAACAATCAGGGTGTCAATATACAACTATTTACAGACTTACAGCTAGGTATTTCGAATTCCGAGGTGAACTTACTATAATGACTGGGCTACTTGTTTTATGTGTGCAATGAAGAGTATTTTTATCTTACACGATCTCATGACATATGGCAAACGCGGGGGAAGCGGATTATAAGTTCAGCTGGTGAACTAACTATGTATTGTCTGGGGCAGTGATTTTGTCTGGGGCATATCTCACGCATCACGCAACGAATGTCCCTGGCCGTCCAACGTGCCGGCCGGCGGCCGCGCCCTATCCACTTACGGAAGTGGATCCAGACTAAAAGTTTACAAAGTTCTTTTCTTTCTGTAATAACCACACATTGCCATACCATGCTCAACAACGAGTTCTACCTTTGACGAGATCTTTGATCTCCTGTGCAGTGACGTGGCATTCGTGTCGACGCAAGACGCAGGCGACGACGAGGTCTCCGTACTCCACATCGGGGATCCCGCCCACCGCCGCGTCCAGCACGCTCGGGTGCTGCCGGATGACGGCCTCTATCTCCACTGGGGATATCTGTTGAGGGCCAAAAAATCTTGTTGTAGGTAGACAATATTTCTTCTTTCTTCTAATATGTGTGCCTTTGTAAGTTAAATATGTACCTACCGTATGCATACTGCCGTTCTAACGATAACCAACGCATTCGACATTTTTTTGCGAAAAGGAGTTTTATGAGAATATTTTGAGTCGCGTCAGCGGTATCTATCTGGAATACTGGATCAATAACCGTTAATATTTTTATTAGTTTATGAGGTATTGTTAAGCTTACTATTTTGGATTAACAAAAAATATACTTAACTACATGGAAAATACGTACCTGTAGCCTTTATACACATTTAAAATTTTCCAATTATCTCTATTAATTTAGACGTGACGTGTAAAAGAACAAGAATAAACTATTGGCGCGTTTTTCTCGAAACTTACCTTCGTGCAAATGCGTTTTTTTATGGTTGGTACAGCAGAATAGGCACCTAAACTTATGAGAGTTATCACATAAAGTTTATTTTTATCTAATATATAAAATTCTCGTGTCACAGTGTTAGTACGGGTACTCCTCCAAAACGGCTTGACCGATTTTGATGAAATTTTATAATGTTTATTCGGTCGGTTTGAGAAAAGTTAAATTTTATTTTTCATAATGATAAGGGCAGTCCGCTAGAAGTATGTATTTTATCTGGCAACGATTTCCGGGTCAGCTAGTCTAAAAAAATAAATAAATGAACGAAAAAGCATACGGAAAGCAGACAGTTATTAGGTATTATATATTTTTTGTTCAGTCATATAAAATCACGTGACATCAGTTTATTCATCAAAGACAGGATTCTTGCGTTTAGTTACCTGGTGTGATCGAAACTTCAGAAGCATTTTAGAGCGTTCCACGAAGAAGTATCTGCCATAGTTATCTCTATAGAATATGTCCCCTGATTTTAACCAACCGTCTTCAGATAATGTTTCTTTGTTCTCTGACGGATTATTGTGATAGCCCTGAAAAAAATAAATTTAGTTTTATCTCTTTTTTGATTCGATGCCTAAAATAACTTCTGTTACTTTGAAATGACCCAGTGTAGTAAACCATGACAATCCATTACATTTGTTGAAGTACTATATAGATGTGTAAAATTCTAAGGTTCTAATGCAATCTATGAATAAATAAAGTATGTTATCAAAACAAAAGTAAAAATATTAATATATTTCTTGAATCGCTCGTAGCCTGGGCTGCCTGAGTGATCTTAAACGATCACTAATGTTAAGCAACATACGGCGCGTTCAGTCCATGGATGGGTCACCGTCTATGACTAACGCTAGTGGCATTTTTCCGAGCGGTTCCGTGCTTCGCAAGGCACGTTAAGCAGTTGGTGCCGGCTGCTTCGATAGATGGCAGTCGTTAAGCCAAGTCAGATGCCTTAGGGCGGCTTGAAAACTTCTGACAGTAAGACCAGCCACTAGTCTTACAAGCCTCCACCAATCCGGACTTCGCCCCCGTGGTGGAGTATGGCCTATACCTTCCTCAGGGAAGAGACCCGTGCACCTCGGTGGGGACATAATGGGTTGATGATGATGATATTTCTTGAGTGCTATGGGTGAATGACCCAAGACCAGAAAACATCTTGATTGATATAATTTTTCCCCGCATTTTACGAACGGTTTGTTTACATTTAAACAAAAGCTGCATGACCGATCAGGTATACGATGCTGAAAACACAACCGCGCTAGGGCAAGGCGACTAGGCTTCAAGCGGTGTTCGACATCGCAATCTCACTTAATATGTACAGTCGACAGCACATCATGGTATACACCCATGCACTCTACTCCGTTGCATTGCGGGCGACTTTGCAACTAAAATGTGAAGATTGACGTGCTGCCGACTGTACGGGCGGGGCGATTTGAAATTTGCTCACAGACATTCTAAACATTGTTTCAAAACATATTATAGCGCTAGTTTTGAAAAAAACAATTTGAATCGTGGTCAAATAATTTATTTTGATAAAAGGAACATGACATAATGTTGCAAAGAGTATACCTATAGATGGCTATATTCTTTGTAACTCTGGAATTTGTAACAATGACAGAATTTTCCAAGCTTACGAGCCTGATGCCCGTTTTCACCCGTTTTCACCGTTAATTCTTAGCCCTTAAATAAGATTAGGTGGCCCCTAAATCTTAAGTGTAGTTGGTGAAAACGGGCATGAGTGACTTGACCTATTTATTATTGTGCGGGCGTTGTCACCTTGGGACGTCCTGCATAACAATACAAAACATAATTAGGTAAATACATTTCCTTAACTACGGCGTACTTTAAGATTTATACATTTTTGAAAGAGTAACTGACAAAGATTACCACTACCCTTCGCGCTTGTTAAAAAATAGTAAGTCCTTCAAGATAACGATTCCAACATCAACGCTGTGTGGAAGAAGTGTAAAACGTAAGCAATTAGAATGTTAACTTACTTTAAAAAGCGAAGGTCCAGTCATCCATAATTCTCCATGAATATTTGGTTCTTCGACATCTAGGCCGGTGTTTGGGTCTACCAACTGAAATAGAAACGTTTATGTAGTTATGCTGACATTCAGAGACGAAAACTAAGCAAAGACTGGTCTCAGAAATGTCAAAATCACGTACTTATAAATATTTCGTATTCAGAATAGAATCTTATCAAGTTGAGTATGATATGGTGCTTAGCTTAGTGTAAGTAGTCAATATCGGTGAGTTTACGTGAACTTATAACTGTCATTTGGTATACTGCTGAGTTGTGTGAGAAAATGAATATTTAACCTCCTGAGAACCGACCTTGAAAATAACAATGGTTTTTGTATTTTTCTTAATACACTGGGCTTAGGAGGTTAAAACACACCGGTAAGAACTATGGGCCAGTTTCTGAGTTTTGGTTAAATTTTATTTAGAACTTGTTTTCCAAAAGATCACTTGAAGATTTTAATCTCTATAAGCTCTAAAAATAATGCACGCGAAGATTGCAGGAATACTTCGTTTCAAAAGTGATCCCTTACCCAAAGTGTGCCTTTTCTTAAAAAAATATACTTACACGGTATTTAATAAGGCTTAGTGGTTTCAAAGCCATATGTTGCCCACCGTCGCTCAGGAGAGTCGCGCCAATCTCTGACATGCCATAGCCATGTATCATGTAAGTGTCTGGCGAGACCGCCTGAAATTTTAAAAACTATTCTTACGGTTTTAAGTGAGTAATAAGCGGTGTAAACCTAAGTTTTACCCTTTTAACCCACTGGTTTTTTTTTTACTGTTACGTCAATATTTTCGTCAATTCTCAACCTGTAGAATTTTAGTAGGCTTTTATTGGTTTTCAATTGATCTTCTAAATGTCATAACATCATCAACCCATTATGCCCCCACCGAGGAGCACGAGTCTCTTCCCTGAGGAAGGTATAGGCCACCCGGGGACCAAGTCCGGATTGGTGGAGGCTTGTAAGACTAGTGGCTGGTCTTACTGTCAGAAGTTTTCAAGCCGCCCTAAGGCCTTTGACCTGGCTTAACGACTGCCATCTATCGACGCACAGTGGCGAAAATACCGAAAAAAATGGCAAAAACTAATAATAAAAAAGTAATCCCAAACCAGTTGTTTTGCACGTGCAACGTAAGACAATAGACCGGGCTATCTACCTGCGCCGGAGTCGGCCGACATCCCTGTCCCTCGCTTGTCATACCTCAGTCCAAAGTTTGACTTGTCGACGGCGGATGCGTTTTGTGTTTTTGCAACGTGAAATTAAAAGTTCTTTTTCTTAGTGTTTTCCTGCAAATTCTGTAACCAACTGTTATGGATTCCATTTCTGGAGGTAAGATTTAGTTAAGTTTGCCTCTAGACTGTAAGATTTATACCACATTTTTGGTTTATAGGGTCTCAAAAGTCATACTGTAAAATTCACAATTCATTTTTACGTTCATGTTATGAAAGTATGATTTCTTGCCATATCCATCGATAAAAATGGTCATAATAGAAGCGTTATACATCTGTTTTCTTAACTTCGTTAATTTTGAATGCGACCAAACGATACACTAGAACAAAATAACTTATATTCTAAGGAAGGTTTATATTTGAGCAATACTTATTTGATGGTTTAGTACAGTTTTCAATAACATTTCTCTATTTTTGATAAAATAAGGTACTCTGCTTCCTTTGTATCGTTATTTGAAGCAATTTTAAATGCACATTTTCAGGTTCAACAAGCAGACGAGACGAAGATGAAGCAATGTCTTCGGGGAGCGATTTTGCTTCTGGAGGTTCTACCGAAACCGAAATTTCTCTGAGTAGACGAGTTCTTGTTAACTACTACAGACAATGTACGTCGAACAAGGATTCGGATAAAATGCAGTACCTTTGCGAAGAGGTGAAAGGAGCCCTTAACATCGAGATTTCCAGCGAAATGAAGAGTACGTTAGTAAGCTTGTACATATTTACAAGCAAAAGCTTGCAAAATCTCACCGGAATTTTGACAGATGTTTAAACAACAATAAAGATTGGTTTAATTCGGCTGTCACATTTGTTGTGTCACGCAAGAGAAGAAGCGGTTCTTTGGGAGGTCGACCAAAGAAAGAGTTCGATGAATGCTCGGAAAGAGCTAAACGTCAAAAGACAGAAGAGATAAGAAATCGGTTTACTTCTTCTGAATTATGTTATGCGGCGCAGATGAATTTAAGAGCGACTGGTGAGTTAGAAAAATCTAAAGCTGTTAAAGCTGCTGCTGCTGCTTTAGAAAATTGTGACCTGAAAAAAACGCCCCAACTAGAACATTTAGCACTCTCTCCAGAGAAAGCACTATCGCTTTTAATTGAAGGGCAACTGACAAAGCATCAGTAAATTTGTTCAGATCAACTGCGTTAGAGGCAAATTGCAAGTTATATCCCAACTATGAGACAGTAACAGATGCAAAAAAAAGATGTTACCCATCAGGAATGTTGTTTACAGAGGCTACGGCAGAAGTACCTCTTCAAAATTTACTAAACCACACAGTTGAAAGGTTATTGCTGTCATTAAATGACGTTATAGTGAGCCTGGATGACAATAAAAAGAATAAACTTTGCCTAATTTCAAAATGGGGATGTGATGGTTCAGGCTCTCATTCCCAATATAAACAAAAATTTGAAGAAGCTGATTTGACGGATCAATACATGTTTATATCATCCATCGTTCCTATACGCTTATATTATCAAGAGGAAGATAACAGAATGCACTTAGTGTGGCAAAATCCCCGTCCATCTTCTCCGCGGTATTGTCGTCCTTTAAAGCTGCAGATGGCACAAGAAACAAGTGCTTTAACAGTATTACACGCTGAAAACGTCAAAACTCAAATAGCTCTTTTGACCCCTACTAATGGAGACAACTATACTGTGAGACATGATTTAAAACTAACAATGGTTGATGGGAAAGTGGTCAATGCCATCACAGGCACAAAGTCCGCAATGAGGTGCTATCTTTGTGGCCTAACATCGAAAGATTTTAACAGAATGAAACATGCCATAACTAGACCTATTAAAAAAGAAAACTTTGAGTATGGATTATCAACGCTGCATGCGTGGATCCGTTTTGCCGACTGCATTTTGCACCTTTCTTATAAACTGAAGCACGGTAAATGGCGGTCAACGAAGGAATGCGAAAGTACCATTCAGGCAGAGAAGAAGCGAATTCAAAACGAATTTTGGGAGAAATTGCAGCTACATGTCGATGAACCCAGACAAGGTGGAGGCACTTCAACGGATGGCAATACGGCAAGAAAAATATTTCAAAATGCCCGTGTTACTGCCGAAATCACAGGATTTAATTATTACAGGATATATTGTTGAAAGATTCCATACGGTATTAAAAGTCATTTCAAGTGGCTATAAAATAAAAACCGAAAAGTTTAAAGATTTCTGTCTTCAAACAGCTGCAGCATATGTATTCATTTACCCATGGTACCCAATGCCAACAACTGTGCATAAAATCTTGATACATGGACCGGAAATAATTGATTTCATGAATGTTGCGATCGGACTGCTTGGTGAAGATGCTCAGGAGAGTAGGAACAAAGACATAAGAAATTTCCGAGAACATTTCACGCGAAAATTTTCGCGCACAATATGCATGACGGACACGTTTCAACGGCTGATGGTGTCTTTCGATCCATATATTACAAGCTTGAGAAAGTTGACGCGTCAAAAGGGATCTATTTTAACGACTTTAGACTTAAGCTTATTAGATGAAGAAACAGAAATATAAAACTTATTAATTTGTTATTTTTTTTGTTTTTTTTACTTAAGATAATTAATTTTTTTTTCGTTAAAGCATGGCTTTTGATAGTTTAGATAACAGAAAAAATCAATTATATAAAAAAACAATAATTTCGATTAAAAATTATGTCACCGAAATAATTAATCACGTTTTTTCTAATATTATCTTAATAATCGAAAGCCGTGCTCAGAAAACTGATGACATTAGGCTATAAACTATTTATTCTTATTAGATTTAACGTTTTCGTAAAAAAATAACACCATTTAGGTTTTTGCCATTTTTTTCGGTATTTTCGCCACTGTGCAACGGCCTTGCCTAACGTGGCTTGCGAAGCACGGAACCGCTTGGAAAAATGCCACTAGCGTTAGTCATAAGCGGTCACCCGTCCATGCACTGAACGCGCCCTATGTTAACCTTCGTGATCGCTTAAGATCTCTCAGGGGCGGCCGGGGCTACGAGCGATTCATAAAGCGAAGGTCATAACGCAGCTGATTATTTTTTTTTTGTATTCTTAAAAAGTATAGATACCTACAAAGTCGACAGAATTTTCGTTTTATGGGTAGGTAGTAGAGTTAGAATCTATGACCTAACAATTTGTCAAGGGTACCTCACTCAGTTAGTACAATAACGTTGGTAAACAGAACTCATCAACATCCAGCAACTTTGAAATGTTCCCAAAGCTTTGCATGCCTTCTTATACTTATAGGTACGGTCTTTCGCTAACTTGTCGCAATCATTATTATTACTTTATTGCAGACGAAAACTTATATGCTGGAAAGGTAACATAAGAAAATACATGTCCGAGGCCAGCTTACCTCTGTGAGAGATACCTAATTGTTTATTTATTTGAACCTACACATGGCCTAAGCGGACATTTGTGACGTGCCTGTGACGCACATCAACTGATAGATGACCTGCATAGCTCCTTCATGAGACTAGGCGATAGAACTAAAGCGAATAAAGGGATATGTCAATTCACACTGTTGATAACACTAACAGAGTTGATAGTAAATGAATCTCTGTATCTACATAATTTATGCATAAATGTTAATTATCTGAATCGCTCGTAGCCCCAGCTGCCTAAGTGATCTTAAACGATCACGAAAGTTAAGCAACATAGGGTGCGTTCAGTGCATGGATGGGTGACCATCTATGACTAACGCTAGTGGCATGTTTCCGAGCGGTTCCGTGCTTCGCAAGGCACGTTAAGCAGTTGGTGCCGGCTGCCGTCGATAGATGGTGGTCGTTAAGGCAAGTCAGAAGCCTTAGGGCGTCTTGAAAACTTCTGAGAGTAAGACCAGCCACTAGTCTTACCAAGCCTTCACCAATCCGGACTAGGCCCCCGTGGCGGAGTATGGCCTATACCTTGTCGCAGTTAGGTAATTGTAAGGTGCGATCCGTTGAAGTAAAAGAGGGTATCCAGGGGCAATGAAGTATAAGGATTATTTCAAGGTAAAGGAAAGGCACCTGAGAACAATAAAAATAGAAAATCTTAAATAACGTCTAAAAAAGCGAAATAAAGCAATACATTAGGAATATAAAAAGAACACTTACATAATTGTGCCTTTCGTATATAGATTTACATAATAGGTAGGTAATATGCAGAGTATAGCCATCCGGGTCGTAAGAAAAACAGAAAGAATGACAAAACAGTCCACCTTGTATGAAAGCTGAGGTACGTCTTACTACTTTGGCAAAAGTAAAAAAATGATCGAATTTAGAATGGATAATGGCCGAAAATAATAATAAGCAACGAGGCAAATGCACCTCGTTACAACCTTCCTCAGGGAAGAGACCCGTATCCCTCGGTGGGGGCATAATGGGTTGATGATGATGTTAATCATCTTGAATATTATATTATTGTATTATATGCTACTTTACCTTGACATTTTTAAAAATATCCTCCGTCACAGTGCTGCCCCCAATTAGTAGGGTATCAAAGCTTGCTAAGTCACCCGCTTGACTGTGTTTAGACTTCATCAGGAGCGTCAACAAGGGTGGTGATATTACTGTGAATGTCGGCTAAAAAAAAAATATTTTGATTTTTATATTTCAAAGTATGTATACTCGTACGGATGTTTCAGAAACGGTTTACATGAAGCTATCCCTGGCTGTCAGTATTTTTCAATCGGTTTTATTTTTATTTGTATTCTTTAGTGACCTTCGCCTGCTAACCCCTTAACCCCCGCTGACCTCAACAATGTGTGTACACCATAAGAATCATCTAAACAACACGAGCCAAGCCAGCACTGGCTTAGTATAATATTAGGCCTTGTAGAACAGTTTTACATGCCAAGCCAGCGCTGGCTGAAAGCGTTGGCGACAATAGAGCACCCGCCTAGTTTACTTCACGTTTTCAACCCCCGCTTTTTTATCTTATCTTTTTTTCTATTTATCTAAGGGCCATATTTCACTAGTTCATATGACGATATCCATTGCTAGTTTTGACACGTGTCTTGATCCTTATTGTGTTATAACAAGCCAGTATTGTACATCACCTATGATCAAAGTTCTATAATAATGTAATATGGGCCTTAAGATATTTGGAAAATTCCACATTCTCCAATTAGAAATACAGATTCGACCAAATCGCTGCGGGTTAATGGTGTGGTGCTCTGCAGCAGAGCCACCACCTTACAATCAAACCATTTATATCTTGAAAAAATGAACGTCAAACGTACAAGCGAAATTTCGTGGGAATCCATTCAAAGGAGGATGGGCATTTTGGTATACAATCCAAAATGTATTTCATTCAGATTGTCCTCGTTTTCTTCGCCACGATCCTCAAATTTAGGTAGGCTATAATTGCACCTTACTCACCTTGTATTTTCTTATCATTTTAAGTGCGTCATCGGGCGTAACTGGACCTGAGGTTTGAAGCCTTGTGAATCGCAGTACAGGGGACAGTAAGAACATGGCTATGGCTGATACCCATTGAAGGGGCGACGTCACCATGCACAAGCGAGTAGGAGTTGGAAAATTCTCGTAAGAACTCCTGAAATTTAAGTTCCCCTTAAATATAAATGATTTCTGGCAGCGCAGTAGCTGAATGAGTACAGCCGAGGATTTAGGCTGGTTTTAGAGTCAGTCACACTGACCACGCGCTGACCGTCAGCGCTGATAGACAAAATATATGTGTTGTCAGCGCTGAACGGTCGGCGTTTCTTTAAAACGCTCCCTAGGACTTAGTACATATTGGTCTGTCAGCGCTGAGTCAGCGTGATTCTAAAACCGCCCTTAATGAAGTTTCATGCCTTGAGGGAGCCATGTCCAGTAGTGGACGACTACGAGCGAGCTAATGATTGATTGATAAATGGGGAAGATTGTATGTTTTATGCTTGACACCTGTTACAGAAAACAAATTGCCTCGTTCACTTTCGAACGCACGTGCGAATAGGCTTACAGAATAGTGGGGGTGATCTGTGATGTTTGTGGTGTAGGTAACACGTAGAAAGTTCTGGATTGAATTGTTAAATAAGTTTCGCAATTTATTTTTCAAACGTCAATTGTCACTAAATTAAGTGACTCGTGTATACGGGGCACTATCGACCCTGTAACGCACCAACGGAAACGTTGGGGCGTTACGGTTGGGGCTTTATACGCCCCGTAACGTAACGCACTGAAAGCCCGGTACCGGTTTTGAACCGCCGCGCTGAACATGTTAAGTTACATAAATTATCGTAATTTTTATTACTTAGGACTGTTCACTTTATAGTCTTTTATGATGTACTTTATTAGTAATGCATGTTGTGGGTAGTTATAGTCAGTCATGACATTTTAGACTTTAAGCTTATAAACTATGTAAGTTTTGCAACTCTTGTTGGTCATCCTTAATAAAATAAAAAAAAACTACATACATTCAAAAGATTAAATATGTTAATTAATCGTGTATAAATCATTTGTTAAATGAGGCTACGTAAAGCCGTGTACTTTGATCATACTTACATCCAGTACGGAAAGTTGACAGTGACATTCTTGTGTGTTGTCGCTGCAGCTTTCGGTAATCCAGTTGTGCCACTCGTCCAAATAAAGAAAGCTACATTATCTTCGGTGTTGATGTCCGCAGGCCTAGAAAAAATTGATAAGATAAGATATTAGTACATTACTGCAGCGGCTAGCAAAAGAGGCATTGATGGACGAACGTGGAAATGTGGGCCGAGACGAAGCCGAGGCACACATACGTGAGTCCATCAATGCCTAGTTGTGGCCAAGGCTTGTCTATGGTTTTTCTCAAATAATGCACGCAAATTAAAACTATGAACTCATGCTGTTAAATTCAATAAACATTATTAAAAGTATTACTCGTAGAAAAAAACCGCATCTTTCAACATGGCCGCTCCGATTATAGCGGATTATAGTAAATAATTTTTTTCACGATCTCACCAGGCAGTGGAACACAAACATAGAGGTTACGTAAACAAAATAATTAACCTAATTTTTATCGGATGTAGACATTTATCGGCTGAATTACAGCCGATAAAAGTCTACGATAAAAAGTGACAGTAGCGATTAAGAGTTAAAGACCCGAGAACGTTGTTTTTCGGGCGTTTCGTAATAATTGAAAATGCCAAATAACTTACAAAATCGCGAAAGGATAAAACAGGTTTTTTCGCTTTGGACGGGTGAGAATAGTCACACGCTTATAAGTGGAATTGGTTTTGTTTTTCGAATATCTCTGTTGTGCTGTTTATGGTGATTTGCATGATCTGTTAAGTGTTTGTTTTGTTTAAACGGGTTTAAATTCTCGGTAAGTGTTTGTTTACAACATAACAATTTAGGTTAGAGGAAGAAAATGGGGAAGGACCCACCCGATCCCCCAGATGTTCCACCAGATGACTGGTCTGGTGACATCGAACCGTCAGCACCCCTATTTAGTCAGGTTGAAAATCAAAATTCTTCGCGAATACGGGCTGGTTCGGCCTCAAGACCGAATCACAGTGCAAATGTCCCCAAAAAGTTAATTATGGTTGTACCGACGGCTGCGCCGTCGGTACAACCCGTCTACATAAGTCCGGATTACGATAAAAAACAATACAACGCCCAAGACGCGCCCCCTTTCATAGTCCACATTCACAGGCAGGAGGCTGATCCTGCATCTGGAACTTCCATCAGAGCAGTTAAGTTTGGCCAATTTTTGTCGAAAAACCATTTTGAGGGAGTCAAGGAGGTCAAGAGCATTGGTAGGAACCGCATCGCAGTCGAATTTAAGTCTGCTCATACCGCCAATACATTTGTTACCGACCCAATAATTACTGCAAACAAGTATGCTGCAGCCATCCCCTCCCATGCAGTGACTCGCATGGGCATTGTTCGCAATGTGCCAGTTGACTACTCCATGGAGGAGCTGGTTGAAGCCACTGCTGTACCTGGTATCCAAACGGTGATTATTAAAGCGAGGCGCTTCAACAGGAAGGTTTTACGCTCTGGTGAGGCTCCGCTTTGGGTGCCTACTCAGACAGTTGTCCTTACATTCTCAGGACAGACGCTCCCTACCCACATCAGGTGCTATTACACTTCTTTGCCAGTGGAATCTTATGTTCTGCCCACAATCCAGTGCAACAACTGGTGCCACTTTGGACACATTAAAGCACAATGCCGTTCAAAGCCCAGATGTTTTAAATGTGCCCAACCCCACTCTGGCGATTCATGCAAGGTAGCTGAGGCAACATGCTTGTACTGCTCTGGTCACCACATGGTCACTGATAAATCATGTCCAGAATTTTCAAGGCAAAAAATGATAAAAATCACCATGTCTCAGGAGAATGTATCCTACCATGAGGCTTCAGCTCGCTTTTCTAGTGTACGCCGTCCATATGCTGATGTTGCTCGTGCAGCTTCTGTCATTTCTCAGCAATATTTGCCATTGACTACCCCACATAAGGCTATGCCCCCAACTCAATCCTCCTCTTATAGGAAAACTGTGTTTACGCCAGTGAAGGTTAGATCTACAGCACATTCACAGGGTTATGATAGGGTAGCTTACTCTGACATCATCAGGATCCCCACCTCTCAACAAAAGAATGGCTGTGCCTGTTCACACCAACCCAGTGTGGAAACTCCCTCTCAAATCTCCCCCGTTACCCCCAACGACAACTTGCTTGAACTGTTGGCCTCATGTTTGGTCAACATTTGTTCCCGATTTGAAGGCATTGAACTACCGTACAACGTGAAGCAAATTCTTGCACAATTAGTTCCCGAACATGGCAGGTCCTCCCCACCTGAAGATAATACAATGGAATTGTAGGAGTGTCAGATATAAGAAGAATGAACGAATCGATCTGATAAACCAGAACTGTCCATCTATTTTGGCCATCCAGGAGATGTGGTTGCGGCCTGGGTCTCTTTTTAGAGTCTCTGGCTACTCATGTCTGCGGGATGACAGAATGGATGGATATGCTGGTTCTGTATTATTATGCAGTCGTCAAATTACTTATTCTCTAATGCCACTTCCTCATCATTCGGATTTACTGAATATAGTTGCTGTTAGAGCATTTAATTTTTCTTTCGTGTCTATTTACATCCCACACCCCTCTCAATCTGCTTACACAGAGCTTAGACGTCTTCTTTCTTCTGTGCCAGGCCCTTTAGTTTTACTCGGTGATTTTAACAGTCACAATACTATATGGGGCTCACATAAGTGTGACAGTTTCAGCTCTCTTTTATTGGACCTTTGTGATGAGCTTAACCTTTGCATCTTAAATGACGGATCTCCAACAAGAAGGGTTTACCCCACGCAAAACCCCAAATCCGCAGTAGACTTATCTCTAGTAAGTAGCTCTTTAGCGTCCGGTATAAACTGGCAGGTGTTACCTGACTCTCGAGGTAGTGACCATTACCCTATCCTGGTAGAGTTCATGGGTAAGGAAGTGCTAATCAGGAAATCTCCTCCTCCCCTTCTAAAGTATGTCTTAAACAACGCAGACTGGAATAAATTCTCTGAATGCTTGGGCAAGTTAATCTCCTCTTCGAATGTCCAAGAAGAAGTCCAAGATTTATACACCCTCTTAAAGGATTCCATTAACTCAGCTGCTGATTCGTGTTTTAAGAAAAAGAAAATAAAGGGGAATAGGCTTCGAGCACCACCATGGTGGGATTCGGACTGTTTGGAGGCTGTTAACAATAGGAAACAGGCTGAGCAAAAGTACAAACTTCAAATGATTGCTTTAAACTTCATAACCTACCAGCGGTGCTGCGCGGAAACAAAAAGATTACTAGCTCAAAAGAAGTCAGAGTCCTGGTCTAAATTTTGCGAAAACCTCTCTCCTGATACCCATCCGACACTCGTGTGGACGAATATAAAAAGATTTCGCGGTGCCTACACCACCACCAATCCAACAACCAATGTTGTCTCAGATTGGTACATGGACTTCGCCCGGAAACTGGCCCCAGATTCAGTCCCCTCGCTTCAAGAGTGCATCCTAAACTCGACTCCAGCAAATACCTCCCATCCGCTCGACGACCCATTTTCTTCCGAAGAGTTAGACTTGGCGTTGAAAGGACTCAAAGATTCTACACCGGGTGCTGATGGAATACCGTACTCCTTTGTAGTACATGGTGGTACACCGGTTAGGAATCTTTTCCTCAAGTTGGCTAACAAAGTTTTATTATCGGGTTTACCGCCGGAAGAATGGCGTTCGCAAATAATTATCCCTATTTTGAAACCAGGAAAGCAGAGTGGTGACCCATTAAATTATAGACCCATAGCTCTTTCTTCGTGTTTGGCGAAAATCATGGAACACCTGATCAAACATAGGCTGGAATGGTTTGTTGAACATAAGGGTATGTTGGCACGAAGCCAATTTGGGTTCCGAAAAGGTCTACGCACAATGGACAGTTTGAGCGTCCTTATAACAGACATCCACCTGGCTTTCTCGGATAATGACTATCTCGTGGGTGTTTTCCTGGATATCTTCTCGGCGTACGACAACGTGTTACTTCCTCTACTCAGGCAGAAAATGCTTCAGCTGAGTATCCCTTCGAGGATAGTCCATTTAGTTACGAACCTGTTGTTCGCACGTCAGAAGATTATCTACAACCTAGAAACATCCTGAAAGGTCTCCCCCAAGGCTCAGTTTTAAGTCCTCTACTGTACAGCATTTATACTTCCGATCTGGAGCTCTCCGTCAACTCATTCTGCTCTGTTCTCCAATATGCGGATGACCTGGCCTTATATATATCTGTGACTGACCCAAGCGTAGCAGAAACCAGATTGAACTCTGCTATGTTCTACCTTTCGCATTGGCTCTCTTCACATGGTCTGTCTCTATCCATTCCCAAAAGCAATGTGGTAGTGTTCACCCGAAAACGAAATATACCAGACATCTCAGTCTCATGCAATGAAGAGACCATTCCAATCCATGAGGAAGTCAAGTTCTTGGGGGTGACCCTAGACTGTAGAATGACAGGAATTCCACACTTGAGCAGAGTAATAAAGAAGTGCGAAAAAAACCTTAATATTCTTCGTGCTCTTTCGGGTGTATGGTGGGGCTCTCATCCGTATTCTCAAAAGCTCTTGTACAATGCTATTATTCGAAGTCACATGGATTACGGCATATTTTTACTCGAACCATGTAGCAAAGCAACATTGCAGTCAATTGACAAAATTCAATATAAGTGTTTGAGAATTATCCTAGGTGCGATGAAATCTTCCCCTATTAAGGCGCTCCAGGTTGAATGCTCCGAACCTCCACTAGAGTTGCGAAGACAAATGCTCTCGGATAGATTTGTGGCTAAAGTGTTACAGTCCGCTAATCACCCTTTGATAGACAAACTTCGTCTCCTATCAAAGAAAATCTCGTCATTCAACTACTGGACACACAAGGACTCACCTCGAATTCTCACCAGCTTTAGGAGATTCATGTCACTTCCTTATCCCATTTTCCAGACCAATCTAAACCCAATGTTTGCGTCCCATTACGAGGTTCTCTTGTACAAACCCAATGTTGTTCTGGACCTTGGTATAGAGAAGGATTCCCCATCCGCCAATGTGCAACTTAGAAGAGAGTTAGATAGAAACTGGAAAGGATTCGCCACTTTCTACACGGACGCTTCGAGATTATCAGACACTGATTCGGTAGGCTCGGCGGTGTGGTTCCCGAGCAGCAGAATTGTACTTAGTTTCAAGTTACCGCCCTCAACTTCAATCTTCACGGGCGAAGCACACGCTAAGCAAGCCCTTTCAAATCGAAAGTAAAGTTTCCCTGCATTTTTCAAATCAAAGAAGCACTTTTCAGGTGCCAGCAAAAAGGGCTTGATATAGTGCTAGTTTGGATTCCAGATCACAGTAATATTCCGGGTAATGAAACGGCAGATTGTGCGGCGAGGCTTGCCATCAGAACCGGCGTAGAAAAGCACACTATCTTTTCTCATGATCTTTGTGCGCAGACAAAAACGAACTTAGTGAATTCTTGGACAGAAATCTGGGATCGGTCTCGTAAAATTGTCGGGAAATATTATGGAGACATTCAGCCCTCAATTCCAAGAAGACCATGGTTTTTCAAGTTTAGATCTGCTAGTTACGTTGACCACAGCATTTTTACTTAGTAAATTAGAAATGTACGGTATCCGGGGAAACGTGTGGAAGTTAATGGAATCTTACCTACAAAACAGAATCCAATACACCGAAATAACTAGGATTAATCTAAAATCGAAAACTGAGGAAATATATAAGTCTCAACTGCGTGAGGTCACATATGGAGTGCCGCAGAGCAGTGTGTTGGGACCATTATTATTTATTGTGTATATTAACGATTTGCCGAAATCCACACTACATCCCGTATCATTATTTGCTGATGACAGCACAGTCACAATACAAAGTAATAGTGAAAACGATTTTCAAACCGACATCAACAACGCACTAAACTCTATTGTGAAATGGCTAAACGGCAATAATTTAAAAGTAAACCTATCTAAAACAGTACGCATGCAATTTAGTCAAAGAATAGTGGATAAGGAAAAGTTAAACATACAATTTGAAAGCCAGGCTATTGAAGAGGTAGAAACAACTAAATTCTTGGGGTTGATAATTGATAGGCAATTAAATTGGAAATCACACATTAAACAACTTGTTACTAAAATTAGCTCATCGGCATATCTACTCTACAAACTTGCGCCGATAACCAATACAGATGCAGCTGTCACAGCGTACCATGGTTTAGTCGCTTCTGTACTAAGATACGGGCTAATCTTTTGGGGCAATTCAACTGACAGAGAAATAGCTTTTAAAGCACAAAAAAGATGTATTAGGTCGATGTTTGGATTGAAACAAACCGACAGTTGCGCGCCTTTCTTTAAAAAATACAAGATTCTAACACTTCCATGCATGTACATACTAGAAGTAGCCTCATTTGTTAAATCAAACCCAGAAATATTCAAACCAGTAGCCTATAGCAGCTGTCGATTGCAGAGAGATTCTACTAGAGTAGGCGTTCACAAAGCAAATACAGCACTAATGCAAAAAAGTATATTCTGTATGGGGCCCTTAATTTTCAATAAAATAAATGTAGACGTACGTGAACTTGACATCAATAGTTTTAAATTTAGGTTAAGAAATATCCTTAATGAGAAATGTTATTATAATATTAATGAATTTCTGACTGACAGATCTTGACATTGTAAACTCACAAATCATTGACATTAATATTACTAAGACGACATACATAACTAATACATATTAAGTTTTATTTTTAAGTTTGAAATGAACATGTTTAATATTTTAATAATTCTTGACATATCTTTAATGATAATTTGCGTTTGCGGTGAAGGTTTTCTGTTTTAAATTTTCAATCAGTTTTTTCCTCTCAAGGTGCCTTCTCGAAATTCGTGTGCCTATTAAGGCAAAACATGCATAGGACTCATATGTAACAATTCCAACATCATGTACTCATGTTTTACGAATAAAATACTTTTACTTTTACTTTTAGTAAACGCGTCACTTCTTCGATATGCAGATTAAGAATTGGCCACGCTAGTACACCGGTACATCTCGCAAAATTAAGGGTGCGGGACCACTCCCTCTGTGAGTGTGGACTTGAAGAGGGCACCGTTGATCATTTGTTTTTCAACTGCCCTAAATTACCATCACTATACGACCACCTTCCTCCAGATATCCCTAAACCCATAAATTTTAAGTCGCTATTAACCCTAGTCCGTTCACCGTTTATCACATTATCACTAAGTTCTTTACCAATAACAATATAAAATTGTGACGTGTTACTAACCAAATATTTGTATGTATATGTCTGTTCGTGTTTGTCCACAGGTGAATAGCTCAACAGAGTGAAACTTAAATTAAATAACTGACCATTCCCTGAGCTGTTACTTTATGCAACCCTGACATTGGCAGAGTTAAATGTTGCCACAAAACCATTAAAAAAAAAAGCATAAAACAGTACAATTAATTGTTTACTTACATAATATTTACTGAGCGAATAAACAAAGCATGTTTTTTTACCCAAAACGTTATTATTTGTTTTTTTATGAGTTTTTGATTTTGTCTCAAGTTAAATTATATCGTCATAAATATGAGTATAAACGAACTGGGTGATGTTTAGAAAACCGGTCAAATCCGAGTCGGATTTTATAGGTATATAAAAACGGCAAAAAAAAAACAGGTTTGCTGTATGGGAGCCCCTTAAATATTTACTTTATTTTGTCTTCATTTGTTTTTTGGAATTTTGTTTATAATTCAGTGTAGCAGAGTGGTAGCAGAAATTTGAGTATACACAATGAGTTCATCTGAGTTTTTCCCTAGCCAATTCATTCAATTCACCTGGCAAGGCGGGAAGGCGGCAGGTGGACCAAGGCATTCACTGAGTGGTGGCCGACAACAGGTCGAGGGTCAGTGGGCAGACCTGCGGCCCGAGATGGCCGGACGATGTCGTTCAGTCGGCGGAAGGTCCGCGGATGCAAATGCCGAGAGACCGTGTGAAATGGCATTTGGGGGAAAAAGCCTATACCCAGTAGTGGGCAACGGTGGGCAACAGATGATGATGATGAATTCATGAACCTGGGTCTGCCGCTTCCGAGTCCAGAGTTCTACCCACTAGGCTACCACCGCTTCTGGTCAGTTTACTAAAGCCTCGTAAGGCCCGTTCTTGAAAATAAAAATTGTTTTCATAATTTTCTTTAGTAAATTGGGCCTTACGAGGATAGATGTAAGATAATTATTTTTTAATACATGTAGGTATAATCTGCCTTATTAGGACACCATGGCGACGTCGCAAGCTACATATCCAAGCAGTTTGTATTGAATGGCGACGCCAAGTGAGTTAGGCACCATACATTTCAATATTAACTACTTGGATACGGTCGCTGGCGACGTCGCCATGGCGTCCTAGTGAGGCAGGGCATTTACTTGAAGTCATCGATCATTACAGGTTTCTCATATTTTTCGTGGAAGACTTTAAACGACATATGGCTGTCACTTTCGTCAAAGGTGATTAATGTAGCGTCCAAATTCATCATGTCCAGGGCTTGCTGGATTTGTATGGATTTTTCATTCTGACAAAAGATCAGCTTGGGCCCGCTTATCTTCAGTAGTTTGGCACATTCCTCTGAAAAAATATTTAACGAAATAACTTACATAAATAGAAAACAAGAAAATATTCTTAACAATAAGGCCTCCAATATTATACTATGCACATTTGTAAATATTTTGTTTATTTTTTTGGGTTTTCCGGTGTCCAATAAAATTTTTCTTATTTAATATTTAAAAAAAGCTCACGTCCGTTATCCCCGAGGGGGTAGGTAGAGGCACCTATCACTAGAACTGGGCCCACGTTTTGCCGAGTTTATCTTATTTTATATTTAAAAAAAGTAACTCTACGATGCATTGATTTATTTGAATTTTAGCAAAAATTAAATGGCGCGCACTAATAGTCCTACAGTTACAAAACACAAGCCTCATCTACGACTATTTTGGTAATAACATAACATAACATTTACCAAGGAGAATCCTTGCATTTACATACAGGCACATACATTACTTCTGGCCCTACACTAGAATACCCTGTGTCGTGGAAACCAGAAACAGCGACGTCACAAACATGTAAATCCAAGACCTGGGTTTCTTATTTTTTTGTCCCCAGCCGGGATTCGAACCCGGGGCCTTTCGCATGGTAGGCAGTAATAAAACCACTGTCAAAAACCAACACAAATAAGTCGAAGGAACTATAATATAGTCAAAAACTATTAACTATGTAGTTAGATTAATTTTCAGATTCTTGACATATCACGATAATAAAATAATTCAATTCAGTACATATCGGATCGCCAAAATATTAACACGTTACGACTTCGCAATTTCTTTCAGATTTTTATCTGAAAGAAATCAGATCAGGTTCAATTTTTTTTTTCAGATCGAACTTCAGAATATAATTTTAGCATACAATAAATAAGCACACACACATCTATATTCTCTATTCTTCTCTTGCTATGATTGTTCTGCAATTATTAATCAATAAAATAACAGAGAAAATATTATAATCAGCAGCTCGTAAACAATTTATGCACTTACTGACTCCTAAAGTCCAATCAATGGGGGACACAGTAACCCCAAGGAACAGAGCGGCATATACCGGAACACAGAGATCAACGTGACTGGGCGCCATCGTGACGACCACATCTCCGCAGCCAAGACCGAGGGTCTTGAAGCAAGAGGCGCAGCGCACTGACCGCTCCAAAATTGACTCGGCTGTCTCAAACTTGCCAGTAGCACCGTCTATCTATATCAACAAAAGTCCACCAGTTTATTGGTGACGTCACTCCACTACTTTGTATCAATCAATCAATGAATTAGCCTGAACTGCTTATCTGGAAGCATCAAGCCAATTACATACCACATTGCATCCCACGGTCAAGTGTGAATCAAGGGGGACTACGAGTAAATGCAAATTCCTCGTCGTCCCCCCAGGGGAACATATTGGGGGGACCACGAGTCCGGAGGGATAAAACCATTATTGTAAAATGTGGATAAGCTGGACGTATAATTAACTACTCTATTTTTTAACGTTTAAGTTGTCTGTTCAATATATATTGTACGTCTGTTTGTTGTCCCTAATAAGAAAAATAAACAAAATAATAATAAAGACTCGCGATGCTCATACATAGTTATATATAAAACGCGTCTAATCGCGACGTCGGGTGGGACAATAACGTAATTAAATTTTACCTGATAAATAATCGCGATTTATTTAAGTTTAAGGTAAATACATGTCACTCGAATCTCAAGATATATTTGAGCCTTGGTCCCTGCCCCTATTATATTACGCTTACCTGTGATATAAAGTCTGGCGCGTCTTTGAGTCCTTGAAGGATAAGTTTCCCCAAGTGGAAGCGGTCCCCAGGCTGACCAGAAGATGCCACTATCCTCGAACACATCTCATCCATGTAATGGTGTACGAAGCCGTTGACTCGTCTGAGTTTACCCATTACGAAGAAATAATATTATCAAATTTTTTTGTACCTATAAAAAATATGTTGCACTGTCGCGAGTTAGTACGTATTAAATATTTATGGTTTTTTTTTAATGTTTTTTTTTTTGTTGCATTCTAGTCCTGCGCAGTGCTGTACGGGCTCGAATTGACTGATTATTAAATGACATAGTGTTTGTTCAAGCAGCCCTGTACTGTTCTGCGTGACATAATACCTGCCCCACACTGGCGCGGTCGCGGTCGAGAACGTGAGTGCCGGTAGTACCTTTTTTTCTTTGCACTCGTAGGTAGTAGAGGAGATTTTTTTCGATTAAGAGAATTCAGAATTGAGAAAACGGTGCGAATGTTATCTTTATTTAAATAATTTACTGTAGACTCTCATTATTAATTTTTAACAATGAATATTTCAAGGATAAGTCTCGTATTCTCGCGTCACAAGCTCATCTGAAACGGCATGACCGATTTTGATGAAATTTTATGTGTTATTATTATTATTATTCCGTAGGTATGAGAATTATTCTACCAACCTATCATAGGTTGTTATCTATTTTTCAAAAAAAATTGAAAAAAATATATGGCGAAACAACGTTTGCCGGATCAGCTAGTGACTAGCTGTCGGTAGTGAGTCACTACCGACTAGCTGCTAGTCTAATATATAAAATTCTCGTGTCACCGCATTAGTGCGCCAACTCATCCGAAACGGCGCGACCGATTTTAATGAAATTTCATATATATTCGGTAGGTCTAAGAATAGGTTGTTATCTATTTTTCATAGCCCTATGAGGCAAAACAACGTTTGCCGCGTCAGCTAGTTTTGTATAAAATGGTCGTGAGTAGCTATGGTGGCAGTGATGACTTTAATGACGGAGTAGGTTTATTATTAAATCAGTCGGTCATCAAAACAATTTACTTATGATACTAATTATCTATCACCCTTGTATGTCACCAATAGTTCCTTCCTAAGTACAGTCCACATCACGTAAACTCTTTTATTAAAGTTGCAAAGTCGCCCGTAATGCAACTGAGCAGACATAATGCATGGATGTAAAGAATTAGGTGCTGTCTGAACTTGTTGATGACACAGTTGCTAACCGACAAAAAAAAACACTTTTTTCGCCCAATTCTGTAATTTATTTAATTGAAAAGTTAAACAGCTAAATTTATGGCTTAGGTCAGCTACAAGAAATAAAATATCTATTTGGTGTTTGTCTAGAATAGAACTGGTAGTCAGTGAGCATCTCGACTCGTACATACATACGTAATAGGCTATTTGACAGTGTGAAAAAAACAGTATTTCTGATACGTATTCGTATAAATTATGTGTCTTAAAACCGCTTCCAGGCATTTTGACTAAAAAAACAATTATGATTTGTAAAAAAACACAAGATAAAATTTGATAATTTTTATCTGCCGCCGCGGACTGTCCAATATTAACCTTAAAATGTACAATAGGAACCATTTGGATGGCTTGCATGTGATGAAAATAGTTTAACTTATTTTTATTACGTGTAGGCTGTCCAAATGGTTTTAAAAGAACGTGTTTTTAAAATAAAGTAGAATTAAGATACCTATTAAGCTACTAACATAGTTTTTACTTTTAGTTTATTTTTAGTTTTTAAGGCTACTAACAGCACTATGGATCACTGTTTTATCCGAAATAAACGTTTATTATTATTATTATTATTATTATTGTACCGAAAACAGCCTGGATTGGCCGATTCTATGATGACGTCACATGACAGTAAAAATGGCGTCTGTCATCAATTCTTTTTTACGTTCATTGGTTGGTTTCCGGGAAGTGACGTCATAATTTCTGTGCGACGCCATATTGTCCAAGTTAGCGTTTTGGCGGCCCATTTGAAAAGTAAATTTTCGTTTGCCTTTTTTAGAAGAAATACACGAAAGAGTTTAAAATGACCACTTTCTGAGGACTCCGTGAACACCAACAAACAATATGAAATGGCTTTCAGAATTCGGTCAAATAGCCTATTGTTGTAGGACTTATTATAATAGGTAACAGATAGATAGAGAACACTGTATTATACATAAAAAAGGCAATACACATGTATTTCTTAAGGTTTAAGGTTTATTTCTCAAAAAAGATTACATAAATTTACTTACTTGAGAAACAATTAGTTAAGTAGGTAACAATTCAAAATATCGACAGACAGTTAGAATTTAAAACAATAATAGAGGGTAGTTCTTAATGTAGCCTACGCTCTAGTTACATTGTTCTTTTGTAATTCTGTGTTTACGTTAATTATTTTTGGTATGCAAAGTTGTTCCGATTTATTTTAATTTGTCTATTGAAGAGTCCTTTCTAATGTGGTTTCTAAGTAATTTTTTGAAAATGTTTAGAGATTTGGATTTGGAGAGAGAGATTTTCTTAATCTTAGTATTCTTAGTATTTCTTAAGGTATTTCTTAAAAGAGTAGGTACAGACGGCGGCCTTATCACTAAAAGTGATCAGTTATTTATGGTTAGTTGTGGTTGGCGTGATGGGGAAAAAACCTAGTTATCCCCAGCAATGTGCAGATGGGCTGATGATGATGATGGTTAGTTACCTTTTTTAATGGTTTTTTTTTGTTCTTTATACTTTACACAAAGAAATTTTAATTGAAATCTTACATTAGATATAAACGTGACATTACTGATACATGAGTATTGGTAATTTATTAATTATAAGTAAATCATTTAATTTGTAAACAAACTTCTAAAAGCTGATTCGTTACGCACATAGATAAAATGTAATGTATTTGTTTATCATTAGTCTACTATCACCACTTAAAATAAATATTTAATACGGGTATCACTTAGAATAAACTATCTTGCTGAACAGTGGAAAATCTTTCGTTGCATTATTAACTTGCAAAATAAATGTACGTTGTTTCATAAAAATCCATTCAGTATAGTTGACGGCTTCGATAGCCCTTCAAACTTAACATACATTTTAACTCAATAATAAATCAATTTTTACGGTTCCTAAATAGTCCCCAACGCATAGGGGGGCACAACTACTATAAAGGTATAGTTTTGACGTGCTGCCGGTCCGTCTGTTCATCTGTCTGTCTGGGGCTTAGCTTAGAGACGATTAGTACCTACTAAGTAAAAATTTGAAATTCGGCAGACATCAATCAATCGCGCTGACAAAAAAGGTACAATGAAATCTTTAAAACTTTGGAGTACCTCCCCTACACCTAAATTAGGTATATTTTTCTCGCCAATCTCATTGCTTGGGATGTTGTTGGATTGATCGTGTAAAAAATATTGTAGGTATGGAAACCATTTTTCGATTTAGGGTTCCGTTTACAAAATATTACGCTTTTAAGAGCAATTTTTCGTTAGAAGGGGCCTCGCTGGCTCTCCCGGCTAATCGGTTGATTGTATACAAAGTGTTGATTGTGTAAAATGTCGGGGATCACTAAAATAAAATTAAAGGTGAGACGCCACCTGCCCTCGTTATTACACTCACGAAGTCTTCACAGAGGACTTCTCCTAAGGAATCCTGTAGACCCCGGAGATCTAATGTTCAGATGAACTACCTCTCTCTCTGGATGCTGCGACGCCATCGATGCGATGCATCCTGCGATGGATGATGCCATCTCCTTGATATATCAACTCTCCTTGGTCCAAAACTAAGCTCCACCCACAAAAATACATTCATCAACTATGTATTTGATTACCAATAAAATGTCACATTATATTATAACTAATTACACACACACACACACAAAAGAAATAAAATAAAATCAGTCAATCAAACCACCCCGTGATATATCCACCCAATGGTGGATGCAGCTGGTAGGTGGTTGCAGCTGGTGGTGGTTTCAGCACGCTGGCAGCATTGCCGCGCTGCGCTGCCACGGAGATCCGTTGCATCAAATATGCCCCAGAGCGGTAGTCCAAGTCACGGTTCCTCAGACGATACCCTATCTCTTTAATAAAGGCTTTCCCCTAAAAAACCCAGACCTGATTACCTTTGATTGAGGATTAAATCAAAACTGGCACAAAACCCCAAACGCTGGAAAACCCATTTAAATAACCGATTTTTTTAGCCATTTGTCGGCGTAGTCCCAGCTCGTCCATTTTGGTGTCACAGATTGTGAGGCCATTAAATAGAAAAACTATTAATTGCTGAATTTGTGGCTGTAATTAAAATCCCGACGATAGAAAATGTCGTCTTCTTCATTGCACGTTTATACTCTCCGAAACATTACAGTTACGATTACAATGTTATAAGCAGTCTACAACTTTACCTAAAATATCTATTATTTTGATAATAGACATTCCGACGACTATTTACTGAAATGGTATTTAATACAGAAATGTATTAAACAGTTTCATGGACGTAGTGAGACAAACCCTTTTCCCAATTGATCGATCCATCACCATGTGGTAATACAACTCGAACTGCCCTGAATTTCTTATCAAGACTCTGTAAAGCCAATAATATTTAATCAAGAATATTTATTGTTTTCTAGAATCGTGAGACTCTGAGTTTTGTATAAACGTAAGCAGGGCTATATGGTGATACTGTGTTAAAAGGTTTTGGCTCGTCGTTGCTATGGCAAATTAAATGCCGGTATCCGTTTGGCTAAACTGTAGTATCTGCAAATCTTGAGTTGACATTTACGAGTTTTGCTGCATCTTTTTGCATATGTGTGAGACAGCTGGCATGACTTATGCGGTCCTTGAGTTTGTCAGTGAAGGTATAAGATTAATATAATTATTTTATATTGTTTGAACTTTCTCTCCCACCCTATATAGACGACGCGTCACTTCCCTGGACGGAAATCAATCCCGAAACAGGATAGTAATAAGTAAAAAGTAGGATAATACTAATGCTGCGGCCAGACAAACCGACAACACCCGTTCGTCCTACTAACGAAAAGCTATGAACATTAACACCTTAACATTGATCATGCGCAGAGCTGTGGCAATACTGACAGGCCACTGCTCACTGAATAGACATTTCCACAACATGGGACTAACCGACAGCCCGCTTTGCCGGTGATGCCTGAAAGGAGAGGAAACACCCGCCCACGTGACCATCTAGTGTGAAGGCGTGTAAAAACAACGGACCGCCATCGTTGGGAAGCTGGGATCCCTTCAGGAGGCCTGCAGTGATATCAGAGCACTGCTGGCTTTCTGGAAAGAGATAGGCTGGCTGGAGTAAGCTCACAGCCTTGCTACGTAGGTACCCGATGGCCCGACTACGAGGCTAAGAGCGGAAATCTTAGGTCTAACTAACTAACATTTATCACATTTTATATCATTTATCTTTCTCCTTTTCTTTCAAAGAATGATTTGTTGAAGCTGAGAGTTCTGTTATTCCCTTTCCATGTTCAGAACTATTCCGCGGAGTTCCCTCCTGTTGACTTTGGTGGAGGCCGTCATTGGCATCTGGTCCAGGAAGATAACACCGCCGCGCAGCTGCTTCGCATCAGACAGCGTGTCTGAAAAATATCAATTTTGAGAACGTATACTGCAAACGAAAACTTCATCAAATTAGCTTTAGTAGATTTTATCCCTATTATCATCAACGTCAGTCAATCTGTGTCTCCCACTGGCTATAAGCCACGGCACGAAATTTCCAAGGCATGCTGTCTTTGGAATCTCTCTCCATTTGCATCCACAAAATCCTTACGTGATTGGCCACTTTTTTCCAAACTAGCAGAACAAACGGTGGTATAGCGGTCGCAAAAGATCACGAACGAAATCTACAATCAGCATAGTTTCAAAATTTCAAGACCGTGTATAGTGCCTGTACCTAAGTATTAAGTAGCGAAGTACTTAAGTATTAATCTTCGAGAAAAATCGGAGCAGACTGAAAATCAGCACTGACATAATGCCATCAACATTATGTGCACCACATGGCGAGTCAACTTTTTTTGTATATTTTCATTTCACTTTTATTATTTTTGACATCACATTTGTAATATCAACAATCATAATTATAATCGTCCCCACTTAGTCGTCTCTTCGTAAACAGGGCTACATATTACACCGTCTACTAATAGCAATCGGAAGCAAATCTACATTCAAATATGCCACCAGTAAAAACGATAGGTAGGTACAAACAAAATATTTTGGAAAACAACGGCTCAAAACAAATGAAAATGCTCGAACCCTTGACGAGATCTTTGATTTCCTGTGCGCTGACGTCGCAGCCACTCCTGCGCACGACGCACGCGACGGGTAACTCCCCGCACTCCGCGTCCGGCAATCCGCTCACCGCCGCGTCCAAAACGCCCGGGTGCTGGCAGATCAGCGTCTCCAACTCCACCGGGGATATCTAGAATGAACAAAAGGTTCTATGTCCGGAAATGTGGAAAGCAGCGGCGGCCGTATGGGGTGGCGAAGAGGGCAATCGCCCGGGGCCTCGCTCTTGCAGGGGCCTCGCGTCAAGCAAATACAAAAAAAAGGTATTTTTAACTATTTTTTTTTTATTTAAAATATTTGATCTTGATTCTTAATAATAAAATTATTTGTTAAGGTTATAACATAACGGTAAATTTAAATAAAGTTAGTTAACTAATTCAAGTCATAATTGATAAATTCATTTTGTAGTAGTACACTTGAAGATCGGTTTTATAAACGCATGGCACTCGGGACTAGTATAGTAGTATTATACAGGGTGGCCAATCGGGTGACGTTATTTTTTTTTTAGATAGCCCGTAGGTCTCGGACCTATTTTTTTTTAAATTTAGTTCGTTTCCAAGAAATCGTCAAAAAAGAAACCAAAAATGCTTTTTGGCTTTTATTTTTTCCGTAATTATAATCAGTCTTAAGCCTTTTTTCATATCCATATCCAATCTCTAGATTTAAAACAAAAATTATAACTCGAAAACTATCAATAATCGCTGAGCATGTCTATCGCTTGGGCCTTCCAGCAAAGGTAGTACGAGGACGCGAGTCGCGCTCGACTACGTCAAAAGTCGCGACTTTCCAGTACATTAATTGTCAAATTCTGACGTTTTAGCGCCACAAAACGCGTGACTCGCGTCATCGTACTCCCCGTGCAGCTCGTGCTATTCTTTCAATCGAAAATGATTCAATTTTAAATTTTCAATCAGTTAAATTTTAGTCTTAGTAAAAGCTGCAAATATCAATTTTAAAATTTATCATCTCTGTATTTGTTAATTTGGTAAACCTTTCAATGTAAGTAAGATATTTTAAAACTCAAAATTTACTTATTTGTATAACTTTAGCATTTCTCGTCAAACATAACGAATACCTAGGTACCAAACAACTAGATCTACTTTAGCATCACATACACAGGTACTTTTCCGTAGGACAAAGGGCCTCGTAAAGACCTGCCGCCCGGAGCCTCGCAATAGGTAAGGCCGCCGCTGGTGGAAAGTGGTAGGTAAAACTATGCGTCATTAATTTTTAGGGTCCCTACCCAAAGGGTAAAACGGACCCTATTACTGAGACTGTCCTACCGTCCGTCTGTCACCAGGCTTTATCTCATGAATCGTGATAGTTAGACTGTTGAAATTTTGACGATGTACTTCTGTTGCTGATATAGCAACAAAGGCCTTGTTACCTGATAGCTCTTGTACTTGAGTAGCAGTTTGATGCGTTCAACAAAGTAGTAGGTGTGCGTTTCATCCCTGTAAAACATGTCGCCGGTTTTGAACCAGCGGTCTTCGGCAAAAGTCTCCTCGGTACTCTCCGGATTGTTGTAATAGCACTGCGGGAAATACCAACCGTGAATATAAGTACTTAAAAAATTTGGTATGGAACAAGAGATAGATACATAGAATATTTTTTATTGTGTGTACACCAGGAATTACCTACACATGAAATTTGACAATAACATACAGTCTGTTAGCTTTTAGAATATAGGTACCTCGGGCGCTAGAGTAGGCTTCGGTTTTTGCCGAAAGCACACGAGTGTAATACTACTTCCTGCTCTGTATAAAACTTTTCTTCACTATTTTAAAAAGTTATATAAAGTTAAGTGTCATATTAGTTCCGATATTTCTATTACACGAATATATCCGATTCTATCCGGTAGTAGCCGAGGTATATTCTAAAAGCTAACAGACTGTAGTAACAGAGATAGTTCAGTTTAGTATAGTAAAGTTAGTTTGTATGTTTCATTTCTGTCTTTAACATCAAAAGTATAACTATGTAACGTACTTTGAAAATCGATGGGCCTTTTAACCACAATTCCCCTGGTACATTCGGTTCATATATGTCTTCACCTTCGGTATTTATCAGCTGGAAAGCAAAAGTCATATGAATTTGGTTTGGATAATGTATTTTTCTGTATTTAATTTAATGAAACTCTTCTTTCAATCAATCCTTCCAAAATTTGATACTTTTGTCACTTATGGTTCACAACTCATGTTATGTCAGCCTTTCCTTTCCATAGGTACAGATCGCGCCAAACTTCTAGACGCCTCTGAAGTTCGCGCGAGCCGCGTCGCAGTAGCAAAAAATAGGTGTCAGCGGGGTGCGACGGGAGGCGGCGGCGGCAGAGCCCGCTCCACTTCCCCGCCCCCGCACCAATCTCACCTATGCGTGCGCGTTAGTGTGCGTTCAGTGTTCTTCCGAATAGCACACGCGCTTGTTTTTCGTCGCGAAGTACAGTCACGCATAATTCTGCTTTGTTTTTGTTGTTACTGTTAAGTTTTCGTTGTTCCGTTCAACCCTAGCCATTGCTTCATTAACTGTTAAGTTAATTTAGCTTTCAAAGTTTCCAACATAATAATAAAAAAATATTAAGTTAAATTTAAATAATGACCTTATCTTTTATTTATTGAAACCACAAGAAAAAACATCATTTGACTTCTTTATAATTCTGGAAAATGAAAACAGATATTGAATTCTTATATTTTACTGTAATTTATATATATTTTTCGAGATTTCGATTTCCCGATTTCCGAGGACCCGGACCCGATTGCGTATTTTCGAGGAAAAAAAAATTGTCATACAATATGTAAATATACTCTACCTATTCCTGTCTATGCTTATATATAACACCCCTTTTTTGCGTCGGGGGTTAAAAAACCTCAAAGAAAGCGCTTTCGAAATTTATCTGCCAATCATGGTGGAGGTTTTGTGTTCCAAAACAACATAGTTTTGTGCGTGACTGTACCCCTGCGCGAAGCAACTTCAGAGGCGTCTAGAAGTTTGGCGCACACTATACTGCATTCGTATAGTGGTAGAAGTCCAAACTTACTCTATATTTTAGACAGCCGATAGGTTGTCCGCACGCCCAAGCCTTGCTCGGGTCATGGTTTATAAAAGCTGCGCCTGATAACTCTGACATGCCAAATATGCTGAAGGCCTCAGTACTTGGTGTCACTTGCTGTAATGTAAATGATAACAATAAGTATATAGACATAGGGCCGGTTCTGAATTGAGAATTTACACTGATTACATACTTAAGTAACGTGCTGTCACGCTCTTTTCTAAAGATATTTGACGAGACAGCACTACAGTTAAGTAATTACTTAGCGACATTCTCAATTCAGAAATCGGCCCAGAGAACACTTTATTCCACAAGCATGGCCTCGATTCTTTTAGTGGATTATAGTACGACGATGTCACGGATTGTGTTTTTTATACCACTGACGCCAAGAATGATTGAGACACGTGCTCACGTTGACTTGAAGCGGCAATGAAACTAAATCGCCATATTCATACAGTTGTCATTGTATTACAATGCATTAGCAGAATGTAGGCCCAGGAGAAGGAATTATACAATAATTGTGTGAGCCTACACAAAATATTTACTATCCCATACTTGCAATGTAACCTGCATACATACCAAGCAGACGTAAGAAATACAGTAAACAAGATCTTAGATAAACGCGATTTTGTATAACTTTGCCAGGTAGTGCTCTTTTCTCTTGGTGATCCGATGTAAACCATAATTCATCATCATCATTCAGCCACAAGAAGACCACTGCTAGACATAGGCCTCCTCCATGGATTTCCAAAAATACCGGTTGGAAGCGGCTTGCATCCAGCGTCTTCCTGCCACTTGGATGAGATCATCTGTCCATCTTGTGGCTGGTCGCCCTACGCTGCGCTTGCCGATGTGTGGTCTCCATTCAAGAACTTTCATCCCCATCGGCCACCAGTTCTGCGTGCTATGTGCCCCGCCCACTGCCACTTCAACTTACTCGTCCGGTGGGCTATGTCGACGACTTTATTTTGTCTACGGACCTCATCATTTCTGATTCGGTCTCTTAGAGAAATTCCGAGCATGGCCCTTAGCCCATAGCCCTCGTTGCGTGACCTTGAGCTTTTTTAGGTCGATATTGCAACGAAATGTCTTTAATACCTTGATCTCCTCAATAAGGTCTGCGGACACGGCGCTGCCTCCCAACAGTATGGTTTCTAGACAAGAGAAGTCGCACTGATCCCGGTCTTCGGACTTGATCAGAGATGTCATAAAAGTTGGACTAAACAAAGCCCAATTTGGCTGGAAAAGGATAAACACCATTATTACACCACAGTAAGGTAGAATTTCTTCTTTTATTCATTCGTAATAACTTCTTGCAAATATCAAGTAGGTAGTAAAAGTAATAAGCGCAAGTACTGCCAGACTTAGGAAGACTTTCAAACAGGATCCATCTTAGCTCCAGCAGATAGTTTTTAGACACCGCGTCTAGAAGAATCAACGGGTCACTACAAAAATTATTTTTTTTACCTACGCGTAGCACTTCGGCGGCGTAGCCTTTTGAAGCATATAAGAATTTAAAACAAACAAAATTGGATGTTTAAATGTTTTTGACGTCGCTGTTTCTGGTTCCCACGACACAGGGTATCCTGGTGTGGGGCCGTAGGCAGTGTGTATGCCTGTGTGTAAATGTTTATGTTTATATGAAACGTCAGAATTCTGAAAGGATTTGATGGACTTGGCATCGTGGATTCATGATGTGCGATTGTGATGTCATTGCGTAGATGTTAAATTATAGACGTTTTCATACATCCTGCATCTCTGAAGCGACCGTCCTGTTGGTCTAGCAGTATCACGTCTGACTATCATAGTTAGTTAGTTAGTTAGACCTAGGATTTCCGCACTTGGCCTCATAAATGGGGCCATTGTGCGTAGCAAAGCTGTGAGTTCACTCCAGCCAGACTATCTTTTTCCAGAAGGCCAGCAGTGCTCTGATGTCACTGAAGGGATCCCAGATTCCCAACGATGGTGATCCGCTGATTTTTCCACGCCTTCACTGTAAATGGGGCGGGTGTTTCTTCTCCTTTCAGGCATCCCCGGCAGAGCGGGCTGTTAGTCCCATGTTATGGAAATGTCTATTCAGTGAGCAGTGGCCTGACTATCATGCTGGAGATTCCTACAAGGGGCCGCTCTACAAACGGCCTCAGCTTGGGTGTATTTCATTTCTACAGCCTTGCTTCGTTTCCATAGCTCGGGGTATCCTAGATCGGGGCCAGGGCCTCTATTCTGCTAGTGCATTATAGTACGATGACAGATACACGGTCGGGTCACGTGACGTGTTTTTTCATACCATTGACGCCCAAAATTATCTATACACGTGCTCGCGTTGACTTGACGCGGCAATGAAACTAAATCGGCATGTTCATGCAGTTATCATTGTAATACAATGCATTAGCAGAATCTAGGCATTTGTTTGTGTTATGTGGAAGTTACATTACATTTACATCCAAGCACATACATTGCTTCTGACACTATCTGACACTAGGATACCCTTTGTTGTGGGAACCAGAAATAACGTCGTCACAAACATGTAAACATCCAAGACCGGGGTTTCTTATTTTTGTCCCCATCCAGGATTCGAACCCGGGACCTCTCGCATGGTACGGTGTTGCGCTAACCAGTGCGCCACAGAGGTCGAAGTAATTTGTAATCTCGAGTTCAAGACACCGACTTACTTGGTAAGTACTCAGCAGATAGAAGCAATGGTCTTTGGTCAGTGTCTTGGAGCTCTGGAGCCTCGTGTACCGGAAGATGGGTGACATGATGAAGCTCATGATGGCGGTCAGCCATTGCAGGGGAGACCCGATGAGGGCCATCCGAATTGGCGTCGGAAACTCGTCGTAGCGACACCTTATAAAGATATTTTCTCAAGCATGCTTGGTTTGAGCATTATTTCGACAACCTTCTTCGAGATAAATCGAAATTGCTGTGCTGGCCAATTACACGCGAGCAGCGGCCGGAAAAAGTCCTATGAAAATTCATAGCTGTCGTGTTTTGCGGCTAAATAAATTAGTATGTACCTACTAAAATCATATTGTCATGTTATTTAAAAATGAAACGATCTTTTACTCCGAAAAATGACAAGCAAGGAGGTAACTTCTCAGAGGTTTTATTTAAATTTCAAACTGGCTTGCGATAGAAACCTGGATATAACTATTGAAAAAAGAACACTAACGCGGCAAAAGATATTTCGAATAAAAAGTTCTGTCTTAGTAACATTTCCACGTTCGTCCATCAATGACTCTTTTGCTGGCCGCTGCAGTACTTAATACTCAATACTTTATTGCATTCCACAAGTTGTAAGGTTGTTACATTATAACTTAACAGTTATTTTTGATAAGATCTTTGTGGACCCTGTAGGGCACGCCACATATTAAAGTGCTATATAAAAGTATGCATCACATTAACTTAAAGTTAATTGAATTAATTATCATGCAATTTTAGTTAATTATATTTACAAAGTTACATCGTAGTGTAAGACGTCCTTAGACTCGGTGGAGCGATGATCTTCGCAGGGCGGCTGGCAAGAGCTGGATGAGAGTAGCCGAGGACCGTGCTCAGTGGCGTGAAATGGGAGAGGCCTATGTCCAGCAGTGGACAACCGTAGGCCGATGATGATTTACAATCGGACATAATGTGGCCATACCAAATATGTTTCGCTACACAGCCGGGACAATACTGCAATATTGCATAGTATGGCTAGTATTTCTCGTAATGTTGCCGGCCATTATTTTGCAGCTACAAATTGCAGTAAAACATCATCATCAACCCATTTTGTCCCCACCAAGGGGCACGGGTCTCTTCCCTAAGGAAAGTATAGGCCATACTCCACCACGGGGGCCAAGTCCGGATTGGTGGACGCTTGTAAGACTAGTGGCTGGTCTTACTGTCAGAAGTTTTCAAGCCGCCCTAAGGCCTCTGACTTGGCTTAACGACTGCCATCTATCGACGGAACCCGGCATGTAAAACATGCCTTGACTCATTTCAAGCATAACATTTTGCCTTGAGCCGTGTTTTTTCATGCTGCTTACCATAAATAAGGTACGGCAACTGCAAAGTTCTTGTGCTTGACCGCGGCAAGCTTCGGCATACCCGTGGTGCCACTAGTCGCTATGAGAAACCCGATCGTCTCTTCTGCATCGAAGTCTTCTGGTCTAAAAAGATAATTTTGTTTTTGTTGTGGTTGGATTGCTAACATTATGATACAAAAACAGTTTTATCGCATGGAGTGAATCATAGAAATTACGGTTGAACTCGCGTTTTAGGGTTCCCTAATCAAATGGAAAAAAACGAAACCTTTATGTATTCGCCATGTCTGTCTGTCTGTCCGTCCGTATGTCACAGCCACTTTTTCCGGTACTATAAGAACTATAGGTACTATTGAAACTTGGTTAGTAGATGTATTCCGTAAACCGCATTAAGATTTTCGCACAAAAATAGAAAAATAAGCATTAATTTAGGGGATTTCCCATACCTAAAATAGAAACTCAATTTTTTTTTCCGTCAATACTTCGAAAATTATATTGAGGTTTTTAATATCATTTTTTTCTAAACAGAATAGTTTGCGCGAGAGACACTTCCAAAGCGGTAAAATGTGTCCTGTTGTAACTTTTAAAATAAGAGAACGATAAAACTAACAAAAATATATGATGTACATTACCACGCTAACTTCCACCGAAAATTGGTTCGAACGAGATCTAGTTCCTCATAAATCGTAAATCTACGACTGCTACGAAAAATAAAAGCAACGAGCAGCAGATCCTTTTGATAAGTAAACACAAGCTACAAGATAATAACTTTTTGCTCTTAGAGTTATAACAGGCGCTGGTGGCTTTCAGTACCTACGCTATAACTGACTTATACGATATTTTTATTTCCTTGATAGCTACACGACCTTAGTTTACAAATTGTTAAGTAAGCAATTCGTAAGCAATTTATGAGCTACAAAAGAATCAGTAATTCCACACAGTTATTATGCTACGGCGCTTTATGACCGGCCATCCTGATATCAGGATGGCCGGTCAACCATAAATGACTGAATTCTTCTAAAATACGCAGTAAGCAAATCTCTCATGGCGGTAAGCAAATATAAGCAATTAGTAAGCAATTCTTGGAACATATTTCAAAGTAAAATACGACACTTGACCGGCCATTCTGACGGTCACCGAATGTGTTGCCACTAAAAACAAATTTGAAAAAAAAAGTGACATTCCTTGTTCTTTCCCTGCACCCTTCAATTTACCTTTCATTCAATCAACTCAAATATAAAAATAATAAAAAATACTTGCTGCTACGGAACCCTTCGAGGTGGACGAGTCCGACTCGCACTTCGCCGCTTTTTGTCTTATATTCCCATTAAAGGCGGACGCAATAAGTTTTCGTGATTAGCCGCGGACGATATTTGTCACATACTACAGATAATTTGTGTTTTTAATCATATTATCCATAATAGTGCTTGACTGACATAGCGCAGATAATAACATAAATAATAGAGATAATTAGCAAGTATGACTTGCAAAGAATATTGTGATTGCGACTGTTTCCTTGGTCTATTGGTTATACACTTAGTCACCACAACGGAAGTCAAGGGTTCATTTCCCGCTGGAGACGACTATACCTACTTGATTTGTTCTTAAGATTCAATGTTTGTACCGAATGCCTTAGTCTGGATGTCTTCTGTGTTTGTGATGTCTACCACTTGCAAAGTCGACAGCACAAAACAAAATTCGGGCACTTGACCCATGGTCGCTCGAATGCTAACAATATGTTAATATACCGTTAAGAGCTGTCTTAGTCAAACTTAATATATAATAATATGAAAAGTAACTGTCTGTAGTAAATAGTAAGATGAAATAGTAAGGAAGAATAGAAATAGTAAGAGTTTTTCGTTCGAGAATCGTGGCAGGTGGCAGCCCCTGGTCTCTGCCTACCCCTCTGGGATTTTCATACATTCATTAAATGTGAACTTTTGACATGCCCACATGCACAATCGGTTTCAGACTTAAAAAATAAAAATATCTTCTCACAATGGGCTAGTTGCCCTAAAAAATGTAATTAGTCCGTCTTTTAGATTATTCAAAAATAAGGGACACGTATTTTTTTATCTGTAAATTAGACAAAAAATGACAAAGATAATTATAGTCCATTAAAGTTACGTGTGACGTCACGCCGTGCTAGATTTTTTAGCAAGGAGTGACGTCACACTTAACTTTAATGGGCTATATCTTTGTTATTTTTTGTTTAATCGAAAAAAGAAAAAATACGTGTCCAATATTTTTTTATAATCTAAAATACGGAGTAAAAAGAATTTAATTATTTTGACTCTGGAAGCTACCCTATTCCATCTAACGTCCACAAACTTACACGAATTCTTCACTAGACGTTCCGTCCCCGTAGTTTTCCATGAACTCCTGAAAGCTACAGAGGTAATCTCCTCCATCGAAGGTCACTATCTTTGCGTCCAGGTCTATTTCGTTCAGCGCTATTTGTACGTCCGGCGCTTTATCGCTTTGGCAGAATATCAGCTTCGGTTGGCTCACGCTGAAGGTGCTTTGAAGCTCCACTGAGGATAAAAAGAGATATAAATACAGGGTATATAATACATTATAATCATCATCATCATCAACCCATTATGTCCCCACCGAGGGGCACGGGTCTCTTCCCTGAGGAAGGTATAGGTCATAAGCCACGTCATAGGCCACGGGGGCCTAGTCCGGATTGGTGAAGGCTTGTAAGACTAGTGGCTGGTCTTACTCTTAGAAGTTTTAAGCCGCCTTAAGGCCTCTGACTTGGCTTAACGACAGCCATCTATCGACGGCAGCCGGCAACAGCTGCTTAGCGTGCCTTGCAAACCGCTCGGAAAAATGCCACTAGCGTTAGTCATAGACGGTGACCCATCCATGCACTGAAAGGGCAGTATGTTGCTTAACCTTAGTGATCGCTTAAGATCACTCGAGCGATTCGTTATACCTTATAATACTTTTTACTATTTTTATTATTAATGTTATTTAAAAACAACGTTTACCGGATCAGCTATTTTTTTTTTTATATTTTGTGCCTTGGCAAAGGTGCCATAGATGGAAGCCACATGAAATATTTAAATAAGCCAGCTGTTCAGTATACAAACTTTGTATCCAAAAATTCTTTGGTTCCAACTTTTAATAGCTTTTAAGTTTTTTGTACTGAACGTACTTCGACAGCGAAATCAATAACTGTTAAATTATTTCACGACACTGAAATCCTCGGCTTCCGTGGGCGGCAAAGTAGCACTAGAATTAAATTAAATATTTATATGGTTAGTTACTTACGGGTCGTCTAATAGAAATGTCACAGCAGCACACTGTTTGAGTGAAGAATTTCTATTTTAGGCGTTTAAGTACTAAATGTATGGCTGTGCCTCTCAAAATGCTACTTTGTTGGTAAATATTCATTGAAAAAATATATACAATGAAGGTGTAATAACAGTCTACCGTGGTACTTAATCTCACCAAAGTTTTTTTAATCATGTCTCGCGGACAAAGTTTACCCGTACTTGTGAGAGACAGAAATAAATATCGATCGAAAAGGCACCATCTACCTCTTACTATATTTACAGCCTATGACTGACGCCCACGCTTGGGCATGCCTAATCACCGTCGCGCCAAACTTGCCGGTCACATGCTAATGCAGTCATAGAGTGCTGGCCGAGAACTGGCCGTCGATCGGTATGTAGGTTCCCTACCCGATGGGTTGATGATATTAGGAAAGCGACAGAAGAAAAACGGACCAACGGCACCATACTATGTAAGTAGACCAAAATCAAAACTGACGTGATTTAACCCTTGTATAGTAGCAATCACTCGTAGTCCCGGCCGCCTGAGTGATCTTAAACGATCACGAAGGTTATTATAAGCATCTAGGGCGCGTTCAGGGCATGGATGGGTAACCGTTCTATGACTAACGCTAGTGGTTTTTTTTTTGAGCGGTTCCGCGCTTCGCAAGGCACGTTAAGCAGTTGGTGCGGGCTGCCGTCGATAGATGGCAGCTGTTAAGCCAAGTCAGTAGGGTGGCTTGAAAACTTCTGACAGTAAGACCAGCCACTAGTCTTACAAGTCTCCACCAATCCGGACTTGGCCCCCGTGGTGGAGTATGGCCTATACCTTCCTCAGGGAAGAGACCCGTGCTCCTCGGTGGAGACATAATGGGTTGATGATGATAGTAGCAGTAGGTCTTACCTACGCCCAAGGTGCGGTCTACGGCTGATACGATGACCCCCAAATACAGAGAGGCGTAAATTGGTACCGCTACGTGTAAGTTGTTGGGCGCCATGATAGATATGACGTCACCCTCCCTGATGCCGAGGGTCCTGAAGCAGGTGGCGCATCTGATGGAGCGTTCCATCACTGACGAGAAGGTTTCTGACTCGCCCGTCGCGCCATCGATCTGGGGGATGACAAAGTCTTGAACTCCAACTCAAATATCGTCGCTTTAGTGGTGAAGAGAGCTACGCCACACTTGAGTGGTTCAATAAAAAAAAATACCACTGGATTTTTTCTTCCTCTTTCCATTTAACTCCTTTCATATCTGAATGAAAAATAGACTGCTAAACAGCTAAACAGCTATCACTTAGATATCTTCACTTCACCAATACAATCTCCATTTAGGATTAGTATGAGTAGGAAATTTAGTGCTAGCTAGTACTAAATTTGCAAACGGTATCGAATTTTCTACCGCTAAAGGTTTTTAATTCAGTGTCGTTTAAAGTCCAAAAAAAATGCCAAGTATAGATAAATGGATTATACTTACCCACCTATTTAACTCTTTGTTGTTATTATTATTATTATTATTATTATTATTTATTAGCTACTCCAACAGTATTTTCACATTTCATTTAAAGACTACATTCTAATGTATAATTCCGTGTGAAACACCTTTACAGGAGTATACATCTTTCAAAATTGTGTGTTCGGTAAAAATTTAAATTAGTTCATGAAATTAATTAATTATTTACACATTTTGATTAAAATAAAGTAAAAATTTGCGCCAATTATGTGAAGACTAAAATGATGCCGACTTCCGTTCCTATTCAAACAAACTTGATGCTAGACGTAGGTAATTTGACCATTATGACAGATAATGACTGCCCTGAACAAAGTGCACATAGTACAAATAGATTTTATTAGTACGTCAATTTCCAGGGCCATTTTCATACTACCCAGCATGAGGTTTTTAGTGGTTTTGGACTTAATTTCAGGGTCCATACAGTTCAATTTAAAGTGAAAAGTCGCTGGTATACAAGGTTGCTTCTAAAATGCACTATGGAGCACGTCAATTTATTTAAACAGCATCTTTACAAAGCTGCTTGAGTTTGTGTGCTCCGGTATTCCGGTGCTCTCAGTTTATATTTGCAGTTTATATTGGCTTTACCTTCCTCAGGGAAGAGATACGTGCTCCTCGGTGGGGATATAATGGGTTGATGATAACAATGATTATTTTAAATTGATAAAATAAAACATTTACATTTCGTCAGTTAAGTTCTAGGCCGTTTCGACCTTTTGATGCCATTGGATGAAGAAAAGTGGCGCGCTTCTTTCCGACCAATCTTATCAATCAATCTTATTTTATCTTTAATAAGTTGATTTTAAATACTTTTCCCAAATAATGTACACCTCTAATGTAGCTAATTGAAATTTTACACAGTTTTTTCGCTCTCCTGTAAAGTTGACATTTTCTACTTACGCACTGTTAGAACTTAACTGACGATTTATACAAAATAATAGCCGGTGACACTCGCTTCAATAGCTTTCGTTCCACGTCTCAATTATTTGTGAAAAAAACATTAGCATATTAAAGTTACAGTTTTTGTCTCATATTTATTGCGTGTTTTGGTGTAGCAAATAAACTTTTTGTCTATCGATCTAGGTATATACAATACATACATACCTACTTACAAATGTACAGGACCTACATTATGTTAATGCTTGTAGCACAAAGACAACTGCATGAACATGGCGATTTAGTTTCATTGCCGCTTCAAGTCTACAATTTATAACAAAATACCTAGAGAACTAAGAGAGCTTGACATACATTTGTTTAAATATAAATTGAAAAAAATCTTACTTGAGAAATGTTATTATAGTGTGATAGAATTTTTGACTGAAAGACATTTTTAATTTTTACATTTTGACTACAGATATATTTTTAAGACATTTTTGTATTAACCTGACTTTGAGATAATTTTAGCTTGTGTGCTTAATATTAATTAATTTATATTATTCTTTGACATGATTTCATTTACTATGACAAACTATTGCCGAGACTTATAAATGTGTCTAAGGAAACTTAGGACAAGTCTATACCCACAAGGCGCTCTCTCACCAAAAATTTGTATGTCTACAATCGCAAAGCATGTAGGACACAACGTACAATGTACCAACTTTTGATACGCATGTTTGACAAATAAAAATCTTTTATCTTTATCTTTAAGTCTACGTGCATCCACATATCAAAACTTCTAGGTGTCAATGGTATGAAAAAATACCTCAAATTACCCGACCGTGTATCTGCTATCGTACTATAATGAACTAACAGAAACAGAGGCGCAGCTATCCTTTGCTATAGTAGTTAGATTTCGAAATCTTTTCATCTTCCCCATAGAGACTAGGACAAGAAAACATAGTATAATTATCAGTGCACTGCAAAAAATGCATATTTCTTGTAATTTTTAAAAATCTAGTGCCCACGCCCTCGGCCTGAACCTAGGACACCGGCGGCCATAAATTGGGAACATCTAATCGCGACAGTAAGAATAATATGTTATATTATTATCGCTGCACAAATATTACAGTATTAAGTCTCCATAAAAATTAATGTATTTTTAATCCAATTTCGAAAATGTAATGCTCTGGCCCGCCCGCCGCATACGGGGAAACGGAACGGCTAATCGCAACGAAAAGAAAACGTGACAAAAAGAACAATGTAGTATTAACACTCCATAAACAATATAGTTTTACGTCTCCATACACGAAAATTTAGTGTGTATGTTTGTGGTATATTATGTTTCTTACTTTTTCGGAACTGATTTCGATAAAAGGTGGCAAGAAAGTAAATCCATATCGTGTCTCAGAGCTGAGAAGGGTCGGCTAGCAGTAGGCGGCCAGGAGTAGAGCAAATATCCGCTACTGACGTTATACCCAAGTACGTAGAAGCAAGACAGAAAATACCTGCAACAAGAAGTCTGGGGCATCCCTGAAGCTTTGCAGGATGAGTTTCCCGAGGTGGAAGCGGTCGCTGGCCCTCCCGCTGGCAGCCACCACCCTCGAGGTGACTTCGCTCATGTACATGTGCACATAATTGTTGATTCGCCTCACTTCTGACATCTTAACACTGAAAAGTGGTTTCTCTTGTATAGGCTGAAAATCTTTTAGGGGTTTCAGCTTCAGTATAGTATTGTACAGCTCACATTTCTCACATATATTTTTGTATATTTTCTTTGTTTCTTTAATTTCTATGTTGGTCTTGACTATTGTCTACAGTATGCTCCATACTTTGTTGCCCTAGTTTTTGGAAGGCCTGGCATCCTAAGATACAGATCTTTGATCTAGTTTATGACACAGTCTTTTCAGATATTACTAAAATTGTGCCATATTGTATCATACCAATTGTGCCTAATTTGTGGATTGAGAAATAAAGTGTGCTGTATTTCTTTATTATTATTGATTTCATGAAACTTTTGATAGGTGGTTTCAGGAATAATCTTTGAGGTTATTTAGCTTAATGATAAGGTATGTTTGGTAATTATTATGTGGCTCTAGTGTAGGTAAGTATTTATTACCTAAGAGTTCTACTTGTATGTGTCTTTCTACTGTCGTATCATATAATATCTCGTGTAGGTATATGTATATGTGTTAGACTATTATAAAAAATCGCCTTTGAAATTTGGGACAAAATTTTGGCGTCCGGTTCAGACCAGACGAGCTAGATAGCTCGATAGGTCTATCAATCAATCAGCCCGTAATCGTCCACTGTTAAACTTATGCAATTAGTTATATATTTTTTTAAATCCCTGACTGGTCGGACCTGACCAAAAGTCGGTCCAGTCAGGGATATTAGTCCTAACCTATATTATTGCCCATAGATTACTATATTAAACGGGTCTAATCGCGATTATTTATTTGGTAAAATAACTACGTGTGAGCATCGCAATTCGGTATTTGACACTATCAACAATAAATTATTTGTCGATTAAAACAAAAATTACAAAATGTTTCCGAAGATGTAACTAGTTATTTCTTTTAATAATTTACTAGTTTTTACAATTTTTAAATAGATGAAACATAAAAAGAGTGCTCTCAAACGTGACGTCACAAGTAAGTATTGTCATACAAAATTCCGTTTTAAAAGTAACTCATTTGACATTTTGTTAAATCCTACCTAATTCATTAACAATATTATTCTTAACAACACTTTGGTGAACTGACGCAGCGCCTGAACAATAAAACTTCGCAACAAAACACAAGACCAAACCTTCTAGTGTTATAAACTTATCACATTCAAATTACCTCAAGTAGCCCTAAGCCAATTTATGGAAACAACCACTTTTCAGGCTGACGGTAAGTAAACTAACCGGAGTTGCGACTGATACAGGTATATCTATTTCGCGTGTAAGAGGAACAACCATGAGTTTCCACGAAATTTGAAAAAAACTGTAGAGTCGACGCTGATGTCACGACCACGTACAGCAGGTATTGTTAATTAGATGAATGTATGTATGGATGTAGACAAAAATCTTATTTGACTTTTGAACAGAGAACATAAGATAAAAACATCTTTTGTGCCAGTTCTTCATTTCGCAAAAGACTCCGACATCACCGTCCATTACTGGTGGTGCCCCCTCTGACAGACGGCCACGCATCAATTATGTAACAAGAAGCACACGCTTCTTGTTCGTATTCAGTATCTGACTCGTGTTAACAAAGGATTCTCTTCATAGATGGACACTTGCTCGCCACTTCGGTGCCTGAGAGAACCACCATCTACATACACATTGTTAAGCACTCTGACTAAGGGCGAAGCTACAACACTGCGATGAGGCATCGCACATCGCGTCTGTATTATTATCACTTTTGTCTATTAGAGTAACTAAACATCTGAACCAAAAAACTAGTATAATCTATGCTAAGCACTCTTACTAGAATCATTGTCTAACAGTCTTATTAATAAAAACGACCTATAGTGTGCTTGTAGCGCACTTTGGCTATAGTCCTCTATTAGACATATAGTACGCTCTAACTTTTCCTTATTAATAAAGGTACAACAATCCTACTTTAACTATCGTGCTCTTTTACGACCTGTCAATTTGGCAACGTCGCGTACTACGATTCGTTCATTCTTTTAAGTCTGTGGAAGTGTCAAAACACCCAGATTGTCTAATCTATGTACATGACAAGAAAAAAAAGTTTTCAACTTTTCGTTTGAAAGTTTTTGAAGAGGATACATTTAAAAAGAATTGAATTGAAGAGGATACCATTTTATACCATTTTATTTTATACAAAGCCAATGTCAACTGTGAGAGCAGATTCGTCTGTGTCCAGCAATAGCCAAGGTAATATAGGTAATCCGTAGTCAATCAGGGTCCAGTAAACAGGCCAAAAACGTTCGATAATAGCACTTTTTCACGAAAAACCACTTCAGGACTTCAATGACAACCAAACCACTTCAGACAACAATCTGACAAATGCACACTTTTGTAATCTGTGGTTTTGCAACCACAGATTAAAATATCGCTTATAGTAAGCTTGTAGTCGAGATAAAGTAGGGCCATATCAACTATAAGTTATAGCAGGGTTATAGCCCAGTTATAATGTGGATTTTGTTTTATTAATAACGTTTTTGTGAAACCCTATTATAATGATCTTATAAGGCCACTATAGCAGTGCTTTTAGTGACCTGACTTTTTATTAATAAGGCTGTAAGTATTTGAAGTCGGTCGCTTTGGTATAGTATAACAAATTGTCTTATCCTAAATCCCGTAGAGTAGTTGTTCAATAGTTCTATAACAGCCAAAGATGAAAGTTAAGAAAAACAACTGCAATGTTTTGAAACTCATAACGCAAATAGTAAATTTGTCTTCCTTCGAAGTATACAATTTTTCTTTTGTGTAGAATTGGGTATTTGACAAAAAGTCAAATGAGTTACTTTTAAAACCGATTTTTGTATGAAAAAACTGCCTTATGACGTCACAGTTCAGTGCACTCTTTTTATGCTTCATCTATTTAAAAATTGTAATAACTATTAAATTATTAAAAGAGATACATTTTCCGACACATTTTGTAATTTTAGCTTTAATCGAGCTTAACAAATAATTTATTGTTGATAGTGTCAAATACCGTATTGTATAGAACAGGACAGAATATAACGTAAAGCTGGCTTCCCACGGTCCGGACGGACGCGGACGGCCGACGACCACGGATAGCCACACACCACGAGAGGCTCTTCCCACCCCACTGTCGTCTGTGTATGCGACCGCGGACCGAGATCCTTCCCACGGTGTGTCGTACCAGCAGGTCCGCGTCCGTCCGCGATATCGCGGACCGCGGGAAGCCATGCAGCTTAACAAAAAAGAACCGAACAGAACTGAACTGAAATAAACAGAGAATAATAGAAACAGTAGCATTATGTTATGTTACATCCCACTGCAGGGCATAAGCCTTTTTCCAAATAGGGCTGATGGGCTTAATCACCCACCGTAGACAGGCAATTTCAAGCGCTGAGATATGTGAGTCAATACTCAGTGCCGGTTTCTGAATTGAGAATTTCACTACGTAAATGCTTAAGTAAAGTTCTGTCACGCTCTTTTCTGAGACATTTAACGAGGCAGCGCGACAGGCAGTTAGCGAAATTTTCAATTGAGAAACTGGCCCTTAGACTCGTGATTTCCTTTTCTTGCACAATTAGCGAGTGGTATTGCCAAAACGCTCGTAGCCCCGGCTGCCTGAGTGATCTTAAAAACGATCACGAAGGTTGAGCAACATAGGGCGCGATCAGTGCATGGGTGGGTGACCGTTCTCAGACTAACGCTAGTGGCATTTTTCCGAGGGATTCTGTACTTCTCAAGGCACCCTACGCAGTTGGTGCCTTGAGAAGTACACCAACTGGTGCCGACTGCCGTCGATAGATGGCAGTCGTTATGCCAAGTCAGAGGCCTTAGTGCGGCTTGAAAACTGACAGTAAGACCAGCCTTCGTGTAGTCTAGTCTAGTCACTAGTCTCAGAAGGTTTCACCAATCCGGACTAGGCCCCCGTGGTGGAGTATGGCCTAATACCTCCCTCAGGGAAGAGACCTGTGCCCCTCGGTGGAGACATAGGGTTGATGATGATGATTGCCGATAAGATTTATATACATCAGTACCTACTTACTTAAATTTTTTTTTCACTCCATCTGCTCGAAATTATGCATTTTGATGCCCATTGTTGTTCAAGCTAAAATGCATCAAAGTAAATAAACTCAAAATTGGGTTTTGAATCTATTTACCTTTAGGTACCTTTAAGTATGTAGACTCAAAATCGAATTTTGAATTTATATAGTAATGCACTCATTTACTCAGAAGTCGAACTCTCATTCACTCTTGAGGATGCGTCCTATAGGTATCTATTACGCTCCAACCCAAGCAATAAGTTTTAAAACCGAGTTTGGAACTACTTACTGAACTTCCAAACTCTTTGTTGCAAAACTTTTAAGGTACCTAATTGTCAAATATTTGAAATTAGAACGCAAGCACGCATTTTCATTCCTCTCAGATTACTATCCACTGCTGTGAAAAGCAAGTGTTCAACACGGGCGCAAATAATTTTTGGTCTCGGTAGTATTGAATCCCTCGCTCCTTCAGCGATTCTTAGTTAGAGCCCTCGCTTAGCTCGGGCTTTAATGCAAGAATCGCCTCAGTTCGCTCTGGATTCAATTTCACAACCTCAACGCAAAAATGTTGTTTGCGCCCTTGGTGAACTATTAATCTAACTACTATTGTTTGATAGCGCTGATCACAAAAAAGCTCACGCCGGCAGCAAGAAGAAAACATTGTTTTTCCTTACTATGTTCAGTTTACGTTATCAAACAAAACCGCCAGTTGCCCAAAAGAAAATACCCGATCCTTTATTACCATGATCGTGGCCTTTCTTACTGGAATAAGCTTGCCTAATTAAATACATTGCAGAGCCCCTTACTTACATCATAAACCTTTCTCTCATTGAAGGCGTATTTCCTTCTCGCTTAAAATTTTCAGTAGTGAAGCCAGTATTTAAAAAGGGGTCACCTGAAGATATGAGCAATTATAGGCCCATAACGCTCATACCAATTTTCTCAAAACTATTTGAAAAAATTATGCACACTAAAATTTATAGTTTTATTTCAATTTGCAAGATATTAAAAAAACAACAATTTGGCTTCCGGAAAAATAGTTCGACTACTCTAGCTTGTTTTAATTTTGTAAAAAATATAACTGAGTGTTTAAATAATAAAATATATCCAATATCTATTTTCTTAGACATGAGCAAAGCCTTTGACTTCGTCTCGCACAAGACTCTTTTAGATAAGCTTTATAAATATGGTATACGCGGCAAGGCCCTTGATTGGCTCGAAAGTTATTTGTCTGATAGACAACAATGTGTCGAAGTATCAACCATAAAAAATCATAACAAGATAACTTACAGGTCAAGATACCGTAACAATGAATATGGAGTACCACAGGGTAGTGTCTTGGGACCCTTACTTTTTCTCCTGTACATTAATGATCTACCTGATGCTATCGATCACGATTCCATACTTTTTGCTGACGATACCACTATAATTTTGAAATGTAAAAATCAAGATGACTATGATAATGAAATAAAATCAACTTTAAATACTATTATTAAATGGCTAAATTACAATAATCTTAACATAAATCTTAGTAAAACAAATTATATGCAATTCCAAACCTATAATAAGAACATTAATACATTTTCAATAAATTACAATGGAGTTAGAATAGATGAAGTTGACTCAACTGTATTTTTAGGTTTAACAATAGATAAAAATTGCAACTGGAAGGAGCACATCGATTCAATCTGTACTAAACTAGATCGATTCGTTTACGCTCTAAGACGTATAAGAGAAATTGCTTCAGAAAAGGCGGCCCTTCTCGCATATCATGGCTTTGTTGCATCTGTATTGCGATATTGTTTAGTACTATGGGGAAACTCAGTTGACGTAGAGAGAGCATTTCGGGGCCAAAAAAAATGCATGAGGTCAGTTTGTGGAGCCGGATTTCTAGATAGCTGCAAACCACTTTTCACGAAATGTCAAGTATTGCCTCTACCATGCCTGTATATTTTCGAAATGTGCTTATTCATAAAAAAACACCCAGATCTCTTTAGTAAGTCCGGTGATATGATAATCCGAGCAACTAGAAATAAAGACAAACTTTTTGTACCCTACCAAAGGCTCACGTCATACAAAAACAATTCTTTCTGTATGGCTATTAAAATATATAACCATCTGCCTAACGAATTTAAAAATTTAAGACTACCTATGTTAAAGAGGAAATTATCACAGTTTTTAATCGGGAAAATGTATTACAAGGTTGACGACTACTTTAATGATAAGTTTTAAATTATAATTCTGACATTTTTGATTTCTGACATTTAATTTTATAATTTTATTCTAATTATTGCATCAATTAATTATATTATGTTGACATTAAATAGTTAATATATTAGCACAGCAATCGGTAGATCCATAATTTCTGACATTTAATTTTTATTGTTTCATTCTAATTATTGTACATCAATTAATTATATTATGTTGACAAATTATGAATTGTATTTTTGAATTAAATTTAATTAATATATTTGCACACCAACCGGTAGAGCATGAAGGATCTTAACAATATTTTAAGAACTTAATGTACCCATGTTCTGGCAAATAAACGATTTTTACTTTTTACTTTACTTTTACTTTTACTAATTATTCAGTACTTACTGGTCATCAGTAGGTACCTACTTATCATTGCTAAAAAACTGCAACGTTAAAAGTACAACATGACAAACGAACAACAAATTTTTTTTCAAGATTCCAACTACATATCTATGGTTGGACTTAAAGTCTTTTTGAACTAAAATGGTCAAATATGGCCCGGACTAACTTCAAGTCAAATTAATAATAAAAATATCCATAAAACGACTGTAAATATGTATCAAACGATCAGACGACATTAATAAAAAGTCTACTCATCATCATCAACCCATTATGTCCCCACCGAGGGGCACGGGTCTCTTCCCTGAGGAAGGTATAGGCCATACTCCACCACGGGGGCCAAGTCCGGAATGGTAAAAGTCTAATCAATTGATTATAATTATTAAATATTTTAGATTGTGCGAGCGAGATAGAATGCTTTACGTCAGAACAGTTTTAAGTCAGTAGTCATTTTTCAACAATTCAAGAGGTCTCCAAATTAAATTTCCAGTATGATAGGACATACATAGCTCATTCTTTGTTCCCACAAGTCGCGACTATTCTATTATTCACCATGTAATGAGGGGTATTACTTGGGGGTACGAGTCTACTAAGTGCAAAGCAAATTCAGTAGAATTTTATTTGATACTAATCTGAAGTTTACTAAAAGGAGATCACATCGAGCGAGGTGCCATATTTAATGGGGTTTTTACACCACATAACCCACATAAACCCCCGGTGGCATTCATCCGTGCTTTGTGGGGAGCACCGGGTACTGACTAGAACACTTCCAGTGCTCCCCTGCACCGTGCGTGCACCCTGCTCTGGGCTGGCTGGGCCATCCCAAGTGCCATCGCTACGGCAACGAGGAGCCACTCCAGGTTGCCTCCTTCCCGAAGTCCTTTGATGGACGGATCGAGCCCCTACTCTCACCGGCCACGACCCCAAGGTCCCATTTTGGTCGCCTCTTACGACAGATAGGGGCTACCGTAGTCCAAAACGTCACCCGGACCTACAGGGTTACTACAGGGCGCCCCCACTACACTAAGTCACTGGGACGCCGCAAAGCAGTGTTTTGGCTTAGCCCTAATCACGGCCCTTAGTCTTGGTTATGATCAAGAAGAAGAATAACTATGCATTTAGTGGACTCGTCCCCTTGGCTGTTTGCAAAATTATAGGCCTTTTTGTTTCAAAGTATATGGCTGTCCTCGTGTACCTAATTTATGTAACAGAAGATTAAGGGGCGGAACTACATTGAAGCAGTAGTTTTCTTTTGTGACTGTAACAAACTAAAAAAGGGCCTCAGATTTACCCCCGGTTGCTCGAATACTAACAGTCTGTTAATCTAATGTTAACAGCTGTCAGTTGTTTTTTGTATGCACTTTTGACAACTGACCGGTGTTAACAATAGATTAATAAACTGTTAGCGTTCGAGAAACCGGCGGTAAATGTTTTCTTTTTCGGTCCTTATTTTTACAGAAGCAAAGGGCCTCAACCACAGTTTCAGATCCTCGGTCGTCCTCTCTTTCGATTGCTCAAGGCATTGAATTTTTAAATGCCCAAGGGCGTGTATTTGGAGTCTCGTCTGGCCTATATTTCCCAAAATTTTTGGTGGATTTTGGATTTCATTGGCGGGGGACGGAAGTTATGACTGATTTTTCGGACTTTACTTAAGTCAAATTAAGATAACATAGGCCCAATTTCTGAACTGAGAATTTACACTGAGTAAATACATATGTAACGTGCTGTCACGCTCCTTTCTAAAGAAATTTGACGAGACAGGGCTGCAGTCGAATCGCTCGTAGCCTGGGCTGCCTGAGTGATCTTAAAACGATCACTAATGTTAAGCAACATACGGCGCGTTCAGTCCATGGATGGGTCACCGTCTATGACTAACGCTAGTGGCATTATTCCGAGCGGTTCCATGCTTCGCAAGGCACGTTACGCAGTTGGTGCCGGCTGCCGTCGATGTCTAGATGGCAGTCGTTAAGCCAAGTCAGAGGCCTTAAGGCGGCTTGAAAACTTCTGACTGTAAGACCAGCCACTAGTCTTACAAGCCTCCACCAATCCGGACTTGGCCCCCGTGGTGGAGTATGGCCTTTACCTTCCTCAGGGAAGAGACCCGTGGCCCTCGGTGGGGACATAATGGGTTGATGATGAGGGCTCCAGTTAAGTAACTAAGAACAATTTTCAATTCTGAAATCGGCCCATGGAATAAAAATGTTCTTAGATATCCCGGTGGCAGGAAGACGCTGGATGCAAGGTGTGGTGCTCTGCAGCAGAGCCACCACCTTAAAATCTGATCATTTATATCTTGAAAGGATGTACGTCAAACGTACATAGCGTACGTATGCCGTTATCGGCTGTACGTGCCTCACGTAATGATAAAAGAGACATTGATTGTGGCTCTGCTGGGGAGCATACTCTCTAGCAGCCCCACAAAGAATATGTACTCAGGAAAAATAAACGCTCCCGTTCACGACCAGCCACAAGATGGACAGACGATCTCGTCCAAGTGGCAGGGAGACGCTGGATGCAAGCCGCTTCCAACATAGAAACAAGAACATAGTGGCGAGCACATTTCAACTCTGCGCGCGCACTGTAAATTCCAGCATTCCAGCATCGCGCAATCACAATGTTACACATAACATAACATTAACATACAGGCACATACATTGCTTCTGGCCTCACACTGGATTCCCTGTGCCGTGGGAACCAGAAACACCGACGTCACAAACATGTAAACATCCAAGACCTGGGTTTCTCTTTTTTTTTGTCCCCAGCCGGGACTCGAACCCGGGACAGAGGCCGTCACTAGCCACTAGATGGACAGACGATCTCATCCAAGTGGCAGGGAGACGCTGGATGCAAGCCGCTTCCAACCGGTCTTTTTGGAAATCCATGGAGGAGGCCTATGTCCAGCAGTGGACTTCTTGTGGCTGAAATGAAATACATCAAATAATTCTGTGGCGCAGTGGTTAGCGCATCTGCCTACCATGCGAGAGGTCCCGGGTTCGAATCCCGGCTGGGGAGAAAAAAAAAAGAAACCCAGGTCTTGGATGTTTACATGTTTGTGACGTCGCTGTTTCTGGTTCACAAGACACAGGGTATCCTAGTGTGGGGCCAGAAGCAATGTATGTGCTTGTATGTAAATGTTATGCTATGTTATGTTACTTATCCCTACCTGCGCGATTTTTTTGTTCCGTCGTTTATCAGGCATTGCCAATTTTTGAGGAGGGTTTTTTGTAGTTTCCGTGGAGATAGTACATTTCTCTGGGTTAGTCTGGGCATTAAAATATTATGTCTTGATACGAGAGAAGGTCGCTAAGTGACCTTTGCAAAACATTCCACATTGACCTGTCTCTAATTATAATGTTATGTTTATGGATACGTTAAGCAAATTGGTCATTAAATAAATATATTTTTTAACACCTAAGCCAGCGCCTAAGCGGTTATCATTTTACTTACGTTATATCTTAACAAGAACATCACATGTCATATGCGACATACACTGCTCATGAATTCTCATGAAACGTTTTGGTTTTGTTATACATTGGTATTGGCACGTTAAGCAGTTGGTGCTGGCTGCCGTCGATAGATGGCAGTCGTTAAGCCAAGTCAGAGGCCTTAGGGCGGCTTCAAAACTTCTGACAGTAAGAACAGCCACTAGTCTTACAAGCCTCCACCAATCCGGACTTGGCCCCCGTGGTGGAGTATGGCCTGTACCTTCCTCAGGGAAGAGACCCGTGCCCCTCGGTGGGGACATAATGGGATGATGATGATGATGATATTGCCAGCACATCAACCCCTACAAACACTCTAATCCAAAGGTTTCCAATTTTATTTGGCCATGGAGTAGCTGGCTATTTTGGTTAACTAAAACGGTTAGTTACCTTGAAGTTTGAATATGTTTAAGAATGATATTGTGTAAGCATGTCAAAAAGGCACGAAATTCCTATTTTTTTTATCACCCCCCGAGGTGTACTATTAGATTATATATTATCTAACTAGCTGTTCACTATGCTATCACTATGATCACTTACTCTATGTATAATATACTATGCATATTAAGCATTGAGTAAGATACAATATCTATTATGAGTTATAAACGTGTGTTTATGGAGTACAAACATTTATTTTATTCATCACCTCACACTACACTCTGAAGAATTAACAAAATATTGAAAAAAAAAACAGTCTATACGACGAACGTTTTATTTAACTCTTGAAGAGACCGCGGAACCCCTGTGGCCCCTCTACCCAGGGATCCGCTGACCACCTTTTAGGAATCGCTGCTCTAATCATCTCTAATGATAAGAACGACTTTACAACAAAAATGTAAAGGTTACTTAACTGTCGGCTGTAGATACTTAAAAAAAAATCTGTACAAGACATACTTAAAAATTCACAGTCCTACGAGAACACTCCTAAGAACACTCCTCTGCTACGTTCAGTCGACAGCACGTCAACCTTCACATTTTAGTTGCAAAGTCGCCCGTAACGAAACGGAGTAGAGTGCATGGATGTATAGGATGATGTGCTGTCGAGTGTACGTATGTTTTGTAACAGAAACGTAAAGTGTAACCTGCGGTCTGTTTTCATTAAGTCATTCATTCACCATTTGATGAACATTGCAAGCCCGACTAACCCACAGATTAAAAAGTAGGAAGACTGCTGCTGAATGAACATCGAATTGTTATAATAATGGACAAAATTTTGTTTTATTAAACGGCACAGTTGTTGACTGAACAGCCTACTGGCCTACAAAAATAAATAAACGTAATTAATAAATGTATTTCTAGAAAATATTGTTGAGCGACAACAAGTTGCGAAAGGCTAGTTTGCTAAACGCAAGATATTGCCGTTTTGTGAAACCGGTTTCAGTAATGTATTATTACAAACTGGAAGCACGAAGTGCAAAAACAGAATCACAGCTATAGCGGTCAATCGTAATGTGACCGAATACAGAGTATGCATTTATGGTACGGCCACACTATCGCGATACCGCGAAGATTTGCGTTGTCGCGACATGTCTGGCCAAAAAATTCGTCCTATCGCGAATCATCATCGCGAATACAAACACCCTTCGCGCTGCTGTCTGTAAAATACCGCACATCAAAGGGCAAAATGCACTTAGCAACGTTCTAGATTGTCGCGACGTAGCGAAGGTTTATTTGAGGTGGCCAAGCTCTTCGCCGTAGAGCGAACACGAAATTTTGTCGCGACAACGCGAACACGAATCTTCGCCTTCAAGTGTGGCCGCAGCATTAGTGGTGTGTCAGCTGTCGACTGTACTGCCCTCGTAAGGAAGAACGCAGTAATAGCCATTACTGCGTTTTTACTTTGGATGCAAAATTGAGCTCCCTGGTGGTACATCTATAGGTGAAAAAATAATGGTGGCTGTAGGTCTACTAGAAACTTGAAATTTCAGTAAGAAAATATGCAGTTATGTCATGAAATGATATGTTTGTGATATGTTTTTAGCTATTTACTCAAAACTGCGTTTTTACGATTACTGCGTTGCTGCACTGCGTTCTTCCTTACGAGGGCAGTGTACTTTAACATTAATTTTATGGTATTTTTACCAAGTATGTTAAAGTAAAAGAGTGCAATTAAATCGCCAACGCGAATAATTTATAAAATTTAAAACTCTGCGATAGAAACGTAAGTCAATAAATAAAATAAAAGCTCAATTTCTGAATGGAGATTTTCGCTTAGTAACTACTTAACTGTGATTTGGTCCCGTGAACGTTAGGTTAGGTTAGGTTAGGTCCCGTGAACCATAACGCACACGCACCGCTTTGACTGGCTACTAATGGTTCTCAATAGAATAGGTTTCTATGCTTCAAATTGAAAAACGGAACCTTTTTGGTCCCTAGAATTAAAAAAAACAAACTTCTAATGCCGGCTACACACGTAACGATATATCGTAGCGATTAAACTGCGCAAGCCGATTTGCGCAGATTTATCCATCGTGTGTATGACAAATCGTTGCAGATTTTCGTCATACACACGATTGATAAATCTGCGCAAATCGGCTTGCGCAGTTTAATCGCTACGATATATCGTTACGTGTGTAGCCGGCATTAGGGTAACGTACGAAAAAATTATACGGCCGTGTATGCCGCCAGTAAACGTGTATTTGAGATAGTCAAGTGTGGCACGGTGGTCGGCGGCGGCGGTCCATACATACGTAATTTATGGCAGTATAGTATTTGCACGGACCACCACCGGCCGCGTCCGCGACCGCGTTGGTGTTTTTTGTGCTTTACTGCATGAGGCACACTGAGCCGCCGGATCAATTACAGCAATGTAATGCGATCCGTCTCACTCGTTCTATTAACTCCGCGCTACTCGAAATAATAAAAAGCACCTCTTAATAACACAGCCGGGATTCGAACCCGGGACCTCTCGCGCCATAGGCAGATGCGCTAACAGCTGGGCGACAGAGGTCATCGGAATATATTTGTTAATTTTTTTGCAAAAGAAGCGAAAGAAATATTAAAGGCGCGGCCAGGCACACGAACAGCACCCATCCAGTGAACACTAGTGCTATATTAGTCATATAAACATAAACATTTACATACAGGTACATACATTGATTCTGGCCCCACACTATTGAAGAACGTTGGTAACAGCGGCAGTAGGTACGCTGGACTCATACGAGAGGTCGTTAGTTCATATCCCGGCATGTAAGTACCTATGACTTTGTTTTTAAGTTACCGCCACTTGTGAAGTAGCTGTAGCAATACTACTCGCTAACCGGAGAACATCGTGAGGAAACCTTAATTTTACATACCTTAGGGCATGCTACGTAAATTGGCATAACTGTCAAGCTAAGGACGACCTCTGTGGCGTAACGGTTAGCGCATCTGCTTACCATGCGTGAGGTCCCGGGTTCGATCCCCGGCTGGAGAGAAAAGAAAAAAAAATCCAGGTCTTGGATGTTTACATGTTTGTGACGTCGCTGTTTCTGGTTCCCACGACACAGGGTATCCTAGTGTGTGGCCAGAAGCAATGTATGTGCCTGTATGTAACAGTTTATGTTTGTTTATGTTTAAGGGCTGTTTTCTGAATTGAGAATTTTACAAAGTTGACAGTTACTGTTATTGGTATAACGGCAGCAAAGTAGTACCTACATTGGTCCATCTGTACTGTTTTGTCTCTTGCGCTAATTGGTCTAAGAGCAAAATAAAACGTAGGTAGGTATTTCCTTTGCGTCGAGATACACAACAGCGAAGTAAGTACCTAATGCAGGCGGTGACCTTATGTCACGCATCCCATTCAGTACTGCGAGCTGTGCAAATGTAAGCCACAATCTCCACCTAGTCCTACGGGTTATATGAACATAACTCCTCATTCCCATCTAGTGCAGCGGGCTATGTGAATATAACTCGCCATTCCCACCTACTGTAGCAGGATGTGAACATAACTCACCATTCCCACCATCCAGCGGGCTATGCGAACATAATCCACCATAACCACCTCAAACAGTGGGCTACGTAATCATAACCCTCTATTCCCACCTAGTGCAGTGGGCATATAACCCACCACTTTCAGTGAGTACAGCGGACTATGTGAACTTAACTTGCCATTCCCAGCTAGTGCAGCTGAACATAACTCGCTATTCCTACCCAGTGCAGCAAGATATGTGAAAATAACCCACCATGCCCACCTAGTGAAGCAGGTTATATAAACATAACTCGCCACCTAGTACAGCGGGCTATGTGAACATAACCCACCATTGCCAGCTAGTACAGCGGGCTATGTGAACATAACCCACCTGTTCCCACTCAGTGCAGCGGGATATGTGAACATAAACCATAATTCCCAGCTAGTACTGCAGGCTATGTGAACATAACCCACCATTCCCAGCTAGTACTGCGGACTATGCGAACATAACTCGCCGTTCCCACCTAGTACAGCGGGCTATGTGAAAGCAACCCACCATTTCCTCCTAGAACTGCGGGCTGCGAGAACGTGGGACCTTCTCTTAGCGAACGTTTTGCTCTGTGATGTATGTTTACTTCTAGTGCAAAAGAATACAATAGTGATTTCTTTCCGTTATCCGTTGTGCTTGTGAGTTAGTAATTGATTAAGTAGCATTTTACAGTCTACCGTATTTGTATACGAACGTGTGGTGTGTGTAGTGTATTTTTTTAAATAAATAATTAGGTAACATGGAGGAATTTCTGGGTAAACGGTACAAGTTGAAAAGTTCTGAGAATTTCGAGGAGTACATGAAGTTTATAGGTAAGTGAACATTTTATTTTATGCAAAGGGCAAAGGTGGGGTGTCAGAGTCCGCGAGTTGAACCTTGAAACGTATACAGTCTAGTCTACGGCAGATCTACCTTTACTTTTTTGTTATAGAGCCGCGAATAATGTGGCCCATTGAAGAAGGTCGATATGTTTTCGACAGCTGTGGTCAAAATACCTCAAAAACACGCAGCTCCAGGGATGTGTCAATTAGAGGATGTTTTATAACTACTTACAAAAAAGATTTTTATAGGAAGTCGGTATAAGACTTTTGAAATATTTTTGTTCAATATTCCATTCGTACAGTCAACACCACGCTAAATTAACTACTTTAATGCACTCTCATCAGTTACGTTAGAGGCTAGGGACTTATTTGGTTTGGTGACTTGCTGTAAGCAATTTTTTTTATAATAACATTAAATAATACTTATAATATATATTTTTCGCAGCACTCATTGAAGATAATGCTTAACTCTATACATATAAGAAGTTCAATTGAATATACCTTCTTTTTTATGGGTAATTATTTCACGTCGACGCATCTCAGACCTACCAAACATAACTATACAAAAAAAACTGATCTGACAATAGATTTTTGTTCACCCCGTGTAATATTTTGTAAATGTAAATGTATTGTAGGTATTTTTCCTGGTACAATAAAGATACATATAGGTACAATATTTTTATCTTATCTTATGAGAGAATACTTGTAGGACCAATTTTAACCAAGACGAAGTTGGTTTTAATCGACTTCCAAAAAGGAAGATGTTTACGAGTGTTTTTTTTGGTAACCCAAGTTGGGTATTTATATAATATGTCTTGTGAACTAGTAAGTTACTCTCTATAATGAAAAATAAAAACCAGAATGTTCTGCCTCAAGGTAAAAGTGACTCCGCAGAAAACGTAATATGTGTCAACTGTGTTACGCTTGTTCTAAATCTTGGGTCCCACGGTCCGAAAAATCGCGGACGCACGCAGACCAGCTCGCACGACGCATTGTGGGACCGGCCTCGTCCCTGATAGCACAGACAAGACACGTCTGTGGCGGTGCGCCGTATCCATCGCGAGTCGGTAACTTCAAAGGTGCGGTGCATTTTGAAATGAAGCTTGAAGATCTACACAGACCGACACGCACCGTTGGAACGGCCCTGCCTGCGGTGCGTCGCCGTCCGTGCTCGTCGGCAGTGCGTGACTGATCCGTAGAATAGCAGACCGTGGGACCCCAGCTTAACAATAGTGACTCTTATCAACGACGGTATAAGCGCGGGAATAGTACAAAATATTGTTATTAAACAGCTACATTAGAATGTCGCTGACCTTAGTTTTCACATAGCACTAAATACTGTTGTATAATCCGACAGTGCCAAATAAAAACGGGTTTTAGGTTTTGCATTAATTAAACATAAAACATAAACATAAACATTTACATACAGGCACATACATTGCTTCTGGCCCCACACTAGGATACCTTGTGTCAATAATAAATAATAATAACAACTTCCATACAACACAATCACTTGGCCTGACCATAAATTACGTAACTTTCCACTCTATCGGGTTAAACATTCAAACATCTCGAAAGTACATTGTACATGATAGTTCGGAGTATGATTATGTTATGAGATACCTACTCGGAAAAAAAAACGCAGAATGTACCAGTGTGACATAAGGTGGTCTGACATACCGGGAACAAAAGCGCTAAATCAGGCAACTGCATACAGCGGAGTCTTACGTAATTGCAACCCTGATCCGGCAAACATGGAACAAACAAATAGACTGAGGCCATTTGTAGAAATGTACAGCGGCCTCCAGTGGGGATCGAACCCACGACCTTTAACTTGGTAGGTCAGCGACTTAACCGCGAGACCAACGAGGCAGCCAATAAAACGGTTAAAGGGTGAAACACACCTAAGCGGTGGCGGTGGCGGTCCATACATACTGACGTCATTACGTCTACTACTCCAGTAAATAACGCTCATAAATTTAACATACATACCTACATACATAAGCTCACGCCTGTATCCCAGAGGGGCAGGCAGAGACCAGGGACTGCCACCTGCCACGATCCTGACAAATCACTTTTGCTTCATCGACATTCATTAGTCGTTGCATGATACGTTCGGGTAGTTTTTATCTTGAACCTAACGACAAATAACACATACCAATATTATCTTATGCGCGCCAACCTACATTTGAGAAGCAATAATGCACAATTCTAGAGTAGAGCTTTTCAACAGCCTACTTTATCTGGATACGCAAAGTCATGGACATGCGTACTTTTTTGATTCAAACGATGACCTCACGTTTGACATGTTTTCAAACAGAACAGGGAGGCTAAACAAAGATGGACTACGAAATCTCTTGGAACACGTAAGAGGCATTCTAGAATACTACTATCAAGACGACTCTGAAAATACAAATAAGCAGTTTTTTCTATGAGCAACAAAGAAGAAAGCTCCAAAGCCAAAATTGTGAACTTCCAGAAGAACAATTTATGATAACTTTCCAAAACATCCAAAGCATAGGAAACAAAGTACATTTAATTGAACATTTATTAACAAATTCAGAATTTGAAATAATATCACTGTCAGAATTAGGTAGAAATAAGAATTTTTGTGACTCAATTACATTACATTACATTACATTACACAATTACATACAAAATAGCATCAATAATCTGTAGAGAAACCCATAGAGGTGGTGGAGTCTGTTTAATTGTCAAAGATACGTTAGAATACACTAATAGACAAGACATTGTTGATTTATCGGAGGAGTTTACTATAGAATTAAGTGCAATAGAAATTCCCCAATCAAACACTATTATCTTAGGTATATATAGAGCTGATCGCAATATTCATGTATTTTATGAACAAATTACAAAAGTACTTAATAAAAAGGATAAAAATAAATGTATAATAATAGGTGGGGATTTTAATATCGACATGATGAATAAACACAAACGCACTCAGGAACTACTGAACCTAATTCAGACATATAACTTCTACCAATTAATTCATGAACCCACGCGTGTCACAAATACAACCGCTACGACGATATATTTAATTTTTACAAACTACAAACATATCATAAAGGAAGCTTTCGTCAAGGATTACGGTCTCTCTGACCACAAATCTGTAAATGTAAAATTAAACCTACAAAAATCCCAACCATCTGGGGGTAAAACCTGGTACATGGAAAAAAGGCTTTTTACAAACAACAACATATTGTTGTTCAAGAACTCGTTAAAAGAAATAAACTGGGAAAATATAACAAACCAATCTAAAACCGCAAACGAAAACTATACAATATTTCATGATACAATACAAAATATACTAGACTATCATATACCAAAACAAATTATCAAAATTAAAACTAGGCAAAACAAAGGATGGCTTACACAAGGACTGAGGAAGTCATGTCGTCACAAGCGAATTTTAAGAATCATACTAAATGAAACAAAAAGTGATGTAATTAAAAAATACTGTAGCACATATAGCAACATTTTAAAACGTTGCATTAGGAAATCAAAAAAGCTGGAATTCATTAATCAGATGGAAAAATCTGATAATAAATATAAAACTATGTGGAAAATTATTAATTATAAGACTGGTAATATAAAAAAAATTAAACATAAAACTTAATCTTGAAAATAGATAAAAAAACTATACAGTGCCCACATGCGATATCCAATATATTCAATGAATACTTTGCAACAGTAGGTGAAACCCAAAACAAACCAGTATTAGGACACCCCGTTAAAACATCACCTCTCCATTCAATGTACCTACATCCTGTAGAAGACCAGGAAGTCATCAAAATTATAAAATCTGCAAAAAATATACACAGCTGTGGAACTGACGAAGTGCCACCAATATTAATCAAACAGTGTGCCACAGAACTAGCGGTACCATTAAAACAATTAATAAACCAAAGTTTTTGTGAAGGCGAGTTTCCTGACTTATTGAAAATAAGTCTAGTAAAACCTATCCATAAAAAAGACGAAAAAACCTTACCAAATAATTATAGGCCTATTGCATTACTGTCCAGCTTCTCCAAAATATATGAAAAAGCAATGTGTAAACGTCTTTATGGGTACTTAGAAAAGTTTAATATTTTGGACGATTGCCAGAATGGATTCAGGAAATCACTATGTACCACAAATGCTGTGTATAAATATATCCAGGAAGCCTTTAAACACATAGACAATAAAAAATACGCGGTAGGCCTGCTGCTGGACATGACGAAGGCCTACGATAAAGTTTCCTACTCTATTCTACTTCAAAAGCTGCATGGGTCAGGTATCCGTGGACCTGCATACAACTGGTTCAAGTCGTACCTAAAAAACAGGAAACAAACAGTTGAGATAGACTATCACAACCTGGACAAAAGCAAAATAGAAAAAAATACGGTCCAACGTGAAGTTGCTAACCGTGGACCTGCATACAACTGGTTCAAGTCGTACCTAAAAAACAGGAAACAAACAGTTGAGATAGACTATCACAACCTGGACAAAAGCAAAATAGAAAAAAATACGGTCCAACGTGAAGTTGATAACATGCTCTATTCCTCAAGGAAGCGTACTAGGTTGTATACTTTTCATTCTATACATAAACGACCTACCAAAAGTTATACAGCAAGAATCGCAACTACCTATTTTATTCGCAGATGACATGTCTATACTATTCAAACTAGATAATTTAACTAGTAACCATGAAATAGTACGAGTAAGTAAAACATTACAAAATGTAGCAACTTGGCTCCAAGACCACAACCTCGAAATAAATTACAATAAAACAAAAATAATTCAATTTAGATCCTACAAAAAAGCTCCCTTAGATATTAAATTAAATTTTAACAACATAACTATAGAAGTCGAAACTTTTAACTTGCTTGGCATTAATATAGACACTTACTTAAATTGGAAATCCCACATAAACCACATAAAATCAAAAATGTCTAAATTTTGCACCCACTGACCCTAAGGGACTTCACACACGACGGCTATAATATACATTACATCCCGGGATGTATAGCTTTACATTATATTAAAGTATCACACACGCAACAGGTAACGTAATGTATATTTCGCTTCATTTCATTGGCATACGTCTCGACCGACACACGCTGCGGCTGCTAAGGCGTTATACAGGGTGTTGTTATGGATCTGACGACTTACTTATTACTGGATTTAATAAATAGGTAGTTCATCAGAAGATGATTGAGATTTTGATGCGCGTATGCGTTGGCATATGTGCCAAAAATAGAACGATGTGGATTGAACATCATATAAAGTAAGGAAAATTCCGAAGAGTTTAAATTATATGCGGAATTATCAGATATCGCCACCTAGTGGACAGGCATGATATTATTACAAAATTGATGACCACTGTTGCTACACTTTTTTTCTTTTCTTGAGGTAGATTGATTTTTGTTACTATCCTTCATGTTAAAGGCAACTTTAATGTTTATTCCATCACTATATAATTTGTAACTTCCTATGTTATACCTATCTATAAAATCATAGGTCATCAATCGACTGAATCGAAGAATGCTCGCAGCCCTGGCCGCCTGAGTGATCTTAAACGATCACGAAGGTTAAGCAACATAGGGCGCGTTCAGTGCATGGATGGGTGACCGTTTATGATTAACGCTAATGGCATTTTTCCGAGCGGTTGCATGCTTCGCAAGGCATGTTAAGCAGTTGGTGCTGGCTGCCGTCGATAGATGGCAGTCGTAAAGCCAAGTCGGAGGCCATAGAGTAAGACCAGCCACTACTCTTACAAGCCTGCACCAATCAGGACTTGGCCCTCCGTGGCGGAGTATGGCGTATCTATACCTTCCTCAGGCTTACGAAACGTAGCTTACGGCCGATTTCTGAATTGAGAATTTCGCTAATTTCTCAGAAAAGAGCGTGACAGAACGTTATTTAAATATTTACTTAAGTGAAATTCTCAATTCGGAAACCGGCATTTAGCGAGACTATTTAGTGATTACAGATAGGACTACAAGTGATGTGGAGCAAATGAATTTTTTGAGACAGGACTCTGAATACCTATGTCGTTTAGCGAAATAAGACTCCTAGTGGAGTTTTTGAACCACCAAGAAACTTTTTGAACACCCTGTTCGAAGAAAGATGTATCGTAATATACGAAAAGGTATTGAGATATATTAAGATGTATCGACAGGTAAATATACATCTTCGTATCGCTCAGTACCTTTAAGGTACGAAGATGTAAAGGTATATTATCGCTGTCGTGTGTGGTCTCCTGACGATTTCTATGGACATCTTTACCTTATAGCCGTCGTGTGTGGAGTCCTTAATTCATCAACATTACGTATTAGATTATAACTCTATAATGTTCACACCAGAAAAACAAACAAATACATTATGAGACTTATTATATCTAAGTTTTGCCGTATACAATTGGCGGTCTTATCGCTAAAAGCGATCTCTTCCAGACAACCTTGGGATGGATAGAAAAAATGTAGAGAAAAGGTAGGTAAGTGCAATCTCCTTGGTAAGTGTACAAAAAGTAAAATGAGGATTTTATCGAATATAATATACATATATATTCGATAAAATACGTCATCATCATCATCATCAGCCCATTGTGTCCCCACTGAGGGGCAGGGGTCTCTTCCCTGAGGTATCTTCTCTTCCTTGCACCTACATGCGCACCAAATGCTGTCGGAATAGGCTATTTGACAGTGTGAACAAAACAATACTATTTATACGTATTCGTATAAATTCTTCTTCTTCTTCAGCCCGTCGATGTCCACTGCTGGATAAGGGCCTCTTTATGCGAGTGCCAGTCGTTTCTGTTTTGCGCTGTTCTTCTTCAGGTCTGCCCTACGGCATAAATTATGTGTCTAAAAACCGCTTTAAAGCATTTTAACTAAAAAATGTATGATTTATAAAAAAACACAAGATAAAATTTGATAATCTGTTTCTGCCGTCTTTGTATCGAAAACGGCCTGGATTGGCCGATTCTATGATGACTTCACATGCTAGTAAAAATGGCGTCTGTCATTCATTCTTCCTTACGTTCATTGGTTCGTTTACCGGGAAGTGACGTCATAATTCCTGTGCGACGCCATGTTGCCTAAGATAGTGTTTTGGCGGCTTATTTCAAAAGTAAATTTTCCTTTGCCTTTTTTAGAAGAAATAGGTACACGAAAGATTTTAAAATGACCACTTTCTGAGGACTCTATGAACACCAACAAACAATATGAGATGGCTTTCAGACATCGGTCAACTAGCCTATGATGTAGAATTTAATAATTATGGAATTAATTAGTATGGAATTTGACAGTTAGATGATTGGAATCGTTAGGGATTTGAAGTGCGTATTATAGCGGCTCTCTCTTCGCTCGTGCGTTCTTACATTTTAAATGACGATTTTTTAAAGATTATTAGCATACAATTTAATATTAGGTATCCTGAGGCGGCGCTCTAGAATTTTCTAGAGCGCCGCCTCAGGATACAGGATAAAATTACATAAATTATTTTTCATAGCTTAGTTTTGCATAATAAATGTGATGACATTTCGTAAATCTTGGGTCCCTGAAAACACAAAAAAAAATATTTTTTTGGTTTTATTTTCGACTTTTTCTCTAGTTTTTTAAAGTTTTCTGCCATTTCTATCTTAGCTTGACGAATGTTCCCCATTAGTGTCGAGGTTCGCAACATATATACTTATGTTCTTTAAGCCAACATGCGCTCATAAAAATGGAATTATGAACCACTGTGGAGATACAGTGGCGGTGCGATAAGAAGATAAGTTTGTACATTATTATAATAATGTACAAACTTATCTTCTTATCGCATCGGTGACAAAACCAATAAAATTTTATTGGCCCAGAACTGGACGACTGTCACTACAGCGTCTGTGGCCTCCAGCAAGTCTGGGCACGGCAAGAACAGGCAGGACGAACACATAGAGGTGCTCAATAGTCCGAGGGAGAATCCGCAACAACATCTCACCCACGTAGATCCACCTACAACATAGCTTATCAATGCCATGATCTCCGAGTTCGGAATCCAGATTACCGCTATACCAACACGACAGCCATAGTTGCGCCAGAGCCAGGAAGCGTATAAAAACCGGTCAAGTGCGAGTCCGACTCGCGCACGAAGGGTTCCGTAACATTATCTACAAAAATACTTAAATAATACACATACATTCATAATTTAATAAAATCACTATTTCTTAAAGTGAATAATATAACTCAACTAGCTGTTGCCCGCGACTACGTCCGCGTGGGCTTTAGTTGAGTAAAGTGATTGCAAATAAGATAGAGATACTTTTAGCGCATGCGAAAGAGCTTTCATACTAACTTCGCAACCCCCTCTTACCCACTTAAGGGATGATTTTCGAAAAACTACTTTACACATCTTTCAATTCTTTCAATGAAAGACCTTCATGCTGAATTTCATTCGAATAACTTCAAAAATGGCTAAGTTTCATACTGACTTTGCACCCCCCTTTCACCCCCTTAAGGGATGATTTTCAAAAAACTATTTTACATTGTATTTCATAAATTTTAATGAAAGAACTTTATATTAAATCTCATTCGAATAACTTCAAAAACGGCAAAGTTTCATACTAAGTTTGCACCCCTCTTTTTCCCCCTCAAGGTATGATTTTTAAAAAACTATTTTACACGTGTTTCACTATTTTAAATGAAAAACCTTTGTAACAAATTTCATTCGAATAACTTCAAAAACGGCAAAGTTTCATAGTTACGGTTCAAAGTTATGAACTCCCATTTTACCCCCTTAAGGGGATGAATTTTCAAAAATCCTTTCTTAGTGCTCCCCTACGTTACAAAAGGAACCCCTGTGCAAAATTTCAAGTTTCTAACCCTTATAGTTTAGGCCCTGCGTTGATATGTCAGTCAGTCAGTCAGTCAGTCAGCTTCTCCTTTTATATATGCATAGATAGATATTATGTGAATATTAATAATATTATTAATATTATGCGGACTTGGCACCAATCCGGACTTGGGGGTTGTGGAGTATGGCCAGTAAGACCAGCCACTAGTCTTACAAGCCTCCACCAATCCGGACTAGGCCCCCGTGGTGGAGTATGGCCAATACTTTCCTCAGGGAAGAGACTCAAGAGATAAGAGGAAGAGATCAATATTGAGTAAAAACGAGCCAAAAAACCACGTTTGTTGTATGGGAGCCCCCTTAAATGTTTATTTTATTCTGTTTTTTCTTATTTGTTGTTATATCGGCAACAGAAATATATCATCTGTGAACATTTCAACTGTTTAACTATCACGGTTTATGAGATAGCCTGATGACAGACGGACGTACGGACGGACGTACAGCGGAGTCTCAGCAATAGGGTCCGTTTTACCCTTTGGGTACGGAACTCTAAAAAACAACTTATTTATAGAAGTTGCTAATTTAAGAAATGAAACTCTCATTCCCAAAACGAGTTTATGTCAAATGTCTTAGGAAAATAACCGAGCTCGCGAAAGTTGAAAGACAAGTTGGCGAATCTTGTATTATTGGCGAACGTAAAAAAAAAACTAAACACCATATTATAGTTGAAGTGGGTACATGAATTGTCACATCGCTTATTGTCATCACTTTGTCATATTAATAGAATGAGGCCGACCTGCACTGCAGCACAACTAAAGTCGTGCAGGCCGGCCCAAGTTACAAATTGCGTCTAGAGGTACCACAGAATACATAATAGTACAGTTACACAAGATTAACTCCTCAAAATCAATTAAAGAAAAAGGGACTCTAGCAGCGATACAATCAGGTGCAATTCAGATCGCACGGCGCTAAAAAAGCTACAGTGACATTCACCTACATGTTGCCTCTCTTTCTACCGAGTAACTCGCCCGCGCGTCTCTGCTCGCTCTTGCTTGAGTCCCTACTTATCAGCCACTCCGGAGTGGCCGCCGCATGTACTTACGCGTTCGATATCCACACGCGGAGTGCGACAGGCCTGTAGATGGGTACTAGTTGAGTTGCTGAGAGGAGAGCTACAAATAATAAATGAATTCCTGAGAAATAAAGTTAAGTAAATTGACATTTTATTTTTGGCATTCGAGCTCCATTTCATACCTTTTTTATTTATTTTTTTGACTGCCTCGTTGGTCTAGTCGCTAAGGCGTTTAGCTACCAAGAAAGAGGTCGTGGATTCGATTCCTAATGGGGGCCGCCGTACAAATAGCCTCAATCTAGGTGTTGTTCGATGTTTGTAATGTCCTTGCCTGGTTACTATATCACAGGGTATCCTAGTTTGGGACCAGGTCAAGTGATTATTTTGTGTTAAGCATATGTTGCCGGCGGCCGTCGATAGATGGCGGCAGCTAAACTGGCGGCTCTTCCACTTTGGGAAACATGGGAGGATCCCACACCAGCTGCCTCCCATGTTTCCAGGAGATCAGCGTCATGCCTTTCAACTACACAACTTCTTATAACGTATAAGTATAAAGTTCAAGGCTTATGATAATAATGAATAAACATTATTCATGACAACACCACAGTTCTTCCGATATTGAAATTCTTACTGCCATTGTTATAATGTTTATATTGCACCGCGTGCGGGCCAGTCGCAAGTCGAAGGTAACATTTAGTAATACAGTAATACTACCATAAAAATATGAAGATATTTGAATCGCTTGTAGCCCCGGCCGCCTGATTGATCTTAAACGATCACGAAGGTTAAGCAACATCGGGCGCGTTCAGTGCATGGATGGGTGACCGTCTATGACTAAGGCTAGTGGCGTTTTTTCGAGCGATTCCGTGCTTCGCAAGGCACGTTAAGCAGTTGGTGACGGCTGCCGTCGATAGATGGCAGTCGTTAAGCCAAGTCAGAGGCCAAGAGAGAGAACTTCTGACAGTAAAACCAGCCACTAGTCTTACAAGCCTCCACCAATCCGGACTTGGCCCCCGTGGTAGAGTTTGACCTACACCTTCCTCAGGGAAGAGACCCGTGCCCCTCGGTGGGGACATAATGGGTTGATGATGATAGGGTACACACCTTCTCTCATACTCTCTGTATGGGCTTTAATCGCCATGCGAGCCTACCACGGATGGCAAAATTCAAACGCTGAGGTAATGAATAGCTCATACACAGATTTTCTCACGATGTTTTTCTCCATCCGTTCATCTTTTTTTTCATAAATTCACGAATAACTCAGAAAATAAAGTCAAATACCTACATTCAAACTTAAACTCTACAGGGCAACTTCGAATTTCTTGACCATTTTTAAGGGGATATCCTAACCATTATTTGGAAACAGTATGGCGCTAGTTTTTTAACAAATTTTTCTTTAAATTAATTCCCTTAGGCATAAATGAACAATATCAGGACGAATAAGCCAAAAACCGGCAAATTACGAGTCGCTCTCCTTACGAAGCGTTCCATACCATTAATTATTTAAAATTAATTAAATTAAAATTAAATAAATATTTAAGGGGGTCTCCTGTCTGATAAACGTGTTATTTGCAGTTTTTTGCTCGACATTAATAACGGTAACATGTAGACGCTTGAGATATTCAAATGTTGTAATGGTACTAGAGATTGCAAATCGGGCCCGGCCGGGCCCAGGGCCCTTTTAGACATCCACCGTGCCCGGTGGATCTCTTTTTAGGTCTGCCTCGTCTTATGTGGCCCCGTGGGTACCATTGTGTAGCGGGTACCTTTTCTCGTCCATCTGTCGTCAGTTAGCCTCGCCACATGACCTGCCCATTTCCACTTCATTTTCGTATGGTCTCTATAACGTCCGTGACTTTAGTTTGCTCCCTAATTTTCGTGTTGCGTATTCTGTATTTGAGGGACTTCCCGAGCATACTCCGTTCCGAGCCATGGAACGGAGAAAGTTGCAAGGGTGATTCTCAGAACTACATACATAATGTCTTTGGCGCATTTTTTTTTTATATTAACTCAATGAAAAGTAACATAAATTGAAGTCGATGCCACCAAAACCTACAAATACGTTGCAACACAATCTTCAGGGGCCAATAAACCTACAATACATCATCATCATCATCAACCCATTATGTCCCCACCAAAAGGCACGGGTCTCTTCCCTGAGGAAGGTATAGGCCAAACTCCACCGCGGGGGCGAAGTCTGGATTGTTGGAGCGTTGTAAGACTAGTGGCTGGTCTTACGTCAGAAGATCTTAAGCCGCCGTAAAGCCTCTGATTTGGCTTAACGACCTACAATACATGTTACTTTTTATTGAGTTAATATGAAAAAAATTCGCCAAAGAAATGCAATTTCAGCCAATTTCTGAGAATGCCCCGTAATATAAAAGAAAATCTTATTATTCTTCCAGGCATTGGCTTCGTCTCTCGCAAGGCCGCCATGGCGGTGTCCCCCGTGGCTAGCGTGACCCTGAACCCCGACGGCAGCTACTGCCTCAGCATGTGCACGCCCATCCGGGACGTGCTGCTCACCTTCCGGCTCGGCGAGGAGATGGAGGAGACCAGAGCTGATGGGGTTAAGGTAAGAGCCAAGTTCAATATCAAGAACAGACGTCGTTATCGACTTCGCCGACAAAAGAATTGAGATCTATGTGGGTGCTGCCAAGTTCTCTGTGGAAAATCATGAAATTTTAGTTACAAGATTACTGGAGACGTAAATTGTTATTCAAGCTCAAGATTTGACTTGGTTTGTTGGTAAAAACTAGTTTTTACAAATTTCAGAAAAGTCACATAGGTATTACATTAACCTAACAGCATAAGTACAATAAGTACCTACAAACAGAAAATACACTAACCTCCGTATGAGTTAACGAAGTAGAGTTAATTAAATAAACATTATTCAAATAAACATTATGAAAACTAGCCAAGTCAAATCTTAAGCTCGAATAACAATTGATGAAATTTTGAAATTTTAAATTGATGAAATTTTGAATTCTAGGCAAGCTAAGGGACTTTAATAAATGTGCCAAATTTCATACACGTAGGTTAAATAGTTGTAGAGTTGTGAAGGGGTCAAAAGTAGCATACTTCGACATACTTCACGGAACCCTACAATAAAACGATTGTTTTAAGTTTTCTCGATTTTCGGCAACACCGACAGACACTCACTCGTGTGTAGTGTGCACGCCATGGATTAAAGACACTGCTTATAGAAACAGCTTTAGTGGACATTTAACGAGACTTTAGTGGCAGAGGACTATAGCGTTGTGATTTGACAGCTTTACAAATATAAATCAAAATTTAGTTACGATCTATCCTAAGGCCAACCTAAGCCTCATTAAATGTCGTCAGTGGAATCGTTGTTACAGGTTTAGTTGAAATGCGTCCTGTTCAAGTTTCACCCATCAAAACGTACAAAATACTGAAAAGCACCATTAGGTACCATTGTCATATTCAGTGCCATTGTTAATGAAAACTAATCGTTTCAGGTTAAATCTGTCATCACAATTGATGGCAATAAAATGATACAAATACAGTCTGAAGACAACGGGAGAAAGTCCACGCATGTGCGGGAATTCACAAAGGATAGACTTATTGTGGTAGGTACTTTTTTACCCGACTGCGGTGTAGCGCATAAGCAGGGCAATTGTGTTTCGTTCTTACGTATGTCTGTATATATGTGGGTGTCCGATTCTATGTTCCCTCAAAACTTCTTATTAGAATTGGTGACCGTTTGGATTTCCGCAACTCGACTGCAAATTATTTTGCGTATCAAAACTGCTTAAAAAAAGGTCCGATTTCGACAAATGTAATCTCAACCATTTCGTCGTGTTTCCCCAAGGCCTTGTAAAATCAGGATATATTTAGGCATCAAATAAAAAAAAATACAATGGTGAAAACATCTAAAATAAAAATACATGCCTAGGTTGGTCTCGCCTGCTTAGTAATCTACGTTCAGCAGTCGGGGTGTTGGTTTTTTTTATTTCAGTTTTTTCATCCTCATCAACCCATTATGTCCCCACCGAGCGGCACGGGTCTCTTCCCTGAGGAAGGCATAGGCCATACTCCACCACGGGGGCCAAGTCCGGATTGGTGGAGGCTTGTAAGACTAGTGGCTGGTCTTACTGTCAGAAGTTTTCAAGCCGCCCTAAGGCCTCTGACTTGGCTTAACGACTGCCATTCGACGGCAGCCGGCACCAACTGCCTAACTTGCCTTGCGGAACACGGAGCCGCTCGGGAAAATGCCACTAGCGTTAGTCATAGAACGGTCACCCATCCATGTACTGAACGCGCCCTATGTTGCTTAACCTTCGTGACCGTTTAAGACCACTCAGGCAGCAGGGGCTACGAGCGACATCCAACGCATGCTGTACAGCATTCCACGAAACGACCCAAAGTAAATTGTCCATATCCATATGCGCCCAATGCGCGTAACTTTCAATAGCCACTGCTCTACTATGGCACGTTAAGCAGTTGGTGCCGGCTGCCGTCGATAGATGGCAGTCGTTAAGCCAAGTCAGTGGCCTTAGGGCGGCTTGAAAACTTCTGACAGTAAGACCAGCCACTAGTCTTACAAGCCTCCACCAATCTGGACTAGGCCCCCGTGGTGGAGTATGGCCTATACCTTCCTCAGGGAAGAGACCCGTGCCTCTCGGTAGGGCCATAATGGGTTGATGATGATGATGCGTTGGATACCTAGTATGGTATTCATCGCTGTATATCATCATCACAAGAGAGCAATGTGTGTTATTGTAATGCATTTGCATCGTAACTGTTTACCTTATAATTATAGTTTATCTACGCCTCGAGCTCTCGTGGAGTTATTAGAAGCAAGTACTGTTTATGTCATAAACAGACTACATTAACTTTAATTTATTTGCAGAAGCAATATTCTCAGTAAATATGGAGGAAAACATCGTGAGGAAAAATACCTACACAGACTTTAACTCACGCCTGTATCCCAGAGGGTTAGGCAGACAATACCACTTGCTACGATCCTGACGCGTAACACTTTTCTTCATAAGGTTAATGAGCGTTTTTCCTTATGTCAAATTTAGTTTTAAAAGGATCCCTAGGTGGCGCTGCCATACCGTAATAATAAACGTCAAAGCAAAAAATAATACTATGGTTCTGTGGAATTTGTGATGGTTGGTTACCTAGAAGAAAAAATGCTGTTGTCGTTTGGTGATAAGTGCGTCTTTGCTATGGATTGTGGGTTTGAATTTTTATTTTTGTTACGAAAAACCTCGTCCGAATAGCAACCCTGGTTCCTTTTCTTGTTTAGTGATCTGTGGACTGACTTCGACATTCATTGCTATGAATCACAAATTCGTATGAAGAAACGAATGACGCCATCTAGTGTATCTCAAGGAACTAAGAAAAAAAAGAAAGGAAAAACGCCCATTGTAATAGCTCAGGTGGGAAATCGGGCGATCCGAAAACGAGATGACCTTGTAAATAGTTTAGCGTCAAAAAAAATCGACATTATCTTAGCCGTTGCATGCACTGACGCCTGTTTCGGGTACATTTTATCGTGCCCTTTGCTAATACATCCTCATCCATTATGTTTGACGAAGCTTTTTGCCAATCTACGAGTATTTTAAAATGTGGCAATTTTTTTGATCCGAGTATTAAAAATATTTTTCACTTCCTAATTTCGATGTATAACATCCCCTATTTGGTCGAAGTATATCCGCCTGGGGCGTCCCTCGCATTCGCTTGATATTATTTGTTTCGTGAGGCTTGCTTCCTTCAGCCTCTCCACATGTCCAAACAAACGTAACGTTCCTTTCTCAATCTAGTCACTACGTCCGTGCTCTATCAATCCATAATTTTGTCTTATCAAACTATGGCGTATCCTATAATTCATTGTAGCACCACACATCTTCTCAAGGACCTCATTCTACTGCTTAGATCTTATTTTCATGATTTTTGATGCAAAAAAAAAAAAAAAAAAAAATTAATAAAATTAATTGGTGGTCTCTGTGGCGCAGCGGTTAGCGCGTCTGCCTACCATGCGAGAGGTCCCGGGTTCGAATCCCGGCTGGGGACAAAAAAAACCCAGGTCTTGGATGCTTACATGTTTGTGATGTCGCTGTTTCTGGTTCCCACGACACAGGGTATCCATTGTGGGGCCAGAAGCAATGTATGTGCCTTTAAGTAAATGTTATGTTATGTTTTGTTAATCTAAATTAATTGAATAAAAGTTAATTAAAAACATTGTTAAGGTGAGCCGATCGGCCCACCAAAAATTCAACAAGTTAAACCTAAATTAAATATACTTCATAGAAAATTCTGCCTATAGAACTACTAGGGAATCGCTCGTAGCCTGGGCTGCCTGAGTGATCTTAAACGATCACTACCGTTAAGCAACATACGGCGCGTTCAGTCCGTGGATGGGTCACCGTCTACGACTAACGCTAGTGGCGTTTCTCCGAGCGGTTTCGTGCTTCGCAAGGCACGATAAGCAGTTGGTGCCGGTTGCCGTCGATAGATGGCAGTCGTTAAGCCTAGACGTCGTGGGTTCGATTCCAACTGGAGTCCGCCGTAGATTACTTTATTTGTACAAATGACCTGGTCCTTGATTCTATGAGTATATTACAGTTAAATTACAGTTAATTGGGCGAATCACGTGACATGTTTTTTTAATTCCATTGACGCCTAGAATTTGATACAATAGCTTGCGTTGACTCGAAGCGCCAATAAAACGAACTCAACGCGTTCCAATGCATTTCTAGAATCTGGCCCCTGTTTGAGTGTATCACCATACTTAGGATGTCCTTGCCTGGTTACCGTAGTACAGCCGTAATAATACCTGTAATAGTACCGTAGTAGGGTAAACCATAGTATTGCTGGCACCCACCTAGTCATTGGCACAGTGAGTTTCAAACACAAATATTAAGAATTAAAATTGCTTAAAGGGCATTTTGGTAGTTTTTTTATAATTAGCATTTTTAAGTACAAAACATACATACAAATTATAAGTGCCAATTACTGATATTATTAGTGACAATGTTTGTACCTGTAATGCCAATGACTGTAGTTTTGGAGACATTTTCAAATTATTGTTATTTTTCTTAAATAAAACTATGACAAGTAAGAATGATTTTTTATTTCCAACCTATACTCATACTCTAACTAATAAAAACGGTTAATAGTGATTGAATATGAAATTGAATGCGTAGGAAGCAAATTAAATCAAGGTTTTGCTTAAGGTGCCAATCAATGTATAGTTTACCCTAATACCTATGTAATTTCCTTTTTTATGTACAATAAAGTATCCTAGTTTGGCACCGGGCCTCGATTCTGTTAGTGCATTGTAGTACGATGACAGATACACGGTCGGGTCACGTACCGTGTTTTTTTTTTCCATTTCATTGACGCTTGCAATTATTGATACTATGTGCTCGCGTTTAACTGAGGCGGCAATGAAACTAAATCGGCATGTTCGTGCAGTTATCCTTGTACTACAATGCATTAGCAGAATCCAGGCCCAGAACTGTGTTTTATGGATGATTGGATTAGATTAGATTATAGAACTCTTTATTGTACACACCAGAAAAACAACAAATACATTTAGAGACTTATACAAGTGTCAAAATGTATTTGCTTGTTATTCTTAAATATATAAAAGAAGAAACTGACTGACTGACTGACTTAGAATCAACGCAGAGCCCAAACTACTGAATCTAGGGGGTTGAAATTTGGCATGGGACTTCCTTAGGGAGCCTAGGGGAGCACTAAGAAAGGATTTTTTGAAACTCACCCTCTAAAGGGGTAAACGGCGGTGTTAAAGTTTGTATGGAGGTATAAAAAAATGTTGTCAGATTTTCTTGAAACTTGAAATAAATACTCTTCAACACAATTGATTGAACACGTGTTTCACGGTTTTTCTAAATTTAACCCTTAACGGGAGTGAACGGGATTGCAACATTTTGAACTAAAGTCCACGCGGACGGAGTCGCGGGCGAAAGCTAGTATGATTATACAGAGCGTTGATTTGTACAGTTAAACCCGATTACGGGTGGATAGTTTACGTATAGCTTGTAACTAAAAACATATTTGAATTTATCCAAGCATAAATTTGGCTCACAAAAGGTCGTATTCACTTAGTCTTGAAATCATTATAACGTGTGTTCACACGTTGCGCGGTCGGTCCGCCAAGCGCGCGCGCGCCACTATCTACTGCACTGCGGTGGCGGCGACACAGAATAGGATCGCTTGATCGTAAAAACTGAAACGGTAGACATAGTACACACTTGTTCGATTCGCCTTTCCCTCCATACTTTTGCGGGCTTAGGACCAACAAAGTTATTGAGGCCGGTCCCTACTGTAGCAATTGTAAGTACTTACAGCACGTTAAAGTCCAAGATGGCTCTCTACACTGGGAGTCCAGTTTGTCCTCTTCCCTGTGCATGACTTGGTGTATTGAAACTCCCCCACTCTCGCAAGTTAAAAACAATAGTTCTTGCGTTGTAACAACTTACGGCCGGCCGATTAGGATATCGGATAACCCGCCATCAGCACGGGTTCGACACAAGCAAGTTACGTACATAAATCGGGTCGGGTGCGGACACGAGTGACACGCGCGCGCTCTCTATGCCGGTAGCTCGCAGACTGACTAGCACAGAACACAATTACTCAAGAGAAGAAGTTCAACTACAAACAAAAAAAAAAAATGTGCGTACTAGCGCCACCTGCCGGATGCCCACAGCAACTTCTCAGTGGCGGCAAAATTTGAATGTTCCAATAACGTGCCAGGCACATAAAAACAAAAAGTATTTTGGATGATTAAGCAATTTCATTAATTGCAAACTCAGAAACTTCTTACAAGACTACAAGACTTTTAGTTTCTGAGTTTGCAAATGAAATTGCTTATTCATCCAAAATACTTTTTGTTACTTACAACTAAAATACTTCAACGCCTTTTAGAAAACAATAAAATATTAAAGTGAAATATCAGTACTTTAATGTAAACAAGCCAATACAATGATACAAGATTATTCATAAAAAAACAACATTACAAAGAAGGAGAAGCACAAGCTCAACTCGACGTCGTATGTTGAATAAGAGTCACTTTCTCAAAACGAACTAGGAAAAACACAGACGGAGAATCACAAACAAGCTCAGCTCGACGTCGTATCCAAGCAATTACACAAGAAATATTTCAGAAACAAACCGAATCCGTTACCGAAATAAGTATACAACATTCGCAAATAAAATTCGCCATCTTGTAAGTAAGCATGACGTTTGGCGTCGCCTATTGCCACACTCAAAGTAAGTTACTACTAAGTTTTTTCGACCAAAAACAAAAATAAATTTCAATAACGCACGAAAATTGATATACTATTTCACAATTATTTACAAATCTTTTGGTCTAAAAAATTGTGCATTTGTTTTTTTTTACAATAAGTCTAGGCCTGACTGAAATTCACAAATCTTACCGAGGATTTTTTAATTTCAAAATGGCAGTGAGGAAATCTAACCCACGAAGGTATTCTCGGTCGCCCATACAAAGTCGACACCCCCTGCTGACTAGTGCCGAGCGCCGACGCCACGCCAGCCAGGTGGGGGGCGCGAGCGCACAGCCCCGCTACGGCCCGCAACACCCGACTCGCGTGCAAGCGATAGAGGCCATATAACTTTATGATTTTTAGGTGATTTTCACTAAAAAAAAATATTATTTTTTATATTTTTTTTGCTTCAGTATCATGTATATGTATAACCACCCCTGAGTCGGAGTAAACTGTACAAATCAACACCCTGTATAGCTGTGCCCCACGGTGTTACCCGCGGTTTAATAGGGAAAACAAATTGTGTATTAACAGTAACTGGGCGTGATTTTAAGTATCGTGATTTAATTTTCAATTTAAAACATTTTTTTGAAAAAGTTGCGAATTCATTTTCATTGATTTTCCCATGGGAATAAGATATTTTCCCTCAGTAAAACGTAGCCTATGTGGTAATCCAGGGTGTCAGCTAACTCCATAGCAAATTTTAATAAAATCTCTCCAGCCGTTTAGACGTGAAGAAGTAACAAACATACACACTCGCACACTTACAAACTTTTGCCTTTATAATTTTATAATATTAAGTGTAATTGTTTTTTTTTTTCAGAGGTCGACGTGTGAAGGCTGGGACGGCGTCAGTGTTCGAACATACGATTTAGTGGCGTGATGAACTGTGACGACGATTTGTGCGGTTAAGCAGTTTTATATAAGACAATAGATACGTATTTTTGTCTGCATGTAAACAAACTGTTGATAGAAGTCGTTAAAATACACAAAGCAATACCTACGTCTAAAGTTATTTACGAGGTCGCTCTGAAATTTCAAACCCCATTAACAGTAATAATTCGGTATTTGACACTATCAAAAATAAATTATTTGATATGCTCGATTAAAGCAAAAATTCCAAACGTTACGGAAAATGTATCTCTTTTAATCATTTACTAGTTACAACAACAAGAGTGCTATGAAATGTGACGTCATTTAGCAAGTAAGCAAGTATTTTCATACAAATTTCCGTTTTAAAAAGTAACTCATTTGACATTTTGTCAAATACCCAATACGCTACTTGCCTCGTAAATTTGACGCGATAAATGGATATTTCCTGTAGTATCTAACGTAAGAAACCGAAATATATTGACTTTGCTAAGTAAATATGCAGGATGTCTGCAAAATTTGCAAATTAAAAAAATATTTTTTGCCTTTAAATCGGAACGGTGAAAACGCTATCCGCCATCTTGAAAGCACCTTTGGTTGTAAACAAACATCTGTCAGTCGTGCGTGCGTAGGTTCGATTGTGATTTGGATTGGATTTAGTGTTTTTGCAAAAACTCTTCTTGTGCAGTTAGTGTATTATCATTTTATTGATAAGCGCAATCATGGACGCTGGATTCGTGGAAGCAGATAGTACCGATTTGCGAAAACCAAACCAAATCAAACCAAGAATTGTTACAGCTAAAAACAGTTTCTGTACATTGATATTACAGGACTTACATTGAAGTGATCTTCACATAAATACACCTAAGTTTCAGTCGATAAAGAATCGGGGTCTCTCTTGGCAAGTTTGAGCCAAGTTTTTCGTATGTTTATTTCACTGGGTAGGTACCTACACGAATCCGCGACTTTCCGGCTATCTTTATTGATTATAGTGTTTTTGCATTATCGAATAATGATAATTGATATATTTTGCATGTAAACTCGATGAAATCATGGTTGCGTTGTTGTTATTTCACTATGCTCACAGATCACTAACAGATTTTAGGACTAGGTAAAGATCGTTTCACCAAACAAGTCCCACGGCCATAACAATAAAAGCCAAGTGGCACGAACTCTATGTTGAACCTATGTTGAATGTCAAACTTTGTTAGTGATGAGACTCGAATCACCTTTGATTCGAATCACGATGGTAAAAACTTGATTCGAATGAGAATTTAAGTTTATTCGAATCATAGTTGTTATGATTCGAATAAACTTAATCATAGGTCGAGTTGATTCGAATCAGTAGTTGATTCGAATCAGCGATCTGATTCGAATCAGTTTGTTGATTCGAATCAGATTGTGGATTCGAATCAGTTTTTTTACTCGAATCATTCATTACGCGGCAATCTTACCTGACCGATGAGACAAGTAGGATTTGTTGAAGTTTTTTTTTTAAACAGTTATTGTTTTAGATTTGTCTTGCTTCTATGTTACTGATAAGGTATTAACTTTTTCTTATGTTAAACTATGAAGTTTTTTAGAAAGTGGTTAAAGTGAATTGGTGTTTAAAGGGCTTAGTCCACTCTGACCAACCAAACTTGTCAACTGGTTCTTTCCATTCCACATTCCACTGCATTATTGTTACCTACTTTCGATTATAACTTTTTGTTTTGATCGCTTTGAAATGTGTTTGGGATGTATTATTTGTTTTTTTAGGATGTGTTTAGATGGTTTTGAAATGAATTTAGGATGGTTTTGGGATTGTGCTTAAGATGGTTTTTGCATGTGTTTGGGACAGTTTTGATATGTGTTTAGAATGTTTGGGGGTATAATTGGGATAGTTTTAGGATGTTTGTGTTTAACCTCTAGTATGCAGTATTAGAAAAACAATAGAAAATCTATTGTTTTGTGCAAATATGGACATAGCCGCAGACGACCGCTTAAGGCGTTTTAGTACGTATTTGGAATGGTTTTGAAATATGTTAGCAATGATTTAGGGATATGTTTAGGATGGTTTTGGTATGTTTTAGGATGGTTTTGGGATGCGTTTGGGATGTTTTTTTATCGATGATTTCTAAATAATACCAAATACAGTCCAAAACCTTGCTAAACATTATCTCAAATCAAATAATGTGCAAGGATAAATTATGGTTTAAGAATATTCCAATACCATCTTAAACACATTTCAAAACCATTCAACACAAATACTTCCCAAAACTACCTCATATCTCTGTTAGAAATAAAAATAGTAGTAGAGTTTTAGTTCATAGTTCAGTTGGTCAGAGTGGAATAAGTGAAAGAGTTGTGCTGGATAAGTTTTTTCAGAAGACATTTTAACACGGTGATAACAAAAAAGCGTTGACAAAAAAAAATACATTACATGCTTCAAGTATCAAAAATTTGTGACCTTAAGTACTGTAGGTGTGTGAGTGTATGCGTGTAAGTGAAAATCAGTGTAAAATAAATAAATATATAAATAACTTTCATATAACGGACACATACCTTTACTTATTAAAATAATAACTAAATTTTGATGAAAACATGGAAAATAATTGGGTGTATTGAAACATTTACATTGAAAATTATTATTTTTATAGGTACATTTTAACAGTATTTTCAATGCATATGATGTCTCCGTATTGATTCGAATCATCGTATCGATTCGAATCATAATAATGATTTGATTCAACATATTGATTCAAATCTACATATTGATTCGAATCAGCATATTGATTCGAATCGAGGGTCGATTCGAATCATGATTCGAATCATCTTCCGGGTGATACGAGTCAATTCGAATCGTCATTTTTGATTCGAGTTCCATCACTAACATCTTCAAACCATAGACAAAAATGGCGGACCGCGTTTTTGGCTGTTTAGCAAAACAACGTTGTAAATGTTTTTGTTGCTTTTAGGTCCTCAAAAAATATACAAAAATATTTTTTGGTCTAATGGAAGAGATATTTAGCATTTAAGGCTTACTTGAAAAAAGAGTCAAGTAGCGGATTGTTTAACATAGATATTTCAATAAGTCGTTTGCTTATATCCAGAGAAATTGGGAATGGATGAAAATATCAGAAGTGCTTGATTTTTTTTTTTGGTAATAGGAATAACCTTTCTTAACGCGAGAAAAAAGTTTCAATTTTTTTGGCTTCGTAGTTTATTTTTAAATAATCTTAATATTTTTCCTTTCGTCGTTCTGGGCTCCTTGGTCCGCTACAAAAAATTTGTGGTGACAATGACATTGACAGCTTTTCAAGGTGGGTTTTTTTTTTCATACGTAGTGGACCAAGGAATATGTCTGATATGCCGTACTGAGCCCAGAATGACGAATGGAAAAATATTAAGTATATTTAAAAATTAACTACGAGGCCAAAAAAATTGAAACTTTTCTCGCGTTAAGGAAGATTATTCCTATCACCAAAAATATCTGATATTTTCATCCATTCCCTATTGGACTAAGCTTAGCAAAAACGTCCCAACCCACATAAAGTGAGTTTTTTTATATTTGAGTTTTTAGGTCTAAGCTGATTTACGCTCTCCATACATTTGGATTGGACTATCATTGCCATCTTGAACGATCACTAAGGTTAAGCAACATGCGGCCCGTTCAGTCCATGGATGGGTCACCGTCTATGACTAACGCTAGTGGCACTTTTCCCAGTGGTTTCGTGCTTCGCAAGGCACGTTAAGCAGTTGGTGCCGGCTGCCGTCGATAGATGGCAGTCGTTAAGCCGAGTCAGAGGCCTTAGGGCGGCTTGAAAACTTCTAACAGTAAGACCAGCCACTAGTCTTACAAGCCTCCACCAATCCGGACTTTGCCCCCGTGGTGGAGTATGGCCTATACCTTCCTCAGGGAAGAGACCCGTGCCCCTCGGTGGGGACATGGTGGGTTGATGAATCATCATTGCCATAACTTTGCACATACTCATCGGATCGCTATGAAAGTCTTTGATTCTTAGAACTTTGTGTATTTGAAACTTGAAATTTACGTTTACCTTATTTAAAAAACTTGATATAGGCAAAAATTTATTAAAATAATAAATTATTAACGTAATGGGCTGACTGGAACGGCAAAGGAAGAGCAGCGTCTTGGGGTACGACAGAATATAAATAAAAAAAAAAACTGCCCAACTGAGGCCAATTTCTTCACAACGGGGTCGAAATAAAGCTTATTTAGTCTTAAGTAGGAGGAATTGGGTCAACGACTAATAGCCGTTAAGTGTTAATAATCAGCAGATAAAAAGATGATTACTAGGTGATCCCGCTTAAAGACATTTTGTTTCTGTAATAAAAATTAAATAACCAGATAAGAATAACCCACTCCACAGGAAACTTTTATTATCGCCGGCAATTAGGTAATTTAGTCATGTAAAGTTTAATTTTTTTAATTTAATTTAATTACTTACATTAGCGTAGCTAGAAGGGGGGGGGTCGTGTAGGCCATAAATACCCAGATGGTATTATACCCACCCCATCATCATCAACCCATTATGTCCCCACCGAGGGGCACGGGTCTCTTCCCTAAGGAAGGTATCGTCGTTAAGCCAAATCAGAGGCCTTAGGGCGGCTTGATAATTTCTGACAGTAAGACCAGCCACTAGTCTTACAAGCCTCTACCAATCCGGAGTTGGCCCCCCGTGGTAGAGTATGGCCTATACCCACCACATAATGTGGGGTTATTGCACACATCCTTAGGGATTCGGTGTGAATTTGCATTTCCAAGCTTTAGCTTTCAACTTTTTTAATGGTGCACATATTAAACAAATTCTACTTGATGTGATTTTAGGAATAACCCTGTATTATTTCGTTGGTTTTACGCACTCTACCAATGTCTCAGTAGGTAAATCGGTAAGTAATTGTCCTACACAAAAGAACGCCTATTCTAATGATCATGTAGGTACGGTTCGGTCTTATTTATAAAAATACAATTCTTAAAACACTCCTCAGAAGCAGTTTAATAATATACCTACCTAAAAGTCTGCTGCTGCGGTACCTAAATAGTAGAATAGGAATTAATCATGTTTTTATTATGATTTTTTTAAACAGGCACATACATAGCTTCTGGCAATTAACTTTGATTTGTATCTGTGTGAAAATATACAACATTCAAGGTACTTTCCCTCTCTATGTAGCATTTCCGTGGGACGCCCTGTATAATCATCATCATCATTCAGCCACAAGAAGTCCACTGGTGGACATAGGCGTCCTCCGTGGATTTCCAAAAAGACCGGTCGCAAGCGGCTTGCATCCAGCGTCTTCCTGCCACTTGGATGAGATCGTCTGTTGATCTTGTGGCCCTGTATAATGAAATTGTCTAATTGTCATGAATCATTTTTATTATGATTTTACGGCACGTTTCATTTATGAAATATGTTTTTTTAAACTGGAATTGAATTTGTAAATTAAATTGTTAAGTACGTAGGTACTTAACAATTTAAGAGAATGTATTATGTTACTGAAAAAATATGAAGCGATTACTTACATAATGTAACTTTATGGGAGTAAATTACTTTAAATTACCTATCTTATCGAAAAAGAATTGTTTAATCATACATACTCGTAACATTATAAGTCAAGTGCAAGTTGAGGTGAGTTTAAAATTAATTTTTATCGTCTGAAAACCGTCCTAATCTCGAATAATCGTACCACGTCCAAACGTCACATTTACTTAGTTTTCATAATGATAAGATAAATACTTATTAGGTAAACAGATACGTGCGGCAAAAGTTTATATAAAGTATCCTCTAATCGATCGTATCTACTGTTCGAGTTAGCTTTGAAGCGATAGTCAGGAAAAATGGCGTACTTTGGCAAGACCTTCAATATGGTAGGAGAGGAGAATTTTGCAGCTCTAATTGATGCTATGCGTAAGTATATAACCATTCTCTTATATCTTTAAGCCTAGGCGCACACTAGCGACACGCGACAGACGACAGCTCGGCGACTAGACGCGACAACAGGCTACGGCCGTCAATTTTCATATATTTTGTTAGAATCTCCGCACAATGGCGTCAGAGTCGACGACAAGACGCCAGAAGCAAATGACAACGTCGCGTCTGACGCGGCAACTTAACGCGGCGACAAGTCGCCCTATTTGCGATGGCTCTTAAGCCTGTATTACACCGGGGCAACACTGTGCGGCATTGCGGTATGCCACAAGGCCGCATGCTACAACGTCGCACAACCGTGTCCCATGGCAACACCTTGCGTCATGTGGCAAACTGTCGCAGCTTCTTCTGCTTCTTCTGCCGCACCTTTGTAGCATGCGGCCTTGTGGCATGCCGCAATGCCGCACAGTGTTGCCCCGGTGTAATACAGGCTTTACAATGTTTGTTGCCCTAGCTAAAACACGACTCAGTTCAAAGTTCACAAGTTAATCTGGACTTTGGACTGCTGGCCAAGTGCTTGCTTTGCTTGATAAGGGCCGGTTCCTGAATTGGGAATGTCTCTAAGTAAATACTTAAGTAACGTTGCGTCATGGCCGACTTTGATGAAATTTTATATGTATCTATGATCGGTAGGTATGAGAATAGATTGTTACCTATTTTTATACCCCTAAAGTCGGTATCGCGGACGGAAGCGGACCAGCTCGCACGACACACCGCGGGAAGGGTCTCGGTCCGCGGTAGCACAGACGTCCGTGGCAGTGCGCCGTACCGGCGTGTGTGGTGCATGGCTGTCCGTGGTCGTTGGCCGGTGTCGGCCGTCCGCAGAATCCCGCACCGTGGGAAGCCAGCTTAACTGGCAAAACAAAGTTTGCAGGGTCAGCTAGTAAAAACATAAGATTCCTTGGTAACTTTGAAATAGGTCAGCTAGTCGTCAGTAAATGTCGGTGTTTCTCAACCATTCTTGTGTTACAGAGCTTCCAGAGGACAGGAAAGCGAACCTGAAGAAGTCAAAGCCTTCCAACAAGGTGGAGAAGAACGCCGACGGCTCCTACACCCTCACCGTGATTTCTCCGGAATACACCAGGGTCCTGAACTTCAAGTCCGGAGTGGAGTTTGACGAGAAACTCTCCGAGGATACTACCGTAAGTGATGCGCATCATCAGCTGCCGTCACTCAACAAAGATCACAGAAAGAAACTTCATAATATAAACTCAAGCATCTCACCAGGGGTCTGTTTCATAGTCACTAATATTTCTTGACGTCAGTAGCATTTGGTCGGATTTGTAATTTTTATACTTTACGGGAGAGCGAGCCTACAAGTTGCCATACGCCTACAAATGACATAATGCACCTTAATTATCGCAGCAATATAATAAGATATAATAATATCTTTCAGAGGGTCACAAAGAGCTCGACGAGCTGAGATTGCAGGTATAAAAAGTCATTTGACGTCGAGATTTATTGTTCCCTAAAAATCGCTAAATCAACTGGAAGGAGTTAGAAGTTGCCGCACAAGGCCGCGAGAGATGGAGAACCCTTCCACGAGCCCTATGTTCCTGATAAGGAATAAGAGGAAATCATCATCATCATCAAAAATTGCAAAATCGATTAAGCCACAGTAACCCACATCCGCAAGTAACAAGACTGCTACGCAATATTTTATGAGTTGTCATAATAAACTGAGACATAGCTCAGAGAACCAAAGTTATCGACATAGCTCAGAGAATTAGCAAGCTGAAGTGGCAGTGGGCTGGCCATATTTCGCGACGAACCGACAACCGCTGGGGTAAACGTGTTCTTGAGTGGAGACCGCGACTCGGCAAACGTAGTGTAGGACGCCATCTAACCAGGTGGGATGACGATCTGCGAAAAACTGCAGGCAGATGCTGGATGCGGCAAGCTGAAGACAGGGCGCTATGGCGCTCATTAGGGGAGGGCTATGTCCAGCAGAGGACTAATATAGCCTGATGATGATGATGATGATGATAATAAACCGCGAGTTGTCGATTTCTGATACCCGCCCAAAGGTTTCCCACTTGCCGCGATTCTACAAAATTAAATCCTTCATACCTACTCATTATAATTGGGACCGGTTTCTGAATTGAGAATTTCACTGAGTAAATACTTAAGTAACGTTCTCTCACGTTCTTTTCTGAAAAAAAATACAAGACAGCACTTCAGTTACGTAGGTAGTTACTTGGCGAAATGGACAATATTTCTATGGTCACGAATCAAGAAAGTTTCTTCTAGGATATGGATATGAGCGGTCACTAAATAAGAATATATTTTTTGTTTCTTTTTAGGTGCTGTAGTTTTCGAGAAAATAATATCTTTATTTAATTTCGCTCAGTGATACAGATCATTACGCCATCAGAGATTAATACAAAGTCAGAAAGTATAATTCATTCGAATCTGTCAAAAGTAATTAGTCTGTTGCCTTTAGAAAATAAATACTGAAGTAGGTACAGCGCCACCAAATTAAATGTTCAAGTGGGCAAAATTGTAACTAACTAATTAATTGTAAATTCTGTACCCCATTTCTTGTTTTATTTATTCACTTACTAAGACTTATAGATAGGGTAAACTATACATTGATTGGCACCTTAAGCAAAACCTTGACTTAATTTGCTTCCTAAGCATTCAATTTCATATTCAATCACTATTAACCATTTTTATTTGTTAGAATATGAGTATAGGTTGGAAATAAAAAATAATTCTTGCTTGTTGTCATAGTTTTATTTAAGAAAAATTATAATAATTTGAAAATGTCTCCAAAACTACAGTCATTGGCATTACAGGTATAAACGTTGTCACTAATAATATCAGTCATTGGCACTTATAATTTGTATGTATGTGTTGTACTTAACAATGCTAATTATAAAAAACTACCAAAATGCCCTTTAAGAAATTTTAATTCTTAATATTTGTGTTTAAAACTCACTGTGCCAATGACTAGGTGGGTGCCAGCAATACTATGGTTTACCCTATATGTTCACTAAAATTTAAAGACGGATTAAAATATTCTCATTTTCCTAGGTATATTTCTTAAATGTTACTACTAAATTCTCCACTAGCGCCGCTATCAACTGAACAGATAAGATGGTGGCACTGTACCTACATAAACGAAATCACTGACAGTGCAGTGACAGTTTTTTTTTAATGCTTCAACGTTGGATGGCGTGGATACACGACTATGATTCCGTTCCGTTTTGCTTATACGCCCTTTTAGAATGAGAAGGTTTTCAAAACCAAAATCATGAATAAAAATCTTATCTGAACTAATCTGGTAAAAACTAAGAACGTAGGGCTATCCAGTTTAGCTTCCTTTTCATATACAGCAAAGGAAAAAAATCCCGAATTATTGTCCATTCTCAATGAGCGTTTTTCCTTTCTTTTTTTTTCTTAGTTCTTTGAGATAATCTAGATGGCGTTATTCGTTTCTACGTACAAAATTGTGATTCATAGCAATCAATGTCAAAGTTAGTCCACAGATTACTAAACAAGAGAAGAAACCAGGGTTGCTATTCGGACGAGGTTTCTCGTAATAAAAATAAAAATTCAAACCCACAATCCACAGCAAAGACTCCAAAATATCCAAAATCGCACTTATCACCAAACGACAACAGCATTTTTGTTTTTCCGTAATCAACCATCACAAATTCCACAGAACCATAGTATTATTTTTTGCTTTGACGTTTATTATTACGGTACGGCAGCGCCACCTAGGGATTCTTTTAGAACTAAATTTGACATAACGAAAAACGCTCATTAAGAAACTGGCTCTGACTCTATCCACTTAAAAACTTAGTGGTTAGAGCGGCTTAGGCCTGGTCAACCAAACCCACCACGTACTCGGCAAAATGTCTGCCCCATATATTTGACTTCTGTTTGTGTCGAAGTTTAGAATGTACCTACGGAGAAACGCGGTCGTTACATTTCTTGAAGTTGCCGATATAATAAAAATTGATTAGAGATAAGGGGTAACGCAGTTAGGCTCAATTCAAACTGGCACAGAGTCGAAGCGTCGCGTCGCGAAGCGAAGCGTCAAGTTTTTCAACTGTTCTAAATTCATCTCTATTTATCTATCAATACGGTAAGAATTTGTGTTGCGAAAAATTGAAAATAGTCATCGACGCGCGTCTGCGCGCGCATGCGCGCGAATGCGCGCGTCTTCGCCTGCAAGGGTCGTTGGGTTCGCGCGTCGATACGCGCAGACGCGCGCATTTGCGCGTAGACGCACGCATTCGCGCGAATTATTTCGCGTCGCGTCGCGTCGCTTCGCTTCGCTTCGACTCTGCACCAGTGTGAATTGAGCCTTACACCTCTAGAGTCAAAGTCAGCGTGTTATTCGAGCTGCAAATACAAAATTATCACAGCCAACATGTTGCAATCATTAGATAACTACATCTCTAGATAGGTGCGACTTTTTGTGTAAAATGTACTTGCAAAGTTTATTTTGTGCATGCAACCTGATTTAATATAGGTATGTAGGTATATTCATCACTTAAATAAAATATCAAAATTTTAAAATTACATTAGTAAAAACGAAATATAAAACAAAATACTTTAAAAGCGTTTTGTGAATAATTTAATATTCATTCACGAGAGCTTTGGCAAACAAAACAACCAGACAGTGTCAGGGGCTATACCTGTTTTTCAGAAGTAACAATAATTTCTATACAGTAATTTTGAACTGAATTTTTGAGTTCATCATTATGTGCTGATGTCCTGATTTTTTTTAAGTTTTTGCAATCAGCCGTTTAATACAATGCCAGCTCCCACTATGTTGGCGTTGTTCTTAGCAGTACCAGCCTGTTTCACTACGCGTGTCGGTATCGAACGCGTACATGCGGCAACCACTCCTGAAGTCCTGAGTGGCAAATAGGTAGGAATTCAGGCGCAAGAAGAGGTAATATTTACGCGGTAGACAGAGAGGCAACATGTAGGTGAATATAACGTAGATTTTTTAGCGCCGTGCAATCTGAATTGTACCTAATTGTATCGCTGCTAGAGTCCCTTTTTCTTTAATTGATTTTGCGGAGTGAATCTTCTGTACCTATATTAATATGTATTCTGTGGCAGTACCTTCATTTTCATACGAAAACATAAGTTCTTCAGGGAGTTTCTGTAATTTTTCAGCTGGTGACTAAAAATTACAGAAACTCACTCTTCATTCTTTCCCAAACGTTAATAACTTTTCCTTTCTTCTTTTCTAACTTATATTTTCCCTAGTAGCTACGTACAATGTACCTAAGCTCTAAACTAATCTAACTCTATCGCGAAACTCTACATTTTGTGTTCCTTCCACTTCCAGGCCAAGACCACGGTGACAGTGGATGGAGACACCTTCACCGAGGTGCAGAAGTTCGGCGCGGCTACCATGACCACCAAGAAGGAGTTTTCGGAGAGCGCTATAAAAGTGGTGAGTTTGCAGTGTGTCACTGAAAAGGCTAGGGTCGAAGTTAGGGTAGCCAGTCGAAGTGGGTTCGATTTTTGCATGTATCGTGTCGTGGCCGTAATTTGCTGCCGTGCTGACGTCCTCTGTGGCGTGGTGGCTAGCGCGTCTGTGTGAGAGGTCCCGGGTTCGATCCCCGGCTGGGGAGAAAAAAAAACTCCAGGTCTTGGATGTTTACATGCTTGTGGAGTCGCTGTTTCTGGTTCCCACGACACGGGTATCCTAGTGTGGGGCCAGAAGCAATGTACATATGTGCCTGAATGTAAATGTTATGTTACGTAATTTACTCTGCTTTAGGGCCATATTACACTAGTTCATAGGCAGGATCCTAGGCGATATCCATTGCTGGTGTCGACACGTGTCTTGAGCCTTATCGTGTTATAAACCAGCAATGTACGTCACCTGTGATCAAAGTTCTGTAATAATGTAATATGGGCCTAAGGCCTGGTTTACATTTGCTTTATTTTCGTGCTTTTTTAGCAGGCTTTCCATAGAGGTTGAATAAAATAGAGACGGCAAAAAAGTATGCCGATTTATAGCTTTTATTACGCACCATATTTTGTAAAAGTACTTTAAAAAATTCTAAATGCATAGTATACAACCAACCATTTGTGATTTATTATTTGCTTATGTTCTTAAAAGGAATTGGCGTCTCTATTCTATTCTAGCTCTATGAAAATCGTGCTAAAAAGCACGTTAATAAAGCAAATGTAAACCAGGCCTTAGTCTTTTTTCTCTTCGGATTTGCTCGATTTTAATTAGCAAATATTTTAAATGAAATAGGTAGTTATGTAGTTTTTGGCTCTACGTGTAAAGAAAAACCGGTCATATCGGGCCACTGGCAGTGTAGAAGTGGTATTTTAACTTCATCAAAATGATTTTCAATTAAATTTGTACGCAATTTTCCTTTAATAAGTTGGTCGCCTATTATGCGTTTACTTGTAAAGCCGTAAAAAGGAATGATATCACAGCTTTAATATCATGTACAGTCTGTTAGCTTTTAGAATAAACCTACCTCGGGCTCTTGAGTAGGCTTCGGTTTTCACCGAAACTACACGAGTGTAATACTACTTCCTGCTCTGTATAAGTGAAATTAAGTGTCATATTAAGTAGGCCTCATTAGGTAACGAGTAATAAGCGACCTTTATAGAAGGAAAAATTCTTACAAAACCCATTGAAAATTACTTTGTTGACGTTGTTAGTTCTTTAAAGCGCATCCCCTCATCCTCGTTCATCCGCTCTTTGATGAATGTCGATGAAGCGAAAGTGATTTGTCAGGATGGTGCCAGGTGGCAGATCCTGGTCCATGCCTACCCCTCTGGGATACAGGCGTGAGTTTAGGTATGTATGTGTATGTATCCGGTCTTTCTATGCAATTCTACACTGCGCGTATCGCACGCACTTCACCAAGTTTTTCTTTCCATTTTTGTCGCTAAGTCGCCATCATGTTTTTATCTTTTCAGACCATAACCGCTTCATTCTGGGAAGGCGGTGTCGCCTACAGATATTACAAAGCGTAATTCTAAGTCAAAAGTTCTGAAATAAATTATAGTTATTTCTAAGTTTTATATTATAAATAAGTGTGTTTTATTCAATTATACTTAGTTACCTAATTTTAACGGAAGATAAATTATACACGGTCTACGAATCGCTCGTAGCCTGGGCTGCCTGAGTGATCTTAAACGATCACTAAGGTTAGGCAACATACGGCGCATCCAGTCCATGGATGGGTTTCTGTCTATGACTAACGCTAGTGGCATTTTTCCGAGCGGTTCCGTGCTTCGCAAGGCACGTAAGCAGTTGGTGCCGGCTGCCGTCGATAGATGCCAGTCGCTAAGCTAACTCAGAGGCCTTAGGGCGGCTTGAAAACTTCTGACAGTAAGATTAGCCACTAGTCTTACAAGCCCTTACCAATCCGAACTAGGCCCCGTGGTGGACTATGGCCTATACCTTCCTCAGGGAAGAGACCCATGCCCCTCGGTAGGGACATAATGGGTTGATGATGACTAAATCTCATAGATAAAAATACATTTGCGGCATTAGAGCGCTAGTCGTGCGTTTTGTTCAGTAAGTAAGCAGCCTGCACTGCAGGGAAAAGTACCCCAAACAGGCGTGCTGGTATGCAACGACTGATTAATATCAATGAAACGAAAGTGATCTGACAGGATCGTGGCAAGCAGTAGCGTAGCTAGGTAACCCAGGGACCTGGGGCAAATAAAAAAATGTGGCCACACTGGTATCTGAACTGGTTAGTTTATCAAGTAAAGATAATAAATATACAAATACCTACTTTAAAAATTCTAAGCTACTTTATCATCAGCTCTTTTTGTGCACTGCAGGGTTGGTAATAAAAATATTAAACAGTAACAACATAAATTACAATTAATAAATTGGTGTAGGTAAGGTAAGGAACATTTTCAAAAGTTTAGTTCGAACAATATCTACTGGCGAGGGACCCCTGAGCTTGAGGGCCCCGGGGCACTGCCCCGCCTAGCCCCTGGGTAGCTACGCCACTGGTAGCAAATGGAAGTCCCTGGTCTGCCTTCCTCTGTGGGATAAAGACATGAGCTTATCCCACAGAGAAGTATGTTTAGTACCTACCTTAGCATGTTAATAGAATAGAATATTCTTTATTGTATCTACACCAGGAATTACACATGTATACCTATTTCTTCGGAATAAATATATAAATCTAAAATCTAACAAAAACTAAGATAACAAAACTAATCAGAAACCAGATAATAAGTAAAAAAATACCTACTTATCAGTAAAACTCTTCATGTTCGCCAAATAATTTAATTGTTTAATTTAGTAACAGCCGAAAAATAAACCTACTGACTAATGACTAACCTATCTTAAACAGCCTGGTAAAGGACTGTAGCTTTGACATCGATGTCTGAGGCCCAGATTTCCTGAAAATAAAAAAAAAATGCTTAAGTCTTACGCAGCTTGTACCTACAGCTTGACTTGAGTTTAATTTAGTAACAGCCGAAAAATAAACCTACTGACTAATGACTAACCTATCTTAAACAGCCTGGTAAAGGACTGTAGCTTTGACATCGATGTCTGAGGCCCAGATTTCCTGAAAATAAAAAAAAATGCTTAAGTCTTACGCAGCTTGTACCTACAGCTTGACAAAAAAAGAATTAAAATACAAATGAAAGAACAATTATGTTATTTATAACATGCAAGAACCTTCTTCAGGAGAGAGGCCCGTGCCCCTCGGTGGTGATACAATGGTATATTTGATAAATGATAGGTATATTTGTAATGAAATTATAAACATCATGGTAGGTTTTTAGTAATATAGGTACCTACTCATCAATTTGACTAATTTCCGAAGAATTTTGAGTCACATCCCGCGTCCGCATTCCGTCCCTAATGAGACACAACTACATCCACAGTTAAATTCAGTTGGTCAAGTTATTTGCTGGGCATTATAACTAATGCCATCTTATGTCTACGTCGTTCAGTGTGTCGGTCTGTCCGTGTCAACTAGCCCCTAAATGACAAACGTACATAGTCGTCGAGTTAGCCCTTGTTGGACCAGCCTTTCTAGCACGCAACTTTAGAAGACGTTTCCCAAAGATTCAAAATATGTATGTAGGTACCTAGATACCTATTTGACACTTCGGAGTAGGCTAAGGGCCGGTTTCTGAATTGAGAATTTCACTAAGTAAATAGGTACTTAAGTAACGTTCTGTCACGCTCTTCTCTGAGCAATTTGACGAGACCGCAATACAGTTACGTTGTTACTTATGTAGTGAAATACTCAATTCAGAAACCGGCCCTAAGAATAAGACAGACAACTCCATACAGTGGAGTGCTTACGTTAATTCATAGAGTACCTACCTACCTACACCTGCATGAACAATTGAACACGTTGTCGATTTTATCTCACTATCGTTGCAAGTCTACTTGTGCACTCGTATCAATCCTTCAAAAAACATGTCTTGCTTGACATAACCGTGATTCTATCGGTCCAGATAATACTTAGTTGTTAGTTGTAGACTGTGTAGCGGCTCCTAACTTACCATCTTCATCTTATCCCCTTCGAAGTGCCTGTTGAAGTAAATGGTCCTGTTATTCTCAGGGTCGGTCATGGTCGCCTTCAAGGTGTCTCCTTCTAGGGTGAACTTGTTCTTGGTGACGGTGCCATCGGGAGTCGTGAAGTCGCTCTCCTTGTCCAGAACGATCTTTTGATCCAGGTATTTCTCTCCGTTCGCCTCGACCGTGTACTGGATGGTGCCATCGTCGTTCTTTGTGAAGGATGCCAGGGCGTCCGTCTTGCGGAGGAGTAGACGGACTTTCTCGCTGAGCTCTGGCGTAGGGAGAGACGGGTTACAGGAGTCAGGTAATAATTGAAGTTATAAATTGAAAAAACCTACCAACTGAAGCGATGAGACATACCCCACACAGATAAGATGCGGTGAGGACGCGAACTCTATACAACGCGCGTGGCGTCTATTCCCTCGTCCTAGCTAGTTAGTTACATTTTGTTTCTGATTTCGGGGATTTAAATATTTCGTTATATGTATAACCGAGAATCTGGGTACGCAACATATATCACGTTTTACAGTTTTTAGCCCTTTATCCAAAACAATGAATAAAATTCCCGAAAGACGAAAAATAAACGACCACCGAAGTCAGCCATTTTTGCCTCTTCTGGAGAAATGCCCCTACGCACCCCATGATATAGTCCCGACCGATTTCGGTCACAAGTTCACAACACGGTGGATTTAACCGCATAGACAAAAATTTTTGTAATGTTCCGCCACATTAGTTAGCTAGGTGGGTATATTGTAATTTGATTATGATATTTGGACAAAAGTAAGGACAAAATACTTATACATACCTAGCTACCTACTATCGAGTGACTGTAGGTAGGTAGGGGGATGCTGACCTATTGCGGACATGCGTCAACCAATCAGGTGATGTATGGATGAATGGTGTAGGTAATAAATTACTTCCTAGGTAGGTAGATAATATGCCTAAAGCGAATCGTTCAGCGAGTCACCCTAGGGTGGCAAAGGAATTGTTAGATTCTTCTCTATATGAATCAGTAGGTTGTATGAGTTATAAGACTTATAAGTCAACTTAGAAATGTGTACTTACTCAGAGCATCCATGAGCTCAATGACATTCTCGATGTCAACTTTCTGGTATTTCTTTCCGAAGAACGACATTTCGATTTGGTTCCAGAGACGTACGGGTCAAAAGTACCTACACTGATCAACTTAATGGGCAATGTTCGACACTCATGGAGCGCCGATTTTATATCAGTGCTATATGTACTACCAAATTATCGGCTGATAAAGCGTTTTTATCTCCATGGCACCTTTGGCCGTGCGTAGTTCACAGGAAAATGATTGAGTAGATAGGTAGGTACCTAATTGATATTTTAGGCACTGACGTGGTTAACTGTTCCATAGGTAGTATGTACTGAAATATAACTTTGTCCATTCAAAATAGGTAGGGAAAACCCAAAGTTTCTTGGTGGTCATACTGGCATGTCATATTAATATGACCAGTGAAGCCCATTACACAATGAAAAAAGATAAGGTATAAGAAATAAGAAATAAGGAACAAGAAATAAGGAATAGCGGAATCCAGCAATGGCAGCACCGTTGAGCCAGACACATTGATTTCTGTGCTATTCCTTATTCCTGGCTCCTTATTTCTTATTCTTATACCTTATTTTTTTTCATTGTGTAATGGGCTTGAGGATCGCTTGTATTGGTGGTCATACTCAGAGCTTTTGCATAATGAGATTAACGTCGGATTATTTTTAAGTTCGTTAAATTCGTTAAATTAAATAAAACCGTTGTTTTGAACTTCGACCGAATTGTACTTTACTAATACGTATGTAGCAAGTATGCATTATAGGATGTTTATAAAAATAATATAACCACCTAAGCGATTCTCACTCCCAGATAGCATTTAAGTTTGCTGCAAGTTTGTTTTTTATTTGATATTTAGTTGTCACGTCAAACTTGACGTGGCAAATTTATTTCAAATTAGCTATAAGCTTGTGATGGCAAAAATGATAAGACAAGTTTCTTTCAATACTGTTGCAATCTTGTTATGATAAGCATGATCTGTCAAGTTTGATCCAATACTACTTTAAAGTTGTCACGACAGCGTGACATGTTTTCGTTCAACCATCAAATTACAAATGACAGATGAACCATGATGATGATGATGATGATGATGATGAAATCCGGCCTAGTAAGAGTTCTGCCTTCAGGTACCTATAAAATCTACTTAATTAATAGTATCGTCCATTTAACACTACCATCCACAGAGAAATGGTTGCATTATTACACAAATAATTTTTCAATTTGGGTAAAATGGAAAGTGTTTACCCCACCCAAGCACTACTAGTTATTTTAAATTACAACTTACTTTGTTTTAAATAAAACTTATTTTGTTTTAAATAAATACCTTTCTCTATTTAAATTATTATCATTTACCTAAACACTGCGTTAATCGGAACGCAAATCCTTTGTAAAGTTCATCGCAAAGCTCTCACCTCGCTCACTACGCCACACAACAAGATTTGTAAAACGGAACGCTCCGTACGACCCTACAGTGTGGCCGACTAAGTGGTAGTTTCCTGCCATTTTGACATAATTGGATTCCTACTTTAACCACTTGCATATTTTGTGGCACTTTAATATATAGATATACAGGGTGGAATTTTGTAAGGCCACTTGAAGGGGAAGTACTCTTAATACTGTAGATAGAAAATTTTATTCAAAGAAAACATTCCTTTATTTTTGAGAAGAAAGAAAACTGCATTAAAGATTTTTAAAATTTCGCTTGCCTCACCCGGTAATCGAACCTACTAAAATCTGTAAAAGTTGCACCATGTACTTTTATTGCATCGATCGTTAGGGTCAATTATAAGGATGAAATCTCTCTAGCAAACTTCATAAATTAAATGAAAGGAAAACAATGAAATCTTAAATAATTAATTCAATGGGTCAAGTTAAAGCACTTTTACTCAAAGATCCGTTTCTTTATGTTTACTTATGTTATTAATTAATAATTATCATTGACGTCATTTATGCATTAAAATGACGAATTACTATTTAGATAAGACGATTTCAATTTGCACGTGTTTGTAATTGACAAGTTTGCATTGGCAAATATTATAAAAGTTTGATGGGCGAGTATTTTGACAAAATTGTAGGTAATTTGTAATGACAAAGAATTGACAAGTTTGCATTGGCAAACATTATACAAGTTTGATTGGCGGAAACTAGACATTTGATACAACTTTGATATAAACTTGCCGCAAGTTTGTCATTTGCCTCGTCAAACTTGATGCAAGTTTTCACGTTTGATATTTCAAATTTGCTGCAAGCCTGAAACAAGTTTAAATTGCTATCTGGGCTGGTATGACATGCCAGTATGTCCACCAAGAAACGGGAGGAAAACCGGCCAAGTAGGAACGTGTCATAAAAAAAATAAACTCACGCCCGTTATCTCCGAGGGTAGGCAGAGACACCAAAAAAACTTCTTACAAAATCAATTGAAAACCACTGCACTTAAAGCAGATAAACCCCCCCCCTTTTTACGGAACCCTACACTGCGCATGACCCAACACGCACTTGGCCGGTTTTTAGTTTTATTTTACTACAACTAAATAATTTCTATTAATATTTTTTTATATACATACATAATTTATTCCTACTCTACCTATGATTTAATTACATAATAAATGCTTCTTGGTAAATCGATGAATTGTATTTAAATTGATACCAGCTTATTCTTTGTAAGAAAAATTTGTGTTTGCGAAAGTTTGTGTGAGTGTGTATGTTTGTTACTTCTTCACGTCTGAACGGCTGGAGCGATTTTAATAAAATTTGGTATGGAGTTAGCTGACACCGTGGATTAACACATAGGCTACGTTTTACTGCGGGAAAATATCTTATTAACTAAAAAGTGAATAGTTATTATTTTTACTGTTGTTACACAATTTATTTTCCCTAATAGACCGCGGGTAACACCGCGGGGCACAGCTAGTGACTATATGTTATGGAAGAATGTTGCATAGTTATATTTATTGACTTATGTATAAAAAAAATAATTTCAGCGGTGGATTTCGTAACTTAAGAGACTGCAGCCGTCGACAGTCGTCGGTGGCGCCGACACGTCGACGACAGCCATTTCTTTTGGAAAATTAAACAAAAGAAGCTAGTATTACAATTGTAAATCTCAAATAATACTAGCTATGTTGACAATATCATACCAACTAAAATTCAATGATCATACTAAAAACAGAAGAATTTTGGGTAAGTAACTAGACTTATCTTCAACTAAGATAAAGAGTTTCTCTTTAATTAATCAAATTTAATAAATAGCATGTCACAAAATACACAGGTCTTAGAGTATACTTCACTTCTAGCAGTCGCCTCGCACCCGGTACAATAAATGTAATCATCACTTACAATAGGAGTAAAAGTAACAGTACAGAACATATTTGGATGTCCATTTCTGCATACAAAACCAACTAATATCTCATCACAAGATTCACATCTGTATTCTGTAATAGAAAAGTTAATTTTGCATGTTTGTCTGTAGTCAGTGGTTCTGCATTTATATTTTTTACAGTAGAATTCTATATATTTGTTTGCAAATATGAATGACTCCAAGTCAATGCCGTCTAAATTATCAGCGTTAGATAACTTTTGTATTATACTTTGAGCATGTTTAAACAAAACAGTTTCTTGGACTTTCTCCATTGACATTTCAGGCCATTTAATTTTACAGGATACAGTCATGGCTTCATCGCTTTTGTAAATTTTAAGCAGATTTAAATACAATTTTAGCTTATACACATCTGTGAGTGCTTCGGCATATAGTTGATCGTAGTCTATTTGAGGTAGACTCCTTGATTTCACACATTTGCACCTTAACATTTCTAGACAGTCCCACATTTCCTGGAAGGAATTAGTAGGGTTTTCCAGCAATTTCAGAAGCTCTGATTGTTTGTTTTCCAATCCGAAAAAAACAATATCAAAGGTCTTTTGCTTTTTGCGACTTGATGCCTTTCTGTTGAGTAAACATAATGCCCAAAGTGTGCTGTTCTTCGACACAGCAAAGCCACATACTTCTGATGTTGTATAACTGTCTTTAAAGGTTATCAAAGAAAATGAGCACTCCAGGTCGAAGTTGTTTTTGGATAATGTGAGGATTATTTTATATATTTTGCAATTGGTGGTGCACACATACAGATTATCTTGGTCTTGTGTCAGAGCTGTTATTTTACTTTGATTGATGTTCTTGTGACACTGGGACATTATTTTAAATGAGTCATCTAGCATTTGAACGACCAAGTTTCTGTGTTTTGTATAAATTACCACAACCCTTCCACCACTACATAAGTATTTTAAATGGCTAACTAACATTCTGTCTTGATAAACCCACAGGGTGATGGTCTTCTTTATAATGATTGTGTCATTCTTGACTTCACACTCTAAGCCAAATAGTTGGCCTAATAAGTTTGAGTACAATATTAAAAATTGTTTGCCCGGTAATGGAATGCAATGTAATGAAGTTATTTCACTTACATTCACTGAATGATTTAACACCAAATCAGCCTGCAAAACTGCATTGTCACTTTCAAGTGACCAAAATAAAAGATCACCATTCTTCTGAGCTGTGACTAGATAACATTTAGGCCCTTCACTAAGGCCGGGGCACCAGCACATTGCACAGCTTTCTAGACACAAAGCTAAAGTCTTCAAACTTTCCAAGTTATCTAATGACTGACCAATTTTTTCCAAAGGTGCTTTGAGATTGTAAAGCTGTTTAATGACATCAGATAAGTTTAGTAAGTTCTTCCAGCCACATCTTTGTCGTCCATATAACTCTATAGTACCCATATTGGTGATAATAGCAAGAATACACGCATTCTTGTGACACAATTCTGGAGGAGACCACTGGTAGGAAGTCACAGCAGCGAATTTTTCCATCAATTCAGGATTGTGGGGCCATAGAGCAGGATCTACCAGCATTTGATTGTAGTTCATGTTACTGATAAAGTTATTCGTCAATTTAGCTGAAAATAACTCGGCAGCCGGGCTGGTCTTCGGGCAGGGTATGCAATATTCTACTAGGGCGATTTTCTTCTCCAAATTTGATATTTTGTAGGTATAATCGTATAGACTAAGGCCTTTATCTGTTAGAAGTGCTAGTGGCGAGTTTCCCCATTGTAAGTGGCCGCAAATGGTTTTAGTAATGGTAATGTGCCTCCGTGATACTTCTTGCAAAACAAAAGGCTCCATTATCATAGGATAAACAAATACAAGTCTCTCTCTTCTCTTAAAATTTGCAACACGAGTTAATAACAGCGTTGCCAGACTGTGCTGCCAGAATTACCGTAAAATGTACCCCAAAATTACCGTACAAATTACCGTACCATGTATGTAATCGTACACACTGATTTTATGATGAGTTGCTATAAAAATGAGATAATTACTTATTTTCTATTAAACAGAAAACTAGTCGTAAATTACTTAGTAAGTTTTATTTCTTAAATAATAATGTAGTTTTATTCGGTAAAAGTAACTCAAAAGTTTTTGCCAATAAAAGTGAAACTGCTTTACCAGTACATAGTTTGTTTAATGCCCCAATTTGATGATTCAGAGATATTTCTTACCCAAGAAAAAGCAGATTTTGTCGTTATACCTATTCAGATTTAGTTCGTTTTCAGTTTTAGTTTCGGATTCGGATCGTTCGTATTCGCACAGCCATTAATGAATGAAGAAAGAAAATAGCGAAATATAGACTGAGATTAGACGCCAATTTCAAATTACCGTACAATTTGTCGAATTTAGGCAATGTTCTCAGAATTACCGTACGTTTTTGGTACCACGATAGATTACCGTACAAGGCATGAAAATATCGTACAAATACGGTAATTACCGTACGTCTGGCAACGCTGGTTAATAAAAACAACCGGGTCAACTCTTCACATCACAAGCAAGCACAGAAAAAAAGACAGAACACCGCTCATGCTCATCTTAATCTGTGGACAGATTTTGCACAGACTATAATTTTGTTTTTTTTTTTCATAGATAGGTTGGTAAGTTCAGACATGGCTCAGACACAGGTGATTGCTTCGTAATTTCCACTTCCTTCCGTCCTTGGCCATCCTCATACAGGCACTCTGCCAGCAATCGTGCCTCGGTCCAGCGAGCTGGTGGGCTACGTTTGCCAGTTGCTGATTTCCACTCGTTTGTTCTTTTCGCCCTATTTTGTAAATAAAATATAATATTATCATTATTATCGATTACCTCCGTCTTTACGCCAACACCAACCATCTCACTCCTACACTGGTGAGCTACGAAATCATAGGTAACACTATGCTTTTACTCATATTTTTAGTTTCTTGTTGGGAAAATGTTTATTAACCAACATGTTATCTGTTGCTAAAATAAATAAGCGAGTTCATTAAATGTGTGCATTTTTGCATGCGCAATGAGCCGTTTTCAGAAGACCTAAAAAAAAAATTACAGCTGTCAAAGGAATGCAATTTTGGACCTCTGCGCAATAGCCATGTGTGATACATAATAAAATAGGTCTCAACGAGCTGAACAAAAGTTACTATGATGCCAACAGCCAAATGTTTTTCCTTGCGGAGTTATATTGTATTGAAAAAAAAACTAACATTTTCAATAAAATATAACTCCGAAACGACAAACATTTGGCTGTTGGCGTCATAGTAACTTTAGTTCAGCTCGCTGAGACCTATTTTATGATGTATCACACATGGCTATTGGGCTGACTTCCAAAATTGCATTCCTTTGACAGACGTTTGACAGCCGTAATATTTTTTTTAGTTCTTCTGAAAACTTAACAGATTCCGGGGAAGCTTCTCCTCAAAGGCATTATGTTCGATCTCCAAAGAAATAGCCGAGAAGTTCTTAGCTAAGCTGGCCCCACAGTATGTTCCTAATGAAAATTAATTAAAAATGCCCGACCTTATCCCAGGTGGACCACTAGAACCATTTGATGAGCCGTTTTCAATGGAAGAATTAAAGATGGTAATATCTCACGTAAAGGGACTCCTCCCCTGGTGAGGACGGGTTTCCTTATTCATTTATTTCCAAATCAGGCCCTAACAATTTGACCTTCTTTCTTGGACTTGTCAATACTTGCTACGAAACTGGATTTTTGCCGGAGGCTTGGAAAAAGCAGCTAATCCTGCCTATATTGAAACCTGGCAAAGATTCGGATATCCTCTCTAACTTTCGCCCTATTGCCCTGTGGGAGTCCAAGAAGGCTAAAGCAACTTATGAAAAGTTTTACGTCAGACAAGACAGATAGTTTTTGCCTGTCAGTTCTATTGCTACGCTTGCATTAAATATTCGTTTCTCTACGCATTTTACCGTGAAATCTGTTTTCGTTCATCTTACCCCTTCTATCTTTCTGGCTAGCAAATTCTGTGTCCAACTTCCATCACACACTTCCGCTTGCCTCACTGGTGACCCGTACGAACACTTCGATAAAGATGACGAGCAGAGATGACCATGACGACGCCGACCCTCCGCCCGGAGTTTTCCGTGACGCGTGGAATATTCCAGAAGCGCAAGTTCACTCTCCAACCGCGCCCACGCCAACCGAGGTATATCGAGTCGGAGTAAAAGTCCCACCGTTCTACGCGGAGAAACCATCGGTATGGTTCAAACAGTTAGAAGGTCAATTTAAATTGGCTGGCATAAAGTCAGACGAAACCATGTTTTACTACGCCACTTCACAACTGCAACCACCGTATGTCGACATCATTGATGACATAATCGAAAACCCACCGGAAATAAACAAATACGAGAAGTTTAAGCAAGAACTCATCAAACGCCTAACGAAATCCAAGGAGAAGAAGGTTCTGCAGCTGCTGACGCATGAGGAATTAGGTGACCGTAAGCCCTCCCATTTCCTACGGCATCTACAAAACTTAGCCGGTCCTGGAGTTCCCGATGACTTCATCAAAACCATCTGGTCCAGCCGACTTCCTAATAGCACTCAGACTATAATCGCTGCCCAGCCGTCTACTGCGCTAGAGGTTATCGCAGAACTTGCCGACAGAGTGCACGATGTCGTTCCCAATTACCACCAAGTAGTATCAACCGCCGGGACTCATGTAAACGCTGGTAGCCACCACCAAGTTGCTTCTACTTCAGTTCCACCTCAGGAAAATACCCTGGACTTCATGGTCAAGCAAATAGCCGAACTCACCAAGCAAGTCAGCTCACTTTCGGCCCAAGTCAGGGACTCGAGATCGGAATCCAGGCCGCCTCGCAACCAATCAGGCCGCCGTCGTGGCAGCTCAAGAAGCAGGTCTCAGTCTAGCTGCCGCAAATTCCCAACTTGTTGGTACCACGCTAAGTTCGGAAAAAACGCGCATAAATGCCTCAAGCCATGCGACTTCCAATCGGAAAACTGCCCAGGCGGTCGATAATGGCGACCAACGACTGCCTCCCATCCTCCGGTCGCCTGTTCGTGACAGATCGCAGAACGAAGACCCAGTTTCTCGTTGACACCGGCAGCGATCTCTGTGTCTTCCCACGCTCTGCCCTGAAAGAACGCCGACCCAAGACTACGTACCAACTGTCTGCCGCCAATGGTTCTAGCATTGATACATACGGCGACGTCCATCTGGAACTAGACTTCGGATTACGCAGAGAGTTCTCATGGCGATTCACCGTGGCTGATGTAACCAAAGCCATCATTGGAGTGGACTTCCTGTCCCACTGCAACATCATCGTCGACTGTCGAAACCAACGTCTCATCGACAACACGACCACCCTATCAGCCATCGCATCACCCGTAACATCGTCAGACATGATTTCTTCAGTGAAGATCATGACTGGCGATACTCAGTTCCACGCTCTGCTGCAGAAGTTCCCAGAAATCACCCGACCCACTGGTACTGAACGAGTGCACCATCACAATACAGTGCACTATATAAAAACAATACCTGGACCACCTATAGCATGCCCAGAACGACGACTCGCACCAGACAAACTCAAGATAGCCCGGCAAGAGTTCGAATCCATGTTGAAAAATGGAACTGCCCGGCCTTCAAAAAGTCCATGGTCGTCCCCACTCCACTTAGCACCCAAGAAGGAAAACGGATGGCGCCCCTGCGGCGATTATAGGATGCTGAACGCACGAACTGTACCAGACCGGTACCCTATACGCCACATCCATGACTTCACGCACAACATCTCTGGCTGTACGATCTTCTCGACCATCGACCTGGTCAAAGCTTATAACCAGATACCAGTCAGCCCCGAGGACATAGACAAAACGGCAATCACGACACCATTTGGATTGTACGAGTTTCCTTTTATGACGTTCGGCTTAAGAAACGCAGGCCAAACTTTCCAACGTTTCGTTGATGTAATGACCCGAGGACTTGACTTCTGTTACGTCTACCTGGACGACTTCCTGGTATCTTCAAAAAACGAAGCCGAACACTTGGAACACTTGGGCCAGCTCTTCACGAAAATCAAGGAATATGGCATGTTGATTAACATATCCAAGTGTGTATTCGGTGCACCGGAAGTCACGTTCCTTGGCTATCGTATCAACGCAAGTGGCATAAAACCCCTCGACGAAAAAGTAAAGGCGATAAAAGACTTTCCTGCCCCGAAGACCATCAAAGAACTTCGCAGATTCCTGGGAATGCTGAATTTTTATAGACGTTTTGTCCCCGAAGCAGCACAACTGCAAGCCCCTTTAAACAAGCTGCTCACCGGCTCCGTTAAAGGATCGCATCCTGTTGAGCTTACAGGCGAGACACTGAAAGCCTTCGAAGACTGCAAGCAAAGCCTCTGCAACGCAACTTTGTTGTCCCACCCCGACTGCCAATCGAAGCTCTCATTGGTTACGGACGCCTCTGATACCTCAATGGGCGCAACACTCCAGCAGCAAAAAGATGGTGAATGGCAGCCGCTTGCCTTTTTCTCGCGGAAACTCAGTCCCTCCCAACAGAAATACTCGCCCTATGACCGGGAACTGTTGGCGATATACGAGGCAATCAAGTATTTTCGCCACATGGTCGAAGCAAGAGATTTTGCGATATACACGGATCACAAACCAATCTGCTTCGCTTTCAAGAGCCGCAAAGAAAACATCTCGCCACGTCAGTTCAGGCACCTAGACTACATTAGCCAATTCACAACGGACATCCGTCACATAGCTGGCAAAGATAATGTGGTCGCAGACACTCTCTCCAGGATTGAGGAAATAACAGCTCCACTTGATCTGGACTTGCTAGCAAAAGCACAGACAGCAGACTCTGAACTCACACTGCTTTTGAAGACAGGATCAGCACTGCGCTTAGAGAAGCAAAATGGTCTTTACTGTGACGTCAGCACTGGAATTCCTAGACCGTTCGTGGTCAAGCAGCTGCGCCAGCTAGCTATCGGGAGCCTCCACAGTCTAAGTCACCCTGGTGCCAACGCCACCGCGAAGCTAGTCGCAGAACGTTACGTATGGCCAGGGATGAGAAAAGACTGCAGAGAATACGCCCGCAAATGCCTATCGTGCCAACGCGCAAAGGTCACCCGACACGTTTCCGCACCAACGGGAACCTTCGGCTTACCTAAAGCTCGCTTCAGCCACGTTCACATCGACCTGATCGGCCCCCTTCCTGTGTCAGACGGAAAACGGTACTGCCTTACCGCAATCGACAGATTTACGCGATGGCCTGAGGCGATTCCCATACCAGACATCACGGCCGAAACCGTCGCGAAAGCATTGCTGTCGGGCTGGATCGCACGTTTTGGTTGCCCCTTATCAATAGTTACAGACAGAGGTCGTCAATTCGAAAGCGTTTTGTTTGGGCACCTTTCCAAACTAGCAGGCTTCCAACACCGCAAGACCACGGCATACCACCCTGCTTGCAACGGAATGATCGAACGCTTCCACAGACAGTTAAAAGCCGCCATCGTATGTCACGCTAACCCCAGCTGGACAGAATCGCTACCCCTGGTCCTACTCGGCATTAGAAGTGCGATTAAAGAAGACGCAAATGCCTCGGCCGCAGAACTAGTTTACGGCGAGCCATTGAGACTGCCAGGTGAAATGTTTCATGCCTGCGACGATACTCCAACCGATCTAACCGAATATACTGGACGCATTCGCTCTTTTGCACGGAAACTTCAGCCAACGCCCGCATCTCGACATAGGCGTGATAACAGCTTCATTTTTAGGGATTTGGCCACAACAAAACACGTATTTGTACGGGATGATACAGTACGTGGCGCTCTTCAACCAGCGTACACCGGGCCATACGAAGTCGTGGAGAGAGGCGATAAAACCTTTAAGGTTAACGTCAAAGGAAAATCAAACACCATCTCCATAGACCGCCTGAAGCCAGCTTATACCTTCGCAGAAGCATCTACCACACCCAAAGACCGGGAAGATGAGCTAAAAAGGCCACAAAAACCCCTTACGACCCGCTCGGGAAGGACAGTGAGGTTTCCCAATTGTTACCGCCCGTTGTAACGGTCTCCGCGGGGGAGTGATGTGGGAGTCCAAGAAGGCTAAAGCAACTTATGAAAAGTTTTACGTCAGACAAGACAGATAGTTTTTGCCTGTCAGTTCTATTGCTACGCTTGCATTAAATATTCGTTTCTCTACGCATTTTACCGTGAAATCTGTTTTCGTTCATCTTACCCCTTCTATCTTTCTGGCTAGCAAATTCTGTGTCCAACTTCCATCACACACTTCCGCTTGCCTCAGCCCTTTCGCCTACTCTCGTGAAGATATTAGAACACCTTGTGAAAAATAGGCTTGAGTGGATCACAGAAAACAGAGACTTGTTACTCCCAACTCAATTTGGATTTCGAAAAGGTTTGGGAACCATGGATAGCGTGGCGGTCTTAGTTACTGGCGTAAGATCGGAAATGAGCAAGAATAATTCAACTTTTGCTGTATTCCTTGACATCTCATCAGCATATGACAATGTCCTGCTTTCAGTCCTCAGAAGTAAGCTTACGCAGCTGAGGATCCCTGCTAAGATGGTCAGGTGCATATGCTTACTACTTACGTCTCGAACTATTGCACTCCGTGTCCCTAAGATGGAACATGAATCTAGAATACTCTGCAGAGGCCTTCCTCAGAGCTCAGTCTTAAGCCCAATTCTCTTTAACCTTTACACTAGTGATATTGGCTCTAGTCTTAATACCAACTGCCACATTCTTCAATACGCGGATGATGTTGCGTTATACATCTCAAACGCATCAGTCGCAGAAGCAGCTACGTCCATGAACATTTCTCTGAACTCCCTGAGTCAATGGCTTGATAAGCATGGTCTTTCACTTTCGGCCCAAAAAAGTACTGTCCTGGTGTTTACGAAAAAGCGCAGTATCCCAAAAGTTGAAGTCGTAATTGACGATACGGTAATTCCTCAAAGGACGTCGGTTAGGTTCCTGGGAGCTTTCCTCGACTCTCGACTCGCTGGTACTTTTCATGTTGACCACATCATAAAGAAAACCGAACGTGTGTATTCTATTCTAAGAATCCTGGCCGGTGTCTGGTGGGGTGCTCATCCAGTATCCATGAAATTAGTATACGACGCTCTGATCAGGAGCGTACTGGACTATGGGTGTTTTGTCCTGGAACCAATCAACAAGACGGCTTTAGTAAAACTGGATCGTATTCAATTTAAATGTCTCCGTTTGATACTGGGATGTAAGAGATCTACTCCCACGAATGCCCTTCAGATTGAAGCTTGCGAACCTCCCCTTTATCTCCGCCGTCGCTACCTTCCCGACCGCTTTGTAACCAAAGTACTTTCACGATCATCTCATATTCTTAATCAAAAGCTACGCGAACTGGCCTCCGTAACTAACACAGGCTATACCCGGAAGGAAATCCCATTAATACTTAGAAGTTACAGACGGTTAAAAACTTTTGAGAGAACCCTGGTCTCTACAAAAAAGGTACTATTGTTTGAGTTCAGCTTTAATACCCTCCAATCATCACTAGACATTATATTGAGTATTGGTATTGGCAGGAACAATCCAAGTGCAAACATAATCTTCAATTCGGTTATTGGTGAGCGTTGGAATGGGTATCAATTATTTTTCACTGACGCTTCAAAATTGTGTCAATCTTCTCCCGTTGGTGTAGCTGTATTCCTTCAAAATTCTAATTTAATACTACAATTTAAATGTCCACCTGAAGCATCAGTCTTTACTGGTGAATGCATCGGTGTATTGGAGGCTAGTCTATTTGTAGAATCCCACAACATAAAGAAAGCAGCAATCTTTACAGACTCTTTGAGCTGACTACAGACTCTTGATCAGAACCAGTTTAAAAGTAAAAGAAACAGTAAACTAACTCTCGAAATCAGGGATACCCTGGTCCGCTGCCGTAACAAAAATCTAGAAGTGGTTTTGGTTTGGATTCCTGGCCACTCGGGCATAGTAGGTAACGAGTATGCCGATAACTTTGCTAAACAAGCGTGTGAACAAGAATTTGATTTGAGGTATTATTTCCATCATCCATACGACCTTCTCTCGTTACCGAAAAAACAGCTTGAGGAGTCCTGGTTGACCGCGTGGCGGGAGAGCAGTCGTTTCAAAGGCGAAAAATTCTTTAGCGTCCAACCGAATATAAGACCCAAGCCTTGGTTCTACAAATTTTAAAAGGTCGGGAAGCGAGTCGTATCGGTGATTTGTAGATTGCGGATTTGCCACTGCTGCACACCTGTCTTTCTTAAAAAAATTAGAGTGAGGGATAATTCACTGTGTGAGTGCGGTTTAGAAGACGGTGATCTAAACCACATATTTTTTAATTGTCCGTTGAACCAAAAGACAGTAAATATCTATCCTACCTGTTTTAAACATTCCCTTAACTACAAATTTCAGAACGCTTTTAACTTACCTGTCGTCCATAAATGACCTGTATATTTTGCTCATTAAGTTTATTGGGGAGAATGAGATAAAGTTGTAAATATTGTGTGTCTAAATATCTGTGTTATATGTACGTGTGTGATATTCATGTTAAATGTTTAGTATAACCAACTAACAATATATTTAATGTTCTCTTACCGATGTGTCTGTCCGCATGAACAAACGACTAAAATAATAAAATTGGGAGTTTCCATAAAGAAATTGGTACTTGCTGTAAAAAAAAACATTTTTAGCCATGTGAAGCCAGAAACTTGTTATTGGCAGTATTAGTCGTCATCAGCTCGTTGCCATAATTCCCAAAATTGAATTGAATTCTTCTGTAAACGGCTCATTAAGTCAATATTTTTCTTTTGGAAATAGAGAGATAATAATGTATAGATAGGATAACACTTAAATTAGCACTTACTCAACCAGGAGAATGAGCTATTTTCTAACAGCTCCAAAAAAATGCTGGGCAAAGGCCTCCCCTTTAGATATCCACTCCTCCCTGTTCCCGGCCAACACTACCCACCCCGGTAAATATTTTGTAAGGTCGTCGCACCATCTCCGCCTCGGTCTTCCGCGTCGCCGGTAGCCATCGCACGGCACCCAATCGGTGACAATTTTTGCCCACCTTTCCGGTCCATACGTCTGACGTGGCCAGCCCAGCTCCACTTTAGCTTTGCCGTCGCAACTCCAACGTCGGTGATTTTGGTTTTGGCGCGCAACGCGGCGTTTCGGATTTTGTCAATCCTTCTTACGCCTAGCATGCTGCGCTCCATAGCTCTTTGGCAACCAAGTTTGGATGATATGGTAAAATTTATTGTACCTACCGGTGAAAATGTAACCCTGTACATATTTTTTTAATAAGCTCTAATGGCTCCTACACACTATGCCGGCGGGTGGAAAGCCGCCGGCTATGCCGTACAAGCCGAGCCACCCGCAGGCTGGCGGGTCGTGCGGGTCATAGACGGTGGCCCATCCATGGACTGAACGCACCGTATGTTGCTTAACCTTAGTGATCGTTTAAGATCATTCAGGCAGCCCAGCAAAGGTAGTATGAGGACGTGAGTCGCGCGCGACAACGTCAAAAGTCGCGACTTTCCAGTACATTAACTGTCAAATGCTCGCGACTTTTGACGTTGTCGCGCGCGGCTCGCGTCCTCATACTACCTTTGCAGGCAACGAGCGATTTGGCCTAAACATGCCGGCGGCAAAGCCGCGCGGCATAAAGCCACCCGGCCGTGCCACCGGCATAGTGTGTAGCAGCTATAAGAAAATCCTTCATTAACACGTTGCGGACCCGCATTTCGAGAAATCATCTGTGTCTGAAAGTAACTGCATATCGGGGATGTAGTCTGTGGATTGTCGACCGACAACGACATTGGTAAAAATTAAAAAAACAAATGTCATAACAAAAGAAGCACGTTGGTTCATAACTCAAAATTCGTAATTTCACGTTTTTACAAATTGCAACTGAAAGAAGCAAGAATGAGTAAAAGAAGATATAACGCTAAAGCGCGACAAGTAGTCAAGACAAACATTGATGATTCTAAGACTGCGAAGGTAAGTTTTTGTTTTATTCTTTCGGAACACAATATAACGGAGTCAAACACCCGATAAAGTATGATTAAGTAGCCTATTTGACTGTTAAACACGCAACATTTTAGGCTTAAGTCCGATGAAAAAGTCCCTTTATTTAAGCCTTAGCTCAGACCAATTTTGTAAGTTTGGATGTTCTGTGTTTGTATTGCTTATACTCGTAAGAGCTGACTTGGGTGGTTATGGCTAAAGAAATTAATAAAGAAGGGCACATGACTGACAACTCACTCATTTTCCACCTGAAATAGTCATCTAAATAGGTCACAAAACTTTGTAATTATATGCATATAGAATAATGAGATTAATGAATGAGTGAGTATACCGGATCGCAGCTATAATATTCATTATCATCATCATTCAGCCACAACCTCCATGGATTTCCAAAAAAGACTGGTTGGAAGAGGCTTGCATCCAGTGTCTTCCTGCCACTTGGATGAGATCGTCTGTCCATCTTGAATTAGAAATGATGAGGTCCGTAGACAAACTAAAGTCGTCGACATAGCTATAATATTAGTATAAAATAAACTAAGGAGATTGATCACGGATTGCAACCCAATTTCAAAAAAAGTACCTAAAGAACCCATCAGATCAATAGCTTGATGGTGGTGGATATTATCATAAATAAAAAATAAAAAACTCTTCTAATTTTAGATAAAACTTGAATTCGCCAACTCAGAATATGGTAATGCCGATGCCAGTAACCTTCTGGCATTGCCGTCAAAGAAAAGGAGCACCAAAGTTCTGGTTGATAAAAAGGAAAAAACCAGATTCCTTTCCAAAGCACACAGGAAACGTCTGGAGAAAATTGTTGACAAGAAAAACAAGAAGGAAAATGTGAGTCCGACAAAGCAATTTCAAAATATAGTCATTTAGCTTTTATGGCTAGTTTACATTGTGGTAAGTATGGGAAGAATTAATTAAATTTTACCTAATTCTTAAGTTAAGTTGACGACCTCTGTGACGCAGCGGTTAGCGCATCTGACTACCATGCGAGAGGTCCCAGGTTCAAATTCCGGCTGGGGAAAAAAAAAAACCCAGGTCTTGGATGTTTACACGTTTGTGACGTCGCTGTTTCTGGTTTCCACGACACAGGGTATCCTAGTGTGGGGCCAGAAGCAATGTATGTACCTGTATGTAAATGTTAAAAATGTTAATGTTATGTTAAAACATACATGTATCCAAAAACTTACAAGTTATTTAGTTAACAATTAAGTCAAAAAAGATAAGAGTTTGTAATATCCTCGTAAGGCCCGACCTTGAAAATAACAATTGATTTTGTGATCACTTGAAGACATTGGGCCTCACGTGGATGTACAAAAAACTGCCATTATTTTCTAAATAAATAAAATCATCCATTAATATCAACAACAAACATTACTAGTTGACCCAGAAAACATTGTCTTACTTCTAAGGCCTTGTCTTGTCTTAGATTCTGAGACGTGATTAAAAAAAAAAAGAAACGAAAACATCGTTTTCACAACCTTTTCTCTGATCTACCATAAACAGTAAAACTTTAATAAAGATTGGTGAAGCTGTTTCAGAGGAGTGACAAACACTTCGATTTGTCACTCTTTTATATGTGCGAGGGCTATCTTGAAATCTAACACAGTAACTTATTTATTTACTCACACATTTATTATTTATTTACACAGTATTTACTTTAAAAACAATTGTCTATGTTCGCAACTAAGCTTCTCTATACAAAGTAAAATTTAATTAAACCAAAAAGGTACTCTAACCTAATAAACAGATTGAAATATCCTGGCATACCCTTAGAATAAGATCTTTGTGTTGTATCTTTGCATTTATAGTCACATAAAGAAGTTTACAAATCAAAATCAAAAATCAATCAATTACAAACACTGTGACAGTAGATTTATAATTTATTAGATATTTTTTTAATGTCAAGATATAATGTGAGATGTCTTCCACTCTATTCTGAATTAAAAATGAGAATAAAGAAGCAAAGAAAGCTCACTCTGACTGACAATGAAATAATTCCTCAAAAACACTAAGCTTTAATGTTATACTTGTGCCATTACAAATGTGCGAACCGAGTCATAAAAGTGCGAGCGAGAGTTCCGATATGCCTGATAGGCACATGTGTGTGAGAGTGAGGTCTGATACAAATGTTTATGACTCAGTTCGGACGTTTGTAATGGCTCAAGTATAGTAAGTTTCCTTAATATTGTTAACAATCATCCAGAGAGCGTCCCTTCTGGAGTCCCTCTCACAAGTCCAAGCCACACCAGATGAAATGGGCCAGATGACTGCCATCTCGGCGGTCCAGACCCTGGGCTTGAGGAGGTTGACGGAATTTGACACGGAGATCAGGACTCAGCCAGATATGGTGCAGAAAATAAATGAGAAAAAAAAGTATAGTAGCATTGCTGGTAAGTATAGGTTTTATTTTCAATAATAATTATAACATTGTCTTAAAAGTGCTAAACTGCTATGTGTGAGACTTCTAGGAATATATTGTTACTAGACGAAAACCCGGCTTCGCTCGGGTAAAATGTAGACGCAAAATAATATTCCACTATGTTTTTTTATATGGTGACGCCTCTGTATTTATCAACCACCAGTAGATATAAATATCTTAATACATTCAGATACATAAGCTCACACCTGTATCCCAGAGGGGTAAGCAGAGACCACGGACTGTCACCTGCCACTATCCTGACAAATCACTTTCGCTTCCTCGACATCCATTAGTCGTTGCATGTACCCACATCGGTTTCGGGTACTTTCCATCTTGCCCTTTGCTAATACATCCCCTATTTGGTCGAAGTATGTCCAACTGGGGCGTCCCTTACCGGCCCTTCCACTCACATTCGCCCGATATAATTATTTGCTTTGTCAGTCTTTCTTCGTTCATCCTCTCCACATCTCCAAACCAACGCAACATTCCTTTTTTCTAGTCACTCACTACATCCTCTTTCTCTACATCCTCGGTCTCTGATCACACTATTGCGTATTCTGTCATCCAAAGTAACACCACACATATTTCTTAAGGATCTCATTTGTACTGCACTAATCCTACTTTCATGATTCTTCTGACTTCTGCCATACCCAAATCTCGCTACCATGCTTACATCAGTATTGGAACCAGCACACTATTACGGATAGCCAATCTTGCTCTTTTGGACATGTTCTGGCTACTCACGAAGGAATGCAAGGCGAAAATCGGATACTTATCATAACTTTGTCATGGGTACCTCATCACAAATTACTAAATGAGCTTCCTTCATAAACTTAACAGCATTGAATTTAGTTAACAGCTAGTGAATCTAATGTCGTATGAGACGTAGAATCCACTTGGCTAATCAACTAAAAACAGCTCCCTCTCTTTGGCTTTACAGCTTTTAGTTTTGTATTGACCACATGTTTTTCTTCATCATTTTATTTTTTGGTATTTTTCTTATCTAGTGGCTTTTTCATTTCAATAAGTTTACTAGTACCTAACTAAGCAAAACAATAAAGATCTATTTATGACTTTGATTTCCTTTTTCAATTATTTTTCAGACCCTTCCAAAACTCAATGTCAAATTATTGTCTTCCCTCCCGCCCTCAGAAGAAGGACCTTCTTCTGAGCTCCCGCCAATGAAAAACACCACAGATTACTTACTACACCTTCTCAGTTGGCACAGATTATAATAACCTTTTTGGATGCCACGGTATTCCACACACCATGAAGTTAACAAATTAGATCAAAGGGCCGGTTTAGATTATCTAACGGCCTTATTAATAAAGTTTATGAGCTGTGTATACAGCCGTTACGCGAGGTCTGACAAACTGGTTATGTGTACGCTAAATGCGAATAAACCAGTATAAATTGATATACGTCAAATAGGTATTCAGAGGTTATAACTTATTTATTAATAAGGCCGTTAGTGTTTAGGAGAGTGCTTTACTTTACACTCTGTTGCAACATTATGCTGAATCGGGCCCATTTTGGGGGCTCAACCTTTAACGACCTCTGTGGGGCGTAGTGGTTAGCACATCTGACTACCATGCGAGAGGTCCCGGGTTCGAATCCCGGCTGGGGACAAAAAAAAATCCCAGGTCTTGGATGTTCACATGTTTGTGACGTCGCTGTTTCTGGTTCCCACGACACAGGGTATCCTAGTGTGGGGCCAGAAGCAATGTATGTACCTGTATGTAAATGTAAATATGTAAATGTAAATTATTATTTTCATGTTGTACAGATATTTTTTTTACGCTTTTTATGCTTTCTGTGTAATTTTTTTTATTATTGTACGCATTCTTTGTGTGTGTGTTTTTTTGTTTTGTTTTGAGTATCAAATAAATAAATTTTCTTTCTTTCTTTCTTTCTTTCTTTCTTTCTTTCTTTCTTTCTTTCTTTCTTTCTTTCTTTCTGAGAGTGCTTTTGCAGAAACGTGTAAGCGCGACTTGCTTTAGTACGTTTTACGGTATAGTACGGTTCTAGTTGCGTTTCAATTAGAATCAAAATAGAATTGGTTTCTATTGTTCTATCCAGTAACACCTGAGCGCGTTACTATCCTCGTTACTTATCTGTGTATAAACTAAAAATTTAGTGAGAACTTTAGGAGAATGCGCAAGTGACCCGTGACGGGTGCGTGTTGTTTTCAATAACTCGAATTATCAAACTTACCTACTTATGTGTTCCATTAAAACTCATAGTATTTTGAGTAGGATAGCGCATATTTCGCGACGTCGACGAAGTGACACTCTACTGGAAGAAATATAAACGTTCACTCGAACTTCTAGTAATGTACTAATGCACTTGCCTCTCTAATTGTATTATAGCACTCTCCTAAGCACTAAAATAATGTAAACCGGCCATAACAGTTCATAATGAAAACTTGTGACACTAACACAACAATGATGACATTGACATGTTTACTTAGCAACGCCATTGTTGAATTTAATAATTTTTATATTGATGCTGCTCGATAATACGAATTTTCCGCCCCTATGTTGTCGACTCAGATCAAACTATTTTATTACGCTCTTTCATTTGGTGTGCATATCGTTCGAGTCTACCGTAGACCCGAACGAAATTATTAATATAGATAAGGTACATTTATTTCCTGCCTAATTGAAAATGCTACAATAGTTTTTTCGTTATATTCAATACCGCATCCCATTGGTCCCATTTTAATTTGGTGAAGATCTGATGTACACTTTCAGAAATAGAGAATGGAAAACTTCCATTGAGTGAGGACAGCATAAAACAAGGTCTTTCGGGGGCAATCCTATAGTTATACTATGCATATGTTTCACAAAACATATCGTAAGTAGTCCCAGGGTGATTATTTACAATAAAAAAAAAAAAAACTGACTTCAGAACATTTCACCACTATCAATACATACATAATTTACATCCATAGTATTTTGTATGGACTGTCACCGCCACCGCAATCACATTGGTATTTTTTATCTTTAATTGTGTAAATATGGGGAAAAGGGTTATACTCAGCAGCGAGAAGCGACCTGATGATGATGATGACTTCTTTATAGGTGCAAAAAAACGTCTTCGCCTTCTGAAGTTAGATAAGCCAGAATTAAAAAAGAAAGCCAAGTATGATCCAAGCATAGTTGGACTGGACGAGTCTTCGAGCGAAGAATTGAGCTCAGAATCTGATGATGATATACATGATAGTCCAGAAATTGAAGAAAACAACAAACCTGGAACAAAGAATTGTCAGGAAGAAAAAATTACAGAAATTTCGAAAGAATCTGAGACTATCACAATACCAGATGACACAAGTTGCAAAGTACAAAGTAGTAAAGACTCTCAGAAAGAGGAACATGTAAATCAAAACACAACAGCAGTCAAAGAAGAAAAGAAGCCACTGCTGGAACATCCAACCCAACATGTAGAAGTGAATAGGGACCCTAAAATTCAAGTAGCAAGGTTAAAATTGCCAATACTCGGCGAAGAGCAAAGAATCATGGAACTTATTAATGAGAATGAGTTTCTTCTGGTTGCTGGAGAAACAGGTGAGAATTCCAACCTTTACCAAAATCTAAAAAGCCTTATTTGTCTAAAAATTAATATTCTTCAGCCACTCACAAACTTTTTTTTTTCCTCTTTTAATTAGCCACTCACAAAAATTGGACTTTTTTTTTTTGTTAACGGGGTGAAATGCTTTGTGCACCATAACCGCCACCCTTGGGGGAGGCCGACGGCCGTGTGTAGGACTCTCCTCTCCTAATAATAGGAGAGGCATACCTCCTAAAACACCCCGGGGGCCGTCCTGTCGCTCGTGCAATGGGGCGCCGCCGGATCTCGCAAGTGGTAGACTACAGTGCGAATGCTACCGCGGCGCCCCGGCGACGTCGACCCGACTCGGCCCCCCACCCCCTTCTCCCGTCACGATGTCGGACGGCAGGTCCCCCAACCTGCCGTCTGTGACCCTCCCTCAACCTCCTCTATGCCCTCTGCTGAACAGAGGGACATAGAAGAGGGCCCCCACCGTGTGTTTTTTATAGAGGTTGTCTCCTCGCAGCCCGAAGGCCCCCGGCCCCACTCAAGTGTGGGACAAAAATTGGGCCTGCAAGAAATCATACAACAGCATATTGTTTCCTCTTTAAATTCTTTAAATTTGTTAAAAATACTAAAATAAAATACCTTGAAATTACTTAAAACCTAACCTTAAAATTAACACCTCTTCCAATATGCCCGGTGTTTATTCGGACTTAGGGGTGGTTATTTACATGATACTGAAGCAAAAAAAATATTTTTTTTTAGTGTGAAAATCACCTAAAAATCATAAAGTTATATGGCTTAGCTTCTATCGCTTGCACTTGACGGGTCCGGCGGGGGTTTTGCGGGGCGGGGCGGGAGAGTGCGCCCGCGCGCTCGACGCCGGCGCCGCAAAACCGGCGCTTTTAGGTGATTTTCTCTAAAAAAATAATTATTTTTTTAATATTTTTTTTCGCTCTCGTATCATGTAATAACCACCCCTGAGTCGGACTAAACTGTACAAATCAACACCCTAAACATATATTTTTTATTTTTATAATTGCATAACAATATTTCAGGCAGTGGCAAAACTACACAAATACCTCAGTTCCTCTATGAAGCCGGTTATGCTGAGAAGAAGATGATAGCAGTGACTGAGCCGAGGCGGGTGGCGACCGTTGCCATGGCAACCAGGGTTGGATATGAGCTGGGGCTGAGTAGCAAAGAGGTGTCTTACCTGATGAGGTTCGAGGGAAATGTTACCAAGGACACGAAAATTAAATTTATGACCGATGGTTAGTGGTTGACAAAACTGTTACTGATGCATTTAACTCTGATAACCTTTACCATGACAGGCAAAGATGGAAAGCAGAAGGGGAGGCCTTTGCCCAGCAGTGGGACACACGAGAGGCTACGTAAAAAAAAACCTTTACCATTATTTTCGAGAGCTCAACTTGATCTCGAAAAAAAAAAGAAGGTATATTTTATGTGAGTGGTTGACCAAAAAGGGACCTCAAGGGAAAATAATTGATTTCGAGAAAATCGCGTTTGAAGTTTGAGTTAGAAGTGCGTGGACGGGGGGCGCGGCTTGTTTTATGTCAGTAAGCGACTTCGTTAGTGAGTGTCAACCAAGTGTCAACACGTGTTTGCGTTTACTACGTTATTGCCGAAAACCTTAAAAGTAAAATAAAAAAATAAAACATCGCAAAACCTAGTGTATGCTGTGTGTAAGGTGTAATTTTTCCAAAACTGCCTCGGCTCACAAAAAAATGATAAAAAAATAACTGCGACACCTAAAAATATTCTGGGTAGACCAAAACAAAGCTAAAATACCACATATTAAAAAATTAAAATAAAAAAAATAACAGTTTCCAATCCCTCCAGGTCCCTTTTTGGTCAACCACTCACATATATTTTTTTATTTTTAACACATAAATTTTATACATCCTGTTGTGTCTTTATGTAAGAACATTAATTACGAAATTATTTTATGTTTTGGCAAGCTGATCGTTGGAAAAGAAACCACCATGTTTTAGCTTTACTAAAGTGTCGAAGGATCTCCCTAGGCCGATTCCCACCGGTTTCCCTTTTCGAAATCCGTCACCCACCAAAACGAAAATTTGCTTCGAAAAGTTCTTCACATAATTTATCGATACAAGTTGGAATGCTAGCGGCTTACCTCGATCCTACGACAACGATTGTGCCTGTATGTAAATGTTTCATTATCAACCCATTATGTCCCCACCGAGGGGCACGGGTCTTTTCCCTGAGGAAGGTATAGGCCATACGAGGGCCAAGTTGAGTGGGTGTAAATGTAAATGTTTATGTTATTCTATTTTTGCCTCATATTTGTTCAGTGCGCTGAGTTTTCTTATTCAATCTTTTTCCTTCGTCAATCTCCAGGCGTTCTTCTAAAGGAGATCCAGTCGGATTTTTTCTGAGCAAATACTCCATGGTTATAATATACAAAGCTCACGAGCGTAGCGTCCAACCGGACATCCTCCTCGGTTCATTGTTCCGGATTGTGCCGGTGCGGGGGGCGGCGCGATCCAAGACAATAAACCCAGTTTATTATGACCAACTGTCGTTGTCACTTGTTAATTCTAATTTTCCCTCTTATTGCTTCAATGCGCTAAGTTTTCTTAGTCAAATCTCCTTCCTTCAGGCGTCCTTCTAAAGGAGATCCAGTCGGATTTCCTGCTGAGCAAATACTCCGTGGTGATAATAGACGAGGCTCACGAGCGTAGCGCCTATACGGACATCCTGCTGGGTTTGTTGTCCCGATTTGTGCCGCTCGGGGCGGCGCGATCCGGGACAATAAACCCAGTCTATTATGATGACCCACTCTCCTTGTCACTTGTGCGCTGAGTTTTCTTAGTCAATCTCCTTCCTTCAGGCGTCCTTCTAAAGGAGATCCAGTCGGATTTCTTGCTGAGCAAATACTCCGTGGTGATCATAGACGAGGCTCACGAGCGTAGCACCTACACGGACATACTCAATTTCTTAGTCAATCTCCTTCCTTCAGGCGTCCTTCTAAAGGAGATTCAGTCGGATTTCCTGCTGAGCAATTACTCCGTGGTGATAATAGACGAGGCTCACGAGCGTAGCGCCTATACGGACATCCTGCTGGGTTTGTTGTCTCGGATCGTGCCGTTGCGGCGGCGGCGAGGCTGCCCGTTGCGTCTGGTCGTCATGTCTGCCACGCTGCGGCTTGAGGACTTCACTGAGAACACCAGGCTGTTTAAGACACCGCCCCCGGTCATCACGGTAAGTGGGCCGTGAAAAGCGGTAAGGGGCCATCCGTAAATTCGGTAGTCTGTTTAATAAGTCAGTTTACATGGGTTAATTGCAGGATAATTGAAAAATAGGATATAGCAACCCTCTGAAGAATCATAAAATCATAGAATCATGAAGAAGATAATCTCGAACTTCACAACTGCCTGACAGATAATAATGGTGTTGCTAGACTGGAATTTTTAATTTCTACTCAAATTGTACATGTCAACTGACTTATTGAATAGACTTTAGTTGACACGGCCAACAATAAATTATTTGATATGCTCGATTAAAACAAAAATTACAAAATATTTCGGAAAAAGTAACTCTTTTAGTCATTTACTAGTTATTACAATTTTTTTAATAGATGAAACATTAAAAGAGTGCTCTGAATAATGACGTCATAATTCGGTATTTTCATACGAAATTCCGTTTTAAAAGTAACTTATTTGACATTTTGTCAACTACCTAATTACGTCACACGCTCAGGGCGAGGGAGGGGGTCGACGAAGTGTGATATTGTGTGACAAGGGAGGGGTACGGAAAGTGTTAAAACACGAATTTTGAACTATTGACGAAACACTCGAAATCATTTGCAACTCAAAGTAATTTTGGAACTGCTGTTTTAACCCTTAATTTGTGAAATTGCAAACTATGTGACGTCACACTAGGTCTCACAACTGTGACCAGCTGTAACAAGGATGGGGGAGGGGTAAAAAAATAATGAAATTCCTGTGACGTAATTTTTGGATGGCCCCTAAACAACATTTAGTATAATGTCAGATTAGATCAACGAATTATATTTTAAGTTCCGTCTGCATGCTAAGCAAATCCCCGCATATAGACCAGCTAAAAAATGTGGAATAATTCATCATCATCATCATCAACCTATTATGCCCCCACCGAGGGGCACGGGTCTCTTCCCTGAAATTAAACGGTGGCAATAGGGAATGGATGAAAATATCAGAAGTGCTTGATATTTTTTTTGGTGATAGGAATAACCTTCCTTAAAAAAGTTTCAATTTTTTTGGCCCCGTAGTTAATTTTTAAATATACTTAATATTTTTCCATTCGTCGTTCTGGGCTTAGTACGGCATATCAGACATATTCCTTAGTCCGCTACGTATGAAAAAAAATCCACCTTGAAAAGCTGTCAATGTCACCACAGAATTTTTTTTTAATACGTAGCGGACGAAGGAATATGTCTGTTAAGCCGTACTGAGCCCAGAACTAAGAATGGAAAAATATTAAGATTATTTAAAAATTAACTACGAAGCCAAAAAAATTGAACCTTTTTTCTCGCGTTAGTAAAAAAAAGCACTTCTGATATTTTCATCCATTCCCTATTGTTTCACAGATAGAATCCCGCCAGTTCCCAGTTACGATACATTTCAACAAACACACGCACAGCGACTATCTCAAGGAGGCTTATAGGAAGACGGTCAAGATACACACGCGGCTGCCGGAAGGCGGGATTCTTATATTCGTCACCGGTCAGCAGGAGGTGAGTGCTTGGTCTTTCTTTTGTACTAACAACCATTATAAATGACGACCTCTGTGGCGCGGCGGTTACCGCATCTGCCTACCATGCGAGAGGTCCCGAACTCGAATCCCGGTTGCGGACAAAAAAACCCCAGGTCTTGCATGTTTACATGTTTGTGACGTCGCTGCTTCTGGTTCCCACGACACAGGGTATCCTAGTGTGGGGCCAGAAGCAGTGTATGTGCCTGCATGTAAATGTTATGTTATGTTACATACATAAACTCATGTCTGTATCCCAAAGGGGTAGACAAAGGCCAGGAACGCCACTTGCCACAATCCTGACATTGTTTCGGGTACTTTTCATCTTGCCCTTTACTAATGCAAAGGGTATGTATTTGGTTGAAGTATGTCCGCTCTCGACTAATATAAAGATAAACATAAACGTTTACATACAGGCACATACATTGCTTCTGGCTCCACACTACCCTGTGTCGTGGGAACCAGAAACAGCGACGTCATAAACATGTAAACATCCAAGACCTGCGGTTTTTTTTGTCCCCGGCCGGGATTCGAACCCGGAATCTCTACGTATATGTACTGAGAATCGAAGCCTTAGCGATTTCAAGCTTTGAGGTTTGTGATTAACTCAAATACTCAGGTTACCTCACGATATTTAATTTAATTACATTTGTTTAAAGGAGACGGAAACGATTCCATACATTCTTGGGCCCAGATGTAAAAAGACGAGAGTGGTGTCAATAAACAGCTTATATATTGTCAAACCATCTTTGAAAATTTTGCGCATTTTAGCAATCTGAGAGCAAAGTTAAAACAGATTTTGTAAAAGTGAGGCTATGCAACAAATGGACAATAACCTATAGGTATTTAACAGCTGATTTTGTAACTATGATCATTATGATAGACAGTTATTTATTACATTAATTGTAGTTCTTATTGTATTGAGTGGGAAAATGTAACGAAACTCACAAAAAGGCTTTACTGTCGGAAGTTTTCAAATTCCGTCTATTGACGGCAGCCGGCACCAACTGCTTAACTAGCCTTGCGAAGCACGGAACCGCTCGGAAAAATCCCACTAGCGTTAGTTACAGATGGTCATTTGGGCACGAATTCCCGGGTTGTACATTCTCGTGCCGTAAATTCTCGGTCCGTGCAATATAGTGACCCATCATGATCATAGATTAAAAATCCGGGAGCTGTCACTGTCAGCACAGATTAAATATATTTGACAAACATAAAAAGTAATGAATCGATGTGTAAACGAGAATCTACGAGAATCGATTTTAAAGTTAATATTCTGTTTTATTGTAAACTATTGACAATATAATAATTTATTCCGTAGATTTTGTTCACTTTGATTGAATCCATCATTCGATGAGAGTGATTTTATGTTCAATAATAATTCTTGAAATCATTCACAGTAATCGATTATAGTAATCGAAACTCTATTTCATCAGTGCAATAAACTTGTTTTTAAGATTTCTCGTCTCCCAGATTGTGAATTGAGCAGATTTTTTATATTTTGAAACAGAAAAAAATACCGCTTTTTTAAAACCATATTTCAGCTTATTACAATTGGGCCCAGAGATCCCCGGCTCCTTTAAAGTTTAAAATCTTGATCTTTCCCTGATTGCAAACTCACTCCATAACACAGGATGCAAATGAATATGTTTGGATGCTTCTTGGTGGAACCCAATTCTAAATAATTTTACCAATTTACAGGTCAACTATCTGGTACGGAAGCTCAAGGCCACGTTTCCGTATCGAAAGGACGTGGATTACTCCAAGATCATACAAAAAAAGCCGAAAATATCTGAAGCTGACACTGCACTGGATTCAGACCCTGAAGACTTGGAGTCTGATGATGATGAAGTGGAGAAGGTAAGTCGGCAAGACTCATTAGCACTAGATTCACCGACGGAGCTAATTATTTCATCATCAACCCATTATGTCCCCACCGAGGGGCACGGGTCTCTTCCCTGAGGAAGGTCTAAGCCATACTCCATCACGGGGGCCAAGTTCGAATTGGTGGAGGCTTGTAAGACTAGTGGCTGGTCTTACTGTCAGAAGTTTTCAAGCCACCCTAAGGCCTCTAACTTAGCTTAACGACTGCCATCTATCGATGGCAGCTGGCACCAACTGCTTAACATGCCTTGCGAAGCATGAAACCGCTCGGGAAAATGGCACTAACGTTAGTCGTAGACGGTCACCCATCCATGCACTGAACGCGCCCTATGTGGACAGTGGATGCTATAGCATCCAATAAAAATAACAATAGATCGCATAGGACTGACTGTCCGAGAAAGTGTCAACCTTCGTGATCGTTTAAGATCACTCAGGCAGCCGGGGCTATGAGTGAATTATTTATTTAGATTATTTTTTTTATTTACAGAAAAGTATGTTTTGCTTATTGATATCACTCTTCTTAACTCCCCTTCAATGTCATCTCCGCTGTTCAATTTCCGGTTATTTAAGGTTGAAAGTTACCTTTTGGTTATTATGTTATGATGTCACAGAAGAAATATTTTTACAATTCGTTTGTACTGCATACTGGGCACCTATAATTTGATGATTTGCGGTTTTTGCTTGCCGCGGGTTGCGAAACATTTCCGTTGTTGAAATACTGTTGCTTGTTGGAATTTTGAGTTTTCGACTCGGATTGAATGATGTTTTGGGAAAATGCTTTTTGAGTGGGCATTTCCTTTCTTCGTGAGTACTCCATGGCTGTAAACTTGCTCTCCAAAAAGTTTGTAAACTCCTTTAGCTTTGGCAACTCCCTCGGTTGTCGGAGAGATGCGACATAATCGCTATGCGTTTCGGCGTCAAGCTTGCTCGACAAGATGTGAACGAGTAGTGGGTCCCAGGTGGAGATGTCGACCCCTAAGTTTTTGATGGCATTCAGACATTCAATCGTGGTGTCGTGAAGTTTCTTTATATTTTGAACAGATGCTTGTTGAATTACAGGTAGATTCAGTAAAACGTTAGTATGTGAGGAGAAAATCAGTTTGAGGTTGTGGTATCTATGATTTAAGATCTCCCAGCAGATTTTGTAGTTGTCGGAAGAGATCTGTAGATGTTGAATCAGTTTCTCCGCTTCTCCTCTTACTTTGCCCTTAAGAAACTGCATTTTCTGGGCGTTAGAAATTGACGGATTGCTGTGGATCGCCTCAGTAAAAAGATCCTTGAAGGACACCCACTGCTGGTAACTTCCGCTGAATGTAGGTACATCTAATTGCGGCGTTATTTTATCTCTATGGGATACCGACCAAAGTTTACTGTTGATGCTCTTTTTCATGCTGTTGTAAGTGCGTTCATAGTTGGAAAACGCTTCTTCATACGCTTTGTTTGACCCTTCTAAGATAAAATCAAGCTCCCAATGCAGACTATCTATTACCGACCACCGTGACTGCAGTGTGCGCAGCAGGTCTTCAAACTCCCACTTTTCTGTTACTAAGTTAAGATCTACGTTCGCTACCGTTCGTTCGAAAGCTCTGAAGTTACTCGATTGCTTTTTCAGTAAATCTTCAGTTTTGCTGTTAGTGCCCTGAGACTGGGCAGTACCCGAACCTGAGGGAATTGCTAAAGGGGTTGCGGGACGCAGAAGCGGCGTAGTAGGCGTTTTTTGCTCGCCTGATGATCGATAGTTCTCGATAAATGATCGAACGTTGTAGTATTTGGTACGCGTAAATTCATATTGGTTGTTTATGAAATACGGATGTGATTGATCTCCTATTTTTAATAAACTCGTATGGGCATTCTTAAACTCACTCCAATACGAATCTAAAGTATCTAAAAGACGTTTGATGTAGTCTGGGGTCTTGCGATCGGAACCGGCTTTCTTAAAATTGCTGAGAAGTTTGTCGATACCGTCCGCAATTTGTTGCTGGTTAGCGAGTAAGTCTTCCATTTTTAGTAAAAGCAGAAAAAAATTTGAAAGATCTTACTTTGATCGCTGCGTTGCTGATGCTGCTGCAGGGCTGCGTGTGACGCGCTCGTGTCACCAAACCCAGGTGCTCGCTATGCTGTTCTGCTGTGTGCTGGACGCTCGTCCTGCTGATGCTGATTGCTGCTCACTGCTCGTGCTGCTGTCCAGGCGATCAACCAAGTATGCTGGTATGGCGATCTGCTCTGGATGTAGAAGTGTTTAGGCTTGCTCAGCTCTAAACTCTTGCTCTGCTGCTATAGTTGTTTCAGAAAATCCACTAATTCACGAAACAAGTCACTATTAGTTCACTTTGTACACCCAATGTCACTGTAAGTTCTTTGCTCGAAGGACCATAAATGTAAGAGCGCCTACAAGTCACGCTATGATTTAGTACGGCTCTTACGGTTGGTTACAAGATTAGCTATTGTCTTGTAACCGGGAAGCTAAATGGGGTAGCTAATTGGGGTGATATCGGCTAGAAATGAAAGCACTCAATTGCTAATAAACTATCACTATATTAAACTGATGAATAACGATATAAATGATAGATGAAAAATGAGAACGCGCGGCGCGGCTGATTGGCAGTTGCGAACTAAAGTCTGTTTCCGCGCTAGTTACGTGAATTGATGGAAATGCTGACTGGACAAAACATGTGCGGTTGCACCGTACATATGCGTGCACATAATACCACGTATATATGCGATTGGTAAGGCCAGTAATTAAGGGACATCCCGGACGGACTTCGTAGATCAATAAGTTTATTTAGATAGATAACTCTTTATTAGCTGAGGGCTAGATCAGAAGTATGAAGTGTAACCCCTAATATAAACTTCGGGATGGAATTTAAGAACATAAAACGTATAGTCAAAAGCCGAATGCAAGGCATATTGATGGGATCCTGGCACTTATCGAGTGCGGATTCCTAAAGTACTTTATTACGGTTCGTACACAAAAGTTATTACAAAGACTCCACTGTCCGTCTGTTGGTCTGAAACCAGGCTGTATCTTATGACCGGGATAGCGCTAGACAGCAAAATTTTCGCAGAACATATTTCTGTTACCGCTGCAACAATAATATAAAAAAAAATATTTAAGAAGGGCTCACTTACTACAAACGCCATGTTTTGCTCGATATATCCACATAATGTTTAGTACTTTATTTACTGTAAAAATAAATGATAGAATAAAAGTAAAATAAATATTTCAGCGGGGTCTCGTGACTTTTTTTGCCATGTTTTGCTCGATATTAATCTAATATAGTGTCTTATGTTGTACAGATAATGGTACAGAACCCTTCGTGCGCGTTGACATTAATTGCAAATAATATATGTTTATATTGACACTCATTACATTACAATGCCTTATATTTTCCCAAGGAAATGAAGCGAGCTCGCAAGGCGCGGCGGAATGCCAAGCGGCTGACGCAGACGCTGCCCAAAATTAACCTTGACGACTACGACATGCCTCCCGACGACGGCCAACAGGATCTCGAAGAGGACGACAGCGAGGGCCATCTCAGCGACTCCGGTAAGGGCGGAATTCGTGATAGTTTTTAAGCTAACTTTACAACGGCCTAATTATGGTATCGCTCGTAGCCCAGGCTGCCTGAGTGATCTTAAACGATCACGAAGGTTAAGTAACATAGCGCTCAGTGCATGGATGGGTGACCGTTCCATGACTAACGCTAGTGGCATTTTTCCGCGCGGTTCCGTGCTGCGCAAGGCACGTTAAGCAGTTTGTGCCGGCTGCCAGTCGTTAAGCCAAGTCAGAGGCCTTAGGGCGGCTTGAAAACTTCTGACAGTAAGACCAGCCATTAGTCTTACAAGCCTCAACCAACCGACTTGGCCCCCGTGGTGGAGTATGACCTATACCTTCCTCAGGGAAGAGCCCCTGCCCCTCGGTGGGGACGTAATGGGTTGATGATGATGATTACTGTAGAACCCCGTCCTCTCCGCAGACTTAGAAGAGGACGCCCTCACCCCCGAGGTCCGGAACTGCCGGCAGCCTCTGTGGGTACTCCCCCTGTATTCTATGCTGAGCAGCGGGCTTCAGGCGCGCGTTTTCCAACCGCCGGCCGCCGGCGCGCGACTCTGCGTCGTCAGCACAGACGTGGCGGAGACATCCCTCACCATACCCGGCGTCAAGTACGTCGTCGATGCCGGGAAGAAGAAGATGAAGTGAGTAGCACTCACATAATTGAATCGGTAGTTTCAGAAAGAACATTAGTCCAAATTTTGTGTGATTGACTTATTGTTGTCTATGGTATCCTTGAGGGTAGATCTACAGATCCCTATATAAAGAACATTAGCCCATTGAATATCAATTGAACTACGTGTACGTACTACGTCTCAGTAGACGCAAAAATAACAGTAGTCCCACTGAGGGGTCAGTTTTTTATGTCTGCTGAAAAGTAAGCAGATTGTGACTAATGTTCTTTCTGAAACTACCGATTCAATTATCGTCGGTGCGCCGACCAAATCGGATATGTATGTGCATTTTTTGAGTATTTTTTTTCTTTACTTGATGTCATTGTTTTTCAATACGTAGTCTATGGGCCGATTTCTGAATTGAGAATTTACAGTAAGTAAATACTCAAGTAACGTTCTGTCACGCTCTTTTCTGAGAAATTTGACGAGACAGCACTACAGTTGAGTAGTTACTTAGCGAACATTCTCAATTCAGAAATCGGCTCTATGTGTCAAAAAAACCCCTATGTGTAGTGTTGGAGCCCTATGTCACTGAGCGGAGCCCCGCGCCCCCGGAGGCCAAAACCGGCCCGACAACTTGCCAGCGGAGCGGGTCGAGGGAGCGCGCCGCTGGCACTTCTAACTAGGGTAAACCATAGTATTGCTGGCACCCACCTAGTCATTGGCACAGTGAGTTTTAAACACGAATATTAAGAATTAAAATTTCTTAAAGGGCATTTTGGTAGTTTTTTATAATTAGCATTGTTAAGTACAACACATACATACAAATTATAAGTGCCAATGACTGATATTATTAGTGACAACGTTTATACCTGTAATGCCAATGACTGTAGTTTTGGAGACATTTTCAAATTATTATAATTTTTCTTAAATAAAACTATGACAACAAGCAAGAATTATTTTTTATTTCCAACCTATACTCATATTCTAACAAATAAAAATGGTTAATAGTGATTGAATATGAAATTGAATGCTTAGGAAGCAAATTAAGTCAAGGTTTTGCTTAAGGTGCCAATCAATGTATAGTTTACCCTATTTCGCCAACGGGTCGATACGCAATTGTTTTTTGATATATTTTTAATTTCTGATTATACCACACTTATACCAAATCTACAGTCCACTGGCTTATTTATTCACCAAAAGACCCTGAGCTAACATGTAGATGACGCTTACTTCACAAACAGCCAACTAAACTATGTGCATATCGAAAGCTGAAAAAGTTGTTGTGTACAATTGCACATACGGTATCTGGCTTTTAGTTGAGCTAATGCACACATCAGACTCGGTCAGCGCACCGATGATATTTAAGAAGAAGAATAACGTTTATTATACCAACAAGACGTATCACAGAAACAAAATGAACAGACAAGTAACATATTAAATGTAACGCAACAGACAAAAAGAAACAAATTGAAACATAACCATATATAGTCTGTGGTGTGTCTAAGTTACCACAAAAGGCTACTGACTCAGCGTTGTGCTGAGGGTGTGAACTCTCAGCGCCGATTTACTCACTTAGTAGCACGCACACATTATTTACCGAATGGCGTGAGTTTATTTATTTTATTATTTTTATAAAATTATCAACCATTGAGAAGCCATTACCCTTCCTCATCAGAGTGTACGATCACTCGACGGGCGCGAGCGCGTGGCGTATAGTGTGGACGTCCCAAGCGAGCGCGGAGCAACGCAGCGGACGCGCCGGAAGGGTGTCCGCGGGGCACGCGTACCGACTTTACAGTAGCGCGGTGTTCGCGCACGACTGCCCACCCCAGTACCCGCCGGACATTTGCCGGCGCGCGCCCGATGACATACTCCTGCGGATGAAGTGTATGGGCATCGATAAGGTTAGTGCTGGCCGGTGACATAACTTCCCGCCTCCTATGACCACCGTACAGACGCTGTGGAAGTGTCAGTAGTGAATACGTACCGACTCTATAGTAGCGCGGTGTTCGCGCACGACTGCCCACCCCAGTACCCGCCGGACATTTGCCGGCGCGCGCCCGATGACATACTCCTGCGGATGAAGTGTATGGGCATCGATAAGGTAATGTATTTTAATACCGCTGTAAGGCATTTTAACTAAAAAAACAATTGTTATTTGTAAAAAAGCACAAGATAAAATTTGATAATTTTTATCTGCCGCCATTGTATCGAAAACGGCCTCTATTGGCCGATTCTATGATGACGTCACATCACAGTAAAAATGGCGTCTGTCATTCATTCATTCATTCTTACGTTCATTGGTTGGCTTATCGAAAGTGACGTCATGATTCCTGTGCGACGCCATATTGCCTTAGATAGCGTTTTGGGGCCTTATTAGAAAAGTAAATTTTCGTTTGCCTTTTTAGAAGAAATACACGAAATAATTTAAAATGACCACTCTCTGAAGACTCCATGAACACCAACAAACAGTATGAGATGGCTCTCACAAATCGGTCAAATAGCATATAGCGCGGTGTTCACCCACGACTGCCCACCCCAGTACCCGCCGGACATTTGCCGCCGCGCGCCCGATGACATACTCCTGCGGATGAAGTGTATGGGCATCGATAAGGTTAGTGCTGGCCGGGAACATAACTTCCCGCCTCCTATGGGTTCGAATCCCGGCTGGGGACAAAAAAAAACGTCAGGTCTTGGATATTTACATGTTTGTTATGCAGTTTCTGGTTCCCACGACACAGCGTATCCTAGTGCGGAGCCAGAAGCAATGTATGTGCCGGTATGTAAATGTCATGTCATGTTATGACCACTACGGACGCGTGGTGTGGAGAGTGTCAGTAGGGAATAGGTACCGACTCTACAGTAGCGCGGTGTTCGCGCACGACTGTTTTTTTTTTTTTTTTGCCTTAGGAGAAACTCGCGACTAAAACTCCTGGGGTGTTCCATCCCACTCGCAAGGGACGGGGCCACGGGGACGCTTGCCCATACTACCGCATTCTTCCGTTCTTCAGGGGGGAAGCATTATCTCCCCCCACTCCGGAACAAATGGAGCTCCTTCCAGCACGGGACCTCTGAATCGAGCGGCGGGTCCCCCGACCCACCGCCCGAATGTCCCCGTTAAGGTACTACCATACCGTGCATCGCGATCGATCGCGGCCGCGCGCAGCCTACGACTGACGCGATGCACGGAATAGTACCTTTACGGCGGCAGACGGTTGGCATAACGAGCACGACTGCCCGTCGTGCATCGATAAGGTTAGTGCTGGCTGGCAACTTAACTCCCCACCCCCATCATAGTGGCAGGAAGTATGTCTCGACATCAGAAGCATTTGGTCGGATTTGCCATTTACAGAAGAGCGAGCCTACAATTTACTATAAGCCTACATACATCGTTATGCACCTGACTTATCCCAGGAATAGAAGTATCGCTGCTAGTCTCTTTTTCTTTAATTGATTTTGCAGAGTGAATCTTCTGTACCTGTACCTGTACTATTATGTATTCTGTGGCACAGGCAGGTAATGTTATTATCCTGGCCGTAAGTATCGGAAGTCAACGATCTCAGACGGAGGAACTGTAATAATAAGTTAATGACCTAATTCAACCACAAATATGAATATTATTAGAGTAAATAAGAGACCTCGCGTGATTCGAAATTCTCACCGTTATGAATAGGACATAATGATTTGCTGACGAAATGTCGACTGACGTCTATAGTTTTACTTTGTATTTGATCCTCCGTCCCGTATACTCTGTCATCATCATCATGGCCCAACCGAGCGGCACGGGTCTCTTCCCTGAGGGAGGTATAGGCCATTCTCCACCACGGGGGCCAAGTCTGGATTGGTGGAGGCTTGTAAGACTAGTGGCTGGTCTTACTGTCAGAAGTTTTCAAGCCGCCTTAAGGCCTCTGACTTGGCTTAACGACTGCCATCTATCGACGGCAGCCGGCACCAACTGCTTAACGTGCCTTGCGAAGCACGGAACCGCTCGGAAAAATGCCACTAGCTTTAGTCACAGGTAATGGCTCTACAATAGCGCGGTGTTTGCGGACGGCTGTCCGTCCTAACTCCCGCCGGACGTGTGCCGCCGCGCGTCCGATGACCTGCGACTGCGGATTAGGTGTACGGGCATCGATAAGATTAGTGCTGGCTGGCAACTTAACTCCACACACCCTCTTATAATTGTGTTGGACCATTGTGAAGAATCGCTCGTAGCCTGGGCTGCCTGAGTGATCTTAAACGATCACTAAGGTTAAGCAACATACGGCGCGTTCAGTCCATGGATGGGTCACCGTCTATGACTAACGCTAGTGGCATTTTTCCGAGCGATTCCGTGCTTCGCAAGGCACGTTAAGCAGTTGGTGCCGGCTGCCGTCGATAGATGGCAGTCGTTAAGCCAAGTCAGAGGCCTTAGGGCGGCTTGAAAACTTCTGACAGTAAGACCAGCCACTAGTCTTACAAGCCTCCACCAATCCGGACTTGGCCCCCGTGGTGGAGTATGGCCTATACCTTCCTCAGGGAAGAGACCCGTGCCCCTCGGTGGGGACATGATGGGTTGATGATGATGATGATGATGATTGTGAAGGCGCGTGGTGTGGGCAGTGTCCGCTGGATACAGGTAATGGCTCTACAATAGCGCGGTGTATGCGCACGACTGCCCACCCCAACAGTTAATATTTTGTTTAATATTAAATTTAATCAGACGATAACTGTGTCTAGTGTTCAACACATCCAAATTTGTTAATGACACTAAGGCCGACTTGCATCACCGACTAAAATCCATTTAGCGTGAAATTAAATAGAATTTTGACAGATAGTGTACAGCGGAGCAGTCAACATTCTGTTTAACTTAAAGTTAAATGGATTTTAGTCGGTGGTGCAAGTCGGCTTAAGTGTATGGGCATTGATAAGGTTAGTGATTATAGACTTAGTGACGTCTTAGTGCATCACCATTGTACGGACGCGAGGTGTGGAAAGTATCCGTTAAGCTGGCTTCCCACGGTCCGCGATATCGCGGACGGACGCGGACCAGCTCGAACGACACACCGTGGGAAGGGTCTCGGTCCGCGGTAGCACAGACGCCGCCGTCGTACCTGTCGTGGGTACGTGGTCGTATCGATATCCGCAGAATCGCGCACCGTGCATCTTTGCCTCGGGCGTGGCTGTCCGTGGTCGTTGGCCGGCGTAAGCCTTTGCCAGAATCGCGCACCGTGGCAAGCCAGCTTTAGGCACGCGTACAGACTCTATTTTAAAGATAGAATATTCTTTATTGTAAGTACACCAGGAATTACACATGAGATTTGGTAGTAGCAAACCCCTCTTCTCAAAATATTTATTTTATTCGCAGGTGGCCAATTTTCCCTTTCCCACTGCGCCTGATAGGCTGCAGCTCCGGTTGGCTGAACAAAGGCTAGAGGTACTTGGGATATTGGAAAAACCGCCAGCCTCCAACTCTAAGAGGAAAGACGATGAAGAGGTAAGACTAAAGTCTTTGATACATCTTTACTTAAATGGGAACATGTGCTTCAAGAAATAGTTATTCTATAGCCAGAAAATATCTACTTAAGAGGGGAAAACAAATATATATAAGGGGGGCTCTTATACAACAAACGTGTTTTTTTTTCTCGATATTGATCGACCTCTGTGGCAGCGCATCTGCTTACCATGCGAGAGGTCCCGGGTGCGATCCCCGGCTGGGGAGAAAAAAAAAACTCCCAAGTCTTGGATGTTTACATGTTTAACATAACATAACATAACATTTACATACAGGCACATACATTGCTTCTGGCCCCACACTAGGATACCCTGTGTCGTGGGAACCAGAAACAGCGACGTCACAAACATGTAAACATCCAAGACCTGGAGTTTTTTTTTCTTTCTCCAGCCGGGGATCGAACCCGGGACCTCTCGCATAGTAAGCGCGCAAAGATGCGCTAACCACTACGCCACAGAGGTCGTGACGTCGCTGTTTCTGGTTCCCACGACACGGCGTATCCTAGTGTGGGGCCAGAAGCAATGTATGTGCCTGTATATGAATGTTTATGTTTATGTTTTTATTGATAACGGTAACAGGTAGAAGCTTGAAATAATCACAGAATATTGAGTTATAACGTGAATTTTTTCCCTTTTTATATTGGTACGGATCCCGCCGTGGCCTGTTTTCGTGTGTAATAATAATAAAAGTTTATTACACACAAATCATTGAACAGAACTTTACATTTGTGTATATCTGGTAGGTCTTACAATAGAACGTAGGTTAATTTATATGGCGAAACGACATTTGTCCGGTCTACTAGTAATAATATAAATATCGGGCAATCATCATCAACCCATTATGTCCCCACCGAGAGGCTCGGGTCTCTTCCTTGAGGAAGGTATAGGCCATACTCCACCACGGAGGCCAAATCCGGATTGGCGGAGGCTGGTCTTACTGTCAGAAAATTGGAAGATTGTACAGACACTTTTTGTCTTTTGGCCTATTATTGTTAGAAGTTTTCAAGCCGACCTAAGGCCTCTGACTTGGCTTAACGACTGCCATCTATCGACGGCAGCCGGCACCAACTGCTTAACGTCCCTTGCGAAGTACGGAACCGCTCGGAAAAATGCAAGCGTTTGTCATAGACGGTCACCTATCCATGCACTGAACGCGCCCTATATTGCTTAACCTCGTGATCGTTTTACTGCCCTGCCTCACTAGGACGCCATGGCGACGTTGCCAGCTACGTATCCAAGCAGTTTGTATTGAATGGCGACGTTGCCAGACCGTCGTCAAGTGAGTTAGGCACCATACATTTCAATATTGACTGCTTGGATACGGCCGCTGGCGACGTCGCCAAGGCGTCCTAGTGAGGCAGGGCACTTAAGATCACTCAGGCAGCCGGGCTACGAGCAATCAGGCAATGGGCTAGTTGCTCTAAAAAATATAATCAGTCCGTCTTTTAGATTATTCAAAAATAAGGGACACGTATGTTTTTATTTTTAAATTAGACCAAAAATGACAAAGATATAGCCCTTTAAAGTTGCGTGTGACGTCACGCCGTGCTGCATTTTTTAGCACGGAGTGACGTCACACGTAACTTTAATGGGCTATATCTTTGTTATTTTTTGTTTAATCGAAAAAAGAAAAAATACGTGTCCAATATTTTTTTATAATCTAAAATACGGACTAAATAGAATTTAATTATTTTGGCCCTGGAAACTACCCTATTGAGTCTTAAAACTCTCAATCCACAGGTGCTGAAAGTGACTCCCCTGGGCAAAGCGGTGTCGGCGTTTCCCCTACTGCCGCGCTACGGCAAAATGTTGGCCCTCAGTCACCAGTTCGGACTGCTCCCGTACACTATAGCTTTGGTGTCTGCGCTTAGCGTGCCAGAGGTAAACGTTGCTGAGACATAGTTACTTGTGCAATTGTTTTTTTCTCATTTTTGTGATGCATACGCATTTTCTTAATTTACATTAGCCTATTGGGTGTAATAGTAAATTAAAATTTGAAAATCACTTTGCTAAATAAGCTATTTGACAGTGTGAAAAAAACAGTATTATGTATACGTATTCGTGTAAATTAGGACTCTTATAACCGCTTTAAGGCATTTTAACTAAAAAAACAATTATTATTTGTAAAAAAAAACAATTAAACAATTAAAAAAATAATTATGTATCTGCAGCCATTATATCGAAAACGCCGGGATTGGCCGATTCTATTATGACGTCACATGTCAGTAAAAATGGCCTCTGTCATTCATTCGTTCTTACGTTCATTGGTTGGTTTACTGGCAAGCGACGGCATAATTCCTGTGCGACGCCATATTGCCCAAATTTGCCTAAATTTTCGTTTGCCTTTTTTAGAAGAAATACCGTAAGAATTTAAAATGACCACTTTCTGAGGACTCCGTGAACACCAACAAACAATATGAGATGGTTTTCAGAAATCTGTCAAATAGGCCATTGCACGCAGGGCAATACGCATATTGGGTGTAATAATAAATTGGTGTGATAAGTCTTTCTGTAATTCTGAACCAACAATAAATCTATTTCATGTTCATTTCATTCAAGAGGTCGTGGGTTCGATTCCCACTGGGGGCCGCCGTACATTTGTACAAATGGCCTCAGTCTGGGTGTTTTTCCATGTTTCTAATGTCCTTGCCTGATTACTGTAGCACAAGGTCATAAGCAACGTGTGTGCCTGTATGTAAATATTTATGTTATCTATCTTTTTGTCACACTCGTGGTATATTTTATTTATTTTTATAAGCGGTGGTGGCGTAGTGGGGTTGACCCTTGCTTCTCGATCATGAGGGTCTGGGTTCGAACCACGCATGTACCAATGACTTTTAGTTACGTACATTTGTTTGTACAGCAACACCATTCGCTGATAAATTGTGCCCGGATAACGGCGACAGGCTTGCCACTTGTCACGTTTGGGACCTAATAAACTCGGCAAAACGTGGGTCCAGTTCTAGAGACTGGTGCCTCTGCCTACCCCTTCGGGGATAACGGGCGTGAGTTTATTATTTTATTTTTATTTTCGTGGTATATTTCCGCTCATCGCTCGTAGCCTGGCCTGCCTGAGTGATCTTAAACGATCCCTAAGGTTAAGCAACATACGGCGCGTTCAGTCCATGGATGGGCCACCGTCTATGACTAACGCTAGTGGCATTTTGCCAAGCGATTCCGTGCTTCGCAAGGCACGTTAGGCAGTTGGTGCCGGCTGCCGTCCATAGATGGCTGTCGTTAAGCCAAGTCAGAGGCCTTAGGGGGCGGCTTGAAAACTTCTGACAGTAAGACCAGCCACTAGTCTTACAAGCCTCCACCAATCCGGACTAGGCCCCCGTGGTGGAGTATGGGCTATACTTTCCTCAGGGAAGAGACCCGTGCCCCTCGGTGGGGACATAGTGGGTTGATGATGATTCTATATTTTTTGCATTCCCAGGTAATGACGGGTAAACCCGACTGTTGGCCCGCGACCAATAACATGCTGTTACTCGGAGACCCCGGGGTGTTGCTTAGAGCGGTTGGCGCCGTCGAATACGCCTCCTTGAAGGGCGAGGAAGACCTGTTTTGCGCCAAATACGGACTTCGAGAAAAGGTTGATATATGCGTTATGTTTGTGAAAGGAAGTTATAATTTTCAGGGTATATCTAACAATCCGGCTTGGCCCCCGTAGTGGATTATAGCCTTAATACCTTCCTCAAGGAACAGACCCGTGCCCCTCGGTGGGGACATAATGGGTTGATGATGACGATGATGATGATGATGATATCTAACACACTTATTTAGTTCGGTACTTTTCAGTAGACTTTTTTGTTCTTGGTCTCCGGCTTGCTTTTAGTTACTTTAGTCTCAAAAATAAACAAGAACCTATCTTGAAATTGCAGAGTTAGAGACAATCAGTGTGAGAAAGAATAAGTGAGTGTGAGAGTGTATGAAGTAATGAATAATAACAGTAATTGATTAATGAATTACGCAAGGCACTTCAAGCAGTTGGTGCTGGCTGCCGTCGATAGAAGGCAGTCGTTAAGCCAAGTCAGAGGCGGGGCGCGTCCCTGGTTCATTAGGCGGCTTGAAAGCGTCTGACCAGCCACTAGTCTTACAAGCCTCTACCAATCCGGGTTCGGCCCCCATAGTGGAGTATGGCCTATACCTTCCTCAGGGAAGAGACCCGTGGCCCTCGGTGGCGACATAATGCGTTGATGATGATGATTAATAAATTAATCATAAACTTGCATTATTAAAAAAATCACAAACTTATAATAAACAACATTTTAAAATATGCTGGCTAAAATATTTCACATCTCTGAAACAATTCGTTAGTTTTCGTACCTTGTACGAAAACGTACCCAAAACATAATGGAATCCCGCCTTGCAGCTTCAAGTTTATCCTTTTCTCAAATTCATTCGTACACTCTTTACACTCGCAGGCCGTCAATGAAATCCGCTAGCTTCGCAAACAGCTGACGTTCGAGATCAACCTGAGTGTGGCGGGTGTAGATCTGTCATTCAGCGCTCTAAAGTCCGTTGTTTAATTTGATGCAAAAAAAAAATGACGCGGTGTTACCGTTGTAAAATATATAGGTTTACTCGGTAGATTTTTTTTACCGTGAATAGAAGAGTCGTGTGACCGAAATCCTTATGACATCAAAGACATTAAAGTTTAATTCCTCATAAGAGCAGTCTAAAAAAACACCTACATTGCACAAACAATTTTTACTTGGAAGTAAAATGGGGTGATTTGGTTTTTTCGTACTAGCAACATTCAGACATTGACAGCCTTTGGATTTTATTGAGATGTCAACGTGACAGTTTTATTTATTTGCATTAAATTAAAAAACAGACTTTAGAGCTTGAGGACCAGATACAGGTCTATGCTTTTCACAAATTCATTCGTACACTTTTTACACTCGCAGGCCGTCAAGGAAATCCGCAAGCTTCGCAAACAGCTGACGTCCGAGATCAACCTGAGTGTGGCGGGTGTAGACCTGTCATTCAGCGCTCTAAAGCCTGTGGATGACACACAGGCTAAGCTTCTGAGGCAGCTTCTACTGTGCGGGTTAGGGGACCAAGTGGGTCGAAAGATTGCACTACACGAGGTGAAGGAAGGTATGTTTGGTAAAGATGTGGCTTATTTTATTAGGTGAAGTGATTGCGAGTGTTTCGAGATTTATTGAACTGTTGCAAAAGCTGTTAGTAGGAACATAACATTACATTTACATACAGGCACATACATTGCTTCTGGCCCTACACTAGGATACCCCGTGTAGTGGGAACCAGAAACAGCGACGTCATAAACATGTAAACATCCAAGACCTGGGTTTCTTTTCTTTTTATTTCACTCCAATCGGTATTCGAACCTGGGACCTCTCGCACTGTAGGCAGATGCACTAAGCGCTGCGCCACGGAGGTCGTCAAACAAGATATTGCTGTCTTGCACTACTTCGGACCCCAGGGAACGTACCAAAGGATACTCTATATATTTTTTCCATCAATATTTCTTCTTTCATTCTATCTGTATGTCCGAACCAACGAAACATTCTTCTCTCAATTCTAGTCACTAATTCATGCACTCTACAACGTTCTCTAATCGCATTCAAAGTAACACCACACATACTATTTCTCAAGGACCTTGCTATTGCGTTAATTCTACATTCTTGGTTCTTCTGCCGAACCGAAGTCTCGATAACATGCATCGATCGTGGGCAGTGGCAAACCCTGGCCCTCGATTCTGCTAGTGCGTTACAGTACCTCCACCAATCCGGATTCCTCCACCAATCCGGACTCTTCCACCAATCCGGACTCTTCCACCAATCAGGACTCCTCCACCAATCCGGACTTGGCGCCCGTGGCGGAGTGTGTCTTATACCTTCCTCAGGGAAGAGACCCGTGGCCCTCGGTGGGGACATAATGGGTTGATGATGGTGATGTAAAGTAATGTTGGATCTCTCAGACTAGTTATACTATTTGTTATACGATATAACAAAACGGACAAAATAAATCCGATAAGTTATACTGTGTACCTAAGTATAACCATGTATAACTAGTCTGATTCGAATTAATTAGGTGGGCTATGTCCATGTAGTTATGAAATTAGCTGTAGCATGTTAGCAATGCAACATGGAGTTCGAATGTCGAAGCTTTGTAAATACTGGAATGGCAGCCTGGAATAGAAGTAGTACAAGTAGAATAGTATTGCTAACATGCTACAGCTCATTTAGTAGGTATAACTACATGGACATAGCTCACCTAATTAATTCGAATCCGATTAGTTATACTACACAGTATAACTAATCGGATTTATTGTGTCCGTTTTGTTATATCGTGTAACAAATAGTATAACTACTCGGACAGACCCGTAATGTAATGTTAACTAACATGCTCTCACCAACAACTTCATTCCAGGTGAGGACAAGCGCAAATACAAGTACGCCTATCACTGCGCCAACCTGGAAGAGCCAGTGCACCTACACTCGGAGTCCATACTGCGGCAGTCCATCCCCGAGTGGGTCATATACCAGGAGCTTTATGAAACGGGAGCCGAGGACCGCCGAAAGATGGTTATGCGTAACGTAACTGCCATTGAACCGGAGTGGCTGCCCGTCTACGTACCAGCCTTGTGTAACTTGGGTAAGTGGTAGCTGGTTAGACATACGTTTAGACTAGCCGATATACGTCTCACTCGAATCGCGCGTAGCCCCGGCCGCACAGTGTCATAATTGTAGAATCTAGCGTCACTTAATTCGATGCGTTAGGTTTTAAATGTTATCTTTGTGGTTTGAATTTTGTAACATATATTTTTAATATACTTATAAGCATATTTTAGCTATTTTAAATTATTAGAAGGTTTGATTTTAAGACCGGATAGTAAAAATAAATGTTTAAAATTTTTTCTATTTTTAGAAAATACATCAAATAAATAATAAATAATAGTAAATAATACCGGTAAATAATACCAAGAATAAAGCGCCATATAGGCATTTCTCGTTTCGCTGGCATATCTCCCGAAATTTTCAGGGTCTATATCAAAATCACATGACAACGCCTCTAATATTACGAGGAATCGATAAATGAGGCCAGTGTCGAGCCCTGTTATATTAGCAGCAAGGTGGTAGTTTCTAAAGAACCGTTTCTACAATACGTCGTTTCATTTTTCACCAACCTGATAAAAAAAAGATTGTATGGGGTGGGCACAAACGGGCAGCCAAATTTAGTGTATTCTCACTAAGCACAAATATAAGAAGTAATAAAAAAAATTTCAGGTCGGATACATGAGGATACATTTTGTAATCTCTTATCAAAGTCAATGTTATTATTATTTTATTGTGTAAACGGTTCGTCGAAGTCAATTGCCGTCGAACACAAAACGAATGCATATTTGTTTCTAAAACTCACCTTGTAAGACGGCTATTACCAACTACGATTACACTATGTACAAATTCTACCAATTGAAATAAAAACAAAGTCGTAGTACACTTGAACTTTACCATATAAAACGGTCGACTGTTATTCGTAATAAATTTACCATCGCAAGTGTCACGTTCTTAATTTTTTTGCGAGAAACATATTTACTTCTACACTTAACTTTATATCAAAAAGTAAGCTTAAGGTATTCAGCTGTTATGTAAACCAAACATATTATTGATTGTGAATGTTTCAAATTTTGAATTAAGTGACGCTAGATTCGTGATATTTGACATAGTGGGCCGCCTGGGTGATCTTAAACGATTACGAAGGTTAAGCAACATAGTGCACGGGTGGGTGACCGTTCCATGACTAACGCTAGTGGCATTTTTCCGAGCGGTTCCGTGCTTCGCAAGGCACGGTAAGCAGTTGGTGCTGGCTGCTTCGATAGATGGCTGTCGTTAAGCCAAGTCAGAGGCCTTAGGGCGGCTTGAAAACTTCTGACAGTAAGAACAGCCACTGGTCTTACATGCCTCCACCAATCCGAACTAGGCCCCCGTGGTGGAGTATGGCCTATACCGTTCTCAGGGAAGAGACCCGTGCCCCTTGGTGGGGACATAACGAGTTGATGATGAGTACGTCTCACAGGTAAGTGATAGTTTGTTAGACACATTATCCACGCGATATAATGTGGCTTCCCAGGCTTCCAGGCTTCTCTCAAAGAGTCGCATCGCGAAGAATAACATCGCGAGGAAACGAGTGTTTCAGGTGCTTACATACCTCGGCGCTTAAAATTTCCAATCTGCCGTGAGCTGCGTGGTAATACAGGAGAATCGGACATACTTACACATATACGACACAAACGCATACCCTCTTTTGGGCTCCGCCGCGGTTGAGGTAAAGATACAAACAAAGTATCTTCCTTTTCACAGGCGTACCTGAAAACTGAAAACCACTCCTCTGAAATGGCTTCACTGATTTGTGTAACCTTTGTGTAACCATAGACTAATAAAGTTGGCAAAACAACGTTTGCTGGGTCAGCTAGTGTACATCGTACGTACGAGTATACGCTCTAACATTTTAACCCACAACACAATGACGACCTCTGTGGCGCAGTGGTTAGCGCATCTGCCAACCATGCGAGAGGTCCCGGGTTCGAATCACGGCTGGGGACAAAAAAAAGGAAACCCAGTTCTTGGATGTTTACATGTTTGCGACGTCGCTGTTTCTGGTTCCCACGACGCAAGATATCCTAGTGTGGGGCCAGAAGCAATGCATGTTCCTTTATGTTAAATGTTAAACATAACATAACATTTACATACAGGCACATACATTGCTTCTGGCCCCACACTAGGATACCCTGTGTCGTGGGAACCACAAACAGCGACGTCACAAACATGTAAACATCCAAGACTAAACTAGAAGTTACTAGTTAGACTAGAAGTTAAAGCTGCGCCACAGAGTTTGATAGTGAGTGATAAATTTTCTTTTTTTTGTTTTGAGTATTGTGTCGTCAAATAAATGAATTTTCTTCTTCTTCTTTTCTTCTTAAAGTTAATATAACCCTTCTACCTTTCCCCAGGCGAGCCGTTAGAAGACCCGGAGCCCCGCTTCGACGATGCTTCAGGCCGCGTCAAGTGCCACTTGAAGGGTACCTTCGGGCTGGCGGGCTGGGAACTGCCCACAGTCGAGATTGACTACCCGGAAAAGGTTGAGCGGTATCGCTGGTTCGCCAGGTTCCTGCTGGAAGGAAAGGTGCGATCGTCGTCCCTTGAATACGACGGACTGACAGACTGAGAATAAGATCCGACTCCTAAGATGCAGGATCCCCTGGTTTAGGAGTCAGGGAACTCACTAGTTATGTGAAGAAACTGTAACTTTTATTAATTGTCGTAAATAGACATTCTATTTATATTCAATTCAATTCAATACAAATATTCCTTAAAACTATAAACATGCACAAAATCCACTAAATGTTTCGTCGACAATACTGATGCAATAAAATATGCAACATATGTGTTACGTTCAGGGTGCCAAAAAAAAAAAAAAAAAATGGTCCCAACTGAAAATCAGTTTTACTGGTGTTGTGCTATCCATAGCACACACCAGTGAAGTATGCTGAGTTGGAGCCCTTTTTTATTGTCACAGGAGCACCTGAGGCGTTTGGAGTTGGGGGTGGCTGGGCACCATACACTACTGTGTGGAGCCCTGCTGCCGTAGATTTGAAAAACGGTTGTTTGTTTCCCTTTGTCTCTATTTTATTTTTCTTGTTTTGTTGACTCTTGTGTATTTTGTTTATTATGTACTTTTGTCTTCATTGTGTTTCTGTGACAATACTAATAAAATCTTTCTTTCTTTCAACAAAAAAAAAATCCTACCTAACCTAACAAACCTCTCCGGAACGCACCTGGACCAAAGGTCTCGAGTACGCTGGCAGCATTGCCACGCTGCACTGCCAAAGAAATTCTTTGGCCATGAAATGTCTCAGAACGGGAGTCAAGCCCGCGGTCCCTCAAACGGCGCCCCAACTCCCTAACAAAAGTTTTGGCCTGTACTCCCCATGCTCCCATGGTCTCCAAGAGGAAAAAACATGTAATTAGCCAAAAGGGCACTATACTTTTGTGGGTTGAGTCTCGCTGCGGATTCAGCAGCAGTAGCGGATAAGTGTTAGGGAGCAAAAGTGTAGACGCAGGTAGCATCCCACAGCAAACAACGTCCCCTCTCCCAGGGCACTGTAACTTAGAACTGTAATTAACTTGGTCAATCATCATCATCATCATCATCATCATCATCAACCCGTTATCATCAACCCGTGCCCCTCGGGGACACCAAACAAAAACTATTTTTTTTTACAAACAGAACCAGACTTTGTTTATATTGAAAAGTTTTTTAAATGTAAAATGTTGTAAAACATCGATTGCGCATGCGTGTTGCGTATGCCTTTTTTTTTAAGTAGAGGTTCAACCTTCTTGGTCCAGCTGGAGGTTGTATAGGTGCATCGTTATGATTAAAAAGTTATATTATGATACATGTGTCTATACAAGACCTGTATCGTAATAAAACTTTTATTTTTATTTTTGGCCTATGAGTAATGTTTGTCATAAAAGTTTTGTTTTCAGTTTTACAATCTTTGTATTATACTCGTAGTATCAGAGTAGATAAATGACTTTATACGATTTGTCCATAGATTTTTGAACATGAAATAGCTGTGCTCCGAAAAATACTTCGTTTTGTGGACGCGCAGAGCGGGACAGAGCATCTTGTTACTGAACGTTGTCGTAAGGTGCTCTGTCATTCTCCTGTCGTTGTGACTGAACTCTTCGTCCCCAGGTGGCGCCGAAGCTTCGTAAGTACACGGCGTCGCTTCTCTCGCCGCCTTCGACGATGGTGAAGTCGTGGGCGAAGCTCCAACCGCGGACTGAGGTGATGTTACGGGCGCTGCTGCTGAAGAGAGTTGGTTCCAGGGAGGAGCTAAAGCAGACGTGGGGGATGGAGCCAAAATGTGAGCGTAAAATCCAATAATTTTTGTTCACGGACGTCATAGCCGGACATAATTTGACCAAATACAGTCCGCTTTTTAATTCAATGCAAAACAAAATGACGCGGTGTTACCGTTATAAAATAAGGTTTATACTACACCTGCTTGGAAAGTACCTTGATACTTTATCAAATTTACGGTAGAAAGTACGTCATTGCATATCGAACAAATATGCGGGGAGAAAACGCATCTGAGCGGGAGAGAAAAGTGTATGAAAATCCATTTCTTACGTGGTTTTTCTTTTTTAATTTTGGGTAAGACTATGCGCCGGTAACCTAAATATCAAAAGCCAAAAAGTTTTTACAGTGAGTTTTTATCTCCAAGTTCGCAAAATGACACTGGCCACTAGCAACAATTTCAATATAAATTTCAATTAGTAAAGATTTCGTTTTTTATTTTCCTTGTAGGTGTAGTATAGAGCACTATGTATCACTCGAGAGAAACTGCGATTCCCGATCTCAGGTGTTTTAAAGCCCTCGCCTACGGCTCGGGCTTCAAACGACACCCTCGACGGTAATCGGTCACTTTCTCCTCTCGGTGAACAATGTACTATTACTCGGTTGATTTTTTTTACCGTGAATAGAAGACTTGTGTCACCAAAATCCTTATCACATCAAAGACATTAAAGTTTAATTCCTCATAAGAGCATTTTATTTTTTTGCATTGAACTAATAAAAAGACTGTAGGAGTTGTGTTAGCAAAGGGCTAGATAAAAAGTCCCGGAACCGGCGTGAATGCATGCAACGCTTGCTTTTTTGTTTTGCGTGAGTTTATGTATGTATATGTTTATTCAAAGTAACACTCACTGCGACTGAATGAACGTTACAATGTATACGTACGTACATCTATTTTCTTTGGAGACAAAATGGACAAGATACGTCAAAATATTTAGACTTCAAAGTGTTTTGATCCTTAATTAACAGAGTTTACGTACTATTCTAGAACCTGTAACTCGCGATTGACTGACTCGTTAAAAGTTAAAATATTTCGGTGAAAAAATCACCTTCAATCCATCAGTTTACTATCAATCTTATGTTGGGATGGGATGGGTTTAATATCAATCTTATGTTCGTAAAACGAATGTTTAAATGATAACCTTTCGGTTTATGCAATTTTTTTTGTCACATCCGAAAATCGGGACTCTGAACATACCGACGTTAGAATGTTCCTAGATAAGGATAAAGAAAGAGAGAAATGAATCAGTGAGACTGCCTCGTCAGTCTAGGGGTATCAAGTCTGATTACTATGTCGGATGTCGTGGTTTTGTTCCCCACTTGAGGATGCCGTACGTGTGTACAACTGGCATCAGTCTGGGTGTGTTTCCATGCTTGCTGTACTGCCTTGTTTGTTACAACATCGGGTATCCTAGTTTGGGTCCAGGACAAGTGATTGTATTGTTGTGGAAGTTACTATTATTGACTAGCAAAGATACTCAGCACAATAGCAACAAAAAAAACCCCAAGGTCTTGGATGTTTACATGTTTGTGGTGTCGCTGTTTCTGGTTCCCACGACACATGGTATCCCAGAGTGAGGCCAGGAGCAAATAGGTCTGTTTATGTTTTATGTTTACAATGAAAACGTCGATAATCTTTTTTACAGATTTGCTCGCCGAGTATCTGAAGTGGCTGCCTGAGTCTGCACATAACGAAGCCATGCTGTACTGGCCGCCTGTTTAAATCAAACAAAACAGACGAGCGAATGAGAACATCTATGTAAATACTGTAAATAAACAAAGCTGCCACCATACGTATGTATTTTTGTAATTTTTCCATTGAATAGTTACGTCTCTAGGTTTTAATTCTCGGTATCTTAATTTTCTTTTGAATTCGTGTTAAATAATATGATTAATAAATATAATAATAAATTCTTTATTTCAAGGTAATGGTTACAATTAGAAATAACACAGAGTTCAACCATTCAGTGTGATCAGAAGAACCCTGATGATATTAGTTGGTATCTGGTGCTATAGCTAGGTTATGATCTAACCTGTATTTATAACACACAGGCCCGTTCCTCATTGCGAGTCTGTCTTATTAAGAAAATTACATTAAAATTACAAATACTAGTTGTTAGTTACGATTCGATTTGTAACTGACTCATTCCAATGAGACGCCCGAGGCGGACATATGTACTTCGACCAAATAGGGTATTAGCGAAGGGCAAGATAAAAAGTACCCGAAACCGGCGTGCGTGCGTGCTGTATTGTAAATATATTGTAAACTAATGAATGTCGAGGAAGCGAAATTGATTTGTCAGGTTCGTGGCGGGCCTACCCCTCTGCGTGGGTTTATGTAAGTATGCCATACCAGTGGGGAATGGACACTTGTAATATCTCCACCACAGATTATTTTAACCGGCGTTTATCGAGCGTGGTGGCGATGGTGTTTTGTAAATTATACCGTAAGTTGAAGCATAAACTATGTTTAATTTAGATTACATCAAAACTTTAATGTTTCTAGAAATATATTACTCTTATCGACATTATCTTCATTTTTCTGTCTGGTAGGTGCTTCCTATATTGTTGGAGCTGAAATTTACTGTTAATTTAGTTCTCGCTTTTAAGTACAACTGGTTCCCCACGTCACAGGCCTAGCCTAGTGTGGGCACCCCTGGAATTTCTTCTTATATAAGTTTTATCATGCACCTTATTCTTATATTTATTTTGTACATGTACAAGAAAAACTGTTTTTATTACTGTCCTTTGGTTTTTGTGTGCCATTAAACATTTTTATCTCTTATCTCTTATTCTAGTTACAGTATTTTTCGCTTCATTGCTATACTCTGAAAAATATGTTTATGTTAACAAGAGGCACGTTCCGTTTTGTGTTATCAGTAAAATGCCGTTAAGATTTCAAGCCGCTGTTTAGTGGTGCAATGAATTTATTTGCACATTAATTTACTTTGTTAAAAGCATGGGCTGCATTCAGCAGTTGAATTTGCTCATTTTTCTGGTTCCTACGAGACAGGGCGCGTTCAGCGCATGGATGGGTGACCGTCGGTGTCGGTTTTCCGAGCGGTTTCGTGCTTCGCAAGGCACGTTAAGCAGTCGGTGCCGTCGATAGATGGCAGTCGTTAAGCCGGATCCCGTATTTAAGTAAATTTATAAGTTACTTGCATAAATTATTAAATATTTGTTGAAAATAACACTCAGGTTAACTAAAACATGTATTAAACGAGTCTAATTGCGGTTATTTATTAGGTCAAATTATCTTTTATTCCAGATTCCTTTTATTTTTAACTATGAGCTACCATCGCCAGACAAAAAAACTGGTTACATACCTCAGCACTTAAAATGGACAATTCGAAGTGGGCACGGCCTGGCCACATCGTCCGACCATCGGGCTGTTGGTCTACATAACATAACATAACATTTACATACAGGCACATACATTGCTTCTGGACCCACACTAGGATACCCTGTGTCGTGGGAACCAGAAACAGCGACGTCACAAACATGTAAACATCCAAGACCTGGGTTTTTTTTGTCCCCAGCCGGGATTCGAACCCGGGACCTCTCGCACGGTAGACAGATGCGCTAACCACTGCGCCAAAGAGGTCGTCTGACCGCCCTAGCGAATGACCGCCCACCGCTTCTTGGCCGCCACTCCGTTACTGCCCTGTCCTTATATTGTAACTTTCCACTCTATCGGGTTAAGCATTTAGACAACTCGATAGTCAAAATATGTATGTATTGACAGTTCGGAGTAGAAGCATGAGATAGGTACCTACTGGGAAAAAAGTCCCAGAATGTAACAGTATAACTTAAGGCGGTGTGACATACCGGGAACAAAGGGGCTAAATTAGTCAACTCCATACAGTGGAGTACTACGTAATGGGCTAGTTGCCCTAAAAATGTAATTAGACCGTCTTTTAGATTATTCAAAAATAAGGGACACGTATTTTTTTATTTGTAAATTAGACCAAAAATGACAAAGATAAAGCCCATTAAAGTTACGCGTGACGTCACGCCGTGCTGCATTTTTAGCACGGAGTGACGTCACACGTAACTTTAATGGGCTATATCTTTGTTATTTTTTGTTTAACCGAAAAAAGAAAAAATACGTGTCCAATATTTTTTTATAATCTAAAATACGGACTAAATAGAATTTAATTATTTTGAACCTGGAAACTACCCTATTGCACCCCTGGTCCACCTGCTGTCTTCTCGCCTCGCCAGGTATCCCACCATCGCCATTGCAGACTCTAGATCCGATCACCAATATCGTCGACCCGTCGTCGTCGATGTAAAAGATAATGCAACATGAAATTACAATAGCTTATTACTATTGGCTTTTTTTCAGATGAAATGGGTTCATCCTTCTATACTTCATATGTTTAAGTACGTAACTAAAGGTAAATCTTGATACGCCTTTTTATTCAAATGTACACTTATTAAACCAAAATATTTACATATTACCAATTCAATGGGAAATTAAATGTAATTTCATAAGACGCATTAAATTTGTAAAAATTTTGATTTAAAAAGTATATATTTCAATTAAAAGACTTATCCAGATTGTTTACCTAAATATATGGAGTATAGAGGTATTTTTGAGTATTCAGAAATGACATTCGTTACCTAAAAATGAAAATTACACTGTTTTCTAGTCGCTTGTGAGGCGAACTGTGCATGAAATGTTTAAAACATTATTCAAACTGCCGACAGTACCTTATTTGAAGCATTCAGGTAACTATACCTAGTTTAGGAATCTCATGTAATTATTGCTTAATAAATGTTGTATAATTTACACTACACTGGTAATACAATACAGTATGTGCGGATAAGCGGTGATAGCTTGTCGTTAGAACGCAGGTTGAGAGGTCTTGAACTTGAAACCCGGCGCACCTACCAATGATTTTATGAAGTTCCGTAAATTGTCGAAGTTATAATAGGAATGCCACTTGTTAACTAAACATAAACATTTACATACAGGCACATATATTGCTTCTTTCTGCTTTTTTTGAATCGCTCGTAGCCTGGGCTGCCTGAGTGATATTAAACGATCACTAATGTTAAGCAACATACGGCGCGTTCAGTCCATGGATGGGTCACCGTCTACGACTAACGCTAGTGGTATTTTTCCGAGCGATTCCGTGCTTCGCAAGGTACGTTAAGCAGTTGGTGCCGGCTGCCGTCGGTAGATTGCAGTCGTTAAGCCAAGTCAGAGGCCTTAGGGCGGCTTGAAAACTTCTGACAGTAAGACCAGCCACTAGTCTTACAAGCCTCCACCAATCCGGACTTGGCCCCCGTGGTGGAGTTTGGCTTATACCTTCCTCAGGGAAGATACCCGTGCCCCTCGGTGGGGACATAATGGGTTGATGATGAATATTGCTTCTGGCCGCACACTAGGATACCTTGTGTCGTGGGAACCAGAAACAGCGACATCACAAACATGTAAACATCCAAGATATGGGGTTTTTGTCCCCGGCCAGGGCTCGAACCCGGGACCTCTCGCGTGGTAGGCAGATGCGCTAACCGCTGCGCCACAGAGAACGTCAAAGAACTGAAACTAAAGGCAATATGGCGTTGCACAGGAATTATGACGTCACTGGTCAGTAAACAAAGCAATGAAGTGTATTTACTTGTCTGTGATGTCCTTCCCTTGGCTGGTTACCATAGCACAGGGTACCCTAGTTTTTGACCAGGAGTGCAATTACGTAAGACTCCACTGTATGGAGTTGTCTGATTTAGCCCTTTTGTTCCCGGTATGTCACACCACCTTATGTCACACTGTTACATTCTGGGACTTTTTTCCCAGTAGGTATCTCATACTACTACTCCGAACTGTCATACACATTCTTATTTTGACTCTTTCGACTAAATGCTTAACCCGATAGAGTGGGAAGTTACGTAATATAAGGGCTGGACAAGTGATTCTGTTGTGTGTAAATTATTATTACTACCGTAGATATTAAAATGTATTAAGCCGCTAACGTAACTAGGATTTTTTGAGCAAGGGCGTTATTGGCATACTTCAAACAATAGGAAATCTAATACTAAGTAAGGCGTAATGGACTCTAGCGTTGTCCAACTGACCTACCGACCATTAGGTACGTACGAGTACTTAGTTTTGGACCATTGACTTCTATCTGACCCAATGAATATTAATTATGTTCAAGCTTTGTCGCATACCTGTATTAACATAGTTTATATTCTTCCAGATTAATTGAATACTAATTGTACTTAAAACTGTCCTCTAAATTATTCTGACTAAACTCTCGTAGAATTAGGATAGAACTTCACTTACAGCCCGGCAGGTCATGCGTGCTCTTGCACACTTTATTTGCTGCCGTGCTTTGGTAAATAAATTGTTTTGTCTTTATCTTATATCTTCTCTAGGTAATCTTAGGTAATACCTAACTGTCGCTTCTCACTAACAACATTAGGAATGCGAATGTCACGATGGATGTTTGTTAGTCAATTATAGCTATGGCAGATATAGATTATACCGTAGAATAAAATATACAGTAATTATTATCCCAGATAAATGACATAACATAACATTTACATACAGGCACATACATTGCTTCTGGCCCCACACTAGGATACCCATGAAAACACACACAAATAAAAAAAATAATTAAAAAAACACACATGAAAATTTCTACGCGAACGTGTCTCTGAAAGAACTCATCGTACCTAACACCTGTAATTTTAACTGCGAAACATCTTTATGTCTGTGTAAATTTCAACTGTCTAGCCATGTCTAGCTATCACGGTTTATGAGATACAGCCTCAGACGCACAGTAGAGTCTTAGTAATAGGCTCCCTTTTTTACCATTTCGCTAAGGAACCCTAAAAACGACCGTAGATAAAACCCGTTTACACACTTCAATAACCATTTCTACTGTCATCCACTTGATTGTTCAATTGCTCGTTTGTCAGTCGACCACTGGCGCGACGCAAGGTTACCTGCGTCGCTGCGAACAAACACGAAACACTTACTGGAAGTCGTAAACTCTTTTGTAATAAAACATGTGTTTGAAATATTCGTTAGCGTGTTTCACAAGTTTAATTGTGGCTGTGAATTCGTTCGCTTTTCCTTTCGAAGGACTGTACAGACTGGATATAGTGCATTACAACGATTTCCACGCGAGGTGGGTGAGAGGAAGTTTTTAAACAATTCGAGTGTTTTTGCGCTGATAACGCCTTTCCCTTTTGTTGTTGAGTGTTGTGACCGACAAACAACTTGAACAAGACTTTGACTTTGCATGGACTTGTTTCGGGTCTTAGGCCGACTTACACCGCCAATAGAGTATGGCGGAACTGTTAAAATTCTGTTTAACTTAAAGTTAAATGGATTTTAGTCGGTGGTACAAGTCGGCCTTAGAATTCTTCGTACTTTAATTAAGTATAGTAAATAACGCCATTCGTGGTTGTTGAAAGAAAATATTGCGTGCACATCGCAAACTAATAAAAATGTCATTATACTCGAACTTTGTATTCGAGTTAAGTGGTATTTAAGTGTAATTATCACTGAGATAAGTGATTAATAGTTAAGTTTAGTCGATCGAAAATGGCTCAATTAGTGCTGGCTTAGGAACACAAAGTCTATTTTACTAAAAAGTTTATTTTACCACAATGACTACTTTTTCACAAAGTCTACACGACTTCTTGCTAAGTAGCCTCTATTATTTTAAGGCGTGATAAGGACTGTGCACAATAAAAAGACTGTCACGTTTACTAGCACATCACATCTATTGTCACATTTTTACTTTACGTCATTTAATTACCTAGTAGGTATTACGATATTATTCCTAAAAACACGATTCCTTAAAACGCTTCTCAGAATCGTTTTAATCAGTCTCTACGACTTTTCCTTGTGAAATCTTCACCACAGACTAATTTAATAAGCGTTTATTGGGTGTTTTAAGGAAACATGTTTTTATACATAATGTAAAACCGTTAGTTTGTTAAGACTATTCCAAAACCAATCTTCAACAATATTTTGTTTCTTTAATCGTTTAAGATATTTGAACCACTTTACAGTGTTCAAGTTATCTATCATCTGAAGTAGATAGCACATTATTTTGTGACGCGTCACGGTCATAAAAGTAACATCGGACCGTGTTTTCTCTTTTGTGTAGATGATTTCTATTAGTCATCTGATTTTAACCTTTATTTAGCGCCGCTCCGCCCGAAGCAAAACAAAGGGCAAACGAGTTGTTAATTGTTCCAAAATCGTTGTGAGTTTGTAGCAGTGATACCATTTGCTAATGTGAAGGAAAACATTATGAAGGGAAGAACTTGAATCTATACAGTCTGTTAGCTTTTAGAATATATCTACCTCGGCTACTGTCGGATATAATCGGATATATTCGTGTAATAGAAATATCGCAACTACGATTTAGAAATTAAGTGTCATATGACACTTAATTTCTAAATCGGAACTAATATGACGGAAATAAATACCAGAGCAGAAAGTAGTATTACACTCGTGTGCTTTCGGCGAAAACCGAAGCTTACTCTAGAGCCCGAGGTGGGATACCGCCGTTTAGCCAAAGTATTTTTCGCCAAATTTTACTTCCCAATAAACTTATGGCATCAGTTTCATTTCCCAAATGAAACTTTAGCAAGTTTTCATTTCGCATTTTATTCATTTGGTCAAATTATCATTTCGCATAATTTTACAGCGTCAAGTTTTATTAAGACAAACGTTTATTATGCTAACGTTTTATTTTGGCAAGTGTTATTTTCAAATAATGGAACGGGGGGTCGGCGATGTAAAGAATACGTGACAACAGAAATATAGGTGCGACGACGCGCGTAGCGAAGCGGAGCGCGTCGGAGCGTTAGGTTCTCTATGTAAGATCGAAAACAGACTCGACTTTGATGCGTTCTTACCTTGCCTCTTGTTGCCTCTTTGGTAAAATGAATTTTGACCAAGTATTTATTTGGTAAACAATAACTTGCCATAATAACTTTTGCTAACTGTTTATTTGCTTTAAGTTGTTTTGAGAAATGTTTTTTTGCCAAGTGATAATTGGCGGAAACTAGTTTGGGAAGTAATACTTTGGGAAACGATTTTTGGCAATACATTAGTAAACCGCCCGAGGTACCTATATTTGGTTTCGAGGTAGGAGATTTGGCTTCATTGGCAGAGTAGCTAGATGCAGGCAACACAAGACCGGGATACTTGAAATCGTATGAGTGCTTTTGGAGATTGCCCAATACGCACAAACAATACCAATATACAAACTTGCGAAATTTTCCTCTCTACAAATACTCGTATTAGTCTAAATATATTCTTAGCTAGTAGCTTATACATATACTAGCTGACCCGGCAAACGTTGTTTCGCCACATAAATTATTCGTAGGGATTATAATAAATAAAAATTTGGGGTGGACCACCCTTGTCACTTAGGGCAGTAAAGTTTTACAGTTTAAACTTCAGACAGTAAGACCAGCCACTAGTCTTACAAGCCTCCACCAATCCGGACTTGGCCCCCATGGTAGAGTATGGCCTATACCTTACTCAGGGCAGAGACCCGCGCCCCTCGGTGGGGACATAATGGGTTGATGATGATGGTCTGTTTTTGTTATGTTATGCTCACCATAGGTAAATTTGTGTGCGGCCTGGCATATGTCCTCAATTATTATCATCTAGCCGCAATCGGGGACAATTTCTATACAATACACGGTTGACTACGATAATAACTCGATGTACATTGCAAAGTCATTAACCCACAGACACAAGCAGGAGGACTTCGCTACGCAATGCACCTCCATTGTATTGTCATAATACACTTTTTATTTATGTTCAGTGCTATTGTAAGCCTGGTGACCTGGGTCAGCTCTCAAGTTCTAAGAACTGATCCTCATTCCAACCTAAAGTTTAAAATCTAATTATCTACGTAAGGCTGCCTTGCGTCAAATCACTGGCTAAGTAAGTAAATACATAAATACTTGTCCAGGGATAAACAGCTGAATATCTGATTGAATGGTTGTCAGTAAAGAAAATGTTTAGGTACGAGTATCTCTGCCAAAGTCGTAATGCACGATGTTGTTATACTCATTTACTGGATAAATAATAAAAAATAATAAATTTGGCGTGCAGATAGTTATTGCTATATATGGGCGACCGCTAAGAAAGAATATTAAAAAAATGACCTAAAAGAATGAAACAGGGGTTCAAAGTTTGTATGGGAAATAAATTTGTAAGTTGAAGTGGCAGTGGGCGGGGCACATAGCACGCAGAGCTGATGGCCGATGGGGCCGAAAAGTTCTGGAATGGAGACCACACATCGGCAAGCTCAGCGTAGGACGACCAGCCACAAGATGAACAGACGATTTCATCCAAGTGGCAGGAAGACGCTGGACGCTGGATGTCTTTTTGGAAATCCATGGAGGAGGCCTATGTCCAGCGGTGGACTTCTTGTGGCTAAATGATGATGATGGGAAATAATTATTTTAAAGATAAAGATATAGGTTAGCTTCGGTTAGTAAGTAGTCTATATTATTGCACAACGTGTTACCGAAATAACTGAAAACATAAAAACCGTTTCTTCAGAATAGTAAATGAAACCATTTCCAATGAGCAAAGATACTCGATTTTATTTTGTTGAAAGTTGACGCGGTCAATGTCTCTAAGTAACATTGAAGAGCTGTAACCTTGTCCATACACTTTTTGTTCACAATGCACGCTCCATTATCTAGGTCACTGACCTAAATTACGTCAGTTTTTTCAAGATAAACTTTTTGATCACATTTGCATGTAGATATTTGTATTGAGCGGAGTGGGTTTCATTTTATTATCATTTTTAATGTTAGGTACCCTGTGTGTATCCTAGTGTGGGGCCAGAAGCAATGTATGTTATGTTATGTTCTGTAGGAGGAGGCCTGGGGGAGGCCTTAGCCCAGCAGTGGGACACAATAATGGAGGCTAGGTACGTAAAAAAAAAACTATAAAGTGAACTCCTTCACCAAAACCGAACGTGACCGAAGCCGCGGGCAAAAGCTAGTAACTATATAAAACTTACTACAAATTCGCAGATGCAGGTACGTAACTTTGAAAAAGAACAGTCCTAGGTACACTCCATTTATCTATACTTGACTTTTTTTCCAAACTTTAAACGACACTAAATCAAAAACCTTTAGCGGTAGAAAACTCGAAACAGTTTGCAAATTTAGTACTAGCTAGCACTAAGAGTGGAGACCACACATCGGCAAGCGCAGCGCGGGACGACCAGCCACAAGATGGACAGACGATCTCATCCAAGTGGCAGGGAGACGCTGGATGGAAGCCGCTTCCAACCGGTCTTTTTGGAAATCCATGGAGGAGGCCTATCTCCAGCAGCGGACTTCTTGTGGCTGAACGATGATGATGATGATGAATAATGGATGTGGGCGTTCAGTCGGTGAAATTAATGTGGAGCTGAGCTGGTCATGTCAGTCGAATGCACCCGGTTAGGTTGAGGAGACTTCACACCGTGTGGGTGCCTTAAGACGACATCGAACTCGAGGCCGGCCTAAAAGTCGGTAGAGGCCAGGGCCTCAATTCTGTTAATGCATTATAGTACGATGACAGATACACGGTCGGGTCACGTGACGTGTTTTTTCATACCATTGACGGCTAGATTGTTTGATCGGTGTTCGCGCGTAGACTTGAAGCGCCAATGAAACTTTGTCATTGTACCACAATGCGTTAACATAATCTAGGTCCAGATCTCGCCCAACATCTTCCTGAGAGGTCTGAGAATGCTCAGGACTAGACCAAAGTGAGGGAGGTTTTTCGCTCAGCTATAAAAATTTACATAGGCACATACGTTGCTTCTGTACCCTGTGTCGTGGGAACCAGAAGCAGCGACATCGTTAACATGTAAACATCCAAGACCTGGGGTGTTCCGAGTCTATTAGACTACTATTAGACTCCGCTGTGGACGGACAGCCTGTATCTCATGAACCGTGATAGTTAGACTGTTGAAATTTTCACAGATGTGTATTTCTGTTGCCGCTATAACAACAAATACTAAAAAAAGACTAAAATAAATATTTGAGGGTCGTTTGCTCGATATTAATGACGGGAACAGAACACGCTTGAAATATTCACAAAATATTGAGTTAAAAATAAATAATTAAATTAAAATAAATATTTAACATGACATAACATAACATTTATATACAGGCACATACATTGCTTCTGGCCCGACACTAGGATACCCTGTGTTGTGGGAACCAGAAACAGAGACGTCACAAACATGTAAACATCCATTTAAGGGGGGCTTTCAATCCAACAAACTTGATTTTTTTCCAATTTTTTTCTCGGTCTCAATAACGATAACAGCTAGAAAATTGAAATATTTTGATAGATAATGGTAGCTAATACTAAATTTTAAGCACTCTATGGGCCGACTTCTGAATTGAGAATTTACACTAATACTTAAGTAACGTTCTCTCACGCTCTTCCCTAAAGAAATTTGACGAGACAGCACTACAGTTAAGTTGCTACTTACCTTAGCGAAATTCTCAATTCAGAAATCGGCCGTTTGTATGCTGGAATAAAAAAGGTATTGTATCCATAACCAGGTTTGAGGAGACGTCAGTTGCGACACCAAGCTGCCGGTTCAACAACAACTCCTGCCTCGGAGGCTTTTCCCGGCTGTACGCCGAGGTGCACACTCTGCTGCGGGAGAAACCTGAAGCCATCTTGCTGAATGCCGGCGACAGTTTCCAAGGCACCTACTGGTACACGCTGCTCAAATGGAACGTCACGCAGGAGTTTATGAATCTGTTGCCGCACGATGCTCATGTATGTAAAGCAGCTTTTCAAAATTGATAATATACATGACACACGCATTACAGTCACGAGTAGTAATATGTATTCACTGTCACATTTTCAAAAAATCTTAACTTAAACTACAATTTGTCCTAAATTATGTAACCAATGGTTAGATAATTAATTAGGACAAATTTTGTCGTACATATGTGCAGTACAAAACAAAAAATGACAGTGTATAGTTAGGTACATATTATTGCTCGTGACTGTACATAAGCTCACGCCTGTATCCCAGAGGAGAGACCAGGGACTGCCACCTGCCACGATTCTGACAAATCACTTTCGCTTCATCGACATTCATAAGTCGTTGCATGTACGCACGCCGGTTTCGGTTACTTTTTATCTTGCCTTTTGTTGATAGATCCCCTATTTGGTCGAAGTATGATGTCCCTGCCGGCCCTTCCACTCACATTCACTCGGTATATTTGCTTCGTCAGTCTTTCTTCCTTCATCCTCTCCACATGTACAAACCAACGCAATATTCCTTTCTCAATTCTAGTCACTACATGCTCTTTCAGTCCACAACGTTCTCTAATCACACAATTTGACTTGGGCCCCCAACTAAGTCAAGTCAAAGTAAAAAATTTACGATAATGCGAAAAAATCCATAATTGTATTAAATTAAACGGATCGTAATAGTTTGCAGCCTTGCGAATCCTTCGATTAACAAACCCATTCAATTAATTTAATTCAAGTCTAAATGTTGACTTACCTACGAACCTAGAATGTAATGAGCATATTAAAGAATTTACCAATTTTATTTGCCTTATGCAATAAAATATTTGATTTACATTAGTAAATAAATATTTTATTGTCTTATTTTTTCCTATACTGTGGGTAATTAGGTGGGCCCCTAAGTACTAGTAGCCCAGGGCCACAGAATACATAAAAGTACAGGTACAGAAGATTCACTCTGCAAAACCAATTAAAGAAAAAAGGACTCTAGCAGCGATACAATTAGGTTCAGATCGCACGGCGCTAAAAAAGCTACAGTTATATTCACCTACATAATATTGTCTCTCTTTCTACCGCGTCACTGCTCACTCGTGCGTGAGTCCCTACTTATCAGCCACTCTGGAGTGGCCGCCGCATGTACTTAAGCTTTCGATATCTACACGCGGAGTGCGACAGTCCTGCCAGGGCGGTATTCGTGAGTTCAGGGGACTCACGAATACACTCCTTAAATATAAAATATAACAATTTAACACAATTATCATCTTTATTTCCAGGCCCTAGGCAACCACGAGTTCGACGACGGCCCCAAAGGGCTAGCCCCGTACTTGAAGGCTTTGAAGGCGCCAGTACTGGCGGCGAATCTCGATGCCTCGGACGAACCACTTATGCAAGGCCTCTACAAGCCTCACATTGTAATTGAAAGAAATAGAAGGAAGATCGGTATCATCGGATTGATCACGCCTGATACTCAGGTACTACTTTGTAATGGTGGCACTTCACATCGCTATTCGTGTTCGCTTCATCAACAGGTCTCTTCCGTGAGGAAGGTATTGGCCATACTCTACCACGGGGGCCAAGTCCGAATTGGTGGAGGCTTGTAGGACTAGTGTCTGGTCTTACTGTCAGAAGTTTTCAAGCCGCCCTAAGGCCTCTGACTTGGCTTAACGACTGCCATCTATCGACCGACGGCAGCCGGCACCAACTGCTTAACGTACTTTACGAAGCACGGAACCCCTCGGAAAAATGCCACTAGCGTCAGTCATGGGATGGTTTATTTGTATAATATTAACCATCCATTGCTGGACCTAAGCGAATCTTAAGCACTGTTTTTTGTTAAATCTGCAATGTATTCTAATTCGTTGGTAAATTCGCAAATACCGATAGCGATGTGAACTGCCTTCATAAGATTTTTTTTACTCTGTATGGGTTTGTTATCATAAAGGAACTCTTAAGCTCGTTGCACACGTAGCTATAATATAATTAAAATGCCGTGCTATAATATATATCATAGCAAGCTACCACACACGGAGACGATGCTATCTATATATATAAAAGGAGAAGCTGACTGACTGACTGACATATCAACGCAGGGCCTAAACTATAAAAGTTAGAAACTTGAAATTTTGCACAGGGGTTTCTTTTGTAACGCAGAGGAGCACTAAGAAAGGATATTTGAAAATTCATCCCCCATAAAATGGGGGTTCAAAGTTAGTATGAAACTTTGGCGTTTTTGAAGTTATTCGAATGAAATTTGGTACGAAGATTCTTCATTTAAAATTATGAAACACGTGTAAAATAGTTTTTTAAAAATCATCCCTTAAGGGGGAAAAGGGGGGTGCAAACTTAGTATGAAACTTTGCTGATTTTGAAGTTATTCGAATGAGATTCAATATGAATGTCTTTCATTAAAAGTTATGAAAAATATGTAAAATAGTTTTTCGAAAATCATCCCTTAAGGGGGTAAAAAGGGGGGTGCAAAGTTAGTATGAAACTTTACCGTTTTTGAAGTTATTCGAATGAAATTCAGCATGAAGGTCCTTCATTGAAAAACATGAAAGACGTGTAAAGTAATTTTTCGAAAATCATCCCTTAAGGGGATAAGAGGGGGTTGCGAAGTTAGTATGAAAGCTCTTTCGCATGCGCTAAAAGTATCCCTATCTTATTTGCAAACACTTTACTCAACTAAAGCCCACGCGGACGTAGTCGCGGGCAACAGCTAGTAATATATATTTTTGACTACATTAATGGTCGGCCTATATAACTATGCAACAATATAAATTACTGTATAAGTTTGTGACGCCATAGAAATATAATTATATTATAGCTGCGTGTGCGCTCACTTGAATATTTGTATAGAAAATATAATCGTAATATGCCTTGCTATAATTTATATTAATATATATTATAGCTACGTGTATAACGGGCCTAGTCTCGTTGTCAGAATGTTAGTTTCTGTCGACTGTACCTACAGGGAAATTATATTAAAAGTAATTTGTTACCTGTTACTACAAATAGGTATGTACCTACCTTACCGTAATATTTTCCTGCAACGAGTCTGTAAATACCCTCGCCATTGTAACCGGACAAAGGCATTACAAATATGGAGAAACACTGATTGAGGATATTTTAGCACAACTCAATGCACGACGACCTGTGAGGGAATTGAACCTGTGGTACCTACCTGTGTGTTCGGGTCTTAACCAACGCCCTCTCCGAAACCTGTATGAATCTGATTCCGATTAATAGTAATAGGCTATTTGACCGTTTTATTTTTTATTTTTATTTTATTTATTTATTAGGACCACCAACAAGATATACACCAATACATTCACAATAGTCACTAAACATAAAATAAGCTAAGTGTTAACTTACTTACAGGCAGCCACAACATGCACCGATAGTATTAAGTTGCTTGAGGACTTAATGCATAAATACAGTTTACATTGGTTTTACAATTTCTAAATTTAAGTAATTAATGATTATATAATACGAAAAAAAAAGAAGTCTTAAGTTTCAGAGGGTGGACAAGATACTCCTTCTAAACTTTGCACAGTAGTCAGAGAATATGTCGATGCTGTGAGACTTGGCTAGAGACTTATGTTGAGCGTTATTTCTGAAAACCATCTCATATTAATTTTTTGTTGGTGTTCATGGAGTCCTCAAAAAGTGGTCATTTTGAATCATTTCGCGTATTTCTTCTAAACAAGGCAAACGAAAATTTGCTTTTCAAGTAAACCGCCAAAACGCTATATTGCGCAATATGGCGTCGCACAGAAGTTATGATGTCACTTGCCAGTAAGCCAACCAATGAATGTAAGAACAAATGAATGCCAGACGCCATTTTTATTGTCATGTGACGTCATAAAGGAATAAATAAATAATTGGATCGGGCAATCCAGACCGTTTTCAATATTGACAAGGTATATGATGGCTGCAGATACATAATTATCAAATTTTATCTTGTGTTTTTTTTACAACAAATAATTGTTTTTTAGTTAAAATGCCTTAAAGCGGTTTTAAGGCCCACAATTTATACGAAGACGTATAAATAATACTGTTTTGTTCAAACTGTCAAATAGCCTACTAAACATAAACATTTACATACAGGCACATACATTGCTTCTGGCCCCACACTTGGAAACCCTGTGTCGTGGGAACCAGAAACACCCACGTCACAAACATGTGAACAACCAAGACCTGGATTTTTTTTGTCCCCAGCCGGCATTCGAACCCGGGACCTCTCGCATAGGCAGATGCACTAACCGCTGTGCCACAGAGGTGTAGTATTTTTCGTCGTAATTTTGGTGAACTATGTAAAAAATCCGAAACTCAGGTTTCCTCACGATTTTGGAACTAAAACTTTCGTGAGCACTACACATGTTTTTTTTATGTTTTACTACCTGTGCCTTGCGGTGTTACCCGCGGTTCATCGATTTTCCCATGGGAATAAGATATTTTCCCGCGGTAAAACGTAGCCTATGTGTTAATCCAAGGTGTCAGCTAACTTCATACCAAATTTTATTAAAAGCGCTCCAGCCGTTAAGACGTGAAATAGTAACAAACATACACACTCACACACTCACAAACTTTCGCATTTATAATATTAGTGTGATTCTCGGTTAGCAAGTGGTATTTCTACTACAATTTCCCATATGTCCGTGACTTAGAAAACTTTTGTCATTGGTAACTAGATGCAGTCGACAGCACGTCAATCTTCACATTTTAGTTGCAAAGTCGCCCGTAACGCAACGGAGTAGAGTGCATGGGTGTATACCATGATGTGCTGTCGACTGTACATGCCGGGATTCGAATCCACGACCTCCGTACTGTTCGGTCCTGGCGATAGTATCGTAAGACTCCTTAGAATCTAATTAAAGCGGAATGTCGTAATGGTTGAACCATTGCGATTTTGAACACAATAATAATGTTTAAATACTTTATCTTTTGTTATCTAAGAGCTCTTTATCTTCAGTACAGTCGACGTTATGTCAACCTTTACATTTTCTTTGGAAAGTCGCCCTTAACGTAAGTAACTTATTAGAGAGCACGTATGTAAAGTTTGATGCGCTGTAGACTGTACGTGTTGTTATATAACGAACAAACGTAAACTTGATAGATACAGAATAGCTTATCTAAAAGACTCTTATTCATTAGAAAGTCTATCTGATCTTTAGTCATATCTTTTTCATTTGTTATTGACTCAATTGTTATTATCACCTGTAAAGGTAATACGAGGACGCGAGTCGCGCGCGACAACGCCAAAAGTCGCGAGAAATTGACAGTTAATGTACTGGAAAGTCGCGACTTTTGACGTTGTCGCGCGCGACTCGCGTCCTCGTACTGACTTTGCTGGTTAGGCCTAGGGCTGGTTTTAGAATTGAGAATTTTTCAAAGTAAATTGAAATTGGTTTATTGAAGCAATGTATGTGCTTGTATGTAAATGTTTATGTTTATTCATATAAGATTAGTTCACAATTTGATCACATCATAACATAATATAATAGTACTAGTACAGTATCAATTTTACATCAGTTTTCAGAAATTAATTAAACATTTAACTATAGTGAATTTAAATCAATTGATCGGACTCTAAAGCCAGTGGTAGATAAAAAAATACTTCCAGTGTCCAGTCCAGAAACCAGTCTTTAGAGTCAGTTTCTGAATTGGGAATTTAAAATTCCGTTTGCCGTTCGAATTTCAAAATCTTCTGTCTCGTCAATTTTCTCCAAAAAGATAGACAGAGAAAGACAGAGCGTTACTTAGTAGAGCGTGACTTATGCCCGGTTCCAATATCCACAAAACGCTTCGTTTTTGCTTACGATCGGTTACAATTCCTACGAAATTCCTACGAACCGTCAATAAATTGTAGGGAAAACGGATCGTAGCCGGTAGGCGTATATTATGGGAACCGGGCATTAGTGAAATTCTCAATTCAGAAACTGGCTCTAACGGCAGATTTCTGAATTGAGAATTTTGCTAAGTAACTATGTACTTAAATCTATTGCTGTGTCGTCAAATGTCTCAGAAAAGAGCGTGACAGAGCGTTGTTGATGATGATGATGGCCCCGACCGATTTCGGTCACGGCGACTACCTACTTCAGCTCTTGTTTTGGTGTTGTTGGTGCGCTCGCATATGGCTCGCATAGTTAACCTTTTTTATAAAGGCTCTGCCACATTGCAGACATGTCAGCACAAGTACGGGTTCATTTATTATTTGACGTAACACAACCCTTACCTCGGTCCCAAATTACCTGTAAGGTTGGATATAGTCTGTTAGCTTTTAGAATATACCTTAACTGAGCAATCAAAAGCCGATTATATTGCAATAAGGTAAGGTTTATTTTGTATCGTTATTTAAAACTTTACATAACTTTTCAAAATAGCGAAGAAAAGTTTTATACAGAGCAGGAAGTAGTATTACACTCGTGTGTTTTCGGCGAAAACCGAAGCCTACCTACTCTAGAGCCCGAGGTGTATTCTAAAAGCTAACAGACCCAATTCTTTTAGTGCATTGTGGTTTAGTTACAGTTGCATGGTCGGGTCACGAGACATGTTTTTTAGTTCCATTGACGCGTACAATTATAGATAAGCGTGCTCGCGTTCACTTGAGGCAGCAATGAAATGAAATCGACGCGTGCAACTGCCATTGTACTACAAAGTATTAGCAGAATCTAGGCCCTGTTGTATGGTAATCAGGAAACAACATTATCATTAACATAACATAACATTTACAAACAGGCACAAACATTGCTTCTGGCCCCACACTAGGATACCCTGTGTTGCGGGAACCAGAAACAGCGACGTCACAAACATGTAATCCAAGACCTGGGTTTCTTTTTCTTTTGTCCCCAGCCGGGATTCGAACCCGGGACCTCTGGAATGGTAGGCAAATGCACTAACCGCTGCGGCACAGAGATCGTCAAGGAAAGAACATCACAAACATTGAAACACACCCAGATTAAAGTTGTTTGAACAAATAATGTACGGTGGCCGTCAGTGGGCGATGACCCTATGACTTTTGTTTTGGTGGTCAGAAACTACCGGCGAGAATATTTTTTTATGTTCTGTGTAGCCTATATAATGTAATACACGTCTTGCCTTCTCTCAGAGTGAGAGAGAGAGAGAGAGATAGATAGATAGAGAACACTTTGATGTACATAAAAAAGGAGATAACACAAGTATCTCTTAATCTAAGAGTACAAACGGCGGCCTTACTTATAACTAAAAGTGATCTCTTCCAAACAACCTTTGGATGGTCTGGAGCTAAACATTGGAGAAGGAAGTAGATATAGACAGAGAGTATGATCTTAATCACCACCTGTTCCCACCGCGTATATATTTTTATTTATATATTTATTGGTGTCGTCTACCGTCTATACAAACAACTTTACTAAAGTGCTAACTTCAAAATCCTTTAAAAAAATCAATGTACATGGAAGGACCTTTGTTGTTATTTGTTTGATTTGATATTTATTTTCTCAAACATGCTTGGAAATTTGGGCATTATTTCGACAACCTTCTTCCAGATAATTCGAAATTGCTGTAGGTACTGGCCAATTACACGCGAGCAGTGGCCGGATAAAGTTCTATGAAAATTCATAACTGTCGTTTTGCGGCCAAATAAATTACATACTAAACTCATATCTGTAGTGTTTTTTATAAAAGGAACGATCTTTTACTCCGAACAATGTCAACCAAGGAGGTAAATATCAGAGTTTTTATTTAAATTTCGAACTGGCTTGCGATAGAAAGCTGGATATTGAAAAAAAAAAATATGTTGTTCGTTCGTGGTTCGTCTGATTTTGAACGTTTATTGAATTTAACATAATGAGTTCATAGTTTTAATTTCTGCACATTATTTGAGAAAAATCATATAAATGCCTAGGCCACAACTATTTAGGCATTGATAGACTCACGTATGTGTGCCTCGGCTTCGCCTCGGCCCACATTTCCACGTTCGTCCATCAATGCCTCTTTTGCTTGCCGCTGCAATAACGTACTATTAATTGACGGTTTTGTACCGTTCTTTTTTTCCAGACGTTGTCGTCGCCAGGCAACCTGACTTTTCTGGACCCGGGAGAGGTGACGCGGCGGGAAGTAACCGCGCTCACGGAGAAGGGAGTCGATATCATAGTCCTGCTCTCGCATTGCGGACTTGCCGTTGACAAGTAAATCTTTTATTACCTGTTAGATCAATAACATCATCATCAACTCATTATGCCCCCACCGAGGGGGACGGGTCTCTTCCCTGAGGAAGGCACAGGCCACACTCCACCACGGGGGCCAAGTCCGGATCGGTGGAGGCTTGTAAGACTAGTGGCTGGTCTTACTGTCAGAACTTTTCAAACCGCCCTAACGCCTCTGACTTGGCTTAACGACACCAACTGCTTAACGTGCCTTGCGAAGCACGGAGCGCTCGGAAAAATGCCACTAGCGTTAGTCATAGACGGTGACCCATCCATGGACCGAATGCACCTTATGTTGCTGTTCAATTAGATGGTCGATTCGATCGATTAGTTAAACCATTGTTATATTGGCTGACCGGGTCCTTTAAAATGCTACAAAGTAGAATACTTACTTATACTCGGTTAAGATGATTAAGCTCTGCCAGTGGCGTAGCGCAGTGGGGGCGGAGGGGGCGGTCCGCCCCGGGCGGCACTTTTAGGGGGCGGCAAAACTTCACATTTCATTAAAAAAAAAATTGTAAGCTTTTAAACCGATAGAAATAAGAGGTATTCTGTACAAGACGGAGACGCTGAATTAAAAATTTCAAATATAAATAATATCACCGATACAGCTAGCTACTGATTTGGTAATCTAGAAGAATAACATTATTAAATTTGTATTTGTAAAAAAATTGGTTCACACTTCTTTTATATAGGACTTCTGACATAGTTTTTTTGGTTATTTTCTGCAATAAGTGTCGGAGCCAATAATGGAGTGGACTAAGAAGAGGGCGGCAAATTATACCGCCCCGGGCGGCTGATACCCACGCTACGCCACTGAGCTCTGCGAATCAGAGCGAAACCTGGACGGACTCTTATGACAAAATAGTTAATAATGTGCAGTGCTTACGAAAGTTTTAGCTCGATAAATCTTTCAAGTCAGAGGTTAAAAAATTGTGAAAATGGGCCACGCCAAAACTACTGCACTCATTTGGTAAGAGTCTTTCTACATCATCATCATCATCATCAGGCTATATTAGTCCACTGCTGGACATAGCCCTCCCCTAATGAGCGCCATAGCGCCCTGTCTTCAGCTTGCCGCATCCAGCATCTGCCTGCAGTTTTTCGCCGATCGTCATCCCACCTGGTCGGAGGGCGTCCTACACTACGTTTCTTTCTACATAGAATAACAGAATTTGCATGCTGTGATCGCGATGAGCTCACGATGTCACGATGACCATGCTTGCTTTATTGGACGCTTCACCTCTATTGGACAAAAGACGGTAACAAATTACGCAGGAAAGGCCAATTGAATCGATCCGAATGATAAGCGATAACAGGAGCTACTGACAAATTATCCAATTTGTGGCGTATTGTGTCAGTCTGGCACATGCGATATAAATCTTAACTGGAACTCGGCTCATCATTGCAAAAATTAGGTGACGTACTGTAGATCAGTGGAGTCAAACGGACCTTAGGTGACCTATTGAGATCACGCAGAAACGTGTACGAACACTTTAGTTGTAGACCTGTGATTTCCACAGTAAACCTTGTAGTTGAACCATTGTTCGTAGCAAGTGCTGAGGTTTGTGAAGCCCTCCGACCGCCACACGACACGACACGAGAATTTTATATATATCTATCAAAGTCCTGACTGACTGACTCACTCATCAACCCCCAGCCCAAGCCGTAGGATATAGAAAGCTGAAATTTTGCACAGAAGGTCTATACTTATTAATATAGGCAAGGAATAAGACCGGATTTTTTTTAATTAAACCCCTAAGGGGCGAACATATATGGGAGGTATAAAGATTGTTGTCTAATTTTCTTGAAACTTAAAATAAATTCTCTTCAACACAATTGATTGAACACGTGTTTCGCCGTTTTGAACTAAAGTCCACGCCGACGGAGTTGCGGGCGAAAGCTAGTATAATAATATTGAGCAAAGTTTATTTTTAGGTATACTCATGTTATTAAAATGTTGACTTAAAAGTTATCACACAATTTACACATTCCGGGGCTGTGACATCTCGGCTCTAGGCCCTATTGTTCTTTTTGTTGTTAACGTGACTGCAAGCGGTACATGTCCGTTGAGTAGATTCTTTGCCCCTATGTGTTTTCGCCCCCACAAGCCTTTCTTTTTTTATATAACATACATACCTACATAATCTCACGCCTGTATCCCAGAGGGGTAGGCAGAGACCAGGAACTGCCACCTGCCACGATCCTGATAAATCACTTTCGCTTCATCGACATTAATTAGTTGTTGCATGCACGCACGTCGGTTTCGGGCACTTTTTATCTTGTCCTTTGCTAATACATCCCCTGTTTGGTCGAACTATGTCCGACTGGGGCGTCCCTTACCGGTGCTTCCAGTCACATTCTCTCGATAAATTTGCTTCGTCAGTCTTTTTTCTTTCATCCTCTCCACATGTCCAAACCAACGCATCATTCCTTCACCACATTCCTACACTCAATCCTAGTCACTACATGCTCTTTTAGTCCACGTTCTATCACACTATTGCATATTCTGTCATTTGAAGTAACACCACACATTATTTTTTAATATAACTGTCTCATAAATGCATTGTAAATGCGTCGTTAAGCCAAGTCAGAGGCCTTAGAGTGGCTTGAAAACTTCTGACGGTAAGACCAGCCACTTGACTAGTCTTACAAGCCTCCACCAATCCGGACTTGGCCCCCGTGGTGGACCTTCCTCCGAGGAGAGACCCGTGCCCCTCGGTGGGGACACAATGAGTTGATGGTGATGAAATGCATTGACATATCTGGAGTTTATCCCACTTCTGATACCGTTGTACAGAGAGCTGGCTCGGGACTACGGGGCTGATATCGACATCATAATCGGCGGCCACTCGCACTCTCTGCTATGGAACGGAGACACTGCGCCGAGCGGGGAGATGATTGAAGGAACCTACCCGGTCATCATCCAGCCTACAGCTGACGCAAAACACAATGTAAGTATATGTGAACTAATTTTTTGGTCGGTAGGCTAAGGCATAGTATTTTTTTTAATTAGCCCTTTCTGTGTACCATTGCTGGGCAAAGGCCTCCCCTTTAGATATCCACTCCTCCCTGTTCTCAGCCAGCACTTCCCACCCCGGTAAATATTTTGTAAGGTCGTCGCACCATTAGGCGTAGTATTTATATTATTAAAATTATTTATTTCACTCAGCTTGAAAAGCTCATACTCTCATTCTAAGAAAAGGACTTTACCATGTATTGGAACGTATTGTTCTATAAAAAATGCGGACAAATTCTTTAATATTATATTTTCTTGCGGATGACAAGGAACCGTGAGGCAGTGGGCAGGGGTGGGGTGATGATAATTACAATAATTATCAGCCTACCAAATGTGTGTAAAAACATGTTTTCGTAGAAAGGCCTACTTGATGCTAAATAAAACAGATAGATTCTTTATTGTACGTACATAAGGAATTAAGATTAGGAATATATACTTAAGATGTGATGAGAATTTATATTTTTTATTTTTTAATAATATACATATTCAATTCATCATCATCATCAACCCATTATGTCCCCACCGCGGGCCACGGTAATAATAATAATACACATATTTAAAAAAACATTATACAATCACACTTTGATGCGTGGATCGTAGAGTGATGGCCGGGGATGGGAAAGTAACCTGATAGGTCGATGGCATTACTAAATCCGTCGGAATAAAATGGATGGGATTGGCAGGGGTCCAAGAGGGTCGGCATAAAAGCCTGTGCCCACCATTGGGTTCTATTCGTGGGCTGCATAGATAAATAGACATTCATGGACGCACCTTTGGAAACTTGAAACAATAATGCACTTATTGATATCTACCCGGCGTATCAGATTTCTTCACATTTTCTTTATTCTAAAAGCATAAAAAATATTTTTTCAGGTACTGATTGTACAAGCATCGGCGTTCACGAAGTATATGGGGAATTTGTCTGTGTACTTCGACTACAAAGGAGACTACGTGAAATGGGACGGCGGGCCGATCTACCTTGACAGAAGCATCCCCGAAGGTAGGTGTAAACAAACAAACATTTACATACAGGCACATTACATTGCTTCTGACCCCACACTAGGATACCCTGTGTCGTGGGAACTAAAAACAGGGATATCACAAACATCTACTAAATCACTGGTCAGTGTGGTTTTGTATGACATCTTCGGCATCTTCCTCGGTCCTTTAACTAGGAGAGCATAGGGCCTCAACCACAGATTTCCACTCTTGACGGTGGTTTGCGGTAGCTTCCAATTCTGGCCATCTAGAAAGAAGATTCCTACCGAAATAGCTACCTAAGTAAGCTGTAGTTTTTTCTTAACCCTTCAAGCCCTGAGGACCCGCGGGTGGGTTCAATGTAAACTACGGCGCACTCCGTTAGGCCCCGTAGACCCGCCGGCGGAGGGTCGGTCTTGCAACTGCAAAAAAAATAAAAAAAATCGAATCTTGAAGATGATGCATATGTTTCTTCTTTCTTTGAAAACTGTGATAAATTAGCATTAGGTCCACCTTTTGTACACTATTGTTTGTGCAATAAAGAATTAATAATAATTAATAATAATACATTTCAAATATTACTCTGTGAAAAACTAATTTAGCTGTGAAATAAAAATGTTCTAGGGCTGAGGGTTTAAGATTAAAATAATTGTGAATGTGTAGAAGTAATAGCACCCGCTTAAACTGAAGGAAAAAATCTTGAAAAAACCTCAGGTATTCAAGTAACACAGCGGTTGAAATGGCCTCCGCGCGGGCACGCGAGGTTATTAACGTTTTATGAGCATGTTTTATTCTTTGAAAACTGTGATAAATTTAAAATATTAGTCTTTGAATAACTAACTTAGCTGTGAAAAAAAAAGTGATCTAGGCCTGCGGGGTAGGCAGAGACCAGGGACTGCCGCAAACCTGACTGCCAAGATCACTTTCGTTTCACAGATTTTCATTAGTCGTTGCATGCACGCAGTTTCAGTTACTTATTATCTTGCCTTTTCCTAAAGCCGTATTTGTACAATAAAATTGACGTTGTTAAACCGCAATGTATGTGCGAGTATCTAAATGTTATGCTACGTTATGTAATAGTATGACAATGTTCTACTGGAGGCTGCGACATTCAAAGAGCGCGTAAGCTCGAATTTAAATAGTTAAGAAAACCCTCATACATCTTTCGAAAAATATAAAGAGCTAGGCGTAAGTTAGAATCGCTCGTAGCCTGGGCTGCCTGAGTGATCTTAAACGATTACTAAGGTTAAGCAAGATACGGCGCGTTCAGTCCATGGATGGGTCACCGTCTATGACTAACGCTAGTGGTATTTTTCCGAGGGGTTCCGTGCTTCGCAAGGCACGTTAAGCAGTTGGTGCCGACTGCCGTCGATAGATGGCAGTCGTTAAGCCAAGTCAGAGGCCTCAGTGTGGCTTGAAAACTTGGCCGCCGTGGTGGAGTATGGCCTATACCTTCCTCAGGGAAGAGACCCGTGCCCCTCGGTGGGGACATAATGGGTTGATGATGATGATGAGGCGTAAGTTCATGTACTTACATACACTTTGCGTGCGTGCGTGTGCGTTTATGTGTGTAGTATGTTTAGATAACCCCATATCAGCTACTTAAAGTTTAATATATGTTCCAGACGAGTCCATAAAGGCCAAGCTCCAGCCCTACGCGGAACAAGTCCACCGAGCCGAGAACGTTCCTTTGGGCGAGACACTCGTCACACTATCAGCCGACGACTGCGTCTTTGGAGAGTGTGCGCTGGGCGATTTGCTGGTGGACTCCATGAACGAATTCGTGAGTAAAGTTATGAAGATGTAGATGTATATTGAGAGATATGTATATTGTATAGAATCAGGCGTTACTTTGCGGAAATCCATAATAGCATTAAAATGAGAAAATTACTTTGCTAAATTCCGCCAATATCCCACAAGCACCATGCGGTTAGATAATGCACCGCCCTCCCTCACACTTTTTCAAGCAGAAGCAAGACACGAACACACCACCACCGACAACAATACTTGTGTGAGACAATGCGCGACGCGTTTCGCCTCTAACACGAGGCATCCTCAGTCTCACAAGCACAAGGTGGTGTGTTTGTTCGTGTCTTGCTTCTAATCTAACCGCATGGTGCTTGTGGGATATTGGCGAAATTTAGCAAAGTATTTTTCTCATTTTAATGTGTATGTATATGTTGTTGTTGACGTTGCACTTAATTTCACAATAAAAAATACATAAAAATTGTTTGTGATAAAAATTACGTGTACCTAAAGGCGAACGAAATTCTATTTTAATAATATCTATTTGAATTAACATTAAACATTGTATTTTGTGTGTTTGTGTGTGTGTGTGTGTGTGTGTGCGCGCGCTAAACGTGTACGTGCGTGTTTACGGGTGTGTTAATTGTATTAATATTGATTTTCAGTGATACTTGTTTTCTACGCTTATGTTAAATTTAATCAGTTGCTGATTAAATTCAGTTAGATTAAAGTTACAACTTACTGACATGTTCATGTTTTTTGGCAGGATCAAACATATGTTCAAATATCTGGCTGTCTCAATAATCCCCTAAAACAATTGCTTCAACAGCGCTCCATTTACCGAATTATTGTCGGTATGTAAAAACAATGTAATTTACATTTCCAGGTGAAGTCGTCCGTGAATTCCGAATATTATTACATGGCTTTTATGCAACGAGGCAACATTAAGGCTTCTATACCGCAAGGCAGTAAGTAACTTTCTTGTTTTTTTATTATTTCTTTTAAAATTCAAGGTAATGTCCATGTACATTTGGGAGGTCATATAAAACATGAATTAATTTACGAGATAAGTGAGATATTATCAATATTTAAGACGTGTCGTACATTGCTGCACAAATTATAAGGTGTCACTACACGCTACGTGAAGCTTGATGTGTCACAGTTTGCGCCACAAATACATGTATTTTAAAGAAAGAAAGAAAAATCATCACAGAAACAAAACAGACAAGTTTAGTAACATAATATAAGTAGGGCAATAGACAAAAAAAAGAAAACAAATAAATTCAAACAAAACCATAGATATAGTATGTGACTAGAATTCCTTACGAGCGATTACAACTAATATTTTAGCATAATTACAAAGTTGTCTTGTATTTAAATAATGTTGACGGAGACTATTGTGTCTAGTGTAACTAGTGTAGTGTAAGTTGAGACATCTGTTAATTATGTTAAACCTGCTTCGAAAAGTATAAAAGTGGAATTTCTTGGTTAGCTTCCTCACCACATCATCTATTAATTGTGAAACTAACACCTTGGACGGTCGTTACGAAAACACTATAAAAACTAATTAGTAATTTTTTTTTGAGATGTTTTTTTTACTAGCTACGGTTAATATTAGAGCCATTGCAAACAGGGCGACTTGTCGCCGCATCATGTCGCCGCGCCAGACTCGACGTTGTCATTGCTTCTGGCGTCGAAGATTCGAATAAAATATATGAAAATTGACGGCCGCAGCCTGTCGTCGCGTCTAGTCACCGAGCTGTCGCCTGCCGCGTGTCGCTAGTGTGCGCCTAGGCTTATTAATTCAGCAAATTACAAGAGTTTCGTCCACAAGGTCAAAGTAAAATTTATAATAAAAATTAAAACAAGAATAAAAATAATAAGTATCGCTGCTAGAGGCCCTTTTTCTTTAATTGATTTTGCGGAGTGAATCTTCAGAGGGCTTATACTGAGTTTTGTCATTCACTTTCGATAGCGAGAGCGTTTGCGATTTGCATAGGAGTGACAAAGCGCGCCATCTAGTTGTCTCTCTGTCACTCCTATGCAAATCGCGAACGCTCTCACTATCGAGAGTGAATGAAAAAACTCAGTATACGCACTCTGTACCTGTACTATTATGTATCCTGTGATATTGCCCATTACCAACGATGTGAGACAAAAATTGTAATTTCGTAATCGTCCTTTCGCCCTTTGCAGACATATCGGCGGGCATGATATTCGAGGTGCTTCCGTACAACGATCGCGTGAAGACGTTCGAGCTGAAAGGCGCACAAGTGCGCGCTGCACTAGAGCGGGGGGTCTCAAACGCGTGGGCCACGCACCCCTTCAAAGGCCCCTTGGTTCTGCTGGTTGCCGGTAAATCCTGCACTGGGGATACCGCCGTTTAGCCAAAGTATTTTTCGCCAAATTTTACTTCCCAATAAACTTATGGCGTCAGTTTCATTTCCCAAATGAAACTTTAGCAAGTTTTCATTTCGCATTTTATTCGTTTGGTCAAATTATCATTTCGCATAATTTCACTGCGTCAAGTTTTATTAAGACAAACGTTTATTATGCTAACGTTTTATTTTGGCAAGTGTTATTTTCAAATAATGGAACGGGGGGTCGGCGATGTAAAGAATACGTGGCAACAGAAATATAGGTGCGACGACGCGCGTAGCGAAGCGGAGCGCGTCGGAGCGTTAGGTTCTCTATGTAAGATCGAAAACAGACTCGACTTTGATGCGTTCTTACCTTGCCTCTTGTTGCCTCTTTGGTAAAATGAATTTTGACCAAGTATTTATTTGGTAAACAATAACTTGCCATAATAACTTTTGCTAACTGTTTATTTGCTTTAAGTTGTTTTGAGAAATGTTTTTTTGCCAAGTGATAATTTGCGGAAAATAGTTTGGGAAGTAATACTTTGGGAAACGATTTTTGGCAATACATTAGTAAACCCCTGCACTGCCCATTTTCGGGGTTCCATAGTCAACACGGAACCCTTATAGTTTCGCCATATCCGTATGTCTGTCTGACTATCTGACCGCGCCCTAGCTCAGGGACGATTCTTATTAGGAAGCTTAAATCGGCAATACTCGTACATATTACATAATATTAATTACGCCGACGAAACGGTAGCATAAAATGATTTTGTTTTATTGTATTTTAGTAGATTTACGTAGTATTTTAGTAGAGTTAGGGATGCATTTTTTTGTCGTCTACAAGAATAGTATAGGTTTCTTTAGTTGGAAACTTATCCCAAGGTACTCTAGCTGTCTCGCTGTGTAGCGGTATCACGACTGATTAGTGGGGTTCGATTCTCACTAGGGGCCGCCATAGATACATTAAAACAAATGTCCTCTTTCTGGGTGTATTTCCATGTTTGTGATATCCTTGCCTCCTCTGTACTTGACCCTGAACAAAATGTGTAGTCCAGCTCTAGCGAATATCGAATAGCGAGCATTTTAGGCACGTTTCACTATATTTGTGATAGAGCGATTGAATAACGAACAAAGAGACATGGAATAAGACGTTTTTTAGCAGAAACTAAGGATAGGATAACAAAAATATGTCTAAAACGTCACTAAACATAATCATAATCATTAACATACATCCACATACATTGCTTCTGGCCCCACACTAGGATACCCTGTGTTGTGAGAACCGGAAACAGCGATACCACAAACATGTTAACATCCAAGACCTGGGGTTTTTTTGGCCCCAGCCGGGGCTCGAACCTGGGACCTCTCGCATGGTAGGCACATGCGCTAACCGCTGCGCCACCGAAGTCGTCAAGATTTTAATTTTTTACAACCGCCATAGACCTGCATGAGTTGTTCTCCACTTTATCTGCCCTACCCCACTCTTTTGTAACATTCTAAAATTTCTAGGCTGGCTGGAAGAAATTTCTTTAAAAATAAGTCCGCCTTTGCACGTGATTTTTATCACAAACTTGTTATTTAAGTTATATTATGTATTTTTTTGTGCAATAAAGTGTAACAAAAACAACCTAAATATTTATTCCAGGTCTCCGAGTAAATTATGATCTGAGCAGACCGGAGGGACAGCGTGTGACGTCAGCGTTAGTCGGCGGCGTCAACAGCAGTCTGACGCTAAATGACGCCGAGTATTACCAGGTGACGGCGCCGGCGTTCTTGGCCGACGGCGGGGATGGCTTCTCGGTAAGTTGGTATCGACACACACTGTTCCAGCAGCGGTCAATATTATAGAATAGAATAGAATAGAATAGAATAGAATAGAATAGAATAGAATAGAATAGAATAGAATAGGATAGGATAGGATAGGATAGGATAGGATAGGATAGGATAGGATAGGATAGGATAGGATAGGATAGGATAGGATAGGATAGGATAGGATAGGATAGGATAGGATAGGATAGGATAGGATAGGATAGGATAGGATAGGATAGGATAGGATAGGATAGGATAGGATAGGATAGGATAGGATAGAATAGAATAGAATAGAATAGAATAGAATAGAATAGAATATTCTTTATTGCACACTAGAAAAAAAGGAACACAAAATATTTACAAAGGTTCATGGTACAATTGGCGGCAATACAATTGAATTATTTTTCATTCTTAACTCCCTAATTAGATGGCAGTCGTTAAGCCAAATCAGAGGCCTTAGGGTGGCTTGACAACTTCTGACAGTAAGACTAGCCAGTAGTCTTACAAGCCTCCACCAATCCGGACTTGGCCCCCGTGGTGGAGTATGGCCTATACCTTCCTCAGGGAAGAGATCCGTGCCCCTCGGTGGCGACATAATGGGTTTATGATCAATTACAACATAACGTCTACCTGTCGCGACAAGTAGACATTTGAAATATTCACAGAGTATTTAATCCGCTACTTGACTCATTTTTCAAGTATGTCTTAAATGCTAAATATCTCTTCCATTAGACCAAAAAATATTTTAGTATATTTTTTAAGCACCTAAAAGCAACAAAAACATTATTTTAAAAAGTTGCTTTGCTAAACAGCCAAAAACGCGGTCCGCCATTTTTGTCTATGGTTTGAAGTCCTCTACGTTTGTAAACAAAGTTTGACATTCAACATAGGTAGAGTTCGTGCCACGAAAGAAGTATGAGTCACAATAGAACCTACGCACGCACGACTGACAGGTGTTTGTTTACAACCAAAGGTGCTTTCAAGATGGCGGATAGTGTTTTCACCGTTCCGATTTAAAAGCGAAAAATATTTTTTAAATTTGCAAATTTTGCAGCCATCCTGCATAATTACTTAGCAAAGTCATTATATTTCGGTTTCTTACGTTAGATACTACAGGAAATATCCATTTATCGCGTCAAATTTGATACGAGGCAAGTAGCGTATTGTGCATGCAACGACTAATGAATGACGATGAAGCGAAAATGATATCTCAGAATCGTGGCAGGTGGCAGTCCCTGGTCTCTTCCTAACCCTCTGGGATACAGGCGTGAGCTTATGAATGAAGTATTTAGTTGTAACATCATCATCATCAACCCATTATGTCCCCACCGAGGGGCACGGGTCTCTTTCCTGAGGAAGGTAACGTATAGTCCATACTCCACCACGGGGGTGGTCTTACTGTCAGAAGTTTTCAAGCCGCCCTAAAGCTTCTGACTTGACTTAACGACTGCCATCTGTCGACGGCAGCCGGCACCAACTGCTTAACGTGCCTTGCGAAGCACGGAACCGCTCGGAAAAATGCCACTAGCGTTAGTCATTAGAACGGTCCATGCATTTAACGCAGCCTATGTTGCTTAACCTTCGTTATCGTTTCAGATCACTCAGGCAACCTGGGCTACGAGAGATAGTTGTATATTCACTTTAAAAATTAAAAATATAATAGGTACATATTTAAAGGAGGCTCCAATACAACAAGTTTCACAAACGCACAATCCAGTACGAAAGTCTAGTTTACCTACCATTTTACAAGGATTGGTTGTATTTGAATCCAGAAACACCTCCATGTAGGCAGTTTAGGGGCGATAAAACGATAAAATACAAAGTGGTAAAGTTATTCTCACACTGAAATTGTGACCTATTTCTTTTGCAGATGTTCCAAGAAGGTCGCCGCAACGAGAAAGTCGTAACGCGCGACCACGAGATATTACAAACTTACATAAAGAAGCATTCGCCATTGAGACCTGTGACGGATGGACGGATCGTCATCAAAGAGTAGAAACCGTGTAGACACAAAGAAGAATTCAGAATGAGGGCTTTTCAAAGCGTCATTAAAAAAAAATAGTACCGCAATTACCGATAGATGGTGCTGACGACATGACATCACTGTGCCTTCTCTATGGTTCCTGCCCTATATTTTTACAAAAATGCACAATGCATGGGCTAGTCATGAGCAAATACACAATTCACGTACCTAGGTAATGAACAAAGTAAAAATACTTCGATAACTTTCAAGTTTTAACAGTTTCGAAACAATGTCGAGTTTAGATCACAGACTACAAAGAGATGTTTAGACTATCACAGATTAATAACGATTAAAACCACAGACCTAAACACATGATGACATTTTGGTCTTCTTGCGGCGCCATCTAGTTTTTTTTTAATGAACTCAACTGACAGCTGTCCTTGAAAAGCCCTCAATGACCGTAGCCAGCATGGCGTAACAGAATAACAGCAATCAGTCATGGTGTAATAAGTACCAAATAACTTCCTCGGTTCTGACCTTGAAAATAAAAATTGAAAACCATTGTTACATTGTATTATTATTACTTATTTATTTGTTTATATACAGCCTGATTTTTTCACCGATACAACAAATTTTACCATATTATCATTGGTATCGATAATAGATTACATTTATCGAATAAAATTACCATATATTTCATTTTCATTAATTTATCATTCATCCAATTTGTAATTCATGGACACCCATTACAAGGTGTCATCGCGGTGCGAGGCAGAGGGCGGCGGGGTGGGGTGCGTGAGCGGGCGGCGGGCTGGCCGGCGCACGATTTGGCCGGCCGGTCATTCAGTCCGCGCGCATTGACCTAGGTGAGTGCACGTGCGCCGTTTCCGCATTTCCTGCAGTCGAAAATTACGCGCGCACGATTTATACTAACCGCGAGTATTACGAAATGGTTCGTAGTTATTTTCTCAGTGGGGAAAATACAGTGCAGCTCGGCGGGTATACGCTGAAGAAAGTTTGCCCCGCCTGATAAATGCCGGTTTTATTGAACCTCAAATACTCAACACCAGGACATTCATGAGAGTGACGCAGCATTTGCTAGACTACGGACAGTTCACTGCACCAGCGCACGCTCAAGGCCGAGGAGGGAGACCTCCCTTGGCCGTGGAGATCGAGGAACAGATATTCGCGTTCTTCGAGGAAGACCCCAGAAGGAGCACCAACGACGCGGTACGCACGGCGCACTTCGGCGTTAGCCAGTACGTGGTGTGGAAATTCATACCACTACCAACCAGTGCAAGCATTCCACGCTTATGACGGTCCTAAGCCCGTGCAAGTATGAAGGAAGAATTGAAATCAAATAAGATTTTTTTTGCTACGTCATACATAAGTCATACATAACTACTGGCTGCGCCGCCGCCGCCGCTTCTTTTCCTTCCCGCAAGCCGCGCGCAGTTGCCAGTTCAGACATTGGTATTTTTGTTTTTTTGTACCAACGGGGTAGTAACAAAAAATGTTGGTATTTGTATTTTGGACTTAGTATTACCAAGTATTACGTATGTTAATTTATTGTACCGGTGAAAATGCCACCCTGTATAGATGTCAAAAAGCAAAATATTTATTTTTTTACTAGAAAGGTCACAAGTGTGACTTCACTGTGACAAAGACGGGGGAGGGGTCAACAAATCCCGGAATTAGTGTGACGTATTCTATGGATGACCCTATACAATACATATTTATAAATTTCAATAAAATGTTGTTGAAGTTACCAAAGTGTTACAGTGGTATTAGGCCGGCCTCATAGTTCTCTTAGTTTCAGAAAGTGGATGAGGGCGTGGACACATGTCTACGGTGCGGCATCGGCTACGAACGGCACACGGTAGGAACCATCGCTCCAAAATAACAGGTTTATACAAAAGATTAAAGGACGTGCTTAATTTTAAGTTAAAAATTAACACGTGCGCACTAAAAAAAAATTATAGGGTACTTTCCTAGAACAATGAAATTTGGGAAGAAATGTAGTTTTATGAAGTATAGGGAAATTTCTAAACGCTATTCAATTTTACTTAAATCATAAGATTAATTAGTCATTGATGTTCGGAAACATCGAAAAAGAAAATGCGAGGCTTGATTCCTTGATGTTTATAATTATTGTACCTAATAGTAGTTTATGATACTTTGCATTATTCTTATAACACAAGAAAGTGTGTTTTAAAAAAACGAGTCGTAGGCGAGTTTTTTTATAGTATCACACGATTGTTATAAGACCAAGTTATGTACAGTGTCATCCACTACTTATCTACTCTCATACTATAATACATAAAATAATATTGCAAATAAAACGCTGAATTTCAACAAATTTATTTTTCCATTCCATGAACTCGTGGTAACATTTATTTTAGTTGCTCCTAGATTTCGCCGGTAACAGGTTCATAGTCATGTTTGATGCAGCTTCCAGAATACCATTACATGTTACCACCAGACATGTTTTTACACAAAAACTAATTTATTTTACAAACTGAACCAATAGTAGATTAGTAGCCAAGGGCTGTAAGGCATTAATTGCAGCCCGAGATATTTTGGCGCCCGAGTGCAGCGAGGGCGCCTATAGTTCGAAGGTGCAATTGATGCTTACACCCGAGCTAACTATTCTGCTTTACATCTCGATTGTGAGGTAAGTAGAAAACAATTACTCGTTTTTCTTTTCGCCACTTCATGAACTCGTCGTATGTTTTCAAATATCTCTCTTTAGAACTTTCAGGCAAAATATTGTTAATTGCTGCTTCAGCTTCCATTTTCATTGAATTGGGAGTGCAGCTTATATCTTCATCACTTGCAGATCTCATATTTTTTTCCTAATAGCACGTAATTATAAAAAAAAATCCCAAAAACAAACAATATTTAAAGTAAAAGTTTTCTATTCCCGCCTTTTTTCATCTTTTTTTCTAACTATTATAATACTCATACGAAGACAAGGCTGAATAGCGATGCGACCTCTTTTGTCATTGGGCTGAATGCATGATGTCTATTGCCAGAACCAAGGATGTTATAATCAAAGAGGATAGAGCACTACGAAAAACCTTCGATAGAAAACTAAACTCTTTGTCTTCTCAAATAAAACATAAAATCGTATAAGTAAGCAACTAGATAGAGTAAAGTGTCCAGAGCGAGAGCCACAAACTGAAGGAGTGTGTCTTACTCTTACTCATTTATGTGGAATACTATGACCATGATGTTGTAAAATGTAGGCCATGTGTTTGATTACCCAATGGTCTATTTTCAGTTTTACTAAAAACGAAAGCTTACGTTTAAAATGGATGGATGCTATATGAGGCTCTGGTTCGACATCACAAAATCCTGCATTTTGTGAAGCCTGCAAAAGCCGGTATTTTAGAAAATAAGATTTTAAACCTACGGTCTTACCTAGGTTAAAGGAAGATCCTGTACCATTTGTAGTGGTGAGTAAAAGGCTTCAAACCTCTGTAGCATACCTAAAGTTTGTACGTTTGTACATGAAAAGTTGCCGTTTGGTGTACATTATGCCAATCGATAGAAAAAATAATTATCACAAACAACAAATACTCTTTGACAAAATGTCCTCAGTTTATTACTAGTTGTAACGCAAAATACTTTAAAATGATGATAGTGGACAATTGAATGAATGAATTTTTTTTTAATATTTTATATTTTCAAACGGGAATAACTCAGAAAGTATCACTTAGTTTACTTTTTATTGACGTGCTTACCAACCCCTTTAGGTACGTTGCACAGGACTTTTCTGTTACCTTTGTATTTTGTTTGCTAAGAAGTTTATTAGAAAGTAAGTAATAAATAAATATTTACAGCCTGTGGCGAAAAAAGTAATGGTACTAAGCGACGGAAGAAAATGTTGAACTGGAAGAACTACCAACGAAGCAACCACAGCTCGATGCAGGTGCCCAAACTGACTGAATGCATTCCCCAAAAGAAGAAGCTTTGAATATTATGTTTGAATAGAAAAATTGACAGGAGGTATAATAGAATATTTAATTTTATACTTAATAATTCTATTCCATTTTGTAATGTATATTAGCTTTTATGCATATTTTAAATGTAAAAAAAAACATACAAATGTTTGTCATCAATCTAACTAGCTACATGAGTTTTATTCGTATTGGAAAGTTAGATTTTATTATCAGAATTTACAATTTGTACACTAAAATTTGTCTGCAACAACATTTTTAATTTTTAATTTAATCCTTGTCGAGACCAATAGTACCATAATGATATAAGTTCTAAATTGGTTCACTGAAAATAATTTGTAAACTTATGTAGATCAAAATATGATCAAAATTAAGTTAATTCCTCAGAATGAGTGCGATTTCCGCGAAAAAAAGTAGCCTACTGATGATAAGAAATGTAAGAAAAGTTCACTATTAATAACTGTGAATATAAGTAAAGTTCACTATCTTGCATGTATCCATGTATCCATGCAAGATGATGAACTTTACTTATTCTCAAATTAAAGGCCCAGACTCGAATCGAGCCATGAATGTATGCTAAGTAATTTTTGTAGCAATACCACTCAAGGTTTTAAAAACGTATTTTAACATGGTCGAAGTTGAGTTTTATCTTTACTCTTCTCTCTACTCTTCTTTTCCACTACAAACCTTATTTGAGGGCAGTATGTAATGTACTGTACATTAACACTCAATAAGCAAGTTGTAAATTCTATACATTTAAATGAGTTATTTCTTTGTGTTTATTTTTGGATTAAAGCTAATTTTATGACTTGATTTTGGCTTTCATTTTATAATGTTAAAACTTCGTTAAATTCAAATATAAGTATAATTAAAGTTCTTCAGTCAATGAAAACCGGACGAAACATAAGGGTAGCCAGCCGGAAGGAACGAGCGAAGTTCTCTCTTTAGGAGTAACTTGGGCATTTACTTCCATAATGGGCGACACAGTACCTAGTGGTAGGTAAATTCATTGACTGAAGAACTTTAATTATACTTATATTTGCATTTAACGAAGTTTTAACATTATAAAATGAAAGCCAAAATCAAGTCATAAAATTAGCTTTAATCCAAAAATAAACACAAAGAAATAACTCATTTAAATGTATAGAATTTACAACTTGCTTATTGAGTGTTAATGTACAGTACATTACATACTGCCCTCAAATAAGGTTTGTAGTGGAAAAGAAGAGTAGAGAGAAGAGTAAAGATAAAACTCAACTTCGACCATGTTAAAATACGTTTTTAAAACCTTGAGTGGTATTGCTACAAAAATTACTTAGCATACATTCATGGCTCGATTCGAGTCTGGGCCTTTAATTTGAGAATAAGTAAAGTTCATCATCTTGCATGGATACATGGATACATGCAAGATAGTGAACTTTACTTATATTCACAGTTATTAATAGTGAACTTTTCTTACATTTCTTATCATCAGTAGGCTACTTTTTTTCGCGGAAATCGCACTCATTCTGAGGAATTAACTTAATTTTGATCATATTTTGATCTACATAAGTTTACAAATTATTTTCAGTGAACCAATTTAGAACTAATATCATTATGGTACTATTGGTCTCGACAAGATTTAAATTAAAAATTAAAAATGTTGTTGCAGACAAATTTTAGTGTACAAATTGTAAATTCTGATAATAAAATCTAACTTGCCAATACGAATAAAACTCATGTAGCTAGCTAAATTGATGACAAACATTTGTAGGTTTTTTTTTACATTTAAAATATGCATAAAAGCTAATATACATTACAAAATAGAATAGAATTATTAAGTATAAAATTAAATATTCTATTATACCTCCTGTTAATTTTTCTATTCAAACATAATATTCAAAGCTTCTTCTTTTGGGGAATGCATTCAGTCAGTTTGGGCACCTGCATCGAGCTGTGGTTGCTTCGTTGGTAGTTCATCCAGTTCAACATTTTCTTCCGTCGCTTAGTACCATTACTTTTTTCGCCACAGGCTGTAAATATTTATTTATTACTTACTTTCTAATAAACTTCTTAGCAAACAAAACACAAAGATAACAGAAAAGTCCTGTGCAACGTAAAGGGGTTGGTAAGCACGTCAATAAAAAGTAAACTAAGTGATACTTTCTGAGTTATTCCCGTTTGACAATATAAAATATAAAAAAAAAACAATTTAATTCATTCAATTGTCCATTATCATCATTTTAAAGTATTTTGCGTTACAACTAGTAATAAATTGGGGACATTTTGTCAAAAAGTATTTGTTGTTTGTGATAATTATTTTTTCTATCGATTGGCATAATGTACACCAAACGGCAACTTTTCATGTACAAACGTACAAACTTTAGGTATGCTACAGAGGTTTGAAGCCTTTTACTCACCACTATAAATGGTACAGGATCTTCCTTCAACCTAGGTAAGACCGTAGGTTTAAAATCTTATTTTTTAAAATACCGGCTTTTGCAGGCTTCACAAAATGCAGGATTTTGTGATGTCGAACCAGAGCCTCATATAGCATCCATCCATTTTAAACGTAAGCTTTCGTTTTTAGTAAAACTGAAAAGAGACCATTGGGTAATCAAACACATGGCCTACATTTTACAACATCATGGTCGTAGTATTCCACATAAAATGAGTAAGAGTAAGACACACTCCTTCAGTTTGTGGCTCTCGCTCTGGACACTTTACTCTAGTTGCTTACTTATACGACTTTTTTCGGCTGGCAGCCCCAGACCGAACAGCTGTTCTTGAAGGCAGCTCTGTAGTTTTTCTATTATTTATTAGTATTTCTAGTGCTTTTTGTGTAATTTTTAACGTAATTCAATGTAATAAAAGCATGTAGCAAAGTGTATAATGAAAGAAAGCAGTGAAAACATACGAATTCAAGGAGAACTTGATCATTAATGTACTGGACTGTCGAACTGTCAAACAGTTCAAATTGCAACGACAAAACCGGGGAAGTATTGTTTTTATATTTTATATTACATTCAAAACCGCACTCCATACTGCATATAGTAACCATACACAACCTCACATACGTGAGATACGTCCAATACATATACTCAGGCACTGTTTTGGCTCTCTTTACTTGACGAAAAGTGGAAGCAAAGTTGACGACAAAACCAAGCCTCAGCCATCAAAAACGCACTCTGTACATCTACAAACGTGTTGTCACGTCACTATCAGTCAATACTACTCTCAAGGATCAAATACTGACACCGATTCCCGGTTGTCCGTATTTGATCGATTTGTCGGCATGTTCTCTATACAGCTGGATTGTGCACAGCAGCATGGAGGAAAGCTAAGCAGACAAGTTGGAAGTGGGGGCAGAGCAAAATCAACTAAAGACACCAAAACGATACCACCAAAGTCGGGACCTACGGGCAGCTTAATTGAAGACGATGACACTCGCTTTAGGACTCTAATTTACTCTGATGAAATAGGTAGAGGTTTAGGTACAAGGCTTCAGTATAACTTGAGACAGCATGTGGAGAATGTATGTATGCCAAATGCATCTCATATTGAAATAGTTAACGCTGTGCTTAGCAAAAAATATGACAGAAATACAACTATTGCATTATTAATGGGGAACAGCACAGGAATAAACCAAAATGACTTAATAAATTATTATGAGTCCATAAAAGCTTTGCAAGTAAGGAAAATTATTTTCTGTGCTTTTCCCTATTCTGAAGCTCTTTCAGATTCACAAAATGACCGGATAGATAAATTAAACCGGCTACTGTACAATTTAACCTTTGGTCATAGAGACCAAGTACTTTTTTTTTGACACGAAAACGTTAAGACAATAACGCAGGGACCTCTAAGTAATAGAAATTGTAAGACAAGTGACACTTGTCAACCTCTGTACTCTGAGGTTGTGAAGAAAACTTATAGTAGGTTAAATTTGACCGCTGATTTAAACTGCCAGCGCAGACAAAGGAAAAGCCCTCCTTAAAAAAACTAATTTTAGTTAATCAGAACATACAGGGTGGTTTTTCTGGAAAATTATTAGAATTAGAGTTGTTTTTAGAACAACACAGAGTGGATATACTTTGTGTCACAGAGCACTGGCTACTAGAGACTCAAATGAATTTTTCTGTGAATAATTATCAAATAGCCAGTTGCTTCAATAGAAAGTCTGCAAGGCATGGGGGGGCTTGATACTAGCAAAAAATAATTTGAAATTTAATAACGGAATGATATTTGCAGACTTTCTGTTGAAAAAGTAATTGAAATATCGTGTGTTGAACTGTCTGGACACATTGTAGTAGCCTTGTACAGGCCCCCTACCAGCGATTACAGTTTATTTGAAACCATATTAGAGGATGTTTTAAAGGTGGCTTTAAGGCAGCAATAAGAAAGTCATAGTCTGTGGTGACTTCAACATCGACTTAATGGCAGACACCGCCTTGAATACTAAATTGACAATTCTCTTCAAATCATTTAATCTAATAAATATTTTTTTGGAGCCTTCTAGGATAACTGAAACTACTGCCACCTGCCTAGATAATGTTTACTGCGATTGCGATTTTTCAGATTATTCCACAGTAAATTGTCTAAAGTCAGACCACAGCGGTCAAGTTGTGCATTTTGAAATAAATACAAAAAACGCCGAACCGGTTATCCTCTGCCGGCCCGTAACAAGTAAAAAATTAGTTTCGTTTAAATCAGACCTCGAAAGTGGTATAACGACTCAAGCAAATTATGAAAATGCTAATACTCATTACAAAGAGTTATTCGAAGTCGTGTCAGATAGTTTTAAAAAGATTTTTAAATTGCGCCATCTAAAAAGCAAGGATTTAGTGAATGGGCAACGTTAGGTATTCGAAAGAGCAGAGACACACTTTATGAATTATATGACAAAAAGACTTATACACATGATGCCAACTTCATACAGTACGTAAAAAAATATTCAAAATTATTTAAGGCCGTCTGCCATAAAGCTAAATGCGATCATATAAAAGGTAAAATCCAACAATCACCGAATAAAATAAAAACAATTTGGACCATAATAAATAGAGAAACGGGTAAAGCAAAATTAGGAGACCGAGATATTTCACTTAAGATCGATGACAAAATAATAACAACAAATGAAGGTATCGCTGCAGCTTTCGAACAGTTCTTCACTAATGTCCCAATCGTAACTACAGCTCCATTAGACTCGTCACCACATCGTGCGGCGACATTATTAAGGGACCATGTCCCCGCGTGCGAACACGATTTTACATTTAATTACATTGAGCCCCATGACATTGTTAAGAATTTTAAATTATTGAATCTTAAAAAAACCGAGGACTTATGGGGTTTGTCAGTAAAAATAGTTAATTCAGTGATAAATATCCTAGCTTTGCCGTTAGCAAAGATTTTCAATAAATGCGTAGATGAAGGAGTATTTCCAGACCTCATGAAATATAGTAGGTTAGTGCCCTTATTTAAAAGCGGTGATAAACAAGACCCAACAAATTTTAGACCCGTTTCAGTCCTACCAGTATTAAGTAAAATATTTGAAAGAATTATCTTAGATCAATTGCTTATTCATTTCAATAATTACCAACTCCTCCATAGTCAGCAGTTCGGTTTCACTAAAGGGCGGAATACAACAGACGCTGGAGTCATGTTAGTTAAACATATTTTCAGTGCGTGGGAGGATCATAATGATGCTATAGGAGTATTTTGTGATTTGTCAAAGGCATTTGATTGTGTAGACCACAAAACACTGCTCTCAAAATTAAAACACTATGGAATAAAAAAAATTAAGTTTAGATCTTCTAAAATCATATTTAGAAGGAAGGGTTCAAAAAGTAGACATAAACCGTATTAAATCGTCAGGTTCACTTGTAAAAATGGGAGTCCCCCAGGGATCTATCTTAGGGCCGTTCCTTTTCCTGGTCTATGTAAATGATTTACCGTTTATGGTACCAAAAATGTGTGAGATAGTGCTATTTGCTGATGACACGTCACTTATTTTTAAAATAAGGAGACAGGAAAATAATCTTGACGAAGCAAATAATGCTCTCTCGCACGTTCTAGATTGGTTTACAGCAAATAATCTGTTGTTAAATTCAAAAAAGACAAAATGTATGAAGTTTACCCTACCTAATGTAAAATTAGTTGAAAATAACATTGTGATTGGAAATGAAAAACTAGAATTTGTTGAAGATTCTGTATTTCTCGGCATCACAATCGATGCCAAACTACAATGGGGCCCACATATTGTAAAATTAGCACATAGATTTAGCTCCGCAGCATATGCCGTGAAAAGAATTCGAGAACTTACTGACGTTGCAACTGCTAGGCTTGTTTATTTTAGTTACTTCCATAGTATTATGTCCTATGGTATACTACTATGGGGCCGGGCAGCAGACATTGAGACTATCTTTATATTGCAGAAGAGAGCGATCCGATTTATTTACAAGCTAGGTAGTAGGGACACACTAAGATTTTTTTTCAAAGAAATCAACATCCTAACAGATGCAAGCCAATACATTTATGAAAATATTATGTACGTTAGGAAAAATATTAAAGACTTCGAAACACTTGGTAGCCATCATAACGTTATAATACTAGGAATAAACATAAATGGTCATTTCCACGATTTAGACTTGCAAAAGTTAATACTTCCTTTATGGGGCACTGTATAAGGTTCTACAACAAGATACCCCAAGATATATTAGAGTTACCTCCAACGCGATTTAAGAATTGTGTTAAGCACACTCTTTGCAAAAAAGCTTATTATAAAATCAACGATTATTTAGAAGACAAGGACGTATGGCTTTAAATAGTAGTTTAATATTAAATTTAATCAGAGGATAAATGTGTCTAGTGCTCAACACATGCAAGATATTGTTTTGTAAGTTTTATTTGTATTAGCTTTAAGTTGACTTGAGAAAAGATGGTCAGAGTGGAGTTTTTTTTTTTCGCTGCCTTTTTCTCCACTACAGTCGGCCCCAAGGCAGCGGCTAACATTATACATAACTGTATGTACATTGACATTCAACAAGCAGAATGTAAATTCTTTACGTTGAAATAAATTTCTGATTCTGATTCTGATTCTGACCATCCCCTGGTAGTGTAGCTACCTTACATCATAAATAGATAAAGGGTGTAGAAATACAGCCCAGTTAATGTCCTTGATCATAGTGTGAACTACCGTGTCCTCAGTGTAAGGCTTAACTTTGTTGCCTGGAGCAGATAACTCCATGGCGTAGTATGGCATTAGTTTAATTATAATTTAGAATGAATGAAATAAAGGAGAAAGGACACCATGGTTGAGGAGTCTTGAGTGACGATTGGATTGATCACCCAAAAGTTATTTAAAGTCTTTCTTCCCTGAGTTTGAGTAGCAATTAGGCTGTTCCCCTAAGTGTTATATGGAATTCTCAACATGGGTTAAAAACCGAGTGTATAATGTTGATGTAATTTTAAAATTCGTCCCTTAGCTTACAACACCGCTCAAGTCGAAAATTGGCGGTTTTCACATTTGAATGCCATTAGATGGAGCTGCTCATTGCACGTCTAACCATTGGTCACACGTATAAAGCTCTTAAAAATGACTTAAGCGGTGTTGTAAGCTAAGGGACGAATTGCGATAGAAATGTACCGATACCACGATACGATCGATAAAATTTAACATCCTTGTAATTGATACTGTTTTTAGTTAAAATTCGAATGTAATACATTAATAAAGTAAAAGTGAGATATTTTCCAAAATAATTTTTTTTTTATCATGTGACAATAGGTGGATAATTTAAAATAGGCTTATATGCATCTATGTTTTTTTCTTTTCAACAGAGTGTAACCCTAATAATAATTACTTGATAATAATATTAAAATTGTAGTATCAAAAAGTAAGAGAAAATATCCTGTAAATTTCAAGTCAATGCATTTAATAATTATATACCTAGCTCATAATTCTATTCTAATACATGGTATTGGAACACGATTCATGCATTGCCATCAGTTCTGAGTTCAATGTTCAAAGTCTGTATCATGTAAAAATCAGGACACATACCTATTATTCAGAATGCTGTACCAAAATGTATCTAAAATTGTATTAAGCTTGTTATTATCTAGGCCACATTAATATTCTAAAAACGGTCTTCAACCACAGTATTGTATCACGCTTTTGCATTGTCAACAGTTTTGAGTTCAATAACATGCTAGTGTCACTGTGTCTTGTTTTGCACATTGTTGATGTAATCACTTTTTTGCTATTCAATTTAATGTCAACTATAATTCTGCAGTGAAGCAATTTCATAACTCCGTTTTTGCTACTCAACAAATATTAGCATAGTTATTTGTTTATGGTTAAAAATAATTTTGTTAAGAGTACAAATTATTTTTTTTCACCACCCCGAGGGTGAAGGGAGTTTAAGGGGGAGATGTAGTATGGTGACATCAATGTAAACGATGTTTATGTATTATACGCTCACAGTAGTGTTTGTGTGACATATATTCGTAGTGTTTAGTTAGCAATAAGTTTTACCTAAAATACATTGTTTTGTAACTAAGCGCGGCACTTCATATTCGGAGGTGAACTAATAAACATGTGAACATAAACCTGCATTTTACATCAAGAAACCCGTCAGATCAGCGACCCAAGTATCATCATATTTCAACAGTCGCAAACATGTCGTTTTGCATGGCGAGCCGAGTAAAAATATAGCATGACGACGAGCCGCGCGAGCCAGGTTCGTCGGTATATAAAACTGCGGTTTTGTAATGATACACCGGCGAGCTTTACCGACAAGCCATAAAACTGGCGGTAAAGCTCGCCCGTTGATCAGCCGCTTTACGCTAGTGCCATTTTCTGAGCGGTTCCGTGCTCTGCAAGGCACGTTAAGCAGTTGGTGCCGGCTGCCATCGATAGATGGCAGTCGTCAAGCCAAGTCTGAGGCCTTAGGAAAACTTCTAGCAGTAAGACTAGCCACTAGTCTTCAACACATCCAAGATATTGTTTTGTAAGTTTTATTTGTATTAGCTTTAAGTTGATTTGAGAAAAGATGGTCAGAGTGGAGTTTTTTTTTTTTCGCTGCCTTCTCCACTACAGACGGCCCCAAGGCAGCGGCTAACATTATACATAACTGTATGTACATTGACATTCAACAAGCAGAATGTAAATTCTTTACGTTGAAATAAATTTCTGATTCTGATTCTGATTTTATGTTTTACTTGAGAAGACAAAGAGTTTAGTTTTCTATGGAAGGTTTTTCGTAGTGCTCTATCCTCTTTGATTATAACATCCTTGGTTCTGGCAATAGACATCATGCATTCAGCCCAATGACAAAAGAGGTCGTTGGCCAGAACTTTTTGAAAGAGTGACGTTGACACGAAGAGTGAAGAGTTTTTTTTTAAATTAGTTAGCGCCCTAGGGCTTTTCTAGCTACATTATTATTATTGGTCACCTAAAAGCCCCATTTGGGGTGATAAGGACCTAATTACCGAATATGAGAGATGTAAACTTTGTTTATTGAAAAGTTTTTTTAAATGTAAAAGGTTGGCGCCAAGGCGCAAACATCGATTGCGCATGCGTGTTGCGTCACCGCGGACTCGTTCGTAGAAAAAAACTTTTTTTTTAAAGTAGAGGTTCAACCTTCTTGGTCCAGCTGGAGGTTAGCTGTATCGATATGATTAAAAAGTTATATTATAATACAGGTGTCCCTAAAAGACCTGCCTGTATCGTAATAAAACTTTTATTTTTTTCATTTTTGGCCTATGCGGAATGTTTGTCATAAGATTTTTGCTTTCAATTTTATAATCTTTTCATTATAGTATCAGAGTAGATAAAAGCTATTTTATTTTGGGAATAAACTTGTTTTGAGTAATTTGTGTGTGCATATGAGTGGAATCATTTTGGAGGTTTTAGTTTAGACGCTCGTTTAATCGCTCATAACCCGGCTGCCTGAGTGATCTCAAACGATCACGAAGGTTAAGCAACATAGGGCGCTTTCAGTTCATGGATGGATGTGCAGGAAAGAGACCCGTGCCCCTCGGTGGGGACATAATGGGTTCATGATGAACCGATTAGAGCGCACACATTTAGACGATCGATAGTTTAGACGATCTCTGGCAATTAAAACCTGATAGGTCCAACCGAAGGGGTCTTGTTACAAACAAAATTATCTAACCATCTACTTACACAATTTTCACCTTTGTAAAGAGAGCAATAAGAAAACATGCCACCTTACTCTGACGCAAGATGCAATAAATTCGCCGCTGCTAGACAGCTCGCGGAAAGTTGTAGGAAGTTATGATGGGAAAGACAAAGTTTCCTTTGAGTAACGGAATATTCAGTTTAACTGAGGATCAGCGGAGGGATAAGTAATCCGAGTTTCAGTTCCACACGCCGATTTGCACACTTCCGGTGGTAAAAGCCATTAGTTGACAAGATGGAAGTCTGTGGCAAAAACCAATGGTAGAAAGATGATTAAAATTTGCGATTATGAAATAATGCGATATGAAAATTCGCTACTAATGCTTTTGTGAAAATTGTCGAACAAATCGCTAGCTGACAGTTTTGTATTCAAAGTTTGAAAACACATAGATATTTTGTGTACCTACAATGACAATTTTCTTGCTAACTGTAGATTTTTTTGAAAAACATTAAATGTGGATCAAAACTGAAAAGTTATGGATAGTCTTCTAAGACCATTTTCGTGTAGCCGCAACCGATAAGGTACTTTCCCTTACTGCCCCGCTGATAGTTTCCACCTTGTATAGAGTTTGTGCCTAGCTCGGAAAGATTGGGTCATAATATTTTGAGTCAACTCGTGTATCAATTCAAACTAAGTACTTGAAGATATTTTTGGTCAATCAAAAACTGTAATAGTATTATAATTGTACTACTATTATTATAAACGGATTTGTTATTAGATATATTCGAAAATTCGAACTATTCGGAGTGATGACAGAACATCATCATTATCATCGATGCAGAAGACGCCGCAACGATGTTACTTTCATAAAGTATACAAGGTAATATAGTATCATCATCATCAACACATTATGTCCCCGCCGAGGGGCACTGGTCTCTTCCTAAGGAAGGTATATAGGCCATACTCCGCCATGGGGGCCAACTCCAGATTGGTGGACGCTTGTAAGACTAGTGGCTGGTCTTACTGTCAGAACTTTTCAAGTCGCCCTAACATCTCTGATTGAGCTTAACGATTGCCATCTATCGACGACAGCCGGGACCATCTGCTTAACGTGCCTTGCGAAACACGGAACCGCTCGGAAAAATGCCTCTGGCGTTAGTCATAGACGGTCAGCCATTCATGGACTGCACGCGCCCTATGTTGCTTAACCTTCGTGAGCGCTTAGATCACTCAGGTAGCCGGAGCTACGATCGATTCGTACGTATTAAGCTCGCCTGTGTACAAATGTTTTTTTTTTACAATAAAGAATTTTCAATCAATAACATATTTATAGAGTACATGCGTGTATAAGAGTAGACAGGATCCTTAACTCCTGTGCTGTGAACTATACCTACACTAAGTACGCGAGTCACGTCGGTACCTTTATCCGCATGCGTCCAAACATTTCCTCGCCGTATGCAAAAAACAAAAGCGTCATCGGGTAAATGGGCCAGCCAGAAATAGGCTTTTATTACAGGCAATGTTGCTAGTGTAAAATTTTAAAATCCCCGCTGCAAAAACTAAATTCACCAAAATTGTAGACCGCTGCGACAAGTTTCTTATCAATCGAGCCAAAAAAGACAATAAGAAATTTTTATGTTAGTATTTTAGTTACCAACAACTCATCAGATATTTCGGGTTATGTAATAGAAATAGGCCAGCAACGCAGTGAAAATTCTTTTTTGATATTGGAGTTTGATATTGATATTGGTTTTGTTATTGGAGCATAATTATGCCTGTAGGAGCAAAGTAGGACCACGTTACGATAGTGACTATACATTCTGGCAGTAAATAGTCTATCTACCTTATCTATTCTATTTACACTTTATTCTTGTATCTAAAGATATTTATATTTTTGCTACGAAAAATGCGGCGGTCTTAGTCAGACACACGTTTCATACAAGGACCATAAGTTTCTTCTTCTTTCTTTTTTTTTCTAAATTCCCCACAAAGCAGTTAGTTCCCTCGTGGTTGGTATCACTGATTATGAGCGGGCAGACTCCAGTGAAGAGACATCCATATTTGACACCTTTTCTTTGTTTATTTTTTTTTGTAAGAAAAAGAAAAGGCGCGCGCGAAATGAGGCGAAGGCACAGAAAACTGTGAAATGCCTGAGTGAAATACGCGTGAGTACCGCTCTACATTTGGCGCTCGACGCCTCTCTAATATTTTTTAGTAAGACGGTAAGACTTCGGTTTTTCCCTCAAGGTGATTCGAAGATTTTTGCTACGTAGTAAATAAAGTAAATAAATAATTACAACATACAACACAATCATATATTCTGGTCTCAAATTAGGATACCCTATGGTATGGTAACCGGGCAAAAACATCACACACATAAAAATACTTACACCCAAACAGAGGCCAGTTATAGAAATGTACGGCGGGCGGTCCCAGTGAGAACCCACGATCTCAGGCATAGTAATCAGAAGTGATACCGCTAGACCAACTAGGTAGCCAATACGCACATGAAAGTTGTTTACGCATAAATCTGTCAACTTAGCACAGAAGGTACCTTACTGTTGTAGGCTCAAATCCAAAAGATCATTGAATTAAAAATGGAACCAAAAAAGTGTCTTTCATTACGTTTTTATGTTCAACTTGATCACTTCGTCACATCCTTAAGAACCTAGGACTTTCACAAAAAGCTTGATCTTAAGGAGATTCAGACGCGACTAATAAAACTGGCTTTCTCCAAAAAGTAGAGGCACAGCAGAAATTTTACCAGAAGGTCAATAAATAAATAAGCCTGGAGATTGTGTTAATTTATATGCCCCTTAAATTTGAGTGGCCACATTCTTTATGGCTTTAAAAACTGACTCGAAATTTTATTTCAATATTAGGTACAGTTGGGGTCTGAAAATGTTTACCACCTTAGGGTTCCTAATTGTACGGACAATTATACGACACAAGGTCGATATTTGTATTGATTTGATTAGATAAAGCATGAAGCTCAGAATAAAGAGTTGAGTACCAACTTGTCAAAGTTTAGAGCAAACCTTCTTCGCACCCTCAAGGAGGTTTTATTTTATTTATTTTGTAAAAATAGTATTCAATATATTTTCAAACTTTCTATTTTGACAGAGTTTTGATCTGTGTCATTTTAACAAATGCAATAATTTTAAAATAAGAAATAAATTAGATACTTGTTAGAATCCAGTCTTCGGAACTTTGAAAGGTAATAAGTACATTGTTAAAGCATTATAGACTATAATGCACATCTTGCAACAAAGAATCAAGTTTGAAAACTGGTAAACATTTTGAGACCCCGACCGTACTTACTTACCTAGATGAAGTATCTGAATCTTGGTTCAGTGGAGAACTAGCACAATTTTCATACAAGATATTTAATCTAGGAAAATTTGAAGAGGCTAGCTAGGGGTAGGGAGAAGGGGTAGAAGAGGGGTAGGGAGAGGCACCAATCACTAGAACTGCCACGTTTTGCCGAGTTTATTAGGTCCCAAACATGACAAGTGGCAAGCCTGTCGCCGTGTTCATGATATTTGTATGCCCTGTGGGTAAAACATGGAGATCTAAATAACCCTCAAGACCTGTACTCAATACCTATGCTTATGAGAAATAAATGTTTTGATTTGATTTGGTTATCCGGGCACAATTTACCAGCGAACATACGTGTACTAGAGTGATAAATATTCGTGTTAGTTTTTAAACCACTTCCAAAAAGGAGAAGGCTTTCAATTCAACGCGTATATAACTTTTTTCCTTACGAACAATAATTTTCATTTATAATATTAATAAATTCCACACAACCTTCACTTGACCTGGTCCCAAACTAGGATACCCTGTGCTATGGTAACCAGGCAAGGACATTGCAACCATGGAAAAACATCCAGACTGAGGCTATTAGTACAAATTTACGGCAGCCCCCAGTAGAAATTGAACATAACATAACTTGTAGCCTTCAAATAAACAAAAAATAGCATTAGGGATTGAAAAGTTGGCAAAGGAGTTTAGATTCCTCGTGTCGCTACGGGAGATCTTCTGGCTGTACCCTATTTGGCCTTGGATGGTCGTAAACGGCGTATTCACTCGAAAATTTTAATTATACGGAGTAATAAAGAACATTTTTACTGTCTTCGTATATTATTTCACCCGTTTACAGTGTCTCTTCGGTATTTTAATTTCGAATGCCGAGCTCAGTAGTAAGTTTATTGAGTGTAACTCGAATTGCTCCATCCATCACCTAATTTGCAATTTTTTTAAGCCAATAGTAACAAGTATTAATGTAATTACATCTAAAGTGATGACAATAAATAATGTTTCATAAGAAATATAGCACATCCCAAAGGTTCTATAACAGCCGTAGTAACTTAACAGTTTTGGGAACCTAAATTCATTACTGCTTCGTAGGTAGGAGTTTCTTTATTATGAACTTTATATTGCTTCTATCAAATATCGACATAATGGGTTGATGATGATGATCAAACATATGGAAGATTTCTGAATTGAAAATTTCGCTAAGTAGGTATATAGTTACTTAACTGTAGTGCTGTCTCGTCAAATTTCCTTAAAAAAGAGCGTGACAGAACGTTACTTAAGTATTTACTTAGTGTAAATTCTGCATTTAGAAATCGGCCCACAGCGTAGGTAGTTTTTGAACTCTCACTACTTTACAAGATTATAATCTAGATACATTTTTCGAGCGGTTCCGTGCTACGCAAGGCACGTTAAGCAGTTGATGCCGACTGCCGTCGATAGATAGCAGTCGTTAAGCCAAGTTGGAGGTCTTAGGGCGGCTTCAAAACTTCTGACAGTAAGACCAGCCACTAATCTTACAAGCCTCCACCAATCCGGACTAGGCCCCCGTAGTAGAGTATGGTCTTTACCTTCCTCAGGGAAAAGACCGGTGCCCCTCGGTGGGGACATAATGGGTTGATGATGATGAATCTAGATAGAGAGGAAAAACGTCCCATCCCTAAATAAGTCCGACAGAAAATCGCAAGTCTGTCAGTCTCTATCCAGTTACTTTAATTTCATCAAAGTGTAAATTGAATGGGCGGCGCAGCGCTGAACTTAAATTCCACCCATTTGGCAAATTTAAAAACTTGGGATTTTATATCGGAATTATTGAAATTTTACATCAACGCCTAGAAACTGTTAAGCATGGAGTGTCCTTCGGTCTTAAAAGGCAAAGAAAACTTATAAATTTCATACTCCAAGTCACCCATAACCATATTATTATCGCAACTAATTAGACCGCACACATTTAAAATGTTCTTATCTTACACTAACAGAATAAAGGACCAGTTTAGAAAGAGATAGAGAGAGAGACGTGGCGATGATGATGATGATGATGTCTTCCATGGCGCTCCGGCTACGGCGACTGTTGTGGGACCGTCAGGCTTCGTTGATGTGCCCGCGTGTTGCTGACAAAAATATTGATCGTTATTGATGTTGTTGATGGAAACGTTTTATCTATCTATCTATCTATCTATCTATCCATCTACAAGCAATCTTTCAGTAAACGTCCGTCCGTCCGCCTTGATCCTGGAGGCATCGATCCCTCTGACCCACGGTGTCTTGAAAGGTAACAGTCTATTAATCTATTGTTAACAGAAAAAGTATATACCTACAAAAAAGCAACATGACAGCTTGCTGTAACTTCCGATATAATTTATGTATATGAAGGTATTTATTTATCTATCTTTTTATTTAAGTATGTATTTATAGTATGCATATAATAATGGTACCTAATTTATGAAGCATCATCATATAGTACGAGTATATGTATTAGAGGTACTCGTAATTTATCTTTTTAATTTTTCTTAAGACTTCTCTAGCACTACCCTTTACTCTCCCACATCACTCATGGTTAGCTGGAAGGAAATACTTTATAGTATTGAGCTCGCCTTTGTACAGATATTGTTTCTTGTCCAATAAAGAATTTTCATTCATTCATTGATGCGGCACGCACTCCGAGGGTACTTTTTAAAGAAAAAACATCTTTAAGGCCGCAACAAACCGCACAGTTATCCGCAACTGAAGCCGGTAGCGAGATTCCGATGGGTATGGGAATAACGCGTTATTCAAACCATAGCAGTATCCGCTACCGGGTAGTCGAACGACGCTCGGACTGTCTTTTTCTTTTTTGCCCTTTTCTGTAAAATTATTTAAAAGGTTTTCATGAACGTTACGACACTGAAAATATACCTATATTGCAAAAATTCCTACAAGGACTGACATACGATGAGACAGAGATCCTCCTATGTTGTAAATTAAGTAATTTTAAGTAATTAGGTATCTGCTTAGAGATTTAGTTTTCATCATGATCATCAACCCATTATGTTCCCACCGAGGGGCACGGGTCTCTTCCCTGAGGAAAGTATAGGCCATACTCCATCACGGGGGCCAAGTCCGGACTGGTGGAGGCTTGTAAGACTAGTGGCTGGTCTTACTGTCAAAAGTTTTCAAGCCGCCCTCTGACTTGGCTTAACGACTGCCATCTCACGACGGCAGCCGGCACCAACTGCTTAAGATGCGTTGCGAAGCGTTAGTCACAGACGGTGACCCATCCGTGGACTGAACGCGCCCTATGTTGCTTAACTTTAGTGATCGTTTAAGATCACTCAGAAAGCCCAGGCTTTGAGGGATTCCATTTAGTTTTAATTATAATTATTCTATGTTTTGTATTTCCTTCCTGATTATATGGGTTCATAAATTTTTTTCGTGATTACCTACGTTCTATTTATAGTTACTTTCACTTAAAACTAGCCATTTCGTACCAGCCTAATACTGGTTTTTTTCCTGGTTTAATCTACATTTTGTCTTTTACTTATGTTATTTCACTAGTACTATATACCTACTTAGTATTTTATGAATAAATATTATCTTTATCCTTGTGATTTTTTTAACTTAGGTATAAAAACGGGATAGCAAACACTGACTGCGGGCGGCGTGGGGTGCAACCGCGGCAGGACGACCAAGTTTAGGTTACCGCCTACCGCTTTGGTATACGGTTCCGCTTTCGTGACAGCTGCGGAAATCCCATAGGTACTAACTACCGCACCGGATATCGCTTTCCGCCGGATATCGCTTATCGCCGCGAACTATGCGGTTTGAATAGGCCTTTACGCACTTTCTCTTAACAGTTATCGAAAATGAACTATAATCTTCTATAGTGTTTATAGTCTCCTCAATTTTTGCCTCTCCTGGAGCTCCTGCGGGTTGACTGGTAGAAAATGCCATTAGCATTAAGTGCACCTTTTGTACACTATTTTGTTTTGTGCAATAAAGAATTAATAATAATAATAGTGTCGTCATAAGAATACCATGTTTTTTATCTTACGCTTCGCTAATAAATTGCCTATTTGGTCGATATATGGCCAGCAAAGGCGTCGTCGTAATTCACCCTCATTCAATCGATTGATCAGATATATTTCTTTGGTCAGTATCGTCTGACCTAGACTAGAGTCCACGGCAACTATTGCATTAGAACAAAGCACCGAAAGACAGAAACATAAGGACTTTAAGCCGATAAATATCTGATGTACCGAAAAGCAGCTGGCCGGATTTAAACAGGACCCGTCTTCTGAATGGTTGATCTCCATTTTTATCGTTCCCTGGTATTTATTTACGTCGCTGTTCCGCGGACCGCCCTCCATCACGGCGTTCACGGAAGGTCACTCCGGTTATTGTCTTGTGAAATGGTTTCCGGAATGTTTCATGCTCATTAAATTTGTTACACAAAAAGGAGCACCTCCTGAGGAAAGTATGATCAGGCTTGAACCCGCCAATGCGTTATAGACACGTGTAATGCATTGCAAGTAATTTCTCAGAAAGGAAGCTGTGTCCTAAAATTGAACATATTATAGCTTGACTCAGGAGCTTTTTTCACTAATATATAGCCTAAAATTCTATTTGATGCTACATACTTTGGCCCTTGCATCAACGTAATTATACAGCGCCGTGTAGCTTCATACTAGAATGGTGAAGGGATCACTCGGACCCTGCAGTGCCTGTAAGATTGTTTTTTCGATGAACTAGGCTTGCCTATCATCTAAACCACCCTGACAGCTTAATCGGCCCAGCCTGCAGGCCAGACAAAATGTTAACTGAATACATCATCATCATCATCATCATCATCATCATCATGCCCCCACTGATTCGGGTCTCATTTTTGTTCTTGACTTGTAGGTCTACGTGTTATAGTAAACAACTATTGAACACCTATATTATATTTTAGATATTCGCTCCCCAGTTGTCTATTGCACGTGCGTTCCGATGGTTGGTAGAGACGGCAACGAGAGTATCCGGCTAAACACCGAACCGCACTGTGAATCAAGGCTCGTAGCGCGCAAACGGACGTTTGGAAATGGCTCTCTATTTAAATGTCCGACTGGCAATTAATATTTCAACGGAAACTCTACTTTATGCACTTTGCGACACGGATTGAAATTTACTGCTTAAACTTGCGATAGAGTCAACCAAAGATGCCTGCAGTTAAAAGACGTTCGTTTAGAAGAAGTGAAAATATTAAAAGTATGTAATAATTTTCAAGCAACTGGCTGGAATCAAATGGTTTTGTTCCATTGTTGCTTTAAGTTCGTATGCTCGAACATGAACATAGTAACTTCGACACCAGAGGTTGCCAAATTTTTTTCTCGTGGATCACTTTCAAACCTTTACTATTTTTGGTAGACCCGTGCTGCAACATTTATATCATCATCATCAACCCATTATGTCCCCACCAAGGGGCACGGGTCTCTTCCCTGAGGAAGGTATAGGCCATACTCCACCACGGGGGCCAAGTCCGGATTGGTGGAGGCTTGTAAGACTAGTGGCTGGTCTTACTGTCAGAAGTTTTCAAGCCGCCCTAAGGCCTCTGACTTGGCTTAACGACTGCCATCTATCGACGGCAGCCGGCACCAACTGCTTAACGTGCCTTGCGAAGCACGGAATCGCTCGGAAAAATGCCACTAGCGTTAGTCATAGACAGAAACCCATCCATGGACTGAACGCGCCGTATGTTGCTTAACCTTAGTGATCGTTTTAAGATCACTGAGGCAGCCCAGGCTACGAGCGACATTTATATTGTATTCCCAAAACTCTTAAAAAATATCACCCTAAATTGGATTTGTTAAGGAAAAAAAAGTAGCACATATTCTTGTGCCCTATTTATTAAAATAATACTTGTGGCTGTACAAAATTACAAACATTTATTATTAAAAACAATCAACAATACGTTGATAGATAACATTTTTCGTGGACCCCCACTTACAACTTGTGAACCCCTGCTTTCTTTTCACGTCTACGTAGACCGTGTGGTCTTCTGTGGACCCCTGGGGGTCCACCTGGACCACTTTGGGAACCTATGATGTATACTAAACACATCATGAAAGTCAGTGGTTTCACACTTTAGGACAATTTTATGATGTTTCCGTTCAGTTTACAGAGCGTGGCCTTAATTTGATGCAGCTAATATAGGCTCCACTCTAGACTCACAGAGAGAGTATAGGGGTTTAATTAACACGCATGCCCAGATGCATTAACAATTCCTGCGGTATGTAGACGGCTTGGTTTTCTCATGATATTTTCCTTCGCAGTTAGGAAATAGTGTTACTACTAAACACAACATAAACATTTACCAGTCACATACATTGCTTCTGGCCCCACTCTAGGATAGCCTGTGTCGTGAGAACCAAAAACAGCGTCACGTCAGCGCCAGCAAGGCACGTTAAGCAGTTGGTGCCGGCTGCCGTCGATTGATGGCCGTCGTTAAGGCACGTCAGAGGCGTGGCTTGAAAACTTCTGACAGTAAGAAAGACCAGCCACTAGTCTTTCAAGCCTCCACCAATCCGGACTAGGCCCCCGTGTTGGAGTATGGCCTATACCTCAGGGAAGAGACCCGTGCCCCTCTGTGGGGATATACTGGGTTGATGATGATTGTGATGCAAGTCTTGAATGTTTACATGTTTATGTAAACATCCAAAGCCTGGGTTTGGTCCGAAGTCGGGGTTTGAACCCAGGACCTCTCGCATGGTAGGCAGAAGCACTAACCGATGTGGTCGTCAAAAAGTTTTGATATAAGAATGTAAGAAAAATCATCGGCACGCACCGAGGTTCGAGCCCACTACCTCCGGAATCTAAAGCAAGCGTTCTACAAACCGTTATACTAATGCTATGATCTTCTTCTTGATCGAGTCTGTAATTTTTCTTTCTCCTAACGTTTTTGCCTCTTTGCTGAAGAAATCTCAAAAAAACTTGAAACAGAGACCGTACAGCGTACAATATAATACGTTGAGGGGACCTCGAGTGTCTAATTATCAAACTTGGGCGATGCTTGCGTTGTTTTCTCACTGGGGACCGAACTGCTCGTAGACTGCACCCGTGTGTGTAGACAAGAAATTTGCTATTGCATGGGGTTACTCTAGCTTAGAATGTCTCTTTGGAACTTCAGGTTCTTCTTTTTTATCGGAGACGGACAACCAAATTGGCTGTGTTGCTTTTACTGGCTACGAATATAACTATATATATATTTACTGCAACGGATACACGATTTTTGTCCACACACACGGAAGATACACTTTACATAATTCGGACACAACTGTACTAGCGGAGCGGTGGTACGCGACTAGCGTCGCTACAACATGAAGGAACTGATTACTCGACAAAACTGTGCGTGCGCAGACGCCACATAAACAAGGAAATCCTACGATTTTAATGCTACCATTAAAATGAGAAAATTACTTTGCTAAATTCCGCTAATATCCCACAAGCACCATGCGGTTAGTTAATGCACCGCCCCCCTCCCACTTTTTCAAACAGAAGCAAGACACGAACACACCACCACCGACAACAATAGGTACTTGTGTGAGACAATGCGCATTGTCATGGGGCTTGTGGGATGTTGGCGGAATTTAGCAAAGTAATTTTCTCATTTTAATGCTATTATGGATTTCCGCAAAGTAACACCTGATTCTATACAAAATTAGGAAATTGTACCTACATAAACATCCTATAATACTTCCCACTGTAGGGCACAGTCTTTCTCTCAGAGAGAGAGAGTACGGACTTAATCACCACGCATTGGCGATTTCAAGCGCTGAGGTATGTGAATAGCTAAGACACTCGGGTTTTTTCACGATGTCTTCCTTCACATCAGCGAGTAGTAATAGCTACTAAAACTTCACAAATGTACGTACACAACTTATCAAACAAAGTCATAAATACATCATCGCCATTATCAACCCTTTATATCCCCACTGAGGGGCATGGGTCTCTTCCATGAGGAAGGTATAGGCCATACTCCACCAATCCGGATTGGTGGAAGCCTGTAAGACTAGTAGCTGGTCTTTCAGTCAGAAGTTTTCAAGCTGCCCTAAGACCTCTGACTTAACATAACGACTGCCATTTATTGACGGCAGCTGGCACCAACTGCTTAACGTGGCTTGCGAAGCACGAAACCGCTCTGAAAAGTGCCACTAGCGTTGGTCATAGAAAACGGTCACCCATACATGCACTGAATGCACACTATGTTGCTTAACCTTCGTGATCGCTTTTGTCGTGCCTTATCCTTTTTAGGATTACCTAACCTTATCCTTTAGACAGCCCTGTTTCTACTTGTAACTGCCTGTGGTAAAATCAAAAGGCTCAACGAAAGTCGCCCCCGTAGCCACAACATGGTCTTATTACTGCATGCACATTCCGCTGGAGGTTTTGTCAAGCGACTGAAATTTCATGTATTTAATGCTCCTTTCAGAATACGGCTGAAACTTAGGGCATTAGTTCCTATCTTGCCAAGGTCCTTCACCAGGGATTTTAGGACTATTGGAATATTTAGCTGCGATGGGATTCTTAACTCCGTTGTTTTATTGACTGTCTCAGTGGTTTTACGTCTTTTTGAACTAAAACTTTCGTAAGAACTACACGTTCTAAACTATTATCTGGATACTCTTAGGGCTTTTCTTCACTGCTCCGGTCCGGCAAACGTTAATTACCGATCCGATTTAGAAACACACAAGAATACAAATAAGCTTCTCCACTACTCCGGCATCCGGTTTTTAACGGTCCGATAATTTGCTAGATCGGAACGGTATTTTACCGGTCCGAAGTGATCGACGTACAAAAACAATACACATTTTTGCACCGCGCATACAACCCAAAAATGTTCCCATACAATTTTATTTGCATTAATAGAATGTGTGGAAAACGTCCCCTGCCTCGAATAGAAAAACCGAGGAAAGCACTGCGTCACGTCCATTGCCGATTATTGTCGGATGAAGCGGAGAAGCATAATATCCGATATTTTTCTCATGACTGATTTCGGTTCCGACGCCGGACCGGAGCAGTGGAGAAAGGCCCTTACTTCATTTTTTGTCCTAAGAGTCCAGCCAGGTTTTCCTCCGATTCGCAGAGCTTAATCATGGTGAGCTGCTCGCATGATCAATCGCTCGTAGCTCCGGCTGCCTGAGTGAACTTAAACGATCACGAAGGTTAAGCTACATAGAGCGCGTACAGTGCATGGATGGGTGACCGTCTATGACTAACGCTAGTGACATTTTTTCGAGCGGTTCCGTGTTTCGCAAGTCACGTTAAACAGTTGGTGCCGGCTGCCGTCGATAGATGGCAGCCGTTAAGCCAAGAGGCCTTAGGGCAGCTTGAAAACTTCTGACAGTAAGGCCAGCCACTAGTTTTACAAGCCAAGGTTTGGCCCCTGTGGTGGAGTATGGCTTTAGCTCCTAAGGGAAGAGACCGGTGCCCCTCGGTGGGGACATAATGGGTTGATGATGATGATTGATGAACCAGGACAAGGGACTGTGTTATGTGGATGTTACTTACTATTTTAATATTAGTTACGAATGCAGTCACTAAAGATGACCAAACAAGTCCCACGGTAAGATCCTTAAGACCATAATAATAAAAGCCAAAATTCAATAACTTATGGGTCATCTTTCGTGGCACGAACTATACTAATTGAAGTTTTATGAAAGTTGTCCCTGAATATCGGTCAATCACTTCGATATTCCCGAGAAGAAAAAGAATATTGGGTAGGTAGCTACCAGCGAGGTTCAAATTTCACGATAGAAATTCCCAAGGTTATATTCACCGCCTGCACCGACTTTTTGCTGTAAAAAACGGACCGGAGAGTTTTAATAATTAATTGAAATTTATGCAAATCAGGTTCGGCAATTCGTGTGATAATGAGCTAGTATCGGCGTCCCGTCTGGTGGAAATTGTCTGCCCAGATGGTGCTAGGACCTTATCTTCGGGTGTTACGACCAGTTTTCCAATGAAAATCGTTTCTCAAGTCAGCGTTAGCTTTTTGATTAATATAATTTCCACAAGCACAAAGTAGAAAGTTTTTGTAGGTTTATATTTGGATGTCTAGATGTTTTCTCTGTCTTAAGTCGGCTTACCACGGTCCGCGATATCGCGGACGGACGCGGACCAGCTCGCACGACACACCGTGGGAAGGTTCTCGGTCCGCGGTAGCACAGACGTCTGTAGCGGTGCGCCGTACCGGTCGTGGATACTTGGACATATCGATATCCGCAGAATCGCGCACCGTGGGAAGAGCCTCGTGCGTGGTGCATGGCTGTCCGTGGTCGTCAGCCGGCGTCGGCCGTCAGCAGAATCGCGCACCGTTGGAAGCCAGCTTTTTAAATGCACCCAGACTTAGACCATTCGTACAAATGTACGGCAGCCCCCAGTGGAAATTGAGCCCACGGCCTCTGTCTTGGTAGTAAAGCGCTGTAACGGCAAAACAAACGAGGCAGTCGATAAGTAGTGATGTATGGCGATGCAGTCGTTGTGTGGATATGGATGTCTATGTACCTATGTGCCTAAAAGAAAGAAAGCAAGAAAGAAGGAAGACTTTTATTAGAACTGTCACAGAAACGCAATGAAAACTAAAACTAATGTAAAGAAAACAATATTACTTAAAACACGTTTGTTTATTTCAGTTAAAGTTTCAGATACTATACTGATAAGGCGGCAAGTTATTTACGGCGGTATTTATAAAAATAGGATTCCTCTAAAACACTTGTCAAATGGAGTTTGAGTTATTGTCTCTGGAGAAGTATTTACCACAATCCGTTTATGCTGCTTATGAGGAGTTTTAATGAATCGTGAATATCTAAATAAGACGTTATTTTATGTGAGGCTCTTGGCGTGACATGTTTTACATTTAAAAAGATTTTCCCCTTGTTATCATTACATTTGAATAAACATAAACATTTAGACACATACATTGCTTCTGGCCTCACACTAGGAGACCCTATGTTGTGGGAAACAGAAACAATTAAAATTTACACTAGCTTTTTAGCTAGAGTCACAGGGTGTTATTTTACACTTCGGTAACCTAACGTCACTCATCTATCCTAAAGTGTCGGGAAAATCATACGATCCCTAACCTAACCTTGGTCGTTTTTTTAACTAGGTCTCAAAGGCGCCAGAGCAAACAACGCGAGGCCTAGACGTTTCCAATAATACCCCTTTTCCACAATCATCTGCAAAGTGCCAGTACGTTTTGGTGGCAATCGGCCTTTGAGGGGTGTCCTTATAAATCAGCGGCAGGAAGCGGGGCCGCCTACCGGGCGACAGGATATATCGCATACAACGATAGATACTGAATCTGTGCTACTTGAGACTGCTCGGTGGAGAAGGCATCGTGATTGGGTGGTTTCACATTGAATGATCATCATTCAGCCACAAGAAGTCCACTGCTGGACATAAGCCTCCTCCATGGATTTCCAAAAATACCGGTCGGAAGCGGCTTGCATTGAATGATAACTGGATGAATTTACTTTAAATTTTGGTCGTTATTATCGGTCGGAGAATTGATCAGTTGAAGTAGCAATGGGCGGGGAATATTACTCAGAGGGCGTGAGTTGGAAAAGTTTTCACGTGGCGACCGCGTCCCGGACAATGCAGCGTAGGTAAGCCCCTCAGAAGATGGTCTGTCGATCTGGTTTCAATGGCAGAGAGTCGCTGGATGCGGGCAATAGAAGACCGGGAAATTCGAAATCGGAGAAGTGCTTTAGGAAATCACCTAATACACACAAACTTAAAAATATTCAAACTTGAACACTTTTCCTATTTAGTATAAATAATTATATAAGTTATACATGGATAGACCGATTGATAATGCTGTCGTAGAGCATTGGCGCAAGCCAGCCTGATGAAGACCGAAAAGGATAAAGAAACTTTTTAGTTTATCAATGTTTTCTACGCTCAATGTAAGTAAGTAGACAAATGTGGAGATGAAATCGAACTTGGCTTCGTTGGCAAATCTGTTTCCCTATTTGTTGAGCAACAGGAAATGTTGAAAAGACGTCCACAGTTTGTTTCTCATTTGACGTCACTTGTAGAGAAGGCTGGAAAGCTAAAATACGCAAGTATAAAATAGACCATCACATAGTGATTATAGCTGAGACTCTGGATGATCTAAATTCGATGCTCAACGACCTGAACAGAGCGCCTGGTAGTAGTGGGTCTTAAAATTAACATGAACGAGATTAGGATAATGTCGAACTCCCATGTAGCACCCACTCCTATAAACGTTGGTGACCCTGACCTCAAACTCGTTGACTGCTATGTATACCTGGAACAAACAGTCCTATCAGGCAAGTCCAACTTTGAGAACGAGGTCACTCGTCGAATCCAACTCCGATGGACAGCGTTCGGGAAATGGAAACACATTTTCGCGTCCAAAATAACTCAGTGTCTCAAGACATGTATTACCTATGTGTATTGCCAGTGGTGACATATAGATGTGGCACTTGGTTGTATACCAGGGTCGTGGGCGTCATAAGAAGGCTCAATGTCGCCCAACGAGTAATGGAGAGAGCTATGTTAGGACTTTCACTGCGTGATCGAATCAGGAATGAGGAGATCTGAAGAAGTACCCAAGTTACTAATATAGCTCGAAGAATTGCTCATTTGAGTTGTGGCAGTGGGCGGGGCACATAGCTCGGTCAACTGATGACCGATGGGGCGAAAAAGTTCTGACCTAGTGATCGCAAACCGGAAGACACTTAGTAGAAAACCATGAGGTAGGCCTATCCCTAATCCCAGGGGTTTTTCTGAAAGATCGAATTCGAAACGAAGTGTTCCGACAGAGAACCAAAGTCACCGACATACCCCACCGAATTAGCATGGTGAAGTGGCAGTGGGCCGGCCATATCACCCGAAGAACTGATAACCGATGGGGTAGACGAGATCTAGATAGACTCGGTGGAGCGATGATCTTTGTAAGGCGGCTGGCAAGAACTGGATGAAAATAGCCGAGGACCGTGCTCATAGTGGCGTGCAATGGAAGAGGCCTATGTCCAGCAGTGGACAAGCATAATTATGCTGATGGTGATGATGAGGCCTATGTCCTGTAGTGTGCGTCAAATGGCTGATGATGATGATAAACAGTTTTAAAATGATTATTTACCTAGTAGCCATATTAGGTATATTTCTTGCACTACAAAAAAAAAACGTTCTTCGGATAATCTCAGCGCCAAACCTCGAAAAACGAAGGCAAACGTAAAGTTACTGAATTGATCAAGAAAACATATTGTGTTCATAAAAATAGCGAGACCTCTGATATCGATAAAGTAAATAACGCTGAGGTTGGTTTGCCTAAGAGATAGTTACGCAAGAAAATCGCTGTGCTCTACCGCTTACCTTTATTACCTTTATTGTAAATATACGTGCGTACATAACGCACGTATATTTACACGATTTCCAAGTAGTTTACACAGCAGAAATATAACGACACCTTGTCGATGTTACTCAAAACGTTGATCAGTTTTTTTAGATGTAGCATATCTATCTTTAATGTAGACAATATAGAAGAGAGCATTTGTTAAGACTGACTGTTAAGAGTATATTGACAGACTTTTAGCTTTCGAGAAACCGGGGCATTTATGATTGATGCGTTTGGTCAAAAACAAAGATTATACCTATGTTACGTTTTTTGCGATCTTCACTGCTATAAATCGCGAATATACATTATACATTGAATGAGTTTAATTGCGAGTATTTATTAGGGAAAATCGTAAGCTAAGGTAGGTACCTAATCTTTATTCAAAAACATATACAGTGTGAGTCTTCATAAAGTGCACATATCAAAATCAGTGAAACTACACCCCATTTCATTGACGGAAAAAAAAAAAAAAAAATAAAAAATGATTTTTAAAAATTATGAGTTGCACCTGTTGACCCTATTTAGATAAATCGTCATAATTTTTAAACTAAGTGTGTTATCGCAGTGAAATAGATTTTGTGATGATGTCTAATAATAAGCCGTACCTATAAAGCAAAAATATCCAATAAAACTAACCCTATAAATTTATAATTAAGTGAAACTTGAAGAAAATCTGTATTTTTTTCATCATTTTTGCATTTGTTTTACAATTTCTCCTAAAATCATGCTATTGACCCTACTTTTTTTTCATTCTAGCTTATTCTACATGGCATTAGCTTTTTAAAAGTGAAAATTGCACGTCTATTACTTAAATAAAACTTCTTAAATCAGTTTAAAAAATGCAGTTAACTGAGTTAGAGCTGGAGGATGATTAAAACAAAAGTATTTTTCAGCATAAATAATTTATTTTCTTTGACAAATTAAAATAAAATCAAATTAGTGATTATCCTAATGCATTAAATGTTCAAAATGACCACCCTGTTGTTGCATACAAATTGTAGCGCGAAGCAAAATTTGCTGCGTTGCCCTTTGCATCATATCGAGATCATTTCTAATATCATTGGCCACTCGCAAAACCCTTTCTTCAAGTTCCGCTTCTGTATTAATGAGGCTGCTGTACACGCTTTGTTTCATGGTCCCCCATAAAAAATAGTCCATGGGTGTGAGATCGGGGGAACGCGCCGGCCACCCAACTGGTCCTTGTCGACCAATCCAGCGACGTGGATAATTTTCATTTAAAAATGACCTGACGATCAGCGCATAATGGGCGGGACATCCATCCATTTGGAGCATCATTCTGCGACGGGTTAGTAGTGGCACATCCTCCAACAGCAACGGCAGTTCGTCTCTCAAAAGTACGAGAAATCTCTCTCCAGTTAAAGTTCTTGGGAGTATTATAGGACCAATGAGAAAATGGTCGATCATTGCGGCCCATACATTATAGGAAAATTTAACTTGGAACGTAGAAGCCCTTTTCAACCTAGGGTTTTCACCTTTCGGGCACCACCGATGTAAATTTCGGCAATTGACGATGCCATCTCTTGTAAATTGGGCTTCGTCTGTCCAAAGAATCGTTTTAGGGAACTGTGGATTGTCTCTTGTTTTTCTTAAAATCCATGCAGACATAACGCACCTTGGACGCGAATCCAAGTCTTGGTGTAAATGCTGCACCCTTTGATAGTGGTATGGATGCAACGCTGCTTTTCTTAAGATGCGCCAAACTGATTTCTGGGACACGCCATGACGTGACGCCAAACGTCTCGTACTGGTAGTCGGGTCACAAAACAAATCATCCAAAATTGCTTCTTCGATAGCAACATCGATAATAACACCTGGTTCGCGGCGATTCGGAGGTACAAAAAGTCCAGCGCTAGCCAGTCTTCTATGGACTTCTTGGAAATTACGGGCTGATGGCACGGAGCGTCGATTTGGAAATGCAGCTAGATAAGCTGCGCAAGCAGCTCTAGCACTCCCTCGGTGCATTCCATAGTAATAATGGATATCGGCAATGTGTGCCGGAGGGAAATCACCTATAAGCGGCATGGTGACCACAAAGCAAACGCGTGATACGTAGGACAACAAAAACTGATAACGTTGGTAGGAGAAATACAAGTAGCAGCGGCGAAAGGTTCGGAGGGACTGGCTAGGCTACAAAGCATAACATTCAAATTGTTCTTCAACAGGCCCCTCTTCCCCTTTCGTACTTCAGCCCGCGTGCCTCTACTCTACAATGACTCACCAAAAAAAAGGTCTCTACCTGTGATAAACAATGGTGTGTAGCAAAACGATGCGCATGGGCTTTTTTCAAACGGTCATACAACTGTTGTTTTTGAGTAATAAACGTGCAATTTTTACTTTTAGAAAGACTAATGCAATGCCACTAAAAAACTAATGCCATGTAAAATAAGCTAGAATGAAAAAAAAGTAGGGTCAATATCATGATTTTAGGAGAAATTGTAAAACAAATGCAAAAATGATGAAAAAAAATACAGATTTTCTTCAAGTTTCACTTAATTATAAATTTATAGGGTTAGTTTTCTTGGATATTTTTACTTTATGGGTACGGCTTATTATTAGACATCATCACAAAATTTATTTCACTGCGATAACACACTTAGTTTAAAAATTATAACGATCATAAAATCATACTTTTTAAAAAATCATAAAAAATACAATTATTTTTTATTTTTTTTATTTTTTATTTTTTCCGTTAATGAAATGGGGTGTAGTTTCCCTGATTTTGATATGTGCACTTTATGAAGACTCACACTGTATATCGTCATTCCTATTGTCCATTCCAACATGTTGAATCTATGTATAATATTGTTGCTTATTTACGCGTTCGCTCTTTAAAGACCTTTGTCGACGCGTCTGATCGACGCCACGGGAGACCAAAGGGCTGGCGCATACCTCGGCCAGAGAATAAGTCTGGCCATCCAAAGGGGGATGTTGCCGGCATTTTGGGCTCTCTGCCGCGGGACACCGACCTGGGGCAAGTTTTTTATTTTCATAATATTTTAGAAATTAGATTATATTTGTTTTTTTAAGTATTATTTATTTTAATTAGTCTATAGATTCGTTTGATAGAGTGGTAGGTATTTTTATTTTTGTCAATCAGATTACTTATGTAATTAGTAGGTACAGTACCTGTAATAGATATAGTAAAAGTAAGAGCGTTTAGGGAAAGTGTAAGTTCTTATGGTATAATGTAATTATTGACTTCAAAGTAAGTAATCGTTTAACCAAGGATTTTTTATTAAGTACAGAGAATAGACATACCTAATCATAGATAGCATTGGCATCAAATTGTCGAGTGCCACTCACGACCTTACCATACGCCAATAGAGGTGCGGGCTTCCGCACAATACACCCACAAAATTCACCAAAACAGATCTAGTCGGGCCACATTCGGAGAGAATCAAAGCTAGTGCGCAGACCACAAAATGTGGCGCCGACAATTAACGTAGACCGATGAAGTTAACCTAATTTCACTCCTAATGAATTTTAAGCATCCGTTCGGGATTTGCCTTTTACTTAGGTTAGTCCGCTCCTCGTCCGCTCTAGAGTCTGTACCCGGATGGCTAAATAATTGCAAACTATCTTGTACAGGGGTGCAATATGTAAGACTCTACTGCATGGAGTTATCTGATTTAGCCCTTTTTTCCTGGTATTTAGCTTGTGTCATACTGTCACTTTCTGGGACTTTTTTCCCAGTAGGTATCTCATACTCCTACTCCGAACTGTCATATACATTCTTATTTTAACTCTTTCGAGTTGTATAAATGCTTAACCCGATAGAGTGTAAAGTTTTGTAATATAAGGGGAGGTGTCGAGTGCGAAACGCTTATGGGACAGGCGCTGACTGAAAATCGATGCTGAGGAGTGATACCCTCGACAGTATGCTGGTCAGCTGGTTATTGCAACAGCAGAGACATGCCGTGACTGTTGTTAATAAAGGTTTTGTTAAGTACAATCTGTGGTGATACTTTATCTGTGGTGGTCACGTGGTGGTGAGTATGTATTTCCAGAAAAATAGCAATACTTCGAACTACTAAGTTTCATGAAAATGGCTTTGAGATAAAAGGTGAGATAAAAAAAATACGTTTGTTTGGTGAAATTACAATTTTTTCAATAGTTTTCTCTAATATAAGATACATTATTTCCTGCCAGAACGTGTCACTGTCATCAAGTATGGATAGGGTACGCTTTTAAAGCACCAAAGAGTCCTTGCAACGAGACCGTTTGACATCGCTAGGGAAACCCCTATATCGCTGAAAGGTTGTATATCAACCCGCATCTCTGCGGTTGCGTATTCCGACAGCTTTTAGCGCTGTTACCCACTTTAAAGTATCTTATTCGAGCTTTATTCGAGCGTTAATTAAAATTTTAACTTGCGGACGTGAGAGCTAATTTGGCCGGGTCGCTCGTTGCGAGGGTGTTTTCCGTGTAATGGGAATTTCAGTAAATATGTTTACTTCTGTTTGCGAGACGATGTTCTGGGAGAGCGTAGGAATGGACTATAATTAAGGTATTTTCCAATAACAATAAAGTAGCAGTTAATGCAGGCTAATAGCGGTTACAGAAACTCAATATAGCTACAATACCTGTATTGACTTTCCGGCATAACCTATAACCTGCCTGCATTTCAAGTCACAATCTGGAGTATACTAGGAACCGCTCAGGTATTTCTGAAGCTGTGGAGCTGTACCAACCGAACCTACACGACTCTACGTAGCTATGTTCGGAAAGCGCTAAAATTGCTAGTTAATTTTGTTTCGGTACCTTCGTGAGCTGATAAACGCTACTAGATCGGCTAATAACTAGCTATTGTTCATAAAAATAATTAAGCTCGCCTGATCTTTATTGCACTCACCTATATTACGCTTATAATATTTTTGTAACATTTCTTTCTTGTGTACAATTATTTCATTTCATTCGTTGCTAAGAACATGCGTGATGCGCCATTATCTATAAATGATATTAATAATGTATGAAAGTAAAGGTGGAAATAAGGTGAAAATAAAGGTGCCTTTAAATGGCGCACCAAGACTCGACCCGAGCAAGGCACATGATTCAGCCCGCCCCACACGCCGTTTAAACAGCCTACGCTCGGCGCGGCTCGGCACGCACATACTAATATTAAAAAAGAAAAGATTTGTATTTTTGTGTGTGTGTTTGTAATGAATAGGCTCAGAAACTACAGGGCCAATCTAAAAAATCTTTCACCATTAGAAAGCTACATTCTTCGTGAGTAATATAAGATATATTGGATTTTAAAAAAGTTTACGGTTCCGTACGAAATCTTGAGTAATGTAACCCAAGATGTAAAAAAATACTATCCAGGGAATTTTCCACCTAAACGTTTTTGCCACCCGTGCGAAACCGTGGTGGGTCGCTAGTTATGTATAAGTTACGTGCTGCGCCGTTATAAAGGTACACGAGTAGGCTTGCTTCCGGATTTTGTCGAGCCGCATCTATACGGATGCTCGCGCGGCTCGCGTTGCTACCCCGCGCAGTTTAAAAGCACCTTAACCATTGATAAGTTACGGTTACTGAAGTTAGTTCCATTCGTAGAATTGCGAACATAATATAGGTTTTGCTTCAGTCTATTCATGTGCCAATCGAGGACACTTTATGTCCGTCAAGGAACCGACCGTGGGTTGAGTTGGTGGGTGGGTTGATGAATGGAGTTGAGAGGGCAAGTTAGTTGATAGACAGGTCTACGTTATGTTAAAATTTAAATAATTACTTAGAGGTAACAAAAAAAAAAAAAAAATAGAGAGCCATAATATCCTTTCTTGTTAGATAGTTATAAATGTTGACGTTTGTTAGATATGCCAAATAACGCAAATAAAGCATTGAAAGTTCGAAGTGCTATTGAACGCCTGGGAGAATAAAATAAATACTTATTATGTGCACATATAAACCAAATTCTCAAATAAAACTTATTTCAAATCTCAATCGATCGTTTGTTTGTCCCTCATAAGACAGAAATCAGAAAAAAATTGTTCCACGCAAAGAATTTGCATTCTGTTTGTTGAATGTCATTGTAGTACTTATAATGCTTATGTTGGCCGCTGCCTTGGGGCCGAATGTAGTAGAGACAAAGGCAGCAAAATTAAAGAACTCACTCTGACCAACTTTTCTCAAATCACTTTGAATCTAATACAAATTTGGTATTAAATGTCCATCTACCTAGGAAGCTCAAGAGTCAAAGTGCAATCAATACTTGGAATTTCAAACATTACCTAATATTTTTATGATAACTATTTAAAAAAAAACATTTCTTTTTATTTTTTTTGTCCACAACCAACCAATGCAGTCATGCGCGCAACAGAAATTCTCTACCACGCATGCGCAGTATCTTACGTTCAAAGATGGCGGATCACGCCCGGCTATCGTACAACAGTAATGACTAATTTCAACCCTAAAATAAACAAAAGCTGAACAAACTGGCGATTTTAATGAAAAACAAGTGACTATTATAACTCTACTTTGGATTAAAATCAATCCAGTGAATAGTTAGGTACTGTGTGGCAAAAGTTAACAAAGATTTATGGGCTGTTCTGTTGACACATCAGTGAATATCATTGTGGATGAGTGAATTGGGATTGTATCATTTCGCCTGGGCTGGCTGTCTTTACCGTAATCCCGAACTGAAAACTGTTTGGGAAACCAGTGGTTTCAGGGATTTTGCTTTTAGAAGGGACGTGAAAATGCAATATTTTTTTTCAAAGTTGGAAACGGAACAAAATTGAACTGGAAGATATCTTAGTTAATTGGTAAAAAAACCCTGGACGAAACAAATTGGGGTAAGTGGTTTTATGTATTATTTTATATATTTAAAACTAACTCTCTTTGTTAGGTCTGTAGGTAGGTACATAATTCATTATCATGTCACAAATATTTCTAACAGTGACATATTTTTGTCGCTTTGTAGATTCCTCATTTTCCTCAATTTAAGGAGGAGAAGAGGAGAATAAAACCGGCAATGAAAAGCTTCAAAGTATTTTTTTCTATACAAATTGGAGTCTATTTGAGAACATAATGTTATTCGCTGCTAATAACATGATTAAAAAAACATATAGATAAATATTCCATTTTGAAGAGTTTTAAACAAAAACTTTGATAGCGTTTTCATTGATCTTTTTGAAATCCCAGAACCAAGCAAATTCAACGCTTATGGAAGTACCTACATCAATGCTCGCTACGTACCACTAAAAGTTATGAGAGACCTTAATTTCTTCTCAAATGCACTACAACGAGCCGTTTTCAGAAGAAAAAAAAAAGAATGGCTGTCAAAGGAATGCAATTTTGGACCTCAGCCCAATAGCCATGTGTGATACATCGAATAGGTCTCAGCGAGTTGTTAGTTTTTTTTCAATACAATATAACTCCGAAAGGACAAACATTTGGCTGTTGGCGTCATAGTAACTTTTATTCAGCTAGCTGAGACCTATTCGATGATGTATCACACGTGGCTATTGGGCTGAGGTCCAAAATTGCATTCCTTTGACAGCCATTCTTTTTTTTTAGTTCTTCTGAAAACGGCTCATTAATAAAGTTTTTACGTATGTTACCATAAAGTCCTCTATATTTATATTAATAAGCGCTAGTACCAAACAACAACAAAAGGGCTACTCAGCAGTAAGATGCTCTGCACATAATGGAGCATATGCAATCCTTTTATCCACTCAGTGCATACAGGATCCTTTTTACCCAGTCCGCTTAAACAGCGTTTTGTAACTTAAACCCTCTATCTCCCGCCATTCTCTTCCTGAAAAGGGGGTGGTTTTTTAGCTTGTAGAATTTTTGGTGGGCTGCTCGCCATCAAATCAAATCAATGGTTTTAAATTGTTATTGTTGAGGTCCTAACCCAATTGATTAAAATTAAATAAATGATTTATGGTATACCGGAAAAAACAAACCCAAAATATTTACCGGTACATAGTATAATTAGCGGCTATATTGTCAATAGATAGAAATGTATTATTGCTAATGTTACTTAAGGCAAAACTTTATGCAATAGCTGATCATTATTTTCGTGTTTTCGAAATAATAAAATTTGTGCGTCCCAGCGCGATCAAGGAGATTCGGGATTTTGTTACAGATGCCAGTTATTGTGGCATACCTACTGCTTATTAAGCATGATAGTGCGAGATAGTGCTATTTGCTGATGACACGTCACTTATTTTTAAAATAAGGAAACAGGAAAATAATCTTGACGAAGCAAATAATGCTCTCTCGCACGTTCTAGATTGGTTTACGGCAAATAATCTATTGTTAAATTCAAAAAAGACAAAATGTATGAAGTTTACCCTACCTAACGTAAAATTAGTTGAAAATAACATTGTGATTGGAAATGAAAAATAGAATTTGTCATAACTTTGTCATGGCTACCTCATCACAAATTACTAAATGAGCTTCCTTCATAAACTTAACAGCTAGTGAATCTAATGACGTATGAGACGTAGAATCCACTTGGCTAATCAACTAAAAACAGCTCCCTCTCTTTGGCTTTACAGCTTTTAGTTTTGTATTGACCACATGTTTTTCTTCATCATTTTAATTTTTGGTATTTTTCTTATCTAGTGGCTTTTTCATTTCAATAAGTTTATTGGTACCTAACTAAGCAAAACAATAAAGATCAATTATGACTTTGATTTCCTTTTTCAATTATTTTTCAGACCCTTCCAAAACTCAATGTCAATTATTGTCTTCCCTCCCGCCCTCAGAAGAAGGACCTTCTTCTGAGCTCCCGCCAGTGAAAAACACCACAGATTACTTACTACACCTTCTCAGTTGGCACAGATTATAATAACCTTTTTGGATGCCACGGTATTCCACACACCATGGAGTTAAAAAATTAGATCAAAGGGCCGGTTTAGATTATCTTAGTGTTTTGGAGAGTGCTTTACTTTACACTCTGTTGCAACATTATGCTGAATCGGGCCCATTTTGGGGGCTCAACCTTTAACGACCTCTGTGGCGTAGTGGTTAGCGCATCTGACTACCATGCGAGAGGTCCCGGGTTCGAATCCCAGCTGGGGACAAAAAAAAAATCCCAGGTCTTGGATGTTTACATGTTTGTGACGTCGCTGTTTCTGGTTCCCACGACACAGGGTATCCTAGTGTGGGGCCAGAAGCAATGTATGTGCCTGTATGTAAATGTAAATGTAAATTATTATTTTCATGTTGTACAGTTTATTTATTTTTACGCTTTCTGTGTTGTTTTTCTTTCTTTCTTAAGGAGAGTGCTTTTGTAGAAACGTGTAAGCGCCACTTGCTTTAGTACGTTTTACGGTATAGTACGGTTTTAGTTGCCTTTCAATTAGAATCAAAATAGAATTGGTTTCTATTGTTCTATCCAGTTACACCTGAGCGCGTTACTATCCTCGTTACTTATGTGTGTATAAACTAAAAATTTAGTGAGAACTTTAGGAGAGTGCGCAAGTGACTCGTGACGGGTGCGTGTTGTTTTCATTAACTCGAATTATCAAACTTACTTATGTGTTCCATTAAAACTCATAGTATTATGAGTAGGAAGGATAGCGCATATTTCGCGACGTCGACGAAGTGACACTCTACTGGAAGAAATATAAACGTTCACTCGAACGTCTAGTACTAATGCACTTGCCTCTCTAATTGTATTATAGCACTCTCCTAAACACTAAAATAATGTAAACCGGCCGTAACAGTTCACAATGAAAACTTGTCACACTAACACAACAATGATGACATTGACATGTTTACTTAGCAACGCCATTGTTGAATTTAATAGTTTTTATATTGATGCTGCTCGATAATACGAATTTTCCGCCCATATGTTGTCGACTCAGATCAACTATTTTTTTACGCTCTTTCATTTGGTGTGCATATCGTTCGAGTCTACCGTAGACCCGAACGAAATTATTAATATAGATAAATAGGAAAACTTTCCAATGTTGGTACGTAGGGAGTAATCTCCGAAATTACTTTTTCGAACTGAAACTCGAGGGAAAATGATAAAAGAATAAAAATCATGGTTAATAAACGTTGAAAATGATTTTTTTATTTGTACTTGGCATGTAAAATAAGTAAACAGTGTGATTAAAAGTTTCGGAACGCTCCGTTCTATAAATTGTTTGAAAGAATGAATCAGGCATTTCCTATGTCTGGAAAACTTACAGTAATTTTCCAATGAAAAACGTGTAGGTACTTTCTTAAGTACTTTAGTAAGTACCTAAACGTAGATACTCTTTGTACTCTGTGCAGACGTGCGTCAGTCGAATGTGATGTCTCTCCTAAATGTATTATTCTCTGCAGCTTTGACCTGATACGTGCACGTTTAGCGTGATCTTTATCCTCGTAAAGTCGTAAGACCCGACCTTGAAAATAACAATAGTTTTTGTGATACCTTGAGGACATGGGCCTTACGAGGTTAAAACACATTTCATAGAATGAAACACATTCCATAGAAACCCCTCTGGGGGCTAAGATTTAGGAATACATGAATGGTCAAATAGTCATGATAAACATTTGTACAATTAAATAATGTCCAAAGCTTAAGTAATAATGAGACGTTCGATGTTTATTGATTGATTGATTGATTGAAAACTCTTTATTGCGTAATATAATCATTTGTACATAGGCGAGCCTAATATTAAAAAGTATTTTCTTCCAATTAACCTTTGGTGATGGGGATAACTTCAGACACTAAGACCAGCCACTTATCGTACAAGCCTCCACCAATCCGGACTTGGCCCCCGTGGTGGAGTATGGCCTATACCTTCCTCATGGAAGATACCCGTGCCCCTCGGTGGGGACATGATGGGTTGATGATGATGGGGATAATAGATGGGGTAGTGCCGGAAGATATTTATTGGAAAAAGGTCGTAATTATACATAAATAAAACATTTCATTGTACTCACTCCTGCAGCTTCCTGCTATTAGTGCAAACAATTCTAAGATTTCTTGATTCTGTAAGTGCGCAATATGAGTGTCTACTAATTTCACTTACCGTACAATCTGTGCTTGTCTCTTGGTTTTGAGCTGAATTCGTTCGACAGACTCTCTGTTTGCGTGAGATGTCTAAGCGCTCAATATTGCGACACATGACGAGCTCGCCTAGATTCTGTTAAAGCATTGTAGTACGATGACAACTGCATGAACATGGCGATTTAGTTTGATTGCCGCTTCGAGTCTACGCGCGCACTCAAATCAAGCAATCTAGGCGTCAATAGTATGAAAAAACACGTCACGTGACCCGACCGTGTATCTGTCATGGAACTACAATGCACTAACGGAATCGAAGCCCTGAAGTAGCGCTTCTGAACTTAACTCTCCGCCTACGGGGTGGGTGCTCCAGGCATCACGGTGTGTAAATAATAAAACCTTGTAAGCGTTGCGACGTCGGGCGTCCAATTCACGTCGGCCCGGCCGTATCTCTTATCTGCGGACGTCTACGCCAGATGCTCGTGCCGTCATGTCTCTGTACGTTACTCGGTCGACCTTTTGTCGCGATATTATTGGACTTTTTAAGGCAAGCGTCGAACTGTCTGTTGACGTGAGAAAGGTGTCTCGGCACTTGATAACAAGTCACCTCACGAATTCTTTGGAACTGTACACAGATAAAGGTAGATAGTACAATATTGTACATAAAATGGAAAATGACACAGATATTTCTTAGCCTAACTAAGAGTACATACAGTAGGCTAGAACTGAGTAGAAATTCTCAGTGTTATGTGTTTTCAAGTATTTGGTTACACTCTATATGTACAAACTAGGCACAAACAATCTTTCGTGATTTCTCCAATTTTACAAAATCGTATCGTATTCGTCAAAAAAATGGTTAACCGAAATAAAAGTTGTTGTGGGTATTGAAGAATTTTTGAAGAATTCCCGCTTCACCTGTAGTAACTTCAGATATTATCCATACATAATAATATTACTTATTGTCTCTCTAACGGCTCTCTGTCTATGACTAACGCTAGTGGCATTTTTCCGAGCGGTTCCGTGCTTCGCAAGGCACGTTAAGCAGTTGGTGCCAAGTCAGAGGCCTTAGGGTGGCTTGAAAACTTCTGACAGTAAGACCAGCCACTAGTCTTGCAAGTCTCCACCAATCCGGACTTGGCCCCCGTGATGGAGTATGGCCTATACCTTCCTCAGTGAAGAGACCCGTGCCCCTCGGTGGGGACATAATGGGTTGATGATGATGATTGTCTCTCTACAAGACAGAGGTTATGAATCTTCTCAAATATTACAAACTTCAAGTGAAGCACTACACTAAAACAAAATATTTTGTGTTGTATATTTTTTCATCTTTTCATGTAATGTAAATGTGCTTAGTAACAACTTCATACAAATGAAGTTTCACACAATGACGCGCTCTTAACTGCAAATGAACTTTGCGTTGGGAAAGACACCCTACTGAAAAAAACATTCCTGCTGAAATATTGAAACGGGACGTCACCGGAATATGGAAACCTTTAAATACGTCTTCACAGCCGACTGCCTCCAAATCTCAATAGAAAACGGCAGGACAATGGCCTTTATTGAGAACAAGCTTTTGTTTTTCACGGGATTATTCGCTGCGAGCGCGTATTTTCCCCGTTACGATTAAATTTATAATGTAATTTAATCAAATAATTGAAACCTGACGGTCGCTCGCCTGCCAATGATTTTGGATACGTAGGCGCTGAGCTTTCCTGCTTCATATAAAAATATATCCCAATATATATATCTATCTATCTATCCAACCTATAGATAGATAGATAGATAGAGAACACTTTATTGTACATAAAAAAGGAAATTACACAGGTATTTCTTAATCTAAGAGTACAGACGGCGGCCTTATCACTAAAAGTGATCTCTTCCAGACAACCTTTGGATGGACTGGAGCAAAATATTGGAGAAGGAAGCAGATGTACAAAATAAGTAAAATAATAATAACTGAGATATATCAACTTTATTATACATGCCTAGACAACCAAACTGTTATAGTTATAAATATAATATAAATATGAACTATCAATAGATACATACAAATAATATACACAAATAAATAATAATGTAAAAATATATATTATATAAATAGGTACATAAATGTATAAACCATACACATAGGACATAAATAAAATACCAACAACAGTCTTACAGTAAACCAGCTACCCTTCACCATAGTTTTAAAAATTGGGAGCGACTTGGCTTTCCGCACCTCTACCGGTAGGTATATTTAACTAAAAAATGACTATTTTGTGGGTTGGAACATTTTTGCTAAACTAAGTCCAAGTCCAATCCGGACTAGGCCCCCGTGGTGGAGTATGGCCTATACCTTCCTCAGGGAAGAGACCCGTGCCCCTCGGTGGGGACAAAATGGGTTGATGATGAAGTCCAAGTATATTCTAGATCATCACGCGTGCCCGCCAAGCGATAACTTATGTGTACACCTGAGGTGTACTCGGGTTTCTTCACGGTGTAGTATTTTTTAATGGTTCGCTATGACCACTTTACCTATTAAATAATAAAAGCCTCTACCAGTCCGGACTAGGCCCCCGTGGAGGAGTATGGCATGTTATACCTTCCTCACGGAAGAGACCCGTGCCCCTCGGTGGGGACATCATGGGTTGATGATGATGATGATGAAATAACTCCTCACGTAGTTTTCCTTTTCAGTTAATGAGCGGTTCTGCTCTCTGTCGGAAGGCGTGTATTGGCACAGATTTGCTTATCGGTATTGCCCATCGTATGCGGGTCCAAATTGATCCGTTGACCCATCTTCAATTTGATTAAGACTGCCATTAACCAATGAAAGGGATTCCCTTTATTCGTCCTCGAAGAGACGTTGATGAGGTATCTGATTACCTCCACTAGTTACTAATAACATTTATTTTTGAACTAAGCCTTTCGTAAGCACTACACAAGCGACCAGGGGCTAGATTCTGTCAATGCATTGTAGTACTATGACAACTGCACGAACGGCAACTGATGGCGATTTAGTTTCATTGCCGCTTCAAGTCTACGCGCGCACTCAAATCAAGCGATCTAGGCGTCATTCAGTGGTATGAAAAAACTCGTCACGTGACCCGACCGTGTATCTGTCATCGAACTATCATGCACTAATAGGACGAAGCCCAGGTTTCGCTTTGATTCGTAGAGCTTAATCATGGTGAGCAGAGACGGAGCTTGCGTCGTCGGTTATGCTATGCTCCACATAGGGCGCGCCGCCCGTTTACACGCAATCAAAGACGAGCAACTGTAAAAGCGTCTATAATAACAATTATTTCTAATCTATCTCTAATATCGAATCGCTTGTAGCCCGGGCTGCCTGAGTGATCTTAAACGATCACTTAGGTTAAGCAACAAACGGCGCTTCCAGTCCATGGATGGGTGACCGTCTATGACTAGCGCTAGAGGCATTTTTCCGAGCGATTCCGTGCTTCGCAAGGCACGTTAAGCAGTTGGTGCCGGCTGCCGTCGATAGATGGCAGTCGTCAAGCCAAGTCAGAGGCCTTAGGGCGGCTTGAAAACTTCTGACAGTAAGCGCAGCCACTAGTCTTACAAGCCTCAAAGGCACAAAGGCGAGCTTATCTCTGTAAGAAAATACTATTAAAATTTAGTTAAACAACCCTCTAAATTTTGAGGACAAGGTAAATGTATCAGAAATCTGCTAAAAAAGTGCCTACTTATTGAAGTAGAAGTTCTTGCCTTTTATGTGGGACCGTAAAAGTCAATGGATGAAAAACAATGAATGAATGAATGGTTAGGTATGGAAAAAATAAACTATCGTAACTCACATCTAAATTTATTGGAGTTTTTTGATTTCCTAAGTATAAAAACATGTTGGTTATCATTTTATTGTAGACTAGCTGTTGCCCGCGACTACGTCCGCGTGGCCTTTAGTTGAGTAAAGTATTTGCAAATATAGGGATAATTTTAGCGCATGCGACAGACCTTTCATACTAACTTCGCAACCCCCTCTTACCCCCTTAAGGGATGATTTTCGAAAAACTACTTTACACGTCTTTCATGACTTTCAATGAAGGACCTTCATGCTGAATTTCATTCGAATAACTTCAAAAATGGCAAAGTTTCATACTAACATTGCACCCCCCTTTTATCCCCTTAAGAGATGATTTTCGAAAAACGATTTTACATGTATTTCAAGACATTCAATGTAGGATCTTCATTCTGAATTTCATTCGAATAACTTCATAAATGGCAAAGTTCCATACTAACTTTGCACCCCCCCTTTTTACCCCCTTGCAGGATGATTTTCGAAAAACTATTTTACATGTTTTTCATAACTTTTAATGAAGGACCTTCATATTGAATCTCATTCGAATAACTTCAAAAAAACGGCAAAGTTTCATACTAAGTTTGCACCCTTCTTTTTCCCCCTTAAGGGATGATTTAAAAAAATCCTTTCTTAGTGCTCCCCTACGTTACAAAAAGAACCCCTGTGCAAAATAACAAGTTTCTAACCCTTATAGTTTAGGCCCTGCGTTGATATGCCAGTCAGTCAGTCAGTCAGCTTCTCCTTTTATATGTATAATTTGACGTGAGTTATAAAGATTTGTCTGTCTGGTTGTCAGACGCGTCTGAAAGTCTGCTGGAATTTTTGATCGATGCTCGCACTTACCGACCGCGTAAATAGATCTGCCTTTCCCTACAAGGTGAAATTGAAAATTTATTGTCCAATGACTTTTAGTTACGTACATTTGTTTGTACAGCAACACCATTCGCTGATAAATTGTGCCCGGATAACGGCGACAGGCTTGCCACTTGTCACGTTTGGGACCTAATAAACTCGGCAAAACGTGGGTCCAGTTCTAGAGACTGGTGCCTCTGCCTACCCCTTCGGGGATAACGGGCGTGAGTTTATTAATTTTTTTTTTAATATTGTCAATTTACCTACCAGACAGTCGCGACGACGTGAGATTTTCATACAGAAATTCTTATGCTACTTTGGTAATATAATTCGATAACGATAATAAAACTAAACAGAGAGTTAACACCAGAAACAGAAACAAACTTGCCTCATCTAAATTCAGATCAGCAAATATAAATACCTACATCATTTGGTTAGGATATAGTGTACGTTTTTATAAAAAAAATCAAAAAAATATTCTAACCCTGCCAGTAACATAACTTAAAGATTTCATTAATAATGCGCTGTGTAAAAGGGCTGTTATAGAATTTACTAGTTTATAAAATGATGTAAGCCCTTGGTAATAAACCAATTCCACGACGAGCTAGTCATTGGTAGATTGGTAATTTATAGATAGGGCTTAATTACACATAAGGCTTAATAAGTTTTTCATCAATGTACAGTCGCTAGTCACTCTGACTGCATACCGAAAACTATGCTATTATTAATGTTTTGACATAGCAAGTGTTCATGTGTCACTTAGCTAGATAGATTTAAGGTGATTTGGGAAAATGTGGTCTGAGTAGAGCTTTTTTTTGCTCCCTTTCTCTTCACTACATTTGACCCCAAGGCAGCGCCTAATACTATAAGTACATTGAATTACATTTACATTGAAGTAAATTTCTGATTTCTGAAATACATCCATACTTTATCTTGGCGCAATTGATAATATTCTTTCAGCGATTTGTAAGTTATTACACAATTTAATTTTTTATATATATTAATTTCGTATAGCTTATGATACTTTATCTTGGCGCAATTGATAATATTCTTTCAGCGATTTGTAAGTTATTACACAATTTAATTTTTTATATATATTAATTTCGAAACAAACACAAAAAAATCGATTAACATCTTATTTTTTTAAAACCAGATCATTGGTGTCTTCAAGATTTGAGGTAACATGTCATCTGACTTACTTACATACACACATACGAGCCAGATACATTACCCCCGTATAAGGCTCCGCAATCGGGTAAAAATAGATACCGTGTAGTCACCGTTATAGGTCCATGTAAAACATTTCAGTCTCCATAGATTCTATAGAGGCATCTGCTATTTGGTGGTCATAAATTTTGAAACAACACCCGTTTTATAGGCCATTCGGTGGGGTAATTAACCCGATACAACTTCATTAGGCACAATAAAACGTTACCAGATAGTGCCATTCGACTTAAAGGCATTGGAAGCCGATGAATACTTACCGGTATAAAATTGACAGGGGGCGGATCATTTGGAAATGTAGAAGAAAAGTTAATTGTTTTTGTATTATTGAGCTTAAGATAATTGTATTAAGTTTAAGAAGAGCCGTTAAGGTGCTCTGCTACCAAGAAAGAGGTCATAGGTTCGATTCACCACCGTACATTTGTACAAATTTCCTCAGTCTGGGTGTTTTTCGATGTTTGTAATGTCCTTGCCTGGTTACCATAGCACATACCATATCTTAGTTTGGGACCAGTCAAGTGATTGTATTGTGTAGAATTTATTAGTATTATTATTACTTCAGATGGTCAGCAAAAGTTTTTTTTCCGCTGCGTTTTTTCCGCTGCAGAATATATTTAATTTAAGCTTGGGTCGAAATCTAATTTAGCCGTTGCGTTGTTAGAAATCCTTAAAATACGGAAGGCAATAATGTTTGCTCAGGCTAGGTCATTTACCCCCGGTTTCTCGTACGCTGACAATCTGTTAAACTACTGTAAACAGCTGTCAATAGTTTTTTTCGTATGCACTTTGACCAACTGACAGCTGTTAACAGTAGATTAACAGCTTCTTAGTGTACCGGAAACCGGGGGTGATATTACTAATTTATTCAGGAAATATCAACCCCTATTATCAATTTGTAGATATACAGAGAACATTTTATTGTACAACCGGGAGATATAATTATACTAAGGCCCTGTTACACAATGTTCAAATAAAGTTCCAGATAAGCTATCCGCAACCAGGGCTGCCGTTTGTTCTAAATTTAAATATTTTTTTCTATAATGCGTGTGTTCGTTTATGGCTTCAAATTTAGAACAAACGGCAGCTCTGGTTGCTTTTAGCTTATCGGGAACTTTATCTGCAGATTGTGAAACAGACCCTAAGTAGTATACAATTAGCGGTCTCATCGCTAAGAGCGATCTCCTTTAGACCACCTTTGGATGGAGAGAATTGCAGGAAGAACATAGCCGGTGGATGGGTAAATAAATCGATAATATTATATTGACAACAAGGCTTACCCAGACCAGTTTTCAAAGTTTCATGTCAAAGCAGATCCAGCCTTTCGATCTCTTTTCGGCTACAAAGAAACATAGATCCAAAGATACGCAAAAATAAGCTGTTTTGCTTTTGTCAGCTAATGAAACGTGATCGGCATTTTATTGATGACCGGACTACCTAGTACAATCGAACATGTTTCCAACAATTCCACCCAATAGACTACGGTTCCGCGTGTTTAACGGCGGATCCATAAAATCGATAGACATTCAAATCCGCAAACGGTCGCGGTAACATTTCGAGAAGTCATAAATTTTGCGTCGGTTGTAAGCCGAAAGGATTCATCCCGTTTTGGCAGCGTTAGTTTGGGCATAAAACTGTGCATATTGTGGCTGTTTCCCCCCAATGTCTGCTCTGTTAAAGTGACTAAATATCTAGGTACTCTGATACTAGTGGTTGACAGTTTATTGCACCTCATTGGACTCTCTTTATAGATAAATAAGACTTTATCGATATAATAGATTTAACTACGTACATACAAAACTGCAATGTAGGTTGGTGCTGTACATTGGAAGAGTCCACCACGTAGTTTCGATAGTAGACTCGAATAGATAGACAGCCGTAGCCGTTGTTTCGACAAACGCTGCGCTGTTGCGAACTTTTTTCCCACTGCATCATAGGTTTGAAAGCTTCTAGACTCGAATGATGTAGTCGCGAAAAACGCTGGTTCGAAAAACATTTTCACTGCCTCATACGCTCGAATGCTTGTCATTTCGATTCTTTCAGTCTTAATGTGTATGAAAAAAAAGTTCTAATAGTGAATAAAACACAACTAATTCGGTATCAATCAAGACGATGTTTTGTTGCCACCTACCCTACATTTTAAATTACTGGCTCTGGCTTTATATTGAAATCGATGATACTGAATATGAATCTAAAATTATTTACTTGCGTTTATTGTATGCATTATATTATCTAGGCAGAAACGGGTAACAAAACTGCGCAATAAATTATAATATCTATAAATCTTTGTCGCGAGACTCATGACTAGTTAAGTATGTGTGATGTGCGATGATAATATAACAAACAACGTTTTAATTACATCGAAGATTTTATAGGCATTTAGATTATGAATTACTGGTAGTAATAATAAAATTACTAGTTGAATTTCTTAGATTGAATCAATCGAAATGACAAGCTTTCGAGCGCATGAGGCAGTGCAAATGTTTTTCGAAACAGCGTTTTTCGCAACTACATCATTCAATTCTATAAGCTTTCGAACCTAAGGCAGTGGGGAAAAAATTCGCAACATCGTTTGTCGCAACAACGGCTATCGCAACTACGTAGCGACCAGCATTGGAAATATGTTTCTAGCCCGATATCTTTTTCCAGAGACTATGGAGTATATGAAGTATGAATGCGAAATAACTAGAATAATTACCTAAAAATTATAATAATAAATTCCACACAACAAATTTACTTGACCAGAGTGCTTAGTGCGAGTTTTTTTAACTACTCGATCGCGTTAACGTAAACGCATATTCTATAGGAGTGACAAAGCGCACCACCTAGTTGTCTCTCTGTCACTCCTATACAAATTGCAAACGCTCTCGCTATCGAAAGTGAATGAAAAAACTCGCATTAAGGGCCCTGGTCCCAAACTAGGATACCCTGTGCTATGGTAACCAGGCAAGGACGTCATAAACACAGAAAAACTGAGGCTATTTGTACAAACATACGGTGGCCCCCAGTGGGAATCGAATCGACGACCTTTTTCTTGGTAGGTAAGCCAATCAACAGCTAGACCAACGAGACAGTAAAATGTTATGAGGGTTCACCGTAGACTAAAAATATTTTTTTAAATGTCATTGTTAGCTAAAGAAAGGAACTGGACAGACTATTTGCCTCTTGTCCACACATAATGGGCGTCTTTATAGTGTAAGCAAGAGGAAAATTGTTGCACATTCTTTCTTAAATTAATGGTGCTAAGCGCGCATTCTGCCAAATGGAACTAACCCCTATTATATCAATGGTTACTTTACAGCTGTATTGTTACCCCGTTTTAATGTTAGTATCGTACAATCAGTGTTGAGTGTGCTTGAGTACATGCGGAGATTGTGACGAGGGAAGAACATTATTTGAAGTGTCTACAACTATTACAATAATATTATTTACTCGCTTCAGAAGTAAAACGGCCACTTCAAAACTGGAAGCTTGATGATGTATGAGGTTTCTGTGCGTCTGGGCAGTACTCTCTGAGGGCTGATTTCTGAATAGGCTATTTGACAGTGTGAAAAAACAGTATTATTTATACGTATTCGAATAAATTCGAATAAATTATGTGTCTAAGAACCGCTTTAAGGCATTTTAACTAAAAAAATAATTATGATTTGTAAAAAAAATCAACATAATTATGATAACTTGTATCTGCCGCCATTGTATCGACAACGGTCTGGATTGGCAAATTCTAAGATCACAAGTCAATAAAAATGGCGTCGGTAATTCCTTATTTCTTACGTTCATTGGTTGGTTGACTGGGAAGTGATGTCGTAATACCAGTGCAACGCCATATTGCCCAAGATAGCGTTTTGGCGGCTTAATAAAAAGTCAATTTTCGTTTGCCTTTTTTAGACGAAATATACGAAAGAATTTAAAATGACCACTTTCTGAGAACTCCATGAACACAAACGAACAATAGGTATGAGATGGCTTTCAGAAATCGGTCAAATAGCCTATTAAGAATTTCGCTGAGTAACTATTCAACTGTAGTCCTGTCTCGTCCAATTTCTCAGAAAAGAGCGTGATAGAACGTTACTTAAGTATTTACTTAGTGAAATTCTCAATGCAGAAACTGGCCCTTAGGGCCGCTGCTGAGCACAAAAAGCAACAAATGTAACTTAAAAAAAAACAGTAAGATACAACCTAATTCATAGAATCCATAAATAGTTATAAAAATATTTTAGACTACGGAGTTTTTTTGCTGCGTTTTTATCCACTACATTCGACCCAAGTCAGCACCTAACATTATAAGTACATTGACATTCAACAAACAAAATGTAAATTCTTTACGTTCAAATAAATTTCTCATTTCTGATTTTACGTTAGATTTACCGCAAATTGCCTTTATTTAAGAAATTTCTGGGATTTGTAAATGAAAGTCAAAATTATTTTATTTTATTACAATGGAAAAAATACCCATGAACAATTTCAACGTTTTTGGAATTAATCTTTTATGGTAATCGTTCATGCTTTTATAACATTTTATTAAAGTGCCGACTGAGACGCTTAGAAAAACATAATTCTAAGGTTAATTTGGTTTGACATGTTGATTGTTATTTGCGCTATTGCGATTTGGAATTAATTATTTTTTACGCAGATCGCAATTCGGATATATCAACAAAGAGTAGAAAAACAACCTAAAACACAAAACAGGGATGTCGCGGCAAAAACCGTTAATCTGTCGTTCAATTCAATAATTCAAGCACAAATTATTATTATTATTATTATTAATACTTTTATTGCACTCACATTTAAAAATTAAAATCTATTGTTAAAAAGCGTTGGCAATAGTGTGACAATCACTTTGACAGAAATAGTGTCTATTATTAGACGGCGTGGGCTCTATTAATATTGTTATTAGTAATATTATACTCTCATTTTCATCATCATAATTCACGGCAAAGTTTAATTATTTTCCTTTGGAATATTGTTGGAAATTGGAACAGACATTTTATTAATGAAGTGGGAAATAAAGTTTCAATAAAGAATATTCTTATTTTCTTATCTTATCTTACAGGCAAAAATCTGGAACTTTAAATTTGTAAATAAATAATTAAAAAAAACCTTTGAAGTTCGAGAAAAGTTCGAAAAAACTGCGAGTACGCAACCTCTTGTCTGGTTTTATCGTAGAAAGAGACACACCTTACGATAGTGGTACCACACTTAAAACCAGCGCTACTGACTACGCATGCAGTCATAGCAATAAGCTGAGCCCCTTCCTTTTTACCATAAAAATAATAAGTATTTATTTTATTTGTCTCTGGTTTCTTATGTGCAATAAAGAATATTCTTATCTTATCTTATCTTATTTATTGATTTGTATTCTTGAAACCATTGATTTTATGGTAAATAAAATATTTTCACTTTCACTTTCACATCAACTACTACAGCCTTCCTCAAAGGTTAGCTACAAAAAAATTCTTATTAGTAAAGCCGGGTCCGCTGCGCCATGTTACGCGTGTTACAAAAAATGTAACACGTTATTAAAACAAAAATGGGGAGTGGTACTAACACTTTACGTGTTAAGTAATACGTAACGTAACGTTATGTAACACGTAACGTGTTATACCATGTCCCATTTTTATTATAATTACGTGTTACGTTTTTTGTAACACGCGTAGCATGGCGCAGCGGACCCGGCTTAAGATCGCTCGCAGCCCCGCCGCCTGAGTGATCTTAAACGATCACGAAGGTTAGAAAACATAGGGTGCGTTCAGTGCATGGATGGGTCTATGACTAATGTGGGTGATCGACGGGCGAGTAAAGTGGGTGATCGACGTTTGAGTAAGACCGGGGTTTTAAATACCGACGAACTTGGCTCGCGGCTCGTTGGCGCTGATCGACTAGCGAGCAAACGATGTTTATGTATTATACGCTCACAGTAGTGTTTGTGTGACATATATTCGTAGTGTTTAGTTAGCAATAAGTTTTACCTAAAATACATTGTTTTGTGACTAAGCGCGGCACTTCATATTCGGAGGTGAACTAATAAACATGTGAACCTGCATTTTACATCAAGAAACCCGTCAGATCAGCGACCCAAGTATCGTCATATTTCATGACGACCCTGCCACGTCTTTCCTGCGAGTCTACTACCAAGAAAGAAGACTGAAAGACCGAATATCAAGCACAAAAATGTCAGAAAAAATGCCAAAAACCAAACTATAAGAAGAAAGAAGAACCGGCTGCTAACCACCATTTTTGAAGATGTTTGAAGCAAAATTAAGCCTGATACGCTACCCATAAGAAGAACGAAGCGTACGAGTCACGGATGGAGTCCAGGGAATAGCCCGGCCCAATAAGTAGCAGGAGTCCAGGGTATAGCCCGGCCCACTATCCAGAGCATCGCAACGCCGAGCACCATGGACCGAGGAGTCATCGCGCGCCGTCACCGTGTCATCGGCCGCTACAGCCAGTGTCAGCGGAATTCGCCGGCCCGGGTGAGCGCCGAGGCGTGTAAATAGGGTATTTGATTTTTTTTGTCATTTATTTTTTCGGGTTATTTCAGAATCATTATGTAACGCCTAGTGTCACAAGTATAGTCGTTTAATCCTAGTAGAATCCTTTTCATAGTATTTTCATAATCACCTAAATAGTAATTATTACGATGCATTCCAAGGTAAATGACCGTGGAATCGCCACTAGGTCAAGCAGTAAACACCGATTAGCAATAACAATTTCTTTAATGACGCAATCGAAATGCGTCCACTGTTTTGAGACAATAAAGTAAATTAGTGAATTATGATTAAATCCAATGATGAATCGATTAGAAAATAGATATGAATATTTTCTCCCGATAGATATGATAAATAAAGAAAGGTTTTGGGGACGGTACATATTTAGAGAATTAGCGTAGGACTAATCCTTCGAGTTTGATCATGGAGCGAACTACCGTGTCCTCCATGAGAACAGCTGGATTATTACAGGTATTCTAAAAAGTATGACCTGATATGCCTTGAGATAGGGTGACCAGGGTGATAGGGTTTATTTAAAAGCGGTGATAAACAAGACCCAACAAATTTTAGACCTGTTTCAGTCCTACCAGTATTAAGTAAAATATTTGAAAGAATTATCTTAGATCAATTGCTTATTCATTTCAATAATTACCAACTCCTCCATAGTCAGCAGTTCGGTTTCACTAAAGGGCGGAATACAACAGACGCTGGAGTCATGTTAGTTAAACATATTTTCAGTGCTTGGGAGGATCATAATGATGCTATAGGAGTATTTTGTGATTTGTCAAAGGCATTTGATTGTGTAGACCACAAAACACTGCTCTCAAAATTAAAACACTATGGAATAACAAAATTAAGTTTAGATCTTCTAAAATCATATTTAGAAGGAAGGGTTCAAAAAGCAGACATAAACCGTATTAAATCGTCAGGTTCACTTGTAAAAATGGGAGTCCCCCAGAGATTTATCTTAGGGCCGTTCCTTTTCCTGGTCTATGTAAATTATTTACCGTTTATGGTACAAAAAATGTGTGAGATAGTGCTATTTGCTGATGACACGTCACTTATTTTTAAAATAAGGAGACAGGAAAATAATCTTGACGAAGCAAATAATGCTCTCTCGCACGTTCTAGATTGGTTTACAGCAAATAATCTGTTGTTAAATTCAAAAAAGACAAATTGTATGAAGTTTACCCTACCTAATGTAAAATTAGTTGAAAATAACATTGTGATTGGAAATGAAAAACTAGAATTTGTTGAAGATACTGTATTTCTGGGCATCACAATCGATGCCAAACTACAATGGAGCCCACATATTGTAAAATTAGCACATAGACTTAGCTCCGCAGCATATGCCGTGAAAAGAATTCGAGAACTTACTGACGTTGCAACTGCTAGGTTTGTTTATTTTAGTTACTTCCATAGTATTATGTCCTATGGTATACTCCTATGGGGCCGGGCAGCAGACATTGAGACTATCTTCATATTGCAGAAGAGAGCGATCCGATTTATTTACAAGCTAGGTAGTAAGGACACACTAAGAAATTTTTTCAAAGAAATCAACATCCTAACAGTTGCAAGCCAATACATTTATGAAAATATTATGTACGTTAGGAAAAATATTAAAGACTTCGAAACACTTGGTAGCCATCATAACGTTAATACTAGGAATAAACATAAATTGTCATCTCCACGATTTAGACTTGCAAAAGTTAATACTTCCTTTATGGGGCACTGTATAAGGTTCTACAACAAGATACCCCAAGATATATTAGAGTTACCTCCAACGCGATTTAAGAATCGCGTTAAGCACACTCTTTGCAAAAAAGCTTATTATAAAATCAACGATTATTTAGAAGACAAGGACGTATGGCTTTAAATAGTAGTTGAATATTAAATTTAATCAGAGGATAAATGTGTCTAGTGTTCAACACATCCAAGATATTGTTTTGTAAGTTTTATTTGTATTAGCTTTAAGTTGATTTGAGAAAAGATGGTGAGAGTGGAGTTTTTTTTTTCGCTGCCTTTTTCTCCACTACAGACGGCCCCAAGGCAGCGGCTAACATTATACATAACTGTATGTACATTGACATTCAACAAGCAGAATGTAAATTCTTTACGTTAAAATAAATTTCTGATTCTGATTCTGACCATCCCCTGGTAGTGTAGCTACCTTACATCATAAATAGATAAAGGGTGTAGAAATACAGCCCAGTTAATGTCCTTGATCATAGTGTGAACTACCGTGTCCTCAGTGTAAGGCTTAACTTTGTTGCCTGGAGCAGATAACTCCATGGCGTAGTATGGCATTAGTTTAATTATAATTTAGAATGAATGAAATAAAGGAGAAAGGACACCATGGTTGAGGAGTCTTGAGTGACGATTGGATTGATCACCCAAAAGTTATTTAAAGTCTTTCTTCCCTGAGTTTGGGTAGCAATTAGGCTGATCACCTAAGTGTTATATGGAATTCTCAACATGGGTTAAAAACCGAGTGTATAATGTTGATGTAATTTTAAAATTGCGATAGAAATGTACCGATACCACGATACGATCGATAAAATTTAACATCCTTGTAATTGATACTGTTTTTAGTTAAAATTCGAATGTAATACATTAATAAAGTAAAAGTGAGATATTTTCCAAAATAAATTTTTTTTTATCATGTGACAATAGGTGGATAATTTAAAATAGGCTCATATGCATCTATGTTTTTTTCTTTTCAACAGAGTGTAACCCTAATAATAATTTCTTGATAATAATAATAAAATTGTAGTATCAAAAAGTAAGAGAAAATATCCTGTAAATTTCAAGTCAATGCATTTAATAATTATATACCTAGCTCATAATTCTATTCTAATACATGGTATTGGAACACGATTCATGCATTGCCATCAGTTCTGAGTTCAATGTTCAAAGTCTGTATCATGTAAAAATCAGGACACATACCTATTATTCAGAATGCTGTACCAAAATGTATCTAAAATTGTATTAAGCTTGTTATTATCTAGGCCACATTAATATTCTAAAAACGGTCTTCAACCACAGTATTGTATCACGCTTTTGCATTGTCAACAGTTTTGAGTTCAATAACATGCTAGTGTCACTGTGTCTTGTTTTGCACATTGTTGATGTAATCACTTTTTTGCTATTCAATTTAATGTCAACTATAATTCTGCAGTGAAGCAATTTCATAAGTCCGTTTTTGCTACTCAACAAATATTAGCATAGTTATTTGTTTATGGTTAAAAATAATTTTGTTAAGAGTACAAATTTTTTTTTTTCACCACCCCGAGGGTGAAGGGAGTTTAAGGGGGAGATGTAGTATGGTGACATCAATGTAAACGATGTTTATGTATTATACGCTCACAGTAGTGTTTGTGTGACATATATTCGTAGTGTTTAGTTAGCAATAAGTTTTACCTAAAATACATTGTTTTGTAACTAAGCGCGGCACTTCATATTCGGAGGTGAACTAATAAACATGTGAACATAAACCTGCATTTTACATCAAGAAACCCGTCAGATCAGCGACCCAAGTATCATCATATTTCAACAGTCGCAAACATGTCGTTTTGCATGGCGAGCCGAGTAAAAATATAGCATGACGACGAGCCGCGCGAGCCAGGTTCGTCGGTATTATAAAACCGCGGTTTTGTAATGATACACCGGCGAGCTTTACCGACAAGCCATAAAACTGGCGGTAAAGCTCGCCCTTTGATCAGCCGCTTTACGCTAGTGCCATTTTCTGAGCGGTTCCGTGCTCTGCAAGGCACGTTAAGCAGTTGGTGCCGGCTGCCATCGATAGATGGCAGTCGTCAAGCCAAGTCTGAGGCCTTAGGAAAACTTCTAGCAGTAAGACTAGCCACTAGTCTTACAAGCCTCCACCAATCCGGACTAGGCCCCCGTGTTGGAGTATGGCCTATACCTTGCTCAGGGAAGAGACCCGTGCTCTTCAGTGGGGACGTAATGGGTTGATGATGATGAAGCTCGCTTAGGCACATATATTTTATTGTGCAATTAAATAAAGAACTTTTAATCAAACCCTTGTTTCCTATCAAAACCTATCCGTCCACTACAAACGTGAGCTTATGTTTTTTTTCCAGTGAATTCCCACTTTGGCAGCGTTTCCAGCAACACTGCTGGAAATATTTCCAGCTGTCAAAAGTATTCCCGGACACGGGACATCAATACGTGTGGCAGAGTAAAAATAAAGTATGAAATACCTGTGGTGAATATCTGGTAGTACCTGCGATGCCCCGCGATGATTGAAAACGTGCCATACTCGTACCAACCTCTTTACTTCCCGCCGGGTTGTGAGTCGTATTTTTACCTGACTGTGGCACGAAATGGGGGGCCTATATGTTTAGCTCGTCTGTATGTTTGTGTGTCCGATTCCATGTTCCCTAGCGTAACTCCTTAACCAAGGTGAGATTTTGATAAATAAGATCTTCAATAGATTCGTCGTGTTTGCGTGAGGGCTATATCAAATCGGTATAAATGTAACAAAAAACGAAATATACGCTAAGAAATAAATATGGAAAACTTCTTTTTGTATTGAAATTTATTCAAACCTCAGCAAAAAAAAGTTATGTCATACGTGTTCATACAACGAACGTAATACATTCAATGTAAAGAAAGGTCACATACGCTTTATATAGACTGCCTTAATGGCCTAGCGGCATAACGTAGAGGTGGTGGGTTTGAGTTCCGCTGGGGGCCGTCGTATTTATACAATTCGTTTTAGTCTAAGTGTATTTCTGAGTTTCTGACGTCCTTGCATGATTACCATAGCACAAAGTATTCTGTGTCTGTTTTGGGTCAAAGACAAATGATTGTACCTATTATGTGCAAGTTATCTAATCTCTTTAAACGAGCAATTCTTGTATATATATTTATATATAATCAGAATCTCGGAAACGGCTCCTACGATTTTCATGAAATTTTGTATACAGGGGGTTTTGGGGGCGATTAATTGATCCAACTAGGTTTCATTTTTATAAAACGTCGTTTCAACCGTGTTTTAAGGCAAAGAAATAACTGCTACATTACAAGAAGGAAATTTTCGCAACCATCTGTAAGGTTGTCATAGCTCAAGTGGGAAATAGGACGATACCGTAAACAGAAGACCTGGTTCGAGACTTGATAATAATTTTTCTTTTTTTTTCAAGTTCCTTCTTTTGTGTGAAAACCTACATACCGAGCAAAGCTCGGTCTTCCATTGTACTTATTTATTATTACAGAAGGGAATTTATATTTTTTTGCTATTTTATTGACTCATCTTAAAAAAATATTTCTGTTGAGCAAGATAGATGTGTAGCTGAGTACAAGCATCTAAATTTCTACTGAATTTTCTGAAGCACTTCGCATGAAACCAAAGCCATACTGTGGCTGCCCCCGGCTTGACTTGGTATGAGTGGACCCTTCACTCGGTAACTGTATTGTGTAGTTGATTGGCTCAGTAATTGAGTTGCTAGCGTAGCGCCAAATGTTCAATATTAGAAGGTACACTCAGTGATCTTTTATTCATAGAATTTACTCCACTGAACTGTATAAATCAATCGAAACTGTCAATCGTTTGTAACTTTTAATTTAAAAAAATAAATAAATAAAGAGTCATCAATCAGCTCGTACTCCTTCACTGCTGGACACAGACCTCCCCCAAGACTCGCCACATCTTCCTCGTCCATCCTCATCCAGTAGCAACTTTAGATCGTTCGTCTAAGTCTATGATCAAATTCAATTTTATTTTTATTTTCTTAGGTAAATATTATCTTGGTGCAACTTATCTAATCCTCGTCAAATAAAGCCAAAGTTGAAACTTGATCAATTTTATCTGCTGTCGATTACAGCTGACCAACTTTTGAAAGGAGTGCTTAGTTCTACTAATTAGTATTTTCACTAAATAGCCTTCGCCAATGCAGACAGCGGAACTGAAACAGAAAAATTAAAATAGGTTTTTTTAAGAAATAATATATTTACATAGTCGTTACTCGTTACAAGTCGTTAAGCCAAGTCAGAGGCCTTAGGGCGGCTTGAAAACTTCTGACAGTAAGACCAGCCACAAGTCTTACAAGCTGTGCCAGATGGGAAGCTTCCCATTCCCGGCAATAATGGCAAGCTTCCCACTCCCGGCAATAATGGGATCGTTCCCATTATTGCCGGCAACAATGGGAACGATCCCAATGATATGTTCCTAACATTTTTTCTTATTTCTTTGCCACCTTGCGGGGGTGTTACTGTAAATATTAATTGTAATGTTATTATCGACAGATCCTAAAAATCATTTTGCGCTATGCATTAAAGAAAGAAAGAGTCATATATACATTATCGAGGAGCTAAATGCGGAGAAGGGATAGCGTGCGGAGGAAGTCAGTATTATTCCACGGTTGGCGCTGTGAAAGCGATTTTTTGTTGTTCGTTCGTCAATTTTCAACTTTTAATAAAAAAATGGTGCCAGCAAGAGGCTGTGTTCATGAACATTTTAGAATAGTCAAGGAAAGTCATAAGGACTTTTCCTTATGACTTTATGTAAATACTGTGACGCAGTATGGAGTAAAAAATGCAACAAAATTCGCGCGCCATCTTGTAAAATGCAAGAAAGCCTCGTTAGTGATTAAAAAATCATTTGAAAAAACAGACACTAACGCTGCAAGCAGTGGAGCTGCAGCAGAACAAAATGTGGAAAAATTAAACAAATTTAATTTTTGCGGGTTTAATAACTTAAAAAATGGCAACGTTTCATACTAACTTTGCACCCCCCTTTTACCCCCTTAAGGGATGATTTTTGAAAAACTTTTTGACATGTTTTTTACGAATTTTAATGAAGGAACTTCATATTGAATTTCATTCAAATAACTTCAAAAACGGCAAAGTTTCATACTAACTTTGCACCCCCCCTTTTTACCCCCTTAGGGGATGAGTTTTCAAAAATCCTTTCTTAGTGCTCCCCTACGTTACAAACGAAACCCTTGTGCAAAATTTCAAGTTTCTAACCCTTACAGTTTAGGCCCTGCGTTGATATGTCAGTCAGTCAGTCAGTCAGTCAGTCAGTCAGTCAGTCAGCTTCTCCTTTTATATATATAGATTATATTTTCTTGTTTCGAACATAAACAAACAGTTTGTTCGTTGCTGCTGTTGATGTGTTTTTGCACAGAGAGACGTTTTGTTCACTTTCTTAATTCAGCATAGATATAATGCCGTATCTACAAAGTCATTACGTCACAAGCGACGCCATGATATTTTGGAGCGTTTCCGCGCGCATTGAATAGCAAAAAATATCATAAATTTGTACGAAAACTAAGTTTTTTTGTTGATTTTTTTTTCGAAAATAGTAGCCGTCTACCTACTAGACATAATAAAAGGAAAATTCAAAATCTGTCATCATGCCTATTATTGTAACTCCCTTACAAAATATTAATGAATTCAAGTTTATAAATTGTTTTTATTTTTCACTTTTCACACAAACACGAAATTTGCAACGGCAAATTTTTATGAACAGTAAAAAAATAAATTTGACTTTTAGAATTTTTTGGTAACCTCTAACAGAGAAATTTCCCTCCAACATTCGGAATTTAGGACATCCCAAGGGGATTTTGTTTCATATTGAATATCATGCTTCATATGAATCACTAATTAACTATTCCCAAGAACTCTATCTTAGTTACCACTTGAACTAATGCATTGTTCCCAATAATTCCCACCTCTTGGGATCGTTGCCGGCAACGATCCCACGATAATTCCCACTTCTGGGATCGTTGTCGGGAACAGCACATCGCTATGTGCAGTATCGCTGTCGCCGATAGTTTAAATTTAGTTTCTGTTGTGCACGTGTGTGAGCGTGGTCTAAAGTGGCGGGATCCTATTGGATTCTAATAGGGGCGGAGTAGGTGGCGACCGCATTTTGCTTGTTAAACTTTGATCTCATTAGAGCACGACCGCTGTAGCTTGTGGAGGCAGATAACCATTCTATCAATCCACTTGTGAATTCTAAGACTAAGTAGGGAAAATAGCGTAAAAATAAAAAGTAAGTTTTTTCTTTTTATTCCACTGTAAAATTGGTTTTTATAACTTTATGAAAGCTTGCCTTTGTTCCTGTCTAGTAGCTAAGTTTATATAATGTAAGCCCTTAAGTGGCCTATGTTTGGATATTTTAACGCAACCCTACTTTATAAGTTAACTTGTTCTGTGGGTTTTGTATTAAAATAAAAATAAAAAAAAGTACTATGTATGCATCGACCGGTCGCTAAATAAAGATTTGATTATCTTCCTTGCCTCCTTTACCCATCCGTAGTGTGACGTTCCATATTTAGATTAGATTAGATTAGAACTCTTTATTGTACACACCAGAAAACAAACAAATACATTATACGACTTATATATCTAAGCAATTACCATTTACAAATTATTAAACTAAAACAACAGTCCCGCAATTAGTTGTATTTCCTTTTAAATTATTTTTTAGGTATCATCAATATCATATCATATCATATCATGGACGGCCTCTGTGGCGTAACGGTTAGCGTATCTGCTTACCATGCGAGAGGTCCCGGGTTCGATCCCCGGCTGGGGAGAAAAAAAAAACTCCAGGTCTTGGATGTTTACATGTTTGTGACGTCGCTGTTTCTGGTTCCCACGACACAGGGTATCCTAGTGTGGGGCCAGAAGCAATGTATGTACCTGTATGTAAATGTTTATGTTATGTTTATGTTTATGTTTAATTCCGGATTCATTTACTTAAAATTTGGTCAGAAGAGTCCGACCGGGTTTCGCAAAAAATAAAAACGAAAAGGAATATAAATATTATTGTTACTATCTGACCCGACAAACTTTGTTTTGCCAGATAGGGATATGAAAATTAGATAACAACCTATTTTCAGACCTACCGATTGTAATATAAAATTTCATCAAAATTGGCCAAGCCGTTTCGGAGATGTATGCGCACTAACACGGCGAGTTTTATTTTGTATATTAGATATTTTCGAAATGTGACGTCACGAATCTTAATCCCATCCTTCATCAGAAGTAGCAGCACTCACTTCTTGGTGGCGTTTCCTTTACACTATAAAATGGGAAACTAGTACTATTACTGTACTAGTGAACCGAACGGCAAACACCGACAAGGTTCGTTACGGAACCAGCTAGAAATCGATTCGCTCTGTATCTAGTACATTATTAATCTATGAGGAATGACCAACTATTCACTCCATAGAACATCAATGGCTGCGAATTAGTTCAGTAATTACAATCTATGATTATCTAAAGCAATCACTCTAAAGCTCACTAGGTATGTACATAGCCTAGGGTAAAATGCATTTCAGACATGCTTTACCTGGTTATTATAAACAAACTATGTTAATTTTTTCGCTGCCTTTTCTTCACTATTAGGTATTTTGACACGAAGGCAGCCAAATGTACAATTAAATTGAAATAAAATGTATCCAGTTATGCAGAATATTAATGTCTACTTGCAGTCAATAAGCATTGCATTGTCAGGTAAGATGGTCAAAGTGGAGTTTTTTTTCACTGCCTTTTTCTCCACTGCATTCGGCCCCAAGGCAGAGCCTAACATCATAAGTACATTGACATTCAACAAACTGAATGTAAATTCTTTACGTTGAAATACATTTCTGATTTCTGATTTCATGCAAATCATTAATAAAGTTCTACTTTATTTATCTACATCTGGCAACTGAATCAATTTTTTATGTATATATGACTATACTCACTAGTAGTAATAAAAAAAAGTAGCTTGGTAAAAAAAATATATTTTAATGAGGAAAATAAGGCCTAAATATCAAATAGCAGAACTGACTGAATTCCGCAGAAAATTATCATAATATTTTCTGACATTATGTATACATGTATGACATGTATAAAGGTTGATGTGTTGTTCTCAGTACCAAGTGGCATAGCAAAGTCTCTTTGACGTTTTGAATTAGGAAGGAGCTCGCGCGAGTTGAAAAGACGAATTCCGCTGTGAATGCACGTAGTCTAAGATCCCAAATGCCTGCATTAAAGATCAATTTGTAACTGGATGCGATATGGCTCATGTACTTGATACTAGATTAGTTAAGGTTGTATCTAATAGAATCAGGCGTTACTTTGCGGAAATCCATAATACTCGTAGCATTAAAAGCCTGAGGATGCCTCGTGTTAGAGGCGAAACGCGTCGCGCATTGTCTCACACAAGTATTTGTTGTCGGTGGTGGTGTGTTCGTGTCTTGCTTCTGCTTGAAAAAGTGGGAGGGAGGGCGGTGCATTAACTAATCGCGTGGTGGTTGTGTTATTAGTTAAGGTTACCTGGATGGTCTATTAGTATTACGTCTGATTATCATGCCGGAGGTTGTGGGTTGATTCACCCTGGAGGGAATCAGTAAGTCTATACAAATGGCAGTCTACCTGTGTGTGATGTTGTTGCCTATTTACCATTGAAGGGTATCAGAGTTTTTTTTTAATTGAAAAGTAAAACACAAACCCGGTAAACCGGTAAGAAACGTGTCATATTATTGCCCTATTTCTAGCGCAGAATCCCATAAAATTGTGCCCTTTCACATCTTTTTAATCACATTCTTCCCGCTGGTAACCGGGCCTTGCTTATAGCGTGGAATCCCGCAAAATTCTTGCCCCACGGCAGCGCAATAACGGTCAGTAGTTAGAAGTTGAGTATTTTAAGTTGGAACGGCATCCCTCGTCGGCATTCTGCGACCAATTCGCTGTACAGCTGTTGCAAGTGGCCAGTTGAAGTAGACGGCTCTCTACACGGCTTTTGTGGTTGGGCCCGAAAAGGAGGAATTAATACGTGTCTCTTTGAACATTTCTCTTCATTTATATTTATGTGTTTCCGCTAGCCAAATAAAATAATCAGTTTAGCTTTAGCGTAGGCTTTTACACGATTGTTGCGTCGCGTCAGTAGACAGTCATCATCATCATCATCATTCAGCAACAAAAAGTCCACTGCTGGACATAGGCCATCTCCATGGATTTCCAAAAAGACCGGTTGGAAGCGGCTTGCATCCAGCGTCTTCCTGCCACTTGATTATGATCGTCTGTCCATCTTGTGGCTGGTCGTCCTACGCTGCGCAGAGTGTGTTATCCCAGTGATGACTTATGGCACTGAAACGTGGTCTTTTACTTTAAGCCTCATAAGAAAGCTCAAGGTCACGAAACGAGCTATGGAAAGGGCTATGCTCGGAATTACGAGACCGAATCAGAAATGATGAGGTCCGTAGACAAACGAAAGTCGTCAACATAGCTCTCCGGATGAGCAAGTTGAAGAGGCAGTGGGCGGGGCACATAGCGCGCAGAACTGATGGCCGATGGGGCCGAAAAGTGCTTGAATGGAGACCACAGTAGACAGTATGGTAACTTAATATCTTCTATGGTTTAATAATAATAATAACTCCCACACATCGCAATCACTTGACCTGGTCCCAAACTAGGACACCCTGTGCTACGGTAAGCAGATAAGGACATTACAAACATCGAAAAACACCTAGACTAGTCTAAACTTGACATGACACTTTAGTTTGAGATCCTGCCTGATATTGTGAGTTCGGTTCTCGCTAGGGCTTATTACCTGACTGCTCCAGAATGTGAGTTTAGTTTTTTTGAACAATTGCCTCAGCCTATGTGTATTTCAATGGTGGTAATGTCCATATTGGGTTACCACATCACATAGTATCCTAGTCGTACTGTATAAGTTGTACCGTAGCCCGCAGATGAATTAAAACCTTTATTGTAAGACGGTTTTTGTATCCGCCATCGTTACTGGCTTCGAAACTAGGATTCCCTGTGCTACGGGTAGCCCGGCTACTTCCAAAATACATAAAAGTATATTTTTAACAGTAAGAACTAATAACTAAACGAGCCTATAGCTAAGTAACAGTTTTTTATCTTAACTACAGGAAACATTACCAGCTTATTAACGCAGAAACATAAGTCCTACATGGTCCTACCAATGTTATAATAATGAACGTTCGATCACTACTATAGTCTAAAATATTATCCGGATACACATATTTGATTGCTGTCGGTAGAGACCGACAAAGTTTCGCTCTGTTACGCAGAGCTTAATCGTGGTGAGCAGAGACGGAGCTCGTGTCGTCGATTGCTCGTTTCTAACCGCGGCACGTAAGTGTATCCGGATGATATTTTAGAATGTGTAGTACTTATGAATTATCATCATCATCAACCCATTATCTCCCCACGGAGGGGCACGGGTCTCTTCTATGAGGAAGGTATAGGCCACCGCGGGGCCCTAGTCCGGATTGGTGGAGGCTTGTAAGACTAGTGGATGGTCTTACGTTCAGACGTTTTCAAGCCGCCCTAAGGCCTCTGACTTGGCTTAACGACTGCCATCGATCGACGGCACCGACTGCTTAACGTGCCTTGCGAAGCACGAAACCACTCAGAAAAGTTCCACTATCGGTAGTCATAGACGGTCACTCATCCATGCGCTGAACGCGTCCTATGTTGCTTAACCTTCGTGATCGTTTAAGATCGCTCAAGCTGTCGGGGCTACGAGCGATTCACTTACGTAACAGCATATAGATTAAAAGCGAAGAAGAACACGGGGTAGAAAAGTGGACCGGACGGGACTGAACCCCTAACACTCGCCCAAGTGTCCAGTACACGGTAGAATTTAATTGAACAGCATCCGAACGAATGTTTCCGGCCCCCGCCCTCGCCCCCTGTGCCTGAAATTGAACGTGAGACTCTAATATTCGTTTCAATCATTCGCCTATTGATTGGGCTTCGGTTTCCGCGTTTTCAGTGGCTTTTAATGGCGATGCGCTTTGTTCTCTGCGGATGGCGTAGATTAGACTGGCTATATCAATGGGGAAAGACAGAATATTAATTATATTTACTCAGTTTTCACTCGGAAATACTCAGAATCGCTCGTAGCCCGGCCTACCAGAGTGATTTTAAACGGTCACTAAGGTTAAGCAACATACGGCGCGTTCAGTCCATGGATGAGTCACCGTCTATGACTAACGCTAGTGGCATTTTCCGAGCGATTCCGTGCTTTTCAAGGCACGTTAAGCAGTTGGTGCCGGCTGCCGTCGATAGATGGCAGTCGTTAAGCCAAGTCATAGGCCTTAGGCGGCTTGAAAACTTCTGACAGTAAGACCAGCCACTAGTCTTACAAGCCTCCACCAATTCGGACTTGGCCCCCGTGGTGAATTATGGCCTATACCTTCCTCAGGGAAGAGACCCGTGTCCCTCGGTGGGGACATAATAAGTTGATGATGGACTCAGTTTTCACAACTGAGTAACTTCAAGATCGCGAATGAACAGCAATTAGATACCTGATTACATTGTTCCATTAGTTCAAGCTGAGGATTCTCCAAACTGAATAAATTAATTGTTCGTTCCCTAATATAGTCACTATTAATGGCATAAAAATGTTTTGTGTTGATGTGTACAGTACCCACGTTTGGGAACAAAAGAGGATTTTTACGTCCCGAATTATAAGGAAAACATGATCATTGTATCAACCTTATCTAGGTAATAGAACGATATAGTAGCCCCTTTGTTACAATTCGGCAACAGCTCAAGCTTTACACCTATGTTGCGAAATCCCCTACATCGTGACCATGTATGTAGAGAGCGATTTGGTGTAGATTATACAAAATAAATATTTTTAATGAATGTTACAAGTAAAACTAGCTGTCCATTTCAAAATATAGATCATTTTTTAGAGCAAATAGACAAAAAATACACACTAGGTAATTACTAAACGTCAGTAATTAACACAGTCTACAAATTATCCTAAGACTTTTTGTCTTTGTAATAATCTTAATAAAGTTTGATGTCATAAAAGCCCTTTTGGCACAAAGTGTGTTTCACATATAGGGAAGAACGGGTGATCATGCTCTTCCACTATAAAGGGAAATTTCCCGCCAGGCAGATCGTATGCCTGGGGACGGCCGGTCCAACTGTTGATTGTTGGACGTTGTATTTATGGTATGTCAATGTGTAAACTTTGATTGCGCGATGCAGAAATGTTGGAGTTTATAGTGCGCGCGCAGAGTTGACATGTGCTCGCCACACACACATTTTTAGAACCGCATTTTTGGTTAGCTTATTATTGTACCAAGTTAATACAATTAAAATTGACTCTTGTCAACTAACAGTTAGAGCTTCATTGTGTTTCCCCTGTTGTCCTTCTTCACTGACTAGATTTATATAAACGCTTTTGAAAATCTACTCGCGTTTGCGTATACATGCATGTAAGCACTGTGTGCTTTGTTCCTATTTAACATTCCCTGCAACCCGGATGTCCCGTATCGCATCGTCATCGTGAATGCATTCAGAATTTATCGCGAATAAGAAATTCACAGAAGACCGAAGCTATGCCACATATTTTCTACATAGTGCTTCACATATTGTATTATACTTTTCTATTTTCATTGGGCTCTTAGGGAAATAGAGCGTAGTAAACGCATGTAAAGACTGATATGTTATCTGCAGGATTTACCTTGTTTTTCTAAGACAAATCGTTATATAGAGGCGCTCCTGCTAAAAACATTACAAACAATCGTTTTCCATACGCAAAGCCTTTTCATTGCTAGGTGAAGCAAATTAAAAACAATTTTGCACATTGAAAAATATTGTGTAATGTATTACGGAAATCGCAAATCGCGAGGTCTAACTTTATGGACACTTCTCTAGAGCAGATTAAGCTATGTATGTATCTTTTACGTCTTAAGACCTCTGCATACCACGGTATCTATGCGTAGAAGACGAACGAGCAAGAGCGCAGAACTTGATGCGATCATACGCAATTCACGCGCACAGATATGCGTTTATACCGATCGAGAAGGAAACAACCCTTTATCTGTATATCAATGTCGGTGTCAGCCTATGAGTAGGTACCACTACTGGCCAACCCTCTCGCCCAGCTCATCCTTTGCTTTTGTTTATGTAACCAGGGGTTCTGGTTTCCACCTTTTCAATGTGGGCAAGGCTAGCTAGGGCAATAATATGAAGAATTCCGACATACATCCACCGAACATAAATCTGGCACTCACCTGGCTCCGCCGATCAGCGCGTCCCTATACGCTGACGAATGTTGAAGGCACCTGGCTGCAGTTAGTCCATTTGCCGAAGAATGATTTTCCTTAGTGTTTTAGCTAGAATTCTTGGTAATTAGGTCCGTTCACAATAATAACTCCGAAAGTTTTTACACAGCCAAAATGAGCGCGTCTTTCACACCGAACCGACCGCCGAACCGAGCATAGATCTTTTTTTTATATACATATGTGTGTGGCCAGTGCATTTTCCCATACAGCCACCCAAACGCTGGCCAGCTTTACAAAATGAGTAACCAAAAATATGTAAGTGGATGTATTGCCGAAACAGCTTTATTAATGTCAACAACCCATAAGGTCATTGGTCTTCATATCGATCCCTTATCAAACCTCGGCTCATACGCTGTATGTAACGCCTTAGACGCCGTCCGTCTTGCCACCCAACCCAGCTCCCGTCTGCTTTTTAGGAATCCATGGTGCTATCACACACAGTACGCGCGTCGCTTACGCGCGCATAGACGCAATATAGACGACCTTTGTGGCGCACCGGTTACCGCATCTGCCTACCATGCGAGAGGTCCCGGGTTCGAATCCCGGCTAGGGACAAAAAAAAAGAAACCCAGGTCTTGGATGTTTACATGTTTGTGACGTCGCTGTTTCTGGTTCCCACGACACAGGGTATCCTAGTGTGGGGCCAGAAGCAATGTATGTGCCTGTATGTAAATGTTATGTTATGTTATGTTATATACGTCTTGTGCAGAGGTTTGTGAAACAGATACAAACTTCCGCCCCCTTCACGTTTGCCACCGCAGCTGAAGGTAATGCATTCCTAGCACACTTCCGTACAAAGCGCGTCGTTCTCGTGACGACTTCTAAACGCACGCCCGCTGGAAGTGAAGTTGCAGCTGAAGTAGTTTCAGAACGTTAATTGCTTGGGTGCCATACACCTTGAGCTAGATAACAAAAAAGATCGCTTAGTGTAGGCCATGTAAAAAAAAAAATTAAAATTTAAACTGTTTATTTCAGAGAAAAAAATCAAAAGTATAAAATCTTATTTTCTAGCTCTGGAAGCTAAATCTTCGATGTGAGATTATAGTGCTTCCAGAGTGGTTGCTCCTATGTATTAAGGTATTAATATGTTAATAGTTATTTGTTATGCAAGGCTGCAAAGTGGTTATTTGGCGCGAGTGTTGAGATTGAAAGCTGAGCAAGCGAAGGATCGCGCGATTTTTCAGGGAGAAAGCTCAACTCGGCATTTTGTAAACGTCCATTAATTCTGTAGGTGTTGAAATCATATCGTCATCGCTGCTAGAATCACTCATTTTTATAGTTCAAATAGCTTAGCACAGGACGAATCCGACTTTACGTGAATTAATTATGATAACTTTCATCTTTTCATATTTTTCTTTTTTTTTCGGTTGCGTTCAGAAATTACACTCTTATGTTTCAATTTCTATATCAAATAAACATTAAAATTGTGTTTTATTTAATCGATTAATTATTCAAAATAGATAACTTAAACTGAAATACTATTAGTCTGTAAAATTAAACCTATTCGACATAAAATAAAGTGTATAAATCTCAATTCAGTTCTTAAACCGCGTCAGAGGTAACTCTGATATATAGACGGGTGAAAGCCTATTTGTTTTTTATTTATTTAATATTTAGGAAAACTAGTGACTAAGCAAACACACTTTTGACACTTTTGAGACACTTTTCGTAATGTCCAGAAGGCCGTTTCAAAGATTGCAAAATCAGAAAAAAATAATTACAAATAAACTACTAAATTGTTTGAAGTGCTAAAAAAGTACTCAGATATTTTTAAACCTAGCTCAGAAGACGCAGAAACATCTGCAAATTCCAAATATATAAATATCTCAGTTTAGCCCAAAGTGTCACTTAATACAAATAGCCTTTCACCCGCTGAATCTTGGAGTAGGTATCTTGTAGCACAGCTTGCAAATGTTAAAAAGCATTAACACGCACAGTGAGAACCCTCCCCTTCATAAAAACAGAAGCAACTACGATCCACTCTATAGTTCTCGCCTGCACCATTAATATAATAAAATTACGTTTTTACAAAGTCAAAGGTTGATAAAAGATTTTAAGCTAAAAGCCTGGCCGACCACTTACAAAAAGCTTTTAGTAGGTAGGCACCTGTTTTGCGAATTCAAAACGGCGGGAATGCAACATTATGCAGCAACAAAGGTCTAATTCACAAACGGGAAGGTAGAAGAGCTATTATTATGTCCATCCACCTACAGAAGTATTTGTGTAATTAATAGGTTGTCTGGACGAGATCCATGTTTACGATAAGATCGCCAATAGTATACCGTTATTTAAATAATATGAGATAACAATTTTGTTATTCTTCCCGGTTTCTGAATAAAGTGTTCTGTATTTATTTATTTACTTTTGAAAAGTGGCAGTCAGGTGTAATTGATAATTACAGTTTATGCGCTAGCCGCCATGCGTACAGTTCACTGTTCCCAATGACTATCTAATAAATATAAACAGTAATCGGTGTTGTAAGTTACACTCTATTAAAGCTGAGTCATATTTATGCCTTCTTATGTAGTTTGTTTTAAATCCCGTTTTTAAGTACCTCTGTAAGTGCCTCCTTACATTAAAGTAATGCAAGGTTGCATTACTTCATGCGTTACTAAGGCTTATAGGTACATGTAGTAGCGTATCCAAAAGTCTAAGAATAGCAAGATATTTGTATTTTATTATAGATATTTGGGTTTTAACGATGGCGGCTGAGATATCTATGCTTGAAACGACACTTTTTCTATGGAAATTTTACAAAGAAAATGAAAATTTAAGTAATTACTAAATTTAGTACTAAGAATTGATGGGACAAACCTGCGAGGCCGAAGCCTGAGCTCTGCGAAGCGTGTACGAGGAACGCCGCTGCGCGAGGCCGAAGGCCAAGCTCCGTTCAGGCTGAGGCCGAAGACTGAGACGTTCCATGTTACGGCGTCCAATTAACAACGAAAAGTCAGACGGGATAAACTTGCGAGGCCGAAGGTCAAGCTCCGCGAAACTGGCATGCGAAACCTCGCCGCGGCAAAACCGAAGGCCAAGTCGAGGGTGAAAGCGCGCCAATTCCAACATATCTAGCGAGGATCTTTATGAAACTTTTGTCATCTGCTGCTGATAAACCGTTGCATTTTTGCACTGTGTTTGGACTCTAGGTTTGTTATTACAAAATTATAGTGAGCTTAACTTTATGAAACTTTTGTCATCTGCTGCTGATAAACCGTTACATTTTTGCATTGCGTTTGGACTCTAGTTTTGTTATTACAAAATTGTAGTGAGCTTAGTGTAGCTTTCAGTGGCTTTAATAGCCCGCCTTTGTGCTCTTGGAGAGCTTTCAGCGTCATCTAAATAGTTGTTAGTTTTATTTCTGTGACAAGAAATTAAGTGAAATTATTTATTTACGACTGAGATCAATAGTTTCATGAAATATAAAAAAATAAGTGAAATATACCTACAAATACGTGTCAAAGAATGATTCCCAAAACTGTTTTTGAATTATTACTAAATCAGATCGTATATTAAAAGTCGATTATAGGATTCAATAATAATAATAATAAAATTATAAATATGAAATTATATAAGTCTTGATTAAAAATAAAAATATGAAATTTTATTAATCTTGAAAATAATTCGTTAGTACCAAAAAACATTACCTTTACGTTGAGTTAGTTAACAGCTGATTTAAAATTTCTGCACGCACGCAACAAATACGTATTTTTCCTGTAATTCATGAAACCAAATTGAATGTGCTAAATCGCATCATGTCGCTGAGGTCGACCTGGTACACGAATGCTTAACTGAGCTAAGAGTTCTGGGCATTCAGTGCTATTTTTAGCAATCTTAAGCAGAAAAAGCAGATTAGCAATTTGACGGCGGTGTTCAAGTTTCGACACATGACAAGATAAATAGATGGCGAGTAGGTACCTAATTTTGGTTCTATAACAGAATTAACCTTTTCTGTGTGTTCTCTATACGCGTAATGTAATAATTATAAATATTATTCACGGGATTCCAAATTTCAGACGTATATTCCAAATTACTTCTCACAAAGGTACTATACAGTGTGTCCCTGGATAAAGTGCAATCCCGAAAGGGGATGAAACTAGACCATGAATCATTGACTAGAAAAAAATAAAAAAAAATTATAAAAAATTATTGTAGGATTTATTGGTATTTTAAGATTTTCATGTTTCATTAAGGACTCTATGTACAAAAGTATTGATTTCTTCCAAAATAATGGGTCTATTTCTTTGAAATAAAAAAAAACAGTATGCCTAATACCTGGCGATGACCATGAAATAATAAATAGTCCGCAAAAAAGTAACTATCTTGGGTAAAAAAATGTATTTTTATGAAAAAAATGATTTTTTTAGACGTTTATTTTAAAAAACTTCAAATTACTAAAAAAATGTGCCCTATAACTATGTAATTTTATAGCTTACTTTTATTCTTTACCATTTTAGCTTCCAAATAAAAAAAAAACAATGTTCTAACTAAAAAAACACGCTATCTACGAACTTTTAAAGTGGAGCCTAATCGTGTTACCGTGCAGGTAGAGACCGTTTTTTCCATTGTTTCCGTCCTACTCTGTGCCCTTCGGCAGTCGCAGTCCTTTTGTTCTACACTCAGGTAGAGGGAAGGCGAGGGGAGGGGAGGCAGGGGGTTCGAAACAGGACTTACACAGTCGCTCCGATATTCTCGCCGCTGCTACTACTGTTCTCGTTCTCGCATTGTGTTCTCGTTGATTTGTTATTAAGTTTTTGTTACATTGTTGACTGTTACGTTTTCTACTGTTCGTTACGTTTGGACTGTTCCTGTTCTGCTGTTAAGTGTTGACGAAATGCCGCGATTGACAGAGTTCTCACCTCGAGAAATAGCCGACATGCATTATTATTATGGCATGTCACATGGTCGCACAACAGTCGCTCGGACTGCATACATAAATGCTTTCCCGGGCAGACTCATACCCTCAGCTCGAAATTTTCAAGAGATTCATAGGAGGCTCTCCAACATTGGACTTGGTCTGGCACGAGATCGCCGTGAGCAACCAGCTGTCGTTATTGACAATGCGACAGAAGAGGCCATTTTAAACGATCTGTTTGCTGACCCTACAACAAGCATAAGACGATTAGCGTTGCGTCATGGCATATCGAAGACGTCTGTCTGGCGAATTTTGAAAAAGGAGGGATTGCATCCTTTCCATTACCAACGAGTACAACATTTACACGAAAATGTAGATAATCGTCCAAGATGCGTAATGTCGACGTGGATTCTAAGAAAAATTAGAGCTGACCCAAATTTTCCCAAACGCATTTTTTGGATGGACGAAGCGACATTTACCCGAGACGGCATTACAAACTGCAGAAATTTGCACCAGTGGTCTCACGAAAATCCACAATTGAAGCGGGCATCTACTTTTCAAGTAAAATTTTCAATAAACGTATGGGCAGTCTTAATCGACGAAATTTTAATTGGTCCAGTCATTTTACCCAGAACCCTAAATGCTGAACGTTTTTTAGAATTACTACAAAATTTACCCATGTTGATGGAAGATGTTCCCCTGGCTACGAGACGGCGTGGGCGTATGTATCTCCTAATGGATGGATGTCCTGCACGTTATGGGCGGGAGGTGCGGCGATTTTTGAACGAAAATTACCCGAACCGGTGGATTGGCCGAGGAGGGCCAGTAGGCTGGCCAGCGCGTTCACCTGATCTGACACCCCTAGATTATTTTTTATGGGGTGTCATGAAGCAAAGAGTATACAGCACGCCAATAAATACCGAGGCACAGTTGCACGACCGAATAATTCAGTGCGCAAATGACATTAAAAATGATCCAGGAATGATTCGCAGAGCCACTAACCAAATTAATATTCGTGCAGCAATGTGCTTGCAAAATCGAAGAGGCCATTTTGAACATTTAATGCATTAAATAAAAATGCAAAATTGTAAATTACGGATAATTTTATTGATAAAGTTATTGTGATTAAAGTCTGACTTTTATTACCTACTAAAATGTAAATAACTCCTACCTAGCCATTTTTTTAGTTAGAACATTGTTTTTTTTTTATTTGGAAGCTAAAATGGTAAAGAATAAAAGTAAGCTATAAAATGACATAGTTATAGGGCACATTTTTTTAGTAATTTGAAGTTTTTTAAAATAAACGTCTAAAAAAATCATTTTTTTCATAAAAATACATTTTTTTACCCAAGATAGTTACTTTTTTGCGGACTATTTATTATTTCATGGTCATCGCCAGGTATTAGGCTTACTGTTTTTTTTTATTTCAAAGAAATAGACCCATTATTTTGGAAGAAATCAATACTTTTGTACATAGAGTCCTTAATGAAACATGAAAATCTTAAAATACCAATAAATCCTACAATAATTTTTTATAATTTTTTTTTATATTTTTCTAGTCAATGATTCATGGTCTAGTTTCATCCCCTTTCGGGATTGCACTTTATCCAGGGCCACACTGTATAGGTAGTATTTTAAGCGTTTTAATTTGTTTAAAATCCTTTGAGCTACGAATCACAAAGCCCAGAGCACGAGAAACCTTTGCTATCTACTCTCTTTAAACGAGCAATTCTTGTATGTATATATATATATATATGTATATAATCAGAATCTCGGAAACGGCTCCAACGATTTTCATAAAATTTTCTATTCAGGGGGTTTCGGGAGCAATTAATTAATCCAACTAGGTTTCATATTTATAAAACGTCGTTTTAACCGTGTTGTAGGGCAAAGAAATAACTGCTACACTACAAGAAGGTAATTTTCGCAAGGCTCTGTAAGGTTGTCATAGCTTAAGTGGGAAATAGGACCATACCATAAGCAGAAGACCCTGGTTCGGGACTTGACTTTTCTTTTTTTTTCAAGTTCCTTCTTTTGTGTGAAAACCTATTATCAGGAGCCCTTTATCAACGCACCTAATTCGTATCCAAGTACTTTTTTTTTCTAAAAAAATTTTGAAAATTAATCAGGACAATGCTCAATGCTCGGCTCCGCCTCGGCCCACATTTCCACGTTCGTCCATCAATGGCTCTTTAGCTGGCCGCTGCAGTAATGTACAATTCCAAAAATCACGAAAAATATTACAAAAAAAATACCGAGCAAAGCTCGGTCACCCAGGTACTGATTATGTTCTATGTGTGCATCAAATAGTTAGTACATTTGAGTCGTGATACACTCCTAGATCACGAATGTTACCGACTCTGGGAAGTGACGTGCCTCTTGGCTCATAGTTAAATGTACCCAACTACTGTTTACGACTAAAGCTGACAATGTTGCATTTGGAAGGGTTTAATCCAAATGGTTGTCGTGACATTAAGTTTCTAGGTGCCGAAGACGTCCTACAGACGTTCAGCATCAAATGTTGAAGAGACCGGGTGAATATTTTTATGTCATAAGCAAAATACAGCAGTTTGTAAGTATCACAGCAGATTTCTTCCAATAAATTGAGTTGGAGGATCAGTAAAAAACGGGTGTATAAACGTGTATAAAATAAACTACAAAATCCTAACAAATCTACTTACAGCAAAAACTAACAAATCACAAAATAGGGGACTGAATGTACTTACACTCTACCAAGTCGACCCCTATTTGGCAAAACATCGTAAGCGCCAATTTTAAGAAAATACTTTTTTTATCGTAACCAACGCAGTTTGATGCCGTCTACAAAATATGTATAAATTGTAACGGTTTTTCAATCAGAAAAAAAGTTACAAGCCATTTAGTGTTTTATCGTAACCACCAAAAAAGGTGCATACGCTAAAAAAAAAGTTATTTTTCTTTATCGTATCCGCCATGTCTGAAAAAAACGTCACATACGTTACCGCACGAGAGTGAAATAGACGTAATAGAGTGAAATAGAGTTTCGAGTTCGAATTCTGAGCAATCAGCTGGTTTAAAACGGTGTCAATCAGTCGACATAACGTGGCTAGCGTGCGTACTACTGTTTGATCCCAAAAGAAAACTTAAATTTAGAAGGCAAAACTGCGTTAAAAGTTGTTTTTGATTAAGAATTTGGACGCTCTTGCGCGATTACCGGACAAGTTTAGTACTATAATTCCAAATTGCATGGGGCTCTTTCTGGGTGGGTTCAGGGGCCCTCTTCAAGTTAATATTCTTTTCGACTGCCTCTTTAGTCCAGTCATCATTCAGCCACTAGAAGTCCACTGCTGGACATAGGCCTCCTCCATGGATTTCCAAAAAGACCGGAGCCGCTTGCATCCAATAATATTTAAAATAAGATGTTTTATTCTTTAAAAACATAATTGCACAGGTAAAATAATAAACTTAAATTAAATCATTTATTTCAAATTACTTTTATCTATTGTACCTAAAGATAAATAAACAACCATAAATTTTATCACTTCTATAAAGGATACAAAATAATTAGTAAACTTTTAAACATTATTTAAAACCTGACCATAGTAACAATAGCCCTCAGTCAGAATTTTTTTTTCAACGTAAAGGATTTACATTCTGTTTCTTGAATGATGAAGTTGATGGTCGAAGACGCCGTAAATACTTCAGAATCACTGCAGTTAACCGGTCTTTTAATTTTTGAAAATAATGTTATTGTTATCTTTACCGTCTATTTCGAATACGATTATCTCATACTAATTTTTTTCATTTATTTCTATCATGTCATCGATTGCCTTCGATTCGATCGAGACACGGGAGGTGCTCGAGTATCTCTAGTGTTGCCGAATTGACTATCGGTATATCGAGGTGCTTGTACCACAACGCCACCAGGTCGGTCGGAGTGCAGGAGCAGAATTCCACAGAAAAGAGGCGTGAGACAGGGAGATGTCATATCTCCAAAACTGTTCACGAACGGACTGGAAGATGCCTTCAAGCTTCTGGAATGGCAGGAACGCGACATCAATATCAATGGCGAGTACGTCAGTCACCTTCGATTTGCCAACGATATAGTAGTCATGGCAGAGACGCTGGAGGACCTCGGCATAGCGCTCCCAGACCTCAGTTGAGTCTCTCAACAGGTGGGCCTTAAAATGAACATGGACAAAACGAAGGTCATGTCGAACGCCTGTGTTGTGCCCACCCCAATAACAGTAGGGAACTCGATTCTCGAAGTTGTAGACGAATACGTTTACTTAGAACTTACAGTCCAACTAGGCCGGGCCAACTTCGTGAAAGAGGTCAGTCGTCAAATCCGACTCAGCTAGGCGGCATACGGGAAGCTTAGAAAAGTATTTTCCTCCGATATACCTCAATCACTCAAAACAAAATTATACAACTAGAGTGTGATACCAGTGATTACTTATGCACTGAAACGTGGTCTTTTACTATGGGCCTCATAAAAAAGCTAAACGTAACGCAACGAGCTATGGAAAGGGCTATGCTCGGAATTTTTCTACGAGACCGAATCAGAAATGATGAGGTCCGTAGACAAACGAAAGTCATAGCCGACCGGATGAGCAAGTTGAAGTGGCAGTGGGCGGGGCACATAGCACGCAGAACTGATGGCCGATGGGGCCAGAAAGTGCTCGAATGGAGACCACACATCGGCAAGCGCAGCGTAGGACGACCAGCCAAAAGATGGACAGACTATCTTATCCAAGTGGCAGGAAGACACTAGATGCAAGCCGCTCCGATCTTTTTGGAAATCCATGGAGGAGGCCTATGTCCAGCAGTAGACTTCTAGTGGCTGAATGATGACTGAACTAAAGAGGCAGTCGAAAAGAATATTAACTTGAAGAGGGTCTCTGACCACACAGAAAGAGCCCCAGGCAATTTGCAATTATAGTACTAAACTTGTCCGGTAATCGCGCAAGAGCGTCCAAATTCTTACGGGTAGGTAAAAATTGTTATTTTTAAGCCTTGCCTGCTAATCACGCAAGCGATAGTAAGTAAAATAAATTATAGCAGTGAGAGTGACCTGTAACTAATCAAAAACAACTTTTAACGCAGTTTTGCCTTCTAAATTTAAGTTTACTTTTGGGATCAAACAGTAGTACGCATGCTAGCCACGTTATGTAGACGACACCGTTTTAAACCAGCTGATTGCTCAGAATTCGAACTCGAAACGTCTATTTCACTCTCGTGCGGTAACGTATGTGACGTTTTTTTCAGACATGGTGGATACGATAAAGAAAAATAACTTTTTTTTAGCGTATGCACCTTTTTTGGCGGTTACGATAAAACACTAAATGGCTTGTAACTTTTTTTCTTAAATTGGCGCTTACGATGTTTTGCCAAATAGGGGTCGAAGTGTTGATGCAGATGAACAAGACTGCAGGGACTCAGAGTGTTAACCTTTTAGCAACAAAGTAATGAAATGCAACATATTCTTTTAATGCAATGACCAAGCGCAGACGACTGTGTCCAGTCAGAATCCTTCAGAGAATACCTGTTCGAATTTGAAACTCTGTTATTCTTTGTATACCTACTGTGTAATTTATATTGTTTTTTTTCCATGTGATTTCCGAATAAAAACTCTTCATCTTGAAAGTAACGTTCTTATTTATGTAAAAGGGTTATAAATTGGCAAAGTTATTCAAGGAGATGAAAAAATCGTACAGCTAATGCGTGAGCATATTCATACATTTTGTATGAATATATGCGGGCATGTGACCGCATGTCAAGGCGACCCCTAGTGCTCAGCCCTTACAATAACCCGTGCTATCTAAATGAATAAAATGCACACCGCGGGCTGTAACTCACATTCCTAATCACCTTGAGAAAGTGACTTAGCGCCAAAAAATAATTTAATACCCAGCGGAAGAATATCTAATAGGGAGAGGGGTGACAAAAAAATCCGAACGCCCATTTTCACCGAGGGTAATGTGACGCGGCTCCGAAATCCAATCCCAGGTGTCGCTGCTGATAAAGATTCTGCATAAATCAACTATATAATCCAATAATACCACGTTTTAGACCCCCGGCAGCCTAATGTGCCCCTCCATTGAAATCTCTATTCCAATTTAAATGAGTTATATCATGGTCGCGGGCGCTCGAGCGATCTCTAGCAAGATTGATAATAAAATCTTATTATAGGACCCGATTGTATGTTCTGTGGAAGGCAAGCTGGAGTTAGCGGTCGTGGAGTACGAAGGAAGGTCGTATGTGCAAGTGTGAAAGGATGATGGGCAAAAATGTATGAAGCGTGGGCCCACCTCCAATAAAAATGGCTTGTTTATTAAATTAAAGGTCTACTACATACATACGTTCATTATCGGGCAGGCGGATGCCAGAATTCGCTGTGTGTCTGGAGTTTTTTTATTTAGAAAAGTTGATGTTTTTGGTTATAAATAGAAGTTTTATGGTTTATAAAACCATTTGTTTTGCTTATATGTAAGCCACCTAATGCTACATCCTGTATAAGATAATAAGTTGAGATTTTTAGGGTAGGATAATAAAAGTTTTTGGTTTATAGAATGAAAATAATATATTTATAACAGACCAATAACTATCGGTATCCGTGGCATGGGTGGCGGAGAGGTCTCCACAGTAGCATCGCCTCACGCGCACTCATCTAGCCCGCTTCACGAGAATTAAAATTAATGATCGGTTTGGAGCCGATCTGCAAGTACCTAACACAATTATCAGATTTTTCTTAACATCATCATCATCATCATCAACCCATTATGTCCCCACCGAGGGGCACGGGTCTCTTCCCTGAGGAAGGTATAGGCCATACTCCACGGGGGCCAAGTCCAGATTGGTGGAGGCTTGTAAGACTAGTGGCTGGTCTTACTGTCAGAAGTTTTCAAGCCGCCCTAAGGCCTCTGACTTGGGTTAACGACTGCCATCTATCGACGGCAGCCGGCACCAACTGCTTAAAGTGCCTTGCGAAGCACGGAACCGCTCGGAAAAATGCCACTAGCGTTATTCATAGACGGTGACCCATCCATGGACTGAACGCGCCGTATGTTGCTTAACCGTAGTGATCGTTTAAGATCACTCAGGCAGCGAGCGATAATAACGTCATCATCCTAGCATTATCCCAATTTCCTATTGCGCTAACTACACTAAGTTTTATGGCGAAAATACTAATATTTACATGGTCAAATGGATATTATTATCCTGGAAAAGGAAGACCGAGGAAAAGGTGGTTGGATTGTGCGCGTGATGATATGGTGATAAGAATGTGAGTGCAGAGATGGCGAGTGATAGGGACGCATGGAAGAGAATGACATACTGCGCCGACCCCAAATAATGGGAACAGGGCAAGAATATGATGATTGTTTTTTACATGAAGCGATTGCTAGACAACCCAAAAGGGCAACCAGATGTGTCTAGGTCATGTATGCAATGTAGTCTGTGCTTAGGTCTAAATGGCCGTAAGTCACCCCTTACGACATCCATAAGCTGAAATGGGTTGGTCATTTACTATTACAGTAAATGATGTAGCATTAAGTGGTTTACATATTAGCAAAAAAATGGTTTTATAAGCCAAAAACTTCTATTCATAACCAAAAATATCAACTTTTTCTGATTCGAAAAACTGCAGCCACACAGCGAATTCTGGTATGCACCTACCTGATAATGACCGTATGTATATAGACCTTTAATTTAATAAACAAGCCATTTTTATTGGAGGTGGGCCCATTTTGCCCATCATCCTTTGATGAACTTGTTAAGAGGCATGTTACATAGTAGGTTTACAACTTCCCCCCACTTGTCTGCCGTTCTGTGATAGATAAATGTTTACGACACACCGCAGGAATTTCTCTCTTTCAAGTCTCTTTGTTAAAATCTCTTTCAGACAACTATAGTTTGGCAAGGCTGAAATAAGATGAGAGTGGGTGAATGACTAGGCTTACATAATGTTATAATTTTAGTTTCAAATTTTCTTCATAGTTATCCATAAGCCGCAATCATCGAGTCTCGAATCAAATATTTACTGTGGAGCCATTCTTAACATACGCTTACAATTTAAATGATGATGTAATAACTTTGTGTGTAAATCTTCAGTGTCACTTATTAAACCTCATTTTGTTTACATTTTTATACATTTGGTGATGAAGAAAAAGATATCCAAGAAAAGCTTCGCCCCAAATCAATTCGATAAATTCTGAACTCTCCAAATTTTCCTGCGACATAATAAATTTTACGAAGTGGATTCCTCGAAGCCACATTTTGATTTTCAATATGAACAGCAGCGTGGGCAACCCTAGAAATTATTTCGTTCAAAAAGGTTTCATCGGCGACCGAAAAGATTAGCGGACGTGAATATGAAATAAATTGAAAATAATCTGTGCGTAATCTTCAAAGGACCCACAGCCCAAAATAAAGACTATACAAAGGTTTACTTTGTAGCCATGTTTGGAGGCAAATTACTCTAGAAGATAAACGTATTTTTACATGCATCAGTAAAAGTTTATTACATAAACTCTGCTCTTGTCTGTTACATACTATCAAAAGTAAAGTTGACTCTATATTAAATAACTAGCCGATGCCGCTGTTTGCCAATTATTACTTAACATAACATAACATTTACATACAGGCACATACATTGCTTCTGGCCCCACACTAGGATACCCTGAGTCGTGGGAACCAGAAACAGCGACGTCACAAACATGTAATCATCCAAGACCTGGGGTTTTTTTTGTCCCCAGCCGGGATTCGAACCCGGGACCTCTCACTGGTAGGCAGATGCGCTAACCGCTGCGCCACAGAGGTCGTCTAACTCTGTTAACTTGCCTATGACCTATTTTCACACTTACCAACTGGTACACAAAAAAAATCATAAAAATCTCGTGTCACTGTGGCACGAGACTTTCAGAACCTTTTTATTGTAACTAGTATTATCATCATCAACTCATTATGTCCCCACCACGGGGCACGGGTCTCTTCCCTGAGTAAGGTATAGGCTCCACCACGGGGGCTAAGTGTGGATTGTTGGAGGCTTGTAAGACTACGTAGTGGCTGATCATACTGTCAGAAGTTTTCAAGCCGCCCTAAGGCCTCTTACTTGGCTTAACGACTGTCATGTATCGACGGCAGTCGTCACCAACTGCTTAACGTACCTTACAAAGCACGGAACTCCTCGGAAAAATGTCACTAGCGTTAGTCATAGACGGTCACCCATCCATGCACTGAACGCGATCTATGTTGCTTAACCTTCGTGATCGTTTCAGATAATTCAGGCAGCCGGGGCTACGAGCGATTCTGAGTAGCTAGTATTATGAGTAGGTACTAGTAACTACTGAGTGAAAAATATGCTGTATAAGTATCAGGCCACTCATAAAGTTGAAAGAGAGACTGCCCAGTTTTAATTTTTTTGAAAATATGGTTATTAAAATGTCAATGCACATTTGTCTGCCATGATGTGAAACTTCGCACGTTCCACCCGCGCTGTACATACCGCTTTCAATCGTGCGAGGTTTTACATCATTGCATACAACGAATTCTGAAATGCGGCGAACGAGGGATAGCACGTCAAAGTCGTGGGGCACTCTCCCTGCATACCTGACCTTATGACCTGGCATAGTGTGATTACTTTTTTTTTTTCATAATTAAAAAATCTGCCCAAAGATATACAATTTTTGTCTCTGCACAATGCGCTGTCAGCGTACCTACGGCAGTTGCGTACGGCAGGCAGGTTGTCTGCGGTGGACTGAAAAAGGTGTTTCGAAAACTGGTTCAGACGAATGATACGTTGAATAGGTGAAGCTGGTGGAGAGTTTTTTGAAAAGAATTTAAAAAAAATACTTATTTTATTTTCGCAAACCTTTTTACGTATCCCACGTATACCGTAATCCGAAGTTGGAGGCAACAAATATTTTATTTTAGCTGAGCTTCTGTACAAGAAACTCTATTTAAGGCGGCTTAAAAGCGAGTTACCTTACCAAAATGGATATTCAAGGTAGGTACTGAATGACATTGCTTGTTGCATAATTTTTACCGTTTTTAATTTAGCTATAGGCTTTGAATAATTCGTGAAACCGAGCAATATTTAAAGCAATATACTTAGATATTGTTTAATGTTTTTTCATAAACTAATGGCTCGGCGATAGTGTATGTATATAAAGTGGTCGAAAACTCATACACACATTTTGTTTCCATAATTTATTTATTTTTTGTCACATTGCAACGTAAAACTAAAATCGAACTGTAATAATGCTTCGGAAAAGCGGTGTCACTTAGTAAAGTTATTATTTTCTTAAAATTAAGGGAACTCCTTTTACTATGCACCTTAAAATAAAGATTTTGTATTTATGTACTTGATACCATCCTAAAAATCATCAATCATCATCAAATTATGTCAATGGAATTTGGAAATATGGCACTTGTGGACGTATGTTTACTGCGAATATTGCTCGGGCACATCAACGAAGCCGAACGGTCCTACAACAATTGTCGTAGCCGGATCGGCATAGACGACATCATCATAATTATCATCATCACAATCTTGACAAACCTCTTGCGGTTCATCAACAAAAAGTACGCGAGACCGGTGTGAGTGCATGTAGCAATTAATTAATGTTGTAGGCGTCTACACGTTTCACAACCCTGGAGAAAAAGCCTCCATCGCCAAATTGCTTTTAAAAATTAAAGCCTAAAGTCGCGGCACACTTGCGGGAGTGCATCTGAATGATTTATCCCAGTGTGTCGTTTGCCTATCCCTCGGGAGCCATAATCGTCGCGTATGCATGGCTATTGATGCAGCCCTGCCACCGGAGACAGATAGACTGTTGCCAGTTGGCGTGGGTAACAGAGTCAGCGTACTTTATTTTGTTTACAAGTAAAATTTTATTTGCTAGAGCTTATGAGCTCGTCGTCGGAAACGTCGGATTTTTTGAGTCGTAATACTTGTTTTATTGTTTTCGATTCGGATCCAGGTGTGTTTTTGTCTTTTGAATCTGATCTGATTTTGCTTTTGACACCGAAATTGTGTCAAAAGCGCAGGGTATTTCAGAAAAGTCTAGTAAAACATGAAATGGTTATTCTACTTAAAAACTAACAATTCTTATTATGAGAGCAACTCCAAAATATGGAACGATTGTTAGTTTGTCATATGAAAAATTCTAATTATGATATTTGCTTTTGTTATTTTGAAGTTGTTTCAGTAAAAAGTAGTTTCGATGGAAAGCATAAGCCCATAGGTCTCACAACGGACCTTTCAGAAATGCCCAGTATTATCTAAGATTTACGAGATAAACGGTATTTTTTTACTTATATGGAGCAGCAATTTTTACACTCTCTTGAGTCCACTGGCACCTAAGGCACACAATTTATTTCGGTCTTCAACAATCCTAATCCATCTGCTACTGTACTAATCTGCTTCAGATATTTGCCCCAGGGAAATGTCAAGCGTTGCACGCTGAATTTGTAGTTGTCTCCACATAAGAACGAACTTTTTTTAGCCCATGACCAGCCCACTGACACCTGAGATTCATATTCTTTGGAGCTACACATATCAATCAATTTTGTTCGTTCGTATATCATTCGGTTATGATCCAAAGTGAAAGACGATGATGAATGAAAGTGATCTGTCAGGATCGTGGCAAGAGGCAGTCTCTGGTCTCTCCTTACTCCTCTGATTTACAGGCATGAGTTTAAGTATGAATGTATATGATCCATAAAAGATTCCCCATTTTTGATCAACTGCAGGCAGTTACCCATATTTAGGAGCTATATTCAAGGCGCCCTAAATCAATTTTGTTTTAATAGTTCTGTTGTTCTATTTGTGCGCACTTGATTATTTTCCTCGCCTGCGGCTCTGTAAAAGGTGTGCAACTTTTACAATTCCCGGCAAACACAAGAAAACAGAAAGGAAAGGAAGGTATGAAGACAGTTATTGTCGCATTCGCGCTGCATTTTTAAGCTTGGTCGTAGTGCTGCGGTCTTCTAAATGGACTACGAAAGCATTAGGTGCATTACTGGATTTCCTTTCAGGGTTAGGTTAATGGTGCACGTCTTGTACGTGAAATCACACTAACGATAGTTTTAGGTTACGTTTTCTAACTAACTGTCTAACTAACTCGGTTCATGAGATACAGCCTGGTGACAGACTCACGGACGGACGGACAGCGGAGTCTCAGTATTTGGGTCGTTTTACCCTCTGGGGTATGGAACCATAAAAAGCGCCAACTTTGCCTTCAAAGATTGCGGGCCTTCAACTCGAAAGCTCTCCTGTCATAGACGAGGGAGTAATGTGCATTTCTGTAGTCCGGTACATAACAGTCCTCCAGTGGCACCGGTAAGTAATAGCTCTCGAAGCGAGCTTTGCGCCGAATGACCGGCGGGCATCGCACGAAGTTGCGATTAGCCGTGAGACTCGCCACTTTAATCAGTTTTGGGCACTGGGGCTTTGAGGGCTCTGGATACTTTAGGGTATCCAGTTGGTTATTCAGTTCAGTTGCCTAATTTTGTCTACTGAAGTCTAGCCGTGCGGCCATGTTGTCCTGATTTGATTTATAAAAATCTTTATTGCCGAATAAAACATTTATTACATAAAGCGATCTTAATATCTACTAATAAGTTTTTTTTTAATATTGATTTTTTAACATTGACATTCAACAAACAGAATGTAAATTCTTTACGTTGAAATAAATATTTGTTTTATGACTTCTGATTGAATTCACTGAAGCGATTTTAGATGGTGCTCAAATGACAGGAGGTAAGTGTGATTCCAAAAGTCATTGCCTACTTACTGCATGACTTAATTTAATGTCATGTTCAAAATTAAAATATTTATCCTCATATTTTTGCGACAGGCTTGCCACTTTGTCACGTTTGGAACCTAATACACTCGGCAAAACGTGGGCCCAGTTCTAAAAGATTGGTGCCTCTGCCAACCCCCTCGGGGATAACGGGCGTGAGTTTTTTTTTGTGTTTGCTATATGTAAGCATTTGTCATAATATTAGCAATGTATGTGCCTGTATGTAAATGTTATGTTAATCTTGTTGAATCCGAGCACAACGAAGCGAAGCTTCCACAAAGTTACAATTTGGTGTTAATTTTGGCATGTTTTGTTTACTTCGATGCGCATGTCGTGTCAGGATGTGATCCTGGCAGTAATAGTCGCCATTATCTGGTTGCAATTTCACAAAAAAATGTTGAATTGTACTGCACGCCAGTTTCGTACACCTAACCTTTATTGAATATCGATTATACTATATAATAAAATAATAAATTTCTAAATGGAGTCTTGTAGGCAGACGTATCGAGTATTTGTAATAATAGTGAAGTGGATATCCTCTAACTGTTTAAATTACCTTTACAATTATTGTATAAATATGCAGTGCAATAGACTCATTGACGAAAATGTAGTTCATTCTATAAATATTACTTTACCTAGTTATACAATGCGTTGTACGGAAGATCTATCGTGGCCGGAAAAAGGGATAAATGCATCTGGCAGAAAGCCGAGCAAAGTAATGATTGCCATCAGGAAGGGACGAAGGAGCGACTGCAAGTCGGTTGTGAGAGCCCAACACATTTGCCATTCGACCGACATCGTGTAGAAGACGAATGAGCCCACGTTCTTCTTTGGCAGTGACGCTTCGAGTTACCTTTGTGTAGTACTTAGTACAATCGACAACAACTTCGCCTGTAGAAAAATGATGAGTTTCGCTCTGGGGCGAATTTCCTCTTAAATATTAATAACGTAACTGAGTGGACAGAGAGTACAATTAAGTGTTCTCTATCTCTATATCTCTCTCTTAATGTCACTTAATTAGGGATCGAAGGATCGATTGCGGTCCCCGCACTAGATCAAGCCTGTACGGAGGGACCCTGTAATAGTTGACGAGGTGAGGTTTAGTGCCCGGTTCCTATAATATACGCCTACCGGCTACGATCCGTTTTCCCTACAATTTATTGACGGTTCGTGGGAATTTCGTAGAAATTGTAACCGATCGTAAGCAAAAACGAAGCGTTTTGTGGATATTGGAACCGGGCTTAGGTAGAACAGACAGGTTTCTAATGCTATTTTACGCTACGTAAATATATACCTACTACTTACTTATTTAATACATACCTACTACAAATAAAATTATTTATTTATTTAATATTAGGAAGACTAACAGCACATAAGAACGATTAACATATTATTTAAACATACAGAAGGCCAATTCTAAGTCTCCACTATTAGAAACAACTTAGGAAAAAGGCACTTTGAGCAAGCACACAAATGACAGCTTAAAACTACCTTATTACTACATTCTAGAAATTTTTACTCTTGACAACTGAAAAAATCTGCGCTAAGTTTTACCCTCATCAGCCTCAGCCGATGAGTGAAAGATGTCAAGATCGCCAGTCTTCGCCAGTTTATTAAATTCGTATTAAATTTATAATGACATAAATATTATACGGAGATGCATTATATAAATATTAATTAAAATTTGTACTGATATATTTTTAAATTTTATTATTATTAAAAAAATGCTAACGCAGGCTACTAATGCGGGGTTTACACGGGTGACTAATGCAGCACGATTTTGGCCGCACGGCTGAAATCGACCGTCTAAATAGCAATTCGGCTAGGCTGCAAGTGACTAAAATCGCATGCGGCGGGTGACTAAAATCGACCGTGTAATCGCCCGCCACATGATGGTGTTTTTCGCGCACGCTGTTCCACTACAGCGATTCTAACCATGAATAAAAACAATACCGTACAGTTTTTGGAATATTACGAAAGCCATCCATGCTTATTCACACATTCTGCTTAACGTTTCGGAAGAAAATGACCGAGCTACAGGCTATTTTAGTCACCTGTGTAAGTAGGCAAGCGATGCGACTAGTCGCACGGCTAAAATCAACCCGTGTAAATACCCCTTTAGCATATAATATTAATAGCAAGTTTTCGGTTCCACTTTAAGATTGTGACGATAACATCTTTTTAAAATCTATTATTTTTGAGGAACACTAAGACTTATTATGTCACAAGACGATTTGGTCGATTTTATTGTAAATTGACGGAAGCACAAACACTGAGAAGTGTTGTGCAAATACTGTTTGCATTGGAAGGCACGGGCGTTCTGAAAACTCGTTGTTGAAGAAGGGTTGGAAAGTCAGGTGAGAATATTGTTCTACGTGAGCAATTAAAGAGGCTTAAGAATGTAGGGCTGACGTACAGTCAGCACGAATGCCTCTTCGTACAAGCTTGCAGTGGGGTATCTGTAGGGTAGGGCCCTTTCCGCTCGCACTAGCTTAAGAAGTGTCCGTACAATCTCTCAATCATTATAGTGATCGTGTAACTCTGTGGAACCGGACGGGTTGATTTTGAACGGAGTATTATAATAACAATCCATGAAATTATTTTCAATAATATAGTGCTGAGCAAACTTCCGGTTTTTTATTTTTCCATTGCCAAACTTTTCCCGGCGTAGTACGTGGCCTATAATTTTCTATCCAGGATGGTAATATTAGTAGTTCTATTGGTACACTTTCAAAGGTCCTCATTCAGAATCGTTTTGTGGTAGAATATCCCCAATATCAGTGTGACACATTGTATGTATTCTTATCATTTAATTCCTTATTTCGCTACAGACTCAAGGTATATTGGGAAATATTATGAAACTGGCAGGCAATAAAAATTTTCTTTTAGCTAGTCTTCTAAAATGGATGGCCAAATTTGATAGATGCAATGAAAAACTAATTCCCCCCTACTTGGTAGCACTAAATGCGTCTTGCCACTAAAGTGTAAGTAATCATCTGTACCGAACTAAAACCGTTAGCAATTGAGTGAACGTGAACAAATTGACGGAGATGACACAAAAATATAATGGACCGGTCTAGAGGATGATTAATTACTATCTCTTTGGCTACTTAATGCACTGGAAGCGAAGTTCCATTGAATCGAGAATCGTAGCCCTAGTACGAGTGCTACAAGTGATGGTAGGTACCGCTAGGGTTTATAGACCATCAGCTCTAAGCTCTGTTAGTGATACAACGAAGACTAAAATACTGAATATAATTATGAGATTATTGATGACACAACAAGTGCAAGAAAGCCCGTTGTCGTTAGAGACATGTGGGCAGCGCGAGGGTCGCGCGATTTATTTCACGCTTGTATTGTAGACTCTGACTACAACTCTAACGGTCTGTTAATCTATTGTTAACAGCAGATGTCAGTTGTCAAAAGTGCATACAAAAAATCAAGTGACAGCTCTTAACAGTAGATTAACAGACTGTTAGCGATCGATAAACCGGGGGTCAGACTTAAAGCGGCAATTAAACCAAATCGCCACGTTCATCCAGTTACAATGCATTAACTTAATCTAGTCTAACTAATCTTACTCTAATCTAATCTTAATCTAATCTAACGCAAGAATCGCTCGTAGCCTGGGCTGCCTGAGTGATCTTAAACGATCACTAAGGTTAAGCGATATACGGCGCGTTCAGTCACCGTCTATGACTAACGCTAGTGGCATTTTTCCGAGCGATTCCGTGCTTCGCAAGGCACGTTAAGCAGCTGGTGCCGGCTGCCGTCGATAGATGGCAGTCGTTAAGCCACGTCAGAGGCCTTAGGGCGGCTTGAAAACTCTGACAGTAAGACCAGCCACTATATAGTCTTACAAGCCTCCACCAATCCGGACTTGGCCCCCGTGGTGGAGTATGGCCTATACCTTCCTCAGGGAAGAGACCCGTGCCCCTCGGTAGGGACATGATGGGTTGATGATGAACTTAACCTAGGTCCTGGTCTCTGCCTACCTGTTAGGTATGTAAGTGGGAGCGTCGAGACTAGTGAAAGACATGACTGCTTATAGCACACTGACTTTTATTGAGAACTCGGCGACAGCCGACATACCATTCCCTCCCCAATAATTAAGTCTATCTATTACTAAGTATTATTACTAGAAAAACTTCTTAGAGTTATTGCAAGAGTAGACTGTAAGAAGTTACAGGGTTACAGGTGTGGGCTTACATTATATACATCATAATTCGTTTTAATTATTACTTTACTGACTGTTTGCTGTACAGTGACGGTTACTTAGCAATGAGGGCTTTTCAGAGCGTCATTGAAAAAAAAAATAGTACCGCAAATTACCTATAGATGGCGCTGACGTCATGACATCACTGTACCTTATCTGTGGTTTCTGTCCTATGTTTAAAAAAAAATGCACAATGCCTGGGCTAGTCATGAGCAAAGACACAATTCACATACGTATGTAATAAACGAAGTAAAAATACTTCGATAACTTTCAAGTTTCAACAGTTTCGAAACAAAGTCTAGTTTAGATCACAAACTACAAAGGGATGTTTAGACTATCACAGATTAATAACAATTAAAACCACAGACCTAAAAACATGATGACATTTTGGTCTTCTTGCAGCGCCATCTAGTTTTTTTTAATGAACTCAACTGACAGCTGTCATTAAGAAGCCTTCATTGTTCTATGTGATTTTAATGCGATTTTCGATTTTTACTCGTACTAGACACGCTGAAGACGAGATAGCGTCCCGAGCGGAAAACTTACTCAATAATTCTTTAGTGGAAGCCCTTAATAAATAGAGAAAATAAAAATAGACGGAGAGACTGATCGCGACCGACCCTGTTTGTGAGGACTTGAGGAGCGACGGCGGAAAACTAAGTTCGTCTGAAGAAATAGATGGAAAAACTGTTTTTGCATCGCAAATATTTTATCGGAGCCTTTGAAAGACAATTTTTATTTTTTATTTTTACGAGTACTCACTAAGCGTAGAATAACAGGGATTCCAACGTTCATTTCACTTACTTAAAGTTGCGATCTAAATCTTGGTTTTGATTCCTAGGAAAAATTGGTATCGGTACCGTGTGTACCAATGATGCGATGGTGCTAAATCAACTTTACCAGTAGTGTCTTGTATTTAGTAAAACAATAAATGTACCACCCATTAATTATTTACTTGTTAAGTACTATTATTTTTCTCAAATTGTGTACAATTACTAAGATATAAGAAATTAGTTGTTATTCTTCTTATGGCTGGTCAATAAAGTGATCTTCGTTATATTTCTATCGAAACATGGCTAAAACTCGAAAAGAAATGTACCATCCATTAATTATTTACTTGTTACTATTATTTTGCTCAATTGTGTACAATTACTAAAATATAAGAAATCAGTTGCCATTCTTCTTTCTGGCTGGTCAATAAAGTGATCTTCGTTATTTATTTCTATCGAAACAAAGCGATCGTTCCGGCTATACGGCTAGGACACTAAACATTCATCGGAAATACAAAAAAATATTTGGCAATATATCCCGGCCCTACTAAAAATATTGCCGAGTATTGCATAGTCTAGCCGTAAATGGTGGCTGATGCTACCAACCACACCGTGAAAAGATGGCCCGTCTAGGAGCCCCATTACAGATGAATTGATTTTTAACGACCTCTGTGGCGCAGCGGTAAGCACATCTGACTACTATGCGAGAGGTCCCGGGTTCGAACCCAGCTGGGGACAAAAGAACCCTAGGCCTTGGATGTTTCCATGCTTGCGATGTCGCTGTTTCTAGTTGCGATGACACAGAGTATCCTAGTGTGGGGCCAGAAGCAATGTATGTGCCTGTATGTAAATGTTTACGTTTTTTTCCTTTACCATGTTTGACGTCGAAACTTAAAATACTAGGTACTATACCTTATTATGTACCTATATTCTATTTACTGAAGCGAACGACTAAAGGTAAACAAAGACATAGCATCTCTCAAACTTACATCTTACTCGAAATAGCTCATGCACGCAGCTTTGCTTGCATCGTTGTACTATTATGTATTCTGTGGCATCGTATATATCGGTTTGGCAGAATCAGCGTTGGGTCCGGCTCGCTCGCCCATATTTTCCGTTTCGTGATAACAAACACAAAAGTATAAAACAACTGGACGATGGACCAAAAAACTTTACCAATACCTTATTTACAATGATGAACGGACTAAAGATAAGTTACCTATTTTATTTTCTTTAGTCGCACTCCCATCAACAACAACGTCAATCTTACTTTTTTTGTCTTTAATTAAAAAAGAGGTTCGTAGTCAGCTCTCCATACTTCTTCCCACACTTCGCGTAGCCCATTAGCATAAAATAGTCGATCATAATCGGCCTTTAAGCAAAAGTCCGTCATCTTTCCTAGTTGCGAACATATTTGGACGCAGTAGGATCGCTTTTATTTGAGGACCACTGAAATTTTAGGTATTTTTTGGGGCATAGATCTCTTAAGCAAATGGTATTTTCATGATAAAATAAAATATTAGTTAAATAAACTGCAAGTGGGGGATAAATCAGGTAATAACAGTGTTATTATGTTAATTGCTTAATGGTATTTATTAGGCATATCGTTTTGTATAACTTTGCTAAATATTATGCAGTGATATAAATGTGGCATATTGAAAAACCAAATTTTTGACATGTTGACACTCAGTCGTTTGCTTCAAAAAATAGACTGTAAGTGCAAACCTATTAAACCGTTCTTCGATGATTGCCAGCGCTCGTTTACAAAGTCGATTATCCACCGGGTTGGACTAAAACGCCTCGAATTCGTGACCAGTTAGCTTTCTGAAGGATTATCATTTTACTTCTTTCAAAGGATTTTCGCCTATAAAATAACTTTGTGTTGCCTTAACGTTTCAAGCTCGCTGCTTGATACTTTCAGAATCCACTTCTATTAATAGCTTTAATAATAATTCAAATAAGCCTTTTATAGTCGCTGGATGAGAATGGCGAGAATGGAAGAAGTGGCGGGCCTTGGGGGAGGCCTATATCCAACAGACAAGTACTGGCTGATTAATTAGCTGTAACAGACGATCGAACTTGTACGGAGTGGACAGTGGACTAGGGTACGGCGTACAAATCCGCTAGTCACAACAGACGCCCGGATCTCACAGTAACCGCTGGTAATGTACAGTCGACAGCACGTCAATCTTCACATTATAGTTGCAAAGTCGCCCGTAACGCAACGGAGTAGAGTGCATGGGTATACACCATGATGTGCTGTCGACTGTACACAGTTCAGGCGTCATGCCTGGTGACATATATAAAATTCAAAGTCCTGACTGACTGACTCACTCATCAACACCCAGCCCAAGCCGTTTGACCTAGGAAGCTGAAATTTTGCACAGAGGATCTATATATAATGTAGGCAAGGAATAAGAACGGATTTTTTGGAAATTCAACCCCTAAGGGGGCGAAAAGGGTTGCCAAAATTTTTATGGGAGGTATAAGATGTTGTCTGATTTTCTTGAAACTTAAAATAAATACTCTTCAACACAATTGATTGAACACGTGTTTCGCCGTTTTTCCTAAATTTAACCCTTAAGGGAGTGAACGGGGTTGTAAAATTTTGAACTAAAGTCCACGCGGACGGAGTCGCGGGCGAAAGCTAGTTTGTCCGGTCCGAGCGTACAGACTCTTTGTACGGATTTGTACGGAGCGGACCAAATTCGACGCGAACACCATTGGTCCGGAGCGGACACGAAATAATAATAATAATATTCGGCGGACAACTCTCCAGACGAAGGGATATGGTACGGAGCGTACCAAATCCGCTGTCCGGCCCGTACCAAGTTCGATCGTCTGTTAGTACTATTACAATGGTTTTTAATTGTTAGTTTCAAGGTCATAACGCAACTGATTAATAACAGTATAATATTTTATTTCATGTTGTCTTTAAATATTTTGTTAATTCTGAATTATTATAAAAATGTTCAAATGTAAAAGTGTAATCGCTCGTAGCCCCGGCTGCCTGAATGAACTTAAACGATCACGAAGGTAAAGCAACATAGGGCGCGATCAGTGCATGGATGGGTGACCATCTACGACTAACGCTAGTGGGATTTTTCCGAGCGGTTCCGTGCTTTGCAAGGCACGTTAAGCAGTTGGTGCCTGCTGCCGTCGATAGATGGTAGTCGTTAAGCCATTCAGAGGCCTTAGGGCGGCTTGAAAACTTGTGACTGTAAGACCAGCCACTAGCCTTAGAAGCCTCCAACAATCCACACTTAGTCCCCCTGGTGGAATATGGCCTACCTTCCTCAGGGAAGAAACCCGTGCCTATCGGTGGGGACATAATGGGTTGATGATGATTATAAACGTGCTACCTACGTACTGTAGCTAATTATAGGCCATACCTAACAAACTGATATCGCTGACTTGTCAAACTAAGGGCCTATTACATTGCCTACCGTAGCTACAAGACATTGTCATTACCGCTAAGCCTCGCGCTAGGTCTCACCCCATAACTTAATATCTAAGCCAGATGGAGCGATTGCCCCGGGACATAGTTTCGGCGACAACTTTGCCCATGTAGCTGAATTTTTGTCGGTCCGCGTTCGCTACCATGAGGTTTTTGCACCTGAGTTTGTTGCTTGTCTATTCTTCGCGTATTTAAAAACGTAGGACCAAACTGTTTGTGTGTCTAAAGTCCGTTTTTTAATTCGATGCCAAAAAAAATTACGCGGTGTTACCGCTATGAAATATATAGGTTACTTGGTAGATTTTTTTTTACCGTGAATAGACATCAAAGACATTAAAATTTAACACTACGAAGAACAAACAATTTTTAATTGGAAGTAAAATGGCGTTATTTGGTTTTTGCGTACTAGCAACATTCAGACATTGACAGCCTTAAGATTGTATTGAGATGTCAAGGTGACAGTTTTATTTTTTTTGCATTGAATTACAAAACAGACTTTAGACTTGCAATGCACAGATTAAAGACTAACAGAATAAAGACTAACAGTAAAGACTAGCAGAAGGGACTCGCTAAGAGATTTTTTCAAAGAAATAGACAATTTCTTAACAGTTGCAAGCCGATACATTTATAAAAATATTATGGACGTTCGAAAAAATATCAAAGACTTCAAAACTTTTAGTAGCCGTCATAACGTTAATACTAGAAATAAACATAAATTGTCATTTCCACGGTTTAGACTTGCAAAATTTAATACTTCTTTTATTGTATAGTTCTACAAGATTCCCTAAGATGTTTCAGAATTACCTCTGAAGCGGTTTTAGAAATGTTATTGTAAAATTTTATTACTTTACTAATATATACACGGTATGATGTAATTATCTTATTGAAAAATCAACGATTATTTGGAAGGATGTCCGGTGTTACACATTAGATTAATATTAGATGTATTTAGAGGAAATTTTTAATTTCATTTCAATTAATATTGATAATTGTGTCTAGTGTTCAAAGTTTGTAAATCAAACTAAAACTGTTTTGAAAAGAATTTAATGTGGAGTTTCTAAGTTGATTTCTTCTCCACGTAATCTATTAATTGTACAACTAAAAACTGTGACGTTTATAAAGTAAACATTTTGTTCGAATTTTGAATAAAAACATTTGAATTTGCAGTGTTATTTTGTAAGAACACGATTCTTTCAAACAAATCTCAACAACAAAAAGTCTGTGGCGAAGAGATATTTTAACTATATTTGAGACTATGTAAACTGTATAGTGTTTAATTGTATCATTTTTATTCGAAAGAAAGAAAGAAAAAAGTATAAATATAGTATACGGCAGTGGTCCCTACTGTTAACGTACGTATGTCACCATAGTAGAACTCTATTGATGCATTAGGTGGTCTTTGAATACCTTCTGTACTTTATTTATTAGGATATATTCAAATTAAATACTACAAAAAAAATAATGAAAAATATATATCAATGAACAACTTTAGAAGATGGTACTTAATAGAAAAATTACTACGGCAGTAACCTCTACTAAAGACAGGTACAAATAATAGCAAATGCACTCTACTCAGGCATTATACCTACAAAAATATAAAGGTTGACATGTTGCCTTCTTTTCTTCCTTTACATTTTAGTTGCAATGACACCAGTAACATAACTACTGTTATACAAGTTCGGGATGGTCGGAGTGAAACGCAGGTGTAAGTGCTTCGGTATATTTTCGGGCAGAGCTTCCGCTGTATCAGTGTTTCAGTTAATAGTAGGTTTTACAATGATTCTCGCTACCGAATGCCTGTCGCTTAAATACAGTTGAAAAGCCGTTAACAATTCAAAACAGGAAGTATGAAAATGATTAAAGATGCTTTAAAGTAAAATAAATGAGGAACATTACTTGAAATTGTATGCAACCTAATTAAATTTATATAGTAGAATTTATCTAACATTAATTACGTTAGTTCTATTATTATTCTATTATTATTAGTATGGTTTCACTAAAAAGAATATAATTTGAGATGGCGCCACTTTCGCTGGCGCCCAAATAATGAAACTCTTATGTAACTGAAATAAACTATTAGGTAAACAACAGCAACTGAGTATGATTTAAAATCTATAAATAATTAATTTATAATAGACAATATTATTATGTTAATAGCATCTCTTTACATAAAATCTATTTATTGATACGCGACGTGTAATTGGTGTTACTTAGGCTAGGTTCGGACATCGTTCGATAACAGTACCTACGACAGCTTACGTCTCCACGTAATTCATGGTAAGACCCCTGCATTACCGGCGGCCGAAGATAACCCCTTCCACAATATTTCACACCGGAATCCGGCATTGATTACCGCACTAAATAAAACGGTTTGCCCGCTCGAAGATACGCTGAGAAATATCGACTCTATTACCGACCGTAACTTGGAATATTGGATGCAGTTATTTTTAGGAACTTATTAAAAAAGAAGAAGATGTGTCTCTTAAGCACCCTTAAGCTTACAATTAGAAAAGTTACCTCTCTGGAGTAGAAACAAATATTCGTAACTAGCTGTCCCGGCAAACTTCGTACCGCAAAAGTTTTCGTGATTTATCCATATTTTATCACCATTTTGTTCACCATCATTATTCCCTGGAATTCCACAAATATAAAAAACCAAAAATCACCCTAATAGTTATAGCCATTCTCGAGTTTCAGTGAGACTAGCGAACAGCAATCCATTTTTATCTATAAAGAAAGAAGATTTAAAATGTGTCTCGGACGAGATCAGGCCTTAGAGTCGTATATTTTTTCAGTCGAATGATGACAACAGCTGGTGTTTACCTCTACTCTACTGAGTAATAGTAGGACAATGTGGTTCCAATAGTATCTATAACCAGCGCGAATTACATAGGCATCTCTTGCGAAGAAGAGCGAATGGCGCGAGGCGCCGAGTTAAGTTGCACGGGCTGCGATGGGCAACAAGACTTAAATGAAACAATCGATATCATACTGATATTATTCTTTTGAACCACTGTGCATTTCAGAGACTCGCCTCTTCTGGATGCTAATATTTTTATTAAAACTAAAATAAGTACAGTCATTGTTGATCTTGGAAACATGTTGCACATCAGAAACTACAAAGACGGTATTGCACTTTTGCAAAATTCGTTAATAATTTATACTGATTGTTTTAATTTATTGCAATGCTCGAAAGGATAGTTAAACGCATCAATTTCTATAAATTTCAGATGGCGATACTTGTTGTAACTGCATTATACACCTACTGATTCATTGCTGTTTCTCTACAAATATCGACGAAAGAATCACCTGTAAAATTCGGAAATATGTAATCATTGTTATTCCGGACGAGCGATGCGTGTACGTGTATGTGTAAATCAGACTTTGATTACTCATTTACGAATTGTTATAACATAGTTGAAACAAAGAGCATCTGATAACAAACTAGTAGTTTGGCAGAACTTATTAAATAATGTTTAAGCTAATGGTGTAAATAAACACTTTACTTACTCTTGAAATGAAAATTTTGTTGGAGATGAATCTTGAGGCTCTCAAAAGACGCAAGTTTCGCGAAGTTTCTAAAAACACGTGAGAGGTGGAACCGATGGCGCGCGGTTGGGCACTTTGTATAAATTCATGACTCCTCAAATTGCCATCCTAATGCTTTTTCCTTACGAGTTTTTCTGTATGCTAATGTGTGCGTTATCTCCTTTTCTAAACGTCTTTTTTCTGAAGAAAACCGCCTCTTCCTAGTCCGACAACTTTTTTATTCGGCTTGCTGACTAAGTGGGCTTGTTATAGAATCACGACCTGACAATTTCAGAGTACAAATAAAAACCCCCAATTCATTTTGTTTATTCAGGGAAGGCCTGCGCCTTTCAGGGGCATATATAAAAGCTACTAAAATTATACAAAATACACATTTGAGAATAACATAACACGTCTGTTCTTCCACAGATGGAGCCGTTCAACCGCCCAATCAGTGGTAAAGCTCTAACGAGAGACTTCTAGCGAATTATGTCCCCTGCCTGAAAGCAAACATGGACAAAAACGGAAAGAAAAAGAACCATACGAATGGAAAATACAAAAAGAATGGAAAAACCGACAGTTACTGTCGCAGTGACGATGAATTGGATACAACGTGCTGTTTTTGCGTCAAAACTAAAAAGAGCAAAAAGAAAGGCCTCGTGGCCGGATTGGTGACTAATCTGGGCATTTTCGTCATTTTGCTGGCTTATACGCTTCTTGGAGCTTTCCTGTTCCTGGCAATTGAGGGCAACGCGTCGAAAATTCACCAGAAAACTCTAGCTACAACTTCCTATCAAGCTACGCAAAATCAGAAGTCGATTCCTATTTCGAAAATAAACGGAACAATATCCCAGGCTAGTGCTGACTTGAGGTCCCAAACAGTCGAGAGTATATGGGAGATCACGGTGTCCCTAAACATTCTCTACAAGGAGAATTGGACAAGACTGGCGTCACAGGAGATAGCCAGGTTCCAAGAGAAGCTGGTCGCGAGAGTTGCAGCTGATGTTTCGGCGCAGTACAACGGCGCTCGGGCTCTGGAATCAGCACCAGATTTAGTTCTTGACGAGTACGAGTGGAGTTTCCCCAAAGCGTTTCTCTATTCGCTTACAGTTCTTACGACTATTGGTGAGTATGGACTGATCCTGTCATTTATTGGGTACCTTCCTTTTGTTTATACAGAGTTTTGAATAAATAAGAATGCCATATCACCCGAAGAACTGATAACCAATGGGGTAAACGAGGTCTTGAGTGGAGATCGCGGATCGGTAAACTTATATAGTGTAGGACGTCCTCAAACTTGGTGGAGCGATGATCTTCGCAAGGCGGCTGGCAAGAACTGAATGAGAATAGCCGAGATCCGTGTTCAGTGGCGTGCAATGGGAGAGGCCTATGTCCAGCAGTGGACAAGCATAGGCCAATGATGATGATGATGAGATTAGACTTCCCCTCGATATGATTAGAGCAACGTCATCATGATCTCAATCTAAATTAAAAACCCTGTAGTGATTTGTGGAACCTCTACCTTATCAGCGGTGGAGCCCAGTAGGTAGACTTCAACGCGGGAGACCTAGGTATAATTTTCAGTGTGAGCATGTACCTTCATGTGACTTTGTTTAAGTTCAAAGTTACGTACCTTTGCAAATTTGTATTAGCAATACCACACGCTAATGTTGAAAGAAATAATCATGGGAAACCCGCGGTTGGTTGGCTCCCTACGTATTGACTTCTCTTTCTCTTGAAGATGACACTGAGGGTGTATAAATCGTCTCATTACGTAGATGCAAAGGTCAAAACTCATGTTATTTTACACCGTGAAATATCAGGAAAAATATCAGAAACTAATTTAATCTTATCTTCAACGCGCCATAAAAGTGAAAAAATAATTTTATAAGCGTTTCCATTAAATTAGTGTTATTTAAAGCTTAATTTATATTTAATGTTCTCTATGAAATTTTCAACGTTAAAAAAACCCTACCTAAAAAAGAAACCAATAGATAAATATTACTTTTTTTGGCAAGTATTTTATTTTTTTCTGTCTTTTGCAGGTTACGGAAGTGTCACGCCAAAAACTGCTCTGGGAAAGGCCGCGACTATTGGATATGCTGTCATCGGGATCCCCCTCACTCTTTTGTATTTATCAGTAGTTGGAGCACTGCTATCTAGGCTGGCTCGAAGTGTCTTTAGCCGAGCTCTTTGCTGCTGTCTCTGCACAAAATGTGGGTACTGTTGCCTTGATGAACGGACGATGCTGAGCAAAGAACGCAAGGAAAAAGTCCGACGGAATGATGACTACAGAACCCAGACATTGCATCTCCAAGAGCCTTACTACGTACGGTCACCCTCTGGCACTATAATATCAGCCTCTCAAGCACAGAGTATTAGCACAAATTCCATCAAAGACAAGAACCAAGGCCTTGGATTTCTCAGAGACTGCGATTCTTTAAGCTGCACTGATACGGACTCCAAAGTGTCCTTGCGTGGCTTGTCCATCCTGGCACCTATAGGTCTTTGTCTTTGCGCGATCTTCACTTACATATTCTTTGGAGCTCTAGTCTTGTACCAACTGGAAGGCTGGAGTCCGGTTGATGGTGTTTACTTCTGCTTCATGAGTCTCAGCACCATTGGCTTCGGTCACCTAGCCCCTGGAGCCACCCAGAGGAACAGCGCATCGTCGGGGACCATCTGGTTTTGTTCCATCTACATCATGACAGGCTTGGCTCTCACAGCCATGTGCTTCAATGTCCTGCACGATGAGATCGTACATCGCCTAAGGCATCACGAGAAACTGGCAAAAATGAACGGCCAAAAAGTCTTGACGCCGGAATTCTTCCGCCGTTCTTGACGAGATGATAGCGGGAATTTGACAGAAGAAACAATAATTTGTTCGGAGGAGTCTTCACTGCCGGAAGTATTGCACCACGTTTCGGGGTCAAGATGCGACGGTGGCGCCATTCGTCGGTCAGTGTATACTGTGAGGGAGGAGAAGGAACCGGAAAGGTTGACCCCTATGTAATTTTATTAGTTACAACTTTATTTTTTATTTCGAAAGGGCAAATGTAGCCTTTAGCGATTTGTATAAATCCTAGTACGCAGTGAAATGAGAAGGTTTTTGTGTGCCATAGATTTTATCGTGCCAAATACTGCGAGTTAAATTTTAAATTACCAATTTGGGACATAGGTATGTGGAATTTACCGTAGTATCAGTTTTGTAATAGGTATAACAGTAAATAAGAGTTTATAAAGCATGACTGACCATATTTGTTAATTACTAGAGTTTAGAAAATAATTTAACTCTAGACACAATATTTTAAGTTCCTGAACTAATATTGGTCTTATTATTTTACAATTCTATTCATCTAGTATGAAAAAAATAATTAGCATCAATAGTTAAATATTAATTAGTTTTGGTAATTTTTTATATGAAAGTTTTTGGTTTTTATAGAAAGAAATAAAATCGATAATTTAAAATATCTTATGAGTGCAGTCGGGTAATTATTAAATTATTTCGGGTAAATTTGAAGCAAAGCGCTTAGAAACTTATAAAGAAGCGTTTTAATGTTAATTCTTTGTAAAACCCTTTTATATTATTGTTGGAATGAATTTTATTAAGACAGTATTATAATAATAATATGTTCACACCTTATTGTTTGATAAACTGAATTCGATGTTAAAAAAAAGAGTTCATGCAGAGTGTGAACAAAAAACTTGTAGGTAGAGAACCTAACTTATGCGTGAGTGACAAAATGGAATTTCATAACTATAAACATATAGATAAGTAAATAAAATAAACATTTTAAGTAAACAGTAAACAACAAACTCTTTCACTCCAAAAAACAAGCATCGCAACTAAAAACAATCTCTGACTGAAAGCGTTCGGCATTCTATTGAAATTCGTGCACACTGCTCATACTACTTGCTTTGGGCCGACTTGCATCAACACTATTTTTTATGACCAGTAAAAACCAGGATTAGGTGATACATACTGTTATAATTTTAAAGATCAGTAGCAGCTATGAATTCTAGTAATTGCAAAACATAATTGATTGAGGTAAAATTCCTAAATCGAAGAAATAAGTGCATTCACAAGCATACATTCCACCAACATGTTGGTTATTTTTTAAGGTTAGTAGAAAATAAATCTCAGGCTATCATCAATACCTTCCTCAGGGAAGAGACCCGTGCCCCTCGGTGGGGACATAATGAGTTGATGATGATGATGATTTCTTCAATGAGAGATCCTTGTTTCATGTTCTAGATTCATCAGTAATTATTGGTCATTCAAATAATAAAAACAGTGAAATGGGGTAGTTGTAGGTAAACTGCAGTTTCTATTCATACACCAGTTTCTAAACACCCTGTTCTACGGTACAAGGTAGAGTAGAAAAGAATGAAGAATAGAAAACATTTTATTAAGACAAAGGGTCGAGGCTCAGCATTGCGTAACCAAGGCAATGTAGTGACCTTTTCAGCGCTGACATATGGGTAGTGGATCCATAAAAAACTAAAAACTAAACTTAAATCTCCACCAATCCGGAATTGGCCCCCGTGGTGGAGTATGGCCTATACCTTCCTCAGGAAAGAGACCCGTGACCCTCGGTGGGGACATAATAGGTTGATGATGATGAAACTGAAATCTAGGAGAGACGATCTCGACCAACACCTGCTGTGGTCTGAGGTGGCCCAGGACCGAAAACTTTGGACTGAACTGGGGGAGGCCTTTGCCCAGCAGTGGGACACAAAAATGTAGGCTACGTAAAAAAAAACTAGGAAAAGGGTAACAAACTTACTATAGAAGATTGTACCAAGGTACTTATTTATAATACCGATTTTGAGGCCGTCAATGGATACCAGTGGGATAAACCCAGGCAGGTAAACCCACAACGAATTCAGCCAGAGTCTAATGGTGAACGCGGCCCCGCCATGTTTGATAAAACCCTCACATCGGCAGGCATTAACGAAAAGGCCGGACGAAACTCATTAAGGGGGCGCGCCAGCTGAAATATTGCTCATAAATTGGATTGGAAAAATATCGAGAGCACTGCAAATTGCTAACAAACACGGCCATTGCTGTCCTGTTATACACGGTGTAACAAAATTGCTGGGTATTTTTTCAGAGACGCCGTGGTGCTATTCATAAATGCGAGTAAGTTTTGTTTCAGGGACAACTTCGGATTCAAGATAAAAATTACATTTACAAAACTTACCCTTGTCGCCAGGGTTAGCTACGATACATTATAATATCATCATCATCATCAGCCTATCTGCCCACTGCTGGGTATAGGCCTTATTAATTGTGTGATGAAACTAAATATATTATGAAATGTGAAAGCGGTGATAACGCAGCGGTGGAAAGAGCTACCTTTAATTATGCGGTTGGGTTGTGCCTTCAAATCTCGGCATTTACCAATCACAGTCATTAGTACCAACGCAGGACAAGGTCATTTTTGAGTTAAATATACCAAAATGATCACTATGCTCTATATTTTAAGAACCAAAGACTTTCATAGCGATCAGATAAGTATGTGCAGAGTTATGGCACACGGTAGTCCAACCCAGCGTAAATCAGCTTAAACCTAAAAACTCAAATGTCTTAAAACTCACTTGTGTGGGTTGGAACCTTTCTGCTAAGCTACGTCCAACTGTAGTAGAAAATTAATTATAACTCGCTAGCCGTGAAGGAAACTATCGCGAGGAAACCCGAGTGTCGGTGGTGTTCACAAACCTCATCCGTATGATCCGCGGTGAGCACGCGTGGAAATGAAGCCCCTACTTTCCCATACTCTCTCTCTCTTTCTCTCTCTTTGAGAAAAAGCCCCTGAAGAAATCTGTAACGAGTCTTCGCTTACTCATTAAACTAAAATGGACTCAGTGCTGAGGCAATAAGGAGCCAATTAACGCTTACGTCATTGATTGGGAGGTAGATAGTTAAAAATGGAGCACACTGGTTCTAGCTCGAATTGAATGTAATTTAACACTGTTTCTCCAACTAGGGTCTGAGTCATAATAACATAACATAAACATTTACATACAGGCACATACATTGCTTCTAGCCCCACACTAGGATACTCTGTGTCGTGGAAACCAGAAACAGCAACGTCACAAGCATGTAAACATCCAAGACATTGGGACCTATACGAGTAATATAGGCGTCATAAAGAAACTTTACTATAAACATAAACATTTACATACAGGCACGTACATTGATTCTGGTCCCACACTAGGATACCCTGTGTCGTGGAAAACTGGGAACAACGACATCACAAACATGTATATAAACATCCAAGACCTGGGTTTTTTTTTTGTCCCCTAGCCGGGATTTGAACCCGGGATATTTTCAAGATTTCTACGACTAATCTCTAAAGCAAATTTGTTGCTTGCTTTGTTTAACGCTGCTGATTTTACAAACTATACAGTAACATCATATTTCCCTTAACGCAGGCAGAGAGTGAGAAACGGAGATGGACGCAGCAAAAGCAGTTTCTTTGACTTTTTTTGACGACCTCTGTGGCGTAGGTAACAGTTAGCGCATCTGCTTACCATGCGAGAAGTCCCGGGTTCGATCCGCGGCTGGGGAGAAAAAAATATCTCCAGTTCTTGGATGTTAACATGTTTGTGAGGTCGCTGTTTCTGGTTCCCAGAATGCCTGTATGTAAATGTTAATGTTTTTTCTGGATCCACTTACTTGACTTGGTCAAACTCCTGGTTCTGGTGAAAATCTTCCAACAAAAATTTAAGTAAATGTTTCCGGAATAAGGATAATAATCTGCAGTGCTCACAAAAGTTTTGGTTCAAAAATATATTTTATTACTTGTCTTTATTGCAAAGACCCAGAAATGATGAGGTCCGTAGACAAACAAATGTCGTCGACATAGCCCACCGGATGAGCAAGTTGAAGTGGCAGTGGGCGGGACACATAGCACGCAGAACTGACGGCCGGAAAGTTCTGGAATGGAGACCAATCATCGGCAAGCGCAGCGTAGGACGACCAGCCACAAGATGGAAAGACGATCTCATCCAAGTGGCAGGAAGACGCTGGATGCAAGCCGCTTCTAACCGGTCCTTTTGGAAATCCATGGAGGAGGCCTATGTCCAGCAGTGGACTTCTTGTGGCTGAATGATGAGGATGATTGCACAGACATACAGAATACATAAGTTTGCATAATCCTATCCCTTGTGTCATGGTCTCTGACTAATTCTCCAGGACAACAGGCATTTTAGTTTATTTGTTTTTCGTTTTCGTTGCAAGAACAGGCTGTAGTGTAAGACACATGTAACCTAGTTTAAGCTACTTATATATATCAGTCCTTCGACATTATAGTCAGTCTTGATTGAGCACTACTCGTTTGATTCATCTCCCAACGCTCCACCCTACATGGCGACCCTGCCTTGTTTGGTGCGTGCGAGCGCGCATCAAAATAAAGAAAGAAAATAAATAAAAAATGTGTGATGGAAATTCAAGTGACAAAATAGACTTCTAATTGTGCCGACAAAATTACGCGCCAAAATGTGCAATTCAAATGTGCCACAAAGCCCAAAACAGGACATTATGACCCAAATTGGGTACAACAATAAAATTATAAACACAGACATCGAACTGCATATTGGTATGATTTCTTGGTGCATGTTGGCATTGTTTGTTGCTGTTAGTAGCAATAGCTATTATACTAGCCATCAGATACTGCAACAAATGCTTCAACAAGCGTGTGGATCGTGGCGTCGACTCCGGCATGTTGCGCCTACAAAAGTTGTAAGGCCCACCCGCCCAACCCCGGACACATCCAGTCCCAGCAGATGAACCCAGCCTATGGACCAGCCCAGGACCAGCGAGCGATGTTCGCGGTTTGCCTACAAAATGAAGTGAAGTGACGTCAGTGCAGTGCGGCAATAGTATAATTTAGTCAACCAGGTATAAAAAATAATAATAATATAATAGAATAAGGTAAAGAAAAATGTGTATGGTAATTTAAGTAAAAATAGTAAAAAAAAAAAGTTATATTATAAAGTGCGATTTTTATGGCAGAAAATATAAAAAATCTCTGTGATAGTTTGTTAAGAATAAGAACATATCTTATTAAAATTGGTCCAAGTAGAAGACATGGTGAGATACTCGCGGTTAAGTTATTAGAGGCCAATGAGTTTTTAGCTCAATATAATAACTTTTTAGATAGTTTAAGAAAGTTAAAAATAGATGACGACGAGACAAATTTAATACATAATTACTGCAATCGTTTCAAGGCACTGTATCAAGAGATAAGTAAGTTGTGTAATTCTCCAGAAGCTAAGGATCAGGAGCAGAGTGACAGCGAGGTAAGTGACCCCTATAGTGATAGTGAAACATATCAAAGCATAGATATGGCTAATTTTGACGTAAAGACGGCTCTAAGCCTATTGCCAATAATGACCGATAAGGAGGAAAACACAAAGGAGTTAATTGACGGTATAGAATATTACAACACTCTTTTAGTTCAAGCATCGCAGAGTCAATTAATCTCGTTCGTGCTGAAAACCCACCTATCACAATCCACGAAACTGAAATTATCAGGTAAGTATGAATCCGTAGAAGAACTTCTCAGGGACATGCGCAAACAGCTATTACCACAGAAGGCAGCAACAGCGATTCAAACCCGGCTACAAACAAGTAGGCAAAATGAGAGGTCAGTAGCAGATTTTGGAAAGGAAATATCCGAATTATTTGTCGACCTAACTATTTCACAGGCCGACGGAAACTCAGATCATTATGGCATTTTGCGGCCCCTCAATGAGAAATTGGCTATTAAAAGATTTGCCGACGGCCTACGGAATAGTCGTTTAAGTACTATAATCGCTGCCCGAAATTACAGCTCCTTGAAAGACGCGATACAGGCTGCGCAAGAAGAGGACATAGCAACGTCTTCAGCTGTCCAAGTTACCTACCTGTCGCAGAGGACGCGTGGAGGCTACCACAGGTCTAACAGAGGTCAGCGAGGCCAACGCGGACAGCGCGGAAACCGAGGTCAGTGGAACACCAATAATAATTATCGACGACCATTCCGCCCGTACCGTCTCTGAGCCGGTAACAGGGGTACTTTCAGAGGAAGGCCATTTAGAGGCGGTACATACCCATTCCACAGGTCAACGAACGGTCAACATAACGTCCATACAATGAACCCGCAAGACGACATAAATAGGCAGCAACATGATAACTATGTTCAACAGGTTGATTCATTGAATCATTTTTTTCGTGCCTAACTATGTTTATGTTTCAAACAGTTTAAATAAGGTATCAATCAAAATAGGAGATCATGATTGTAAATGGCTCTTGGATACCGGAGCTTCAATTTCAGTTGTGAAGAAAGAACTAATTCAATGTTTATATATACCAATCCATACCGAGAAACTGTCCATTAATGGAGTTGGAGGTACAGTTAACTCAGAGGGATATGTTTACTTACAGTTAAATGCCAGAGGGTATATTTTTGAACACAAATTTTACGTATTTGACCAACTGCCGTGTAAAACCGACGGTATTCTAGGCCAAGATTTTCTCAAAAGGTTTAAGGCAACTATTGATTTTGAACTAAATTTAATACAACTATCCACATTACAAGGTCAATTAGTAACTCTAAAAGTTAACTATTTTGAATAAAAAAAACTGGTCTTATTTAACCGTTCCCGCTCGAAGTGAATCTATCCATTACATTAATACAGAGTTAAGAGAGGATTGTGTCATTAATTCGCAAGAATTATGTAGCGGAGTGTACCTTGCTAACATGATAGTGAAACCGAAAAATGGGAAAGTAGCTATCAGAGTCATGAATACAAGAAATGAAGAAGTTAATTTAAATTACTTTAATGTTCACGTAAGCAAGTTAAGCGAATACAATATTTGTCAGTTCAGTAAGCCTTCAATGAATTCGGACAGAGTAAAATTATTATTTTCCTTACTAAAAATTAGCGATTTGAATAGTGAAGAAGAAAAGGCCATTGAAAATATTTGTGCGAAATTCCCTGACGTATTTCATTTACCAGGGGACAAATTAACTACGACAGCACTATATGAACAAACTATAGAGTTGCAACCTCACAGTACACCGGTTTATGTGAAGCCATACCGACTGCCCCATGCACAGAAAGCCGAGATTGATAAACAGATACAAGGTATGTTAGAAGACGGAATGATTGAGGAAACTAGAAGCGCGTGGTCCAGCCCACTATTGCTAGTACCGAAAAAACTTGATTCTTCAGGTGTTAAAAAATGGCGAGTTGTAATTGACTATCGAAAATTAAATAACCAAATTAAAGATGACAAGTTTCCTCTGCCAAACATAACAGATATTTTGGACTCACTGTCAGGAGCAATGTATTTTACTACATTAGATCTTTATCAGGGTTTTTATCAAATGAATTTAGACAAAGACAGCCGACCATATACAGCGTTCACGACCAGTAAGAACCAATATCAGATGACATGGCTCCCAATGGGATTAAAAACAAGCCCTAATGCATTTTCAAGAATGATCACTGTAGCAATGTCAGGTCTAAATTACGAGCAATGTTTGGTTTATTTGGACGATCTATGTGTTTTTGGACGAAATTTAGAAAACCATAACAAAAACCTCATGGACGTGTTTTTACGTTTGAGAAAAGTCAATTTAAAATTAAACCCTGCAAAATGTAAATTTTTACAAAAAGAAATTCTTTATTTAGGCCATTTGGTATCAGAAAATGGAATATCACCAGATCTAATGAAAACAAAGGTTTTGGAAAAATACCCAAGGCCACAAAATAGTGACGAAATTAAACGCTTCGTGGCATTTGCTAACTACTATAGAAAGTTTATCCCAAAATTCGCAGAGAAAGCTTGTCCTCTTAATAAACTGTGTAGCAAAAATGCGACCTTCATTTGGAACAAAGACTGTGAAAGCTCAATTCAGTATTTAAAAACAGCTCTCGTGCAACCACCTTTACTGGCATACCCAAATTTTTCAGCAAAAAATGAATTTTTGCTCCAAACCGATGCTTCGGGATCAGCTATTGGGTCAGTATTATGCAATAGTGATTGTAGGCCTATAGCTTACGCTAGCCGTGGTTTAAATAAAGCCGAAAAGAACTATCCCACAATAGAAAAAGAGCTTTTAGCAATTGTGTGGGTGTGAAGTATTTTAGACCCTATCTATATGGCCGTAAGTTTAAAATCCAGACAGATCATAGGCCACTTGTTTATCTATTCGAAATGCGTGACCCTTCAAGTAGATTAGTCAAATTTAGTTACAGTTAGAAGAGTATAACTTCGTAATAGAATACATCAAGGGTACAAAAAATTCAGCTGCGGATGCACTGTCAAGGATTACGATTGATAGCGAAGAGTTAAAAGCATTAACGAGCGAGTTGTAAACGTTATTACTAGAGCACAGGCGAGAAAAATGCAACAAAAGTTAGAGGAGGAAAAACGATACATCCCGAATTTAACGGCCGATAATCATTTCCAGAACTCAAGGTCCGATCAACCAAGAGTAGTGGAGATTATTAAGAAGCCCAAAAATTTCGTGGAGTTGAGTATAATAAATAGAGAAAAATATTGCAAGTTAGAGAGAGAAGGTCAAATAACAGATTCGTCAAAATATTTTATTTACGTGCAAAGAAAGTCGTGCATTCATTTAAAGGAGTATTCTCGATCACCAGTCTCGCGAGTCGAATTGGTGAGAGATTTATCCAATTTTTTTAAAAAAGTAGGCACCGACGAAGTATGTATTATTAGAGACGCCAATAATGAAGATTTTATAGGAGTATTAATAAGTGCAATAAAGGCGTGTGCACAATGGTCCGGACCACGAATTTGTATAATAAAGGGTGTGCAAAGAATAAATAATATAGACGATAGACGTGTTATAATAAATGACTTCCACCTATTGCCCACTAGTGGCCACGCGGGCATTAGGAGAATGAGCAATAATATTAAGAAATTTTATTATTGGCCCAGCATGGATAAGGATATTATCGATTTTGTGACTAAATGTCCAAAATGTCAGACACAAAAGCACGGGATAAAAACAAAACAACCCATGGAGATAACAACCACATGTAATAATGCATTGGAAAAAGTATACCTAGACATAGTAGGTCCGCTGCCTAAGGATGAAGGCGGCTATTGCTACGCGCTCACGTTACAGTGCCAGCTATCCAAGTTTGTGGAGGCGTATCCACTACATAGTAAGGATGCGTCATCTGTCGCCAAAGCATTTGTAGATAATTTTGTGTTACGATTTGGGGTTCCCCGGGAAATAGCAACAGATCGCGGTACAGAGTTCATTTGCAGCACTATGAAGCAGATCTGTGAGTTGCTAAATGTAAAACAGCTCACATCCACAGCGTATCATCACGAGTCTATTGGCGCACTGGAAAATACACATAAGTCAATGGGTGCGTATTTAAGAATAAACTGTGAAAATCGTGCGGATACTTGGAGTAGTTGGTTACCGTACTGGTGTTTTTCATATAACAATACCGTACATACAGAAACACAGTACACACCACATGAGTTGGTGTTTGGAAAAACTGCAAAGTTGCCAAGCAATTTCGAATCAGGTAAAGTAGATCCTGTATATAACTATGATAATAATTACCCTCTAGAATTTAAGTATAGGTTACAAGTTGCACATCGCGACGCAAATATGAATTTGGAGCGGAGTAAACAAAGGCGTAAGGAGTCTTACGATATTAAAGTAAACGAAATTAAGTATACTACAGGCAAGTATTTACTTTTAAAAATTAAACAGGAGACAAAATAGATGCTATTTATCTAGGACCATATTTAATAATAGAAGATTTAGGATGTAATGTCAAGATTTTAAAGAACGGAAAAGAGGACATAGTTCATAAAAATCGCACAAAACCATTTATAAATTGTTTGTATACAAATGAATAAAAATTAAATGTTAGGTATAAGTCAATAACCACATTTATGTTAAGAAATAATGTTTTTAGAAAATTAAGGATTGTATTTAACCGTGTATCAATAGAGTTAGTTAGTTAAGATAGCTTTAAGAAATAAAATAAAATTGTATAAACATTATTTTATTTTTCTTTACGGGGAAGGTGTAGTGTAAGACACATGTAACCTAGTTTAAGCTACTTATATACATATATCAGTCCTTCGACATTATAGTCAGTCTTGATTGAGCACTACTCGTTTGATTCGTCTCCCAACGCTCCACCCTACAAGGCGGCGCGAGTGCGAATCGCGCTTACAGGTTTTTACCCGACTGCGGCAGAGACTAAAAGTATGAATTTGGCCCGTAGGTATGTTAGGGTGTTCTTCACAACGTTCCCTTTTACCTCCATAAGCAATCGTCAAATTTTCCGAATATGATCTCTAATCGATTGTTATCATTGACATTGATATTTTCGCAGATTATGACAAATCGGCGTATATTATTATTATATATTATTACGTATTTATTTAAAATACGTATATTATTATTATTGAAAATGTTTTTTGCACTTAGTAAGTATTATACATTAAGCGGACTTAGTACCAATTAGTGTTTTATTCCAGCCAACTAGGCCATAAGTGACGAGAGTAGGTGGTACCAAAGCGAGAAATTGAAAAAATCCGGTTTGAAATAATACAATGTAAATAAAAATATACATAATATTATGTCGAAGAATAATACAATTATCATGAAAGAAATAATTAATAAAATAATCATCATTATCAACCCATTATGTCCCCACCGAGGGGCACGGGTCTCTTCCCTGAGGAAGGTACAGGCCATACTCCACCACGGGGGCCAAGTCCGGATTGGTGGAGGCTTGTAAGACTAGTGGCTGGTCTTACTGTCAGAAGTTTTCAAGCCACCCTAAGGCCTCTGACTTGGCTTAACGACTGCCATCTATCGACGGCAGCCGGCACCAACTGCTTAACGTTCCTTGCGAAGCACGGAATCGCTCGGAAAAAATGCCACTAGTGTTAGTCATAGACGGTGACCCATCCATGGACTGAACGCGCCGTATGTTGCTTAACCTTAGTGATCGTTCAAGATCACTCAGGCAGCCCAGGCTACGAGCTATTCTGTAAGACTAGTGGCTGGTCTTAATGTCAGATGTTTTCAAGCCGCCCCTAAGGCCTCTGACTTGGTTTAACGACTGCTTAATGTGCCTTGAAAAGCACAAAACCGCTCGAAATAAGGCCACTTACGTTAGTCATAGACGGTGACCCATCCATGCACTGAACGCTCCCTATGTTGCTTAACGTTCGTGATCGTTTAAGATCCCTCAGGCGGCCGGGACTACGATCGATTCATTGCATACGCGAACACATTTTCAACAAACCCATTAAACACAGAGATCTGAAAATAAAGCGAAATAATTTTGACTTTTACCGAGTCCATTTATACCAGTCCAGCAATGGATTCGATAAAACAAAATCAATTTAGACTGTATTTGTTAAAACCCGTCTCGCAAATCCCTTTGCCGTACGAACGTAAGTTCTATGTGCCTGTAATAGAATTGGTATTGACTTGTTAATATTGTAGCCGATTTTGCAGTTCATCCTTGCTTCGTTTGAAAGTGATTCAGGGACCAGACTTTTCATGTGTGAAGATTAATATTGTTTCGTAAAAACCTTTTGAGTTAATGGAAACGGTGCAGCTGTATCTTAGTTAAAGGTGCAAAAAGTTCTGTCAGCTTTCGTGCGCCATTTTGTTTGGCTGGTACGGTACGTTTTGCTTGATGATTTCTAATTATAATTAGGTACAGGGCTTCAATATAGCAAACTGATTTTTTCTTTAGTCAATTTCCTGAAAACTCGGCAAAGGATAATTTATTGAAGAACCAAGAGGTGTCTTTTTGCTTGTATCCCGAAACACAAAAGGTTGTTTTACAAAAAGAGTATGGAATACGTAAAGTTATGAGGCATTTTATCAATTGACGCTCTTGTGTATAGAAATCTGAAGAGAACTTAAGTAGAGTAGAAAAGAAGAAATACATAGAGTATAGTAGAATTTTCAAGCCTCTAACCTGAGCGTAACCTATCATCATCATCATCATCATTCAGCCACAAGAAGTCCACTACTGGACATAGGCCTCTTCCATAGATTTCCAAAAAGACCGGTTGGAAGCGGCTTGCGTCTTCCTGTCACTTGGATGAGATCGTCTGTCCATCTTTTGGCTGGTCGTCGTACGCTGCGCTTGCCGATAATTATGTGGTCTCCATTCAAAACTTTTCAGCCCCATCTGCCATACTGCTACTTCAACTTACTCGTCCGTATAACCTTTGCCGTCAATAATTTTTTTTTCAGTCACATCTGGTGATTTTTAGGAGCCACGACCGAGACTTATCCACAGATCTCAGACTAGATAGCATTAATTCTCAAAACAGATGTTCTTGTATTTAATGTTGTCTAGGTCTGGATTTACGGCATACCATGCTATGTTCTAAAAATCACTAGTAACGTCTTTTTAATTGAGATAATTGGTCTGATACTTTTTAGAAAAGAAAAGTGGGTTATAACAAAATATATGTTTTTTTTCCATTGATGCCGCTAGTGTTACTGGAGCCCTTTTATACTCTTAAGTCCTAACCTTGAAAATAAGAATAAAAAACCATTAATATTTGCTTTGTTATTCGTTATTTGTCAGGACTTAGGATGATAATACATAAAATATCACTATTATAAACATCTTTACAATATTATTAATCTCTTAAATGTTTATTCCTTCGAAAGAGTGGATCTTTATTTTTAAGAGACGTCAGATAAAAACTTCTTACAATATGAATTAATGGCAACATTTTTATACAAAGCACCCCTTACAATAATCTAACAATCTTTCTCGGAAACACCTCGCTGTTGCATTATTCTGTTCAGCTAGTCTAGATTTTATATTATAATCTTTCAAATAGACATTAAAATTAGAACGAAATCCAAACAACCACCTTGTCTGCTGAGAAATTGACGACCTCTGTGGCGTAACGGTTAGCGCATCTGCGTACCATGCGAGAGGTCCCGGGTTCGATCCCCGGCTGGGGAGAAAAAAAAAAAACTCCAGGTCTTGGATGTTTACATGTTTGTGACGTCGCTGTTTCTGGTTCCCACGACACAGGGTATCCTAGTGTAGAAGAATGTATGTGCCTGTATGTTTATAAAAAAAAAAACTTTGTATCTGTTGGTTGGAAAAGCTGCATTTCAATATAGATACCACTCGTATGAACTCGTTTGACTTGCTTAGGAAAATTACTGTCTGTTGGAAAGAAAGACTGTAACGTTTACAGGCAATTTCCTGTGCTTCGCAAGGCACTTTAACAGTTGGTGTCGTCTGCCGTCGATATGTCGCAGTAAAGTAGTTAAATCAAAGATTCAATTGAATCTCTAGACAGTCAATCAAAGATCGATATTCAATCAAGTCGCTAAAGTTCCTTCAGACAAGTGAGTGAACGAAACGTTTAACGAGTTTCCTAAACGTTCCTAGGTATTTCAACAAAATCATTTCGTAAAATGTTTCTTTGAACGAACGTGTCGAGTCTTCTAAAGCCATCGTTGCAACAAGAACTCACTTCGAAAACAAGACTCTTCTTCTTAATTTTGCTGAGTAACCATTTACAATAAAACAAAACACGGAATTTCCAAGCTCTCAGTTCTTCACGATGACACCGAAATAACAATAACAAATGAAATAATCGTAGTGGAGTCGACAACATGTTTACAATTTCACCAAAGAACACAATTTGAAACAAAAAACCTCTCACACAACAAACCAACGTTGCATAACGTTTGCCAAAAGAAATACTCTAAAAGTAATCAGCTGTTGTCGTGACCGCCATCTTGTTTTACATTATTAATCAACATGCTGGCTTTCGGTCAGTCAGATAGTTAAACGTTTTCGACGCTGCTTTATTTAAATAAAAATGCTAGCGACTTGATTGAATATCGATCTTTGATTGACTGTCTAGAGATTCAATTGACTCTCTGATTTAACTGCTTTACTGCGACAGATAGATGGCAGTCGGCCTTAGGGCGGCTTGAAAACTTCTGACAGTAAGACCAGCCACTAGTCTTACAAGCCTCCACCAATCCGGACTTGGCCCCCGTGCTGGAGTACGGCCTATACTTTCCTCAGGGAAGAGACCCGTGCCCCTCGGTGGGGACATAATGGGTTGATGATGATGATGAAAAGCGCCTCTTGCCTCTCTTGCTAATTGGGTATTAATCACATAGCAACCATAGTTGGTTACCCTAGTGGGTAAGCTAGAAAACAAAAAAAATGTTTTAACAATAAACATTAATGATGGTAAATAATATAAAATTACACTGAATGTACACACAGAGGACGAGTGTGAAGGTGAGTAAAATGTGTAGTGTAATATTTTTTTAGTGGATGGGTCGGGTTTATTTCTATTGGATGAATGTGTCCGAGATGGTTAGTATTGTTTAGATTGGAATGCATGCGTGAATCTATTAATAATATGCATTCCGAGCATCGATGCAACGCCTCTTCTATACAAAATCACTCGTTTCCCAACTGCACTACATTGTTCTCGACAAAACGAGCGAAAAATCTATATTAATGTCCCGTTTGTCACACAGCGCGGAGGCAATGGTCGTCTATAAAACATGAGTTTGGCACTCGCACGATACGCGATGGCCAACAATGCGTATGGACGACTAAGAGAGGTTCCACACGGGCGTTTTCTGTGCGTTGCGGTAGAGCTGCGTCAACTGAGCGGTCTGAGCGACCGACGCTTTGTTTTATATCCTACACATACATTTGAACGCAGAAGGAACCACATTGACGATGTTAGAGACAGAGTGGTCTAAGGCACAACAGTAATACTCGTATAATTATTTACAAATAAAAAAATACGTGTCCCTTATTTTTGAATAATCTAAAAGACGGACTAATTAAATTTTTTTGGGAAACTAGGCTATTGCGGCATGCCAGACCGACCTATACTTAGGTCGGTCTGGCCCGTATTTTTTTATTTGTAAATTAGACCAAAAATGACAAAGATATAGCCCATTAAAGTTACGTGTGACGTCACGCCGTGCTGCATTTTGTAGCACTGAGTGACATCACACGTAACTCAATGGGCTATATCTTTTATATTTTTTGTTTAATCGAAAAAAGAAAAAATACGTATCCAATATTTTTTTATAATCTAAAATACGGACTGAATAGAATTAAACCCTATTCACTTTGCTGACCGCACCAATTCTATTGTGAGATTTTGTGATCTCTCAATGGAGTTAGCACTGAGAAGCACGCTGAGAAGCATTAGTGTGGCATGATGGATTTATGATGTTTCTATGCTATAGTGTAACAACTTAAATATTGATAAAAAATTTACTTGGATCACTCTGGTTCTAACGTCGCTATTAGTGAACCGGCCAAGAGTTAAGTGGGCAACATTGAGAAGTCTATGATCATTTACAAGCAAGATAATCTGTGGGTTTGGATTTGGACGAGGTGTGCGTGGGCGGGCCAGTGCTTTTTATAGCTTATCAAAGCGTATTTAACAGACGGTGACGGACATCGCACAGCGAGAGGAGAAAGACGAGGCGGGGAAGGAAGCTGTGAGGAATCAAAGGAGCGGCAGCGCAGTATTTGTTTGGTTTATATGAAGATTTGTAAAGGGTCCGCCAAATAACTTTTTTTTTTTGAAAATGCTAAAAAAAAAAAACTACTGAATATTTTTTCAAATTTCTTTTTTTATTTGAAAGTACAATCCCTCCGGTTAATCGATAATTACTTAAAAATTGGACCCATCGTGTAGGCTACTGCATGGCCAGCCGAGGCAGCCATTTGAATGAAATTATTTTCCATCATTAACCGGAGGGATTGTACTTTCAAATAAAAAAAGAAATTTGAAAAAATATTCAGTAGTTTTTTTTTATAGCATTTTAAAAAAAAGAAGTTATTTGGCGGACCCTTTAGCTGCGTTGACGCAACGCCTACGCACCGCTCGTGTAGTATTCTCTGCGTGGAAATGATGGCGCTGCGACGACGAAGCGCAGCTGCAATGCCCGTGTGGCATCGCTTAAAATATTGATGGTTACAACTTTACGCTATACTCTGTACAAGTTAAATATACAGGGTTATATTTAAGTTATGTCATTTCTGAAACAATTGAATCAGATTGGGCTGGAAGAGATTTCTGTCTCATTTCGTGCGCAGGATAAAGGCTTATGCGACCTGTGATCGTAGCAGAACAACGCACAAGTTCGTTTTGCATGCGTTTCAGCGTGATATAGCAGCCAAAAACAAAGAAGTGCCATGTTCATGAGAGGTAGTATGTATGTATGTATTAGTTTAGGTAAGTATTTCGGTTAAAATGATCTACAGGTTAGTCTAATTAATAAAACAAAGTACTTGATACTTGGGTAAGATCACAAAAAAAGTAGCTTATTCGACACAATAGTAGCGCGTTGTCCTGCTAGACACATGGGGTTGGTGTTTATTGTTGCATGTAACAGAGTAGGAGCTTAATTATCACGCGTGCTCACCGCGGACTGGTTCAGCGCTGAACTATCTAAACAGCTAGAACTCAGGTTTCTTCACGATGTGCTCCTTCACATTAGCGTTGTATACTGGGTAACTTACGCGAATATATTCAACCTTTTAAATTCACACTTGCTACTTAAATGTAGTTCTGAAAATCAGCCAGCATTATTTATAGTGCCGCACTTTATAAGCTCTTAAATCAATTGCCAAAACAAAAGCGCGAGCACTCCAGACCGTACATCATGTTCAAAATTTATTGCAATATGGCTTCTCTCACAAATCAAGTATAAAAGAATACCATCACTACTAGATTCGTAAAATATGTACAACTCCTCATTTTTACAAAATCTAATTAAAATAGAAACACTGCTCACGAGTTAAGCAACATAGGGCGCGTTCAGTGTATGGATGGGTGACCGTTCTATGACTGACGCTAGTGTCATTTTTCCGAGCGGTTCCGTGCTTCGCAAGGCACGATAAGCAGTTGGTGCCGGCTGGTCGATAGATAGCAGTTGTTAAGGCAAGTCAGAGGCCTCAGGGCGGCTTGAAAACGTCTGACAGTAAGACCAGCCACTAGTCTTACAAGCCTCCACCAATCCGGACTTGGCCCCGTGGTGGAGTAGGTCTATACTGGTGGAGTAGGACTCGCTAAGAGATTTTTTCAAAGAAACTAACATCTTAACGGTTGCAAGCCAATACATTTATGAAAATATTATGTACGTTCGGAAAAATACTAAGGACTTCGAAACTCTTGGTAGCCATCATAACGTTAATACTAGGAATAAACATAAATTGTCATTTCCACGATTTAGACTTGCAAAAGTTAATACTTCCTTCATGGGGCACTGTATAAGGTTCTACAACAAGATACCCCAAGATATATTAGAGTTACCCCCAACGCGATTTAAGAATTGTGTTAAGCACACTCTTTGCAAAAAAGCTTATTATAAAATCAACGATTATTTAGAAGTGGCGTAGTCGGGTTGACCCTTGCTTTTCGATCATGAGGGTCTAGGTTCGAACCACGCATGTACCAATGACTTTTAGTTACGTACATTTGTTTGTTTGTACAGCAACATCATTCGCTGATAAATTGTGCCCGGATAACGGCGACAGGCTTGCCACTTGTCACGTTTGCGACCTAATAAACTCGGCAAAACGTGGGCCCAGTTCTAGTGATTGGTGCCTCTGCCTACCCCCTCGGGGATAACGGGCGTGAGTTTATTATTATTACAAGGACGTATGGCATTAAATAGTAGTTTAATATTAAATTAAATCAGAGGATAAATGTGTCTAGTGTTCAACACATCCAAGATATTATTTTGTATGTTTTATTTGTATTAGCTTTAAGGTGATTTGAGAAAAGATGGTCAGAGTGGAGTTTATTTTTCGCTGCCTTTTTCTCCACTACAGACGGCCCCAAGGCAGCGGCTAACATTATACATAACTGTATGTACATTGACATTCAACAAGCAGAATGTAAATTCTTTACGTTGAAATAAATTCTTGATTTTGCTTTTTTGATTTTGATTTGATTTTATACCTTCCTCAGAGAAGAGACCCGTACCTCTCGGTGGGGACATAATGGGTTGATGATGATGAGTCTTTCTAATCTCTTTACCACAGACTGTCTATAGATAAAAAAGTTGATAATATCATCTTGATCAAGATGATAATATAATCTTTTTATCTGTAGGCAGTCTGACAGCCTGCTAGTTGTTTTTTTTTCTATGTAATTTTCCTACATCATCTCTGCCTCGATCATCGCAACCTATCAGGGCCTTTTTTTTTTTTTGTTAACGGGGTGAAATGCTTTGTGCACCATAACCGCCACCCTTAGGGGAGGGCGACGGCCGTGTGTCGGACTCTCCTCTCCTAATAATAGGAGAGGCATACCTCCTAAAACACCCCGGGGGCCGTCCTGTCGCTCGTGCAATGGGGCGCCGCCGGATCTCGCAAGTGGTGTGAAACCACAACGCGAATCCGATAGCGACGCCCCGGCGACGTCGACACGACTCGCAAGGAGTCGGCCCCACCCTCACTGGAGAAGGGGCATGGGCCCCCCACCCCCTTCTCCCGTCACGATGTCGGACGGCAGGTCCCCCAACCTGCCGTCTGTGACCCTCACTCCGCCACCCGGGGGACGCGTCCGATGGAAGACTAGAAACTCCGTACGGAAACCTATCAGGGCCTAGATTCTGCTAATGCATCGTATTACAATGACAACTGCATGAACATGGCGAGTTAGTTTCATTGCCGCTTCAAGTCAACGCGAGCACTTGTATCAATAATTATAGACGACAGTAGTATGAAACAACTCGTCACGTGACCGACCGTGTATATGTCATCCTACTAGAATGCACAAATAAAATCGATGTTAACTTTTTTTAATATAGGGTAAACTATACATTGATTGGCACCTTAAGCAAAACCTTGACTTAATTTGCTTCCAAAGCTATCAATTTCATATTCAATCACAATTAACCATTTTAATTTGTTAGAATATGAGTATAAGTTGGAAATAAACAATAATTCTTGCTTGTTGTCATAGTTTTATTTAAGAAAAATAATAATAATTTGAAAATGTCTCCAAAACAACAGTCATTGGAATTACAGGTATAAACATTGTCACTAATAATATCAGTCATTGGCACTTATAATTTGTATGTATGTTTTGTACTTAACAATGCTAATTATAAAAAACTACCAAAATGCCCTTTAAGCAATTTTAATTCTTAATATTTGTGTTTAAAACTCACTGTGCCAATGACTAGGTGGGTGCCAGCAATACTATGGTTTACCCTACATAACTCTCGACAGTGAAACATGCCAAGCCTTGACTCATGGTTGAAAGCACAGTTAGCCATTGGTAAGCTATTTTAACTTCACCAATGTATATTAATAATTTGAAAACCAAATAAATGCCAAGATCCGATCCACGTCTTGTCGAATAAGAGACCAATGTTCTAGTACACTATTACTGAAAGTAGATTAGGTTAGAAGTTTTTAGTTAGCGACTAAAGAAATGTGTTACGCATACTGTGTGCAAATGTGAATATTTTTTTTTTACTTTGATGCTATGAAATCTTCATTATTTTTTTACTCTTTAACTACGTTTAAAGTTACGTTTCCCATTTCTAAATTTCATACGACATCCACTACTAATTTACCTTTTGACTTTATCATCAATTGACATCTTTCCACTTGCTAATAATCTTTTATTGAATTTCTTTCTGTTTTTATCAAATTTTATGTTTATCAGTGAAATAAAGCGTAGTTGGAGTGGTACAGACCATAATTTAACCTCACAATGGCGCCCAACGTGGGGCAATGCATGTTCAACCAGCGATTTTCAAAGCTTTTGTGCTTTCTGTTTCTCCAAATGGAACATCAAAATGATGCTTACTGAAGGCCCAGTTTAGCCGATGCTGATTTATTGAGCTAGATCGCCAATGAGCTGTAAGGCGGTATAGATCAGACAGCGGCCCTTTTCGTAGATAGGGATTTATTCAAATAGGATTTATTTAATACTCCAAAGAGGTTTTCTTTTGGCAAGATTCGGGATTTTTCACCAAAGCGACTTTGTTCTTGTAGATAGAATTTGTACTTTGAAATAGTTTTTTTAAATTTGTTTTATTATATTATGCCCAAGATGAAATACATCCGATTTAATCGGATATGAGGAAGATATTGCGTTGCAGAAAACTTAAGAGTGGTTTGAATATTTTAATATACTTAGAACTCCGCTTGCTCAGCGACCCGAAGTGGGTCTTGGCCTCCGATGCAAGAAGTCGCCACTTGGTTTTATCCTACGCGGTCTTTTGTTTAATTCTTAAGAAGAATATATTATGGTGATTTGATTAAGGTTTTAATCAACACTTATTATTTACTAGCTGTTGCCCGCGACTTCGTCCGCGTGGGCTTTAGTTGAGGAAAGTGTTTGCGTTTGCAATCAAGATTGGGATACTTTTAGCGCATGCGAAATAAATAAAACCATACTACTCTCTCTGAGAGAAGACCTATTCCCTGCAGTGGGACATATACTCGTATAGGCTGTTTACTATGGGTTGTATTTTAAAGAACTGAGAAATATTTATGAACACATGAACGGAGAAGTAATAAGAAGAATTGAGAAAATTTATTCAAGAGTTAGAACGACCAATATGAAAAAAATAAGAAAGTAAGCAAGTATTTAAGGTGGTATTTAAACACTTGGAAGAACAAAGAAATTCAATTCAAAAATCGCAGCGAAATGTTTAATAATCGAAGCGCCGATACGAAATAAATACGAAGAACTTTTATACCTTCTAAATTTGCAACCCCCATAAGTATTGAGTTCACAAAAAGGGCTGTCGGCAATAATCAATAACTTTATCAGGAACTTATAACCCAAATACAACATTTTATTGAAATAACTTTGAATATCAGAGAGCATTCTAGCATTCTAACTTTGCACCCCCCTTGGGATGATTTTCTAAAAACTACTTCACACAATGTTTGATGACTTTCAATGAAGGACCTACATACTGCATTTCATTCGAATAACTTCAAAAACGGCAGAGTTTCATACTAACTTTGCACCCCCTTTTTCCCCTTTAAGGGATGATTTTTGAAATACTATTTAACACGTGTTTCATGATTTTAAATGAAGGACCTTCATATTGAATCCCATTTGAATAACTTCAAGAACGGCAAAGTTTCATAGTAAATTTGCACCCCCCTTTTTCCCCCTTAAGGGATGATTTTCGAAAAACTATTTTACACATGTTTCATGACTTTTAATGAAAGACCTTCATATAGAATCTCATTCGAATAACTTGGATAACGGCAAAGTTTCATACTAACGTTGCACCCTCCTTTTACCCCCTTAAGGGATTATTTTCGAAAAACTATTTTACACATGTTTCATGATTTTAAATGAAGGACCTTCGTACTAAATATCATTTGAATAACTTCAAAAACGGCAAAGTTTCATACTAACTTTGCACCCCCCGTTTTTCCCCCTTAAGGGATGAGTTTAGAAATACTATTTTACACGTATTTCATGATTTTAAATGAAGGACCTTCATATTGAATCCCATTTGAATAACTTCAAAAACGGCAAAGATTAATTAATTAGATGTGATTAATCAGGATCTGTTTTAATATAAACAATAAGTAGCTGCGAAATATGAAATTCATGTATGTACCTACTCGATTAATTTATTTTATTTGAATTTTAATTTATCTTAATAATTTATGTCGTTTTGCAATAGAATATTAATTAATTAAATAATTGTCCAATTTTGCCATTTTATCTAGAGTGTAAAATTTCAATGGACCAGTGTATTTTAATTTAATTTCTATAGTAATTTAATTTTGTTTTATATAATTTTGTTTTTTAAGCTCTAGTAAGGAAAGAGAGCTCAACGATGCCGTTGGCCCTCGCTGCGTCTCTTAGAGGTCCCGACTGAAAACCAGCGCTGCAGGCCATTGCTTTGCAATAACTGCAGCATATGCTGAGTTCGGGAACCTTTTATATTGCCATAACACATGATACAAAGCTAATCGTTATTTTAGGAAAATGTTATTATTATGATTTATTTTGAATATTATTGTTAGCATGCTATGCCTGTCAATTGTATATCTTTGTGTGTTGTGGGAATTTAATAAATGATTATCTATCTATCTATCTATCTATCAAAGTTTCATACTAAATTTGCACCCCCCTTTTTCCCCCTTAAGGGATGATTTTCGAAAAACTATTTTACACATGTTTCATGACTTTTAATGAAGGACCTTCATATAGAATCTCATTCGAATAACTTGGATAACGGCAAAGTTTCATACTAACTTTGCACCCCCATTTTACCCCTTTAGGGGGTGAATTTTGAAAAATCCTTTCTTTGTGCTACCCTACGTTATAAAAGGAACTTTTGTGCAAAATTTCAAGTTTGTAACCGTTATAGTTTGGGCCCTGCGTTGATATGTCAGTCAGTCAGTCAGTCAGTCAGCTTCTCCTTTTATTTATATATATACATACATATAGATTATATAGATTCGTGATGGTCTTTCAAAAATTTGTTTTAATTAAGTGGTTAAAAAAAACATAGCAAAATAGCGCCTTACAGCGTTAATTAAAGTACTTTCGTCAATATCAGTTATCATAAAAAAAATGTAAATGTAATGGCGTTTGTCATTTTGTGGCGCAAAGGTTAGCATCTGCCTACCACGCGAGAGATCCCGGGTTCACATCCCCGCTAGGGACAACAAAAACCCCAGGTCTTGGATGTTTACATATTTGTGATGTCGCTGTTTGTGGTTCCCACGACACAGGGTATCCTAGTGTGGGGCCAGAAGCAATGTGCCTGTATGTAAATGTTGATGTTTAATGAGGCATTTTTTCCGCCGCATGAACATAGAGCGTATATACGTCTACTGTACTTTTATGCTTTGTTGTTCGCACCGGTGGGGACATAATGGGCTACTAATGATTATTGTCACATCTGTACTAACTAGCCGTCTGCTTAGTCTACGTCAGCATCGTAAATCAATTGCGATGCGAACTTTATCAGTGTTTGTTGTTGTGCGAATTATTTCACTCCGGGAATAATGGAGGCTTGGTTTTGTTCTATTATTATTTAGTAGCTGCCCTTCGTTGGCGTGGAATTCGAGGAAAATAATCCGCTTAAGTAAAACAAGATGGCGCTATGCGATGGAAATGTCTTGTGCTGGACGTGTTCTACTAATAATATAACAATTGCATCCGAAACGGCTCAGTAATTTTTTCGTGATCTACAAAGGTAACTTGTTTACAATTTATTTATTGCGAGAAAAATAATTACATTACAGTCAAAACTATTGCGTAATTAATTGCATTAAACATTATACATTATACATATTACAATATGTGGCAATTACCTTGAATGTTAATCAATTGTAAGTATGTCCGCGGTTTCTTTCGTATTAATTGAATCCTATATCTATATCCTAGTGTCCTGCGATTTGAGAAAAGCTGGTCAGAGTGGAGTTTTTTTCCTGCCTTTTTTTCCACTAAATTCAGACCCAAGGCAGCGGCTATAAGCACATTGACATTCAATAGACGGAATGTAAACTCTTTACGTTGAACTAAATTTCTGATTTCTGAAGATATTAATTAATTAACAAAAACTTAGTATTATAGGTTTCAAGTATGTATTGTATAGTGTATTCCATCCGCGGTATCTTTTAGCTAAATTGCATTACAAACTGTCTCGGCATAATACCGTTTCCGTGTAGACAGTCAGGTGTATTATACAACAAACGTCGCATTCTCCCCGAGCCTCCCTAAGCCGAGTTTTCAACGAGCTCTCTCGGAAATACGGCTGCATCTTCAAATAAGAACGGCAACAAAAAGTTTGAATGCAGCCTGCATACGTCAACTTGCAACATTTCAATATTGCAAGCACAAAACGTTAATAAACAGAACTCTCGACCACGGATCTATATACTTGGTTCATGCTCTCGACAGTGAAACATGCTAAGCTTTGACGCACGGTTGACAGCAGCATCGCACAGCGAATCGCTCGTAGCCTCGGCTGCCTGAGTGATCTTAAACGATCACGAAGGTTAAGCAACATAGGGAGCGTTCAGTATATGGATGGGTGACCGTCTATGACTAACGCTAGTGGCATTTTTCCGAGCGGTTCCGTGCTTCGCAAGGCACGTTAAACAGTTGATGCCGGCTGCCGTCGATAGAAAATCGTTAAGCCAAGTCAGAAGCCTTAGAGCGGCTTGAAAACTGCTGACAGTAAGACCAGCCACTAGTCTTACAAGCCTCCACCAATACGGACTAGGCCCCCGTGGTGGAGTATGGCCTAAACCATCCTTAGGGAAGAGACCCATGCCCCTCGTGGGGACATAATGGGTTGATGATGATGACCGCACATTAATCTTCAGTCGCATAGCTATATTTTACTCAGTTATAGTTATATCACAGGTGACACGGGTGATGGGCACACAGACAACACCAACTTCTTGGCAGGCCCATACTGTACTGTTATTTAACATAAAATTAAAATTTACATAAAGGCTCATACATTTTCGTGGGAACCAGAAACAGCGACATCACAAACTTGAAAACAATATAGCCCTTTTTAATCCCCTCTATCTTCAAATATCAGAACTGTAACACGTGGTGCCATAGTTTGCTTCAAATTTCATATGTCTAGCTAGTAAAGTACCCGAGTCGGGTAGGATAAAAAAATCGCCCATGTGCATACACACGTTCACGTTCCGATACCAACAAATAATCTCTCTCGATATCAGTTTTTCAGTCATATCAGTATTTTTACTGTCACATTGGACCACTTTACGTTTGAGGCATTAATATTTAAATTAAGAAACCGGTCAAGACGCGTGCATTGTCGAAAGACTGGGAGTTTTTGGATGGATGGGAATTGATGGGATGCTTCATAGAACCAAATAGAACTAACATCTTCATAAAGTAATTTCTATGGATTTTGTACAAAGTAGTGAGTTCACTATAAAAAAAAATTGATATAGTGCTACTATCTTGAAAATTTTCACGTTTCTACAATCAACTGCATAGCCAGGAGAGCAGGTGGGCCCTATTTGAAAAAAAAGCTCTTTTAAGTTTAATATTTCGCAAACGGATCCCTATATCCAAAATTGGTCTTCCTACTCGCATAATATTGAAGGTATATATTATTCGAACTACTAATCCGACGATGCCCTACACTATGGTGTAGACGAGAACCAAAATGCATCACAAATTTTGATGTAGGGGAGGTACCTATCCCCCAAAAAATTTTTCCTTCAAGATTTTATTCTACCGTTGTGTTAGCGTGATACTAATCGCCTGTAAGCTAAGCCGCGAATAGCCAGACAGACGGACGCGTCCGGACCGTCCGGACGGTCGGACGGACCCGACGGACGGATGAACATGGAAAAACTATAGGGGTTGTTGACTACGGAACTCTAACAAATGCAGTTATCGAATTTATTGAATCGCTCAGTGATAGATACTTTGACGGTAAGTATTTTAGGTATCTCTTAGGTTTCTCTCAGAAATTTTCCATCGTAAGGTTGTCTGGAAGAAATTGCTTTTAGTAATAAGGCCGCCAAATTGTGACATGAACCTTTGTAAATATTTTGTGTCTTTGGTTTTTTTTAGTGTGCAATAAAGAATATTCTTATCTTATCCCAGTGGAGGTAGTCCCAAGCATAATTAGGACAGCCGACAACAGATAAACCTTTACATTGTAGTTGCAAATTCACCCTTAACGCACCCGTAGAGTGCACGCGTGTAAAGTTTGACATCAACATAATGTCTTACTGTAACTACAAAAGTAAAAAAAAATATGAGTTCTGAAAGACAGCAAATAACCACAGCCATAAATGTATCAGCTAGTCTATCCTCGTGAGAACCGACCTTGAAAATAACAATATTTTTTGTTTCTCTTACTACAGTGGTTCTCACGAGGCTATACCTAGTTGGGTTTATGCTCTACGTATGAACCAAATCTTTTAATTTCGAAGTATGCCATTCGCCAGCGTGTCTATCACCGAGTGCACTACGATTCCTAAAAGCTAAAAGGTATGTTGAGGCGAGTCTGTGGAAGGCTTTCTATGTGTTATTTGTCAGTGTTACAAAGGTGGAAACCCCAGATAAGTGGATGATATTGCGGGCCTTGCATGTTTTACGATGGTACTAGCATAGTTAAACTATTAAAAGCTGTGAGTACACAAAATAAGTAATTGCTAGCGTTTTATCTCGACGTATTATTTCTAATTTCATATTTCAATTTCATCAATCCAGCAATGGCCAATAATAACAGATATGTCGTGACGAAAAAAAAAATGTTGATGCCATGTATTTGTAGTACCTATGTTTCTGATGTATGCTTTTGTTTTTTTGTTAATCAGTAACTATCAATCACAGTTCAGCTCAATTCCGCATTTATTTACTTGATATTTTAGTTAGAAATCGACGAGATCCAGAAAGAGTACAGATATATCCTGGAAAATAAAATTTCTGAGCAAAAATATTCTTGATATGACATGTTTAATATACAATAAAATTCCAGTAAGCTACAGAAAACTTGACTCAGTTGTGTTCAAATTCAAACTTGAGCATGGTTACTGATTGAAAATTACAATGTAAATAAACTCTTGAGTGATAAACTTACCCGATTTATTATTATTGAATTAATTCTCCTCCAAGTGGCAGGAAGACGCTGGTTGGAAGCCGCTTCCAACCGGTCCTTTTGGAAATACGTGGAGCAAATACCTATGTCCAGCAGTGGACTTGTTGTGGCTGAATATTGATGACGATGATGATGATGATGATGATGATGATGATGAATTTATTATAACGACATTTCTTATTAATAAAAATTAACGACATTGATTTTAGTGTCCCAATTTTTTTCTACTTTAAATAATTATTTTCTACTTCAAATAATTATTAGGTACCTATACTATACCACAAACAAATATTTGCATAGGTACTGCTGTTTTTTTGCAATGTTATAGTTCTTCTCGTATGATTGGCAAGAATTGATAATTAGAACCTCGTAGGTAGTTAGATATACTCGTACTATAAACATTATGGGTATTTTGTATCGCCTTGGAAACAAAAGTCATAAGAAATATAAAGAAATGTTTAAGAGGGGACTGTATTATAATTAATGGAAAACGCGTCGAATAGCAGAAAATAACAGACCAAATGGGAAATGTGGAGGTGAGATCATGAATATGATACAACGAGTGACGTGGGAGAGAAAAGACAATAAAAGGAAAAATAAACAAAATCATAAAATGACTCCAAGGAGTCTTCAACATCCACGAACCGACGCTTGTTGTACAAAATCTCAAATAATACAAAGATGTGAGTACGTCCTTAAGCTGCTACTCGCGGAGCGCATTTTGCAATATATTCCGAGAAGACAGCAATCTCATTACAGTGCAGTAAAAATACGATGCTCTTAAAGGCCTATTCCGTGAAGCTTTTATGCTGAAGATATAAAAATATGCATGAATTTTAGGAGAGATTAAAGATGAATGCGTACGACGGCTTTTGATCATAAACGCGAGAGTGTAAGTAGTAATATTTGCGGGGCTTTGTTTCTAAGGCTATATTAATATAGGGAATCTCTTTTGAGGTTCTTTTCAGGGAGTCAAGGTAAATCTTTCAATCTGATCTTATGCCTTGTTGGCTTCAGATCAAACGCTTAACTTTGTGATCAATTGAACATAAACAAGCTTAGATAGGTGCCACACGGGCGTTGCGTTAGCGCTGCGTCGACTGAGCGGTGACGTTCCGTCGTTGTACATACATAAATGTGAACGAAATGCCACACGATGCGTTAAAACGACCGAAGAGTAACGCAATGGATAACGGGAGGAGGGAGACAAGGTGGGGAAGGGAGCTGCGTTGAAACGGCGGAGCTGATTGATCATGGTTTATATGAAGGCGCCGATGCAGCGCTTGAGTGATATTTACTTCATTGAAATAATTGCATTGCGACAACGCAGCGCAGCCGCAATACCCAACTGGTATTGCTATTAGACACACTGATAACATAAAGTGACTTCGGATAGCAATAGGAGCCTGTTTCATAGTACTGTTCAGATAAAGAATAAATTATAAAGATTAACAAGTAAATTCTGCTACACAATGTAGCTTCAACTGTAACAATAAAATAATAATTTGTAATTTTAAAAATTCGGTCCTTTAAAACCATCGAAAGTCTTTCAATACAAAGTGCTTTATGGTCACAGATCTTGACGACATGACATGACAGCCAACCATCAAATTGTTACTGCCACGTTGATTAACATGCTTGGCTACCAAAAGAGTTCGTAGGTTTGACCTCCTCTCCTACTAATTTGCACAAATTTAGGCATTTTGAGTCTGGGCGCATTCCCATGTTTGTTAGGTCCTTGTCTGGTTATATATACCTTCAGGGCATCCTAATATGGGACCAGGGTGATTCGAGGTGACAGAGGTGATTGTAATGTGATCTGGAAAATCAAATAGGGGTACATAGGTACGACACCTTTACCTACGAGAATGTAAAGGTTGACCCGACTCCATGTGGATCGTAGGCTGATGTCGCCATATATTAGAAGAATAAAGAAGAGGAAAACATATTTATTATAGTTTTTTGTGTAACTGTTACACAAAAAACGAAACATACCGACTATTTCATACATTGAGGGAGTACAAAACAGAGTACTTAACAAAACATTTACAAACAATGGTCACGGTATGTCTCTGCTGCTGTAATAGGCAGCTAACTCAGTATACTGCCAAAGGTCTCCTCAGATGATTTTCAGTCAGTGTTTTAGAGTATGCGTTCTTGCATTTCTTTGCGTGTTGTTCTAGTGTAGATCTAGAATTTTCTAGGTATAATATGAACGGTGGACAACGTTTGGCTGTGGGATTTATTAAGAACGGTATAAGTGCGAGAGTCGGGTAAACAGTGATACTCTCCGTTGTCAATGCCTGTATACGGCCTCAACGCTCAAGGTCGATATCGCGTTATTGCGTTTCTTTAATCTTTAACAGTACAGTGGGCTTAGTGCGAGTTTTTTTAACTACTCGATCGCGTTAACGTAAACTCATTTTCTATAGGAGTGACAAAGCGCGCCACCTAGTTGTCTCTCTGTCACTCCTATACAAATTGCAAACGCTCTCGCTATCGAAAGTGAATGAAAAAACTCGCACTAAGGGCCCTGTACCCTTCGTGCCCAAGTCCGACTCGTACTTGGCCGGATTTATTATTTAATGTTTATCGGACATCAGTTGTAGTACAATGACAGTTGCATGACTGCGTCTATATCATTTCATTGCCGCTTCACATCGAAGCGCATATGCGTATTTGTAATTCTAGGTGGTCGATGGAATTAAAAAACATGTCACGTCACTGGACCATGTACCTAACTGTAATTGAACTATAATGCACTTACAGAATCGGGGCCCAGACTCTTTACCATTTAACATTAGAAAAAACCAACGTTACGGCGTACTTCCACTTCAACTCTCGCAGTTTGGAGTCAACTGTCGGAAATCTTGAAAATTTACAAATAAATTTCATACAAATCAATAACATGGACTTATGTCCATTGCTATCATTAGCAACGCACCTCAAAAATTAAAAAAATCGCGAGTTTAGGAAAAGCACAAGCATTCCAAAATATTGTCCGGATTTTTGTCGCAAGTATAAAAAAAATTTAAGTAAGGTACCTACTTGATTTTTGTTGGAAGAGTCCGTCCAGGTTTCGCTCTGATTCGCAGAGCTTAATTATGCAGGTGAGCAGAGATGGAGCTCGTGCTAATGTCGGTTGCTCGTCTCTGACAAGCTCTGCGAAAAAGCAACTCTTCCAACAAAAATCAAGTAAGTGTATCCGGAGTCCGAATATTTTAGAATCTTTTGTGCTTACGACCCATTATCAACCCACTATGTCCCCACCGAGGGCACGGGTCTCTTTTCTGAGGAAGGTATAGGCCATACTCAACCACGGGGGCCAAGTTCGGATTGGTGGAGGCTTGTTAGACTAGTGGCTGGTCTTACTATCAGAAGTTTTCAAGCCGTTTAAGGCCTCTAAATTGGCTTAACGACTGCCATCTATCAACGGCTGCCGGCACCAACAGTTTAACGTACCTTGCGAAGCACGGAATCGCTCGGAAAAGTACCACCAGCTTTAGTCATAGACGGCCACCCATCCATGCACTGAACGCGCCCTATTTTGCTTGACCTTCGTGATCGTTTAAGATCACTCAGGCAGCCGGGGCTACCCCGGGTGGCGGATAGGGGAACGCCCTCTAGATATGGGGGGTACCGGCTTCGGTCGGCGCGGACCAAAACCAGAGGGAGGGGGACGTCCAGTGGCTTGCGCTGCTGAATGTCCCGCGGGGTCCACCATGGGCCCCGCACCCGTAACCCCTCATTGAGCGGGGCCGGGGGCCTTCGGGCCGCGAGGAGACAACCTCTATAAAAAACACACGGTGGGGGCCCTCTCTATGTCCCTCTGTCCAGCAGAGGGCATAGAAGAGGGCTGGAGGGTCGGGGAGGGGCGCGAGATCCACAAGCCGGGCCTGAGAGGGACATTGCGGGTGGTAAGCCAGGGACCAGGGACTGGTCACCCCATATGGTCTCTGGCCGAGGGGTGTTTTTGTGGGAGGGCAACTCAGATGGGCCGAGGATCCGGGCAGAGGGCCACAACGGGTCCTCGGTAGCTGGAGGCTTGAGGAGCTCGCGTCTCTCCGCCGGGAGAGCCGGTGGCGCAGGGGACGCCGCGCGGACCTTGCGCCGCCGGTTGAGGGAGGGTCACAGACGGCAGGTTGGGGGACCTGCCGTCCGACATCGTGACGGGAGAAGGGGGTGGGGGGCCCATGCCCCTTCTCCGGTGAGGGTGGGCCCGACTCCTTGCGAGTCGGGTCGACGTCGCCGGGGCGCCGCTGTCGCATTCGCGTTGTGGTTCACCACTTGCGAGATCCGGCGGCGCCCCATTGCACGAGCGACAGGACGGCCCCCGGGGTGTTTTAGGAGGTATGCCTCTCCTATTATTAGGAGAGGAGAGTCCGACACACGGCCGTCGCCCTCCCCCAAGGGTGGCGGTTATGGTGCACAAAGCATTTCACCCCGTTAACAAAAAAAAAAAAAAAGGCAGCCGGGGCTACGAGCGATACGCTCTCAGCTTGCTAGCCAACTATTTAAATAAATCCAAAGCAATATGGCGGTGTTGAGGTTAAAAGTAAAGCCACAGGGGCGAGTTAGAGCGGACGTCCCCAGGGGCAGTAAATTCTTATAATTGGCATCGCCCCTGCACGCCGAGCTCACCTCTGACAGCCTTATTATACGTTGGAGATAGCATTTGTAGGTGGAATGGATTTATAGCGGTTGCTGTTTAGTTGGAAGCTTAAAATCTGCGATTTGCTTGTAATGTTTGGATTTAGATTTGACGACCTCTGTGGGCCAGCTGTTGGAGCAGCTGCCTACTACCGAGAGGTCCCGGGTTCGAACCCCGGCTGGGGACAAAAAATTCTTCAGCTCTTGGATGTTTACGTGTTTGCGATGTCGCTGATTCTGGTTCCCACGACACTGGGTATCCTAGTGTGGAGTCAGACGCAATGTATGTGCCTGTATGTAAATGTTTATGTTTAATTGTAATATAAAATAATGTTCTTATTTTATATTCTTGGTATTCTGTAAATATTCTATTATGTACTAATATTATTTATATTCGATAAATAGAGCTAATGTGGTTGGAAAGGCCCGTAAGACACATCCGAGGGAGACTATGTAGCGGCTACTACTATTCTTTTTATTTTTTTAATTTAAAATTACTTTTACGCTTTTCAGTTTTTTATTTTATTTGTCAGTTCTCAAAATACAGTCGTGAAGTGAACACCTATTTTTGTGTCCGTTTTATTTATATTTATTTTTTTCTATATTTTACTCCCAAGTCCTAAACCCAACTGCGGGTGCAGCTGCCCGCATAACATCATCATCATCATCAACCCATTATATCCCCACCGAAGGGCACGGTTCTCTTCCCTGAGGAAGGTAAAGGCCATACTCCACCACGGGGGCCAAGTCCGGATTGGTGGAGGCTTGTAAGACTAGTGGCTGGTCTAACCAGCAAGTACCTATTCGTGTCAGAAGTTTTCAAGCCGCCCTAAGGCCTCTGAATTGGCTTAACGACTGCCATCTATCGACGGCAGCCGGCACCAACTGCTTAACGTTCCGTGCGCTCGGAGAAATGCCACTAGTCATAGACGGTGACCCATCCATGGACTGAACGCGCCGTATGTTGCTTAACCTTAGTGATCGTTTAAGATCGCTCTGGCAACCCAGGCTACGAGCATAACATACCTCATCCATTATGTATTAGCAAAGAGGAAGATAAAAATAACTGAAACCGGCGCCCATGTATGCAAATACTAATTAATGTTGATGAAGCGAAAGAAATCTGCCAGGAACATGGCAATTGGCAGACCCTGCCTACCCCTCTGGGATATAAGCGCCATTTCCCGTTTAGTTGTTTATATTGGTGAGTTCAAGTGTAGAGCAAAAACCTCAAGTTCTTTTAATTGAACACGAGATCAAACGCCCCAAGACATGCCCCTGAAATCGTCCCACAAAAGTCGAATAAACGACCTGAATCCATCGCCTTTCATCTCAAATTTCAGGTCGAACCCATTTAAATTCCGAAAAAGTCATTATGGTGTCGTCCCGAAATCTCGAATTAAGGTAAATAAATAAAGTTGTAAGCCAGTCGCCGTTAATTTGCGCACACCAAGTCACGTTCATTGCCTCCTACTATCGTCTCTCGAACCAACGGAAAAAACGGTTTGTACACGAAGTTTGACGAGAGTGATTTTCAAATCACTCTCTGTCTGTCTTTATCATTCTTGATAAAGACAGAGACTGAGACTGAGACTGAGACTGAGACTGAGACTGAGACTGAGACTGAGACTGACAATGAGACTGAGACTGAGACTAAGACTGAGACTGAGGCTGAGACTGAGACTGAGACAGACAGAGACAGAGACAAAGACAGAGATGGAGGTAGACCGGTACGGAATTATTGATATAAATAAGTACCAAGTTTAGTACGAGTCGAATCATCCGCCGGTACCGGTGGTACCGCAGCGCGCGGGGACCCATGGCTATAAATTGTGCGTAATTGGCGGGTTTCCTTCCACGCTGCTAATGCGTTCAAGTTGCCTCCGCAAGGTGTTGTTATGGCGAGTGGGTGTTGTATGGCGCAGGTAACGGGGAACCTGTTCAACGCCTCAAGAAAAGCATTATTTATGGTCAACCTACACACTTGAAGGCCTAAGTTGCAAAGACAGCCTGTTGCAAGATGTTACCGGCTACCGAGTAAAATTAAATGTTGATAATAAAATGACGCCGATAAACAATCTTTGTAAACTGTTTTCCCGAGAGTGAGTGTGAGTAGGTGAGAACGAATAATTTATTACAGCGGATTGCCAATTTCAAGCATTGAGGTTGCGAGCACCTCAGAAACGCAGGTTTCCTCACGATGCTTTACTTGACGGTGGTGTCGGCGATTAGTTCCCAATTCTTAATTTTGCAAGTACCTATTGTATTTCTGCGGATTATTATCGGGACGAATTCTTCTTTATGGTAAATTTTACCAAATATTAATTTTCCGAATGCCTCATTTTCCTAACTGTACATTGTGCGAATTAGGTTTTTTTTACAAAAGAAAGTACAGTAAGATACATCTATGGTTCTATTGTGTTTATTTTGTCTAAGTGCCGTTATAGAGACCAACAAAAACAATTTATTTCCTTCATAATATTGTAGCAATGATGTTGTGATAAATAGGCGAATAGGTAGGTATGCTCAGAGAAAATACTATGAGGTTTAAACTACATAAATGTATCTTACTGTACGTACATACCTACTTTCTTTTGTGAAAAATCCGAATTCGCACTATTTAGAGTTAGGAAAATAAAGCTTTCGGACAGTTAAGAATTGGTAAAATTAAGAATTTCCACAAAAAAGAATTCTTCCAACTAATAATCCGCAGAAATACATACTCGCAAAATTAAGAATTAGGAAATAATAGTCTACATCTTCCCAAGTTTAAAGATATCCTTCGTTATATCGCTCATTGAATGCAAAAGGGCCATATTCTAAAAAAGACCTTTTTTACAGGAAGGCCAAAACATTATTTTGAAATTGGTTTTCAATCTTTATCACCATTATTGATCACTCAAATGGCGAAAAAAATATATCATTCGATTCGTATTTTCATGCACTATCTTGTAGTTAATTGTGTTTTCGTATGTTGTTTGCCTAAGTATGCAAAAAAACCCAAACGTCCCTTTTGTATTCAAAATATCGACCTAAATACCTACTTAGAATTATCTCAAAAAAATAATAATGAATAATTAAATTGAAGCATTTTTATTAAGTCTTCTTCGCATAAAAGCACTTAATTATAATAAAAGTAAGACATGAACACGAATTAGGTCATTTCAACCATAACAAAACAAAAATATAGGGCTTTCTCCTCTTGCTGAACGTAGGAATCGCTAAAATCATAACACTTTGCTCATTATAGTAGTACTATTCATGAGAGACTACTTTAATTCAGTACTACCTTAATTAAATTATAAACATACATACATAAATAAGCTCTAACTAAATAAGCCTATCCCAGAGGAGTAGGCAGAGACCAGGGACTGCCACCTGCCACGATCCTAACAAATTACTCGTTTCATCGACATTCATTAGTCGTTGCATCTATCTTGTAGTTAATTGTGTTTTCGTATGTTGTTTGCCTAAGTATGCAAAAAAACCCAAACGTCCCTTTTGTATTCAAAATATCGACCTAAATACCTACTTAGAATTATCTCAAAAAAATAATAATGAATAATTAAATTGAAGCATTTTTATTAAGTCTTCTTCGCATAAAAGCACTTAATTATAATAAAAGTAAGACATGACCACGAATTAGGTCATTTCAACCATAACAAAACAAAAATATAGGGCTTTCTCCTCTTGCTGAACGTAGGAATCGCTAAAATCATAACACTTTGCTCATTATAGTAGTACTATTCATGAGAGACTACTTTAATTCAGTACTCCCTTAATTAAATTATAAACATACATACATAAATAAGCTCTAACTAAATAAGCCTATCCCAGAGGAGTAGGCAGAGACCAGGGACTGCCACCTGCCACGATCCTAACAAATTACTCGTTTCATCGACATTCATTAGTCGTTGCATGCACGCTCGTCTGTTTCGGATTTTAAATGATAAAATAGGTTGCAGGTAAAGTAATATTCTACAATTTTCATAAAAATTAGCATACTATTTAGTAACGACAGAAATCAGAAATTATTTCATCATAAAATCAGAATTTATTTATAAATTCTGTTTGTTGAATGTCAGTGTTAGTTGATGGTAGTTGATGTAATATAACGTTAATATTAGCTGCTACCTTAAGGCTGAATGTACTTAGTAGAGAAAAGGCAGGGAACAAAACTCCACTCTGACCATCTTTCCTAGTGTACATACAATAAAGAATATCTTATCTCAAATCACCTTAAACCTAATACAAATTTGGTATGAATGTCCATCTACCTAAGAAGCTCAAAACTCATGAGTGCAATCAATACTTGCAATGTCGAACATTATTTAACAGTCCATTTGACTGATATAAAAGTCATTTTTGTCCTTATTCAGTTGTTGTGTAATTACCAACAGCCAATTCATTGTAATCTAAAAAATTCTCATGGGGGCAAATTAATATCTTGACATCCAACAGATTGTGCATCTTCATCAACTACCTAGTATTGAAAGAATGAGACGGACTGATCTAATTGACTGTCAGGAATGGAGTTTGTATCGTCGTCTTCGTTGAATGTAATGTTTGGTTGAATGAGTGATGGGATGTCTTGAAGAGTCTATTATGGTTTTCCATTAATATTATCTGTAGCTTGGGCTTTAACACTTTTTGGCACCTTGTTGGTAGTTGCGATAACCATGTTCAAAATATTTTTTGCTCTGTGAGACATCCTGTAAATAAATTACAAATATAAACAATTCCTGTAATTAGTTAAATAAATAAAAACGAAAAATCATAGCTACAAACATACACTAACATACATTATGCCAAAACTAAAAAACTAAATTAATATTAGAACACCAAAATCCATTTTTAAGAAAATAAAATACTACCCTTAGGTACCCACCTACCTAATGTACCTACTAACATACCTAATAATTATACAAACTAAATTGTTTTTACTTACAAAATAGTAGATTATTTAAAAAAATATATTTTTTGCAGAGAATAATTTTGAGTCAACTTCATCAGTTTCATTGCAAAAGGGACGCTTTCCTGTATGTGACTCAATCAAAATACAAAATTATGACGATAATCAATAATATCTCAGTACAAAATATACACATTTCCAAATGGGGCACTTTTGCATAAAATAAAACCAAAACCTACCTTGTTTTTTAATTCAAAGCAAACATATTCCAAAATATGACCCTTTTGCACTACAAATACATCAAAATTACTCACGTGCGCGCAGACATGTCGGTCGCAACTGACAATATGGCAGTTTTGCTCTGAAGTTCGCGACCAATCTCCTCCAATGCAAAACGGACGGTTGCATAGATTGATGTCAAATAAAGCTTAATTTACGGGTGTCTTCAATTTATCACATTTTAATATTGATGTAGGTCTCGTTTTCGTGAAAAAACTTTTTTTTGACATTTTTGACTTGTGGCCCTTTTGCATTGAACGAGCGATATTTTTTATCCATTCAAAAAATACAAAGTTATTCTCGTTATCCTAGTCATTGACTCAAAACGTTTTGTTAAAGGTTGAGTTATTATTGAGTACGCGCTACTACAAAATTATGTTTACTGACAAATTTCCAGCAAAATGCCTACGTATCTATTGACGGTTCTGTGTAATTACTGTTGCCGAGCCACCATTCCGTCTATTTCATCTTTAGAGACGCCCAAATTGAAACAATCAAGGGAGCTGGGCCTTCAAAGATTACGAGGAATCGTTAGGCATTGTTAGGTAAGTGAGTTTTTTCGTGACGACCCACTATGAAGATTGAAGCGGAGCTTGGTTGAGATCACGCTTTGCCAATTAGTCTCAGTCTGAGCTCTCTAAATTCTTTTCCAAGCTGCCTTGTCCTAGCTTGATGACTTCATCTGCTTTTTATATTAAATGGAAGGAATGGAAAACCACTAGGGTCATCTGAAGGGATAAGGGTTGTGATTTCCTGAAAATTAATCATCAACCCATTATGTCCCCAACGAAGGGCGCGGGTCTCTGCCCTGAGGAAGGTATAGGCCATACTCCACCACGGGGGCCAAGTCCGGATTGGTGGAGGCTTGTAAGACTAGTGGATGGTCTTACTGTGAGAAGTTTTCTAGCCGCCCTAAGGCCTCTGACTTGGCTTAACTACTGGTATCTGTCTACGGCAGCCGGCACCAACTGCTTAACGTGCCTTGCGAAGCACGGAAACGCACGGAAAAATGCCACTAGCGTTAGTAATAGAACGGTCAACCATCCATGCACTGAACGCGCCCTATGTTGCTTAACCTTCGTGACCGGTTAAGATCACTCAGGCGGCATAAAGCAAACAGTTCACTGAACTCACTGAAACATTCGACTAAAGTTCAACCAACAGACGGACCGCAGATTGTTTCAATATTGACGTAGGTATTATTTATGTCTATAAATTATGTATCCAGTTAAATTTCGGAGTGCGACTAATAACCCTTTCAGGCTTTCGACCGGCGGTCGAATCCCTAATAATGCCTATTTGTTTCTCAATTTAATTATTATCTGAACGCCGGTTTCTGTATTGAGATTTTCACTCATTAAAAACTTAATGTATTGGTTTGTATTGTTCTAAAGTTGTGTGTATTACGCGTACTTTGTATTATTCTGAGAAAAGAGCTGTGCACTAAAGTGGGATGCATAGGCAGCAATGTAGTATTATCTTTTAATATAACAGTACCTGAATGACCGAGCTTTCCTCGTTTTTTTTTTATTTGGTTTTCCGGGCTCCTATAATAGATTTTCTCGCAAAAGAAAGAATTTGAAAAAAAGGAAACAATACTATATCAGGATTTGAAGCGGCGCCTTATCGTTTCTGTGGACCGCACGGTTGCTCACTTGAGCTATTAAAACCATACAGGATATCGCGAAAATTACCTTCGTAATCTAATGATCAGTGTTTCATTGCCTACCGTCAGGCCGCTGGGAGAATACGATCCTGACAGGTCATGTTAGAACGGACGACGTAACCTTAAAGTGGCGTTAAATTGTCGATTAAAATATTTTTAAGTCCTATTTATCCTACTAGCAAATAATTGTCATTGAAACTATATCATTGTGTAAAGTTACAATCAATGTTATATTTTGCACAATGATTTAAATGTTAAATAAGAAGAAAACAATATTTAATGTTCGTGCCTAAAATCCTTACTACGTTTAACAAGGTTATGTCAAACGTATTTTTTTGTAGTGACGTACCAAAAATAACGAAAATAATAACGGTCTCTTTAACGATACGAAGTTGATGAAGAATCTCAGAATCTCTCCGCACCACTGCTGTACAAAGCGATTGAGCTGATCTAGGCTCAAACAAAAGGTCTCACAGCTCGCCACAACACTGCCCTCGTAAGGAAGAACGCAGTAATAGCCATTACTGCGTTTTTACTTTGGATGCAAAATTGGGCTCCCTTGTGGTATATCTATAGGTGAAAAAATAATGGTGGCTGTAGGTCTACTAGAAACCTGAAATTTCAGTAAGAAAATATGCAGTAATGTATGAAATCCTTTTAATCCTAAGAAATAAATAGCTATTTACTCAAAACTGCGTTTTTACGATTACTGCGTTCTTCCTTACAAGGACAGAACACTTCACCGCCATTCGGCACAAAAAGATGATGACCCTTCTAAAATGCCTGCTAAAATATCACAAGAGATGACTCAGTGAAGGTCGTCTAAAAACAAAGCTACTTAACCTTTAACGTCACGGGGTCTAAGCAGACCCACGCGCCGTTTTTTAATGGTATTTTTTAAATTAACAAATTACGATCGCGTGTTCTCGGCTAATCTCAGTGCGATCCAAGGCCTTTCAGTGAGTGGACGTTTGTCAGTCTTCTGCTAAGGTAAGTTACATTTTTGCTTCTTTGGGGATACCTGCAGACCCCACCCGTGATTTAACGTAGTTACTTTTGTCACTTTAGTTATGTCTTTATTTGTTACTTTTTCAGAATTTTGGTGTTGTATAAATGAAAAAATGAGTCGCCGACTAACCGATAATCAAATTGCACAAATTGTACACGATTTTAGTGACTCTGAAAGCGAAGGCATAGGAGACACACCTCAAGAGAACGCTAGGTTATGGTAGTAAGTTTCAAGTATTGTCATTTTTTTTTCTATACTGATTATTGTTAATTTTTCTTATAATTACTTGTTTTTAATTCTCATTTTATTAGAAAAAAATAGTAAGTTAGTCAGAAGTTGACTCTTTTGTTAAATGTTAGTACATTAAAAGTACACCAATAAGGCGCGGACGTGCTCCACCTTTGTTCCATTTACCTGTTTCACGGACAAACGCGGGATTCCGAACTCCTCTTAATAGAATTTGTACCGCTTACAACAAAAAATTCTTACTTGTGGATATATTTCATGAACCGCAGGCTTCGTTTGTAAAAAAAATTATATCCACAATTAGGAGTGATACTGGTTCACGGCTCAGCCAGACAAATTAGCCGTAACCTTCAGATGGCTGCTTTATTAAGCATGCCGTAAATACCCAGTACTAAATTATTGTCCAATTTATTGTGTAATTCCTGGTGTTCATACAGCAGGGATTATTCTATCTATCTAATTCAGTACCTTATGTTGTTATTTAAAATCGCATCTTCATAAGCATTCCACCGCAAGAAATGTTACAACACTATTGCCCCGGTTTCTCGTACACCAGCGGACCGCTGCTGTTAGGATTGTTGATGTGCGAGAAACAGGGAGCTCAACTGCCGCTTCAGGGCCCCTCATATACACTGAGTCTGCATTTAGTTGCCATAGCTTCTCCTGTAGGTACTTTGCCCTATTTAATTACTACGAACCAAATTGTGTACTTTCATAGATTACTCAATGCCCGCCCTCACCTTTAACTTATATAATAGTATTTAGTGAGATATGTTCTGGATGCATGCCTAGCACATAAATTTAGCACTTAACTTTAATATAAGTGGCATGTTTCTGTGTTGTCTCCGAAATAAATGAATAAATAAATAAACATGTGCCTTAAAATTCTATGTACAAGATTGATTGGTTTGATAAAAATGTTCCTTACTGTCTAAAGACTGATTGTTTTATGATTAACAAATACTTTTCATAAATATTATAATGTCTTTTCTTATAATCTAGCCCGGTTTTTTAAAATTATTTAAAAAATCTGAACATATGTGTAAATTTATATTGGGGATACTTCTGGACCCCACGCGTGACGGAATGTTATCCTAAACAACGCGTGTACTTAAAAGTTGATCGTGAGTTAGTAGCAAAAGCTAGCTAAGAATAACGTAAGGAATGATAACGTTGATTATCTCCCATCACTAGGCATATGAAACAGACATGTGTCAGGATCGTATACTCCCAGCGGCCAGACAATAAAACACGTATAGAACGGCGTTTTTTAAAAATGAAACCTAGCCTAGAATATTCTTTATTGTACTCATACATATACCCACGCCTGCATCCCAGAGGGGAAGGTACTGCCTTTCTCTTCTCACTTTTGCTTTAAGAACATTATCTTTATTCCAGATACACTTACCAATATTCATTAGTCATTTCTCAAGCGCACGCTGGTTTCGGATACTTTTTATCTCCCTATTTAGTAATACGTGTACACTCCATTTATCTATACTTGACTTTTTTTCCAAACTTTAAACGACTCTAAATCAAAAACCCTTAGCGGTAGAAAACTCGAAACAGTTTGCAAATTTAGTACTAGCTAGCACTAGTTTCGAGTTTTTTACCGCTAAAGGTTTTTGATTTAGTGTCGTTTAAAGTTTGGAAAAAAAGTCAAGTATAGATAAATGGATTATAGTTAATTGTTTTATATCATTATTGGATCGCTAGTATCGATTTCTGTGATGCAGCGGTTAGGGGATCTGTCTGCCATGCGAGAGGTCCCGGGTTCAAACCCCGGCTGGGGACAAAAAAAACCCCAGGTCTTGGATCTTTACATGTTTGTGATGCCGCTGTTTCTGGTTCCCGTGACACGGGGTCGGTGTGGGGCTAGAAGCAATGTATGTGCCTCTATGTAAATGTTTGTGTTTTATTGGAAATTCTGCAGATACAGACTGATAATTATAATTATTGTGACTTTATTCAGTGAGTTTCCGAGTGCGAAAATCGGCGGTAAATCGGCCATGCTATAAATCAAGACTTAATATTGGTTGGTATGGCTTGCCTAGTGAGAAATGAGCGGCAAGGGACCCTAGCTCATAAAGAGCCGTTAGTTGTTAGTTAGCTAGCTGCGATTAACAAAAGTCTAGAAGTGTTGCTTACACAAAATTTCTGTCCGCTGCGGATTTAGAGCCATCGCAAACAGGGCGACTTGTCGCCGCCTCAAGTCACCGCGTCAGAAGCGACGTTGTCATTTGCTTCTGGCGTCTTGTCGTCGAGTCTGACACCAAGCGTGCGGAGATTCGAACAAAAAATGAAAATTGACGGCCGTAGCCTGTCGTCGCGTCTAGTCGCCGAGCTGTCGCCTGTCGCGTGTCGCTGTGTGCGCCTAGGCATAAATTCAATGGAGTTACGTTCTATTTTACGAGCATTTGACCGCAACCCTCTGCAAGTGTGGTTTCTCCTTGTGAGCGGTCTGGCTTTATTTACCAAGAGTCCTCAGTTTGTCTGTCCGTCCGTCTGTCCATCCGTCCGTCCGTCCGTGCATACGCCCACCCGCCCGATGCCCGAAGCCTGCCTGCGGTACAGTTTCTTTTTAATTTCTGGTTTAAATGTCCTCTTGAAAACGACGATCGAATATGAAGACACCCTGTGGTGTATTAAGTAGACTATAAATGTGATCTACACTAATATTTTTGTATTTCTGTGCGTGTGTATGTTTGTAATGAATAGGCTTAGAAACTACTGGGATGTTAAAAATTCTTTCACTATTAGAAAGCTTCATTCTTTGTGAGTAGGCTATTGTTATTGGATTTTCAAAAGGGGGTTCCGTACGAAATCTATAATAATGTAACCCAAGGTGTAAAAAAATACTACCCCGGGAATTTTCCACGGAACTAATTATAGCTATTTCCGCGGAAACGTTTTTCACCCATGCGGAGCCGGGGCAGGTTGCTAGTATAATATACATTTCTTTCAATATTTTTTTCCGTAATAATTTTTCCAATATTTTACTTATTTATTTTATTTTTATTTTTGAGGAAACCTTACAGCTAAAATTAACAAAATGAAGAATTTAGTAGACAACAAAAAGCTAATTACAAGTATTCACAAATAGAGACTAATTAGTTAATCATTCGTTGTACTCACGAGTTTTAGCCGGCACACGGATGCTTAACTGCGCTAAGAGATCGGGACAATCGATGCTACCATTAGCAATCTTAAGCAGAAACAGCAGCCATATACAATAAAGAATATTCTGGTCTTACCTTTGTGGGTCTCTGTAGGTATTTTTTTCAGAAAACATTTGCGATGAAATACGTGCGTGCATTTGCGATACACATTTATGTACCCTCGAACAAAAAGACAGCTCATTAATGTCCGCAAGAATATAAATTCAGGATACATGCAACTTAATTTGAAAGCTGCACGAAGCTCTATGAGGCTAAGCAACATACGGCACGTTCAGTCCATGGATGGGCCACCATCTATGACTAACGCTAGTGGCATTTTCCCGAGCGATTCCATGCTTCGCAAGGCACGTTAAGCAGTTGGTGCTGGCTGCCGTCGATAGATGGCAGTCGTTAAGCCAAGTCAGAGGCATTATGGCGGCTTGAAAACTTCTGACAGTAAGACCAGCCACTAGTCTTACAAGCCTCCACCAATCCGGACTTGGTCCCCGTGGTGGAGTATGGCCTATACCTTCCTCAGGGAAGAGACCCGTGCCCCTCGGTGGGGACATAATGGGTTGATGATGATGATGACGAAGCTCTATAAATTACTTCGTAGCCTTTGACCGCTCTCCCCTCGCGGAAAATCAATCCTTCCTATCAAAAGATAACTTGGAACGGCTTAGACGTAACTTGTTAAAACTGTACTGACATTGTCAATTTTATTTTACTTGCTGACCCGGCAAACATTATTTATAAGGATTATAATTTTTGAAAGATAGGGTGGACCACACTTGTCACTTAGGGCTATGAAAAATAGATAACAACCTATTCTAAAACCGGATAGGTATACATTATTATGCGGAGGAGTATGCGCACTAACACACTTCATTAGATTTGTATATGTATGTAGGTATATTAGAAGACTATCTGTCTCGGCAAACGTTGTTTGTCCATATAAATTACTAAGACTACCCTAATCATTTAGGACTATGAAAAATACATGATTAACTATTCTCAAACCTACTGAATATTCATATAAAATTTCATCAAAATCGGTCAAGCCGTTTCGGAGGAGTATGCCACGAGAATTTTATATATTAGATTTTTCCCTGACAGTTCAAAACATTCCATTTTACAGCAGCGTCGTCAATTGACAAAATTCATTAAAATTTCAACTTTAATTTTACAGCGCTCTCTCAAAACAAAATTTGCACGCCTACAAAGCATGCAACACAAATATTCGGCTGTATACCATCTTCTTCGAGACTCATGTATGACTAATGAATAACTTTATTATTATCTTACCTCGCTGAGGTTACCCACTCCAGCACATACTGAGTCAGAACCTTTTTACATTTGCCACACCCACAATTCTCTGTTGTCTGTTGTTATGTATATTATTTTTCTTTCTGTGCATTGTTTAACTGTATTAGTTTAATGTGTTTCTCTTTGTTTGCTTATGTACACTGCGCCTATCTTTTGTGTTATTCCTGTACATGTCGCACCTCCAGAACTAAAGTGACCTAACTCAAAATTTGCAACTTTTGGAAAATGAAGAAAATGTATTCGGCGCTCTGAGCGAGTTGCTCAAGAAAAAACAGACCGAAATATTTCTCCATCTCTCTCTGATCAAATAAAGTCGGTTTATTAATATAGGCATGAAAGAGTATACTTTTTTGAGTCATTCTGAGTACTTAACTCATTTTACCCAAATTTTGAGTTAGGTCACTTTAGTTCTGGATGTGCGATGTGTGTGTGTTTTTGCGGCAAACTTCACAAATACTGGCACGTCCAGTCCGTACAGAGCACAACTCATACGAGAGGAAACCATAGACGGCGAGGTCATTACGGCCACCCGCAGACTATACAGGCTCTAGGCACCGTGAGGGTTAACGTCGCTGCTATGGAATACGCGAACGGTGCCGACCTCTACCATAAAGTACAGTACAGTTATAATTGATTTTTCACCCAAATTCCAACCAAAGGGTAAAACAGACCTTATTGCTGAGACTCCGCTGTCCACTGCCGTCCGTCCGTCTGTCAACAAGCTGTATCTCATGAACCGTGATAGTTAGACAGTTGAAATATCTACAGATGATGTATTTCTGTTGATGTCATAACAACAAGTACTAAAAACAAAATAAAATAAATATTCAAGGGGGCTCCCATACAACAGACATGATTTTTTTTTTGTCGTTTTTATAGATGATGATACGGAACCCATCGTGCGCAAGTGCGACTTGAACTTGGCCGTTTTTTTAATCATACCTACCTTATCAGCTGGTACATTTTCAGTGTTTACTTAGTGAATTATGTAGATTTTATTAACAAAAACTTAAATAACACTTTATTAAACTAATTTATAAATTATTTAAAATAAATAATATTTAATAATACTAATATAAACTTATTTCTAAATATGATAAAAAACTTGCCCCAGAGACACTGGTCTCGCGGCAGAGAGCCCAGAATGCTGGCAACATTCCCCCGTTAGATGCCCAGACTTATTCTCTGGCCGAGGTATGCGGCAGGCAATTAAGTGTTTACTTAATTTTGCTATGTATCCTATAATCACTTTTGCATCAACGACAATTTAATAGTCGTTGCATGCACGCCCGCCGGTTTCGGGTGCTTTTTATCGATCGGGATCAGGCTCGTGGCAGGTGGCAGTCCCTGGTCTCTACCTACCCCTCTGGGATGATAGGCGTGAGGCTATAAACCGAAACAGACCAACTTAAAAACACAGAATAATATTATATTTCATGGTATTATCCGCTGGGTCCGTAGCACCAGAACGTAAGATAGAAAACTAAAACTGTTAGTTACGCGGACAAAAGGTTTATTACACTAAATCGGAAAACGATTCCGAACCGAACATATTTTTCACGGGAATCGAGAGAATTCTTTCTGCTATAGTGTATCAGTATTGCGTGGGTCGGAAAAAGAAGGAGACGATTTAGCAACGTTTTAAGGGGTAAGTTGTTATGAAATGCAGTAAAATAAATATAAAGATGGTAAAGCGTATTTCTAGGGAAAAGAGTGTTTTCAGTGGAATTTTGTGGGAAAAAAAATTTTCAGTGGAGACCACAAGGACGAAAAGATCTGTTAGTGGGGACTGTCAAATATCAGTCCAAGTTGACTGAAAAAAAATTAAGTAAACAAAGCTTTAATTGATTGATATCTTTGCGTGATTTAAGGAAAACCACGCCTGAAGATTTCTTTCAGATTGAAGAAGTGTATCTGATGTTCAATATTTAAATTTCTCAAACGTCTCTTCTTTCCGGTTCCGTAACGCCTGTCACCTTTGATGGTCTTGGGAAGGTGCTTCTGTGAGTAGGCCACGAAAAATGGCAATCGATTTCTTGGATGGTTATGCTTCCGTGCAGGGAGAGTCTCTAAAGTGTATGTATTATAATGTATTAAACACTATTACCATACAAATTTTGTTTAAAGAAAGCAGTATTATTACTCTAGTTATTGTTTCATAAACACTATTGGTAGTCTAGTCAATAATATTTCAATGGTTTTACCTAAGCAACTTACCTAACTTAGGGACTCACACGATTCGATCGTTGTGGCATCGCTGACATTGTACTGATATTGCTTAGTAGACTACGAAATAGAGGTAAATAACAGCTCAAGACCAACAATCATGTTTATACAGGGTGTTGATTTGTACAGTTTACTCCGACTCAGGGTTGGTTATTTACATGATACTGAAGCAAAAAAAAATATATAAAAAAATTTTTTTTTTACTGAAAATCACCTAAAATCCCCGGTTTTGCGGGGCCGGAGGCGAGCGCGCGGGCGCACTCTCCAGCCCCGTCCCATGAAACCCACGCCGGACCCGTCAAGTGCAAACGATAAGAGCTAAGCCATATAAATTTGTGATTTTTAGGTGATTTTTTGCTTCAGTATCATGTAAATAACCATCCCTGAGTCAGAGTCAACTGTAAAAATCAACACTCTGTATAGTTTAAAATTGGCATACATTCGTAAATAGGCTGCATTGTTTTAGTACTAGACATTATTAACTCTACTCCGGATACATTTAGGTACTTGACTTTTTGTCAGAATAGTCAGATCAGGATTTGCTCTGATTCAAGACGAACAACCGACGACGCGAGTTCCGTCTCTGCTCGCCATGATTAAGCTCTGCGAATCGGAGCGAAACCTGGTTGGACTCTTCCGACAAAAAGTCAAGTAAGAGCCATCGCAAACAGGGCGACTTGTCGCCGCGTCTAGTCGCCGCGTCAGACGCGTCGGTTTCATTTGCTTCTGGCGTCTTGTCGTCACGACTCCGCGACTCTGACGCCAAGTGTGCGGAGATTCGAACAAAATATAAAAAAATTGACGGCCGTAGCCTGTCGTCGCGTCTAGTCGCCGAACTGTCGCTGTCACGTGTCGCCTAGTGTGCACATATGCTTAGTGTATCGGGAATGAAGTCAATAAGGCTGCATTTAAATTCTTTTTTCTTGGCCCCAATCTTTGGTAAAACCCGAGGAAAGTTAATATTCAAGATATCCCTCCAGCTGCCTCCGCTAAGGTATGTGCTGCATCACGGATCCGAGAACCCTCATTTTATGATTGCGGAAAAGTAAAAAGCAATATTATTTATTTTATATTCGACGTGGTTATCACTGTCGTAAATATGAATGTTTTTGGGCTTTCCTAAGGCTTCCTCCCTTTTCATTTGCATTGTTTTTGCACGGTCTGGGGAAAAGTTCAGCATGGAGATTGCCAATTCCGTGGGTGTAAAGGGAACACACCGGCGGTGATTAATTTAGATGTACCTGCGTCCCTTTCGTTTCGCAATAGAAAAAAAAAACTCACGCCCGCTATCCCCGAGGGGGTAGGCAGAGGCACCAATCACTAGAACTAGAGTTCGAAACTAGACTTCAATATAGAGATATTAGAAATTAGGTATACATTTTTTTGTTCTACAAGGTTCCGTCATTAAAAAAAATATATATTGAAAACAAAAATGCAGTAGGTATTCTTACAGCTGATTTAGGGATGCATTTTTTTCGGGTGCGAATACCTACGTCACAGTCGTTTAAAAATATTTTGAGTGCAAAAAAAAGGCTTTTGATTCAGCGAACCGTTTTGCAAACTGAGTTTAAATTCCTTTGAAGAAGTTGTTGGTTGTGTAAGGCAGGTAATAACATAGTTAAGCAGTAAATTAAAATGTTAGTAACAATAAAAAAACCGCATACGGAACCCTGCACTGCGCGTGGGCCACATGCACTTAGCCGGTGTTTTAACGCAGCATTCGTTTTATTAATGCATTTACCAATAATATTGATTGAATATGAAACGAAATAAAAGGCCAGACGAATACGAGTATTCACATATCATGCAAAATGCAATAATGCAAGAATGAATCGAATGCTGCAGTACATAATACACGAAAATAATAAGATATGAGGTATTTGTACTCTATTGTTATAATGCAACAACCACTCAATTCACAGTTGGATGAATGTACTCGAATTGTCGCCAATCCATCATGTTTTTCAACAAGTTCTCACCGTTCTCAGCATAACAGAAATGTACTAAATATACAGTCATTTATTACGTCTATCTGAATATGTCAATCGAACGCATCTAAAAAAGAAAAAACACCACGAAGTGCGCTGACAACGAAGAGTTGTCATAATTACGAGGATTATGACGGACAATTTCAAGTAGAATTGGCCGCTAATCAACATATTATTATTATGTAGACTCAGAGGGGTTCGTTCGAGAATAGTTACAATTTTTACACATCTAATTTGCAAAAAGTGTTTGTTCAATCTCTCAATCACGCAGGTAGTAACTTTAGAACCCACGACAAACAACCTAGGATCACCCACCCACCGAGAAACAAAATCATATTTTTTTTACAGATTTTATTTGCAGAAAGTTTCTTTACAATCTATCAATTTTTACATTTACATTTACATACAGGCACATAAATTGCTTCTGGCCCCACACTAGGATACCCTGTGTCGTGGGAACCAGAAACAGCGACGTCACAAACATGTAAACATCCAAGACCTGGAGTTTTTTTTCTTTCTCCCCAGCCGGGGATCGAACCCGGGACCTCTCGCATGGTAAGCAGTTGCGCTAACCGCTACGCCACAGAGGTCGTCAGACAGTGATTTTAGGACCCACGACATAAAATCTAGGATCACCAACTTGGGTCTAGATAGCATTTATGCCAAATAATTTGCATTAACGCCAAAAATGTCAGTTTGGCATAAATGCCTAACTGCGTAAACCTAAAGCAAAAAATTCAGGACTAGACAGCTAGATAATAGCATAGTAACTAACCCCATAACCACGAACTATAAAAAAAATTGTAACTACTCTTAAGAGTAGTGATAATTTTTTTTATAGTTCGTGGTTATGGGTTCTACAATTGAACACAAAGATATATTTCAAGAACGTTTTATTAAACACTAGGAGATCCCGCGGAACCCGTTCGACCCATCTTAGAAAATCTAGGGTTCCACAAACCAACCTTTCGTCTTTAGACGATTGGAATCGTTCAAGATTCATCATCATCATCAACCCATCATGTCCCCACCGAGGGGTACGGGTCTCTTCCCTGAGGAAGGTATAGGCCATACTCCACCACGGGGCCAAGTCCGGATTGGTGGAGGCTTGTAAGACTAGTGGCTAGTCTTACTGTCAGAAGTTTTCAAGCCACCCTAAGGCCTTGGCTTAGGGTGACTTGGCTTAACGACTGCCATCTATCGACGGCAGCCGGCACCAACTGCCTAACGTGCCTTGCGAAGCACGGAACCGCTCGGAAAAATGCCACAGCGAAAGTCATATACGGTGACCCATCCATGGACTGAACGCGCCGTATGTTGCTTAACATTAGTGATCGTTTAAGATCACTCAGGCAGCCCAGGCTACGAGCGATTCTGTTCAGGATTAGCTGCGGCTAATAATTATAAGGGCAGCACGGTCTTTTTCTCTATTTGTCCCTCCCACCGAATGCGTGCCCATTTATAGATGTTATATTTCAACCAGAGTGGTCCTTTTCCAACTAATACGGAACTCGGTAAGTGTACCGACATCTTTATTATGCGCCACTTCCAATTAAATATACTTTTAAACTCACGCATGTACACCTGTGGGGTTGATAGAGGCTAGAGTTTGCCAATGGTCATGATCCTAAAACCTCTTTCGTTTCATTATATTCATTAGTCCCTAATTTTTCAGTAATTTTTCGGTCCAGTCGACAGCAGATCTTCATGTGCGAAATCGCCCTTAATGTAAATATTTAGAGTGCACGCAAGTAAAGTTTGAATTGCTGTCACACTGTTTATTTCGCGACAATTCCTAAACGCTAACAATCCGCTACTTGACTCTTTTTTCAAGTATGTCTTAAATGCAAAATATCTCTTCCATTAGACCAAAAAATATTTTAGTATATTTTTTGAGGACCTAAAAGCAACAAAAACATTGTTTTAAAACGTTGCTTTGCTAAACAGCCAAAAACGCGATCCGCCATTTTTGTCTATGGTTTGAAGTCCCAAAGGTTAGTAAACAAAGTTTGACATTCAACATAGAGTTCGTGCCACGAAAGAAGTATGAGTTAATTAATTTTGGCTTTTATTGTTATGGCCTTAAGGATTTTACCGTGGGACTTGTTTGGTGAAACGATCTTTACATAGTCCTAAAATCTGTTAGTGATCTGTGAGCATAGTGAAATAAACATACGAAAAACTTGGCTCAAACTTGCCAAGAGAGACCCCGATTCTTTATCGACTGAAACTTGGATGTATTTATGTGAAGATCACTTTAATGTAAGTCCTGTAATGTACACAGAAACTGTTTTTAGCTGTAATAATGCTTGGTTTGATTTGGTTTGGTTTTGGCAAATTGATACTCTATCAGCTTCCACGAATCCAGCGTCCATGATTGCGCTTATCAATAAAATGATAAGACACTAACTGCTCAAGAAGAGTTTTTGCAAAAACACTAAATCCAATCCAAATCACAATAGAACCTACGCACGCACGACTGACAGATGTTTGTTTACAACCAAAGGTGCTTTCAAGATGGCGGATAGTGTTTTCACCGTTCCGATCTAAAAGCGAAAAATATTTTTTTAATTTGCAAATTAAGCAGCCATCCTGCATATTTACTTAGCAAAGTCAATATATTTCGGTTTCTTACGTTAGATACTACAGGAAATATTCATTTATCGCGTCAAATTTGATACGAGTCAAGTAGCTGATTAGTAGTGTACTTACTACCTCTTGTGTTTGTTAGACAGACTTATGGTCTAATATAATAATTGATTTTTAATTATTATAGTAGAACATAAATTAGTATTGGTGTCCATCACTGTCCATTAAATACGATTACTGTGTCATTTTACTCATTTCAGGCATAGTGAATTGGCCCGTAAAAAATTCAATATTTTTAATAGTTGAAAAAAAAAATTGATTTAACTGTTCAATGAAATCAATATTTTTCACATTTAACTTTTTTGTCATCTCGAGTAACAAAGTTAAAAAAATACAAATTTTTTAACTATGTATTTTTACGAAAATGAAAGAAACACATACTTTGTGAGTAATACAAATACTTCGTGCTTTTTTTTATTTGAAGTAGGTACAAAGCGGAATGTTCGCTGTTTGAAGGTGGCATAGTGAACGGTCGGTCTTGGGGCCGACTTTGAGTAATGGACGCACATTCGTGCGATCGGACGCATGTTGCGGCGTCATTGTCTAGGAACAGAGTTACGGAGACGACTGCGGTGCTCAAGAAATACTAGGGTTTTTTTTTTTTTGTTACTGAAACTTTTTCAAGCAATCCACGTGATAAACTTTATTCCAGAATAACTTACTAGAATTTTTGTGCATTTTTCTCAACAGATCGAACAGATTTTGTTATAAAATCAAAAATTCTCCACGCGTAGCTCTGCTCCGTGTCTACTAGCGAATGATTAAGCTTGATTTACATTCGCTTAATTCCATGGTTTTTAAGCATTCTTTACATAGAAGTAGGTAGAATAGAATAGAGACGCCAAAAAGACAATAAAAACACCCGTCAAGAACAGTAAATAATAAATGAGTAATGGCTGTGTATTTAAGAATTTTCACAAGTAATTTTATGACGTGTGGTGTGTCGGCGTAAGTTTTTCCCGTCTCTCTTTTATGTTACCTCTGCATAAAGCATGCTTAAAATGCATGAAAAGCAAAGCAAATGTAAATCAGGCTTTAGGATCTTTGAATAGGAGCGAAATCCGGTCGGACTCTACTGAAAAATACTCAGTGATTCTGATATTAAGTTAATTTGAACGACATTTCAAATTAAAAGTCCCTTCTTAAAGAGTTCTTACAGTGATCTAATATGAATCACTAAATTCCAGAATTCCTCACTTGTGTTTTCTGACAAAAACATTACATAAGGACATATTTATGAGACTATAATACTGACATAGATAAATAGAATATTCTTTATTGCACACTAAAAAAACAAAAAGAAACACAAAATATTTACAAAGGTTCATGGAACAATTGGAGGCCTTATTACTAATGGCAATTTCTTCTAGACAACCTTACGATGGAAAATTGCTGAGAGAAATTTGAAAAACGGGTAGCCGGTGCAAACTTGAATAAACATTTTCTTTTATTGTTATACAAATTGAATAAGTTGTTCGGTCGTCTCTACATCTTCCCTTGTTTGATAGAAACATTCGCACAATTTTCTAAGGGAACGGTGCCATTTGCACTACCATCCGTCATCCCCTTATTTCGATTATTGGCTTAAACAACAGTCGATCGGCCATTTGCTTTCCTACCTCCTTATTGTTAGGACATAATTACTTTATATCGATTCTTTGGAATTCTCGAAAGACATAAGTCAAAGTAATCTAATTCTTTTGTATACCTATTTTTTTTTAATACAGATTTTGTGAGTGGATGAAGGTGATAAGTGCAATTTTTTACATTTTGAGTAAATTAAAGTTAAAGTTTTACTACAATTTTCTTCTACAACTAGATTCGATTTTTTATATTTAAGTAGTTTTTAGTTTAATATTTAGTTTATAATTTAATATTTAGTTTATTATTTTAAATTTAGTTTAGGAATTAATTATATACTTTAAATAAAATAAATTATAATTAAATAAAATTATATTAAATAAAATAAAATAAATTTACTTTTTTCTACATAAAAAACACCGAAAGCTGAAAATACGACATATTATCACCTTCATCCACTCACGTCTTCAATTATTATAGAATTTTTTCTAAATTAACAGCATTTTTTCTTTTTTTCAGAAGGGTGCTCACTCAATCCATACGCACAAGTACAAGTTCCTACATGCCCTCGCAGAACTCTCCGTTAGCTATGAGTGGGTCAAATCAAGAAAACATAACATAACATTTACAAACAGGCACATACATTGCTTCTGGCCCCACACTAGGATACCATGTGTCGTGGGAACCAGAAACAGCGACAAACATGTAAACATCCAAGACCTGGAGTTTTTTTTTCTTCCCAGCCGGGGATCGAACCCAGGACCTCTCGCATGGTAAGCAGATACGCTAACCATTACGCCACAGAGGTCGTCAAAAAAATACTGTTGCGAGTGCATGGGTCTTAAATAAGATGAATTGACTTCAAGGATATAAAGGGTGATTAAATTGTTAGGGTCGATGTTGAATGTGAACCACACCTAAACCTCAAGTTTTTTCTGCATTTCCGATTGTACGCACATTTGGACGATTAAATTGACCGAAAAAATCCTGACGTGCACGATATGCATTTTGATTTGAACGCCCATTTTCATAATAAGCCTAAATAACTTTAACGCGTTGCTCGATTGTGTATGGTCCAAATTGAGTAAGTCCGAAATTGAGAAATGCCAAATGAAATGCAGAAAAAAACTTGACATTTAGGTGTGGTTCACATTCAACATCGGCCCTTAAAATTTAACCACACTTTATTAGTTATGTCGATCCGCCTTAATGCCGATCTGAAACAATAATATCGACCATGCCCGGAAACAGCGATACGGTGACACCTTAAATTATATACTATGGTACCTAACCTAACGATCTTGTAACAAAATACGCTAACACAAAGATGTTTGATGTCAGCTTGTTTTAAAAACTATAACGCACACAAGTGTTCAAAATCGATACACTGACCTTAATCTAACGTTCGTACAGAAGTGTCCAGAGAAGCACAAGCTTTAATCTACACACTAACCTATGACCTAGCTACTATTTATCCTAAGTAGGGTGCCTGGAGAATTTCAGCCGCAGCTAAGGGCTCCTGTCTACCCATAAACTCCAACGGTTGTCTCAGCTGTTGCAAAATAAAGAATTTGATCGTTGCTCGGATAAGAGTACCGCATCCAACAAAGGCGTGTCCATAGGCTATAACAATGAGATATACAGGGTGTTTGGAAGCTGGGTGCAAAGCCTTAAAGGGGTGTTAGTACAGACCCATCTAGAACATTTTGAGCCATATTTGTCCTAACCAAAGTCTGATTGTTTTTTAGGAAACTTTCATGATCACTGTCTTTTACTATCTTTATTTCATTTTTTTTTTATTTTTCTTACTGCAAGTATACCCTTTTTTTAAATGTACCATATTTATTGGCCATTGAAAAGTTAGCTTTGCCAGACTCTACATCATAATTATTTGAAAATGTCAACAGACCGACGGACAGTGGAGTCTTAGAGCCATCGCAAACAGGGCGACTTGTCGCCGCGTCTAGCCGCCGCATCAGACGCGACGTTGTCATTTGCTTCTAGCGTCTTGTCGTCGCGACTCCGCGACTCTGACGCCAAGTGTGCGGAGATTCGAACAAAATATATGAAAATTGACGGCCGTAGCCTATCGTCGCGTCTAGTCGCCGAACTGTCGCTGTCGCGTGTCGCCTAGTGTGCGCCTAGGCTTATCCGTCCCGTTTACCCTTTGGGTATGGAATCACAAAAATAACCGTATCTAAAATCCGTTCATACTTCAATACCCATTTCTACCACTACATTTATTCCATTGCAAAGTTAGTTTTGCAATACTCTACAAGTACATGCACGCGCAAAGCTAATTATTAGCAATCGAGTGATATATCGCTTCGTCGCGTGTCGCCTAGTGTGCGTCTAGGCTTATTCGTCCCGTTTACCCTTTGGGTATGGAATCACAAAAACAACCGTATCTAAAATCCGTTCATACTTCAATACCCATTTCTACCACTATATTTATTCCATTGCAAAGTTAGTTTTGCAAGACTCTACAAGTACATGCACGCGCAAAACTATCCATTAGCAATCAAGTGATATATCGCTTTTCGACCCTAAGGTCCATTACAGACTTGCGGCCGCTCCGCTCCACTCGCCCCGCCCCGCTAGATAAATGGAGGCCACGCACGCGTGGTGTGCCACTTATGCACATAAAGTACAGTCGATATCAGGTAAACCGTAACGTTTTTGTTCCCGTAACTGTAGATCGTAATGTAATGGATTATCATCAAGCCATTATGTCCCCACCGAGGGCACGGGTCTCTTCTCTGTGGAACGTATAGGTCATACTCCACCATAGGGCCCAAGATCGGATTGGGGGAGGATTATAAGACTAGTGGCTGATCTTATTATAAGGCCTCTGACTTGGCTTAACGACTTGGCACGCCATTCCAAAATGTTTAAATGTCCACCCGTGCAAAACCGGGGCGGGCCGCTAGTCGAACTATAATGCACTAACCAAATCGAGGCCTAAGTTGTGTAGGTATACGACAGCCATAACCGTAACTAAAGTCTGTTTTTTAATTTAATACAAAAAAAAACTGTCACGTTGACATCTCAATACAATCTAAAGGCTGTCAATGTCTGAATGTTGCTAGTATGCAAAAACCAAATAACCCCATTTTACTTCCAAGTAAAAATTGTTAGTGCAACGTAGGTGTTTTTTTAATACTTTGCTCTCATGAGGAATTAAATTTTAATGTCTTTGATGTGATAAGGATTTTGGTTACTCCTCGATTATTAAAAAAAATCTACCGAGTAAACCTATATTATAAATATTTCGTAGCGGTAACACCACGTAATTTTTTTTGCATCTATTTAAAAAACGGACTTTAGAGCTGTTGTCGCCTGTACGTGTTGATATGGCTTGATTATACATCGAATATTGTCGGTAAAGAGGTCGGTGTGTGTCTACCTATCTGTACCTCGAAGTACGCCATTAGTCTCAGCAACATACGGGTACCGTACTGTAGTCATCTCCATCTCAATAGGACTAATGAGTATGCGTAACAGACTAGGCTTTATTCATGTATTGTGTAATTGGATAAATACAAGCATTTACGACTGTTGATAATATGTTAATTGGAAGTTAAGATTTAGATCAATGATCCACTAGCAGACTAACTGTTATGGAAATAAAAAACTTATACAGAAATAAAGTCATTTTCATGGCATAGATAAAGCTCATATTATATTAATTGCGTAGAGGTTCTATTCGATGATGTTCTAGAGGTATCTATTCGTAGAGGTTCTAATAGAGATGTAGGCATACTAACTGAACATAATTAATATAATATTTCATTATTATGTAGTTTTTTTGAATCGCCTTATACTGTACTGTGCTTATCGGCAAGCCATAAGATGGACAGACGATCTCATCCAAGTGGCAGGAAGACGCTGGATGCAAGCCATTTCGGAAAGACTTTGAAAATCCATGGAGGAGGCCTATGTTCAGCAGTGGACTTCTTGTGGCTGAGTGATGATGATGATGATAATGATGATCCTCTACTGTCATACTGGATGTGAGCAGCATAGGTAGTTTTTCGTTAAAAGTCATGTGAGTTTCTCAATATTGTTTTTCTCAATCTTGATAATTAAATTCTTAAGAATGCAGTGCGCATTCAAAACTCAAAAATCTTGTTTTGAACGTGATATTGTAGGGCAATTATTTTATTATATCTCTGGAAAATAAACGCACCCACCGCTCTGGTTGAAGAACCAAATCTTAGTGTAGCGACACACCTGCGGAACGTACCGCGCCGAACGTTCGGCGGCTGAACTTGCAGTCGCACGTTCCGTTGGTATGACGGGATGAGGGTGGTCTCGTGAGTGTCTTGGCGTGCGGACGTGTATTTTGTCGATTTGTTGTATAATGTAATTTTGACTACAATCAATTTTAATATTAGTCTTATCTTATTAATAAATTAAATAAAGATACACTGCGCCGCGCAATTGGGACTCTTACGGGACATTTAGGCACTGACTGAAAACCAGCGCCTACACCCTTAGCATTATGCTGAGTCAGCTGCCTTTTGCAGCAGCGGTTAAACACCACGACAAAACTGTATAAATGTATTTCTTTATGTGTGTTTGTACCTTTTTGTATTTTTGATGTTTTCTTCTCATTTGTATTTCGTATTTTTGTTGTGTGTGACTGTTGGTGCAATAAACGTTTCTCTTTCTTCTTTCTTTCTTTCTACGCGACGATGGAACGTTACGTGGTGTCGTCGTCCACAGTCAGCCACAAATTGCCCAGAATAATTGATTCTATTACAATATTGGCTATTGTAGAGGGCTTAGAAGAAGAAAAAAAAGGACTTTTGCAAGTACGCACGCCGAACATTCGGTTGCGTAACGCGTCGCATGATGTGTCGCTTGCAAAATATATTGAATGCGTACATAATCGCCCGAACGAACGCTACACCGAATGCGACGTAATTTCGTCTGATGTGTCATAGGGGATTTGAAAAACACTGCGATCGTATTAACCCGAACATTCAACGCCGTACGTTACTCTGGTGTGTCCACAGATCACGTGTGATCTGTGGGTGTCTTTTTTTTAACGTTGGTACAAAATGCATTTGCGCACTGCCTCGCCAGTGGGGGACCATCAAAGGTAGTACGAGGACGCGAGTCGCGCGCGACAACGTCAAAAGTCGCGACTTTCCAGTACATTAACAGTCAAATTCTCGCGACTTTTGACGTTGTCGCGCGCGACTCGCGTCCTCATACTACAGTGCCACCATCTTAGCTGTTCAGTTGATAGCGGCGCTAGTGGAGAATTTAGTAGGAACATTTAAGAAATTTACCTAGGTAAATGAGAATATTTTAACCCGTCTTTAGATTGCAATGAATATATATCTATAAATCTTAGTAAGTGAATAAATAAAACAAAAAATGGGGAGCAGGATTTACAATTAGTTAGTTAGTTACAATTTTGCCCACCTGAACAGATAACTTGGTGGCGCTGTACCTTTGCAGGAGGGTGTATGGGACTCGCCGCTGTAGCGGTATACCCACTAAAAACTTCCGACGACGCCCGCCGCTTTTGCTGGATAGGCGTCACAGTCCAATACAAATTTATCTAACAACTTCACATCAACTTGTATTCATACAGCAAGATCAGTCGAAATCAATAAGAGCCCCAATGCATAGATATGAGAGAGGGAGGGCAAAAAACGGATTCCCGATCATTGTTAAGGAACCCAAACAAATCGAAAAGCCGCAGGAACTTTCATACAAAGCCGACGGAAATCAACGGAGAAGTTCTGTCCAATTTATTTGCCGAAGTTCGTTGGCCGTTTTAGGGCTTCATTATTATTACTTCAAAAGGTGTGCCTCTTTCCACTGGGGCGTATTGGCCTCGAGCTGCCGCTCATTTGGCGTTTGGTAGAGATGCACGAATCAACTAATTTAAACTGTCTGCGAGTCAACTCAAATTGTAGGTGTAGAGTCCAACTCAGGGTTAACTCGGCGAAGGTAAATAGACGTACCGCGTGCGTTGAGTTGAGTTAACTCGAGTTAAGTTGGCTCGGCCCGAGTTAACTCAGTAATTGTATTGTATCATTGTGTGCGAGTCTCACAGAGCAATTCCTGTACAAACTTAGTTTTTTTTAATAGGCTATTTGACCGATTTCCGAAAAAAATCACATATTTTTTGTTGGTGTTGTTGGAGTCCTGATAAAGTGGTCATTTTAAATTCTTTCGTGTATTTCTTCTAAAAAGGCAAACGAAAATTTACTTTTGAAATAAGCCCCCAAAACGCTATCTCGGGCAATATGGCGTCGCACAGGAATTATGACGTCACTTGCCAGTAAACAAACCAATGAATGTAAGAAAGAATGAATGACAGACGCCATTTTTACTCGCATGTGATGTCATCATAGAATCGGATAATCCAGGCCGTTTTCGATTCAATGGCTGCAGATACATAATAATCAAATCTTATCTTGTGTATTTTACAAATAATATTTGTTTTTTTATAAAAATAAATAAATAAACTCACGCCCGTTATCCCCGAAGGGGTAGGCAGAGGCACCAGTCTCTAGAACTGGACCCACGTTTTGCCGAGTTTATTAGGTCCCAAACGTGACAAGTGGCAAGCCTGTCGCCGTTATCCGGGCAAAATTTATCAGCGAATGGTGTTGCTGTACAAACAAATGTACGTAACTTGTTTTTTTAGTTTAGTTAAAATGCCTCAAGCGGTTTAAAGACTCATAATTTATATGAATACGTATAAAAAAAAACTAGGGTATTGCCTATGTATGTGCCTGTATGTAAATGTTATGTTATGTTATTTGGATCGCGATGACAGTTCACAAGATAAATGCTTATTTTATTTAAGTCGTGCAAAGTAAGCGAATACGAATAATTAATGTATTTTTATTCTGTTACTCTCAAAAAAACAGAATGAAAACCAATTTTTTAACAATAACTTTCGTAAGGAGGTACTAGACATTATAAACTGTGTTTCTAAACACTGACTCAAGTGTATCGGGAAACCTTTTTTTTATTAAAATTTCTGTTTTAATAAAATAGAAGCCTAAATACTCGAGTGCTTGCTGATGAATACTCGCTACTTTGCATGAAAACAGTAACAGAAAAGAAAAAGCTTCTGGGTGGTCAGTGTCCGAAAAGGTAAAATGGAATATACTGTCGCACCCTTTTCAGAAATTGAAGGTACGGTTTTATTCCGCTAACTTTTGGGTAAATCCCCAGATTATTAAAAATACATTTTAATGCCTCTTAATACCTCTGATTATTGTAAAATACCTACACATCGGTTTTTGCTCTTTATATACCACTTACTTATTATTGATATTGTTTAGGACATCGAAAACATTTTCGTACTTAGGCGAACTTAATCTAAATAGCATTTTCTTCCAGTCAACCTTTGGCATAACGATAATGTGGTTTAGGCAATACACGAACGACACATACTATAGTTACATACATTATTAAAATCCTAAAAACGGACCAAGCGGACTGAAAAACTTGTGGCGTGGTTATGTGGGTAACGCCATTTATATTAATAAAAATTATTGAACTTTCGCTACACCTTTACGATAATTTAAGGTCTAAGGCGTTTTATATATATAAAAAAAACACAGGATAACATTTGATAATTAAGTATCTGCAGCCAGTGCGTCGAAAACGGCCTGGATTGGAAGATTTTATGATGGTCACGTCATCATAAAATCGTGTAAAAATGCTCAGTAAAAATGGCGTTTGTCATTCATGTCGTTCATACGTTCATTGCTTTGTTAACTGACCAGTGACGTCATTATAATTCCTGTGCGACGCTATATTTTCCAAGATAGCGTTTTGGCGGGTTGTTTCAAAAGTAAATTTTTGTTTGCCTGTTTTAGAAGATATTTCTTCTAAAACATCATGAAAGAATTTAAAATGACCATTTTCTGAGGACTACAAACACCAACGAAAAATATGAGATGTTTTTCAGAAATGACTCAAATAGCCTATTATGCAGAGTCATAATAAAAATTCTAATTTTTTTGTTTATGTTTTGTTTATTGTAATTTTAATGTAGGTACCTACAGAAAATTGAATTTTATTTTACGTCAATGGCTGTGTATTTTTCCAATCTGAAATAATTTCAGAGAGCACTCGCCCATGAGCTTAAAACTGCTTCTTAGAATAGGTTGAGGACGTACTAAGATAGTAAAAAATATAAAAGAAATATTCTCTAAGCGATTCTTCGAGCAAACAAGTAACTATACGAATTTTCAATGTCCATATTGAAAAAAAAACTTTCGCTGTAGGAAACTGGTGAAATTTTATAGTTATTAGTAATTTCGAAATATGTTAAATTTTTAATTACTTGAATTTTTTTTGTCAAATTGTTTTCTTACTTTCTGCAAAGTTCAAAAATGATGACAAACGTTTAATGAAACTAATAGAAAATCTCATTGCCCTGCAAACGCATTAAAAAAGAACAAGTGACTTTGTAGAAATCTAGGTATGTGCCATTATTGATATGAAATTCAGCATTTTGGCTCAATAATTATGTCTCTTTACTGCTATACTACTATACTGTTTTGAATAAATTGAATACCTTCCTCAAGGAAGAGACCTGTCCCCTCAGTGGGGCCATAATGGGTTGACGATGATGAAGAATGAAATAAGATTGAATCACATGTTAAATACCTCTGTGGCGTAACGGTTAGCGCATCTGCTTACCATACGAGAGGTCCCGGGTTCTATCCCCGGCTGGAAAAAAAAAACTCCAGGTCTTGGATATTTACATGTTTGTGACGTCGCTGTTTCTGGTTCCCACGACACAGGGTATCCTAGTGTGGGGCCAGAAGCAACGTATGTGCCTGTATGTAAACCCTATATAGGCAACTTAAAAAAAGTAAATTAAAGTAACTGTAATGATAGAAGATTGGGGCGGTCGGCGTGACATTATTTGTACATAACATTGTAGGTATAAAAATATACATTTATATACAGGCACATACATTTCTCTACGGGACCGAATCAGAAATGATGAGCTCTGTAGACAAACGAAAGTCGTCGACACAGCCCACCGGATGAGTAAGTTGAAGTGGCAGTGGGCGGGGCACATAGCACGAAAAACTGATGGCCAATGGGGCCGAAAGGTTCTTGAATGGAGACCACACATCAGTAAGCGCAGCGTAGGATGACCAGCCACAAGATGGACAGACGATCTCATCCAGGAGACGCTGGATGCAAGCCGCTTCCAACCGGTCTTTTTGAAAATCCATGGAGGAGGCCTATATCCAGCAGTGGACTTGTGACTGAATGATGATGATGACATACTTTGCTTCTGGCTCCACACTAGGATACCCTACTTTTCCCCAAATCGAGCGTCTTTCATGGGCTGTATGACAATATCTCTATTAGGTGTATCTCCAGCCTTAGCCTCATACCCGACTATTATTATCTGGCTAGAAGCCAGTGGTATCTTGTCTAATCCGAAGCGTATTTTTTCGAAAGCACAAAGTCGGTTCGGGAATGCAGCCGTATGAATTCATATCGCAAATCTCTGCGAAAGAAAGCATGAAAACTTAATGAGTATCCGTTCCCTCTTCATAAAAGCTGTTGGAATGGGAAAGATAATAATATGGGCAGAAAAAAAGCATCACAACTTTTACATTTTTAGGATTCTTTACTTGAAAGGGGTCAACGACACGCTGTTTTATTTTCATCATCATCATCATCAGGTTGTAGTAGTGCACTGCTGGACATATCCTTGTTTTATTTTATTTTTATTTAATAGGTAAGCCAACGGCCCTCTTGTGCTTAATTAAAATGTTTCAGGGTCGATTTTTGGAATTGAGAATTTCACTAATTAATTACTTAACTGTAGTGCTGTCTCGCCAAATTTTTTTAGAAAAGAGTGTGACAGCACGTTGCTTAAGTATTTACTTAGTGTAAATTCTCATTTCAGAAATCGGCCCTAAGCCCCATAAAATCGCCAATTAAAGGCACACACAGCATTCTTACGTATTTCGAATTGGTGGGTGCTAAAAGTAATTAGACATAACAGAACCAAATATAAGTCTACATTCTGGACTTATAAAACTTAAAAATATTTTTACACAAGAAGCTTAAGAATAATTTCACTTAAGAAATAAGTTAAATACTTCAGGAACAGTCAAATAATAATTTGCTCACTTTAAACTTAAAACAAGAAAAAGTATCGCAAAAACTGTTACTAAGCCAAAGCTATCTGTCTGTCTGTTCAGACATAGAATTTATGGGATCGGAATAGAGTGACTACGGCTCGAATTTGGCTTTTAAAATGTTATTTTAATCAGATTTTTAGAAAATATCTCGACACAAACTCGAATCTATAAATCGAATCGAATCGAATATATATAGCGATCGGATAAGTATATGTGAGTGGTTGACCAAAAAGGGACCTGGAGGGATTGGAAACCGTAATTTTTTTTTATTAGATTTTTTTAATCTCTGGTATTTAAGCTTTGTTTTGGTCTAACCAGAATATTTTTAGGTGCCGTAGTTATTTTTTTATGATTTATTTTTGTGAGCCGAGCCGAGTCGAAACCTGTCTATACACGAAACATCAAACGCGATTTTCTAGAAATCAATTATTTTCCCTTGAGGTCCCTTTTTGGTCAACCACTCACATAAAATATGCAAAGTTATGGCACATGTAGTCCAACGCACATGTATTGAGAGCGTAAATCAGCTAAAACCTAAAAACTCAAGTATCTCACAAGTCACTTTGTGTGGGTTGAAACCTTTTTGTTAAACTACGTCCAATTGTTGTAGAAGTTTTGAAAACCAAAAATTTTTTTTTTATTTTCGACTAAAAAATTACCTCTTTACTTAAAAGTATTACTCTAAATAGACGCATTTTTATTATTTATTACACAGCCGCGGCTTTCAAAGTATGCAGGTTTCATGTGACATAATATCAGCGTAGAAAAACAATATAGAAGTTATGAGGGCGACTCTGTTTAACCTCATACTGACAATACGGTATTTGACACTATCAACAATAAATTATTTGTTAAGCTCGATTAAAGCAAAAATTACAAAATGTGTCGGAAAATGTATCTCTTTTAATAATTTTATAGTTATTACAGTTTTTAAATAGATGAAACATAAAAAGAGTGCACTGAACTGTGACGTCATAAGGCAGTTTTTTCATACAAAAATCCGTTTTAAAAGTAACTCATTTGACTTTTTGTCAAATACCCAATTGAGTTAATTATTGTTTGTCAGTCACTTGGTAATGATAGGGTGAAGGCTTGCAAGCTTTGTACTGTCTCATTACCTACAGTGACTATAATATATTGGACAAATGTGAACCTATCTTGCAAAACACTGAGCTATTAATGTTTATAATAACTTTCACACAACACAATCACTTGACCTGGTCCCAAGCTAGGATGCTATGGTAATTTTTTTTTCATCGTTTTACAGGCATGTACATTGCTTCTGGCCCCATAATAGGATACACTGTGTCGTGGGAACCAGAAACAGCGAAGTCACAGACATGTAAACATCCTAGACCTGGGTTTCTTTTTTTTTGTCACCAGCAGGGATTCGAACCCGGGACCTCTCGCTTGCTAGGCAGATGCGCTAACCACTGCGCCACAGAGGTCGTCAATTAGGCAAGGACATTACTAACATCGAAAATCACCTAGACTGAGGTCGTTTGTATAAAAGTACGGCGACCCCCAGTGGTTATCGAATCAGTGACCAGTGCGTTGGGAATCGGACCCACTACCTCTTTCTAGGTAGCTAAGCGCTTTAAAGGCTCGAGCAACGTGGCAGACAACATTATTTGTGAAAACTCGATACCTAAAAAAAACTGATTAAAATAGTCTGTGGAGGAGATTTTCAAATGGAAAGATTTAGCCACAGGTAAAATAAACACTGTTTAAATTTGGTTTTAGAGGAATCTTGTTTTTAAAATGAGGCCGTAAGTATTTTATGTTTACGTGTCGAGTTTCTTTTGGACACAGATCGCTTTTCATGAAAATACAATTCATAGGTTATCAAGTAAATTCTATTTAATTACCTTGCGTAGTCGATTAGCTATAAAAAAAAAACCCACAACATACTTAGTGTGGTGGGTTAATTTGCTATTTAATATAAAATTGTCGTACTTAAACAACAATTGTTCTTTGAAATGGGGCCAAGACAAAGCGATTACGCTAGGTCAAAAGGAGTAAAAGATCTGCTGATAAATAGGTAAATAAAAGGTGGTGTGAGATTACTCAGACATCAAGTATAATTTACTACAACAGCAATCCGGAAACCCCCGTCGCCAAATTGCAATAATTAGAAGTAATTATGTGTTCATCATAATCGCGTTTACTGAGGCTCTGTTAACATAATTAAATGCGCTCAAACGTATGCATGCTGGCGTAGTCATCAGTCAATCCACCTTACCCATATACCGCGCATTACGGGTGTAAAAACATTATTTGTAAAAAAGACCCGATATAAAATTTGATAATTATGTATCTGCAGTCATTGTATCGAAAAGGGCCTGGATTGGCCGATGACATCACATGCCAGTAAAAATGGCGTCTGTCATTCATTTTTTCTTACGTTCATATTGGTTGGTTTACTGGCAAGTGACGTCATGATTCCTGTGCGACGCCATATTGCACAATATAGGGTTTTGGCGGCTTATTTCAAAAGTGAATTTTCGTTTGCCTTTTTTAGAAGAGATACACGAAAGAATTTTAAATGACCACATTCTGAGGACTCTATGAACACTTGATGAACACCAACAAAAAAATGGACGTATTTTAGCAAAAAAAGTTCCAACCCACAACTGGGTCACTTTTGAGTTAAATAGGTATACCGAAATTATCACTATCCTCTATACTTTAAGAATCAAAGACTTGAATAGCGATCCGATGAGTATGTGCAAAGTTATGGCACATGTTAGTCAACCCACATGTATGGAGAGCTTAAATCAGGTTAAACATAAAAACTCAAATATCTCAAAACTCACTTTGTATATACTGCCCTCGTAAGGAAGAACGCAGTAATAGATATTACTGCGTTTTTACGTTGGATGCAAAATTGAGCTCCCTGGTGGTACATCTGTAGGTGAAAAAATAATGGTGGCTGTAGGTCTACTAGAAACCTGAAATTTCAGTAAGAAAATATGCAGTTCTTTATGTCATGAAATGGTTGTGATTATGTTTTTCGCTATTTACTCAAAACTGCGTTTTTACGATTGCTGCGTTCTTCCTTACGAGGGCAGTATAGGTTGGAACCTTTTTGCTAAACTAAGTCCAAATATGAGATGGTTTTCAGAAATCGGTCAAATAGCCTATTCAGGATCGTGGAAAGTGGCAGACTTTGGTCTCTGCCTACCCCTGGGGATACAGGTGCGAGTTGATGTACGTATAATCCGTTTATCTATACTCGGCATTTTTTTCAGACTTTAAACGACACTAAATCAAAAACCTTTAGCGGTAGAAAACTCGAAACAGTTTACTTTAGTGCTAGCTTGTACTAAATTTGCAAACGGTATCGAATTTTCTACCGCTGAAGGTTTTTAATTCAGTGTCGTTTAAAGTAAAAAAAAAAATGCCTTGTATAGATAAATGGATTATATTATGTATGTAAATGGCGCCTTGTAATGCATGAAACTACCTATCTAGTAGAAGGTGATGCCGTAATTTTCGAGGCAAAATTATGTGGAAAACTAATGCATAAATAAATACAAATTAGCGGTGTTAGTTACGGCCGCGGGCGTAGTTTATGCAGAGGGTGTTCCTAGGCTTATGAGGTGCTTCGGTAGTTGAAATTTTAGGCAATACAATATACTTAAGCACTGAATTCTGGTTGTTTTGAAAGCTATGGTTATATTGTAAGTATAGAGGTCACAATAAAATCAACGAATTGTGTGTCGCGCTCAAAAACATTCTGCGGATACATGCATGCGGATCCCTATATCAAAAATAGTTTTCTTGCACCCATAACATAACATTCAAGGGTCTCCTACCTAAAACCGAATGCCTAATAGCCGAATAACAGATGCCCGAAAACACAAGCCCGATTTGTTAATTTACCGAAGCATCAATAGCCCTATAACTTCAAATCCCGATCGTTCGTAAGCCCGAAAACCAATAGGCCGACGCACTAACGCCCGAACACTATTGACAGAAAGAAATCGTGTAGGAACACAAAGACTATTTTCCTTAAATGTATTTTTATCCACTTTGACCACTTATTTAGAATTAATTATTATGGTACATAATTATATCCACGACCTTCCGAATGTGGAGTTTTACTGCCACGCTCCCGTCATACATATTATGTACAGTCGGGGTCTAAATATGTTTACCAATTTTCAAACTAAATTCTATCCAGTGATGTGCAGTATAGTCTATAATGCTTTAACAATTATAGATACTTATTACCTTTCAAAGTTCCGAAGCCTCGATTCTAATAAGTATCTAAACTCATTTCTTATTTTAAAATTATTGTATTACACATATCAAAACTCTGTCTTATTAGAAGTGTAGTATACAATACATTATATAGAACCTTCTTGAGTGAGCGAAGAAGGTTTGCTCTAAACTTTAACAGGTTGGTACTCTACTCTTTATTCCGAACTTTATATAATCAAATCAATACAAGTATCGACCTTGTGTCGTATATTTGTCTAAACAATTATGCACCTTAAGGTGGTAAACATTTTCACACCCCGACTGTACCTACATTGGCACGGTGATATTTAGACTGTCGAATCATTAAGTCCAATGCTTTACATTACAGGTGTGGACAAATACAAAGTTTTTTTGGTCTAAAACTTTCGTAAGTAAAATCAAGTAAGGGTATTTGGAATAAAGGAGCCGGGGATCTCTGGGCCCAATTGTAATAAGCTGAAATATGGTTTAAAAAAAGCAGTATTTTTTTTTGTTTCAAAATATAAAAAATCTGCTCAATTCACAATCTGGGAGACGAGAAATCTTAAAAACAAGTTTATTGCACTGATGAAATAGAGTTTCGATTACTATAATCGATTACTGTGAATGATTTCAAGAATTATTATTGAACATAAAATCACTCTCATCGAATGATGGATTCAATCAAAGTGAACAAAATCTACGGAATAAATTATTATATTGTCAATAGTTTACAATAAAACAGAATATTAACTTTAAAATCGATTCTCGTAGATTCTCGTTTACAGATCGATTTATTACTTTTTATGTTTGTCAAATGTATTTAATCTGTGCTGACAGTGACAGCTTCCGGATTTTCAATCTATGATCATGATGGGTCACTATATTGCACGGACCGAGAACTTACGGCACGAGAATGTACAACCCGGGAATTCGTGTCCTAATGACCATCTATAACTAACGCTAGTGGGATTTTTCCGAGTGGTTCCGTGCTTCGCAAGGCAAGTTAAGCAGTTGGTGCCGGCTGCCGTCAATAGATGGAAGTCGTGAAGCCAAGTCAGAGGCCTTAGGGCAGCTTGAAAACTTCCGACAGTAAGACCAGCCACTAGTCTTAGAAGGCTCCACCTATCCGGACTAGGCCACCGTGGTGGAGTATGTCCTATAGGTATAGGACCGAGGGGCACGGGCACTGAGAAAGGTTCCTCAGGGAAAAGCCCCGTGCCCCTCAGTGGGTTTATAATGGGTTGATGTTTCGCTCCTCTACATCTAAACTCTAATCATTTGGATTAACTTGTCAGCCAGCCAGATCAGGACGTCAATCTATTGCGATTCATAGGCTCGATAATGTCACGCACTAGATCGAGCGTGTAATGGCTGCGAAGTGAATGATTTACGCTTCACGGAAACGAGGCACCACTCTGTCGTGTCTATGGCTGTACACGGATTCTTGCCCGTACCAATTTTATACAGCCTGATATGATAACGCACGACCCGAGAACGTACGGACGGGAATCCGTGTACATGTGCACGGATTCCGTGGCTGTACATTACCGGGGCGTACGTTCTCAGGATGTGCATTCGCGGTACGTACATTATCGTCTCCCATCATGTCCAATGGACTATAATTATTCTATTTACTGAAGCGAACGACTGATTCAACATGTCAAAAAGTTGTTTTTTCAATATGCCAAATTTACAACGCTGCATAATATTTAGTAATATAAGTTATACAAAACGATGTGCCTAATAAATGCCATTAAGCAATAAACACAATAACACTGTTATAACCTGATTTATCCCTTACTCGCAGTTTATTTAATAAAATATTTAATTTTATCATGAAAATAAAATTTGCTTAAGAGATCTGTGGCCCAAAAAATACCTAAAATTTCAGTGGTCCTCAAAATAAAAGCGATCCTACTGCTGCCAAATATGTTCGCAAAATCGCAACTAGCAAAGATGACGGAATTTTGTTCAAAGGCCGATCAACAAAGCCTACCGCAGTCTAGGTTTTTTAATGCGTACTTGTGAACCATTTACATTAATTACGAGCATAAAAGCAGTTTATTACGCGTATGTCCGAAGTATATTAGAATATGCTAGTCCCGTGTGGCACCCTCATTATGCTAAGTATACAAAACAAATAGAGCGTATCCAAAAAAAGTTTATAGAGCATCTTAATTACAAATTTAAAAAAACATCAAACACTTATATAGATTCTCTATATAAGTGTTTATAGAAAGCTGTCGTTATTTCAGATTACTTACTTTGGAGGAAAGACGTGTTATGCTTGATATGGGTTTTCTCTATGACATCGTAAGGGGTGGGTTGGACTGTCCTGCACTACTTAAACAAATTGGTATACATGTACCCGCTAGAAAATCTAGAAACAAACCATCACTGTTTCACGTACCTTTTCACTCCTCAAATTATGGTCAAAACGCAGTTCTCACTCGTTTGCCACGCACATTTAACAATAATTTTACTGATTTAGACCTATTTGTACACACAAACATTCATTTAAAAATGACATTCGTCTGAAATTATCTGAAGCCAATAATAGTAGCTAACTTCGATAACCAAATCCACTATATTCAAGGACCTAGTTAGATAGATTCTTTGTTCTTTTATTTTGGTATCGCTTATCGCATCTAATATTATATTAATAATGCTTAGTGGTTCTCCGATCCCAAGACCTAATAGTCGTAGGGCTAAGTACGATGCTTTTCATGTACCTATTAATAATATTTTCTTAAATACATGTATATTCACAAAAAATATAATCTTAAAATACGCTCTGCTGGTGGTAATAGTGCTTAGTGGTTTTCCGATCCCAAGATTTATAATCGTAGGGCTAAGCACATATCTATCTTGCATAATTATTTTGTAAATATTATTCTGATATTTGTATGTATTATATTATATATTTATTTTATAGCACATCACAGACTTACATTAGCTATGGAACATACTATCATATTATTATATTTATAATTATATATTTTTTGCCATCTCATCTGCTAACAATTTCAAAGTGCTTAACTTTGAAATTGTTTGCACTTTCGGACTCACCTGTCTAAAATTTGTTTAGAGTTTACTTTTTGTTTCTTTTTTTTTTCACCTCTTAGCAATCTGTGTGAATTTAAAACAGTCGAGGAAAACTTTTATTGGCTTTACTATGTGTAAGAAACCATTATGTAATAATAGATTAAGAAGCTGTTGTTTTCCCTAATATACAAAAAAAAAAAAATATTATGGATTATTTTATGCTAATGCGCTACGCGATGTGTAGGAAGAAGTATGGAGAGCTGACTACGAACCTCTTTTTTAATTAGAGGCAAAAAAAAAGTAAGATAGCCACCCTGACGCCATATTTTTACTCACGACGATTGACGTTGTTAATGCGAGTGCAACTTCTCTAAGCTATTTTATTTTCTTTTGTATTTGTTTTGTCTTGTTTGGTTGTCTGTCTGTTTTCCTTAAACAGTAGGTAGGTTACCTACCTACCTTAACCTATGTGGGTATACGATGCAAGCAAAGCTGCGTGCATGACCTATTTTGAGTGACATGTAAGTTTGAGAGATGCTGTATCTTTGTTTACCTTTAGTCGTTCGCTTCAAAAAATAGAATATACCTACCTACTCGTCTTGTATCGGTTATCGTTTGCGTATTTTAATTATATTCCTCGACCAGTGGTTTCACTCTACGGACTTCTAGTATATTGTTTAACTTGTACGACTGTGGCATACCGACTTATCGATGTAATACACTGGGCCGACGAGTTTTAGAGGATGAAATGACACAAATCCTTGTCTTCCCTGTCTTTTTATCTATTTGTGAGTTTCGTTACATTTTCCCACTCAATACAATAAGAACTACAATTAATGTAATAAATAACTGTCTATCATATGATCATAGTTATAAAATCAGCTGTTAAGTACCTATAGGTTATTGTCAATTTGATGCATAGCCTCACTTTTACTAAATCTCTTTTAACTTTGCTCTCAGATTGCTAAAATCCGCAAAATTTTCAAAGATGGTTTGACAATATATAAGCTGTTTATTGACACCACTCTCGTCTTTTTACATGTGGGCCCAAGAGTGTATGGAAGCGTTTCCGTCTCCTTTTATACAAAAAATGTTTCTGGTTTGATTTCATTAATACAAAATCCAGGTCGTCTAAGGAAGCCTTAGGTATGTGTGACACATTATTAAGCTACTCAATCTTTCTTATAATAAAACCAATGTTAACTTCTCAGACGTTCGCCGAATTCTAATTTAGAAGTCACCTTTAGGATCAAGCAGAGTCAATAAATACTACTGTTTAATTTTCATTTTGCCAAATTCGAAATCTACACTGTGATTTAGTTAAACAAATCGACCCTTAGGTCACAGTTTATTGGCTTTCTGAATTGAGAATTTCGCTGAACCACTACTGTAGTGCTCTCTTGACAAATTTCTCAGAAATGAGCGTGATAGAACTGTATCTAAGTATTTATTTAGTGAAAATTTTTAATTTAGAAACTGGGCCTAAGGACCGATTTCTGAATTGATAATTTCGCTAAGTAATTAGGTACTCAACTGTAGTGCTGTCTCACCAAATTTCTCAGAAAAGAGCGTAACAGAACGTTACTTCAGTAGATATTATTATTTACTTCATGTGAATTCTCAATTCAGAAATCGGCCCTAAGCGCCTTTAAAGGAATTTGAGATTTCGGGGACTTTTATGATTACTGACCAAACTTGGTATGTTTTTAGATGTTGAATAGTTTTATAATGGAGTCAATCACAATGAGCTTAAAAGTCGTAAATTAATTTTCCTTGTTTTTTAAAACACTGAATAATTTTACGAACATGCCTGATTCCTACATTGATCTTTTTTTAAACGGGGGTAGGAAAGTGTATAGGCGTTGGCGAGATTAAAATTAACGTATGGTGAGTGCGATTTCGTACAATATTCATGCTTATTTTGGTATGGTTTAAGTGCAGTCTACAGCATAGAACAAGAAACTGATGAAATGAATAATCGTAAATCTGGATTGCATCCCAGAAAGGTAGAGATCAGGGACAGTCACTGGCCGTGGCAAGAAAAAAATCTATCAGCAGTGCTGCAAGCTGCAATTCTGCAAGCCTGTTCGCACGTGCGTTCGAAAGTGAACTGGGCAATTTGTATTCAGACACAAATTGTACACTAGCGTTCCACTTGCGAATGCGGCGGCGAAGAAAATTAGTGCATGTAAGATCAGGATCGTGTTCTGACCAATATTTTCGGCTTATCAACATTCATTAGTTTTTGCATGCACGCTGGTTTTGGGTACTTATTATCTTGACCTTTGCTAATACACCCCTCTTTGATTGAAGTGTGTCCACCTTGGTCGCTTCCTAAATAGAAAAAAAACTTTCACTTGTTCTACTCTTTAACCTGTAATCGTTATCTTTCTTTCAGGCAATGAAAGAAATTAAAACATCCTAACTTTTGCCCCAACAAGATTTCGAAATATACGTCGTCTCTGCAAGGTACTGGAATGCAATTATGTAGAATACAAGAAGAGTTTAATTGTGTACCAATTATTTAGTAACGTGATTACGTCCGCTCTTAAGAGACTCAACCTTTTACGAGGTCTGCTTATAATGTACACCTTACTACATAGACTTCAGTGCAAAAATATTATTTTACTTTTATTTTTTTACTATCTCAGACGTAAGAGCGCTTCATCTTTACTTGCCTTAGGGTAAAACCAAACGAGCGTAATTTTGTGAGTCGTGAGTCGCAGAATTTCGGTAGCATAAATTCTGATGCATTCGGTTTCATACAAAAATGCAGTTGGTGACAGCTCGGCAGACAACTAATTTTGCGTCGTCATGTGGAATAGTTGCAACAACTGCATTTTTGTATGAAACCGAATGCAGCAGAATTTATGCTTCCAAAATTCTGCGACTCACGACTCACAAAATTACGCTTGTTTGGTTTTACCTTTAACGTCACACTGACCCAATAGAAAATCCCGTCAACTCGTGGTTGCAGCCATTCCAACAAAACAACTGCGGGTAAACGGACATAGCCGAAAATAAAACTCAGATATCCGCGCCAACCCTTTTAATCCCAGCGGGCCTATTAACATGTGAAACTAGAAATTAATTAGAACTTTCGTCGACCGGATAGGCCCTGGGGGTCCGCGGTTTTCGCCCTTCTACGAGGTTTGTTCGCAGGGACGGGAAGTCGTCATTGCCTATTAAATTTTGCTGGTTAAGTTTGATAATGTTAGTTCTAGTTGCCTGATTTTGTTTTCTACACTCTGGGCCTGAAGCTCGCGTAATGAAATCAAATTACTGTGACTTAATAAGCGTTACAACTAAAATTTTGAGAAAAACGGAGAAAAACGAAGCGTTCCGTATCATTTTTTACATAGGTATTAATCTTTAACCTAGAACTAATGCATTAGCTTTAATTCTAGACATATTTGTCATCTAAATAGTAAACATAAATAGTTACATACTGGCACATACATTGCTCCTGGTCTCACACTAGGATACCCTGTGTCGTGGAAACCAGAAACAGCGACATCACAAACATGTAAACATCCAAGACCTGGAATTTTTTTATCGTGGTTTTCGTTGTGGTTATAGTAGCCAAAGTGCAAATACCATACACACTTTTTTTGTACCGCGTTTTCGCATGCTTATTACCTATGCTATTTAAAAAATATGAACTATTATTGAAGAACTGTATCCAATGTATCATAAAGGATGTATTAACCTTTGCTAGCCTAAATGAACCAAAATTGGTTTATTTCTAGTATTTACTTAATATGTGATGGCTAACTGTACCTACCTATTATTTCGTCATCATCATCATCAACCCATTATGTCCCCACCGAGGTTCACGGGTCTCTTCCCTGAGGAAGGTATAGGTAATACTCCACCACGGGGCCAAGTCTGGATTGGTGGAGGCTTGTAAGCTGGTCTTACTGACAGAAACTTTCAAGCCGCCCGCCCTAAGGCCTCTGACTTGGCTTCACGACATCTATCGACGGCAGCTGGCACCAACTGCTTACCTTGCCTTGAGAAGCACGGAATCGCTAGGAAAAATTAGCGTTAGTCATAGACAGTCGCTCATCTATGCACTCAACGCGCCCTATGTTGCTTAACGTTCGTGATCGTTTACGATCACTCAGGTGGTCGGGGCTACGAGCGATTCAACTGCATTATTTGAGGAGCTGTTAGTTTATTAGGTAAAACAAATTAAACGATTATCAGGGGTAATAAATATCCGGTCAGCATCAGTATTGGTACGGAACGTCTAGAATCGTTCAGGATTTTGCACGCATAGTAAAGGACCACCTCACCTTATAAAAATTATTTCCACCCGATAATATAATATGAATGTCTTTGGACTACCTCGTCTTATATCTTCTTACATTATTAATGAATTGAGAACTAAAAACGTGTGACACAGTTCTAAATTGTTCTAGTAACTGACAAGCCAAAAGGCACTGATGTGCATTATTACTATACAAAAAGCTAGTACAGTCGACAGCACGTCAATCTTCACATTTTAGTTGCAAAGTCCCCCGTAATGCAACGGGTGTATACCATGATGTGCTGTCGATTGTACATATTTGGCGAGGCTGGCTTGCTAGCTCACTAGCTCGTAGCATGCCTACTGGGACTCCATTCTGTTAAACTCAAACTCAAATATTTTATTCATAGTACAAATAGAATATTTACTTTATGAACGTCAAAGTTGTTAGTTTCACAATAAATAGATTACATGGAGAAGAAACTGACAAAGAAACTTCACATTTATTCTTTTCAAAACAGTTTTAGCTTAAATTACAAACTTAAAAAAAAAACTCTTGGATGTGTTGAACACTAGACATATTTATTTATCCTCTAATCAAATTTAATATTAAACTATATAATGCCAGACATCCTTGTCTTCTAAATAATCGTTGATGTTATGATAAGCTTTTTTGCAAGGAGTGTGCTTAACACAATTCTTAAACCGCGATGGAGGTAACTCTAATATCTTGAGGTATCTTGTTGTAGAACCTTATACAGTGCCCCATAAAGGAAGTATTAACTTTTGCAAGTCTAAATCGTGGAAATAACAATTTATGTTTATTCCTAGTATAAACGTTATGATGGCTACCAAGAGTTTCGAAGTCTTTAATATTTTTCCGAACGTACATAATATTATAGTTAGTTAGTACATTATAATTAAATTACAGTTGACATGATATGATTTTTAATTCCATTAACGCCTAGACTTGTTGATACGCGTGCGCGCGTTGACTTGAACTGGCAATGAAATGAAATCGACGAGTTCATGCAACTGCTATTGTAGTACAATGCATTAGCAGAATATAGGTGCTGGCACCTGCTAGGTACGCAGGTGCTAAATAATGCTAAATTAGAATCACAGCGCTAAAATATGTTTTACACTAAGGCAAAAGGGGAACGGGACTAAAATTTGTTTGTTAGTTAATATTGTAAAATAAAAATAAATAAATAAACTCATGCCCATTACCCCCGAGGGGGTAGGCAGAAGGGTGCCTCTGCCTACCCCCAGTTCTAGTGATTGGTGAATCACTAGAACTGGGCCCACGTTTTGCCGAGTTTATTAGGTCCCAAACGTGACAAGGGGCAAGCCTGCCGCCGTTATCCGGGCACAATTTATCAGCGACTGGTGTTGCTGTACAAACAAACAAATAATGTACGTAACTAAAAGTCATTGGTACATGCGTGGTTTGAACCCAGACCCTCATGATCGAGAAGCAAGGGTCAACCCCACTACGCCACCACCGCACCGTATTGTGTTTTAGTAATCATAGAGATCACAGAGAAACTTACATGTTAATGAGAAACTTAAATGTTTACCCATAAAAGATAAATTTAATCATCATCGACCTATTAAGTCCCCACCAAGGGGCAAGGGTCTCTTTCCCGAGAAAGGTACAAGTAGGCTATACTCCACCACGGGAGCCGAGTCCGGATTGGTGGAGGCTTGTAAGACTAGTGGCTGGTCTTACTGTCCGAAGTTTTCAGACTTTCTGGGCTTAACGACTCGCCAGCCATCGACGTCAGCCGTCACCAACTGCGCGGAAACTCCTAGATAACACAATCAATTGCCCTGGTCTCAATGCTGTACCCTGATATCATGTTCTATGGTAAACAGGCAAGGACATTAAAAACATAGAAAAACACCCTGTCTGAGGTCATTTGTACAAATGCACGACGGCCTCTAGTAGGAATCGAACCCACGACATTTGTCTGGTAGGTGCCTTGCTCAAGCTGGGCAACGAAGCGGTGAAAATGCTATTTATGTTTTAATTTTTCTTCTATATTATGTGCAATTACCCTTCTAAGTACTATACATTCTTCTCTATCTATCTGGAAGGGTGCAGGGAAAAAACAAGGTATGTCCACCTGAGTTAATTGTTAGAAAAACGCTTTCTAAAGTTTGAAAGTACGCACATTTGTGTTGAGAAGTCCATTTCGACCAATCAAAACACTTACTTTTTTGTGACATTCCTTGTTGTATTTCAGTATTCTGAGATAGTAAACAACGCTACATTGACATTTCTTGTTCTTTCCCTGCACCCTTCGTATCTTAGCAAGGCCGCTCCATTGAAACCAAAATATATTTATTTGCCACTTCTCCATTGTCAACGCAGGTGACTTTGTTTGATTTTAATCGACGTAGTTATTTTAGGGCGCCCTATCATGTTAGAGAGTTTGTCAATCCGAACCAGTGGCTCTGATATTAACAATTTCCAAGTGTAAAGAGCTATGGTTATCGATGCGAATTAATCTATGTAGGTACAGTGGGCGATCACTGAGTTTATCCGGCCCAGCGAACAAAACAGTGTTTGACGTGATTACTTAAGGAATTAAGAAACTATTTGCCTCTCGATCAGAAAACAGTGACCGAGTTGACGCTTAAAGGTCACAGCACACATATCAACTCGGAAAGGGATCGTCACCGTATCGCCTTTCGCCTCGCCGTCAACCAGGCGTCAACCTGACGTATGCATCGTAACCAACGCGTATCAGCAGCTCCTGTACGTCAACTCAGCTACGGCTAGGCGACACCGCGCTTACGGCTCGCCGACCACTGGTACTTACCAGATTGCTTTAAAGTAACACTTGGGGTGGACGAAGAGACGTTAGGCTCGGATACGGAGAGACGTAAGCGCGGGGACGACGAGCCGTAAGCGCGGGAACTGCAAGTTGACCACGCACCGCATCGCGGTTCGGAGCCTGTTCCGAGGTGAGGCGATTACGTTACGATTCCGATTAGTGTGCGTTGCAGTAAGGAGTTCCATACAAACAATGCTGAACGGCTCGAGGCGATACGGTGACGATCCCTTTCCGAGTTGATATGTGTGCTGTGACCTTAAGCCTGGAACTCTAGTTTATAAGCCAGGATACAATCTGAAACACATTTACAGTCGGTTAGCTTTTAGAATATACCTCGAGCTCTAGAGTAGGCTTCGGTTTTCGCCGAAAGCACACGAGTGTAATACTACTTCCTGCTTTGTATAAGTGAAATTAAGGGTCATATTAGTTCCGATTTCGAAATTAATTCAATATTAGGTAGTTTCGATATTTCTATTACACGAATAAATCCGATTCTATCCAATATAGTAGCCGACGTATGTTCTAAAAGCTAACAGACTGTACTTGCAATAAAAACCTTCTTATTTTGTCAATAACTTAGGATTTGAATTTGAGCTTCAATGCGGACCAAATTTTCCTTACGTTGTGCAATGCAAATACCATTACTTAACAATACTTTTGTGTATGTTGTTCTGTCCCTCGGTTTGAGCTCAAAGCCGGACTTAGGGAAGGGCCACCGGGGCCTTAATTTGAGAGGGCCCCCACATAGCAAGTTATAGATTTACGGCCTAATATATGTATACGCAACAGAGTGACTGGGGCATTTTTAAACGTAATCTCGATCGTTTGTTATTAATTCCTATTGTGATCAATAACGCGGGCAAGCGTGTGTGACACTTACAGATGTACCTAACTGTCTTCTTGAATTTCTGAGAATCTTAGAATTTCCGCCATAAGTATTTAAATTTTACGTGTGAAGTTTGTTTTGGAGAGCATATCGCTTTTCATAAAACTACAGTTCATAGTTTATCAAGTAAATTCTATCTTCATAGCGTATATTAAAAGGAGAAGACGCGAAAAGAAAAAGAGCTACAGTTTAAAAAAATTAGACTCAACATTGGTTTTACATGAATCGTGTTTTTCTAAGTAAAAATAATCTGAAAACAGCTTGGCTTGAGTCTGTGTGTATTTCAATGTTTGTAAAGTCCTAGCCGGGTCACCATAGCACAGGGTATTCTAGTTTGGGACCATTACTAGCGCCGCAAATACCAGGGTCATTCCATTTTTCAGGATAATTATTGTTATTTTGGAATAACACCGTAAATACTTTTAACATTGTTATCAAAACAAAATTTATATGACAGTTGAAAAAAGTACTTCATTAAAACACAAAAAACGTAGTAATACACGAACCAATTTCTAGAAATTTATTAATAATTTATATTGTAAATCTCCCTCCGTGGTCACAACATAACATTGTAAAAAATACAAAATAAACAAAAAGCTACATGCTCTTCATCAAATACTCTCATGCATAGACTTATATTTAATATATTTGAATGACATAAATATGCCACTTTAAATATATGCTTTTTTTTCGTGTTCTCAATGTGTTCCAGACTTTGAATCTCCTTCCGTGGTCATACGAATTTGCTTCTACATACAGCCAAAGCGTATTTATTTTCTACTAAATCAAAACATTATTTTAATCTGTCGACACCGTTACTATACACATTATCTGTCAGTGCAAGTTCAACGCAAATAAACAAGTGTCGGCTAAATTGTGTTTTGTTGTCATTGCAATACCTTCCGACGTAAAAGATCATCAGGGGGCCAATTCTCACTTCATTAGCAAATAATACGTATACGACTTTAAGGCGTATGACTTGAATTCTACATAAAAAAGTCGAACGACACCCAAATTCTGTATTCTGAACACCATGCGACATTGAATTCGAATGAAAAAAGAAATGTCTAACGACTAAAACAGTAATCTGTGAATCCTACGTTCCATTTTCTCGATTGTAAATTGAAAGTTAGTCGAATCTTCAAACATTTACAATTTCACTTTTAAATTGATACATTTTGCGGCAAATTATTACTTTGAGTGTTATTTTATAAACTAAGAAACTGTTTAGGTACAAAATATACGTTGTTTAAAAGTTTAATACACTTAACTCTTAAAATTTTCAACTGAAATTTTACTTATAACGAAACGTCAACGTAGGGAACGTAGGGCGAGTCCATTATAATGGACTTGCCCTACGTTCCGTAATGCGATAAAATCAATTACGGCGCAAATTCGACCAAATTTAGTAGTCCCAAAGTATCTCGCACGGAGTAGGGTTTTTGTGCCTACTGCACTTAAGTGGATTCGCGCCAGGCAACGTCGTACGGAAAGTATTCTTGGAATTTCCAATCAAGAAACGTGAACTATCAATGAATGCGTTCAAATTTCATACGCCTTTTGCGAGTCGCATGGTAATTACCATGCGACAAGATGACACCTCAAAGCGAACGAAAATTGTTAGCAAATTTGCGTATACGACTTTGTGAGAATACATGAAGCTGATTTTTATGCGACAAATGTCTAATCCTTCGAATGTTTGGCGTCTACGCTTTCAATTCGCATGGGCGAGAATCGGCTCCCTGATCTCTTCTGTTACGTTGTTGTTTTGGTAAGTATTTGATGGAAAAATCTGTTACTTCTTGTGAATGTGTGTAATTAGTATCACATTTAGGTTAACTAAGTTATGTTAACATAACCTCAAAATATGATTACTTTTTGTCAACTTTAACGGCTGAATATCTCTTCTGTGGCCATCCCTTTCCGAGGCCAAGTGACCACAGAATAGACGCATGACCACGGAAGATACGTTATTTTGTCGTCGAGTTTTCTTACAAAGGCGCTCTACGATATTATGGGGCAGTTGTTTTTCATCAGTGACTGCCAAAATGTCTTAGCACCAAAACATCATCATAATTCATCATTCAGCCACAAGAAGTCCACTGCTGGACATAAGCCGCCTCCATGGATTTCCAAAAACACCGTTTGGAAGCGGCTTGCATCCAGCATCTCCCTGCCACTTGGATGAGATCGTCTGTCCATCTTATGGCTGGTCGTCCTACTCTGCGCTTGTGGTCTCCATTCAAGAATCTTTCCGCTCCATCGGCCATCAGCTCTTCGTGCTATGTGCCCCGTCCACTGCCACTTTAGTTTACTCATCCGGTGGGCTATGTCGACAACTTTTGTTTGTCTACGGACCTCATCGTTTCTGATTCGGTCTCGTAGATAAATTCCGAGCAAAGCCCTCTCCATATCTCGTTGCGTGACCTTGAGCTTTCTTATGAGGTTCACAGTGAAAGATCACGTTTCAGTGCCATAAGTCATCACTGGTAACACACTCTGGTTGTATAATTTTGTTTTGAGTGATTGAGGTATATTGGAGGAAAAGACTTTTCTAAGTTTCCCGAATGCTGCCCAGCCGAGTTGGATTCGACGATTGACCTCTTTCACGAAGTTGGACCGGCCTTGTTGAACTATATGTCCTAAGTAGACGTATTTGTCCATAACTTCGAGAGTCGAGTTCCCCACTATTATTGGGGTGGGCACAACACGGATGTTCGACATGACCTTCGTTTTGTGCATGTTCATTTTAAGGCCTACGCGTTGGGAGACTCGACTGAGGCCTTCGAGCAGTATGCCGAGGTCCTCCAGCGTCTCTGCCATGACTACTAAGTATATCGTCGGCAAATCCTATGATTTGCATATCCTATGATTGTCACCTATGTGACTGATGTACTCGCCATTGATATTTATGCCGCGTTCCTGCCTTTCCAGAAGATTGAAGGCATCTTCCAGTCCGTTCGTGAATAGTTTCGGAGATATAACATCTCCCTGTCGCACACCTCTTTTCAGTGGAATTGCCTCCGAATTCTGCTCCTGTACTTGGACTGACATGGTGGCGTTGTGGTACAAGCACTTCAGCACCTCGATATACCGATAGTCAATATGGCAACGCTGGAAAGACCAATGTCTCGATCAAATCGAAGGCTTTCTCATAGTCGACAAACGCTAAACATGGCAAATTATACTCCTCAGTCTTCTGTATAATTAGCCGCAGCATGTGGATGTGGTCTATGGTACTATAGCCCAGAAATACACATTAATAACTTCATTTGACACTTCAGCTGGTCATGGAAAAGGCGCTCCAGATGGTGTGGGAGGATATATTAAACGAACAGCAGATAGGGGCACCGCCTCGGAAAAAGACGTCAATGATTTCGCAGCGTTGATCTCTTACCTGACAGAAAACTGCCCTGGAATAAATATCATTCCGATTGATGACAGTAGCGTTGCAGAAATATTTACTTAGTTATGACATCGATAACGACACCAAGGACCATTGCACAAAAGACTGAACTCAGTGCTCCTGTTTGTTCGTCTCCCGGACCTTCTGGCGATTTTGCTAAGCGAAGGAAAGTTTTCACAATTTACTCATCTGATAATGAACCAGAAGATTTCTCAATGTCACCAAGAGCTCAGATTGAGAAAGAAATAAATACTAGATATGACAGGGATAGTGATGAGAATATATTTGATTAAATTTTGTTTAAGTATGTAATGTATATAAAAAATTAGTCGTGGTGTATCCCGAGTATTTTGTGTTGTCATCTTTTCAGTGGTCATATTTTCTTTTCTGTAGTTAGTTTGTTTTATTTTTTCAACGCGATCTCGTTTTAGCTTATTAAATGACTGAATAATTAGCAAATAAGTACTGTATTGTTTTGTTTGAAAATTATGATTTTGGTTTTGTTTAATGCTTATTGTTGATTATATTGTTGAAATGTGTCTTTTCGGTAGTCACTATGGTCACTTCCGTAGCCGCATAAAAAAGTTTTTTTTTTCATTTACTGCTTTAATTTTAAGAAACGATCTCAATTAGTGCCTTTTTATATGAAAGCTATGTTGACTGGTTGCAAAATAATAAAAAGACATGAGAATATCTTTGTTTCTTATTCTTCAATTTTTCTTTTGGCCTTATTGGAATGACCCACCAAAGCCAATTTGTTTACAAAGAAGCTATGGGCCTTCACTCTACACCTCTTAATCCAGCCCTGTTTGATGTAATGCTTTAAATTTTCCTAATGCATCAAGCGGGCGTCTTCAGCTGCAGACGGATAAGTTTTCCTTCAAATGCTTCGTGCCTGGGATTTGTGAATGAAAGAGGATGAAGGGATTCGTGGATGTGTGTCAAAAAACACTTTTGAAATAACACAAACTTGGGAAAAATTTCTACAAATGTTTAATGAAAAACATGAAGATGTGGCTATTAGAACACTGTTTTTATAGTTTAAAAGAGATTTTCGGACATAGTTCTTTTGTTAAAATATTGATTTTTAAAGATTATTTTATTTTATTATGCTTAAGATGCTTATGCTTACAGATGAATACAGGTAGGGTAATCAGACGTAAAGCCTGTAGACAAGCAAGGCACCCTGTTGGTGCAATAAGTGTTTCCATCTCTCTGGTTTTATTTTTATTTATTTTACTACTTCACCCCGCAATCGTTGTTTTGCCAGATAGGGGTATGAAAAATAGATGACAACCTATTCTCAGACCTACGTATAAAATTTCATCAAAATCGGCCAAAGCCGTTTCGGAGGAGTATGCGCACTAACAGGGTGACACGAGAATTCTATATATTAGACTAGCTGACCCCGCAAACGTTGTTTTGCTAGATAGAGGTATAAAAATTAGATAACAACCTATTCTAAGTAAAAAAATTACGATAATAATTGATACTAGACGAAAACCCGGCTTCGCTCGGGTAAAATGTAGACGCAAAATAATATTCCACTATGTTTTTTTATATGGTGACGCCTCTGTATTTATCAACCACCAGTAGATATAAATATCTTAATACATTCAGATACATAAGCTCACACCTGTATCCCAGAGGAGTAGGCAGAGACCACGGACTGTCACCTGCCACTATCCTGACAAATCACTTTCGCTTCATCGACATCCATTAGTCGTTGCATGTACCCACATCGGTTTCGGGTACTTTTCATCTTGACCTTTGCTAACACATCCCCTATTTGGTCGAAGTATGTCCAACTGGGGCGTCCCTTACCGGCCCTTCCACTCACATTCGCCCGATATATTTGCTTTGTCAGTCTTTCTTCGTTCATCCTCTCCACATCTCCCAACCAACGCAACATTCCTTTTTTCAATTCTAGTCACTCACTACATCCTCTTTCTCTACATCCTCGGTCTCTGATCACACTATTACGTATTCTGTCATTCAAAGTAACACCACACATATTTCTTAAGGATCTCATTTGTACTGCACTAATCCTACTTTCATGATTCTTTTGCCATACCCAAATCTCGCTACCATGCTTACATCAGTATTGGAACCAGCACACTATTACGGATAGCCAAACTTGCTCTTTTGGACATGTTCTGGCTACTCATGAAGGAATGCAAGGCGAAAATCGGATACTTATCATAACTTTGTCATGGGTACCTCATCACAAATTACTAAATGAGCTTCCTTCATAAACTCTTAACAGCTAGTGAATCTAATGACGTATGAGACGTAGAATCCACTTGGCTAATCAACTAAAAACAGCTCCCTCTCTTTGGCTTTACAGCTTTTAGTTTTGTATTGACCACATGTTTTTCTTCATCATTTTAATTTTTGGTATTTTTCTTATCTAGTGGCATTTTCATTTCAATAAGTTTATTGGTACCTAACTAAGCAAAACAATAAAGATCAATTTATGACTTTGATTTCCTTTTTCAATTATTTTTCAGACCCTTCCAAAACTCAATGTATTAACATTGAGTTTTGGAAGGGTTCCCTCCCGCCCTCAGAAGAAGGACCTTCTTCTGAGCTCCCGCCAGTGAAAAACACCACAGATTACTTACTACACCTTCTCAGTTGGCACAGATTATAATAACCTTTTTGGATGCCACGGTATTCCACACACCATGGAGTTAACAAATTAGATCAAAGGGCCGGTTTAGATTATCTTAGTGTTTAGGAGAGTGCTTTACTTTACACTCTGTTGCAACATTATGCTGAATCGGGCCCATTTTGGGGGCTCAACCTTTAACGACCTCTGTGGCGTAGTGGTTAGCGCATCTGACTACTATGCGAGAGGTCCCGGGTTCGAATCCCGGCTGGGGACAAAAAAAAATTCCCAGGTCTTGGATGTTACATGTTTGTGACGTCGCTGTTTCTGGTTCTCACGACACAGGGTATCCTAGTGTGGGGCCAGAAGCAATGTATGTGCCTGTATGTAAATGTAAATTATTATTTTCATGTTGTACAGTTTATTTATTTTTACGCTTTTTATGCTTTCTGTGTTATTTTTTTATTATTGTACGCATTCTGTGTGCGTGTGTGTTTTTTTGTTTTGTTTTGAGTATCAAATAAATAAATTTTCTTTCTTTCTTTCTGTCTTTCTTTCTTTCTTTCTTTCTTTCTTTTTCATTCTTTCTTTCTTAAGGAGAGTGCTTTTGTAGAAACGTGTAAGCGCCACTTGCTTTAGTACGTTTTGCGGTATAGTACGGTTCTAGTTGCCTTTCAATTAGAATCAAAATAGAATTGGTTTCTATTGTTCTATCCAGTAACACCTGAGTGCGTTACTATCCTCGTTACTTATCTGTGTATAAACTAAAAATTTAGTGAGAACTTTAGGAGAGTGCGCAAGTGACTCGTGACGGGTGCTTGTTGTTTTCATTAACTCGAATTATCAAACTTACTTATGTGTTCCATTAAAACTCATAGTATTTTGAGTAGGATAGCGCATATTTCGCGACGTCGACGAAGTGACACTCTACTGGAAGAAATATAAACGTTCACTCGAACGTCTAGTAATGTACTAATGCACTTCCATCTCTAATTGTATTATAGCACTCTCCTAAACACTAAAATAATGTAAACCGGCCATAACAGTTCACAATGAAAACTTGTGACACTAAAGCGCAATACACACTGAGCCCGCCGGGCCGCCAACAAAGCCCGGCGACACAACCCGGCGGCCTGTATGAAAATAATCATGTCGGCAACGTGCGCCTGCGCGTGTTACCCGCCGACATGTTGGCGTCTTGGGTACGTGCGCTCAGTTGCCCGGCGACGCTCGACCTGTAGTGACGCCGACATGCCGCCGACCAAATTTTCCGACTTGTAATAGGTGAAGCCGCCAACTAGACCGCCGACAAAAAGTTGCCGACATATGTCGGCGGCCCGGCGGGCTCAGTGTGTATTGCGCTTAACACAACAATGATGACATTGACATGTTTACTTAGCAACGCCATTGTTAAATTTAATAATTTTTATATTGATGCTGCTCGATATTACGAATTTTCCGCCCATATGTTGTCGACTCAGATCAACTATTTTTTTACGCTCTTTCATTTGGTGTGCATATCGTTCGAGTCTACCGTAGACCCGAACGAAATTATTAATATAGATACTTAAGCTGAATGAGTAGTGGTGTATTCAATAGATTTATTAAGTTAGGTAATAGCTAGAGCTATACAAATTTTTACATCGCATTTACTTTTACGTGCCTCTGCCTACCCTCTCGGGGATAACGGGCGTGAGTTTATTTATTTCATTTTTTTTTATTTACTTTCAGTTGGTACTACAATTATAGCTCCATGGTAACGGAGTGTGAAAAGATGTAAAATTGAATTGTGCCCAGAATTCTAAGCACCTTGACTGAAGGGAGCCGATAATTGGATTGCTTGTTACTGATAGAACGGTAGAAATAAAAATACGGATACTATTATTGTTATTTTAGGATACCGTTAACCCCTCAAGCCCTGAAGACCTGCCGGCGGTTCGATGTAAACTACGGCGCATTCCGTTAGACCGGCTGGTCGGTCTTGCAACGCCACTTTGAATCGTATTTTGAAGATGATACGTACGACAGTTGTATCAGCAGGTTTTATTCTTTCAAAACTGTGATAAATTTCAAATATTTCTCTGTGAATAACTAATTAAGCTGTGAAAGAAAAATGGTCTAGGCCTGAGGGGTTTGACGGCAGACGGCACCAACCGCTTAACGTGCCTTGCGAAGCACGAAACCGCTCGGAAAAAACGGTCGCCTTTCCATGCCCTGAATGCGTCCTGTGTGGCTTAGCCTTCGTGATCGTTTAAGATCACTCAGGCACCCGAAGCTACGAGCGATCCAACATGTATAATGATTGTAAAGTCATGAGTATCGTCTATAGTTACTTTCGTTACCCTAATTAAAAAAAAAGAAAATTGCCTCCTTAAAGAGGAAAGAGATATTTATTATACTTTGACAATGACAAAAAAAAATGTATAATTTAAACGAGCGACTGAAATCCCAGACGGAAGAATACCCATAATAAGTTTTAGTGAAGTTTGAAGTGAATTCAGTTACTAAACGTAATTTTATATTAATGCTCTTTTTTCACATAGCCACAATTTCGCCTTTCTGTTTTCATTAGGACTATTCCGAACTTTACGTAGAGGTTTCCAAACTTGGGTACACTACTAAACTACAATTTGACATTATTATTTATAGGTAAATTATTCAACTGACGAAATAACGAAAAGGTGAGCTTAGGAAAGTGTGGGAAAACATACTCTAAAAGTTAGTTAAATCTTTATATCAACTCAATAGAAATATTATAATTGTTTTCTGTAGGTTCTTGACTTTAGGTTTTAAAAATAACTGTCACCTTGTGTGTGTGAGATTTGTGACAGTCGAGAATTCTAAAAATAGTACGCTTTAGTAAATTGTTAACGAATCATTATAAAACTTAAATGTAATCTAATGTAATGTCGACCTCTGTGGCGCAGCGGTTAGCGCATCTGACTACCATGCGAGAGGTCCCGGGTTCGAATCCCGGCTGGGAACGAAGAAAAAAACCCAGGTCTTGGATGTTTACATGTTTGTGACGTCGCTGTTTCTGGTTCCCACGACACAGGGTATCCTAGTGTGGGGCCAGAAGCAATGTATGTGCATGTATGTAAATGTTATTGTTATTGTTGTTATTGTTAATACTCTACTACGTGATACCACAGCTAAACTTAATTACTATTCAACGGTTTGGGCGATTGTGCACTACAAGGAATTTTACTGTCCGAACATCCGATTTTTTACGGTCCGAAGTGGCATGAAAAAAACGGATGAAACTACACGCGACGCACGCGAAATTACTCTGAAGGATGAGTTTCTTGAAACGTCGCAGTTGCTTGCTTTATTGCGGAAAAAACCGTTCCGGAATGGGGAAAAGTAAAATGTCGGACGGCAAAATTACGTATAGTGCACAAACTAGTATACACATTATATGGCGTGCCATATCGGACCGTAAAAAATCGGACTGCCGGACAGTAAAATTCCTTGTAGTGCACAATCGCCCTTTCGGTTATGCAATTTTATATGCAATAAAACGAAATTAGATGAAAACAGAACCCTGAACTATTGAATTGAATGGAATATGTAGGTGCTTGGCAAAAAAAACAGTGTTTCAAGGGACATGCCGTTTTCACATACTAGGTACAGTCAGACGAAATGTTAAAGCGATGTAGCTTAATACATAAAAAACAACTCAAAAAAATGTAACACTCGTAGGTAACGCTAAATCAGTTAATTTTATAATTAAGACTTGCAGGGATTGAAAATGACAAATTAATAATAAAAAATATTTCTGCTTAGACTGTAAAGCGATGCCAGTTTGAGAATCGGTGAATTAGTCAAACACAACTTTACTTTGCGAACTCACTCACCCCAACAAAGGAAGCGACGAAGGACTTCGATTGAATTGAATTTAAATAACAAACAATGTACCTAACAAATTTATTACAATTCAGCAAATAAAGACAAGTTAATAAGTTTCTGACAGATTCCTGAATAATAAGTTGTTGTGCAATTTGCTCCGCCAGTTTCGTCCCATTACGCGATAGTATTATTATCGGGGCTACGAGCGATATTGAATCACAAGCCCGGTCGCTTGAGTGATCTTGAACGATCACAAAGGTTAAGCTACATAGGGCGCGTTCAGTGCATGGATGACCGTCTATGAATAATGCTAGTGGCATTGTTACATTGGCACGTTAAGCAGTTGGTGCCGGCTGCTATCGATAGATGGTAGTCGTTAAGCCAAGTCAGAGGCCTTAGGGCGGCATGACTTCTGAAAGTAAGACCAGCCACTAGTTATACAAGCCTCAACCAATCCGGACTTGAACCCCTTGGTGGAGTATAGCCTATACCTTCCTCAGCGAAAAGACCAGTGCCTCTCGATGGGGATATTATGGGTTAATGATGATGACGCGATAGTGATTACAATTTTTTTTTTCTTTGCATGGTACCTTATTCAAAAGTGTAATTTGACAGTCCAATGAAAATTGCACGATGAAAACCATAATTGTTTTTTTTTATGTAGCACAACAAACCTAGTAAGGAGCCACAAACAATTTTTTTTGCCCTAAAATTTTACAGTTTCTTATAATCTTAATTTCTTCATCTCGTTTTTAGACGTTCTGAAATTTATTAAATCTTTATGTTTGCCTCGGTAACCTACTATTTGTCTGAAAGACATTTATATTCCAACAGAGCCATTAATTGTAACCAGCCTATTGTTTCTGTTTTGTTAATCTGTCTACAATAAAAAACATATTTGGGTAAGGCTCGCAAAAATGTACCGTAACACACGTGAAATTGTGACAAATAGTAACACACTGGAAAATCGCAACACCCGGGTGCTATATACCCAATCATGTTTTTCTTATGTTTCTGGCATATTGAGTGTTCGTTTAGAGAAGATTTGCAAGGTTTACAGTATGCAACGTAAATTTGTGACCAGATTGTCTTCTCTAAACGAACACGCGACATCCCAGAAACATAAGAATAACATGATTAGCAGTCGGGTGTTGCGAATTTCCAGTGTGTTACTATATATTACAATTTCACGTGTGTTACGGTAAGTTTTTTGAGAGCCTTACCCACTTTTGTTAGGTTGGTTGGTTAGTTTGATACAACCTTCATTGTATCAAACCATGGGACTTAAAGACAATAACAAATCTTAATTTAGGAAATATATTTTCGGTTGTTATTGCGGAAGGTTGAATTGTTTTAATCGAATTGACTTGGTTGGCTGTGTTGTTACAAGAATAAGTGAAATTTTCACTCTTCAATGAATTGTTTTGACAAGTGATTTGTGAACAAATTACGCCTAACAAGGGGTAATATACAATTTTAACGCTAAGCCAACAGGTATAGCTATCTGATTACCATGCCGAAGGTCGTGGGTTTGGTTTTGATTGGGGGTCACCTTACATTTGTACTGATGGTATGTAATCTAATCTAATGAGAGTGTAGTTCTAAGTTTATCACAAATAAAATTTTATAATTTTATATTATTTATATAATTTATGTTAATTTAGTTTAATAAATTAGTGTAACATATTGTTAATTCAGTTTTTATGTAAAGTTATTCCATGAGTAATTAAATTTTAATGTATTTAGGTTATATTAATAACTACGTCATCTTTTTAGAATATGACATAATTTTATATAAATTAAGTAAAATTTTATATATAAAAATGAATAGCTGTTCGTTAGTGCCACTTAAACTCGAGAACGGCTAGACCGATTTGGCTGAATTAGTATTTTACATTTGTGGGATTCCAGGCAAGGTTTAAATGGTGAGAAAATATAGAAAAATTACGAAAACTTTGGCGGTACGAAGTTTACGGGACAGCTAGTAAAAAATAAAATTATCACATCCTTGCCTGATTACCAGTGGCGTAGCGTAGTGGGGGCGGAGGGGGCGGTCCGCCCCGGGCGGCACATTTAGGGGGCGGCAAAATTTCACATTTCATTAAATAATAAAAATATTTTGTTAACTTTTGAACCATTTTATATTTTTGTCGCACTTAAAATTCGTACATTCGAACTCGTACATTCGTATTCTGTACAAGACGGAGACGCTGATTTAAATTTTCAAATTAATATCACAAACACAGCTAGCACGTAGCACGAAGAATAAATAGGTTCACTTTTTTATATAGGATTTTTCTAACATATTTTTGAATTGTTTTTTGAATAATGATTCGTCGGAGCCAATAATGAAGTGGACTAAAGAGGGCCGCAAATTTTTCCGCCCCGGGCGGCTGATACCCACGCTACGCCACTGCTGATTACTATAGCACAAGCTATCCTAGTTTGAGATAAGAACTAGGACAGAGAGGAATCAGATCTTGCTTTTCCTCAATAACGAGGCTACATGTTATAATTTTAATTCTTTAATTTATTTTAGTTTATGGTTTTAGTATAATTAAATCCTAGTCTAGTTTTATGAACAACACCCTATCTGCCTCAATGGCGCTTTCTACAATTGGGTATTTGACAAAATGTCAAATGAGTTATTTTTAAAACGGAATTTTGTATGAAAATACTTGCTTGTGACGTCACAGAGCACTCTTTTTATGTTTCATCTATATAAAAAATGTAATAACTAGTAAATGATTAAAAGAAATACATTTTCCGAAACATTTTGTAATTTTTGTTTTAATCGAGCATCTCAAATATTTTATTGTTGATAGTCTCAAATACCGTATTTCTAAGAAACCCACAAACGGGAGCCCACGATACAGGATCTACCTAGCGTGGGGCCCACCAGACATTGTATACTGGCAATCGCTTATTTCGAAATAAATAGTTTAGATTTTACTTTTACTTTTTTTACTAACTAGTGATTTTACCGCGTGGAAGTTATTTAGTAGGTAATTTATTTATCTTTTTTGCGTTTGACTCTGCTTTGCTTGCTGTGTTCAACACGTTCATTAGAAATACATTTTAAGATTGATAGTTAGCTAATTAATCTAAAGTGGTTTTGAATAGAATAAATGTGGAGTTTTTTGTCCACATAATCTATTATTGTGAAATTATTAACTTCGATGTTCATACAGTAAACATTTTGTTTTATTTTGAATAAAAATATTTGAATTCGTACTATTTTCTAACAAACTCAAAGCAGGACGCAAAACACATTCTACATAATAACTAGCTAACCCTGCAAACATTGTTTTGCCATATCAATTATATGTAGGGATTATAATGAAATTAAATTTGGTGTGGACCACCCTTTTCACAATGGTTGAATGTAAGAAAACATATTTTTTATTATTGTAAAATTTGTGGTAATTAATTTATTTTCACTTTCACTTTAATTTTATCACTTAGTGCTAGGAAAACTAGACAACAACCTATTCTCAAACGTACCAAATACTTACATAAAATTTCATCAAAATCGGTCAAGCTGTTTCGGAGGCGTATATATACTCTAACACTTTGACATGAGAATTTTATACATCGCACACTTGCAAGAACAACGTGTTATTTCGAAACCCTTACGTTACATTAGAGCATTTTTTTAATGTTTCAAAGTAATGGCCGAAAGAGATAGCGCTATAACGTGATGCAGCGTCTCTTTTGCTCATTATTCCGGGGTTTTCGGATTTAATCAAATGGCGTATAAAAAAATATATCTATGAATAAAAAATGGTTTCCTTCGAAATATCACGTTGTTCTTGCGAGGGTGCGATATTAGAAAGAGAAAGAAGTATTGTCTTTACAACCAAATTGTAATTTTTCCAAGACTTTTATAAGGATTCGTAGGTACTTGGTACCTTCTTATTATAAATTTTGAGGGCCCCATAACACCGGCTTCATAAAAACCCTTGGGAAAGCGCAACCCTAAAAAAGTTTTAACAATCCATCCCGTAGTTCGTAAAACTGACGATTTGTATTCAGTACGGGGAACTCTTAAACGGGGTACGCTGGCTCTACCTCTTTCATTGAAAATAAAATAAAAAAGCTTCGGTAGTAAAAGCGAAAAACCGACTAACCAAAATATTCTGTCTTGAAACCTCACTGTCATAGAATTCCCTACTCTCTACCGCGTATAGGCTTCATCATCATCATCATCGGTCTACGGTTGTCCACTGCTGGACATAGGCCTCTCCCATTACACACCACTGAGCACGGTCCTCGGCTACTCCCATCCAGCTCCTGCCAGCCGCCCTGCAAAGATCATCGCTCCACCGAGTCTGCGGACGTCCTACACCACGTTTACCAATCCGCGGTCTTCACTCAAGAACTCGTCTACCCCATCGGTTATCAGTTCTTCGGGTGATATTTCCGGCCCACTACCACTTCAGCATGCTAATTCGGTGGCTTATTAAATCCAAATATTGAAGTTAAGTTTGTTTTTATTTATTTATCTCTAAGTTTTGTATATGGTAAACTAACAGCTATTACAATAACATAGGTTCTAAAGAGTCCCTTGAAAGAAAAAAATCCGGCTGGTTTACACCTACTCACCTACACCTACCTATATTTTATGAGTACAATAAAGAATATTATATCTATCTATCTACTCAATTTAATAATATGATTCTTAAACAAAAACACTAAGACATCGCTCGCTGCACAAATCACTTAATAAATTAGGCAGATTAAGTTACAAGTTACAATGCAAGTGCAAAACATAGGTAAGCATAGCAATGGGATGTGTTTTGTCACTAGTAGCACTTAGTACAATGCTATTATTGTTATTACTTTTAATTGTATGTAACCATTATTTGGAATAAAGACTTTTTTAATATGTCATCAATGTTAACACGTCATTTTTGTCTTAAGCCAAAAGATATATTTAGATAGATTTGAATAGGGAAAATATAGGTCACTAATATAAATTGCTTTCGAATCTACTGTAGACAATTCATCTGAATTGATACAAGACATCTGTCTTATGTGATTTTGTAGATGTATTGTTAACATTTACGCATGTTATTAAATTAATTATTTTGTGAAAGGCGATTCTTCTCACACAAACATTCAAACAAAAAAAAAAACGGTATAAGCCAGATATTTGGCAAATATAATAATTGGTAGCGCCTATTGGGTGTTAGGCTAGATTCTAAATTATATAATATCTGTAATGTTGTTTAATATAAGGCCTTGTTGATATTATATTTAACATAGGTTTAGATTTTATACAAACTTACGTACATGTGAAAAAGACATACCATTCGTTTACTTTTGCAGTTGGCTAAAAGAGCCCTCGCACCTCGCTTTTTGTGAGTGTGCTGACTTGTTACTTGTTACATACCCGGTTGCGATAACAAAGAAGTTTTATATTCTGTTTTGGCTTACGATGATTTCCGTGCATTGCGATAGTATGCAGCTTTTTGTTGATTGGGAAACCTGTTGTAGACTGAACGGAATTTCTAATCAACAAAAAGATAGCCAAACAGTTTGTTTGCACGAGCGAATACGAGTAGACGGTCACCCATCCAGACACTGAACGTACCCTATGTTGCTTAACATTTGTGATAGTTTAAGATCACTCAGGCAGACGGGGCTACGAGCGATTCTCAGAAGTTCAAGAAAACAGTACATCTGTAAATGTCACACACGGAAAAGCTTGCCCGTGTTATTAATCACAATAGGAATTAATAACAAACGATCGAGATTACGTTTAAAAATGCCCCAGTCACTCTGTCGCGTGGTTAATCTAAATAAATTACGTTTTGTTCATAACTGGATTATATCACTGGGTGACAGACCGGTGTCAACTGGAAGTACAGTGTCTACGGTATGCGTAAAAATGGGGAATTTGTTTTTTTTTGGCAAACTTTAGTGTAGGCGACTGCTATGATAAACAGTGTTGCAAAAAAGCACTAACCTAATGTTATGTTATACAATTTCATATACAATATACAATACAAGATAGGTATACAACTTAGTCTCGAATGTATCGTCTTAGAATTGCTCATAGCCCCGGCTGCCTGAGTGATCTTAAACGATCACGAAAGTTATATGCAATATAGGGCGGGTTCGGTGCATGGATGGGTTACCGTCTATGACTACTAGTGGCATTTTTCCGAGCGGTTCTGTGCTTCTCAAGGCACGTTAAGCATTTGGTGCCGGTTGCCGTCGATAGAAGATGGCAGTCGTTAAGCCAAGTCAGAGCCCTTAATAGGGGGGCTTAAAAACTTCTGACAGTAAGGCCAGCCACTAGTCTTACCAGCCTCCACCAATCCGGACTTGGCCCCTGTGGTGGAGTACGGCCTATGCCTTCCTCAGGGACTCTTCCCTGTTCCTTCGAGGGGCATGGGTAAATACCCGTGCCCCTTGGTGGGGGCATAATGGGTTGATGATGATGTTAGGTTCAAATCCCGGCTGGGGGACAAAAAAAGAACCCAGCACCTTAATTCTGTTAGCGCATTGTAATACAATTACATGTTTTTATCACCAAGTTGGAGTTAGTTTCTGTTGTATCAGTAGTTGTGGTATCGTATGACAGGTACAACAAACATAGAGGGTCTCGATTTTGTTAGTTCATTATAGTACGATGACAGATACACGGTCGGGTCACGTGACGTGTTTTTTCATACCATTGACGCCTAGATTGTTTGCTATGTGTGCGCGCGTCGACTTGAAGCGGCAACGAAACTAAAACGCCAGGTTCATACAGAGTGCTTATACTGAGTTTGTTCATTCACTTTCGATAGCGAGAGCGTTTGCAGTTTGTATAGGAGTGACAGAGCGCGCCACCTAGTTGTCTCTTTGTCACTCCTATGCAAATCGCAAACGCTCTCGCTATCGAAAGTGAATGAAAAAACTCAGTATACGCACTCTGTTGTCATTGTTCAGTCGACAGCACGTCAACCTTCACATTTTAGTTGCAGAGTCGCCCGAAACACAACGGAATAGAGTGCATGGGTGTATAGGAGGCTGTTGACTGTACTACGATGCATTTTCAGAATCTAGGTCCTGGTTAAGGTACTCCTTCAATAGTTATATATTTTGATAAAAATGTGTAAGATTGTCGCAGTTAGAAGGTTTGATGGTGCGATCCGTAAGTAAAAGAGGGTATCCAGGGGCACGGAAGATTCAAGTATTTATTTATAATTATGGTAAAATAAAGGCATCTGAGAACAATGGAAATAGAAAATGTTAACTAAGGTCTAAAAATAAATATAAAAATACACTAGGAGTAGAAAAGAAGGCAGGAACACTTACATTATGTGCCTTTAAAATATTTTATGATTGTTGGATAAGTATTATGCATATTATGCAGAATAACAGAATCCGGGTCGTGAAAAAAACAGAAAATAATGACGAAAGGAAAAGACGACGCATGGAAGCTGAGAAATATCTGGAGCAAATACGTCCGAACAGTGCAGCAAAAGTCAAAAACTAATTAAATTTGGAATATTAGGTGGCCGAAAATAATAAAAAGGCAACGAGGCAAATGCACCTCGTTACAAGATCACCCGTCAATAGATGGCAGTCGTTAAGCCAAGTCAGAGGCCTTAGGGCGGCTTGAAAACTTCTGACAGTAAGACCAGCCACTAGTCTTACAAGCCTCCACCAATCCGGACTTGGCCCCCTTGGTGGAGTATGGACTATACCTTCCGCAGGGACGAGACCCGTGCCCCTCGGTGGGAACATAAAGGATTGATGATGATGTGTAAGGTGTGTAGTACTTTCGTGTGTGTGTGTAGATGTGTAGATGTGTTTAGTACTTGAGATTCTTGAGATTCTTGGTATACGAACACTCATAGGTACCTAATTTGTATTAGCCTGATTTGAGAAAAGATGGTCAGAGTGGAGTTTTTTTTCGCTGCCTTTTTCTCCACTACAGACGGCCCCAAGGCAGTGGCTAACATTATACATAACTGTATGTACATTGACATTCAACAAGCAGAATGTAAATTCTTTACGTTGTGATTTGATTTGATTTTCGAAAGGTTTATTTTAAGAAATAGTAAGGCTGGACCTGCATTCGACAGGACTGTAGCTCCTCTACACAGTCTGAGACAGAACAGCAGACTGACTCTGAGGCAAATTTAATTAAAACCCTTTCCTGAAGACAAGATTGATGATGTAATGAAGGAGCTGAGAAGAAAACACTCATACGCTCACGTCGGACGAATAAATCCCCGAGTCTTAATGAGTGAAGGCGTTCCTTTGGATGCTCCTTTCATTGGTACCTTTATTGCATTGAGATTTCAGGTATATCTCTTATTTGTCAATAAAAATTTTTTATTCATCTGAGGACGTCCTACACTGCGTTTACCGATCCGCGGTCTCCACTCAAGAACTCATCTACCCCATCGGTAGATGCAAGCAAGCTAAGTATTTTAATATGCATCTTATTTTAGGTAAAACGCGACTATTTTCTCATGTACCTACACTGCCAATCCACTGCTTAACATTACACTGGTTTGGTAGTATTATGCTGAGTAGATGTGTGCGCCGACGCGATTTACATCAGACGGCAGCAAGAGGGCGGCTGCGGCAAGCTAATTGGCGTGAAAGGCGTGTTTGCAGCTCTACGGATTTAGAGAGGTTTTTTTTTATACTGCCAGTATTTTTTCGCAAGCATGATAAAATTTTAATTCTAATTTTTTAATGTAAATACCTATTTTATTAAAATTAATGCAACTGACATTATAATTATAGATTTGAGATTGGTATTTCATTAAAGTATTTTGAAATTTTGATTATTATTAGTAAATAGGTACATTATAATTATATTTGCATGTGAGAACAGACATAACAAATTGTGAGATCACATTATTCAAAAACATGTCATCATTTACCAGGTTCTAAGCAACTAAACTTATTTAATATTATTTTTATACAGGGAAACATTTTAAACAATATATTTAATACAGTGATGTATACATTTTATGATTAAATAATAAAAAAATGCGTTTAAAGTTCGAGTACAGCTCGGAAAAAACTGCGAGTAGGGAATCCTTGGTGGGCGAGCCCGACTAACTCGCCGATCTCATGGCGGCGCGTGGCGCTACTACAGCTAACGGCGGCACATATGCCAAAGTTAGGCGGCGCACAGCCCTGAGCCTCAATTCTGCTAGTGCATTATAGTTCAATGACAGATACTCGGTCGGGTCACGTGACATGATTTTTTACACCATTGACGCCTAGAAGGATTGGTACGTGTACGTGAGTAGGTTAAAAACGCCGCGTTCAACCCGTTGTCATTGTACTACAATGCATTTAGTGAATCTTGACCCTGGTGATAACACGTAGTAATAACACGTAACCACTAGGGAGGTTGTCATGCTATGGTATGTCTCGTAAAGTCGTAAGCTTTGAGCAAGTGGGAATTTCTGCGAACGCTTCGATACGGCTTAACAGCGACAGCGACACAGGACTGGTTACTAGTGTAGATTACAGGCCGATCATGGAGGTATCCATGCGTGTTAGGCAAGCATCGTATTTCTCGTAATCCTTGAGCCAGTAGGCATTTCTGTGGAGCGCTTTGATGCGGTACGATCCAGGTTACGCGAAGCATCAATTGCGCTTTTGTCTGTCACCAATCCGTCCGACGGAAACGCTTAGGTACTTAACCAACAGTGGACGATTGATACACTGTTACATTTTCTTTAGGGTGTTTGGGCGTTTTAGGCTATGATATTTATGAGCTATTCCGTACGCCATTTCGCAAAATGAATGAGTATAAATGTTTACACCGTCCAGAGTAAGCGATCTGTTCAAACATAATAATAATATTTAAATAAACATACAAACGGTAAGACGGGGAGTTATTAATAAGAACGGAGGTTATTATTAACTATTCTGACAAACCTTTATTATTTTCTGCGAATTTTCCATCCAGCCATCCCGCTTTATTTCACAAAACAGTCCAATACATATATGATGGTAAGCAGAACACAAGGGAATTACAATTTAAAAACGCGGCTGGCTTCGTGGCTTCTAAATTTTTCATTCTTATCACAGTCTCCTAAAATTTAACGGCACTTTTGTCTGTCCCTAAAGCAAAGTCGAGATAGCGTCAAAAATTCAAAACCTCCTATGTACAGACAAAAGGGAAGGCACAAATTTCAACTCCTTTTATTTTATAACAACAGTTAGGGCGGCCATTTTTTTTAAGGCGCATTATCTTAATTAGTAAAGAGGTGTAAATTTTAAGGGAAACAAACCTTTAAGTTAGAAAAAGTTGTTTATTGGAACGGCCGAGCAACAAAAGGTATAAACGCCTTTTCTCCTTCCCGCGCCGATGGTCTTTTGTTACGCAGAGTTTTTCTTTTTGTTAGAAAATTAATAATTCAGATCTTCCCTAATAAGTGACTGTAATTAAAGTTGTTGCGAGATAGAAAGATGGATAAATTTTTATAGCACACCAGTAAATAAGAAGATAATAAGCTATAAAAACTTTAACGAAAAACCGACTTCAAACAAAAAGGTTGAAAATTATTCCATAGGTATTCTTATTTATTTACGTTATAATTGTTGCTAGTTTTGAAGTCGGTGTCAGCCAAGGAAACACTATAATTATACGAATATGTATGTATTTTCAACTTTTTTGTTTGAAGTCAGTATTTTTTAATTTTTTTTTTGTTTTTATTGAATCTGAGGTAAACTAACTAATTGGACACCAACAAAAGTTATTAAATAGACCACACGGCATTTAGCGCAGTTACGTGACTTGTTGCTATGAAGAAAGATACAGGCGCCAAACATTTATCAATTTAAATTGGTTCTCTCATGGATGCCATGATAAAGCTGGACCAAATTGAAATGGGACCACACTTCAAGCACCAGCCCTTAAATAAAAAAAGAATCAAAATCATATCTTCAAAATATATGTACCTATGTTCACTGTCCGTTTTCCTAACCTAACCGTTGTCCTTACCTACCTACTAACATAAATTTAAGTTTAAAACGTACTAACCAAATGTGAATCTGTTCGAAGCAAATAAATTAGTATTATTATTATTAAAATCGGCCTACCTGGTCAAAAGACCTGTAGTAACATACATAAAAAATATAGTAAAATTGAGAACTTTCTCCTTTTTTGAAGTCGGTTAAAAAGCGGATGTTGCTGTGTGGAGGACAATGATTAAACGTGAAACGCTATTAGTAAGCGTTATTTTTTATCTGAAACAGCTAAATGTGTTGTGCATTTGCACTATCTAGCGGCATCAATAATTGGAACGTAGTGTAGCAAAAAGGTTCCAATACACACAGAGTGAGTTTGAGATATTTGACTTTATCAGTTTAAGCTGATTTACGCTCTCCATACATGTGGCTTGGCCTACCACGTGCTTACTTTGCACATATTCAAAGGATCGCTATGAAAGTCCTTGATTATTAAAATTTAAAGCATAGTGATCATTTTAGTATATTTAACTCAAAAATTACCATGTTGTGGGTTTGAACCTTTTTGCTAAACTACGCCCAAATAATAAGGAACTGGGTAAGTACTAATTAGCTCACCGAAATGTCACGTGTCGTATTTATTTATATTGTGCGCTTTTCGGACGTTAGTAGGAATATTGGAACCTGATTCTGAACTGTGCTTGTGTGTCGTTGATTACTACAAAATTTGTAGTAATCAACGAAATTACTACAAAATGTGACACAATACGACACCTGACATTTCGGTGAGCTTCAGGTTCAGGAATCCTACACACACCACGGCCCGAGACTTGGCCAGTTTTGATGATATTATTTGCTTCTCTCTACTATTTCTAAATTAAATAATTCAACCTTTTTTTTAATTACGTGTTTTGTTTTCTATACTAATGTCCCCACTTCTTTTAACACACAATAAAGTAAATGTATAAAGTATATTTACGTTAATCATTCTTACTTACTTCTAAGGAATACAACATAATTGTAAGCTTGTCAAAGAAAAAAAAAAACAAAGGTTTTTGTAGAACAAAAAATAACATTTGAATCGCCAAATACAATTTTATTCCCCCAATTACACGGTCTGAAGCTGAAACGATTGTAAATCGTATAGAACATCACACAACAATATGCCTAATCAATTTCAAGTGCCTTGTAGGAGTTGGCAACTTCGAATATAGTTAGGTCAAGAGAGGGGCCGTTTCTCTTGGATTCATCCGAACGTAGCATCTCTTGTTGGAGCATATATTCCCTTATCGATGGCTTCTCAAATTCTTTTTTCCACGATTCTGAAATGAATAAGTTTATTCTTTAAAGGCAGAAATTTCTGCTTAGCTAAAAAAGTCTCTTATCTTATGCCTGAATTTAATAATAAAAGCCCGAGTTAAAATTTACCCCTCCGATGAAAGTGGTAATTTTAAAAAGACTATATTTTTTAAGGTAATCAATAAAATCGTTGAACTTAAATAACTTGTACGATGACGTTTGTTGACGTCATAACGTCAGCAAACACTGTATGTGTGAATCATTTTCCTTACGTACCTACTAATAAAAATTACAAATGACATTTTTTTGTATGTTGTTAGTTAAAATGGTCAATATTTTCAAAATCCAATATATAAAATTCTCGTGTCACAGTATTAGTGCGCATACTCCTCCGAAACGGCTACACCGATTTTGATGAAATTTTATAAATATTACATATGTTTGGTAGGTCTCAGAATAGGTGGTTATCTATTTGTCATACCCCTATTTGGTAAAACAACGTTTGCTAGGTCAGCTAGTAAATTATAAAAAAACAGTTGTGATTAGAGATTTATTAAACGTATCCAAAAGTTTGAGTATTGCCAACCTTATGCTAAATGACCTTACCAACGAGCTCAATGGCTGGCAACTCTTCACCTCCGTACTCTTTAGGCAAAATATTCCTGTCAATGTGACAGTACAGGTCTTCGTAGTTTGCGTGCACGTGGATTCGGGAGCCCAGCTTCGAGGACAGGCAACTCTTGGCAAGACTGATGATGGAGTTGAGGAAACTAGGCGCGTTTATTATGTGGATGCCACGCAAGCGAATGCCGTAGGCTTTCTGGAAAGACAAAATACATAACATTGTAAATCTGACCGGGTGTATGATTTGCGAGACGCAATTCTGTGTCTGTGGGGTGGAAGTGGATCGCCTGGGTTGTCACGGGCTTCACTGCGTGCGAAGTGCGGGTAGGCTCTCACGGCACCATGCGATAAATGAAATTGCCGGAGAGCGCTGATTTCGGCTGACATCCCTGCAGTTCTTGAACCGCCAGGGCTGTGCCGCAATGATGGTAAGCGTTCAGACGGTCTCACCATGGTGCCGTGGGATAGGGGTCGGAGCCTTTTGTGGGACGCTACGTGTGTGTACTTTTGCGCCTTCCGATGTAGGTTTGACAGCTGCTTCTGCGGGTGCCGCTGCTAAACTGAAGGTCAAAAAGGACAGCCAGCTTTTACAAAGTTATTTGTTCGTTCCACTGGCTATCGAGACAATGGGAGTTTGGGGGGATGACGGAAGAGGTTTCGTAAAGGAAATCAGTCGACGTCTGAGGAGTCGTGGGTATGATCATCGTTCCGGGGCATACCTGATGCAGAGAATTTCTCTGGCGGTACAGCAGGGGAACGCTGCTAGCGTCATGGGAACTTTTGGAGCGGATGTGTCCCTGGGCGGTATATTTTGATTGAATTGCCTATTACAAGGCTAGTTTGCCAGATGTTTGTAGTTTACCGTTAAACTGTTAATTTTATGTTATTTTTGACGAAACTTTGTGGGAATTTTGATTGTGTTTGTAATGTTTTTTTTAATGTGTAATAAATAAATAAATGAATTGTAATCTGACCTTAGAAAGAACAATTAACTCAACCCCTGAGGACCCGCCGGCGAGTCTTGCTACCATACATCCTGGCAAGTGACAGTATCTACCTGGTCTTTGCCTACCTATATGGGATACAGGCGTGGGCTTATGAATGTTTATGTTTTTTTTATTTCTGATGTCGGATTGACTTACCCGGATAAAAACCTCGCAGTTTTTTATCAAAGCTGGACTCTCCTTGCTCATGTGCGCCAAACTTCGGTGTTGGAAATCAATGAGAGATCTATCACCAGTAGCGTAGTCGCACTTCAGTCTATACTCTATGGTCTGAAATTTGGAGACACTCATATTAGGATGAAAGCAGCCTGTATACGCCCCTTTAGAGAGCACAGGTCTTCGTTCAGAGAGACTATGGGCTTCATCACGGGTGCCCACCGGGGATTGGCGATTTCAAGCGCTCAGGTATGTGAATAGCTCAGATACTCAGGTTTCGTCGCGATATTTTCCTTCACAGTTAGTGAGTGGTGCAGCCACTATAAATTTCAAAAATGTACTTAGCTTAAAAAACAAAGTAAATACTCTTACTGGGAGTCAAACTTGGATCTTTCTCGTCTATCTCGTTTTGGGAGAGTTCTATTAATTTTGTACATGATTATTTAGTAATCAGTAGCGTTATGACCTTGAAAAGAACAATAAAAAACATTGTAATGGTGAGCTATGGTGGCCCTACAAAAATTCTACATGTTAAGTAATTTTAATTTGTATTTATTTTACAAACAGGCACATTGAAATTTTGCTTCATGAATAGACTTGAATAATACATGAAAAGGACCGGACCAATCCGGACGTTTTCAGACTGGACCAATCCGGACTTGGCCCCCGTGGTGGAGTATGGCCTATACCTTTCTCAGGGAAGAGACGCGTGCCCCTCGGTGGGGACATAATGGGTTGATGATGTAGAAATGAAAAGAATTATATTTTACGCTTATGAGCTTAGTTCTGGAACGTTATTTCATTTTATTGATATCGTGAATTAAAGACAGAAGTACGTAAAAGGTACGTATTTATTTACCTACCATGAACACGTAATTGAGGAAGTAAAGGAAATCGTAACTTTCAACATCGTCAGTGTAGCGGTAGAGGTTGACGCGAGTCCTATCGTGGTTGAGCACAGGTAGCGGTGTGAAGATCCTGAAAAAATAACGTTGAGGTAAGAATTTGCAGTTTAATGGCTTACACTATAATTAGTGTAAGCAACTTAATCTATCTATGTAAATAAAATTCAAAGTCCTCACTGACTCACTCATCAACGCCCAGCCCGAGCCGTTGGACCTAGGAAGCTGAAATTTTCCACAGAGGGTCTATATTATAATGTAGGCAAGGAATAAGACCGGATTTTCTAAGGGGGCAAAAAAGGTATGAAGAATGTTGTCTAATTTTCTTGGAACTTCAAATAATTACTTTTCAACACAATTGATTAAACACGTCGATACCTCGGGGTAGAAAGGTCGTAAAAGCCAAAATAGCAAATTTACAGGACGAGCAAATTACGAAAATAAAAAAAATAAAAATTCATAACTTTTTTACTTTTAACGTTATATTGATCTGGATGATTGACAAAAGCTTGTATTTGTGTATATGTTATGTAGGATAATGCAAATTTATGTATAGAATCAGAATCAGAATCAAGAATTTATTTCAACGTAAAGAATTTACATTCTGCTTGTTGAATGTCAATGTACATACAGTTATGTATAATGTTAGCCGCTGCCTTGGGGCCGTCTGTAGTGGAGAAAAAGGCAGCGAAAAAAAAACTCCACTCTGACCATCTTTTCTCAAATCACCTTAAAGCTAATACAAATAAAACATACAAAATAATATCTTGGATGTGTTGAACACTAGACACATTTATCCTCTGATTTAATTTAATATTAAACTACTATTTAATGTCATACGTCCTTGTCTTCTAAATAATCGTTGATTTTATAATAAGCTTTTTTGCAAAGAGTGTGCTTAACACAATTCTTAAATCGCGTTGGGGGTAACTCTAATATATCTTGGGGTATCTTATTGTAGAACCTTATACAGTGCCCCATAAAGGAAGTATTAACTTTTGCAAGTCTAAATCGTGGAAATGACAGTTTATGTTTATTCCTAGTATTAACGTTATGATGGCTACCAAGAGTTTCGAAGTCCTTAATATTTTTCCGAACGTACATAATATTTTCATAAATGTATTGGCTTGCAACTGTTAAGATGTTAGTTTCTTTGAAAAAATCTCTTAGCGAGTCCCTACTACCTAGCTTGTAAATAAATCGGATCGCTCTCTTCTGCAAGATGAAGATAGTCTCAATGTCTGCTGCCCGGCCCCATAGTATTATACCATAGGACATAATACTATGGAAGTAACTAAAATAAACAAGCCTAGCAGTTGCAACGTCAGTAAGTTCTCGAATTCTTTTCACGGCATATGCTGCGGAGCTTAGTCTATGTGCCAATTTTATAATATGTGGACCCCATTGTTGTTTGGCATCGATTGTGATGCCCAAAAATACAGTATCTTCAACAAATTCTAGTTTATCATTTTCAATTACAATGTTGTTTTCAACTAATTTTACGTTAGGTAGGGTAAATTTCATACATTTTGTCTTTTTAGAATTTAACAATAGATTATTTACTGTAAACCTATCTAGAACGTGCGAGAGAGCATTATTTGCTTCGTCAAGATTATTTTCCTGTCTCTTTATTTTAAAAACAAGTGACGTGTCATCAGCATTTTATAGCACTATCTCACACATTGTTTGTACCAAAAACGGTAAATCATTTACATAGACTAGGAAAAGGAACGGCCCTAAGATTGATCCCTGCGGGGCTCCCATTTTTCAAGTGAGCCTGACGATTTAATACGATTTATTTCTGCTTTTTGAACCCTTCCTTCTAAATATGATTTTAAAAGATCTAGACTTAATTTTTTTATTCCATAGTGTTTTAACTTTGAGAGTAATGTTTTGTGGTCTACACAATCGAATGCCTTTGACAGATCACAAAATACTCCTATCGCATCATTATGATCCTCCCACGCACTGAAAATATGTTTAACTAACATGACCCCAGCGTCTGTTGTATTCCGCCCTTTAATGAAACCGAACTGCTAACTATGGAGGAGTTCGTAATTATTTAAATGAATAAGTAATTGATCTAAGATAATTCTTTCAAATATTTTACTTAATACTGGTAGGACTGAAACGGGTCTAAAATTTGTTGGATCTTGTTTATCACCGCTTTTAAATAAGGGTACTAACCTACTAGATTTCATGAGGTCTGGAAATACTCCTTCATCTACGCATTTATTGAAAATCTGTGCTAACGGCAAAGCTATTATCAACGGCAATTTATCACTGAACTAACTATTGTTACTGACATACCCCATAAGTCCTCGGTTTTTTTAAGATTTAATAATTTAAAATTCTTAACAATGTCATGGGGCTCAATGTAATTAAACGTTAAATCGTGTTCGCATGCGGGGACATTGTCCCTTAATAATGTCGCCGCACGATCAGGTGACGAGTCTAACGGAGCTGTAGTTATGATTGGGACATTAGTGAAGAACTGTTCGAAAGCTGCAGCGATACCTTCATTTGATGTTATTATTTTGTCATCAATCTTAAGTGAAATATCTCGGTCTCCTAACTTTGCTTTACCCGTTTCTCTATTTATTATGGTCCAATTTTTTTTTTTTATTCGGTGATTGTTGGATTTCACCTTTTATATGATCGCATTTAGCTTTATGGCAGACGGCCTTAAATAATTTTGAATATTTTTTTACGTACTGTATGAAGTTGGCGTCATATGTATAAGTCTTTTTGTCATATAATTCATTAAGTGTCACTCTGCTCTTTCGAATACCTGACGTAGCCCATTCACTGAATCCTACTCTATTGTCCTTGCTTTTTAGATGGCGCAATTTAAAAATCTTTTTAAAACTACCCGACACCACTTCGAATAACTCTTTGTAATGATCATTAGCATTTTCCTTTAGTTTAGAAGTTAGGGTGGAGATACGCCCCGCAATTTTGTATCAAATGGATTTTACACCTATCTACGAAGAAGTGGTTTGGGGCGTAACTTTATTTTTTTTGGCGTACAAGCCAATTCCTTCAAATGAAAAGGTCGTATCGGCTGCAAATGCAATTTTTGTGTGACGTACTACTGTAATATATCAACAACAATTATTTAGTTGTGAAAACCATTATGATTCAATTTTTCACAAGCCAGATGGTGAAACCGACCAATAACTAAATTCTAAACAAATTCTATACTAAATTCGTTTCAATTTCAAATAATTCCTAAGATTGGCACTTATATGGCGATTAAAAAAACAGCTCTAAGGAGAATAAACTTGCAATTCTTAATTAAACTGAGGTAATCATTAAATCAACATTTATTTTTCATCATTGTAATAAAAAATAAATGTCTTCTAGTTCTTCATCTGATTTTACGTAATCCTCGTCTGTATGAAAGAGGCGATCTTTTATTGATCCATGCAAGACAAACTAAAAAAAACGTATTAGTACGGCTTCAGTATGAGCAATTGGGCATCACACAAATTACTCAACACGAACTCTTTTGCTGGAATGGTTACCTCTTCAACACTGGCATCATCAGTAGTTTCAGTCCTAAGTCCTTCTTTCCTGGTTATCCCTTATACTCTTAGTTCCTTTCCTTTTCCCTTGCCTCTTTGTTTGGATTCTTGAAATAAAAATGCCTTTTCTGCGACTGCGTTTTCATCCATAGAGTACCATTTCTACATACACATCTTTTACATCCTTTAACTTAATTTCTTTTTTGCGTTTATTGTCACTGATAGTTTCTATAATAACAATCCGTTTAAGTTTTTGTTTTTTACGGTTAGGTGACCCACTCGATTCAGATTCATTAAAGGTCAACTCATCGGAACTTCCTGCAGAAAAATCCAAACTGTCTTTATCTGATAAGAAATCCATGTACGACGTTTTAGGTTATGAAATTTTTCGTATTCCGGGTTTTTAGGCCCGTACTCCGCTTTGATATCCCAGGAGAGGCAGACCGTTGGGTAGTGCGGATATTAGTGAGAAGGGTGGAAGAGCGTGATCCTGCTGGCGTGGTTTCGCCGGAACTACTGGGTTCGCAGTCGAGGTCCAGGTAAGGCGTTTCTGTGGGTGGCACAGAGATTGAGGCTGCAGGCTCCATAGCGCGAGAACTCACTGGTAGCTGGCAATTGAGGTCTAGGTGAGGAGTTTTAATGGATGACGCATAGACTGCAGGCTCGTTGGTGCAGGAAATAGCAGATAGCTGGCGGTCAAAGTCCAAGTAAGACGTTTCAGTAAGTGGCACAGAGACAGAGCCTGCAGAGACAGAACTAGCAGTTGTGTGGCGGTCAAGGGCCTGGTAAGACGTTTTAGTAGGTGGCACATCCCAGGGCAATGTTAATAAATAGAAGAAAAAGAAGAAGAAGAAAACTCATTTATTTGACGAAATACAAACACAGTTAAAGAATGATTGTCGTAAAATAACAGTAGGCAGGTACAAACGTACCTCTGCGGTGACGGATCAAGTCGTTTTGATAGTGCTTGTACTTTATCTTCTTCTTTCCAACAAATCAAAAAGTTTTCGCCTTCTTTCATCCATTTTAAACAATGCCACAACACCATGAATAAAACATTGACAATAATGTCTTACACTCAAGGTGATTGTTTACGAATGATCTAAATAACGCGAGCCGAACCCCGAGTAGAAGCGTGGCGGCAATATTCAAACAAAAATTGACACCCGTCTCACACTATGCCTACGTCCATTTTTATCCGTCCAAAGGGCGTAATCCTAGTTATATTTTTGTTTTAGAGATTCCAAGGGTGTAAAAGCCAAATTGCGGTCCCAAACCCAAATTGGCCAAAGGGTGTAAATACAAACTACTAACAACGTGTTCTCTTACGACCTAGTTCTGCAAATTACAATGGTAAATGCACCAAAACTAATTCAAAAGTATTATCAAATATGTATATACGTCAAAATTTACAGAAAATAAATTATCGTGGTCGTAAAAAACACTTTTTTGCTAATTTCTTAGCTTTGACTATGTAGTCATGATGACGAATGATGTCATTCGACAGAGAAAAAAAAACTGAACAAAACTGCATCATTCAGTCATTTTGGCCAAAAATGGCTTATACGACCTTTCTACCCCAAGGTATCGACGTGTTTCGCCGTTTTTCTAATTCAAGTTAGGGAGTGAACGGGGCTGCAAAATTTTTAACTAAAGTCCACGCGGACGGAGTCACGGGTGAAAGCTAGTTATATATAATACAGGGTAGATGTAGCGTTTGTGGCCAGTGTACCTTTGTTGGACACTTTTATGTTCAAATTACTATATAAATAATTCTATAAAATAAATAAAAAACTAAATAAATTTGGTTCGTATAAATGACGACGACCTCTGTGGCGTAACAGTTAGCGCATCTGCTTACCATGCGAGAGGTCCCGGGTTCGATCCCCGGCTGGGGAGTAAAAGAAAAAAACTCCAGATCTTGGATGTTTACATGTTTGTGACGTCGCTGTTTCTGGTTCCTACGACACAGGGTATCCTAGTGTGGGGCCAGAAGCAATGTATGTGCCTGTATGTAAATGTTTACGTTTATGTTTATGTTTAAAAGTGGCACTAAATTCAACTACCTTTTTATACTACAAAAGAAATGCATGCGGATATTAGATAATATTAAACAAAGACAAAGCTGTAGGCCGCACTTTATAAATAATAAAATACAAACCTTACCCTGTATATACAGTGTGTCCCTGGATAAAGTGCAATCCCGAAAGGGGATGAAACTAGACCATGAATCATTGACTAGAAAAATATAAAAAAAAATATAAAAAAATATTGTAGGATTTATTGGTATTTTAAGATTTTCATGTTTCATTAAGGACTCTATGTACAAAAGTATTGATTTCTTCCAAAATAATGGGTCTATTTCTTTGAAATAAAAAAAAACAGTATGCCTAATACCTGGCGATGACCATGAAATAATAAATAGTCCGCAAAAAAGTAACTATCTTGGGTAAAAAAATGTATTTTTATGAAAAAAATGATTTTTTTAGACGTTTATTTTAAAAAACTTCAAATTACTAAAAAAATGTGCCCTATAACTATGTAATTTTATAGCTTACTTTTATTCTTTACCATTTTAGCTTCCAAATAAAAAAAAAAACAATGTTCTAACTAAAAAAACACGCTATCTACGAACTTTTAAAGTGGAGCCTAATCGTGTTACCGTGCAAGTAGAGACCGTTTTTTCCATTGTTTCCGTCCTACTCTGTGCCCTTCGGCAGTCGCAGTCCTTTTGTTCTACACTCAGGTAGAGGGAAGGCGAGGGGAGGGGAGGCAGGGGGTTCGAAACAGGACTTACACAGTCGCTCCGATATTCTCGCCGCTGCTACTACTGTTCTCGTTCTCGCATTGTGTTCTCGTTGATTTGTTATTAAGTTTTTGTTACATTGTTGACTGTTACGTTTTCTACTGTTCGTTACGTTTGGACTGTTCCTGTTCTGCTGTTAAGTGTTGACGAAATGCCGCGATTGACAGAGTTCTCACCTCGAGAAATAGCCGACATGCATTATTATTATGGCATGTCACATGGTCGCACAACAGTCGCTCGGACTGCATACATAAATGCTTTCCCGGGCAGACTCATACCCTCAGCTCGAAATTTTCAAGAGATTCATAGGAGGCTCTCCAACATTGGACTTGGTTTGGCACGAGATCGCCGTGAGCAACCAGCTGTCGTTATTGACAATGCGATAGAAGAGGCCATTTTAAACGATCTGTTTGCTGACCCTACAACAAGCATAAGACGATTAGCGTTGCGTCATGGCATATCGAAGACGTCTGTCTGGCGAATTTTGAAAAAGGAGGGATTGCATCCTTTCCATTACCAACGAGTACAATATTTACACGAAAATGTAGATAATCGTCCAAGATGCGTAATGTCGACGTGGATTCTAAGAAAAATTAGAGCTGACCCAAATTTTCCCAAACGCATTTTTTGGATGGACGAAGCGACATTTACCCGAGACGGCATTACAAACTGCAGAAATTTGCACCAGTGGTCTCACGAAAATCCACGATTGAAGCGGGCATCTACTTTTCAAGTAAAATTTTCAATAAACGTATGGGCAGTCTTAATCGACGACATTTTAATTGGTCCAGTCATTTTACCCAGAACCCTAAATGCTGAACGTTTTTTAGAATTACTACAAAATTTACCCATGTTGATGGAAGATGTTCCCCTGGCTACGGACGGCGTGGGCGTATGTATCTCCAAATGGATGGATGTCCTGCACATTATGGGCGGGAGGTGCGGCGATTTTTGAACGAAAATTACCCGAACCGGTGGATTGGCCGAGGAGGGCCAGTAGGCTGGCCAGCGCGTTCACCTGATCTGACACCCCTAGATTATTTTTTATGGGGTGTCATGAAGCAAAGAATATACAGCACGCCAATAAATACCGAGGCACAGTTGCACGACCGAATAATTCAGTGCGCAAATGACATTAAAAATGATCCAGGAATGATTCGCAGAGCCACTAACCAAATTAATATTCGTGCAGTAATGTGCTTGCAAAATCGAGGAGGCCATTTTGAACATTTAATGCATTAAATAAAAATGCAAAATTGTAAATTACGGATAATTTTATTAATAAAGTTATTGTGATTAAAGTCTGACTTTTATTACCTACTAAAATGTAAATAACTCCTACCTAGCCATTTTTTTAGTTAGAACATTGTTTTTTTTTATTTGGAAGCTAAAATGGTAAAGAATATGGCATAGAAAATGGCATAGTCTCACACTATGCCTACAACCATTTTTATCCGTCCAAAGGGCGTAATCCTAGTTATATTTTTGTTTTAGAGATTCCAAGGGTGTAAAAGCCAAATTGCGGTCCCAAACCCAAATTGGCCAAAGGGTGTAAATACAAACTACTAACAACGTGTTCTCTTACGACCTAGTTCTGCAAATTACAATGGTAAATGCACCAAAACTAATTCAAAAGTATTATCAAATATGTATATACGTCAAAATTTACAGAAAATAAATTATCGTGGTCGTAAAAAACACTTTTTTGCTAATTTCTTAGCTTTGACTATGTAGTCATGATGACGAATGATGTCATTCGACAGAGAAAAAAAAACTGAACAAAACTGCATCATTCAGTCATTTTGGCCAAAAATGGCTTATACGACCTTTCTACCCCAAGGTATCGACGTGTTTCGCCGTTTTTCTAATTCAAGTTAGGGAGTGAACGGGGCTGCAAAATTTTTAACTAAAGTCCACGCGGACGGAGTCACGGGTGAAAGCTAGTTATATATAATACAGGGTAGATGTAGCGTTTGTGGCCAGTGTACCTTTGTTGGACACTTTTATGTTCAAATTACTATATAAATAATTCTATAAAATAAATAAAAAACTAAATAAATTTGGTTCGTATAAATGACGACGACCTCTGTTCTTCCAAAATAATGGGTCTATTTCTTTGAAATAAAAAAAAACAGTATGCCTAATACCTGGCGATGACCATGAAATAATAAATAGTCCGCAAAAAAGTAACTATCTTGGGTAAAAAAATGTATTTTTATGAAAAAAATGATTTTTTTAGACGTTTATTTTAAAAAACTTCAAATTACTAAAAAAATGTGCCCTATAACTATGTAATTTTATAGCTTACTTTTATTCTTTACCATTTTAGCTTCCAAATAAAAAAAAAAACAATGTTCTAACTAAAAAAACACGCTATCTACGAACTTTTAAAGTGGAGCCTAATCGTGTTACCGTGCAAGTAGAGACCGTTTTTTCCATTGTTTCCGTCCTACTCTGTGCCCTTCGGCAGTCGCAGTCCTTTTGTTCTACACTCAGGTAGAGGGAAGGCGAGGGGAGGGGAGGCAGGGGGTTCGAAACAGGACTTACACAGTCGCTCCGATATTCTCGCCGCTGCTACTACTGTTCTCGTTCTCGCATTGTGTTCTCGTTGATTTGTTATTAAGTTTTTGTTACATTGTTGACTGTTACGTTTTCTACTGTTCGTTACGTTTGGACTGTTCCTGTTCTGCTGTTAAGTGTTGACGAAATGCCGCGATTGACAGAGTTCTCACCTCGAGAAATAGCCGACATGCATTATTATTATGGCATGTCACATGGTCGCACAACAGTCGCTCGGACTGCATACATAAATGCTTTCCCGGGCAGACTCATACCCTCAGCTCGAAATTTTCAAGAGATTCATAGGAGGCTCTCCAACATTGGACTTGGTTTGGCACGAGATCGCCGTGAGCAACCAGCTGTCGTTATTGACAATGCGATAGAAGAGGCCATTTTAAACGATCTGTTTGCTGACCCTACAACAAGCATAAGACGATTAGCGTTGCGTCATGGCATATCGAAGACGTCTGTCTGGCGAATTTTGAAAAAGGAGGGATTGCATCCTTTCCATTACCAACGAGTACAACATTTACACGAAAATGTAGATAATCGTCCAAGATGCGTAATGTCGACGTGGATTCTAAGAAAAATTAGAGCTGACCCAAATTTTCCCAAACGCATTTTTTGGATGGACGAAGCGACATTTACCCGAGACGGCATTACAAACTGCAGAAATTTGCACCAGTGGTCTCACGAAAATCCACGATTGAAGCGGGCATCTACTTTTCAAGTAAAATTTTCAATAAACGTATGGGCAGTCTTAATCGACGACATTTTAATTGGTCCAGTCATTTTACCCAGAACCCTAAATGCTGAACGTTTTTTAGAATTACTACAAAATTTACCCATGTTGATGGAAGATGTTCCCCTGGCTACGGACGGCGTGGGCGTATGTATCTCCAAATGGATGGATGTCCTGCACATTATGGGCGGGAGGTGCGGCGATTTTTGAACGAAAATTACCCGAACCGGTGGATTGGCCGAGGAGGGCCAGTAGGCTGGCCAGCGCGTTCACCTGATCTGACACCCCTAGATTATTTTTTATGGGGTGTCATGAAGCAAAGAATATACAGCACGCCAATAAATACCGAGGCACAGTTGCACGACCGAATAATTCAGTGCGCAAATGACATTAAAAATGATCCAGGAATGATTCGCAGAGCCACTAACCAAATTAATATTCGTGCAGTAATGTGCTTGCAAAATCGAGGAGGCCATTTTGAACATTTAATGCATTAAATAAAAATGCAAAATTGTAAATTACGGATAATTTTATTAATAAAGTTATTGTGATTAAAGTCTGACTTTTATTACCTACTAAAATGTAAATAACTCCTACCTAGCCATTTTTTTAGTTAGAACATTGTTTTTTTTTATTTGGAAGCTAAAATGGTAAAGAATAAAAGTAAGCTATAAAATTACATAGTTATAGGGCACATTTTTTTAGTAATTTGAAGTTTTTTAAAATAAACGTCTAAAAAAATCATTTTTTTCATAAAAATACATTTTTTTACCCAAGATAGTTACTTTTTTGCGGACTATTTATTATTTCATGGTCATCGCCAGGTATTAGGCATACTGTTTTTTTTTATTTCAAAGAAATAGACCCATTATTTTGGAAGAAATCAATACTTTTGTACATAGAGTCCTTAATGAAACATGAAAATCTTAAAATACCAATAAATCCTACAATATTTTTTTATATTTTTTTTTATATTTTTCTAGTCAATGATTCATGGTCTAGTTTCATCCCCTTTCGGGATTGCACTTTATCCAGGGCCACACTGTATATATTTCAAGTATGTAAATTCGTATATCAAAATCGACATCTTTTCCAAACGAACGACGAAAAAAACCCTGACTACACACTGCGGCGCGCAAACAAACTAATACAACCTATAGAGCCAAAACTGACGATCACACAAAAAAGCCCTAATTACAGATATGTTACAATCTACAACAAACTACCTGACTCCATCAAAATTGACACAAACCAAGCGATTTTCACAAGAAAAATAAAATTGATATTATTAAAAAAAGCCTACTACTCAATTAAGGAATACATGGACGATTAAAACATAATACAAAATAATGTTATTTAAGTTAAAATATCCCATTTTAGTTTAAGACCTACTATTATTATAGGCATTTATAGGTACTAATAATTAAACTTGTCTTATAATTATAAACTGCATGTTGCAATGCCCTTACGGGGCTCATGTTGTGAACTGGAATTTAATTTAAGACCATGATATGTACCACATGACGCAAATAAACAAATAAACAAATAATGTTAAAGCTAAAAAATTCTATAACAAAACAAAGGTCGTGGGTTCAATTCCCAGTTCGGATGTATTTCAAAGTTTGGGATGTAGTTTGTGGAAGTTATTTTCTCACACTATACTTGGTAATAACTATTTTATTATATTATTACTACTACTAGCTGACCCGGCGGACGTTGTTCCGCCATACATTTTTTTTCACTCAGGGCTATGAAAAATAGATAACAACCTATTCTCAGACCTACCGATTGTATATATAAAATTTTATCGAAATTGTCCAAGCTGTTTCGGAGGAGTTTGCGCACTAACATTGAGACCCTAGAATTTTATATATTAGAAGAAAAGATTTAGATACATACATAGCTGAGAAATTGTTCTGAATACCAAGATGGTAAATATCTCTAGGTGATGCAAGTTCTGGTACCAAGGATTTGGCTGCTAATAGCATGTCTAGTTTCTGCTTAGTATTCTCGATCGAGCCCTTTCTTGATATCAAAATCCTTTCTGTAAGATCTCGATCTGTAAAAAATACAGTTAAACTTTTTTTATTGTGCATGAATTTAACCAAGAGACTTAAATCATCATCATACGTTCTCAGAAGCATATGGTCAGATGTTCGATTCCGACAAAATGGCTTTATATGTCTTCAATCTCAGATCATCAAGCTCTTTCTAAACATTTGAGATTATAAATTAAAATGTCCACGGAAATCGTGATTAATCAAAATAATGTAGGTACCTACTGGTAATTAAAATATTTACAGAGTTTGGAATGGTTTAGGTAAATTAACTTGGTCGCGTGTGTAAGCGCTGTCAGCGGAAAATATAACAATGTGTACCTAAATGGCTCATACAGGTGCACGTGTTTCCAAAAACGTTTCCAAAAAACCGCTTTTGTTAATTTGTGAAATCATCGGCTATGCTATGTACATCGGCTATACAATGTACATCTTTTACTGGAATAGAGGTAGTCCCGTTTACGCACCCGCCTAAATAGCACCTGCACAAATAGCACCTGGCCTAGTCCAGATTGGGCACCTATTGGTATTTTTGGCAGGTGCTGTTAGTGAATTCAAATGTATTTATTCTGCCAAAAATATCAACTACCTCCTGGAATAATTCAGTTATAAGCAGCCAATATACATCTCACTAAAGGGCCCAGGCCTTCTCTCAGAGAGAGATAGAGAGAGAGTATGGGTTTTTAAGCGCTAAGATATGGAATAGCTCAGACACTCGGGTTTCCTCACCATATTTTCTTTCACAGTTAGCGAGATACCTACTTAAGCCCGCTTGCACCTGCTTAAACACGTTTGCTTGTTATACATAATTTTGACAGATAAAGTAGGTATAGCGGAACTGTCAAAATTCTGTTTAACTCGGGGCTAAATAGATTTTAGTCGGTGCTGCAAGCAGGCCTAGAGAATCTGGTGAAACTCCAATGTTGACACATTATCTTACCTAAGTCAACGTCCGGGAAATGGGGCTGTTTTCGAAACCAATCAACGATAGAGTCAATGTCACATTGAAATTGACCCTCGCTCGAAATGTTTGCGCCTTCTTTCACAGCCAATTTATCTTCATCAGTCACTACTAGAAGTGCCGAGTTCCTTTCTTTGAACATATTTAAAGGATTATGCACAACACTTCCAACTACTTTATGAAAACTTCCTAAAGCTCTTCTTTTACGACAGCTCACTTTAAAAAAATCTCAGCAGACGACATTGCCAACTGCCGTTTTCTTCTGCACTGTATTGTATCAAATAGCCCAATTTGTTAATTAATTTCAATTGAGTCGGTTGATTCCTTAACAATAGGACTATGGGTATGCTCAATCACAATGTCTGTGCAGATTATGACTATTTCTGTCTTCAAGGACTTTTGAGTCATATGACTGCCTCGGTGGTCTAGCTTTTAAGGTGCTTAGCTAGCGAGAAAGAAGTTGTAGGTTCGATTTCCACTGGGGGCCCCCGTGCATTTGTACAAAATAAATGGCCAAATGGCCTGGGTTTTTTTTAATGTTTGTAAGATACTGGCCTGGTTACGAGGGCTGCTACTTATGTATGTGGAATAGAAAAAATAAACAAATGTATATGGCTAAATATGCTTTTATTGTTTTTCAAAGTATTCTCCACTATGATCGATGCACTTTTGCATTCGATGAAACCAATTTGTAAAACACTTTTTCCACTCTGATTGAGATATCTCCAAAACGTGCTGTTTGAACGCATCTACGGCATCTTCACGGGTCGAAAATCGTTGACCACGTAATTTATTCTTTGCATTTGGGAATAAATAAATATAATTGGGAGCCAAATCAGGGCTGTACGGTGGATGACCCATCAATTCTATTTTTTAACCATCCAAAAATGTAGTTGTTTCCTGAGATGTATGACAGCTGGCATTGTCGGGATCGTACGCGTAGATCCAGGATTCGTCACCTGTGTAGATATTATAAACAGATTTTGAGTCGCCTCCGTTGAATTTTTTTAAGGTTTTCTTGCACCATTCGACTCGAGCGTCTTTTTGATCCTGAGTTAAGTTGTGCGGGATCCAACGCGAACACATTTTTTTTACAGACAAATGTTCATGTAGTATCCTATGAATGCTCGTCATACATATGCCCAGAATAGCCTCTATCTCGCGATACGTAGCATGGCGGTCTTGCATTATTAGTTTTCGCACAGCTTTAATATTTTGTGGCACAACCACCGATTTCGGGTGACCTTCTTTAACTTCGTCCGTGAGCTTACTGCGCCCGCGATTAAACTCACTAAACCAGTGATACACAGTCGTTTTTGATGGAGCTTCACCACCAAAAGTCGAAGTTAATTGATCTACGCACTGTTGTTGCGTTAAACCACGTCGAAAATCGTAATAAATCATAGCACGAATATTTTCACGAGTGAGTCCCATTTTTTCAGCGATATGACATTTTAAACCCAACAAAAACAAAACACTAACGTATATAAGAGAAAAATATTAGCAGCCAGTATTTAAAAAAAGAACGAATTTGACCATGGAATGAATGAATGAAAAATTCTTTATTGCACAAGAAAAGATCTGCACAAAGGCGAGCTTAATACTAACAAGTATTTTCTTCCAGCTAACCATGGGTGATGTGGAAAGAATAATAACACAATGTCTGACCATGGAGGTCAGACATTGCGTTTAAAATTATTGGAATCCCAGATTCCGCATACATAAGTAGCAGCCTATGTACTATAGCACAGGGTATTCTGCAACCGACGACGCGAGCTCCGTCTCTGCTCACCATAACTTTACATAACGTAACATTTACATACAAGCACATACATTGCTTCTGGCCCCACACTAGGATACCCTGTATCGCGGGAACTAGAAAAAGTGACGTCACAAACGTGTAAGCATCCAAGACCTGGGGTTTTTTTTTCGAACGAAATTGCAGTGACAGCACAAGCCAAACCGCAAAACCGGGGATTTTAGGTGATTTTCATTAAAAAAAAATTATTGAATATTTTTTAATTTTTTTTGCTTCAATATGATGTACCAAAATAGCCACTCCTGAGTTGGATTTAACTGTACAAATCAACACCCTGTATATCCACCGTATACCATACGTAAAATAAATAACGAAAAGACATCAAACCTTTCTTGGTAGACATCAGCATAAATTAACACAAAACCCTCATAAAGGAAAATATTTACTGAGTAAACTATAATATGCTTATTGTATTATGTTACTTGTGATCTTGCGAAGTCCTTGGACGTCAGGTTTACTTACATAGCTTAGCGCACTTTGACAAAGGAACCTCGTCTCTATGCCTACCTTGTGAGGAACTAAAGGTAATTTATGTTTGTAAATTGTCGCTCTAAAGGAACTAAACGGATGTAGACTCGTGCGGTCAGTTATTGTGTTATCGTGTAGAAGACAACTTGTGAATACGATAAAATGTAAGTTTATTTATTATTTACTTACCGATAACGTTTAGACTGACAGGCTGCCTGTGATCAATAAAAAGAGAGCCTTAGCTTTAACTAGCAATATAATTGAGGCTATGAGAGCCAGAATGGCCTATAATTTTTTCAATACCTATCCGAAAGTAAATTAATGAAAAAGATTCCTAGGGTTAACAAAATTACTTAAAGATCACATTAAAAGTGCGTAAGACCGTAATCCGGTTTACTTTTGGTCCGTTCACCGGTATACTCGTATTCTAAGAACATTATGGTTTATATTTTGCCCCAAAACAGTTCTGCCGCTTTTTTGTGAATGAGGTCTTTTAAACGAACGGAAAGTAAATTAAGAATCATAATATCACCGGACTTAGCCTCCATGGTGTAGTATGGCCTATACCTTCCTCAGGGATGAGACCCGTGCCCCTAGGTGGGGACATACTGGGTTGATAATGATGATGATGAATATTACCTATTAGCAGAGTGCTTTAGAGTGATATTAATCTTTTTCAAAATAAAATCGGGCCCAAGGCACATTTGAATAATTCAATAAAATAAAATCTCTCCTGCTTGTCATATTGTCATAACTAAAATGATCAATTTAATGAGCTACAGTCTGTATTTGTCATAAAAGTCTTCGTAAAATCCACAATATTATGCCTCGCCTCGGGTTTTGCTCGCACAAAAATTCGAAACGAAATTACAATTTCTAATGCAGAAAGTTTATTAGATTTTCGTGTGAAGCCTGCACCGAAAATGAAATACAACAGAGGTGCATACTTAATACTTTTTCTTTTTTAACTGAACATGTGATTTTAACAGCTTGTCACAAAGTTAAATGGTGAGTATTTTAAGAATAATAAGATTTATTTTATATTTTTGAGAACTTACTGTGAAAAATTAGTTTATCTACGTGTGCATTGTCATTGTCTTGTGCATTGTCTTGATGAAACAAAACTCTCTTACGCAACATCCCCGGCCGTTTTTCTTTTTTTCTTCGCGAAGTTTTCGTAAAAGGTTGCAAAAATAGCGTGAATTTATAGTTTCACCTTTAGGTAAATAGTCCACGAAAATAACTCCCTTCGAATCCCAGAAAACAGAAGCCATCACTTTGTTGGCTGACAAAACGCACTTGGCCTTCAGGAGTATGGTGATGAACCCAGCTTTCATCCATGGTAACAAAACGAGACATAAAATCCTCCGCATCTGCCTCAAACAGTTCCAAACAGTCACGCGAAATTGTAAATCGAACTCGTTTTTGGTCAGCAGAAAGCAATCTTGGGACCCACCGCGCAGAAACCTTATGGAACCCTAATTCTACAGTTATAATGTTTTGCACTCGGCCATAACTGATGCCTGTGATCTCAGCTACCCTACTAATGGTCAATCGTCGGTCTCCTAGGATGAGATCACAAATTTTGTCAGTGTTTTCTTTAGTGGTAGACGTTGAAGGCCTTCCGCCCCTTGGGTCATCTTCAATGGTCTCCCGACCGCGTTTAAATTCAGCTACCCACTTTTTGACAGTGGAATACGATGAAGCAGATTCCCCCAATATTGTTTCCATATCTTCATGAATCTCTTTAGGCGAAAGACCTTTTTTATTGAGGTACTTAATTACAGCACGGTGTTCAATTTTCTCCATTACGAAAAATCCCGTCAGATTGCGTTAAACAAAAATTCACAATAAAATAACAGCTTGCAGTATCGAACTTAAACTTTACAAAATCAATCACGAAGAAACGTACTTAACAAATGACGGTAGATTTACTAAGATGTGATAACTCTTTCTAGGTTAGGCCACGAACTTTTGGATTTACCTCGTAGCTTAGCTCAGAGACGCTTAACACTAGAATTGGGCTTAGAAATACATATTTACAACGTCCACAAACAGTAAAAGTAAAATCCTAAAAATATATTTTATACGTAAGGTTAAACTTAATAAGGGATTTTTTTTCTCCTTATGTGTGGTGTATTATTATTATTAATATTTTATTGCACTTGCATTTAAAATAAAAATGCGATGCGACACAATGCGGCGGACTTAATGCTATGAGCATTTACTACCAGTTAACCGCAGGAGGTAAAGGAAAGAGTTGGTAGGCGTGCAAAAGTAATTAAATAAATTTTAAAACATACTTCTATAAAAAAACATTTAATAAATTTACACATTATCATATACTTACACATTTAATAAGATTTAAACTAAAATACAACGAGCCGAAAAATCACTATGGGTGTAATACATAATTATTGATAAAAAAAATCGGTATGCAAAATATTACGGTTTTTTTTTAAAGGGTACTTCTGAGTCACGCAGATTTTTTTTGTTTTAAGATAAGATAAGGTAAGATAAGATAAGATAAGATAAGATAAGATAAGATAAGATAAGATAAGATAAGATAAGATGAGATAAGATAAGATAAGATAAGATAAGATAAGATAAGATAAGATAAGATAAGATACGATAAGATAAGATAAGATAAGATAAGATAAGATAAGATAAGATAAGATAAGATAAGATAAGATAAGATAAGATAAGATAAGAATATTTTTTATTGTACCAGGAATAACAAATACAGAACATTAACAATAAGATGCAGTACAAGAGGCGGCCTAGACTAGATAGAGAGAAGATATTCTTTTCATTCGTATACAATATTTATTTTGTGGCCGCATCTACCGTAATGTAGACAGACACTCATTTGCATGCAATTAAAGTTAAAATTTCATCATTACAATAGAAATAGCGTGCAGCCTCGAGTTACCCTTTCAAACCGTAACATTTTGATGGACGAACAAATAAAAGTTCTTTAAACTAATTTTAATTCTCCCAAGTTTTGACTAACTTTTGCGTGGTGCTTGAGTACATTTTTGAAACTAGTAGTGTTTGCAGTTAAATTAGTGTAAATACATTGAATTCACGATGGGTACCTAAGAAATTAAAACTCAAGTTTGACGACCTCTGTTGCGTAACGGTAAGCGCATCTGCTTACCATGCGAGAGGTCCCGGGTTCGATTCCCGGCTGGTGAGAAAAAAAAACTCCGGTCTAGGATGTTCACTTGTTTGTAACGTCGCTGTTTCTGGTTCCCACGACACAGGGTATTATCCTAGTGTCGGGCCAGAAGCAATGTATGTGCCTGTATGTAAATGCTTATGTTTAATGTTTACGTTTAAGTTTACCTCCCTCGTTAGGCTATTTTGGTTTAATTTCTTAACTTCATAGAATAAGAATAAAAAAATCTGAAATTTATTTCACAACGAACTTCAAAGTACACACTTATTGTAACAGCTTTATAACATAGGTAGGTACTTACTTAAAATATTCAGCTTATTTATTTTAAGGTGTATTTAGAAGACACGTCGAAAGCCAAACTACGTAAAACCTGTACTATGGCCTTCGACGCCACCCTTTGGAGGCCAAGTCTGTTTACTTTACTATAACAGAGATTAAGTACATCAACATTTTATCTAGGTATTAACCCAGAAGAAATTAAGTTTAGTAAGACATAGATATTTTCATTCCAACCATTAAGTTCCAAACAATCAAAAACATTTTGTTCGCATGTAAGTCAAGACCACAAAACAATTTCATGTTAGGTAGGTAACAATAGGCGCAGTTTGCTGTGTCAAGCGGTCAAGCCCCTTGCCCTGCCCTACGCATTATACTTGGGATCGGTTATATTTACACTACCACAGTGCAACTAAGATAGAGTAACTCATATCAACTATCATAACTCAGATAGAGTAACTTTAATTATGACTCAATTCATACCTAAGCTTTCGATAAAAGTTGACGAGGAAATAGATTTGATTCTCAGAATGCACAATGCATCATAGTACCTACGCAAAACAAAATGTATGCCGTTCAGAGAAACTCTACTTTATTAAAAGTCTTAAAAGTTGTAAAAAAAGCTAGATAGATATGGTATAGGCATCATCATCATCATCATCATCAGGCTATATTAGTCCACTGCTGGACAAAGCCCTCCCCTAATGAGCGCCAAAGCGCCCTGTCTTCCGCTTGCCGCATCCAGCATCTGCCTGCAGTCCTTCGCAGATCGTCATCCCACCTGGTTAAAGGGCGTCCTACACTACGTTTGCCGAGTCGCGGTCTCCACTCAAGAACACGTTTACCCCAGCGGTTGTCGGTTCTTCGCGAAATATGGCCAGCCCACTGCCACTTCAGCTTGCTAATTCTCTGAGCTATGTCGATAACTTTGGTTCTCTGTCGGATGTATTCGTTACGAATCTTATCCTTCAAAGAAACTCCATGGCATGTATAGGCATGTAATTTGAAAATAGCTAGGATATATTGTTCCAAATAATAATCCACTACGATCCAGTCGTGGCACGTATACAGTGTTTGACGAAGAAGCGCGCAAACAAAATGGGTTCAAAGGTATTTAATATTTACACATCACCAGAACCTTGATAACATTTGCCTACCCTTCTGTGCAAACTTACTGACTCTTGTACACAGTCTTTGACATCACATCACATCGCACAATATTTGTTCAATTCACACACTTATAGCGAAAGCGTCACGGATGACTGCATGTAGTTTGTTGAGGCTGCTCTGTAAGATTATTCCTTTGTCCTGGAAAAATTGACCCTATATTTAAAGTATATGGATGGCCCAATTCAAGAAATCACTACGTCCAATTTCATAGATTTTCAAAACGACGTAAGTCCAAATGATTTAGTCGTTCGTAGTCGGCGCGTTCAGTCCATGGATGGGTGACCGTCTATGACTAACGCTACTGGCATTTTTTCCGAGCGATTCCGTGCTTCGCAAGGCACGTTAAGCAGTTGGTGCCGTCTGCCTTCGATAGATGGCAGTCGTTAAGCCAAGTCACAGGCCTTAGGGCGGCTTGAAAACTTCTGACAGTAAGACCAGCCACTAGTCTTACAAGCCTCCAACAATCCGGACTTGGTTCCCGTGGTGGAGTATGGCCTATACCTTCCTCAGGGAAGAGACCCGTGCCCCTCGGTGGGGACATAATGGGTTGATGATGATTTCATTATCAACCCATTATGTACCTATCGAGGTGCACGGGTCTGGCCCCTACTCTCTTCCCTGAGAAAAGTATAGGCCATACTTCACCACGGGGGCCAAGTCCGGTTTGGTGGAGGCTTGTAAGACTAGTGAGGGCAGTCGTTAAGCCAAGTCAGAGGCCTTAGGGCGGTTTGAATACTTCTGACAGTAAGACCTAGTCTTACAAGCCTCCACCAATCCGTACTTGGTCCTCGTGGCGGGATATGACCTATAGGTACCTTCCTCAGGGAAGAGTTCCGTGCCCCTCGTTGGTGACATAATGGGTTGATGATGAGAGTTTCGTGACTAATTAAATTGTGGGTATACCTACATAATAATATATCTTTTTATCCTCTATTAACCCCCGGTTTCTTGAACGCTACCAGTATGTTAATCTACTGTTAACAGCTGTCAGTTGTTATTTTTGTATGCACTTTTGACAACTGACAGCAGTTAACAAATATTAACAGACTGTTAGCGTTCGAGCAACCAGGGGTGAATATTTGATTGTGAAAATTTTATTCCAAAATTAATAATAGTACCTGGTTGACCGAGCTTTGCTCGGTATGTAGGTTTTCACACAAAAAAAGAACTTGAAAAAAAAAAAAGGAAAGTCATTATCAAGTCTCGAACCAGGGTCTTCTGTTTACGGTATCGTCTTATTTCCCACTTGAGCCATGACAACCTTACAGATGGTTGCGAAAATTTCCTTCTTGTAGTGTAGCAGTTATTTCTTTGCCTTAAAACACGGTTAAAAAGACGTTTTATAAAAATGAAACTTAGTTGGATCAATTAATCGCCCCCAAAACCCCCTGTTTACAAAATTTCATGAAAATCGTTGGAACCGTTTCCGAGATTCTGATTATATATAAATATTTAATACAAAAATTGCTCGTTTAAAGAGATTAGATCAGATAGAAAGATAACTTTTTATAACTATGAAATCTATTTATATAAAATTCAAAGTCCTGACTGACTGATTCATTCACTCATCAACGCCCAGCCCAAGCCGTTTGACCTAGGAAGCTGAAATTTTGCACAGAGGATCTGTATATAATGTAGGCAAGGAATAAGAACGGATTTTTTGAAATTCAACCCCTAAGGGGGCGAAAAGGGTTGCCAAAATTTGTATGGGAGGTATAAAAAATGTTGTCTGATTTTCTTGAAACTTAAAATAAATACTCTTCAACACAATTGATTGAACAAGTCTTTCACCGTTTTTCAAAATTTAACCCTTAACGGGAGTTACGGGAGTGAACGGGGTTGCAAAATTCTAAAGTCCACGCGGACGGAGTCGTGGGCGAAAGCTAGTCATATATAAATATCAAATATACATTCACCATAACAGTTCAAGGCTGTTTATTACATGAAGCATGTTGTCTCGATCACACAATTTAGCACTTTTAATTATCGTAATAAAACGATTAAACTTTGATAAATGTGGTTAATGAGCGTTTGATGGATAAAATTAAGTTACGGACATATCTAAATTCAAAGTCCTGACTGACTGATTCATTCACTCATCAACGCCCAGCCCAAGCCGTCTGACCTAGGAAGCTGAAATTTTGCACAGAGGATCTATATATAATGTAGGCAAGGAAAAAGAACGGATTTTTTTGAAATTCAACCCCTAAAGGGGCGAAAAGGGTTGCCGGGAGGTATAAAAAATGTTCTCTGATTTTCTTGAAACTTGAAATAAATATTCTTCAACACAATTGATTGAACACGTGTTTCACGGTTTTTCTAAATTTAACCCTTAACGGGAGTTACGGGAGTGAACGTGGTTGCAAAATTTTGAACTAAAGTCCACGCGGACGGAGTCGCGGGCGAAAGCTAGTTAAATATATTTCCCAATTTCTATTCGTAGAATATATTATGACAAGTCAGAGGCCTTAGGGTCTTGCAAGCCTCCACCAACGAGGGGTCACCACCGAGGGGCACGGGTCTCTTCCCTGAGGAAGGTAGGTATAGGCCATACTCCACCATGGAGGCCAAGTCCGGATTGTTGGAGGCTTGTAAGACTAGTGGCTGGTTAGATTGCTAATTGGTAATAAAATTTGTAACCAATTAGAAATCTGTATAGATCTGAGATGGATATCTAAAGAGTCTGAATGACGATAAATCTGTTAAATTGTAACGAGGTGCATTTCACCTCATTGCTTTTTATTATTTTTGGCCTTTAACTACTCTAAATTTAATTAGTTTTTGACATTCGCCACCGTGGACGAACGTAGCTGAGCGAGTCAATCCTCAACTTCCATCCAAGGTGAATCTGAACGTCGTTATTATTTTACCATTACAACTTTATTACCGCCCGGATTGCTCTACTGTGCACATGATTAAGATCTATAAATCCCTTGATAATCACCAATAAATATTTAAAAAGCACATTAATTTTATTAATATGCCTTTCTTTTACCTTTTAAATAAACCATATACTTCATTGCCCCTGGATACCCTATTTTACTTCAACCGTCCGCACTCCCGAATCCTAAACTGCGACAAACTATGGCAGATTCTACTGCTAGGCAAACGCTTGAGATCATTCTTTTAGCACCTTGAGCATATTGACACAGAGTTGGTAAATATTTGACGCACAACATCGCATCGCACTGAGAATGGTCTATTCAAATATGTGTAAACCTACAACGTTATTTTGAAATCGTTATTCATTCAAGGGAATACTCTTTTTATTATGACCATTATAATCATCTATTTGAAACCCACTGCAGCATATAAACATAAACATTTACATACAGGCACATACATTGCTTCTGGCCCCGCACTAGGATACCCTGTGTCGTGGGAACCAGAAACAGACATCACACACATGTAAACATCCAAGACCTGGGGTTTTTTTTCTGTCCCCAGCTGGGGTTCGAACCTAGAACCTCTTGCATGGTAGGCAGATGCGTTAACCGCTGCGCCACAGAGGTCCTCGACCGAGGTCGAGGCGCCATTATAGGCCTCTCTCATGGTTTTCCAAGTTTCTCGGTCATATGACGCCCGTATCCAGCTGCCACAGTAACCAGCCCTTATACTACGTAACATTCCACTCTATCGGGTTACGCATTTAGACAACTCGAAAGAGTCAAAATAAGAATGTATATGACAGTTCGGAGTAGGAGTATACTACTGGGAATAAAAGTCCCAGAATGTAACAGTGTAACATAAGGTGGTGTGACATACCGGGAACAAAAGGGCTAAATCAGACAACTCCATACAGTGGAGTCTTACGTAATTGCACCCCAGGACGTCCGACCACCTAGTGGGGGGTTTGCAAAATTGTGAACTAATTCCAAGTCATCCTGTAGTAATGCATCTTTCGCTGACAGTAAGCACAGTCGCTCGTAGCCCCGGCCACCTGAGTGATCTTAAACGATCACGAATGTTAAGCAACACAGGGCGCGTTCAGTGCATGGATGGGTGACCGTCTATGACTAACGCTAGTGGCATTTTTCCGAGCGGTTCCGTGCTTCGCAAGGCACGCTAAACAGTTGGTGCCGGCTGCCGTCGAGAGATGGCAGTCGTCAAGCCAAGTCAGAGGAATGAAGGCGGCTTGAAAACTTCTGACAGTAGGAGCAGCCACTAGTCTTACAAGCCTCCACCAATCCGGACTTGGCACCCGTGGTGGAGTATGGTCTATACCTTCCTCAGGGAAGACACCGTGCCCCTCGGTGGGGACATAATGGGTTCTCTTTATAAATAAATACTTCTAAGGACGCGGGGTCCGTGCCTTTTGTTTGACAATATTAATAACTTTGTCGTCTCTTTTCCTACTTCTACTGCACTTGAACACATAATGGGTTGATGATGAACCACAATCACCTAAAATTCCGGAAAATAATATAGCTGATTTGCTTTCCTAATTAACTAATTAAAATAATTGGCTTTACCTAATAAAAATCATAAATCATCATTATAATAAAAGAATAAGTAAATAAGTAATATTCTTTTTACGTGAAGTAGTAAAAATACTCGCTACGCACCTAATAAGTGTCCAGTGCAGGCAGCGATGTTATACGTGCCATAATTATGGTACATGACCATAATTCGGCGGTTCGTACCATGTACCATGATACATCCATTATGGTACGCGAAAGTACCATAATTTTGGCATATTTTCATCACAAGTACTTTTCATAATTTCGTTCCCTTTTGCTGTTGACGAGTTTTTTATATACCGATATCTAGCAACACTTATCTGTGATTGTTATTGTAGTTTGTGGATTGTAGGGTTGTGATATTCTACATAAGAAATCGATTTTTAATTAATCGATTGTTTTTTAGCATGAAAAATGGATTTTATGAATCGATATTGTTTTTTTTTCAAATTTTTTAATTACATTCAAAATAAACGCCATAAATATTTTATTTAGAAACAAAATAATGAGAAATAATTAACACAAATTAAAGTTTTAGAGTCATCAACATTGAAATTAATAATATGTTTTTTCTTTCAACATAAAGTAACAAAATTAAACTATTCAAAACGCGGGCCCAGTTCTAGTGATTGGTGCCTCTGCCTACCCTTTGGGGGATAACTATTCAAATAATAAAACACTAAAAATCCGTTGGCAATGAGTTGAGGAATAACATCTTAGGTAACCATTTGGATAATATTGTTTGATTAGCTAAATTAATGAAGTAAACAATTTCAAAAGCACAGAAGGGCTGCCATCGTAGACGCACAGATAGTATTCTTTGATAGTTCACGCTCCGGTTTATTAGAGACCAGACTTAATGCTGGGGGTTGGATTAAACAATTATTTGTAATTAAAACCGCGTATAAAAATTTTTATTTTTAAAATGTTGGTTTTAAGTTTTAATAAATAGATTTAAATCGATTATTTCCATAATCAATTGTTGTAAGAGCGAGTAGAGCGTTCGTTTGAAGACTGAAGAATTTATGAAAATTCGAAGAAATCATTTAGTAATGTAATAGCTACTTAATTTATTACATCCGTAAGAGTTTTCCAACGCGTACCTTATTTTTTTCAAAAATACCGTAATTTTGAGGGTCTGGTGCCATAATTCAAAACTTGGCATCAAACATCCCTGGTCCAGTGGCATCTCCACTTACATTAGATCGGTTTTTCACATCGTGAGGAAACCCGCGCCTTGGTTGGGTCCATGCATATTGACTTGTCGGCCTCAGCCAACTACGGCGCAAAGCACATTGGTCTGGGGCGTCTGCCACGGACGTGGCAAGGACATTTACTTTTTTATTCGAATGATTTATTTAGGATAAGTACCCAAACATGGCCAACAGAGTCTAACGTGGCAAACTTCTGGCAAGAGACGGCCGGGCCCCCCTCGCATTACCTGAAGGCGTTCCGTTGAGAAAGAGGCTGCCTCAACGGGACTCAATTGGAACGAGTTAGAATTTGCCGCACAAGACCGCGAGAAATGGAAATCCCTTCTACGAGCTCTATGTCCCTGATAAGGGATAAGAGGAAATCATCATCATCAAGTACCTAATTTTTTATGGAATCTTTGGAAGTCCAAGCGTGACCATGATTCTGTCCGGTTTCTTCATCTTGCAGTAACTTTAAGGAATACATAAATTCCATCCCATACCTTTTTTTTCTGTTGAAGCGGGGGAAATCTTCAAAAGATAACCGACACCTGGGGGGAACCCGGGTTATTGTGGGGTATTACCCAGTCAAACCCCTAAGGGGGCGAAAAGGGTTGCTAAAATTTGTATGGGAGGTATAAAGAATGTTGTCTAATTTTTTTGAATCTTAAAATAAATACAGCAACACAATTGATTGCACACGTGTTTCGCCGTTTTTCTAAATTAAACCCTTAAGGGAGTGAACGGGGTTGCAAAATTTTGAACTGAAGTCCACGCGGACGGAGTCGCTGGCGAAAGCTAGTTTATTTATATAGATAGTCCTTTGTGCGGACTTTAGCAGCCTCGTACTGGAGGTAATCGTTCGTGAGTAAATCTTAAATGGTCGTGAACCTGAGTGCAAGGTGAGCGTGTCAGTTACTCGGAAGTTGTTAATGAGCGGTGCCTTGGTCTAGACTCTAGATCTACTTACACCACAGAATACATAATAGTACAGGTACAGAAGATTCACTCCGCAAAATCAATTAAAGAAAAAGGGACTCTAGCAGCCATACAATTAGGTGCAATTCAGATCGCACGGCGCTAAAAAAGCTACGTTATTCATTTAGGTACATTTATACGTAATTCATTTAGGTACATTTATATACACATTTACAAATAACGTATATGCGCAAAAAGTGTATGTGAAATCTCTCTATTTTATTTTATTTACAGATTACAGACAACATGGTCCAATGTTTTGTTAGTAGCAATAAATATCGAAGGCTATGGTTAGTATTTAATATCTAGCAGTGACTTAGTGCGTTCAATTAGAATCCATATCAGTGGATTATCAAGCCGTGATGCAATCGCGAATCTTAAAACTCAATGATGTTAGTAATGATTTTTAGGACCTATGATAAATAACCTAGAATCACGATACGAGCTACTCGTAGGTTTTGTGCCAAAAACGGCCGGTTTATTTGGTTGACTGGCTTTGTGACTTTTTTTTGTTTATTATAATTTTATTTCTTTTTATCAATTTTACTTTGACGGACGTAAAATTTTGTGGACGAAACTTTTGAAACTAATTTTGCTGTATGACTATATTTTGACATTGTTTTCGATGGAATTAATAAAGTGAACCATAATATAACATTTAAATTTTTTTACATACAGGCACATACATTGCTTCCGGCCCCACACTAGGATACCCTATGTCGTAGGAACCAGAAACAGCGAGGTCACAAACATGTATAAAAATCCAAGACCTGGGTTTTTTTTGTCCCCAGCCGGGATTCGAACCCGGGACCTCTCGCATGGTAGGCAGGCACCATTAACCCTAGAAAGATAACCATACTAAATATTACGTAAAGGATAACCATACGCTTCAGAGGCGCTTTTCTATAGCGTGTATTTATTCCAATAACTTATATTTATTTTCACTAATTTAAAAATGTGAAAGGTTTGAAAGATTTTTCAAAATAAAAAGCATTTATTTTTTTAAATTTTATATTATAGTATTTTTTTACTTATAATTACGAAACCTATTGAAATAATTTGAATAATTTGAAAAATTAACAGTATTCTGTTTATAGGAACATATAATTATAAATTATCACAAATCAACATGTTTTTTTTCTTATAAACTAATATACTATAGAACATTCAGTCAGAAAAATAATAAAACTTTGGTATAATTGGCTTTGAATGCAGTTAGAACAAAAGTAATTTTGGTATTCGCCACAAAATACGTTTTTTTTTACATTTCGCGCCGTTTATTTCTCTTCTCTTTTTGAAGTGCAGTTTTTTTACTGGAGACTCTCCCTCGTCATCTGTGGAAGCCAGTCCAGTAGATTTTGGAAGAATGTTATCAATATTATTTTGCACATGTCTTGGTAAATTAGAATCTTCCAGTCCTTGGGCCATCCACTGTAGAGACAACTAATAATAGGTATATGACATCTGCCGCAAGTGCCACTCTACTTGTCATTGTCTACGCTAATATTGTTTCCTAAAAATAAAACCAAAAAATGCATAAATAATACTTTATATCAATATATTAAAAGAATCAAGCAACACTAAAAATTACATAAAAGATAACTCATAACTTCAAAAACATGGTACTTACCGTTTAGAAACAGCCGTCACGCCATAGGTATGGCCGACGACTGAGTTGGTTGAGAAGGACAAGGTAATACACGCGTTGAATGAAAAGAGACAACATGTTTGCCGCGCGGGCGCCTCTGCTACTATCATAACTTGATACTATCATAGGAACAAATATATTTTTGCAAAATTTATAGCTCAATAGATAACAAATTTTGGCATTTATATCGCTGGATCGGGCTTAAATTGTGATGTGATTAGGTGACAAAGATACTTTTTAAAGTATTCTCTGGTATAAAATACTTACATTATTTTACTGCAATAAGCAAACGAGATTTTATCTTAAAAAATTGTAAGGCTGAAAAGCTGTTATCATCAGCTCATTAAAAGATTTGTACAGCGGTATCAAGTAAACCAATAAAGTTACTATTAAGACAATATTGCAGACATTACTGTGCCTACGTCATGACCTACGTAAACGTGGGGAGTTCTGTGGGAAGGACAACGTGTTTTTGTAAGTAATTACTTAGTAATTACTTACAAAAACACGTTTCATTGAAACACCACTCAGACTTGGTTCAAATCTGTGGTTACGTATTTCCCTTTACCACAGACTATGCAAACTGCCTCTGAGCAGTGTTTTGAAAATCGTGATCGTGATATCTAATCTAATATACAGGGTGTCCCAAAACTCAACGTCAAGCCGATTCCGGGTGAAAAGGCAAGTCGTACTGGTGCTCAGAAGATTCTTCTGAGTACTGGTGATCAGAAAAAAAAATTGCGAGAAAAAAAATTATAGGCATTTAAAAAAAAAATCCTGTTGCCACAAATCTTTACTTTTTCCAATTTTTTTTTTGTTTTGTATCTCTGAATAATGCTTCTTTAATCTGTTAACAAAATTTCAAAACCAGCTGCTCCAGCTTGGAAGAAAAGGAGACTGTGTTGTCCTTTTAACCAAACGAAAGATGAGGCGAAACGCGTCGCGCATTGTCTCACACAAGTATTGTTGTCGGTGGTGGTGTGTTCGTGTCTTGCTTCTGCTTGAAAAAGTGGGAGGTGCTTATGGGATATTGGCGGAATTTAGCAAAGTAATTTTATCATTTTAATGCTATTATGGATTTCCGCAAAGTAACGCCTGATTCTATACGATATCTTTTAACCAAAATCAAACCAATCAGAGTTCAAGATATTCAATCTTACTAAAAGAACTCGCGTTTTTGCAAAAGCCCTATCTTTTTTCAGTAAGGTTGAGATATGTTAAAGCCTTTATCCAATAATCCGTGTTTTCACGATACACCTAGGATTTTTGCGAAAATCCAATTTATCAAATTGTCCTAAAAAAAGATAAAATTACTTTTACGTCCTCGAAAAAAGACGCATTTTTCTGTATTTTTTTATTTTGATAGGAGGATTTTCTGCGCAGTTACATTTAATAAAAAGACGCATTTAATAACGTAGGTAGTTTGTTGGTTTTTTAAGTTAAAAGGCGTTTTAGACTTGAACTAAGAGAAAAAAAACGTATTTTGGTCAATTCCTTCTGCAATACCGTAGAAAAATTAATGAAGTTACTAAAGTAACGTTTGCTTTGTATTTTTCTTTTTTGTAGTTAAAGTTCTGATTCGGAGTTTTTCTCCTAACGATGTCGTGTATATCTCAATAAAAAAAAAATATTTGAAATTATGAGAAACTATTTTAGCATAAGATATGATTGTTATAAGCACTTCTATGACTGTTTGTTTCTAAATAAAGATAACATAAAAAAAAGTAAAGAGACGCATAAAACGCCATTCACAATTGCTTACTTAAAACTTAAATATTTAATTTCTCAGTTTCGAACTGATGTCAGATGCGTCGTTTTACCTTATGACGGCAGATATATTCGTAGCTACAGTAGTAAATTTGCATATCCAAACGTCGTAGCCTTTGAGTCCAGAGTCGCTAGTATAACACACAGCTTTGCACATCTTTTCAGTCCTGCAAAAATGGAGACGCTGCCGGGCCACCCGCTGATCCAAGTCAGTCAAGAGGACATAAAAGACATACAGCAGATGTGCAACATAGACAGCGAGGAAAGAGTTAACGAGAGCCTAGACGCCATCAACCTTTGGTGCCAGAAGCAAAGCCATTTTGTTGAGAAGACTATTAGTAAGTGGTATTTCAAAGAAAAGGTGAAACATTACAAATCAAGATGTTATCACAACTGTAAACAATGCTGAATGTACCATTAGCCAGTTTACATCCTGTGTCCATTCCTTGCGTAACTCAAGCACGATTTACGTATCTATTGAATTGTATTCTATCTTAAGGTAGAGTATTGTATCATATCGTATCGTATCGTATCATATCGTATCTTATCCTACCGTATCTAAACGTAAAGTATCGTATCGCATCGTAGCGTATGGTATTTGTAGTTATTGTTTGTACAGTTTGCCTACCTCGATGCGATGTACCGTGAGTCACAAGACCAGGCCCTCGCTGAAAATCACTGCTGTGGGCAATAAACCCGCAGTAATTACTGAGGCTGAGGCCATTTTACCACCGCATGGAGCTGATGTCCCTATTTGTTGTGTTCTGTTGTGTATATTTTGTATTTTGGCTTTCTACTTCTGTTATATGTTATTTTACTTCTTCTTTCTTGTTTTTCTTCTTCTTGTTGTTGTTACACTTTATTGCACAAAGAAAATACATAATATAACTTAAATAACAGGTTTGTAAAAACAACGTGCAAAGGTGGATTTATTCCTAAATAATTTTCTTGAATTTCTAGAAATTTTGGATATTTTTCAGTTTGAGTCAAATTTATAAGCGTAATGGGGAACTTGGGTATGCCTTAGATTGGCGTGTCAATGCATTTATATCATCATCATCATCAGCCGCTTTGTTTGAAGTTTCCCGATCTTGAGCCGCCTGCATCCAGCGACTCCCCGCCACAGCAACTAGGTCGTCAGATCATCTGGTGGCTCGCCTGCCCCCCCTGCGTTATCCAGTTCGCTAGTTTTGGGGAATTGGTGCTTGGCATGGAGAGCAACACTGCTTTAAGCTCGAGTGATGCAGTGGTGCGATTCTTTGCTCCATTCTGTTTTCAAACAAATACTCTCGCCTCAAAAATTTTTGTTGGTTCCCTTTGTAAATAATCTATTTTATTGTTGATTTCAGACAGAAATGTTCTGGAGCGGATATTGTTGCTGGCTCAGTGCTCGGTGGAGGGTGCCAAGAAGAGAGTCGACTGCTACTTGACAGCCCGAGGGATGATGCCTGAGATGATGCTGAATAGAAACATGGACGAGTTCGTGGCAGTAATGGATTTTGTGTTAGTAGCTACACCTTCTTTACCGTAGTCGAACTTAACGTAATTGTGTTACACAATCATAGTCAACGTTAAAGTCGGCTTACTGAACGTCTTAATTTGAATATTTCAGGTACTCATATTGCTCAAATACATACCGAATTCCAACAATGTCATCTTTCTCTTTGTTAATGGTTTCGTGTGCAATAAAGTATAATAAGTAATAAGGCAGTAGTAAGCAGTATGGAAACATAAAACATACCAGATGTACAATCTAGCGTCGCACATTTAGCTTACGCGCTTAACCTACATTTAGCTACCTTAGTATGGTCTTTAGGCACGTTAAGCAGTTTACATTATTAGGTAATCTTGTACAATTAAGTTAGTCTATTGTATACTGTACTAGAGAGAGGAACTGTCAATACTCTACCTATCTGTGGATTTATCAATATATTTAGTCTACTACTGTTGCGAGTTTCTTCTACTTCTACGTCACCTAGACTCAACTCATGTGTAGCAGTACTTTAACTCCCTACTACAAGCCCAGTACTCTACACCAGATGGTCTCAAATATAACCAGATTTTGTTAAATTTTACACCATCTGGTATTTCACGAAAATTGTTCATTGTTTTTTTGGTTACATTTGACACCGTCTAGTACCTACATGACCAGAGTTGGTAATTGTTTTGGTGTTCATTTACTGCCATTCAAACTGTAGATTATTTTAGTTACTATTTTTTGTGTTTTCGTTATTTCAGACACTACGTACCCTTGCCAAAGTTACTTCCGACAGATCGCTCCAGAGTGCATGTGACCCAGTTTGTCTCAGAAAAAGTCGACGACTTCAACTTGCAAAGTTACTTCAGATACGCATTTATGGTAAGCATACATTTGCATTTCCGTGACGGACGTTACGTAGTCATTAAGTGACGCTAATGACCCCTATGATCAAGAGAATTTGTATAGACCTGACGACTCAGCGTTCCCTACACCTTCAATTCCATCGCACTCACGCTCGCGGCTCTGCGTATTTCAAAGCGAGCATTTGCGAAGTTTTCCAAGCATGATTTTACTCTCAAATGTACGCCAGGTAAATACGCTGGCACATAGACAAGGTCTTCAGTTCACAAAATATATGTAAAACACGATATAGAGGTGTGACGATCACAAAGACCAGGAAGTATTTAGATTAGATCACGGATCGTCACCAGGACCACAACTTGTATTGTCTAAAATACGCGAATCACTCCAAAATGTGTTGTGTGAATTGAATGATAAGTTTACACAATATTATTATGATTGTAGTACGAAATACCCTATATCAATAACATTTCCGGGAAAAAGAAGGTGGAAATCAAACCCACGACTTCCAGTATGGTAATGAGACGTTGTACCGATAGACCAACCAGACACTCAAATTAATGCGAAGAGTTTATTATTCGTACTTAGTTATCTAAGAGTACAAGTCTTTCTGTTGCAGGTTGGTGAATACAGACTACATTACGACTACACTAACTCAGAAAGATATATAGTTGATCTCACAAATCTGAGTCTATCACATTTAGCCAAAATCAACCCTATTGTTGTGAGAAAGGCTGAGGTGTTATGTACTGTGAGTATTCTTTGAAAGCAACTTAAAAAAAGGATGTGGAGGTTTTATATAAGTTTTTCTACTCGTATTTGTTTTGTTCAGCGACGATTCCTTACCTTTACGTCTAACAATCATGATTTTTTATGTATTTAGAATTTTCCAAGACTAAACTAATATTATCATTTGTGATGAAATAGAATGAGAAAGGAATATTGTGATGGTTTGGACATGTGGAGAGAACGAAGGAAGAATGACTGATGAAACAAATATGAGTAGAAAGGCCGGTAAAAGACGCCCCGGGAGGACATACTTCAAACATGTTAAACTATAATCAGCTGTAAATCGGATACGAAGCAATTAGGTCTCAATAAAGAAGATAAGAAGAATCAAAAAGTTATCTTATTATCCTAGTTGTTTTAAGATCTTTGCAATCATCTTTTCCTAAATATTGCATAGGCAAAACAAGTCTTTATTCATCTCATATAATGAATGTTTTTGCGTACTTCTAATTACAGGAAGGTTTCGGAACCAAAATCAAGGGAATCCACATCGTGAACGCACCTTCCTTCGTCGACAAGCTCGTGTTCATATTGAAACAGGCACTGAAAGAGAAAGTGGCGAAGAGGATACACGTCCATAGCGATTACGACGATCTTCAGAAGCACATACCTAAAGACATACTCCCGAAGGATTACGGCGGGGATCAGCCCTCAGTTTCTAAACTGGCAGGTACAGAACTACAGTATTATAGTCGAAAGCCCATTACTAAAAATGTTGATTTCCAAAAAAATATTTTACAGAGAACCTAGGTACTGACAATTAAACTACGAGTAGTTTGAGCGTCCAACGGTGCCGAGACATGGACCCTCAAGAAAGCCAATATGGAAAAAATCCAAGTTGCGCAAAGGGCTATGGAGCGGGCCATGTTAGGCATCACACTCAAGGATCGTGTGCGTAACGTCGATATTCGACAAAAAACTAAGGTCGAAGATGTACGCACACGAATTACAAAGGTGAAATGGAGATGGGCGGGACATTTGATTAGGCGGGAAGACAGCCGGTGGACTAAGGTAGCCACTGAGTGGTGGCCAAGAGCGGGTCGACGGTCGGTGGGCAGACCACCAGCCCGATGGGCCGACGACATTGCGAAAGCGGGTGGGAGACATTGGACGAGACTAGCACTGGACCGGATGGGTTGGCGTGAAAGAGAAGAGGCCTATGCCCAACAGTGGGCTCTATTTACGGGCTGATTAGATAAATAGATTAGGGCGTCCAAGGGCTGTGTTAGCTTTTGTTGCTGTGCTAGGCTTATCACCTATATTACAGCAATCAGTGCCTATTCCCCGTTGACAGGTTCTAGTTGCAGAAATTGGATCGTCGCACTGAACAAAACGATTATAACTTAATAATAAGGTATAAGAACCTAATAATAAACAGCAAGCAAAATGTGTAAACTAGGAACCTCTCAAAGTCGGTGTATGTAAGTGTATGAGGATGTTTATGTGTGTGTATGTTTGGTTGCGTGTGAAATTTAACCTTTACATACGTGTTTTTAAACTAAAACGTTCGTAAGCAGTAGACATTAACTTTCTTTCGAAAGACGAGCAACCAACGATGCGAGATATCTCTTCTTACCATGATGAAGCTCTGTGAATCATAGTGAAACCTGGTCGGGCTCTTCCGACAAAAAGTATCCGGAATAAAGTAACACCACAATTTACACACGTGAATTCCAATTAGTTTAGTCAACGACTACTTTACATTAAAAAAATGAAAATTGACCGACTGTGGACTGTGCCTTCGGCGGGTTTTCTTGTATGCACTGTACCGAATGAAAGTTCTATTGGTCTAAGCAATCTTTTTTTTAACTGCTAAAGTCTGAGCTGACCTCACTTGTCGAGGGCTATAAGAACTAAATTGACTTCCATTTTTAATAAATCAATGGCCTCTACGTCTATTGCATAATATTATGATTTGTGCACCGTTTTTTGGACATTTAGATAGATAGATAGATAGAATACTCTTTATTGTATGTACAGCAGGAATTATACATGAGAGTTGAAAATAACATAGCACAGTACAATTGGCGGCCTTATTACCATTACCATTACCATAAAAAATATTTTTTCCCTTAAGTTTTTACATCCGTTTCCTAATGTATCATAATTCAAAAGAAATGACTACATACTTATTTATTTATTGATACTTTTATTGCACTTACATTTAAAAAAGTAGTACAATGCGGCAGATTTAATGTCATAAGCATTTTCTACAAATCAACCGCTGGAAGTAAAGGAAAGAGTAGGTAGACGTACGAAGGCTTACATTGAGGTATAATATTTTTTTCTCAACAATTTGTTGGAACCCTGAAACAGTCATCCGTTGGAACCCTGATACAGAATATGTCCCTAGTAGCTAACTTGTTTAAGAGAGGTCAACATGAAGTACTTATTTTTGCATATTGTCAAGCTATTAAAAGCGCTATAGTGGATAGGAAGCAGTGAGGCCAAGGTTAGAGCGGCCGAGCAGCCAAGCACCTACTTATTCCTAGCGTACAGTATAAAATATTCTATTTAATAACGTACTATACTAATCTAATGAGTAATACTTAGTGTATTATAACATAAACATAAATATTTATTTATTGATACTTTTATTGCACTTCATTTAAAGTAAAAATATAGTACAATGCGGCGGACTTAATGCCATAAGCATTTTCTATATTATATTATTTTTATATTTGTGCCTTTTGGGGTAGAGGCTAGGCAAGGCCACGCCAGCGAGACTTATCGGAACTCTACCGGCCGACAGCGATCTGGCTCCAATATTTTACTTTAATTTGAAAATAGATTTAGATTAGATTTTTTTTAAATATTAGTATTTGTTTAAGTTTTGTAAATACGTTTTTCTGCATAATTAATAATCAATATTCACGTAAACATAACCATTTACATACAGGCACATACATTGCTTCTAATCAAAAACTAAGATATCCTGTGTAGTAGGAACCAGAAACAGCGACATCACAAAATGTAAACGTCTAAGACCTTGGTTATTTCTGCTGTTCCCAGCTATTCTGAAAAGTTGTACCAACCCGGGACCTCTCGAGCAGATGCGCTAACCGCTGCGCCGTCACTTGCCTCACTTAAGAGAATAATATAGAACTAAAAAAAAGTACGGAAGGCGGAATATGGTAGGCTGTTCGGTTGAAAGCTGGCCACCTACTCGACGGGTGAAAGAGCTTAAAACATATTTGGTTTAAGCGACATTTTTTTTAAATTTTTCGAGAAACCTAGCTCAAAAGACGCAGAAAAATCTGCAGATTCTATATATATAAATATATAAATTTAGCCAAAAAATGTCGCTTTAACCAAATAACCTTTCACCAGTCGCACTATATTCATCAAATACCTATTTACTTGAACGCTTGTTGGACCGTACCTACGGATTGCTGGATGGACGCAGTTTACGAAGCACAATTTTTTAATATTGCGTGCAAAGCCGTCCGTAGGTCTTTATTATGTTGTAACTCTATAAAACTAAAAACTAAGAACAATCGCTGCTAACAGATAAACCGAATTGACTTCCGCAGGCGGCTATACGAGAGGAAACATCTAACTAACTAAACTTCAAATTACAATAAGAAATGACGCAAGAAGGATTCTGTACCATTATCTATAAATCATTGCAGTGGGCGGGGCACATAGCACACAGAACTAATGGCCGATAGGGCCGAAAAATTCTCGAATGGAGACTACATATCGGCAAGCGCAGCGTAGGACGACCAGCCACAAGATGGACAGACGATCTCATCCAAGTGGCGGGAAGACGCTGGATGCAAGCCGCTTCCGACCGGTCTTTTTGGAAATCCATGGAGGAGGCCTATATCCAGCAGTGGACTTCTTGTGGCTGAATGATGATGATCTAAAAATCATGTCTTTTGCATGGGAGCCACTCAAATATTTATATTATTCTGTTTTTTACTTTTCTTTCTTTTTTCGTTTTTTTTTGCAAAACACTGCAACTCTGTAACATAATATTTATTAACCCGCTGGCTCGGCGGATACCAAATTTGGTAGTGGGTATTTGGAAGCGAAATCAAACCTAATATTCATTAAGCGTCGTTCTAAAGTCCATTATGTCAAGGCAACTTATCATTTGCAGAGTTGAGCCAAAGAGTTAAATACGTAATATACATACAGACTTTTACTTGACTGGTTTATTGTTGTTTTTTTTTTAAAAATTTTTTTTCAGCGCAATGGCGTGATGAGCTTAAGACGGAAAAAGCAACAGAGATATTGAAGAACTTGGACAGGATGATCACGGATGAGACCAAACGCCAGTCGGCCAAGTTCAACGAGGAATACTTAGGCATGCCAGGCTCCTTTAGAACTTTGAGTGTAGACTAATTACCAACTTTCACTAACCCCAGGTTTCCCGTATGCTAACAATCTGTCAATCTGATGTTAACATCTGTCGAATGTTTTCGTATGAAACTGATAGCCTGTTAACAGTAGATTACCTTCTGGTGGTGTACAAAAAACTGGGGGTAAATATATGGCTACCGACGTTTGTAAATATGCCTATTTAATGCTACACTATCGTATAAACCATAAAATTTTGGTTGTGGTGCCTCGGAAAAATTGCAAGCTATTCTTAATTCTCAATTCGAAGCCCGATCAAACAACAATTTCTGTTATTAGTGTAGGTAATCAAAGCTTAATTGGTGTCATTTAACAATTTGCGGGACAGTTTTATATGTGATCTATTGTTATTTTTATTGTTATAGACTGCTATAGCCGTCCCTGTCCGCAAATGTGTTAAGGATGTAGTTCGTAAATTAAAACCGAACTACATTTGTATGTGGAATCGCTTCATTAGGCTTCTTCTAACGCCTGGTTCACCGAGCGCACGGATTTGTACGGGACCTATTGCGCTGCCCGAGCAATCATCATCAACCCATTATGTCCCCACCGAGGGGCACAGGTCTCTTACCTGAGGAAGGTATAGTCCATACTCCATCACGGGGGCCAAGTCTGGATTGGTGGAGGCTTGTAAGACTAGTGGCTGATCCTACTGTCAGAAGTTTTCAACAAGTCGTCGCCGAATCCCGCAAAATAATTTGGTTAAATAAAATAACCAAGAACAGAGTAATTTTTGTTATGCTGTAAATGATAAGAAATGTGTAGTCGCAAAACAAAAATCATGAATGGAATTATGAGACCAATTATAATTGTATATACTCGTAAACAATTGTCTTTGAAGTTCGCGAGAAGTCCGGAAAAAATGTTAGTACGGAAGGCCGTGGACAAATTTGTCTCGCTCTTGTCCGGTTTTTCCAAGTAGTTGCCCGTGGAAAATCCCGTAAGCTGTTTTCAGTTCATAAATTCGCCCGATTTCCTTTCAATAAATGTAATTTGGGATATTGGAAATTCTGTTTCTTTTATTTCCTGTGTCCTTTCAATGCTGCTACTTGGCTGCTACCATCGAATGTGTGTTATTTTTTGTTGTTGTTTGTAAGTGTGTATTTGCAGGTTTTTTCACTATAGTTTTTACGCAGCGCGATTGCTGTTGCCACTGGAAATTTACATAAGTTTATAATAGAATACATGAAGCCAATCGTTTCGTTTTCTGTTATGTACATTTGTGTATGGTGAAGTTATAAGATTTATTAAAAGTGCTTGGGTGACCGAGCTTTGCTCGGTACTTTTTTTGTGATATAAAATATGTGATATAAACATACATCACGTCAACCTTCACATTTTAGTTGCAAAGTCGCCCGTAATGCAACGAAGTAGAGTGCATGGGTGTACTGGATAATTTTCCGTTGACTGTATCTACGCCAAAGATCAATGAAATGAAATAAATTATACAAAAAGTTCTCCTAGATCTCAAAAGTCTACAACTAGAACCGAGGCGCTAACTTTCTATTTCACGTTTGTCAACTTTGATAAAGTGATAACTAACTTCGAACATTTGGAAGGTGACAGGTAAAACTTTTAATCTGATTGACAAAGGCCTCATACATTTTGGAGAGGATAGCCAAAGTTTTGACCTACATGAATAACAAATACGTGAATGTCAAGTTTGCGATTTCTATGACAGGGCTACGGAACCCATTTTTAGGGTTCCGTAGCCAAATGGCAAAAAACGGAACCCCTATGGGTTCGTCATGTCTGTCTGTCCGTCCTATTTATTTAAACTTGGTACTTAAGTAGATGTATTCCATGAAACGCATTAAAATTTTCACACAAAAATAGAAAATTAACAATAAATGTTGGTCGTTCCTCATACTTAAAACTGAAACTATTTTTTTTTTCATGAAACCCATACGTGTTATCTATGGATTTAGTACAGTCGACAGCACGTCCATCTTCACATTTTAGTTGCAAAGTCGCCCGTAATGCAACGGAGTAGAGTGCATGGGTGTATATAGTATACCATGATGTGCTGTCGACTGTACGGATGGATGATGTTGATTCCAATACAGATGATTGACGACAATACTTTTTAAATTCACCCAAGTGTTTGAGGGAACAGGCGTCCTACTTCTTTTGGAAGTAATATTTAAACGAAGTATTGCCAAGAACAGAAATCTCTCGCGCGAAGAAGTTGAATGCACGCGAGACGCAGAGTTAAGAGGTAAAGGTTCTACCGTTAGAATGCAATACAGTATTTGACACTATCAACACAATAAATTATTTGAGATGCTCGATTAAAACAAAAATTACAAAATGATTCGGAAAATGTATTTCTTTTAATCATTTACTAGTTATTACAATTTTTAAATAGATGAAACATAAAAAGAGTGCTCTGAAATGTGACGTCACAAGCAAGTATTTTCATACAAAATTCCGTTTTAAAAGTAACTCAGTGACATTGCCAAATACCCAATTCGTTAGAAGACTACCAAGGGTCAATGAAACAACCATTAGGTACAGTTATAATGCCACTCTATTGTAGAACTATGCTATTAAGAGACCATGGAGTAGTGGTTTCGAAACACACAGCCTTAATAAGTCTAAGGGCCTTTCTCCACTGCTCTGGTTCGGCAAACGTTAATTACCGATCCGATTTAGAAACAAACAAGAATACTAATAAGCTTCTCCACTACTCCGGCATCCGGTTTTTAACAGCCCGATAATTTGCTAGATCATATCGGAACAGTATTTTACCGGTCCGAAGTGATCGACGTACAAAAACAATACACGTTTTTGCACCGCGCATACAACCCAAAAATGTTCCCGTACTATTTAATTAAATTAATAGAATGTGTGGAAAACGTCCCCTGCCACAAATGGAAAACCGAGGAATTTTAATAAATCACTGCGTCTCGTCCATTGCCGATTATAGTCGGATGAAGTGGAGAAGCATAATTCGGCATTTGATATTTTTCTCATAACTGATTCCGTTTCCGACGCTGGACAGGAGCAGTGGAGAAAGGCCCTAACGCGAACAGTGATGGCGATGACAGTAACAATAGAGTAAAGTTCATTAAGATTATGGCCAGTGTTAAGGCTGTTTTTGCAAGTCGATCTTGAATAATATACAATTTGCCCATAATAATATCTAGTGCGAGCGGGCTGTCCCGCCAATTGTAGTATATTATGCAAGATCGACTCACTCATCTATCATATCGTTCTCCGTCATTTACCCTATCATTGTATCTTACAATTACTTAGGTCATGAGGCCCATGGCTATTTCTAGATACTCTTAACTCCTTATTATCTCCTCTATTTGGTTATCTATTAGATCGTACTTAATCATCATCAACCCATTATGTCCCCACCGAGGGGCACGGGTTTCTTCCCTGAGGAAGGTATAGGCCATACTCTACCAGGGGGGCCAAGTCCGGATTGGTGGAGGCTTGTAAGACTAGTGGCTGGTCTTACTGTCAGAAGTTTTCAAGCCACCTGAAGGCCCCTGACTTGGCTTAACGACTGCCATCTATCGTCGGCAGCCGGCACCAACTGCTTAACGTGCCTTGCGAAACACGGAACCGGTCGGAAAAATGCCACTAGCGTGAGGCATAGACGGTGACCCATCCATGGACTGAACGCGCCGTATGTTGCTTAACCTTAGTGGTCGTTTAAGATCACTCATGCAGGCCAGGCTACAAGCGATCGTACTTAAATCACTTAAATTTTCGGTATCAGAGTTCTTTCTAGATAAAACTCGATAGTGTCTCTTGTCATTAGTTAGTACAAATAGTATACACATACTATATTTTTCTCATGATGATGATGATGATGGTAATTCTCATACTAACTCGTGGAATCACTTTCGCTTGCACTCCTGCTGTCAAAATTGCTCGGCCACACGAATAAATTATGTGATATAAAATTGCTGACTATTGATATTCCATTAAATATTCTTAATAAAAATAAATAAATAAATAAACTCACGCCCGTTATCCCCGAGGGGGTGGGCAGAGGCACCAATCACTAAAACTTATTCCTAATCCTAATCTAACTTTCCTAATCTATTCAGAAATATTGTGTTATAAAACCTGATTCTTTGATAGTCTAATTTGCGCTTCACAGCTATTCAGTTATTTGGCTATCGGAAACCTCAATGGGCGTTTTCCTTTTTTTTTTGTTAGTTCCTTGAGATACACTAGATGGCGCCATTCGTTTCTTCATACGAATTTGTGATTCGTTGCAATCAATGTCAAAGTCAGTCCACAGACAAACAAGAGAAGGAACCAGGGTTGCTATTCGGACGAGGTTTCTCGTAATAAAAATAAAAATTCAAACCCACAATCCATAGCAAAGACTCCAAAGTATCCAAAAGCGCACTTATCACCAAACGACAGCAGCATTTTTTCTTCTAGGTAACCAACCATCACAAATTCCACAGAATCATAGTATTATTTTTTGCTTTGACGTTTATTATTACGGTACGGCAGTGCCACCTAGGGATCCTTTTAAAACTAAATTTGACATAAGGAAAAACGCTCATTGTTATTTTCTATCGTAATTTTCAAGGCCAGGACTGAAAGGCTAGACCTACAATATTTTTCAGCGAAAAAAAGAACGAAAATTCCAAGTCAAGATTTTGACGAGACAAAAAAATGCATCCCTAATTTAAGTGTAAGTAAGTACCCCAATTTGTTTTTAATTTTATCCAGTTTATATACAGTTTGGTTTGCGTAATGAATATGCCATATCTGTGCCTTAAGGTCAATAAAGCTAACATAAAGTGACATTTTTACTAATGTTATAAAGCTTCTCTTAACAATTTTACAAACGTACAAATGTTAAAAACGTTTTTGTTACTAACATTTTTTTTTTTTAGATTTTTTTTGCTTCTAGTTCACTATTTCCAAGAAATATAAATTTTTATGGTTTTGACACTTTTCATAGTATGTATGGTGATGATTATATTGATATTGATACAACTTAATATTTAATTACGGGAAACTGGGAAAACTATGAGGGATTTCTACGTCCTGCTGTGGGCGTGAACGACTTTTTTGAAAAAAGATAAATAAAATAAAGAATTATTTTTTGTAGTAACTCACAATCCTCATATATCCGTATTTTTAAGTAATCCTTAGTTATGTTTTGAACTGGTCTAATTGCGATTAGAACCGTTCAATTCATAAGTAAGATTTACTCTTACTTGATCCTGAGAATAATCACATATTGTCAAATTTTGTTACCATTAGGTGTGCCGAGTGTGTACCTAAATGTGGACCATTTGCGACTGCATCGATGCTGCATTGCGACAGCATCGCGACTGCATCGATGCTAAAAGTTGCAGTGTGCCAAGAGCCTAGTATTGAATCACTCAAATTAATATTCTGTAAAACATGTTTTTTTTTAAATAAGGTTGGTGGTAGCGCAGTGGTAGAACGCCGGCTTCACATTCGGGATGTCGTGGGTTCTAGTACCTGTTGCATCAAGTACCTAACGAAGAAAAATACTGAATTTTAAGTGGTAGTAGCTAAATGTGAAGGAAAACCTTGTGAAATGGCCCTAAAAATATTAGTATCTGAGATACGTCAGCGTGTGCTACGTGCAATGGCTCAACTATGAAGCGAGGAGCTCTAGTCTAATTAGAGCTAACGCCTGGCGAATAGTGTTTTGATCATAGTGTTTGTAGATACAAAACCTCTTACTCAATACGATATTTGACACTATCAACAATAAATTATTTGAGATGCTCGATTAAAACAAAAATTACAAAATGATTCGGAAAATGTATTATTTTAATCATTTACTAGTTATTACAATTTTTTAATAGATGAAACATAAAAAGAGTGCTCTGAAACGTCACAAGCAAGTATTTTCAAACAAAAGTCCGTTTTAAAAGTAACTCATTTGACATCATGTCAAATACTCAATTGTGACCATTAATATGTGGTATTTTGTTTATATATTAAGGAACAAAATGGTGTTTCTAATATATTTTTTCAGAAATATTACGCTAGAATGTAATTAAATAAGAATAGCAGTTAAGTACTCATTGTTAATATGCACGAGTCAACGATGATTAACTGATTTTGTTCTTCAACACTTTTCCCTTTACTTTGTTTTTATTACGTCGAGGATAAGTAGAATAATCGGATGATTGCAAGCTAGACTAGTCATTAAAGCCGACTTGCAATACAAAAATTTTAATAAAAAGCATTATAATACAATAATAGAATTAAATTTGTAAAATTAAAATTTTTCAGAATAAAAGTTTTAAATTTTATTTTTTATTTATTTATTGAACTTTAGGAAAACCATCGGCTAAAATAACAAAATGGAGGGTAAATTGTACAATAAGTTATTTAAAGGTTTATAACTTATTCGCAAAAAGTAATTAATTCGCAAAAAGTAATTTAAAGGTTTATAAATTATTCGCTCAACTACGTGGAAGTTTTTAGGTCAATTCATCGCAATATTTTACCAGAGTGCGAGGAATTTTCCTACAAACGGTCACGATAGTATAGATTTCTGTAGTTTTATGTTACTTAGTGGTAGTTTTTAAAAACGTGGTGTAAGAGTGGGAGAAAGTTTTATTTTAATAAGTTTATTTTAATTAAATTAAATTTTACAAATTCTCTTCCTTTAATGATAAAGTACAGTCGACATAAGATCCATCAATGAAATACCACTAAGACACATTCAATAAAGTGGTACACTACACACTGCTCACAAATTATAGGGTATCTAATCATCATCTTTAAGAAAAAAAAACTCATTCAAACCCAAAATCAGAGGGGTTTCGATTTTTCTGATGAGAAGTGTAAATTTATATGCTGTGGAATGCAGCCTAGCTCCTCCTGCAGCTCCATGCCACGATAAACTTTTTATAGTCGTATCGACTGGTGCTATCAAACTTTATTTATATGCAACGTAAAACCGGATGGTAGAACACTATCGCGCGATAAAGTTTTTTCCAGCGCCTTACGTGCCCCAACGTATTCAGTTTCAAAACCAGTGTTAACTGAGTGCTTATACTGAGTTTTTTGTTGTTGTTGTTAGTTGTCTCTTTGTCACTCCTATACAAATTGCAAACGCTCTCGCTATCGAAAGTGAAATGAACAAACTCAGTATAAGCACTCTGGCGATGACGGTCACTAAATAACCCAGCAATTCAACCAACGGCCTAATCCAAGCACTTTCCCGCAGCAAGCATACAAACAACATGACTTTTTACGAAAGTACATTCGTGAGAAATAGTTTCCTGCCTGTAGAGGCAGGAAAAAACTTAGCAAAACAGCCTTATCGAAGTATAATTGCACCGTAATTAATAATAGTCTCCGTACAATAATTGCTAAAACGCGTTCTTAGAAGAGTCGACAAGCAGATTACTGCTCGTCCTTAGTAGCACTAGTGCCTCTGTTGCGATTAGACTAATACCAAGATGGAGCGTGCAAATGCCGAGCACCCGATTTTTAAGGCCCTGCCAGGCCAGAGAGAAGAAATAAGACAAGCTTTTGGGTTTCCCGACGAGAAGAGCATGAAAGAATCTTTGGACCACTTCGAGGAATGGGTCCAGAAACAGAACCATTTCAATACGAAAGATATTGGTGAGTAAAGATTGACTGTGTTAAAGTGTGACTTAGAGCGTGTCGCAGAAAGGTCAAATTACATTTGAATCTACACGTCTCAATACAAACTATTTTATTAAGTTGGTTTACTATTATTATTATTTTTTCATTTCTTGGTTACAGCTTTTAATTGGAGTGCATTCAACCTTAATTTAGAAATAAAAAAAATATTTACAAATTAAAACAAAACGTTAATTTTTAGCTCAAACTGCGCAATGTGCTACGCAGCACTAGCGCCATCTAGTGGTACAAATCAAAACGCAATAACGAATTACACATGACACGTATGAATAGAGTTCAACCTTCGTCGAGGCGACATTGTCTTTGTCGCATGCAGTCGTAGCAAGTGACCCCCTACTGTCGAATTGACCTACTGACTTTTCACGTCAAAACTCATTGATGAGCTTCTCATCATCAAGCTATTATGTCCTCACCGAGGGGCACGGGTCTCTTTCCTGAGGAAGGCATAGGCCATTCTCCACCAAGTCCGGATTGGTGGAGGCTTGTAAGACTAGTGGCTGGTCTTACTGTCACAAGTTTTCAATCCAACCTAAGGCGACTCGGCTTCAAGACTGCCATCTATCGACGGCAGCCGGCACCAACTGCTTAACGTGCCTCGCTTGTAGCCCATTGGCTGGGGAGAAAAAAAAAAACTCCTGTGTGGCGTATTGGTTAGCGTATCTGCTTACCATGCGAGAGGTCCTGGGTTCGATCGGTTCGGTGGGGAAAAAAAAAACTCCAGGTCTTGGATGTTTACATGTTTGTGACGTCGCTGTTTCTGGTTATCACGACACAGGGTATCCTAGTGTGGGGCTAGAAGCAATGTATGTGCCTGTATGTAAATGTTATGTTATGTTATGTTGTTATTGGTATATTCAGGTATAATACCGATAATCTTCCACCAGAGGCTCATTCTATACAACTACAAATAATCATGGGTTACTATGACAACTGGCATTGTCTTAACTGAATTAGTTACCTACATACTATTAAAAACACAAGTATATCTACGTAATTGTATAAAATTGGTGGTCTTATCGCTTAGAGCGATCTCTTCCAGACAACCTTTAGATTGAGAGAATTGCAGGAAGAACATAGTCGGTAGGTATGCACATACAAAATAGCTGAGATTTTGCAGTGAATGATGAGAATGCATAACGCAGTAATAGGTGCATGTACTAGAATGATACCTACATGTAATAGATTGAGAAAAACTGTACAGTCGACAGCACAGTCATCATCCTATACACCCAAGCATTCTACCCCGTTGCATTATGGGCGACTTTGCATCTAAAATGTGAAGGTTGACATGCTCTCGACTGTACTAAGCACTGTTTGTATTCCTTAATTTTTTTTTGCGTAGTTGGGTTTGATGTTATTAGTGGCCTCTAAGGCGACCTCTGTGGCGCAGTGGTTAGCGCATCTGCCTACCATGCGAGAGGTCCCGGGTTCGAATCCCGGCTGGAGACAAAAAAAAAAGAAACCCAGGTTTTGGATGTTTACATGTTTGTGATGTCGCTGTTTCTGGTTCCCACGACACAGGGCAATGTATGTGCCTGTATGTACATGTTAAAAAAAAAAGTACTAATACTTACTCTTTGTAATTATGCCTAGAACTGGTATGAAAAATGCATCATATTTAAATAAATACTAGATGAAAACCCAGCTTCGCTCGGGTAATCTTTTCCTATGTATCGTTATTTCACCAGTAGATATATTTCTCTTAAATCTTATTTACCCAAATAACCATCACGACGTCTCTGGCTTAAAATCAAATACCTTAAGCTGGCTTCCCAGGGTCCGCGATATCGCGGACGGACGCGGACGGCCGACGACCATAGACAGCCGCGCACCACGAGAGGCTCTTCCAACTGACCTGTGTCGTCTGTCTGTGCTACCGCGGACCGAGACCCTTCCCACGGTGTGTCGTGCGAGCTGGTCCGCATCCGTACGCGATATCGCGGACCGTGGGAAGCCAGCTTTAGAGTTCACTATAGATAACAGAATACAAACCAGTGATATCTGTGACGCGTGATGACGTGACACCAACATGACATTGAAAAAAGGAGAATGACCGAAAACCGTCTATGTTGCTTTTGCGTTGCGCTTTAAGCATTTATACCTCAAAATGTTTCTTTTGAAAAATGATTTCATAGTTCTGTTTGATAAAATAAAAGAATCAGGGGTTTAAAAGTAATAATTAAAAAGTATCTGTATTGATTGTATAACTTCAGTGGGAGATGATAATGCACGTACCGTGAATGCACATCCTGAGAACGTATGCCCCGGTAATGTACAGCCATTGAATCCATCTACATGTACATGGATTCCCGTCCGCACGTTCTCGGGTCGTGCGTTATCAGCGTTTCTAAACGAATCCCAAAAGAAATACCTCACACACTCCAGTAAAACGCGCAAAACCTATGATGTGAACAACGTAGTCTGTGATGTGAACGAGGCACCGAATGGTCACCGATTCCAGGGCTGTACGCTCCGCGTTTGTGCATTCCCGGTACGGACCGGGATGCACATCCCGATAATTGGTGTCATTTGGGCACGAATTCCAGGGCTGTACATTCTCATGCCGTACATTCTCGGTCCGTGCAATATAGTAACCCACTTCAGTCACTCAATACAGATTACAAACACAGATTAGATTAAATTATTGCAAAAAGGTGTACATTGCGAAAGTGCAAACTCCAAACTGTTTTTGACGGGAATTCAAACGAGCGGTTTTATTACGGTTTTATTTTTGCAAATTGATCTTAGTCGATTTGATATTGTTTAATTAATGTAGTTTATTGTTAAAATGACCATGTGTATGAACAATCCAACTGGCCCTTTTGGAAATCGTTGGGAGATTCTAATGTCCAGCAGTGGACGTCCAATGGCTGAAATGATGATGATGATGATGATGATGATGATGTGTATATATATATATATATATATATATATATATATATATATATAAACCGCCATTGTGGGCTTAGGATAGTCTTGTCTCAATTGTGCGCACGACCTAAGAATGTTTATGCTTATCAGAAATTATCTCTTTGTCCCCCATTAGGCTCCTTAAACATTGCGACTTTTTGCAGCGATATAGTCGCGATTTAGACGATTTGCTAGTGCATGGATACACTCGCAAATCGTCCATCGTTACACACACACGCTATCTGCAAAAAGTCGCATTAAGTAAACGCCTGCATATTTGGCTAAAAGCATAAATAATCTGTGGCATAAAGCACAAACTTCTCCGTAGGAACGAACCTCAGAAAAAGGGAGGAACGAACTGACCGAATGACCTATGCTTATAATTGAAACTAAAAGGTTTCAATGCCAATCCAAAATAACACCAAACCACCAAAGTTGTCATAACCTCAAAACATGGGCTCAAAATTAAGATTTCTCGAAACTCCCATCTAATATTTTCATAATATTTTTCCTGCATAATCCAGAGCTAATTTCTTATAGTTTACCGTTGGTTTCATCCATGCGCAAGAAGACGCAAAAATAGACGAACTCCTATAGTAAATTGATCATTCTCCTTTACATGATAACTTTAGCAACTAACTTTAGCAACTAACTATTATAGCAATTAACTAATTCAGTTTTATATTGAAAATAGGTACTCGATAATCCGAATTTCCCTCCTAGAGTCTACCGTAGACCGGTATGAAATTATTAATATAGATGATATGCACCGAATAAACATTCGGCGCCCATTATTCAAAATGGATTCTAGAATTCCTTTGTAGATTTTTACAATTGTACATGTCTATGAGATAACAACTTAACGAACCAAAAGATGTAAATTCTGTCGATGACGTACTTGGACTGCAATGACGCTTTCCCGGTTTCGTAGACTAAGATTATTTTTTTGCTTTTAAAATTAATGATAGCTTAAGCATAAATAGAAATATTTTTAAACCTTTTTTCCAACAATACTTACCTATTCTAAGGCCATTAGATTCGACGACTTTAGCTGTAGTTCAGTAGTGTTAATTAGTTTTTTAGGATTCCATACCCAAAGGGCAAAACGGACCTATTGAGACTCCGGATTATTGAGACGCCGCTGTCCGTCCGTCCGTCTGTCACCAGGCTGTATCTCATGAACCGTGATAGTTAGACAGTTGGAATTTTCACAGATGATTTATTTCTGTTTGCCGCTATAACAACAAAATATTAAAAAACATAATAAAATAAATATTTAAGGGGGCTCTCATGCAACAAACGTTACTGTTTTGCTCGTTTTTGCTCGATATTGATAAGAAATAGGTAGAATGTCTTGTAATATTCAGAGAATGTTGAGTTTCATTATTCACTTTAAAATAAAATAAATATTTAAGGAGGGTTCCCATGCAACAGACATGATTTTTTTGCCGTTTCGTGACTTCGGACTCACCCGATTCACCGAGTTGGTCGGTTTATTATTATTTTTGCTAAAATAATATTATATAGTTTCGGCTGAACTTAACATTCCCTGTTTGTAGTACATAAACGATCCGCTTTTTCTGGCTAAGCGACGCAGTGTTCTGTGGACATATATGGAGCATCATTAAACGCACAAATAAATAAAATAAATAAATAATAAACTCACGCCCGATATCCCCGAAGGGGTAGGCAGAGGCACCAGTCACTGGAACTGGGCCCACGTTTTGCCGAGTTTATTAGGTCCCAAACGTGACAAGTGGCAAGCCTGTCGCCGTTATCCGGGCACAATTTATCAGCGAATGGTGTTGCTGTACAAACAAATGTACGTAACTAAAAGTCATTGGTACATGCGTGGTTCGAACCCAGACTCTCAAGATCGAGAAGCAAGGGTCAACCCCATTACGCACAGTAATTAAATAATACGTTATATTCTAATTCAATCACCTTCTAATGGTCTAGTTCAGGTTAAACATCTATTATTTATTTGTTAAAAAAAATTCAATGTAAAAAAAAGGATGTAGGGTCTTTTTACCATTTATATCACAAAGGTAAATTAATTAAACAGTTAAATACATGAAAATAAACAAATTATAATAACTCGACAGGCTATGAACGTTTTATGATTCATATTGATGGTACTTAGACCTTTTGCCGAGAGCACAGCTCCACGCCCGTGAGTGCAAGCCAATAGGGGCAAATGATCTTTGCAGCCCTCAAATTTTTACTAAAATGTGTTCTGTGTGTTATGTGTGCTTTTGTAAGTTGAATATGTAACTACTGTATGCAATAACTATGTACACTTACGAGTATGTAAAATTGTCAAATGAAGTTTCATATTATTTTTATTCTCATTCTCAGTCGACGCGTTTATAACACGTCGCACACTGAAAACATAAATGGCATTAAGCAAAAATCTTCATTTTACGGTATGGTCGTTTTAAGATTTTTTAAATGTTCTGGTGGGCGATGTGGAACCGTATACGAGTAAGTTGTCAGTAAAGCTTTGTGACTAATCCACAACGTGTAATAAAACGTCACTGGGAAATCACTGACAGCACTTTTTCATTGTAACTTTTATTGATATCACGTGTTTCGTGCGATCGTCCGCCACTTGCATCTACGGCCTTTTACCACTATTTTACGGGTTCAAAAAGCCCAACTCTCGCCAAAAGGCCTAAGTATATTTATAAACTTCTACGTTATCCTCTAAGGGCCGATTCGAATAAACTAAGAGTAAATTTTTACTTTCGAGTAAACTAATTCTTAGGCCGACTTGCACCACCGACTTAAATCCATTTAACTTTAAGTTAAACAGAATTTTGACAGTCTCGCCATACACTATCTGTCAAAATTCTATTTAATTTAGCGCTAAATGGATTTGAGTCGGTGGTGCAAGTCGGCCTTATTATATATATGATTTTTCATTTCGTGTCCATGGCAACATAAAAAAAAAGAAGTGTGGAGAAGGGGATAATACGCGAATAAATATTTACACGGCGGATTTTGGTGGAGTAAAAGCTTAACCCGAGAGTAATTCTAGTGTCAAAAATATCAACGCAACGACCAAACAAAATGTTAGAAACGCCACACACAAGCGTTTTTTGAGCGTCGTCGTCGTGCCAGCGTCCGCACAGCGTCGACGCAACGTCGATGCCGCGGCGAAGCGACACCGTCGCTGGCCGTCTACCTTTCGGCCGTCTTTTTTTTTGGCATTTTTTCCTAACTTCATCCAAAAATTCTGTTTGTAGTTGAAATAATGCGAGCCGCTATCACATAGTCTTATTTTTCTGTTTTCCGTCGATAGCTCCAATACAGTTGGGAAAAAATTGCCAAAAAAAAAAAACGTTACGCTGGGGCCGCGGTAACGCGACGACTCTCGACGCGAGCGCGACTACGGTGCTCGAAAAACGCTAGTGTGAGAAAAAGGCTGTAGTGAAATGTCAAAGTGTTGTCTTGAAGGTTCACAAATTAATCTGTGAACATACAAGACAACACTTTTACTTTTCACTATTCTCCGACCAAATTAAGTTGTTACTTTATTTCAAGTCAAGCTGTAGGAAAGAATGTCGTATTAATTTTCAAGGACTAAATTTATTCCCGTAATAGTTATACTGATATTAATCGTATTTGGTCGAATCGGCCCTTTAGTCGATCTTCATTAAAGTTGTTTAGTCATTATAAGTTATAGGGTCCATAGTTTAACGGTCCTCACCTGGAAGACCTATAGCCTTAGCTGTTTTTTATTTAGTAATCATCATCATCAACCTATTATGTCCCCACCGAGGGACACGGGTCTCTTCCCTGAGGAAGGTACCTATACCTTCCTCAGGGAAGAAACCCGTAGGGTACCGGCTTCGGCCGGCGCGGACCAAAACCAGAGGGAGGGGGACGTCCAGTGGCTTGCGCTGCTGGATGTCCCGCGGGGTCCACTATGGGCCCCGCACCCGTAACCCCACACTGAGTGGGGCCGGGGGCCTTCGGGCCGCGAGGAGACAACCTCTATAAAAAACACACGGTGGGGGCCCTCCTCTATGTCCCTCTGTTCAGCAGAGGGCATAGAGGAGGTTGAGGGAGGGTCACAGACGGCAGGTTGGGGGACCTGCCGTCCGACATCGTGACGGGAGAAGGGGGTGGGGGGCCCATGCCCCTTCTCCAGTGAGGGTGGGCCCGACGTCGCCGGGGCGCCGCTGTAGCATTCGCACTGTGGTTTACCACAAGCGAGATCCGGCGGCGCCCCATTGCATGAGCGACAGGACGGCCCCCGGGGTGTTTTAGGAGGTATGCCTCTCCTATTATTAGGAGAGGAGAGTCCGACACACGGCCGTCGCCCTCCCGCAAGGGTGGCGGTTATGGTGCACAAAGCATTTCACCCCGTTAACAAAAAAAAAAAAGGGGAAGAAACCCGTGTCCCTAGTATGGCCTACCATACTCCACGACGGGGGCCTAGTCTGGATTGGAGGAGGCTTGTAAGACTAGTGGCTGATCTTACTGTCAGAAGTTACAAGCCAAGTCAGAGGCCTTAGGGCGCTAAGGCCTCTGCGGTCGGCTGCGGTCGATAGATGGCAGTCGTTAAGCCAAGTCAGGGCTTAACGACTGCCATCTATCGACCGCAGCCGGCACCAACTGCTTAACGGAACCGCTCGAAAAAACTAGAGTTAGTTTAGTCATAGACGGTGACCTATCCATGCACTGAACGCGCCCTATGTTGCTTAACCTTCGTGATCGTTTAAGATCACTCAGGCGGGCGGGGCTACGAGCGACTCACGTTGAGCGACCAAACTTAAAGATAATAATGTGTAGTTCTTACGAAAGTTTTAGCTCAAAATTAAATTTTATTGTAAGTAAATAATTATAATAAATAAAAATTCTTTCAGATCGCGATTACCTGGAGGCCTACTTGATAATGGCCAAAGGCTCCATGGAGAAAGCGAAGAAGAGACTTGACAAGCGCTGCACTTTTCCTAAGATGATGCCAGAGTTGTTCGATAACATCGACATCGATAAAGACTTTGTGGGCTTGAGGAAAAATTGGTAAGTTCCCCTATAAGTTTCTCAAACCAACAGTACTCACGCAGTAGCGTTTTTTTTTGTTACATTGAAACGCTTGTGCAACCAGACAAGTGGGAGTTTGAGTCTCGATGTTTGAGTTAAAAAAAAAATACTGATAGTTTTTCCTTCGTCGATGCTAAAAATACTCTGTTTGTGACCATATTAAATTATATCATGATGTTTGTGATAATAAATGATATCAGTCAAAAGTTAGCAAACTACTAGTAGCGAGGAAAAAGGCAGCAGAAAAAACTCCACTCTGACTATCTTTTCTAAAATAATGTTAAGCTTAAAGATATTCAGAGATTAAAGTTTACATTATTGCCATACATTTAAAAGTAAAAACGTTAGCTAATTTTCTTACTTTTAAGACTATTCCACTGATTTTAGATCTACGATGCCGCATTGCCCCATAGAAAAACAAAATTTTTTCATCATCATCATCAGCCCATGCCCACAACTGGGTATTGGTCTTTTCTCCAAAACGCTATTTCTCACGACTCCTTGCCATCCGCATCCACGGGCCCTCCCATCTTTAGCAAATAAACTTTTAACATGCTATATTTTACTTATTGAACATTGAACAAACAATGTCACATGTTCATCTAAACTTAAGTGTCAAAAATAATTGTATTGATCTCGAGGACGTCAACTTTCTTAAAACTATTTACATACAGGCACATACATTGCTCTGGCTCCACACTAGGATACCCTGTGTCGTGGGAACTAGAAACAGCGACGTCACAAACATGTCAACATCCAAGAACTGGGGGTTTTTTAGCGCTAGCGGTACACCACAGACTACAGGTCGTCATGCTATCGTAATATACAGTACCTATTCTATGGTCTACCAAACTGTCAGGCCCGAAATACTTTTTCTCCATCTCCATCATACACTCCATCTGCTCGATGCCCAAATTTAGGACCCAAGACACGCTATTGTGGTTCAAGCTAAGATGCATCAAAGTAAATAGACTCAAAATCCAATTTTGAATTTATATACTAATGCACTCATTTACTAAGTCAGACCTCTCTTTCACTCTTGAGGATTCCTCCTATATCTTTTTCGCTCCAATCAAAGCAATACGTTTAAAACCGAGTTTGGAACTACTTACTGAAATTCCAAACTCTTTGCTGCAAAACTTTTAAGTACCTAATTGTCAAATATTTGAAATTAGAACGCAAGTACGCATTTTCATTCCTTATAATATGGTAGTGAAAAGCAGAGTGTTCTACACGGGCGCAAATCGTTTTTGGTCTCGGTAGTGTTGAATCCCTCGCTCCTTCAGCGATTTTTCTCTTCGCTGGGGCTTTAATGCAAGAATCACCTCAGTTCGCTCTGGATTCAAATTCACAACCTCGACGCAAAAATTTTTTTTGGGCTCGTGGTGAACAATCTACTATTGTTTACTTGCAGCAAGCACACTTGTTTGCCGGTTCCCACGCCTGACTACTACAGATTATACGTACAGCGGTTTGATATCGTCGATGAATCGTTATTGAACATTATAGACTTAGGAAGATTTATACACGTGGTAAGTAGAATTAAGTATAATTGAGGCATATAAAATCAAAGGCTGCAAAGTACCACAAAGTACACTCTGTCACTTTGCCGTATTTGATTCCAACGCGGTAACACTTAGCAGCCTTTGAACTCAATATGAGATTTGTATGAGGTTTTAAGTAGTCTTTTGCTGATTTTGTTACTAAATTGAAAATATGCTTAGTTTAAACTCGAAATACACTAGATGGCTCATATTTGGAAAGTACGGCACTTATGTATAATAGCAGCCTTGATTCTATATGCCTCATTATTGTTATCTATTTCGAGTGTCTTCCATTTTACTTTACTATTATTCTTTATTATTTTTCTGTGCTGCTTGATAGCTAGGTATAACATTGTATTAAAACAGAGTGAATATGAAAGTGTTATTGTAAAATGTGAATTGGTTACCATTTTAATCTAAAATGCACGTCCAAACCGATATAGAACTACAAAAATACTGAGCACCGGACATGCATAAATGTAGTAAGAAGAAAAAACAACAATAAGACAAACATACAAATGCCTTGCACAATGAACTTGTGCCTCCGTGGCAAAAAAAAATGGTTAACAACTCAGCATGCATTGCTGGTGCGTGCTATTTATAGCATAATAATTATCACCAGCGAAACTGGTTTTCAGTTGGAACCGTTTTTGTTTTTCCTGTGGCACCTGGAGCAATATACGATAATTACAATACATATTACCATCAATAAAATATTACTAAAATATTACGCACGATATCATAATATTTCCAGATTATAAACGTATAAATACCAATAAAATCTCATACGAACATACACACGGGTAAAGATAGCAGACAATACAGTGTCCCAAAAAATAGTGTCAAGCGTAGTCAAGTAAAAAAGTCTTATTAATTCATGTCTCTGTCCCCACTAATTGTGTTTTAGGTCAAAGTGTAACAAAAAAATACGAAAAAATGTTGGTTGGTTCGGGTATCCTAGAGGCACTCTATCTCTGGACTTCCGCTTGACACTATTTTTTAGGACACCCTGTAGATCCTTCAATACGTCTACGTAATAATAACGAAATTCAAACATAGAAGTGCTGGATTGGGGATAGGCTTTCTGCATTTCCAGCAAATAACTTGCAAACTTGGAAGCTAGTTTAAAAGCGTACTACTACCTAACTCAATTATTAATAATAACATTATGTTTATTTTCCAGATTTCCGAATATAATATAATAAACGACTATGTAATGGGATGCGAATCTATCATCGACTTGCGCACCGTAACTTTGACAGAAGTTATGACAAAATTTAGCCCCCTCGTAACGCAGAAAATTATGGCCATGTTGGTGGTAAGCAATCTTCAATAATACTAAACTCGGCCAAATCTGTCAACCAGACGTCATGCAATTATAGCGTTATGAACTTATCATGAACCCACCCGAGAGGCACGGGTCTCTTCACTGAGGAAAGTATAGGCCATACTCCATCGCGGGGGCCAAGTCCGGATTGGTGAAGGCTTGTAAGACTAGTGGCTGGTCTTACTGTCAAAAGTTTTCAAGCCGCCCTAAAGCTTCTCTGACTTGACTTCGATAGATGGCAGTCGGCACAACTACGAAACCGCTCGGAAAAATGCCACTAGCGTTAGTCATAGACTCAGGCAGCCTGGCTAAGAGCGTTATGAACTTATGACAGATATTAGCTTACTTACATAGATATTATCACTTTGCTATTTGTACAAATGTACCCCAGTGGGAATCGAACGCGCCTTAACCGCTAGACTACGAATACGATACAACAATATGCAATGTCACTCGAATCTTATTTTGAGGCGTGGTTATCCTTTATTTCAACAGGAGGGCTACGGTGCCAAGATAAAAGCGGTGCACGTGATAAGCGAATCAAAGTTTGTAGACACTATCGTCAGCCTTTTCAAGCAGGGCTTGAGCGAGAAAATGGGGAAGAGAATTCAGGTACACACGTCTCCTGAGACCCTGACGAAATTTATACCTAAAGAGTGTCTACCATCTGACTACGGCGGTACGCAGAAGTCGCTCAAGGAATTGGATGGTAAGTTTGGTACCTTAAGTGGGTGATCGACGGGCGAGTAAGACCGCGGTTTTAAATACCGACGAACTTGGCTCGCGGCTCGTTGGCGCTAATCGACTAGCGAGCAAAACAAAACAGTCGCAAACATGTCTTGTTCCGAGTCTGAAGCAGGTTTTGCATGGCGAGCCGAGTAAAAAATATAGCATGACGACGAGCCGCGAGCCAGGCTCGGCGGTATTTAACACCGCAGTTTTGCAATGATACACCGGCGAGCTTTACCTTCATAAAATAAGTTCCTAATTAGATCAATTATTAAATGATTGTTGACATTGGACTCGGGCAGAGGATAAAGGAAGAATGACTGACGAAACAAATATATCGAGCAAATGTGCGTGGAAGGGCCAGTAAGGGACGTCCCTGGTGGACGTACTGCCACCAAATAGGGGATGTATTAGCAAAAGACAAGATAAAAAGTACCCGGAACCGGCGTGCATGCATGCAACGACTAATCAATGTCGATGAAGCGAACGTATTCTGTCGGGATCGTGGCAAGTGGCAGTCCCTGGTCTCTGCCTACCCCTCTGGAATACGGGCGTGAGCTTATGTCTGTATATAGACATTTGTTTTGTTTTTCCATTCCAGATTTAATGTTCCAGCAACTCAGCTCGGAAACGCATAAGGCTCGGATGAAGGTTGTTGCTACCTTCACAACAGACGAATCCAAGAGACTGTCTAGCAAATTCAATGAAGACTACATGGGCATGCCTGGGTCTTTCAAATCGTTGAGCTTAGACTAAGTTTTCATCTAGTCTATGTGTTAGTCAAGCAAAGAATATAATCACATTTTCTTAACATTATCGTCCCTTTTTTACCGTCCCCAAAGGCTGAGGTAGTCCAGTTTGAGCACCCGCCTATATAGCACCTGCACAAATAGCACATAGCCTAGTCCAGATTCAGCACCTAATGATATTTTGGCAGAATAAATACATTTGAATTCTAACAGCATCTGCAAAAAATATCAAAAGGTGCTGAATCTGGACTAGGCCAGGTGCTATGTGCAAGTGCTATTTAAGCGGGTGCTTAAACTTTACAAAAAACTCCTAAAACTTGTTTCTTTATTTGGGTTGTAGAATAATTATGTTCGAATAATTAAGAGAGTAAAACATAGAGACCGTCTACGAATTCCAAATTGGCTAAAAATCTTGACTAAAAAACAAAAATTAATTCAATACTAACAATTGCACCTCGTTAGGGAAATGTAAAAAATTCTAAGTTTGTAGATATTTTTTACTTCTCTACGTATAAAAATATCAAGTAACTACATAACCTAAATTTCAGGTTGCGATATCCTAGAAACAAAATAATAAACCGGCCAAGTGCGAGTCAGACTCGCACACGTTAGTTCCGCACCATTATCATAAATATTTATTTAATTTTAATTTAATTATTTATTTTTAAAGTAAAGGCATATTAAAATTTCGCCTCCGGTCCATAACGACCAAATGCCAAAATGCCATGATTTCATTTTAGCTGAATTTCAATTCGCCTTAGTCCCATAATGCCTGAAATCTCACATGACTTCATTTCAATTTGTCCAAATTTCAATTCGCCTTAATCCCACAATGCCTGAAATCCGAAATGGCTTTATACTAAATTGAAATGTTGTTTGTTATTTCGGTAAATTAGATTAATATATCATAAGCAGAGCACCCAGACTTAGACCATGTTCACAAATCAAGTACGGTTGCATTCTGTCGGGCTCACAGTTCAATTCCCGAACTCACGACCTCTGTTGAGCGTGTTTTGCATTGGACCAATGGAATCTTAGTTTACGTTTAATTTAAAGAAGAAGAAGAAATATTTATTATAAAAACAGTACACACGCCACAATAACAAACAAATCCAGAAACAAAACAAAAAAAACAATAGTACAAATCAAAGAATCAGAGGAAAACAGAAGGAAAATAAAGACCACGGCGTATCACTGCTGTTATAAAAGGCAGCTGACTCAGCATTATGCTGATGGACAAGCCTTCAGCGCTGATTTTCAGTCAGTACCATCTACCCCTGCGAACGTCACAAACTGCGGTGTGGATCAACGATAAAAGACTAGGAATATAAGGAATATAATTACATAAAAATGCAAAAATGGAATAAAAATGCGAATTAAATGCAAAATATAAACTACACGACGACCTCTGTGGCGTAGCGGGTAGCACATCTGCCTACCATGCGAGAGATCCCGGGTTCGAACCCCGGTCACGGAAAAAAAACCAGGTCTTGCATGTTTACATGCTTGTGATGTCGCTGTTTCTGGTTCCCACGACACAGGGTATCCTAGTGTGGGGCCAGAAGCAATGTATGTGCCTGTACGTAAATGTTCATGTTCATGTTAATTAATTTTCAACATAAATATCGAATAGATAGAAATTGTGATTAAAAGCTTTGAAAAATAATATTTGTTGTTTTAATAACACAAGTGGAAGCAAAGGTACCCGTCGTAGCAGTGACCGGCCCGGCTTGTCTATTTATGTTTCCTCGATATTATTATACTAGCTTTCGCCCGCGACTCTGTCCGCGTGGACTTTAGTTCAAAATCGGCGAAACACGTATTCAATCAATTGTGTTGAAGAGCATATTATATTTTAAGTTTCAAGAAAATTAGACAACATTCTTTATACCTCCCATATAAATTTTGGCAACCCTTTTCGCCCTCTTAGGGGTTGAATTTCAAAAAATCCAGTATTATTCAGCTTCCTAGGTCCAACGGCTTGGGCTGGGCGTTGATGAGTGAGTCAGTCAGGACTTTGAATTTTCGTTTCTATAGATTTCTCTGCAAACATTGTGAGGAAACCTGAATGCCTATATACGGTATTATTAACATACCTCTGCGCTTGAAATCGCCGATTGGCGGTAGACACGCGTGGCGATTAAGCCCAAACTCTTTCTCTCAGAGAGAAGGCCTGTACCTTGCTGTGGGACGTAAGTATAGACATACAGTCTGTTAGCTTTCAGAATATACCTCGGCTACTATCGGATAGAATCGGATATATTCGTGTAATAGAAATATCGGAACTAATATGACACTTAATTTCGAAATCAGTACTAATAAGACACTTAATTTCACTTATACGGAGCAGAAAGTAGTATTACACTCATGTGCTTTCGGCGAAAACCGAAGCCTACTATAGAGCCCGAGGTATATTCTAAAAGCTAACAGACTATAGACATTATTTATTGGTAATATTATTTACAAGTCACATTAAAATAGGCTACATCATTCATTCATTTGCTCGTAGCCTGGGCTGCCTGTGTGATCTTAAGCGATCACTAAGGTCAAGCAACATACGACGCGTTCAGTTCATGGATGGGTCCACCGTCTATGACTAACGTTAGTGACATAATGGGATGATGATGCGCACAGCATGATTATAAGTTACGAAAAGGAAATGTTAGCAAGAATTACAATCAGATTGTAAAAGAAGTTCAAGGAAACTCAATTAGCAATTAAACTAGCATGCAGAAAGTAATCATGTAAGAAAAATATATTATAGGTAACAATTACGATATTGATGATGATGACAATGTCAGTTTGCTCATGTCGTACTTATCTCCATCGGTTATCTTGTACTCAGTCATTTAATTATTTTGAAGACCATTACATTAACTCCCCAATTCATTAGTGTTATGTTTTGGCCGACGATTCCAACAAAATCTAAAACATATTGACAAGTAGCTAACCAATTCTGATACAACAGACATTCTCTTTAACACTGTCAGACCTGACCTTGAAAATCATAATTATCATCAACCCATCATGTCCCCACCGAGGGGCACGAGTCTCTTCCCTGAGGAAGGTATAGGCCATACTCCACCACGGGGGCCAAGACCGGATTGGTGGAGGCTTGTAAAACTAGTGGCTGGTCTTACTGTCAAAAGTTTTCAAGCCGCCCTAAGGCCTCTGATTGCCATTAATCGACAGCCGACACCAACGCCTTGCAAAGCACGGAACCGCTCGGAAAAATGCTACTAACGTTAGTTATAGAACGGGCACTTCAGATGTTAAATTTCGAACTGGCTTGCGATAGAAAGCTGGATATTACCTATTGAAAAAAAAGAACACTAACGCGGCAAAAATTATTTCAAATAAAAAGTTCTGCCTTAGTACTATGTACTTAGTTTTAATTTCGGCGCATTATTTGATAAAAATCTTATACAAGCCCTGGCCATAACTAGGCATTGATGGACTCACTTCGACTTCGCCTAAGCCCACATTTCCACGTTCGTCCATCAATGCCTCTTGCTGGCCGCTGCAATAATGTACTGTATTTCCAGGCTCCACATTCAAGAACGAGTCATCTCTCAGCAGACACAAGAACCTTCATACTGGCAAAAACATCCACATCTGTGCTCATTGCGACAAGATATTCGTCACCAGAAATGCTATCATCGATTATTTGAAGTGAGTTTTATAGTAGTTGTCGTCCTGTGTTATAGGCCGCGTATTGTACAAAGAATCCGTCTGAAGTTCTATGCACTAAACGCGCCCTGTGTTGTTTAACCTTCGTGATCGCTTAAGATCACTCATCCGGCCGGGACTACGAGTGATCCACAGTCACTTAGGATGCTGAAACTGAATTTAAATTAGAGGAGTACGCACCTCCTGGTTGAGCAATAAAGTGTTATGTATCTATTTATCTACTTTAAGGGGTCACCTAAGAAAATTGATACCATGTTCTGAGGAGCTTATGGGTTGGTTAGTGAAAACGCAGGGAAAAAATTCCTCCTTGGAGCCATCGCAAACAGGGCGACTTGTCGCCGCGTCTAGTCGCCACGGCAGACGCGACGTTGTCGTTTGCATCTGTCGTCTTGTCGCCGCGACTCCGCGACTCTGACGCCAAGTGGGCGGATCTTGGAAACAAAATATATGAAAATTGTCGGACGTAGCCTGTCGTCACATCTAGTCGCCGAGCTGTCGCTGTCGCGTGTCGTCTAGTGTGCGCCTAGGCTTCTACGTACACTACCCGGCATATGGCTCGACTCGCAATTGGCTAGTTTTTTCAACGAATGGCAATTTGTGAAAAATTATCTCTTGATTGAAAATGCAGGAAATTATCGATAAAAATTACATATACCTACATATTAATTTTCGTTTATTAATTGTGGAGATGAGTTTCTAATTTCAGTATCGCTATAACCTCCGTAGCAATTAGTCTAATGGCGCTTGCAAATCCCAACCACCCGATTTGTAAGGGTCTGCCAGGCCAAATAGAAGAAATAAGAAAAGCTTATGGGTATCCGGACGAGAAAAGCTTGAAAGATTCCGTTGATCATTTCGAGGAATGGGTCCACAAACAAAACCATTTCACTGTGAAGGACATTGGTGAGTGAAATGTTGGTTTTGAGGCAAGAAATTGTTAGACTGACTGTTCGACCTAGACTTAGATTAACTGTAAGACCCATTAAATAAGTACTTTTTTCAAATAACGCACGGAAGCTAAAATGGTCTAAAAATTAAAATCTATTATGAAAAATAAAAATATTTCCGCGTTAAAATGTTCCTTTAACAAATGTATTTACCTATATATCATTTTATAAATATTTAAATACAAAACATTTTTCTATAATTTTTGATGTAATATACTTAACACTTTCGTTTGTTTTTCAGTTCGTAATTAAGCCATACTCACTCTCTAAAAGAAGGCCTATGACTTGCAGTGGGACGGGACTCCGTGGTAGTTGTGCATGATAACTAAGCCCATTAGTACTCTCTAAAAGAAGGCCTATGACTTGCAGTGGGACGGGACTTCGCGGTAGTTGCGCATGATAACCAAGCTCATAGTCACTCCCTAAAAGAAGGCCTATGACTTGCAGTGGGACGGGACTCCGCGGTAGTTGCGCATGAGAACTAAGCCCATATTCACTCTCTAAAAAAAGGCCTCCTACTTGCAGTGAGACGGGACTCCGCGGTAGTTGCGCATGATAACTATGCCCATACTCACTCTCTAAGACCTATGACTAGCAGTGGGACGGGACTCCGTGGTAGTTGCGCATGATAACTAATCCCATACTCACTCTCTAAAAGAAGGCCTATGACTTGCAGTGGAACGGGACTCCGCGGTAGTTGCGCATGATAACTAAACCCATACTCACCCTCTAAAAGAAGGCCTATGACTTGCAGTGGGACGGGACTCCGCGGTAGTTGCGCATGATAACTAATCCCATACTCACTCTCTAAAAGAAGGCCTATGACTTGCAGTGGGACGGGACTCCGCGGTAGTTGCGCATGGTAACTAATCCTATATCCACTCTCTAAAAAAAGGCGAATTGCTGTGGGACGGGACTCCGCGGTAGTTGCGCGTGATAACTTTACTAATCCCATACTCACTCTCTGAAAGAAGGCCTATGACTTGCAGTGGGACGGGACTCCGCGGTAGTTGCGCATGATAACTATGCCCATACTTACTCTCTAAGAGAAGACCTATGACCTGCAGTGGCACGTAACGTAAATAGTTCCCTTGAAAAAACGTTTCACATTCCTTTTCGTGGAAATGTAAAGTTAAACTTTTTTCTATGTATCCTTTTCGTATTTTACCTAGATCGCGGATATCTGGAGAGGTACCTGATAGCAGCTAAAGGCTCGATGGAGAAAGCGAAGAAGCGACTAGACAAGCGATGCACTCTACCAAGCTTGATGCCGGAGATCTTTGAAAATATCGATATTGATAACGACTTCGTTAACTTGCGGAAAAATTTGTGAGTAACGCTGAGGGTTCCAACAAACGATGACTAACTCTGCAGAGCATCGGTTAGTGCATCTGTCTACCATGCGAGAGGTCCCAAGTTCAAATCCCAAAATAAACAAAAATAAACCCCCAGGTATTGGGAATACATGTTTGTGATGTCGCTGTTTCTGGTCTCCACCAATCCGGACTTGGCCCCCGTGGTGGAGTATGGCCGGGGCCGCCTATACCTTCCTCAGGGAAGAGACCCATGCCCCTCGGTGGAGACGAAATGGGTTGATGATGATGATGTTTCTGGTGCTCATGACACAGGGTATCTTACTGTGGAGCCAGAAGTAATGTATGTGCCTGTATGTAATTTTGTGTGCTTAAACTAAACTTATAAAAAAAAAACATGATTCCTCTAAAACCAATGTAAAGCTATGTTTTTTTATTCTGTGGCTAAATCTTTTACGTGTTAAACATCCACCGAAGACTCTTTTAATTGTTGTGTTTAGAGTGTTTCAAGAAATCGATTTTTCATAAAGAGGAGCTCTGGAACAAACGTCGATAAATCCACTTTTAGTATTTTTACAGAAAACACAAAATAATAATTTACATTAAGAATAGTTACGTTTTTTGCTAAACTAAAATATGATACTATTGGTATGTTGCAAGGGTTTTTATTTAAAAACCTATGTATTTATTTTGCTTACCTATTTAGGTATGATAAAAAATCTAACATTGATAGTTTTCTCGTAGTTTTATTTTAAAATATGGAACTATCGGGTTTGGATCCGACCATAATGTAATTATCTCGATTTGAACGGCTATATTATATTTATCAGTTACGTCTTATGAAACAGAACCCTGGGCGCGATATTTTGTTAATGATTAAAATTACAAGGTTCATCCAGTTATGGTAAGTACACACGTACGTAAATGCTCGATTAACTTGATCGATGTCGTGCAAGTACGAACGTGTGTACCATGCAAGTCTCGAGACAAATGCTCGAAGACAACCAAAATGTTCGATTCGAACAAGATTCAAACTTCCATAATTTTTGCTCGATGTTCGAAGCAACAAGCAAACGACGCTAAAAGATGTAGTGATAGGTGTAAAAGAGAAGTAGTAAATTATTGTACAGAGACCTATTCATTCGTAATAGTTACCAAACTCTTCAGGTTCTAACTCTTTTATCAAGTCAACATGACTGTGAAGTTCTATTGTTTGCAACGTTGGTGACGACTTTGACGACCTCCGTGGCGCATTGGTTAGCGCATCTGCCTACCATGCGCGAGGTCCCGGGTTCGAATCTCGGCTGGGGACAAAAAAAAGGAACCCAGGTCTTGGATGTTTTCATGTTTGTGACGTCGCTGTCTCTGGTTCCCGCGACACAGGGTAGCCTAGTATGGGGCCAGAAGCAATGTATGTGCCAGTATGTAAATGTTAATTAAAAAAAACCGTTGGCTTAACCCAACTACGACGACGACGCCTTCTTCGCGTTGAATTTCCCCGACAGTAAATGTAGCAGGGGATGCCCACCAAACTCGACGACAAATCGTAAGAGTTTCAACGCACAGTAAGCATGTTGGATGAGCAAGGTTTTACGTGTAGACGTAAGGTGAAACATTTGTATGGAGAACAGCTTTGTTCGATGAGACTTGCTCGATGAGCATGACGTACGTACGTGTGTACTCACCATTATTGTTTATTTGTCTTAACAATTGAATATCAGCTGTTGTTGATGTTGTTGCTACTTTTCCTAATTTGAATTTGAACTTCCCGAGTTGTCCAAAGAAAATTCCTTTATAAAGAATAAGAATAAGAAAGAATCATCATCATCATCATCATTAGGCTATATTAGTCCACTGCTGGACATAGCCCTCCCCTAATGAGCGCCATAGCGCCCTGTCTTCAGCTTGCCGCATTCAGCATCTGCCTGCAGTTTTTCGCAGATCGTCATATCACCTGGTTAATAATAATAATAATAAAAAAGAATATTATATTATATTTATATAAGAATATTAAGAATATTCTTGTCATATCTTAACTTATCTTATTTTCAGCAAACATGCTTGGCTGCCAGTGCCCACGCCTGACTACTACAGAGTAGTAATATACACATTTGAACCAATGGAAGATTCCTTCAACATGAAAGACTATGAAAGATTTGAATTTGTAGTAAGTAGAACATAATTTAGAACCACATCAGTTGTCACACGCATAATTTATTTGAAGATTTAAAAAATTTCAGCATTTCACGTCAATTTGACGTACACCATTGGTATTACTTATAATATATTAAAAGATAAATAATATGTTGTACTATCTAATAATTTCCTAGACTTAACGACAAATGACAAGTTTTTGTGATTTAAATTTAAAATATCTTTTGTGTTACACACAATTAAACAATTAAACTGAATGAGCCAGACTCAACAACAAATGACAAGACTCGACGACAAATGACAAGTTTTTGTCATTTGAATTTTAAATAATTTTGGTGTGTTAGACACAATTAAACAATTAAACTGAATAAACATCAAAAGATTGTCCTTTTGAAAAACCAACAAAGCCTAGTTATTTTTATGTTTTCTAGCTGTGAAAATATTGTAACTTTTTTTCCTTCTCTGTGTTGGTTGAACTGTGATGATGTTCTATTTGACAATGAGGGCTTTTCAGAGCGTCATTAAAAAAAAATAGTTCCGCAAATTACCGATAGATGGTGCTGACGTCATGACATCACTGTACCTTATCTGTGGTGCCTATCTTATGTTTTTTACAAATATGCACAATGCATGGGTTAGGTTAGGTTAGGTTAGTGAGCAAAGACACTATTCACGTACGTATGTAATAAACAAAGTAAAAATACTTCGATAACTTTAAAGTTTCAACAGTTTCGAAACAAAGTCTAGTTTAGATCACAGACTACAAAGAGATGTTTAGACTATCACAGATCAATAACGATTAAAACCACAGACGTAAAAACATGATGACATTTTGGTGTTCTTGCAGCGCCATCAGTTTTTTTTAATGAACTCGCCTGACAGCTGTCATTGAAAAGCCCTCATTATCCTCTTCCGGCAAATTCCCCTCTTGTTTACTTACATTATAGGTGAATTCTTTGCAGACAACAATAACAAAAGCGAAAACAAAATTGACCTAAAAACTATAAGCTTTCCATAATCTTCCGATAAACAGTTTTGATCGACTCAAAATTCTGAGCGTCGTTCGCTTGTGATTGGCTTATGCCCGGTTCCAATATCCACAAAACGCTTCGTTTTTGCTTACGATCGGTTACAATTCCTACGAACCGTCCATAAATTGTATGGAAAACGGATCGTAACCGGTAGGCGTATATTATAGGAACCGGGCATAAGTCTTGTCTAACACGGGACATTGGTGAAAGAAGACAGTCGTACTGGACAATAAGTGCACTGAGTCCATAAAACAGAATTGAATTGAATTAATTGATAATATATTGTTATTTATTTGTTTCTTTGTTTGTTCGATCGTTCGTTCGTTCTTTCGTTCGTTCGTTCGTTCGTTCGTTCGTTCGTTCGTCCGTCCGTCCGTCCGTCCGTCCGTTCGTTCGTTCGTTCATTCGTTCGTTCGTTCGTTTGTTCGTTTGTTCGTTTGTTCGTTCGTGTAATCGTTCATGTGTTTGTTTGTTTGTTTGTTTACTTATTTGCAGGGTAGGGTATCCTAGTGTGGGGCCAGAAGCAATGTATGTGCCTGTATGTAAATGTTATGTTATGTTAAATGTGTGAAATTGTTTTCCAGCGTACCGAATATAATATCGTGAATGACTATGTAATAGGATTTGAAGTAGTCATTGACTTGCGCAGCGTGACTTTTACAGATTTTCTAGCAGTATGTAATCCTGTGATATTGCAGAAGATAACAGTATTGTTGTTTGTAAGTATTTTATCTCCAATATCCATAATAGTAAAGTTAACAATTAAGGTAACCCATAAAATGCGTAATTCTTGAAGCAGCCCAATTAGAGTTTGTGTTTGTACAACTTTTGTTTTATTAGTATTTTTGTAGATTTCTTTTTTTCAAAAAATTCGGGATTACATAACTTTACAAAAAAAAAGTTAAACGTCTTTGTCAATGTAGTAACCTTCAGAAAAATAATTGTCATATCGCTTGCCCCGGGGAATAAAGTCCTAAAGCACTATTTCGACTGTTTTAGTGTTTTGACACCCTTGAGTGGTACTATGCTTGGAATTTTTTTCAGATTTTTAGATAGAGAAACGTTTTATTAAAAGAAACACATGGATGTCTTTATTCTATAGAAATTATTTTGTATACAGTGTCCTAGAAAAAATCAAATTACCTTCTTTTATTTTTCCTGACAAAAGTTGATAATGCTATTACGACTTTATTCCCCGGGGCAAGCGATATGTAAAATAATGTCACTTATTAAATAACTCATAATTATTCTAAGCTTCTTAAACAAAGAAACAAAACTAATGAATGACCAAGTAGTTCGCAAAAACTTTTACAATAAAAACGACCTATCATCATCATCATCATCATTCAGCCACAAGAAGTCCACTGCTGGACATAGGCCTCCTCCATTGATTTCCAAAAAGACCGGCCGGAAGCGGCTTGCATCCAGCGTCTTCCCGCCACTTGGATGAGATCGTCTGTCCATCTTGTGGCTGGTCGTCCTACGCTGCGCTTGCCGATATGTGGTCTCCATTCGAGAACTTTTCGGCCCCATCGGCCATCAGTTCTGCGTGCTATGTGCCCCGCCCACTGCCACTTCAACTTACTAATCCGCCGGGCTATGTCGACGACTTTCGTTCGTCTACGGACCTCATTATTTCTGACTCGGTCCCGTAGAGAAATTCCGAGCATAGCCCTCTCCATAGCTCGTTGCGTGACCTTGAGCTTTCTTATGAGGCCCATGGTAAGAGACCACGTTTCAGTGCCATAAGTCATCACAGGTAACACACACTGGTTGTACAGTTTTGTTTTGAGGGATTGAGGTATGTCGTAGGAAAAGACTTTTCTGAGTTTCCCGAACGCTGCCCAGCCGAGTTGGATTCGACGATTGACCTCTTTCACGAAGTTGGACCGGCCTAATTGGACTGTATGTCCTAAGTAGACGTATTCGTCTACAACTTCGAGAGTCGAGTTCCCCACTGTTATTGGGGTGGGCACAACACGGGCGTTCGACATGACCTTCGTTTTGTCCATGTTAATTTTAAGGCCCACCCGTTGAGAGACTCGACTGAGGTCTTCGAGCATTATGCCGAGGTCCTCCAGCGTCTCTGCCATGACTACAATATCGTCGGCAAATCGAAGGTGACTGATGTACTCGCCATTGATATTGATGCCGCGTTCCTGCCATTCCAGAAGCTTGAAGGCATCTTCCAGTCCGTTCGTGAACAGTTTCGGAGATATGACATCTCCCTGTCTCACGCCTCTTTTCAGTGGAATTGCCTCCGAATTCTGCTCCTGTACTCGGACCGACATGGTGGCGTTGTGGTACAAGCACTTCAGCACCTCGATGTACCGATAGTCAATATGGCAACGCTGGAGAGACTCGAGCACCGCCCATGTCTCGATCGAATCGAAGGCTTTCTCATAGTCCACAAACGCTAAGCATAATGGCAAATTATACTCCTCAGTCTTCTGTATAATTTGCCGCAGCGTGTGGATGTGGTCTATGGTACTATAGCCCTTTCGGAAACCGGCTTGTTCGGGAGGCTGGAAGTCATCAAACCTGCGTTCGAGACGATTCGTCAGGACCCTCGAGAAAAGCTTATAAACATGGCTCAGAAGCGAGATGGGTCGGTAGTTCTTCAATAGACTGTTATCCCCTTTCTTGAAGAACAGCGTCACCACGCTTCTGTTCCATGCTTCTGGCGTTGATCCTTCGAGCACGACGGAATTGAAGAGCCTCTGAAGGACTTTAAGTACCGGTGTTCCACCCGCTTTCAGAAGCTCTGAAGTAATTCCGTCCACTCCTGGTGCCTTGTTATTCTTAAGCTGTTTCAGGGCCATCCTAATCTCGTACAGGCTGATATCCGGGATATCTTCGGTATAATGTCGGGTCAGTTTGGCTCTTGGGTCTTTGTGCAAACTGCTAACAGGTTTTGCGACTGCGGTGTATAGCTGTTCGTAGAAGCCCTCAATCTCCCTCGGTACCTCTGACTTGGTCGACGCTATACTGCCGTCCTCTCTTTTCAGCTTCGTCAGCTGGCTTTGCCCAATAGACATGTCTCTTGCGAACATTTTAGAGCCTTTGTTCCGCTCTATAGTCTCTTTAATAAGTTTGGTATTAAAGGAACGAATATCGTGCCGCATAAACTTTGATATGTGTCTATTGAGCTGCCTATATGACTCAGCATCTCTGGAGGACTCCAGTTGAGTTGCAACGAGCGACGTTTAGCCATGAGGTCGAGAGTATAGTTTTAGAGCTTTTGTGGTCTGCTTGCTCGGTTGGGTTTATAGAACCTCGAGCCCACTGCACGAACAGTTTCTACAAACCTGTTATTGATCTCGTCCACCGATGCGGCGCTTTCCAGGCATTCGAAGCGATTTGACAATTCGAGTTGAAAGTTCTCGGGGTTTTGGATATGGGCACGAGTAGGTCGGAGCGTGGACTTCATGAGACGGGACCTCTCAAGTTTGACATTGATATTCAATGTGCCTCTTACCATTCGGTGATCGCTTCCGGTTTTCACCATGTTGATCACAGAGACATCATTGAATATCTGTCTCTTTGAGGTCAGGATGAATTCTATCTCATTTCTCGTGGAACCATCGGGACTCAACCAGGTCCACTTCCTTTGAGGTGGCTTCTGAAAGAAAGAGTTCATCATAAAGAGTTCCTCTTTCTCCAGGAAGTCGGCCAACCTCTGTCCCCTAGGGTTCCGTTGCCCATGACCAAATTTCCCCACGACCTATATTATTTTAAAAACACAATTATTTTTTAATACGATCGTAGAACAAATCTTAGCAAAAACATTGTAATATCCGAACACATCCTCAGTCACATTGCTACTTAAGCTATCATTGAGAAAAGTTAAAATCAGGTACAATGTTACCTACTTCTAAAACTAAACTACTTTCCTTCACCAAGAAGGCTACGGGGCTGGAATAAAAGCAATACACATAATTAACGCATCAAAGTTCGTAGACTCAATTGTCACTATCCTCAAGCAAGCCATGAGCGAAAAAATGGGCAAGAAAATACAAGTACATGCGTCTCCCGAAACCCTGACCAATTTTATACCAAAAGAATGCCTGCCGTCTGACTACGGTGGCACCCAGAAATCTCTCAAAGAGTTGGATGGTAAGAATTGGTCATTTTAAAATTTAGTTCAATAGAAGTGGTCGATATGTTACTGTAAATGCTCGAACTACGGTAAATCCTAAGATTTAAGAGTAAGTCGGAGGATTTACCGACATGAGTTGGTAAATACTCGTATAATTTATTAATAATGATTTATGAAAATAAGACGTTTTTTTCGGGCTTTTACTATTAGAATTTAGTATATGCTAGGTTTTGCCACTGAGAGCTAGTAAAGGTTGGTTTTTGGAATAAAACAAAGATTAATTCTTTTTTATTTATTTCAGTGAAAAACTTAAATTATTTTCAATGGGAATTTATATTTTGTTTAGGAACTAGTCATTTTAAAACACCTTTAAATTATTTCCTAAATAGTAAAAATTAAAACATGTAAAATATCTTCTCACAAACATAACAGAATCAGTATTTTTTATTCAACATTTACCTACCGTGCCTTTAATATTATAAATCCTAAGACTTACAGTCCTTGGTCTCGGCCTACCTGTCTGGGATACAGGCGTGAGCTATGTATGTGTAATACCTGTATTGGGTGGCTAAATCTACTCTAATTTATCGTTTTAGCCCGAATATTCATGTCAGCCATAGTCCTCCGCAAAGCATGCCAAATCATTCTGTTTTTGGCCTAACCCGCCTACCAGCAACCATCAATATTTGCCTTAGATAGATCATCAGTCCAATGAGCCGATGGGGGCCATATTATCCTGCATTGGTCAATATTTCGAAAACAGATTTAAATGACAAATCACTATAGGTAAAACAATGAGTATTTCATTCCACTGGGAGTGAGTTTAAATGAATGAGAAGCTGCTGATGGGAGATAGTGTGGTGAAGTATAATTAATAAAATAGTTTTTTATAGTTTTTTATTGTTTAAGTTTGGTAATAAGTGGTAGCTAGGTTATTGGCTAGGCCAACTTAATAATCGTATCAGGGCATTTCTCCAGAAGAGGCAAAAATGGCTGACTTCGGTGGTCGTTTTTTTTTTTCGTCTTTCGGGAATTTTATCGATTGTTTTGGATAAAGGGCTAAAAACTGTAAAACGTGATATATTTTGGGTACCCAGATTCTTGGTTATATAACAAAATATTTAAATCACCGAAATCAGACTACACCGAAATCAGACTATCACCGAAATCAGACTACACCGAAATCAGAAACAAAATATAACTAGCTGTATTTTATTTAGGAAAAGTAAATAAACTAAGCTATGTCTCGGTTCCTCCTAACTTCCATTCGAAAACCTCTCGACAAAAAAACAATTCAGATTATATTATCGATCGTGAGCACGTGTACGGAACCTGTTCCGTTACACAACCTCTTGTCAAAGAGAATAGAATGATAGGTAGAGTAGGTTGATGTAGAGCCTACTGTACATACCTACATAAACGTACACACCGACTGACCACAAACTATAAGAAAACTATGTTAAATAAATGTAAGAAAAGATAAGATAAGAATATTCTTTATTGTACACGAAGAGAAACACAAACATAAAATATTTACAAGGTAACAGTACAATTGGCGGCCTTATTGCTAAAAGCAATTTCTTACAGACAACCCTATGATTGAAAAATTTCACACACTTGTACACAAAATTGTACACGCACTTTCTTTCTTGTAGGTTCTTTAAACTTGCCATTGTTGACACATTCACATAATTCACAAACACACATAATAAACACACACGTGCACATGAAAAAATGTACACACGAAGAGGTACACAAATGTTTCACATTTTCAAGTTAACGTAGGCACGTAGTTGCTGCTGCAGCAGTTTTTAATCTGACTGAAATCAATTATGACAGAAACAACATATTTTTGTAGTTGCTGCTGCAGCAGTTTTTAATCTGACTGAAATCAATTATGACAGAAACAACATATTTTTGTCGTTATTAGTAACAGTAAAGAAAATATCTACACGTGTAAAACTATTTGTAGGTTTCCACACGATGTTTTCTTTCACAGATAGCGATTACTTTTCCAAAAAAACGAATGCCCATATCCTACTTGAAACTTACAAGTAAGGAATCTGACCACGGTTGTCTAAAGTCGAACGAAATGCACTGAAATCAGGCAAATTTGACATCGGTGGAAGTTTTTCTGACTTCGGTGCTCAAAAAGCCTCCGAAATCAAGCACACCAATAAGTATTCTTCCTAATAACACCTCCACCGAAGTCAAAGTGTGCCCTGGACCAAATCTGAAGAATGAATTACTTACCCTGATATTTCCCAAGACTTTTATTCATCACCCGTCCGTTGACCTCGGGCGCTGCGGGGTGACTGACCTAATGGCTCGTCCACACCGTGAATTTCTAGAGTAATCTACGACCGAAGAAACGCTTGGTTCATAAGTGCCACCGAATTCAGGCAGAAGCAAGGGACACTCAAACATCTTGCTATTGTAGGCGAACTATTGGGCTACTAAAGGGCGTTTTTCCCAAATATCTGAAGATTTCAGAAATTCGTCCTATTCACAAGGGGGGGGGGACCTGGACCGTGTCGAAAACTATAGGCCTATAACAATACTTCCATCTATATCTAAATTACTGGAAAAGATAATTAAAAATAGACTAGTTAAATATCTAGAAGACAAAAATATCTTATCAGATAATCAGTTTGGTTTTCGTCGAGGTAGATCTACGGATGATGCAGTCAGCAAATTGACAAACACTGTAACACTGAATCTGGACAAAGGAAATAAATGCATTTCTATATTTTTAGACTTAGCCAAAGCCTTCGATACGGTCTCGATCCCCATCCTTGTGAATAAATTGGATAACATTGGTATTAGAGGCACACAGCTGTGTCTGTTCACTGACTACCTAACAGATAGATCCCAGTGTGTCAAGGTTGGTCCTTTTACTAGCTCAGGACTACCCGTAACTCATGGAGTACCACAAGGGAGTATAATTGGTCCAACACTTTTCTTAATATATTTAAATGACCTTCTACTTCTAAACTCAGTTCATGGAGAGATCATTTCGTACGCAGACGATACGGCCTTGGTTTTTGCTGCAAAAACATGGAAGGAGTGTTATGGGGCTGCTCAGAAAGGTTTTAATATTGTGAGGAAATGGTTGCAAAACAATGTACTAACATTGAACTCAGATAAGACAAAATATCTAGCCTTCTCTATTCGCCACGTGACACATACTTTTAATTTGTTTGCACATAGCTGTTGTCCTTCCTCTACGTGCTAATGTGAACCATTAGAAAGAGCTAAGGTCATCAAATATCTCGGTGTTACGATTGACAACCATTTAAGCTTTAAACCGCATATTAATACTGTTAGTAAAAGAACACGTAAATTAATATTCTTATTCAAAACAATTAGACATGTTGTTCCATCTTATGTACTCAAGCGGATCTATTACGCTCTCGTTCAGTCACTGATTGCATACTGCATAACTTCTTGGGGAGGTGCACCAAAAACCATCATGAAACAGCTTGAGGTTTCACAAAGAGCTATTTTAAAAATTTGTACATTTAAACCGTTCTGCTACCCAACAACTCTTCTTTATGAGCCCTGTGAAGTATTGACTGTGCGACAGCTCTTTCTACTCAACGTGGTTCTAAAAAAACACTCTATGCTGGAGTACCGACCGGACCTACAAATAGGGCGTAAACAGTTCGCAGTGTGCATTCAGCTCATACATCCCAAAACATCTTTTGTCAGAAGATTTTACCCTTTTCTAAGCTCATTCATATATAATAAAATAAATAAAGATATTAGAATCTATCAATTGAATAAAAATGAGGTAAAAAAAACGGTATCGCGTTGGCTGCAAAAACTTTCATATGATGAAACTGAAAATGTAATAAATTTTATAAGTTAAAAGATATTAAATGGTTTTTAAAGTATTCATTCACTAATATTGATTTCTAAATACACTTAAAATATGTACCTAATAGTTTCTTAGTTTCCATTCCACTAAAAACTCATTACACTACACATTTTACTCACCCTCTCACACACACACACACACACACTCATAAAACACACAGAGAGGACCGCAACATAAAATGTATTTTTTATATTTTTTTCCATCATTAATGTTTATTGTTTTGTGTTGTAACCAAATTTTTGTGTTGTAGCATACGCTGGTTGGTTGTTATTAAATAAACACTTATGTAACAAGAGAGGCAAGAGGCGCTGAATGCTGAAATACAGGCTATAAACCTAGTTCAGCAGCAGATGCTATAACAATGACAATAAGACTAACTTGTTGCAAGATATTCTGTATAAGTCGAATATTGTATTGTTTTAATTATCTAAGATTTTTATGGTTCAATAAACGTTATCTTATCTTATCTTATCTTATTGATTAGATTCTTATGATATTTAAGTGAGAGGTACTTTAACTATCTGACAATATGTAAACATAAATAGATTTCCGGAAAACAGTCTGAGTTTTATAGAAATAATTATAAATTGTCAAGTTTTAGGTTGGGGACAAGCCACCGAAGGTCACTTTCAGCCATTTCAGATTTTGTTTCTGTGAGTTGCAAACGGTTTTCAGCAAAGTTAGCATGTTCTCCAGGTAGGCGAGAACCTAGAGGAGACTGGAGTATTTTTTACAGGGGTATATTTTGATAATCTGGACATTTTATGCGCCGGGCCGTCAAATTCGGACCCCGTGGAGAAATGCCCATCAAGTGTTGTTATTATTTTTTAATTACTTCAGAAATTGATACACGACTTTTGAATTTAATTTCATGTTTTCTCCATTTCAGAGCTACTATTCCAGGAGCTAAGCTCGGAAGCACATAAGGCGCGGATGAAAATGGTCGCTTCCTTTGGTACAGACGAATCGAAGAGACTCACAAGCACGTTTAACGACGAGTACATGGGGATACCTGGGTCATTCAAAACGTTAAGCGTGGACTAGCTAGAAGCGGTGATTGTAGATCTGACATACCAGGCGAAGACACAGCCTTCGCTTGCTCTTCCAATTTTTGCCGTGTAGATATCTTGTATGGCCGGTTTAGATTACCTTAGTGTTTAGAAGAGTGCTTTAGTAAAAACGTGTAAACGCTACTCGCTTTAGTACGGTTTAGGCTGTAATTATATGCGTCCGCGCGACCGAGTGGTTTCGCCGCAGATTCCAGCGACCGCGGCCAAGTTACTTTTTGACTTACACGAAGCGGCCCGAGCATCTCCGCTCTCTACACGTTCTCACAAACAACAAAAGAGCGTCCCGTCCGCTTCAAATGCACCGATACAAGTGAACACGTTGAAACTCGTACGAGCGGCCGGGCCTCGCGACCGCGCCGCTCGAAGGCGCGACCGCGCCGCTATTTAAGGGGGGTTAGGCGGTCAGCGAAAATTTAGATTTCGCGACGAACCGCGTGTTTAATCAGCGGGGGCAGCGGCGGGCGCGCGGGGAGGCGCACGCGGTGCAGACAGAAGCGAGTACAATAGGCAACAAATCGAGCTACCGTTCTCCGAATTTTGATGCTATTATTATAACCACTACCATGTTGCATAGGCAGATTAGCTTGACAGTTGGCTTCTAGTTCTAATAGGTGTAGGTACATCGAATAAAGGTGGGTCACCTAACAATCATTTATTAGAATATATAGGTATGAAAATCATTTAGGTATCCAAGTTATAAAAAACCAAAAGCCAAGTAATGTTAGTGCCGTATAAGGTTTTATTTCGCTATCTTTATGCATTTACAAGATACAAAACATAGTATACTTGTCTATGTACTTGTAATATTGTAGGTAGGTACATTTAGAAAAATTGAAAATAGGGTAAACAAAAACGTTAGGAATTATTGGAAGTAAATTATAAAAAGTCAACATACGTATATATATATATATATAATACTAGGGTAAACGACCCAATAATCGAACGTTAAATGTTAAACGGTAGGAATCATTGTAAGTAAATTATAAAAAGTCAACATACGTATATAGGTACGTATGTTGACTTTTTAATACTAGGGTAAACGACCCAGTTATTGAACCCGTCTGCAATTTGGATACAAACAACATTTGGGTACCTATTACATAAAACCAAATATGTTTGTAGGCAAAATAAAAAAAAATGATGAAAGTAGGCATTAGCAGTCCTTCACTCAGAATCCGACCTTAACCGAATGAAGGTTAGTAGCCAGCTACAATTAAATAAAAGAAGTAAGTGTTTAAATTTTTTAAATGTATTTTTATTTAGAAATAAACAGTTTTATGCCTGATTCTAAATACTTCTTTTATTTGATTGTGGCTGACTAATAATATTAAAAAGGCAAACTAAAACATATTATGTACCTAATTTAATATTTCATACTTATATAATTTCATATATTTTTTTTATTTTGCCTACCAACGTATCGGGTCAAACAAAATAATATTTGTTATATTTATTCGCTTATTTTACGTTAATTATAATGGCACAGAAGCAATTACATACTAAAAATCTCAACCAAAAAATTCAAATTTTAACATCCACCTGTGAAACATTTCGAAATGAAAAATTTTTTTTAATCTGTTCACGGGTCTTCGAGTAACCGCTGACCATACATTAAAAAAAATTGATCCCTAAACGTAATAGTGGAAGCTTTCTAAATAAGTAAAAAGGTCGAAACAAAAAGTCGGACTGCGCATTGAAATTTGCTTGAGTTTTTTCGCAAAAAGTTATTGAACACAATTCTTCGTCCATCCATTTAATTTGCTTATCGAGGAGCGGCTGCCAGTTTCAATTTCAAATTCAGCTTCTGTTACACTCTGTGGTACATTGAATCAATCTTCTGTATTCACTAAGCTAAAAAATAACAAATAAAAATTAATTCGTATATCGATACCTCAGTTTTCTAGGTATCAGCATAAGTACCTGTAACGAAATACTTTTGCACATATCCAGAAAACCGATTATTTGTGACAAAAAGTGAATTTATCGATATGTCAAGCACAAAAAGTCTAATTTTGTAAGAGAAGTACTTAAATTGTTTTGCTATTATAAAATTTGGTGAGCCACAAAAAACAGCATTTAAATAGTTTGGTCTGGATACAAGATTTTGTTTGCAATAAAAAAAAATCAGACAGCAATCCTGGCTCCGCAAATAGTTTTGATAATGGTAAAAATTAAATCGTAAATAAGGAGCTACAATAACATGAATTTGTATGATAAACATTCAGTCCGCAAAAAAACTACTTGATCAGCAAAATTTAATTATTGATCAGCAGAGAAAACATAATTGTATTTGATTGATATGAATAATTTAAAACATGTTGAGCAAAATAATAGGATTGCATTTTTGTTAAAAAAACAGCAATGTACGTTCAAAGTGGGCGGAGCAAGAGCGTATAATTTTCCCTTTATCTTTATTTTAAGCTATATCTTTATGACGAATAAAAATATAGCTTATGTACTTAGTTACCTACTTAATTGTTTTATATTATTTTATTTATCTGAATTATATTTTATAAGAATGGATTTTTTTTATTAATTTACGCTTCTATAAATAATACATATCCAAACAAACACATCACATCAAACACTCTGAGAATAAATAAATTAAATAACCTTTCACAATTTTTTTTATTACCCTCTAAGTGCTTACCAGAATTTTATTAAACAAAATAGCTCATTGCACCTTATACAGCGTGATGATTTGTACAGTTTCGTCCGCTCAGGGGTGGTTATTTACATGATAGTAAAGAAAAAAATATATGAAAAAACATATTTTTTTAGTGAAAATCACCTAAAGTCGCCGGTTTTTTATTTATTTATACGAAAACAAACATTCTTACAAAAAACATGGACAATAGTCTTATAAAGAAATAGACATACACTTGAACGGTGCCGGCAGCGAGCGCGCGGGCGCACTCTCCCGCTTCACACCCCAGGACCCCTGCCGGATCTGTCAAGTGCAGACGATAGAAGCTAATCCATATAACTTCATGATATTTAGGTGATTTTCACAAAAAAACGCAAAAAGTTATTGAACACAATTTTTTTTTATACTTTTTTTTGCTTCAGTATTATGTGAATAACCACCCCCGAGTCAGACGAAACTGGAAAAATCAACACCCTGCATAATTAATATGCTATACAAAAATAATAGCTGATTGATGTTGAAATGTTTGCTGGCAATGAGTTGCTGATCAATTAGCTATTTCTGCTCACATAAATACCTATACTATGCTAACCATTTAAATAACACCCATTATTAAATAGCAAAAAATTGAGCATATCAAAATGACAATGCATAAAATAGATTTACTTACGTGCTTTCATCACAGTGTATTTAATTGCTTTGTAAATTTCAGATAGTTTTGCATTATATTTCTAAGTGTTTGGATGGTTCAGCTACATTCCGCAATGAGCCGTTTTCAGAAGAACTAAAAAAAAACTAACGGCTGTCAAAGGAATGCAATTGAGGCTTTGACGTTTATTACTAAGGTTTGGGAGCGCCACCTAGTGAATTTTTTAAAACTAAATTTGACATAAGAAAAACGCTCCTTAGGGTAAAAAGCAAAAATCTAGTTATAATTCCAGGAATTATGTATTCAGAGTATACTAAGATGATACAGATGTAGTTTGATCGCAAAGGTTAAATCCCCCTGGTATGTCCGTTGTTGGTGCATTTACCCTGTTGTTATAAAACCAAAAAAATATGAATAAGTACGCAGCAGCTAGATAATTACACCTAGCTATGTTTCAAAAATACGAGACCCGAAATAGGGCATTTTACCATATTTTTCAACAAACCTAAAAACATAATAATATCGTATAAGTAATAAACATAACTTACTAATCGTAATATTTATTAGCCCCCTAGTTCAAAATTTTGTTTGGTTGCCATGCATCGTCGTTTTCTGAAATAATTGGGTAGCTAAATAGAAAAAAAATTTAAAAAAAAACTCACGCCCGTTATCCCCGAGGGGGTAGGCAGGGGCACCAATCACTAAGAACTGCGCCCACGTTTTGCCGAGTTTTAATAGAAGTATGTAGTTGTCTAAAGCATCAATCAAGTAACTATACTTGAGCCATTACAAACGTGCGAACTAAGTCATAAGCATTTGTATCAGACCATTCAGACTTCTCCCTCACACATATAGGAGGCATATCAGGCAATTCAGACATATCCGCATATCTCAACTCTCGTTCGCACGTTTGTAATGGCTCAAGTATAGTACTTATTGCAGGTATACACCCATGCATTCTACTCCGTTGGCTTACGGGCGACTTTGCAACTAAAATGTGAAGATTGACGTGCTGTCGACTGTACTTAATTATGTAAGTCAATAGGAAGGGTAGGTATTGTACCATAGCAACTCATTTATAGCTTTAGGCGACCTTTTTTTGTCAGTACTCAATTTTGAATGAGTTGTGTACTCGTGTTTTGTACTCGTAATTTTTGCGCGTGCAGCGTGACAAGCGACACAGCCCCCACGTGCGAATGCCGAAGCGAGACTGGGCCTCGCGGAGGTGCGCCGTTCGGGGTGGACGTTTAGTATGGAATCAGCGAGTTCGAAACTAAACATCGTAAGCGCCATCCACATATTTGTCAAAAGTTAATAGAAATGCCTTGTTTTTTGGAAATCTAAAACAGTAAAAAAAATCGAAAAGGTAAATACTTATCTGTTTGTGATTTTACAGGAATTCGTATTGTAAAACACGTCCGTAATGTGCATTTTAGAAGTGAATTTTCTGGATTTTTTTCTATCGAGCAAAGTTTTTCCAATCGCGTTTTGGAAACACTCCTTTTCTCACACATACGGTCTGTAATACACATTCCAAATTTCAATGCGAAAAATCGTAAAGTTTTTGAATAACAGCTAATAGAAAACATCGAATTTCGGCATATTCACTTACTAAGGGCCCCTAAATAAATTGTTACACACAATTGCTAGTAATTTCGTGGTGTAGCGGCCGGGCCGCTCGGTCGCGCGGACGCATATAATTATAGCCTAAGATAATCTAATCCGTGAAGTCGAGTTATCGCATGTACTGCTATCCCACCAACTGCTCAAATTGTGTAGGTCCACAGTTTGAGCGTATTCGATACAACACTTTTACATTGGTCCGATTACTAAATGAAATTTACTTATGTAGTAATAATAATAAAAGTAATTCCCACGCAACAATCACTTGATCTGGGGTGCAATTACGTAAGAATCCACTGTATGGAGTTGTCTGATTTAGCCCTTTTGTTCCCGGTATGTTACACCACCTTATGACACACTGTTACATTCTGGGACCGTTTTTTACTATCAATTCATTCTTATTTTGACTATTTCGCGTTTCCTAAATGCTTAACCCGATAGAGTGGAAAATTACGTAATATAAAGGCAGATCCCAAAATAGGGTACCCTATGCTATTGTAACCTGGCAAGGACATTACAAACATCGAAACACATCCAGACTGAGGTAATTTGCACAAATGTACGGCGGCCCCCATTGGGAATCAAACCCACAACCTCTGTCTTGATAGATAAGTACCTTAAAGGCTAGCCCAACGAGGCAGTAGAATATAGGTACGAGTATGTTACTGAATTTTTGTAGACAACTGGCCTGGGCTTAGATTCTGTTAGTGGATTGTAGTACAATGACAACTGCTTGAACATGGCGATTTAGCATCATTGCCGCTTCAAGTGTACGCGCGCACTCAAATCAAGCAGCCTAGGCGTCAATGGTATGAAAAAATACGTCAGGTGAGCCGACCGTGCGACTGTCATCGAACTATAATGCACTAACAGAATAGGGAATGGATGAAAATATCAGAAGTGCTTGATATTTTTTTTGGTGATAGGACTAAAAACAATCCACCTTGAAAAGCTGTCATTGTCACCAGATTTTTTTTTTCATACGTAGCGGACTAAGGAATATGTCTGTTATGCCGTACTAAGCCCAGAACTACGAATGGAAAAATATTAAGTATATTTAAAAATTAACTACAGGGCCAAAAAAATTGAAACTTTTTTCCCGCGTTAAGGAAGGTTATTCCTATCACCAAAAAAAATATCAAGCACTTCTGATATTTTCATCCATTCCCTATTAAGGCCCTGGTCACCATGGCACAGGGTATCCTTGTCTGGTGGTATTGGTTCTTCTATTTTTAAGTTAAATTGTTCTATTCATGGTCTTTGGTAGGGCTTTGTAAAATGGATTTATTTATAGAACAACATTATTTCTATCTCTTTCTTACACAAGTGACTGGTTGATTAATAAAGATTACTTATGTTAATATTTTGTTTTTGTAACTTCGTTTATTGCGTTTTTCAGTAAGCTCGTTAGCTTCATGTCTAGTTTATTATATTTTATCGTATTAATCGTGGGTTCCTGTCTAGAAGCTAAGTTAATATAATGTAAGCCCTAAGTGGCCTATGTTTGGATATTTTCACACAACCATATTTTATAATTTGACTTGTGCTGTGGGTTTTGTATTAAACTAAAAAAAATAAAATAAAAAAAATTCTCCGATAGAACCCCGAAATCAGGTGTTTTGAAATTAATTTTATTCTCTTATGGTTAGTATTTAAAACACTAACAACAATGTGATAAATGTGACATGACTTTTAAATTCAATATACTCGTATTGCAATAAAAATGTGATAAAGTATTCACGATACAATGATGAAACATTAAAATAAATGAGTTAAATAAGACATGCCTTATTGTCATCGCTGTGGTATCTAACGGCAATATAACACGTTTTATCTGCACTTTACTCTCAGCAAGCTATTTAACTATAGTTCATTCCAGATAAACTTGCACAAAAGTCCATTGACCTTTCGGTGTCTTGGCCAGGGGGAAATACTCTAGGCAATCACACTAATATTATAAAGGCGAAAGTTTGTGAGTGTGTGAGTGTGTATGTTTGTTACTTCTTCACGTCTAAACGGCTGGAGTGATTTTAATAAAATCTGGTATGGAGTTAGCAGACACTCTGGATTAACACATAGGCCACGTTTTACTGGGAAAAAATTTCTTATTCTCATAGGAAAATCCCTAAAAATGTGAATAGTTATTATTTTACAATTAATTTTCCCTAATACGCCGCGGGTGACACCGCGAGGCACAGCTAGTATAAAATATAGTCTCACTATAGAAATACCCATCGAGATCTATGCTTTGCAAAATTTGACATAGTTGACTATGTTTTAAAGAATAAAGCCCCTTATTAGATAAAAGTAATAATGAGTTACACGGGTGTAACAAAATCTCCGGCATCTCCGAAAACCACATCCTTCTCATCATTTCTGAGATATTGAGGTGAAGTTAGATATTATTTTTGGAGATTTTTGCGTTTTTTGCTAATTCATATTCGTGCCTTATGGCTACATCAGTGGTCTTGTTATACGCTGTAGATTGGACATACCACAGAAGGTATGTCCACATCTACAGCGACGGACAGTTAGACAGACAGTCCAGTCATTATATCCAAAACACCGACCCTACCCGTGAATAATCAGTCCTTGGATTTTTTTTTCGTAGGTCCCTCGGGGGACTCGCTGAGAGTATAAATTCAAAAAGTAGACTGAATCAGGCTCGTGTGTATATTCGAAAAACGGTTTTTCTTGAATATCTAGGCCATTTTTGATTTTACAGCAAAACGGTAAGGACAAAAATTGTAGGAAATTTGATTTTCTACAAGTTTAGTCCTTACATTTTTTCTTCTAGGATCGATATTTTGAAAATTAAACCTGAATAAAATATCAATTTTGGGGGAAAAAAGGTGGGAACCAAAATTGTTCAGAATTTGATTCTCTACAACTTTGTTTCTCTTCATTCATGCCGTGAAACGTGGAATATAGGAAATAGTGATAATATTTTGAATTTGTCGGGTTTTTCAAGTTTAATTTCCAAAATATCGATCCTAGAAGAAACATTGTAAGAGCCAAACTTGTAGACAATCAAATCACCTACAATTTTTGTTCTCACGGTTTTACTGTAAAATCAAATATGGCCGAGTTGTTTAAGAAAAACCGTCTTTTTTTAAAAAAAAACATTTTTCGAGTATTAGCCTGACTAAGTCTACTTTTTGAATTTACACTCCCAGTGACCCCCCAGAGGGACCTACAAAAAAATCCAAGAACTGATTATTCACGGGTCAAAATCTATAATGACTAGTACTTTGTGTTCCCGACTCGAAAGCACAGAATCGCTCGAATGAATGACGCGATAAAACATTTTTTCTCTAATCTGTGACGCGAGCGAGCGATTAAACGACAAAACGGGGGCCGACAGTTGTGCACCGCTGCATACTTCGTCTGTCTGCAGTCAGTAATGAAATGGAGTAAATATTTTTTTTTCACTTTTGATTACGTAATTTTAACAAGTCTAAAATACCTTGTTATAGTGCTTCAAATAGATTTATTATAAATACAATATTTACAGTATGGGTTAATTGATTGCCAGTCACAAAATAAAACATAAAATATGACATTTTTACTGTGATGAACGACATTTTTATGAAGTTACAGTCAGTACTACAATAAAATTAATAAAATGAGAAAATAAATTAAGTTAAGATTGTTTCTCCTAAAATGATGCAGTAAAATTGTCTCTTGTGTTCACAAGTTCTTTGTTTCTGGATTAAAAAATACCATACTTTTGCAGCCAATAAAGTAAAAAAAAAGGCAATTTTAGAACGAGCAGAAAAAAAAATTGAAAATATTCGATATATCACGTTTTTAAATTTTTAAATTTAAATAGGTGAATAAAGCGACAGTAATTTTGTTACTAATCTTTTTCAACTAGCAATTCTTGTAATATAATCAGAATCTCGGAAACGGCTCTAACGATTTTTAAGAAATTTTATATGCCGGGGGTTTCGGGGGCGATTAATTGATCCAGCTAGGTTCCATTTTTATAAAACGTCGTTTAAACCGTGTTTTTAGGCAAAGAAATAACTGCTACACTATAAGAAGGTAATTTTTGCAGCAATATATGTCAGGTTGCGCTAGCTCAAGTGGGAAGTAAGACGATACCGTAATCAGAAGACCCTGGTTCGAGACTTAAGTTTTCTTTTTTTTCAAGTTCCTTTTGTTTGTGTGAAAACCTATTAGCAGTAGCCCTTTATCAACGCACCTTATTCGTATCCAAGTACCTTTTGTTTCTAAAAGAAATACGAAAAAAAAATCAGGACAATGCTCATCAGAGATTAAACTTTGTTATTTAGAACAATTTTTATTTTGTTTATTATTTTTTAAGGCGCTGTTTGATGGATATTGCTTGAAACCATACTTTTTAATCGTGTCACAAGCCAAATTATTGTGGCATTTATTCGAAGCAAAACAAACATTTTCCGGAAGCTGTGGCATTGGTGCATGCTCGAATTTATCTCGGAAACAGCTCCAACGATTTTCATGGAATTTAGGATGCAGGGAGTTTCAGGGGCAATTAATTGATACAAGGTTTAATTTTTAGAAAATGTTCTTTTATCAGTGTTTTGGGCAATAAAAAACTGTTCATTAGAATGCGAAGGTAAATTTCTCTGAGCTACAACTTGACACCTAGCGCCATTTGCTGGAGATTTATATCAACCATGACATGTATCGCCATCTATTTATCGAAAATAGGAATAGAAACTAAAAATACCCCTACGTATGTCGCTGAGAATCTACGTTTTTTATAGATACACTGCTTGCTTGTCTGTTACCTATTCGAGTCTATCGTAGCTTGAAATAAACGGTTTTGCATTTATAACGAATTAAATAAAATTATTGAAGGAGCCCTGAAAACCCCCTGATACTACACAAGGTTGTATTGGCTCAGCTGAGAAAGTGGTCCCGGAAGCATAAGAAACTTTGACAAGGCAAAACCAGAACGAGGAACTCCACCAAAACGAGGCCAACGGCCGATCTCCATACAGTACCAGGTCGAAGGCTAAGACATTGTGAGTTCCAACGTAAAAGAAACAAATGCAAAATCCAGATGGGACAAACTTGCGAGGCCGAAGGCCGAGCCTCGCGAAGCGAGCACGAAAAACTTTGACAAAGCAAAACGAGGACGACTTTTGTCTTTTTATATAAATAGTTTTAGTTTTTTTCAATACAATATAACTCCGAAAGGACAAACATTTGGCTGTTGGCGTCATAGTAACTTTTGTTCAGCTCCGGAGACCTATTTTATGGTGTATCACACATGGCTATTGGGCTGAGGTCCAAAATTGCATTCCTTTGACAGCCGTTAGATTTATTTTTTTTAGTTCTTCTGAAAACGGCTCATTACATTTGAACGTCACTCAATTTTGTCACATTTTCCGCCTTTTTCGTGGCAAAATCCTGTTTCAGGCTCAGTTTATGTTGCCCAAATTATTAAATAAATGTATGGAAGCATGGAACGTATGGAAGCGTATGACGACGAGCAAAATATCACTAGGAAAAGAAGCAAAAGGATTACCAGCGAAAATTGATGAATTGAAAAATTTATTTGTTGTTTTAATAACTCAAGTGGAAGGAAGGTACCCGTGCGTCAGCGTCGTAGCAATGATCGGCCCGGCTTGTCTATTTATGTTTCCTCGATATTATTATATTTCTCTGCAAATGTGAGGAAACCTGAATGCCTAAGGTATTATTAACATAGCTCTGCGCTTAAAATCGCCGATTGGCGGTGGGCACGCTTGGCGATTAAGGTCAAACACTCTCTCAAAGAGAAGGCCTGTGCCCTACTCTGCCCTCGTAAGGAAGAACGCAGTAATCGTAAAAACGAAGTTTTGAGTAAATAGCGAAAAACATATCACAAACATATCATTTCATGACATAACTGCATATTTTCTTACTGAAATTTCCGGTTTCTAGTAGACCTACAGCCACCATTATTTTTTAAAGTATAGATGTACCTACCACCAAGGAGCTCAATTTTGCATCCAAAGTAAAAACTCAGTAATGACTATTACTGCGTTCTTCCTTACGAGGGCAGTACTGTGGGACGTAGGTATAGACATAGACATTATTTATTGGTAATATTAATAACAGGTCACATTAAAATTACAATTATATAGGCTACATCATCCATTCATTTGCTCGTAGCCTAGGCTGCCTGTGTGATCTTAAGCGATCACTAAGGTTAAGCAACATACGGCGCTTTCAGTCCATGGGTCACCGTCTATGATTGGCATTTTCCCGAGCAGTTCCGTGCTTCGCAAGGCACGCTAAGCAGTTGGTGCTGGCTGCCGTCGACAGATGGCAATCGTTAAGCCAAGTCAGAGGCCGTGGAGTATGGCCTATACCTTCCTCAGGGAAGAGACCCGTGCCCCTCGGTGAGGACATAATGGGTTGATGATGCGCACAGCATGATTATAAGTTACGAAAAGGAAATGTTAGCAAGAATTACAATCAGATTGTAATAGAAGTTCAAGGGAACTCAATTAGCAATTAAACTAAGGCCAGATTTTTAATTCGAGAGACTAAAGTGACAACTCTTTGACGGATAAAGGGTTACCAGGGTTAGAGAAAATTAAACAGTGACGTAGCCAATATCGATAATGAATATCGACTCGACCAATTGGTTTGCTAAGTCGTAATAATTAGCGAATACTATAATTTGCAATAAGCCCTTTTCAGGAAAGTTTTTTTGACAGTTGTTCACCAAAATTTATCAAATGGCGCTGTACGCAACCCCGCCTGGGAACAGTAAGAAGCAAGGAGCAACACAGCGTATCCACCACGAAATAGTTTGAATAACTTCGGCTGGCCTTTCTTCATACAGATAGGGGTTGCGTCAGCGCCATCTATCGATCAAAGGAGTACCATTTTTTTTTTAAATCTGAAAGCCGCCATCCTCTTAATACATCCTTAAGTATTAGGTTAGAAAGAAGAAAGCAGTTTGAGTAAGCGGAGACACAACGATGTTTTATTGGAGTACCATTTATTCAGAATTCGTTTCGAGGATCGTTTAATTTTTCTCAATTAGCCAAAAAATTATATATGGCAAATAATAATTATATGTGTTTCTATAGTGAGGACTTCAAAAATTAAAATTATCGCATTCCATTGTCACGGGTATCAAATTAAAGGTATTTAATAGACCTTTTCAAAAATGTATAACTAATGTAGGGTCAATATAACAAGGAAAATTAAAATTTGTTTGTTTTGTCGTTCTTGGTAGAAGCTTTTCGAATCGTCCAAAATAACTTTGATAGTAAAAAAACTTAATAAAAATTAAATTTTGCGTTATATAAATTTATTGCGGAGAATATTTGCAACTCATACGAGTCGCGTGGTGATTAAGCTCCATACTCTATCTCTGAGGGAAGGCCTGTGTCCTGCGATGGGACATTATACGCTAGTTATTTAATGATACATCAATTTATTATCTTATTTTTTATTTATTTAAACCACTTTACTCAATGTTACTTATAATATGAGAAGGTTAAAAATTTTGGGTCGGTATCAAAACGACTGGATTCTCAAAACGACCAGAACCACATACAGACTTGATCGCAAAACGACCACATCTGCAAAAAGCCTTTATCCCATGTAAATTTTAAATTAATTTCATTGAGTCATCATAACAAATGGATAAATACCAATGGTTACCAAAGCCGATATCGATACCAAAGCCGATTAAAATATCGACAAGAACAGCACTAGCCTGATTATTGTAACACTTGTGCGAAATGAACTGTCAATTTGGTATCTCGAATTATGGATTATACCTTAGCAGCATGCAGAAAGTAATCGTGTAAGAAAAATAAATTATAGGTAACAATGACGATAATAATGATGAAGATGACAATGTCAGTTCGCTTATGTCGTACTCATCTCTATCGGTTATCTTGTACTCAGTCATTTAATTATTTTGAAGATCATTACATTAACTCCCCCATTCATTAGTGTTATGTTTTGGCCGACGATTCGAACAAAATCTAAACCAATACTCTACTTGACTCGTATCAAATTTGACGCGATAAATGGATATTTTCTGTAGTATCTAACATAAGAAACCGAAATATTGACTAGGCTAAGTAAATATGCAGGATGGCTGCAAAATTTGCAAATTAAAAAAATATTTTTCGCTTTTAAATCGGAACGGTGAAAACACTATCCGCCATCTTGAAAGCACCTTTGGTTGTAAACAAACATCTCAGTAGTGCGTGCGTAGGTTCTATTGTGATTTGGATTGGATTCAGTGTTTTTGCAATAACTCTTCTTGTGCAGTTAGTGTCTTATCATTTTATTGATAAGCGCAATCATGGACGCTGGATTCGTGGAAGCTGATAGTACCAATTTACCAAAACCAAACCAAATCAAACCAAGCATTATTACAGCTAAAAATGGTTTCTGTGTATGAACATTGATATTACAGGACTTACATTAAAATGATCTTCACATAAATACACCCAAGTTTCAGTCGATAAAGAATCGGGGTCTGTCTTGGCAAGTTTGAGCCAAGTTTTTTCGTATGTTTATTTCACTGGGCACACGAATCCGCGACTTCCCGGCGGTCTTTATTGACGTGTTTTTGCAGTCTCGAATAATGCAATAATGATAATTGATATATTTTGCATGTAAACTCGATGAAATCATGGTTGCGTTGTTGTTATTTCACTATGCTCACAGATCACTAACAGATTTTAGGACTAGGTAAAGATCGTTTCACCAAACAAGTCCCACGGTAAAATCCTTAAGGGCATAACAATAAAAGCCAAAATTAATTAACTCATACTTCTTTCGTGGCACGAACTCTACCTATGTTGAATGTCAAACTTTGTTTACAAAGATTAGGACTTCAAACCATAGACAAAAATGGCGGACCGCGTTTTTGGCTGTTTAGCAAAGCAACGTTTTAAAATAATGTTTTTGTTGCTTTTAGGTCCTCAAAAAATATACTAAAATATTTTTGGTCTAATGGAAGAGATATTTAGCATTTAAGACATACTTGAAAAAAGAGTCAAGTAGTGGATTGACAAGTAGCTCACCAATTCTGATAACACAGACATTCTCTTTAACCCTGTCAGACCTGACCTTGAAAATGACAATGGTTTTCTATTCTTATTTTCAAGGTCAGGTCTGAAAGGGTTAAATCAGTTAGGCCGCTTTCCACCACCCCCTGCCCCCCTGAACCCCTGATCGAAGCCGCAAAATGAAGGTCTGATGTAAACAACGGTGCATTCCCTTAGGCCCCGTAGACCGGCCGGCGGTTCGGTTTTGCACTGCACTGTGAATCGAATTTTGAAAATTATATAGACCACAGTTGGGCATGTCAGTCCCTACATTCCACAGAGTACTGGAGCAGGTGCGGCCCCAGCATTAGGGTGGGTTATCTTTAAAGTTATAACACCATCCGCGTGCAGTATATCAACGCATTCAGGGTGTTGATGGAGATTCCCCGATACTGCAGCGTGTCAGATATTTTATTATGATCGATGAAACCAGGGTGGATGATTGATGAAAGCGAACTATCTGCTATTAAAGATATCCCATAGAACTTATAGAACTCTTCGACTGAACGCTTGATGGTGGAACAGGAAAAAATGAATCTCTCCCACTTTTTCAAGCAGAAGCAAGACACGAACATTATGTACCACCACCGACAACAATACTTGTGTGAGACAATGCGATGCGTTTCGCCTTTAACACGATGCATGCTCAGGCTCACAAGTGACCGTCCACCCCAAAAACACACCGTATTTATAGGCTAGGCCGCCCCATCTCACACAAGTATCGTTGTCGGTGGTGGTCTGTTCGTGTCTTGCTTCTGCTTGAAAAAGTGGGTTGGAGGGCGGTGCATTAACTAACCTTATGGTGCTTGTGGGATTTTGGCGGGATTTAGCAAAGTAATTTTCACATTTTAATGACATGACACTGAAAAGGTGTTGTGTCTGTTAAAATTTTTAGGCGTGTCCATCTAACATAGCATCACATACATTGATATTTTTTAGCTAATTTAAGAGAAAATCGTTGTATTTACTATAAAACTGAATTTAAATTAGGGAGTACTCCTGGTTGAGCAATAAAGTGTTATTTATCTACTTTAAGGGGTCACCAAAGAAAATTGTTACCTAGTTATGAGGAGCTTATGGGTTGGTTGGTAATAACGGGCATTACACCTGCAAAACAGGTAAAAAATTCCTGCTTCGAGCCATCGCAAACAGGGCGACTTGTCGCCGCGTCTTATCGCCGCGTCAGATGCGACGTTGTCGTTGACATCCTGTCGTCTTGTCGCCGCGACTTCGCGACTCTGATGCCAAGTGTGCGGAGCTTCGAACTAAATATCGACGGTTAAAAGGATATAGGGGTTAAGTGACAAAAAGCAAATTGTTCAGGAGAGCATTTTAAAGTTTGAAATTTAAAAAAAAAATCATAACTTTTTTATTTATTATCATAACGTAAAGATGGAAACAGCTCTAAACTAAAAAAATAATACGAGCATTAATTGCCATTTAATTTTATTTGACTGGACATTGTATTATGTAGTTTTATGTCGCTTGACCCAATTGAACATAATTTTTATATGAGGTAATTCAGCATATGTTACATCTACAAATAAAAAAACCAAGAGTATAGACGACTAAGCTACATTTGGTTTCCGTATACCAGGAGGTAATAGGGCATAAGTCACATGACTGTTGAATACTAAAATAAGTAAAAAATGATATATTACAATTCACACCATTGTGACAAAAGGTAATGGAGCACAAGAAACAGTGCTTAGCAAAAATAACGTGAGGATATCAGTCATTAGCGACTCCGTAAGATGGTTGAAAAAAAGGTAACATGGTATTTCCACACATCGAGATTTGTAGGCCAAGAGGAAAACAAGAATATACAACACATGACATTATCTGGGCAATTGGTAACGTAGATTAAACGTCACGTCCTACGAGTAAAAATAATAGATTCTCAACAATCTCAACCAACATTATTCTCCTTTGAAATAAGAACTAAGCAACTGCAAACGTTAGAGGATGTTAGTGTCACCATCATCGTTCGTACCAGATTACTCACCTACCTACATACGGTATGATTTTGTAACGATTATTTGACTTGATTGTGCGATGAAATGAAAACTTAAAATATAGGTACCTACTTGAGTATAAACAAGACCTGAATAGGTAATACAAAAAATCTATTGATAATGGAGATCCAGCTGAAGTCTGGATTTTCTCAAACCTCTAGGAGTTGGAAAACCACGACAGGTCTCTATTTCTAAAGACCTTAATGTCAATGCTCTCATTAGTCACTTCACTTTTGTTCCGCAATTTAATGCGCTTGATCCTCTCTGAGTTCTCCTTTGAACGTGTGGTACCTGGATGACGGCACCATTGGTGACTGCCCAGATGTTTTCATTGAAGATGTTAAAAGGTTGATACGAGATATCCAGAAGGCTATCTGGGGCTCCAGATACCCAAAACCACGTATCAACACGTGCGATACGTACAACACAGAAGTCGCAACTGTTTCCATGCTTAGGGCTGGCGTAACAGGAAGTGACGTCATCCCAGGGGTGCTGCGTAGAAGAAGAATGATATTTTGTCGGCAAATAGGCATCACCCTAAGGCAACTATAAGCACGTGTTGCCCTGATGATTTTGCGTAGTTGTTTCTCAAACCCAAAGCTGAAATACACTATTCGTACGGCTCCATTGTGGCTGCAGAGAGAGGCATCAATAGATTATGACACCATCTTGAAGATGGAAGGAATCTCGGACTCTTATTCTTTACGTGTATATGACCTAATCTCAGTGGAGTCAAGTATCGCTCTCCATCATCATCATCTCATCGTTCCCAGCTTTCTTGGCTTCATCATGGGATGTTGGACCTCGTCACTCGCATTTTGAATTTTAATGGCAGCGGGTTTCAAATCCCCTTTGCAGAGGAAGGCTTGGAGTTGTAGCAGGCTCGTTGTCAGCATTCTTGGGATGAGGTCATATGCAAGTCCACTGTTGATGGTCTCGTCGGCCAGAGTGAAGGGCCATAGCTCGTTTACGCGTTCACGCGTGAACTGGAGTCAGGTTTGTGGCAGCCAGCGTTACCGTCTCTACAGCTTGGAACCTTGCTGGATAATGACTCCCTGCGTACAGCAGTAGCGCTTTATTTGAGTTGCAAGGTGAGCGAATCTGTGTGTCTGTGGGGTGTGTTGGGACATCACGGGCTGCATTGTGTTAGGAGTGCGGGTAGATGGTCTGTAAACCATTCATTGAACGACTTCATCCGCAGGGCTCCCTGTTCTGTTAACCCTTGGCTGGTATCGCTAAAATCAGTAACGTAGTAGGTGTCGGGGGTGAAAAGTGACCCCATTTAAAGTAAATCAAGAAAACATAGGGATATTTAATTTTTGTCATCATTTTGTTATTTAATCAATTAAACAACTTACAATCTTTGTTTGAAACAAGATATATTAAACATTTAGAGAATAAATCAGGCTTTTTTGGAACATAATCTAACCTCTAATATTTTTATAAAATTTTCAAAGACTCTACTTTAGGAGCCATTATTATAATGAAAACTTACACATAACACAAATAATCTTCTTTTTATAATCTTCTTATATAGTCTACATAACAAAAATAAGAAAATTTTCTTTAGACAATCAAATACAAAAAAATGACATCTTACTACTAAAGCACTTCTTTGTACGCATATATTTTATCACAATAAGTTTAGCATTTAGTGCATGTAACCGCTTTGGCCGTATGGTCTTTACATAATTATGAAAAGTAAGTATTGGCTACACTTTTTGGTACATTTTAGTCGAAATTAACGTCAGCTTCTAACACAATATCTTCAGAATAACTGACCGCTTCTGTTTCTTCACAATCGTTGATTTCTTCCTGATCGCAAGTAGTTGCAGGGTTATTTTCTGGACCAGACTCGTCATTTTCGTCCTCCATAAATTGATAAATTTGGTCATTGGACAAAATGCCAGACATGGTTATGAAAAAGTGATAAAAAGCTATAAAATTGCATTACACTAATACCACTACTTTCGGTATCGGGGGTGATTTTTGACCCCAACAGTGTACGTACCTCCGTTTTCGACAATAACTCAGCGATGCGCTTCCGTCGCCTGTCGCACACTGCGATGAAATGAGATTACATAGATGCGCACGAGTGTGAGTGATTATACTGCAAAGTTATTATAGAAAATATGTGGCACTGGGGTTATTTTTGACCCCCGATACCAGCTAAGGGTTAACGTTCCTTGCGTGTTAGAGCCTCCGGGCTTCTGTCGCACCGATGAGAAACATCCGAACAGTCTCACTCATTTATCCTGCGAGAAGGGGTGTTGTTCAGTGTGGGATGCGGCCTGCATCCGCACTTTTGCTCTCTTGCATTTATCCGCTACTGCAGTTGCTCCCGGTGCCGTTGCTGAATCGACAGCGAGGGTCAAACTCCAAAAGTATAGTGCCTTTATGGCTTATTGCATTTTTGTCCACTAGCAAGCAACAGGCCAAGATTTTTGTTAGGGAGTTGGGGCGCCGTTTGAGGGACCGTGGGCTTAACTGCCGCTCTGTGGCATTTCTGGGTCAAAGGATTTCTTTGGCAGTGCAGCGTTCCAATGGTAATGGCCATAATAGAAGTCATTTCAACTACTCGGTCAAGACTGGTGTTTTACCCAAAAAGCTTTATGCTTCCTCATTCTCCGATTTTCGGCCCATATCCATCCATTCATCATAAAAGATTTCGAGCGTCTTATCCATTACCAAGTAAGTATCTTCCTAAGCAAAAACGGTCTCAATCTGGCTTTTGTGCAGACTGCACAGTTTCTGCACTTGTTAAAATTATAGTCGAATGAAATGGAGTAAAATTATAGGAAAATGGTTATGCAACTGTCCTCACATTGTTGGACTTCATCAACACGGTTGACTTTGACATCCTGCTGGACAGTGTTCTCTCAATGAATCCTTCTTCGCTTAGTCTGATACTTCTGCCGGTGTCGCGCAAGGTGGTGTGTTGTGTCCTCTTCTCTTTGCAATTTTCATCAATAGTTATCCAGAAACCTCTCTTCTTCCTACGACCTTTATGCAAATGACCTCCAAATTTATAAGCATAGTGCTGTAGATAGTCTGCCCTCGGCGATTGCTAAAAGAAATGCTGATCTACCTAGATCGTATTTTGAAATGGAGTAAGTATCATGGCTTGAGGGATAATCCCGTCAAGACGCAGATGATCGTGGTTAGCAGTCTCAGAACGGTTTCGAGGGGAGTAGTTCGGCAGTGTAATAATACCATTCAGTCAGAAGGTAAAACTTGGGCATCATCATCGGCTGCTTGAGGTGAGTCGGAAAATTTTCGCCTCAGCGCCCAAAAAGCACTTGCGCAATCTCTGTTGCTCCCGATCCGCGACTATGCTAATGCCAGCTATCTTGAGTTGATTAAAAAACAACTTAATAAACTTGAGCGCCGCTAGATCTTTGCTATAAGGTTCATATTTGGCTTACGCTCACTAAGACTTCCTCTCTCTTCTTTACTCAGCACTGCGAAATCCCACTACTCCTCGTTATCTCAAAGAGCGCTTTATTTACCTCAGTTACGGCACCGTGATCTGACCTGACTTTGACTTTGAAGACACCAAGTCACTCGACAACGCTATCCACTAAGTTCACGCTAAACGCGTACTACCAGAATGTGAGAGGCCTTCGGTCTAAACTGCTTGTGTGGAGGACTAACATGATTCTAGCAGATGACAAATTACATCTGATAGCTGTTACTGAGAGCAACTTGAACGAGTCAGTGGTGGACGCAGAAGTGTGCGCAAGTAACTGGAGTGCGGTGCGGCGCGACCGCAGCGGGGCGCGAGGCGGTGGCGGTGTGCTGCTAGCCGCTCGCACACCGTTGCAGCTGCAGCGCCAGCCGCAGCTCGAGACGGCCCGCGGCGAGGACCTTTGGGCGCGATTCCAGGTGGACGGACATTATATTTATGTATGTGTTGTGTACATACCTCCCAGATCGCCTGATGAAGTGTACATAGAGTGGTTCGATAGAGTTGAAGAATTTTGTGTAAATAATACTAATGCAAAAGTCATTATTTTAGGGGACTTAAATTACCATAGTGCCAGTGACAGTGTTTTGCTGTATTATAATTGTTTTCTATCTGCATGTGATTTAAGTCAGTACAATAGCGTGACAAATATGAATGGGAGAGTACTTGATTGCGTGTTAGCGAGCCCGGAGCTGGGGGACGCGGTGCGCGTGCGCCGCGCGGACCCGGGGGAGGAGATGTCGGTCATTGACGGTCATCATCCGCCCTTATTTATTGATATTTACTACAATTTTTCTAAACCGTTCTCTTTTTTACCACCTTCAAACATAGATAGTAATAAGGATTGGGACTTCCGCAGGACTGATTATAGTGAACTGTATAATGCTATCAAAAATACAAACTGGGTCTGTATCTTAACTCATAATAATCCGAATGACGCTTTATTACAATTTTATTGAACATTATACGACATATTTGATCATTATGTACCCAGAAAAAATCGTAAAAAATATAATACTAGAATTTACCCTGTATATTACAAAAAATACATTATCCAAGACATAGAAGATAAAGCTAGGCTTCATAAAGTATGGAAAATTAATGGTGACTTGATAGCCCTAAATAAGTTTAAGTACTTACGTACAAAAATTAAAAGAGACGTTATGACGGAACACGATAATTATGTAAATAATATTTCAGTTAATTTAAGCAAATTTCCAGCGAAATTCTGGCAACATGTAAATAGTTTACGAAGCAGAGGGGGAATCGAGCCGAAAGTGACACGTGGAGGAGCAGAACACGAGGGTGCTGGGAGTGCGAGTGCGTTCGCGGCTCTCTTCCAGTCGGTGTTCCTCCCCGCGCGGCCGGCGCTGCGGCCGAGCGTGGCCAGCGCGGCCGGTCCGGCCGACGCGCGCCTCGTGGACGTGCGCGCATTCAGCGAGGCCGAGATCCGAGCGGCCGTCAAAAAGTTGAGAGCGAATACGTCGGCGGGCCCGGATGCTATACCACCCTATGTTATAAAAGGTTGTATTGATGAGCTGCTAGAACCAATTCAATACATATTTAACCTAAAGCTTACATCTGGGATTTATCCGGTAGAGTTGAAACAATCACGTGTCACTCCGATACCAAAGTCGGGATCCAAAACTCAAGTAGAGAACTAAAGGCCTATTGCAATTCTAAGTTCCATTGCAAAGGTTTTTGAAATGTGCTTACATGCCAGTGTTTTGCCTCAGATCTTGCCTCATATCAATGCCGCACAACATGCATTTCTGCCTAAACGGTCCGTTGCCACCAATCTGATGACGCTCGTAAATTTTGTGTCACAAGAACTTGATAGTAGGAATCAGGTAGATGTTATTTATCTGGACTTCCAAAAAGCATTTGATAGAGTAGACAACGATATACTACTCCTAAAACTGGGACTAATAGGGTTTTCCCCAAGACTCCTGAATTTGTTTTCTAGCTACCTTGGCAACAGAACATTGCGCAACCAGCTCAAAATGACATTATTAGAGTAATCTTTGGGAAACCTGCTCGGTACCACAATGAAGATCTTTATAAAGAAACACAAATATTAAACATTCGCCAACATTATATGCTAAGGTTATCGCAATACTTTCACTCTCACAAGGAACTACATCACTTCAGACTAGAAACTGTCACTAGGGCAGCCCATAAGCAGCGTTTGATGCTCGACAGCAAACAGGATTTGGTCAGAGATTTCACTTCTGGCTAGGTCCTAGGTTATACAATAAAATACCCGAGTATATAAAGGTGAGTCTACAGAAAAGTAATAAAAAACTTAAATTTTGGATTTGTCACATGGGTATAACCGATGCGGAAAAGCTAGTATTAGTTTATTAAAAGTAATATTTGTTATTTTATTATTGTTATTTTTATATTTTTGTCATTTTATTATCTATCCTTTGTATACCATTTATGTAATTTATTATTTGATATAGTAGTCTTTTGTCTATTTTGTAGCATGTTAGTCTATGTATCATATGTATATGTCAGTTTATCTAATCTATTTGATGTGACGTCTGTTAATGTGTTTTAAATGATTTTGTGACACTGCCTCTTCTCACCTACACAGCAATCGATAATGGAATCTGATCACTTCAGCACGGGATTGCCTAGTGAAGTGTTCAGGCACTTACTGTTTTCTAAAACATATACGTTGTGAAGAAATAAATAAATAAATAATAAATAATAATTGCTACGGAGGTTACAGTGATACTGAAATTAGAAAACTCATCTCCACAATTAACAAACGAAAATTAATATGAAGGTTTATGTAATTTTTATCGATAATTTCCTGCATTTTCAATCAAGAGATAATTTTTCACAAATTGCCATTCGTTGAAAAAACTTGCCAATTGCGTGTCGAGCCGTGTGGCTCGGCAAGCCGGGTAGTGTAACGTAGAAGCCTAGGCGCACACTAGGCGACACGCGACAGCGACAGCTCGGCGACTAGATGCGGCGACAGGCTACGTCCGACAATTTTCATATACGACGGTTAAAAGGCAATAGGGCATAAGCGACATTTTGGCCCAAAATGACTATTGAATGCCATCTTACTTAAAAAAAAAATCTGCGTCAAATGCGCTTACTCCCGCGGCTCTACGATGACTTTTTTGTCGCTTGTGCCCAAGCAAAAAACTGCGTTTTTAAATAGTCGTTTTGGTGTTACCGACCGTTTTTTAGGCCTTTTTTTGCTTAACGGCGTTTGTACCACTGTAAAAGTGGCATCATTTTTGGTCTCTAGTCGGTAATGTATTTTTACTTCCTACTGGTTTGGAGCTTCTGGGCGCTTACGGTTCTTTACCATAAGCACCTATTTTGAAAGTTGGAACTAATGTCTCTTTACCTTTGTCGTCAAAAATATAAAGCATCGGTTATATCTTACTACCAATACAAGTTCATAATACAGCTGTCGCTTATAGGCAACTACTAAAACCTAATTAATATTGAACTGTCGGTTATATCCTACTACCATACACAAATTTGCCGTACAATTGTCGCTTACAGGCAATTACTAAAAATTAATTAATATTGAACTGTCGGTTATACCCTACTACCATGCACAAGTTCATCAAATAGTCGTCGCTTATAGTCAATTACTATAACCAAGTTAACTATTTAACTGTCAGTTACTCCCTACTACCATTTTTTTACCATTTTTTGGTTCCCACGACACAGGGTATCCTAGTGTGGGGCCAGAACCAGTATATGTGCCTGTATGTAAATGTTATGTTATGTTCTGTTGTTTACAAATATAATAAAACTCTGTTAATTACGCCGTATTACTTTACAATTGAGATTTATTAATTGGTGTGTATGGCAATTTGTAAGATAAGATAAGAATATTCTTTATTTTACACCGGAGAAACAAAAAATACAAAATATTATCCAAAATAAAAAAATCAAAATCATGTTTTTTTATTTGAAAACCAAAAAAATTACAATATGTAAAACTGATGACAATCGTTTGGTGCTAAATCTTTCATCATGTTGCCTAAGCTTGGCGAAAAACCTGTATCTTAGGAGAAAGTGAAATAAAGTTAAAGCGTTATAAATGTGCACACATACGTAGTCGAGATACATTAAGCCAACGGCTGTCAGTCAAGATAACAAAATTTATTACAAATATTTGCAAAGGTTTATTACTAAAATAAATTTCTTGAAAGATTATTATAAATATAAAATTCTACACAGGAAATAAAAAAGAGTAATTACAACAAAGTAAAAATAAAAAAAAGTAAAAGTAAAGTAAAGTAAAGTAAGTAAATACACAACAAGACAGTTAAATTGATATTAGTCAGTTAAATAGTTAGAGATTAGAGTGATAAATATAGATCAAGAATCCTGCTTTTGATGACAGCTAGGGAAGAAGAGTGCCTTATTGAAACCGGCAGATTTTACAACAGCCGGGCGGCCCCTACCGCAAATAAGTTGCCCGCGTTGTCGAGTGACTTGGTGTCTTCAAAGTCAAAGTCAGGTCAGATCACGGTGCCGTAACTGAGGTAAATAAAGCGCTCTTTGAGATAACGAGGAGTAGTGGGATTTCGCAGTGCTGAGTAAAGAAGAGAGAGGAAGTCTTAGTGAGCGTAAGCCAAATATGAACCTTATAGCAAAGATCTAGCGGCGCTCAAGTTTATTAAGTTGTTTTTTAATCAACTCAAGATAGCTGGCATTAGCATAGTCGCGGATCGGGAGCAACAGAGATTGCGCAAGTGCTTTTTGGGCGCTGAGGCGAAAATTTTCCGACTCACCTCAAGCAGCCGATGATGATGCCCAAGTTTTACCTTCTGACTGAATGGTATTATTACACTGCCGAACTACTCCCCTAGAAACCGTTCTGAGACTGCTAACCACGATCATCTGCGTCTTGACGGGATTATCCCTCAAGCCATGATACTTACTCCATTTCAAAATACGATCTAGGTAGATCAGCATTTCTTTTAGCAATCGCCGAGGGCAGACTATCTACAGCACTATGCTTATAAATTTGGAGGTCATTTGCATAAAGGTCGTAGGAAGAAGAGAGGTTTCTGGATAACTATTGATGAAAATTGCAAAGAGAAGAGGACACAACACACCACCTTGCGCGACACCGGCAGAAGTATCAGACTAAGCGAAGAAGGATTCATTGAGAGAACAGTGTCCAGCAGGATGTCAAAGTCAACCGTGTTGATGAAGTCCAACAATGTGAGGACAGTTGCATAACCATTTTCCTATAATTTTACTCCATTTCATTCGACTATAATTTTAACAAGTGCAGAAACTGTGCAGTCTGCACAAAAGCCAGATTGAGACCGTTTTTGCTTAGGAAGATACTTACTTGGTAATGGATAAGACGCTCGAAATCTTTTATGATGAATGGATGGATATGGGCCGAAAATCGGAGAATGAGGAAGCATAAAGCTTTTTGGGTAAAACACCAGTCTTGACCGAGTAGTTGAAATGACTTCTATTATGGCCATTACCATTGGAACGCTGCACTGCCAAAGAAATCCTTTGACCCAGAAATGCCCCAGAGCGGCAGTTAAGCCCACGGTCCCTCAAACGTGTATTTCTATAAGCTTTATATATAATCTGTAGATCCAAATCTTGGGCATGCTTTTGTGCTTGTAAATGAAATGCATCTCTTTTCTTTATGCAGTGTAGCAACGTAGTTGTGATCCATAGTTTGAAAGATTTGTCTTTGTGCCTAATTTTTTTATTAGAATGTTTATAAATAATCTGCTCCAATTTTTCAACAAATAAATTATATGCCTTATCGACATCCGTGGTCAAATATAAGTCCGTCCAATCATACTTCACCAGTCCGTGCTTGACACCTGCATAGTCAATACGCGTGATGTAGCTTTTACTTTGTGAGTTGTTGTTTATTAATTTAGTATGTAGTCCAAGGAACGTTACTGCGTGGTCCGTAATACCGGAGTAATATAGGCATGTGTTATAGTTAGCCCGCGAACGCACAAAAAAGTGATCTAGATAAGACTTCAAGCGTGTAGGTGTGCTAATAGTTGGTATGAAGCCCAATTCTTGAAGACGTGAAGTGTAATTTTGGGCCTGCAAGTTGTGCGGATCAAGGATATCTAGATTGATGTCGCCTGTTACTATAACGTGCCGGTATGTTGTAGGTATGCTTTCTAAATATAAGGCTAAGCTTCTAATAAAGTTACTTGGATCTCTATAGGACGGAGACCGATAAATTGCTATAATTAAAGTATTATTATTAATTGAAACGACAGTTTTGGTACAGTCTTCAATCAAGGACGGTTCAGAGAAAGTCGCAGACAGGTTATTTTGAACAAACATCATCACACCATCATTCTGATTAACGTTTTTTGTTGACTTGTATAACTGGTAACCCTCAATGTGTACATTTTTTTTATTTTTAAGCAGCCAGCACTCACTTAAGCAAATAACAGACCATTTGGTACACGTTGAGTAAGTAATATTTCAAATTCAGTAAAGTTAGCATCAATACTCCGTATATTATATGACAAAACACTTAAATCGAAGCTGCGCATAAGTTCCAGGCATTGATTCGGGCTTTCTAATGTAGTTGTGTCTTTTACGCCAAAGTTCTCCAATAGCTCATTACCAAATCCGAATGTTAAAATAAGTTATGTGCAGTAAAAGGTGTAAAATTCTAAACGTAGATAAACGATTATATTGTGTTTGGTGATTGCTATTGCTCATCCGTCGTTTGATAAGAAATACTGCAGAACCTTGTTGACGAATACATAAGGCTCGTTTTTCTTTAATGACTGGTGTGGCTATAGAAGGTAGTTGTGGATTTATTTTGCAGTTATGCGCGAAGTGTTCAATGGATATTTGGTATAAGTAATAAGTACGGACAACACAATTTTTGTAAGCTGCATTGTTAATACATAGTAATATAACACAAAACATAAATGTACCCATGCGGATAGTCTCACGGAATATAAAAATAACATGCAACCGTAGAACGCCTTTTGCCCAATAGAATAGTCAGAGCGCTGAAAGACAGCTCTCATCATAAATGGAAATACTAGGTGCGCCGTCCTCTCTACGCACAGACACCTTTCCATGTGAGCACCACACATACTTGTACCCTTTAGCTTTGCCTTCCTTCTTTGCTATACCTAGAAGGAATTTAAGTCTAGGTGTCAGTCTTTCAGACGCATAGATGAGTGATTTAGGGTCATTGCCAAGTGAAATGTCAGTTGTGTTTAACTTACTGCGTTCTGTACAAGAGATGTTAAATTTCTTTACAGATTTGAGAAAATTGTGCTTTTCTTGAGATGAAGCAAGCGTGACAACGATGGGCCGTTTGCTTCCTGAAATCTTGGCACGGAAGATTGCTGTAGGTTTTGGTGCAGGTGTTGCTGGAGAAGTGACCTTAGCAATTTTCTCAAACATTTTTTGCAGATTTTCTTCTTGGCGCTCCTCAATGCCTCTAATTTCGACGTCGTTGCTGATGGTTTTTTGTTCTAAGAACGTAATTCTTGACTCGACATTTATGCATTTCTTGGTTAATGTAGCATTCTTCAGCTCAAGTTCATTAACATTCACTTTTAGTTGTTTGCATTCCTTTAGTTCCTGCATAATTTTGTCATAATGTTCCGAGTACTTCTCTATTGCTGCTACCATTTCTCCATATTTGGATTTAATTTTTTCTTGATTTTTGATCAACAGTAGATTCCTTTCTTGGAATTCGCTTGATATCATATTTTTAATGGAGTCTAGTAGCTCAGCATTCTTGGCATCGAGTTGTGGTTGGACGCCGCTCCCGTTAGAATCCACTGCAGGAGGAGTAGTAATTCCTCTTGGACTACCCGAAAAACAGCAGTTGTCAGGGCAGGACCATATTAAAGAATCCCTGGCAAGCTCTCTTCTAGGAAGTCCGGTGCATTCCCGATGATATGTTTTCTTACAGGTTGGGTAAGAGCACTTTATACCTTCTGTGGCTTTTACGGTCCTACCGCAGTTTTTGCATATAGCCATATTAACTGCGGCTGAACCTTCTGTAGCTGCTCACTCTGTGTGATGTTAGCCGGTGACGCGCGGGGATCGAACAAAAGGCAGCGCAGCGTAGATGTATAATAGTCCGCGTCTCTTTCGCACAGCGAATTAACCGGTCGGTCGTACCTCGCGCACAGCCGGACTTGAGAAGCCGTAATAACGGAATGAATCTAAAGCAATAGGGAATGGATGAAAATATCAGAAGTGCTTGATATTTTTTTTGGTGATAGGAATAACCTTCCTTAACGCGGGAAAAAAGTTAAAATTTTTTTGGCCCCGTAGTTAATTTTTAAATATACTTAATATTTTTCTATTAACTACGAAGCCAAAAAAATTTAAACTTTTTTCTCGCGTTGAGGAAGGTTATTCATATCACCGAAAAAAATATCAAGCACTTCTGATATTTTCATCCATTCCCTATTAGTCTAATGGCGCGTGCAAATCTCAACCACCCGATTTGTAAGGGTCTGCCAGGCCAAATAGAAGAAATAAGAAAAGCTTTTGGGTATCCGGACGAGAAAAGCTTGAAAGATTCCATTGATCATTTCGAGGAATGGGTCCACGAACAAAACCATTTCACTGTGAAGGACATTGGTGAGTAAAATGCTGGTTTTGAGGCAAGAAATTGTTAGACTGACCGTTCGACCTAGCCTTAGATCGACTGTTAGACCCATTATATAAATACTTTTTTCAAATAACGCACGGAAGCTAGAATGGTCTAAAAATTAAAATCTATTATGAAAAATAAAAATATTTCCACGTTAAAATGTTCCTTTAACAAATGTATTTATACATTTTTTTATGTATATTTAAATACAAAACATTTTTCTATAATTTTTGATGTAATGTAATAATAATAATAATAATAATAAACTCACGCCCGATATCCCCGAAGGGATAAGCAGAGGCACCAGTCACTGGAACTGGGCCCACGTTTTGCCGAGTTTATTAGGTCCCAAACGTGACAAGTAATATGATGATGTAATGTAATATTTTTTAAATAAATTTCTTTGATTATTTCTTTCGTTTGTTTTTCTTTGTTGATATGCAATCTCTGAGAAAAGCCCCATAACTGCAGTGGGACGGGACTCCGCGGTATTTGCGCATGATAACTAATCCCATACTCACTCTCTAAAAGAAGGCCTATGACTTGCAGTGGGACGGGACTCCGCGATACTCACTCCCATACTCACTCTCTATAGGAAAGAGCGGGTGATCATGCTCTTCCACTATGAATGGAAATTTCCCGCCAGGCAGATCGTATGCCTGGGGACGGCCGGTCCAACTGTTGTTTGTTGGACGTTGTATTTATGGTATGTCAATGTGTAAACTTTGATTGCGCGATGCAGAAAATGTTGGAGTTTATAGTGCGCGCGCAGAGTTGACATGTGCTCGCCACACTCTCTAAAAGAAGGCCTATGACTTGCAGTGGGACGGGACTCCGCGGTAGTTGCGCATGATAACTATGTCCATACTCACTCTCTAAGAGAAGACCTATGACCTGCAGTGGCACGTAACGTAAAAAGTTCCCTTAAAAAAACGTTTCACATTCCTTTTGGTGGAAATGTGAAGTTAAACTTCTTTCTATGTATCTTTTTCGTGTTTTACCTAGATCGCGGATATCTGGAGAGGTACCTGATAGCAGCTAAAGGCTCGATGGAGAAAGCGAAGAAGCGACTAGACAAGCGATGCACTCTATCAAGCTTGATGCCGGAGATCTTTGAAAATATCGATATTGATAACGACTTCGTTTACTTGCGGAAAAATTTGTGAGTAACGCTGAGGGTTCCAACAAACGATGAATAACTCTGTAGAGCATCGGATAGTGCATCAGTCTACCGTGCGAGAGGTCCCGGGTTCCAATCCCAAAATAAACCCCCAGCTATACCTACCTTCCTCAGGGAAGAGACCCGTGCCCCTCGGTGGAGACGAAATGGGTTGATGATGATGATGTTTCTTGTGCTCATGACGCAGGGTATCTTACTGTGGAGCCAGAAGTAATGTATTTGCCTGTATGTATTTTTTATGCTTAAACTAAACTTATTAAAAAAAACATGATTCCTGTAAAACCAATGTAAAGTGGAGTGTTTTAATCGAGTTTTCATAAAGAGGAGCTCCGGAACAAAAGGCCATAAATTCCAAAAAAAAGTCAATTGTGGTGAAGAGTAAGAGTGAGAGAGTTTTAAGTTTCAAGAAAATTAGACAACATTATTTATAGGGGAGAGTGGGTATGATTCGTACACCGGGAGCATTCGTACAACGGCCATAATTCGAATACGCAAAATAGTGGTGCCTTCGTATCTGTGTATGTGATGCCCACTCACACGCATAATCTAACCGCGAAGTGGCTCGCCCGTGCGGCCGCCGACTTCGATGTGATAGGTCGTTACGTGTTTTCGCTTCGCGTAAATAATTTTTCGATGCAACTTTAAACGTGTTTTTATTCTATAAGTTTTGCTGCCATTGTTAACTGATTTTTTGTGGTGTTTGATTACATATTTCAGTTCATTATTTCGACATTTACTTGAAGATAATCTCAGCAGTTATTTTTATTTTCAATTTATTAGTAAAATTTCTTGATTGGGGTAGCTTCGTACAGGTCTGAACGGGGTGGATTCGTACTGTACGAATGTACCCCACGTATGATATACAATCTTTATTTTCGTAGCTGATTGCTACCATAGCTGATTGCTACCATAGCTGCTTGCTAGCCATCGACATCTGCTCAAGGATTAGTAACGCCAGAAATGATCCAACCCTACCCTAAAGTAGCTAGAGATGTGACCAAAAAGTCCAAAAAAGGTAAACAACAGATACTCCCGAAAAAAAATTGGCGAGACAAAATAGATAAAGCAAAACAGTTAAAGAAGCAAGAGCAAGAGATAAAACAAAGAGCTAAAGAGATGAAGAGGGCATTAAATTTGATATCAGGTAAAGATATGTTAAATAAACCAAAAAGAAAGAGGCAAAGTTCCTGTTCCCCCAATAAAGTGATTGCTGAAGGATCTGATGTGGAGAACGAAACTCCAGTTTTAAAATTAAAATATTTGTGAAAGAGAAAGGATTTATTCTAGTGAAGTTCAAGAAGAAAAAATCTGTCAAACACTATGTTGGTCAGGTTTACAAAATGTAGTCCCACTGGGTACAAAGTTTCATTTTTAAGAAAGAAATCCGGCGCCTGGAAATTTGTTTTTCCCAATAACATAGACGAAGGGACTGTTTACATATCTGACATCGTATATTATACTGCCGGAACCCAAATCTGCCTCTACAGCCAGAACAGCTAACATTTAGCGTTCATAAAAATCTGTCTATGTACAATGTGCATTAAGTAGATTCATAAAAATATTATGACTCTTGTTAGCCTGATGGTAAATATTATTGTTGATTCATTTCTATAGGACATAAGAAGTTAAATAATGTTAAAACAAAAAGCTTAACTAATTATTGTATTTAAAACTATTTTATTATTAAGTACTTAGGCACCCAAGGCTGATTCCGTGAAATTTTGATCTCAATAAACGGTAAATTTTCTATAAATAGCATTATTAATCATGATGTACGGAGGTACCCCACCATGTACGAAGCTACCCCAACACATGTACGAAGCTACCCCGTGAGTGGGGTACATTCGTACGACTTCCACTTTTTTTTTAAATCGTCATAGCTTGGCCACACTTCTTTCTATGAACAAGTCATCTAAGGGAATATTGTAGGCAAATATATAAGCAATCTATCATTGCTCAAATTGTTTTCAAATAGCGTTTAGTTTTTCTGCTATAGGGCTCGAAGTGAAAAGTGTACGAATCCTACCCACTCTCACCTACCACCCATACAAATTTTGGCAACCCTTTTCGCTCCCTTAGGGGTTGAATTTCAAAAAATCCGATCTTATTCCTTGCCTACATTATATATAGACTCTCTGGGCAAAATTTCAGCTTCCTAGGCAACGGCTTGGGCTGGGCGTTGATGAGTGAATGAATCAGTCAGTCAGGACTTTGAGTTTTATTTATGTAGATTACTTACGCCTTATGGAACAGAACCCTGAGCGCGATATTTTGTATCTATACCGTATTTACTGAAGCGAACGACTAAGTGTCAACATGTCAAAAATTTGGTTTTTCAATATACCTAATATGCATAATATTTAGCAAAGTTATACAAAACGATATGTCTAATAAATACCATTAAGCAATAAACACAAAAACACTGTTATTGCCTGATTTATCCCTCACTCGCAGTTTATTTAACTAAATATTTTATTTTATCATGAAAACACCATTTGCTAAAGAGATCTATGCCCCAAAAAATACCTAAAATTTCAGTGGTCCTCAAATAAAAGCCATCCTACTGCTGCCAAATATGTTCGCAACTAGCAAAGATGACGGACTTTTGTTTAAAGGCCGATTATAATCGACTATTTTATGCTAATGCGCTACGCGAAGTGTAGAAGAGCTGACTACGAACCTCCTTTTTAATTACAGGCAAAAAAAAGTAAAATTCCCACCCCGACACCATATTTACTCACGATTTATGTTGTTGATGCGAGTGCAACTTCTCTAAGCTATTTTATTTTCTTTTGTGTTTGTCTTGTCTTGTTTGGTAGTCTGTCTGTTTTCCTTAAACAGTAGCTACTTAAACTTATGTGGGTATACGATGCAAGCAAAGCTGCGTGCATGAGCTATTTTGAGTGACATGTAAGTTTCAGAGATGCTTTGTCTTTGTTTACCTTTAGTCGTTCGCTTCAGTAAATTGACGATAGGTGGGTACCTAGTTAATAATTAAAATTACAGGGTTCATACAACTATTATTCATTTGTCTTAACAATTGAATATCAGCTGTTGATTGTTCCTACTTTTCCTAATTTGAATTTGAACTTTCTGAGTTGTCCAAATAAAATTCCTTTATTTTCAGCAAAAATGCTTGGATGCCAGTGCCCACGCCTGACTACTACAGAGTATTAATAGACAGATTTAATTCAACCGAAGATTCCTTCACCATGAATGACTTAGGAAGATTTGCAATTGTAGTAAGTAGAACATAATTTAGAACCACATCAGTCGTCATTATTATAAATACCTACCCATTTATTCGAAGATTTAAAAATTACTCAGCCTTTCACGTCAATATGACACACTGGGTATCGTAACTAATGTTTTCAACGATCGAGAATGTTTGTAGTGAGCCTCCTTAGACGAGGTAGTCCAGTTTGCGCAACCGCCTAAATAGCACCTGGCCTAGTCCAGATTGGACACCTATTGGTATTTTTGGCAAGTGCTGTTAGTGAATTCAAATGTATTTATTCTGCCGAAATATCAATCGGCGCCCAATCTGGACTAGGCCAGGTGCTATTTGTGCAGGTGCTATTTAGGTGGGTGCTCAAACTGGACTACCTCGCTTAGACATGGGTTATACAATTAGCAGTAACAGTTGCTATAAAAAATAGTATCACCAAATCTTACCTTAACATGCAGGTGTACTCATATTCATCCATCATTCAGATAATATTATTTATCTACTCTGATACTATGATACAAAAATTATAAAACTGAAAACAAAACTCGGCTCTAATTATATGCGTCCGCGCGACCGAGCGATTTAGCCGCAGTCTCCAGCGACCGCGGCCAAGTCGCTTTTTGATTTACATGAAGCGACCCGAGCGTCTCCGCTCTCTACACGTTCTCACAAACAACAAAAGAGCGTTCCGTCTGCTTCAAATGCACCGATACAAGTGAACACATTGAAACTCAAAAAAAGGCGCGACCGCGCCGCTATTTAAATAAATCGTTACACACAATTGCTTGCAATTTCGTGGTGTAGCGGCCGGGCCGCTCGGTCGCGCATATAATTAGAGCAACATTACGCATAGGCCAAAAAAAAGTTTTATTAAGAAACAGGTCTTATAAGGACACCTGTATCATAATATAACTTTTTAATCATAACGATAGGTACACCTATACAACCTCCATCTGGACCAAGAAGGTTGAACCTCTACTTTAAAAAAAAAGGTTTCAAGTTGCGCCTTGGCGCCAACATTTTACATTTAAAAAAACTTTTCAATATAAACAAAGTTTGGTTCTGTTTGTAAAATAAATAAGTTTTTGTGTAAAAACATGTCTGAAAGCGAGGATAGTGGTAATAAAATTGTAGGTATACCACCAGATATTCTAGAAGCTGCGTCAAACATGACTATGAACCTGTTACCGGCGAAATCTAGGAGCAAATATAAAAATGTCACCACGAGTTCATGGAATGGGAAGACAAATTTGTTGATATTCAGCGTTTTATTTGCAATATTATTGTATGTATTATAGTATGAGAGTAGATAAAGTAGTGTATGACACTGTAGGTACATAACTTGGTCTTATAACACTCGTGTGATACAATAAAAACACACTCGTGTTATAAGAACCCTTATTATGCAACAGTATCATAAACTACTATTATTGCACACAAAAAACCAGAATAAAATAAAATTAACAATGAAAAACACACTACTAATAATACTAACTATAATACTTCTTTGCTTACATTTCACTATAGATATCTGAATATGTCTGTGATTTCGCTAGTCGGTACATAAATTAAGTTTATTTTCAAAACATTCGTCAACAAAATTGCGGGGTGCTAGGAAGCAATAGCAAATAAATTAATTGATCGAGCTTTTAGATAAAAAAATGTACACGTTGCGCCGTCTATCCTGATTTTTTGTGTGTTACACACAATTAAACAATTAAACTGAATGAACCAGACTCAACGACAAATGACAATTTTTCCTAGACTCAACGACAAATGACAAGTTTTTGTAATTTCAATTTTAAATCATTTTGGTGTGTAACACACAATTTAACAATTAAACTGAATAAACATCAAAAGATTGTCCTTTTGGCAACCCAAAGAAGCCTAGTTATTTTTATGTTTTCTAGCTGTGACAAGATAGTAACTTTTTCCCTTCTCTGTGTTGGTTGAGCTGTTATGATGTTACGATTTTAGGCTAAAACTGTTTTGAAAAGAATAAATGTGGAGTTTCTTTGTTAGTTTCTTCTCCATGTAATCTATTAATTGTGAAACTAACAACTTTGACTTTCATAAATTAAACACTTTGTTTGGACTATGAATAAAATATTTGAATTGAATTGTTCTAAGTGACAATTATCCTCTCCTAGGCAAATTCCCCTTTTGTGTACATTATAGGTGAATACTTTTCAGACAACAATATTAAACAATAGTTAAAACAAAATTGACCTAAAAACACTAAGCTTTCCATAATCTTTTGATAGTTCCGAGGTTTTGATTGACTCAAAATTCTGACCGAGCGTCGTTGGCTTGTGATTGGCTATAGTCTTGTCTCTAACACGGGACATTGGTGAAGGAATTTGTACTGGACAATCAGTGCACTGAGTCCATAAAACAGAATTGAATTAAATTAATTGACAATAGATTTTTATTTATTATTTATTTTATTATTTATTCAGATTGGAGAATCATCAGCTTATAAAATTATGCTAGTAGAATAAAAATAGGTAACTAAGAGCTAATAACAGATTCTCGCCTATAGATACAACATAACTAAAAAATGTATGGACTTCATGCTTTGTCAAACACATAACTTACACTAACTATAGACACTCAAATAGTAAAATGATTTTACAATACTAATATTATATTTAAGAAGTAATATTTATCCACCCGCAAAGAATGGCGCAGAAAGAATCGCTCGTAGCTTGGGCTGCCTGAGTGATCTTAAACGATTACTAATGTTAAGCAACATACGGCGCGTTCAGTCTCTGGATGGGTTTCTGTCTATGACTAACGCTATTGGCATTTTTCCGAGCGGTTTCGTGCTTCGCAAGGCACGTTAAGCAGTTGGTGCCGGCTGCCGTAGATATATGGCAGTCGTTAAGCCAAGTCAGAGGCCTTAGGGCGACTTGAAAACTTTTGACAGTAAGACCAGCCACTAGTCTTACAAGCCTCCACCAATCCGGACTTGGCCCCCGTGGTGGAGTATGGCCTATACTAGGGAACTTCCCTATATTAGGGAAGAGACCCGTGCTCCTCGGTGGGGACATAATGGGTTGATGATGGTTGATGAAGAAAGAATGGCGCACTAATTAAGCATCTCACCTCCGGTTTCCCGAACGCTAACAGTCTGTTAATCTGTTAACAGCTGTCAGTTGGCAAAAGTGCATACAAAAAAAAACAAATGACAGCTGTTAATAGCAGATTAACAGACTGTGAGCGTTTGAGAAACCGGGGGTTAGAGTGTGGACCCCTGTATTGAAAAAATCTATGTCATGATGTGCAATACTGATTAACTGACTTTGCAACACCAGAAATGCTTTTAACTTTTCAATAATCAAAATTTTAAATAGATATTTTATCTAAGATCGATAACTGTTAGGTGTATTATGTTTAGTCTAGTGAAGGTTTGGTCTCTTATCGCGTGCTTCCTCTGCGTTGTTACCTCACACTGGCCATAAGTTTCTCATTGCTATGTAATATTGCTTTTCACTTTTCAATATTATTTACACGCAGGTATTTTTCTCAAGATTGCTGCCGTTGGTTGCTCGTCCGTCACTTTCTAGGTTCTGACAGAATATCAGCGTCACGAGTTCTCCAATGGGGACCCGTGACATATGCTGAGTCCAGAAACCTTTTCTGTTACCATGACACACAGGCTACCTTAAGACTGTAACACTATATTATGATTATTTTTGTTCTTATTTTTTAGTTTCAATTGTGTAATTGTTATACTTTACTTTTTGTCTGTAATTTTTTAGGCTACGCATGTTAGTTATAAGATGAAATGTGTGTTGTGGTACATGAATAAATGCTATTCTATTCATTCTATTATTCAATAATTTTATTGAATTTGTCACTCGCTCGCACAATAAAACTTAGCTTATAATGTGAAAATCTAGCGTTTCCGTGCTCCAACCCTCTAGGTCCAGTCAGTCCAGACGTTTTCAGTCCAAACTGTATCGCTGCTTAAAATATATGAAATTGTTTTTCAGGGTGTCGAATATAATATCGTGAAAGACTATGTTATAGGTTATGAATTAGTCATTGACTTGCGCAGCGTGACATTTACAGATTTTTTAGCAACATGTAATCCTGTGATAATGCAGAAGTTAACGGTATTGTTGTTTGTAAGTATTTTATCTTCAAGTATCTATACAGGGCGTCCCAAAGTTATGGGACATGAAGGGAAAGTACCTTAAATATCGTAGATAGGGTATTTTGCTGAAAGAAGACTTTATTGTTGTGTATTTTTTGTGAAGATGTTATTTTTAAAAGTTAGTAATTCTGCATTCAAAGATTTTCTAAAAATTACTTGCCTCGTCTAGGAATGGAACCGACTAAAATGTAAAAAAAGCATCCTTACTTTTATATGCCAATCAAAAGCATGGCCAAAAAGTAATAACTCTTCTTAAGTAACATATTATTTTAAAAGAAAGAAACACCTGAAATTGATCATTTTAATCAAATTAAAAACATACATGAAACTGCCGTAGTCAATTAAGTGGGTATTTTTTTGTTAATTAATTAATTATTTGCTCAAAATGTGATCCCTCTTGTCTTACGCAAATCGCCACTCTTTTAATGTGTCCGCTGCCTGTTGCTTTTCATTTTTCATTTTCAACTTAATTGACTACGCCATTTTATGTATGTTTTTAATTTGATTAAAATGGTTAATTTTATGCTGTTCCTTTCTTCTAAAATACTTTGTTACTTAGGAAGAGTTATTATTTTTCGGCCATGCTTTCGATTGGCATCATACAATCATGGGGTGTTTTTTTAAATATTTAAGTCGGTTCGATTCCCAGGCGAGGCAACTAATTTTTAGAAAATCTTTGAATGCAGAATTACTAACTTTTAAAAATAATATAAAGTTTTCTTTCAGCAAAATACTCGTTTAAGGTACCTACTTTCCCTTCATGTCCCATAACTTTGGGACGCCCTGTATATAACAATTAAGGTAACCCTTAGAATGCGTAATTCTTGAAACAGCCCAATTAGAGTTTGTGTTTGTACAAGTTTTGTTTTATCAGTATTTTTGTAGATTTCTATTTTTATAAAAACCCGTGATTTTATAACTTAATAAAAAAAAAAGTTTAACGTCTTTGTCAATGTAGTAACCTTCGAAAAAATTATTGTCATACTATGTAAAATAATGTCACTTACATAGTATAACTCATACGGCATATAGAATCAAAGGCTGCTAAGTTCGAGTTTAAACTATGCATTTTTAAAATTTAGTAACAAAATTAGCAAAAGACCACTTAAAACCTCATACAAATCTCATATTGGGTTCAAAAGCTGCTAAGTGTTGCGTTGGAATCAAATGCGGCAAAGTGGCTTGTGGTACTTTGCAGCCTTTGATTCTATTCAAAGCTTAAGTCCCCGAGTACTAAATTTAGGACAAACATCATTGTTATTTAGAAATAAAACAAATTAATGACCAATTCGTAAAGATTCGCAAAAACTTTAAATTAAAAACCAACAATATTATTTTAAAAACACAATTATTTTTTAATACGATCGTAGAACAAATCTTAGAATTATACTTAAGCTATCATTAAGACAAGTTATAATCAGGTACAATGTTACCTACTTCTTAAACTAAACTACTTTCCTTCACCAGGAAGGCTACGGGGCTACAATGAAAGCGATACACATAATTACCGCATCAAAGTTCGTAGACTCAATTGTCGCTATCCTCAAGCAAGCCATAAGCGAAAAAATGGGCAAGAAAATCCAAGTACATGCGTCTCCCGAAACCCTGACCAATTTTATACCAAAAGAATGCCTGCCGTCTGACTACGGTGGCACCCAAAAATCTATCGAAGAGTTGGATGGTAAGAATTGATCATTTTAAAATTTGGTTCAATTTATGTGGTCGATATGTTACTGTAAATGCTCGAACTACGGTAAATCCTAAGATTTACCGTAGTTAGTCTTAGGATTTACCGACATGAGTTGGTAAATATAATGAATAATGATTTATGAAAATAAGACATTTTTTTCGGGCTTTTACTATTAGAATTTAGTACATGCTAGGTTTTACCACTGAGAGCTAGTAAAGGTTGGTTTTTGGAATAAAACAAAGATAATTTCTTTCCGTTTATTTCAGTGAAAAACTTAAATTATTTTCAATGGGAATTTATATTTTATTTAGGAACAAGTCATTTTAAAACACCTTTAAATTATTCCTAAATAGTAAAAATTAAAACAAGTAAAATATGTTCTCACAAACATAACAGAATCAGTATTTTTATTCAACATTTGCCTACCGTGCCTTTAATATAATGAATCCTAAGACTTACAGTCCTTGGTCTCTGCCTACCCCTATGGGATGCAGGTGTGAGCTATGTATGTGTTATATAGTATTGGGTAGCTAAATCTACTTTAATCTATCGTTTTAGCCCGAATAGTCATGTTAGCCATAATCCTGCGCAAAGCATGCCAAATCATTCTGTTTTTGGCCAACCCCGCCTACCAGCAACCATCTATATTTGCCTTAGATCATCGGTCCAGTGATCCGATGGGCGTCATATGCTGCATTGGTCTATACTTCGCAAACAGATTTAAATGAAAAATCACTGTAGGTATAAAGGTCAGAGCCCACTTACACGACTTTGCTACCACCAGGCAAAAATAATATCATTCAAATATCATAAATTAGCTGACAGCTGACAGCGAGCTGTCTGGTGTCATTGATGCTAATGTAAAATATATCTAAAGAGCAATATTTAAAGCCCATATTTGAATGATATTATTTTTGCCGGGTGGGAGCAGAGTCGTGTAAGTGCGCTATGACCTTAACACTGAGTATATCATTCCACTGGGAGTGAGTTTGAATGAATGACCAGCGGCTGATGGGAGATAGTGTGGTGAAGTAGAATTTATTACAGTACAATTAATAAAAATTGTTTTTTATTGTTTAAATTTGGTAATAAGTGGTAGGTTATTGGCTGGGCCAGCTTAGTATTGTTATTATTATTTTTTACTGCAGAAAAGTTAGTGTATACAAGGTATTTAAATATGAATATAGCTATGTACTGTTGATACTCGACTTTTGAATTTCATTTTTCTCTATTCCAGAGCTGCTATTCCAGGAGCTAAGCTCGGAAGCACATAAGGCGCGGATGAAAGTGGTCGCGACCTTTGGTACAGACGAATCGAAGAGACTCACAAGCACATTTAACGACGAGTACATGGGCATGCCAGGGTCATTCAAAACGTTAAGCGTGGACTAGCTAGAAGCGGAGATTGTAGATCTGACATACCAGGCGAAGACACAGCCTTCGCTTACTCTTCCAATTTTTGCCGTGTAGATATCTTGTATGGCCGGTTTAGATTATCTTAGTGTTTAGGAGAGTGCTTTAGTAGAAACGTGTAAACGCTACTCGCTTTAGTACGGTTTAGGCTCTAATCATATGCGTCCGCGCGACCGAGCGGTTTCGCCGCAGATTCCAGCGACCGCGGCCAAGTTGCTTTTTGATTTATATGAATCGGCTCGAGCGTCTCCGCTCTCTACACGTTCTCACAAACAACAAAAGAGCGTCCCGTCCGCTTCAAATGCACATATTGAAACTCGTACGAGCGGCCGCGCGACCACGCTGCTCGAAGGCGCAACCGCGCCGCTATTTAAATAAATCGTTACACACAATTGTTTGTAATTTCGTGGTGTAGCAGCCGGGCCGCTCGGTCGCGTGGATGCATATAATTAGAGCCTTAGTACGGTTCTAGTTTAATTAGAATCAAAATAAAATTGGTTTCACGCTTTGTTTCCACTGACACCTGCCACGAGAAACCGTGGGTTAGTATTTTGTGCGTATTTTGCAATGTCGGTTGTTTATCCTGGCGACAAATGACACTCTACTGGAAGAAATATAAACGTTCACTCGCACGTGTACTAAAGTACTAAAGCACTTGCCTCTCTAATTGTACTAAAGCACTATCCTTTAAGCCTAGTTCGTACTAGGCTAGTAATTTAGTCGAGTAGCGAGTAATTTAGTCGCTACGGCCACTAATGAACTCGACTAGTCAACAGGTTCGGACTTGTTTAGCCGATTAACCAGTGAGCACGGACGCGTGGTGGAGGGCGCTACTCGACCGAAAAAATAGAGTAAAATGGATTGACACGACTAATTCATTCACTAAACTACTCGACTAATATTTCTAACTAGCTTTCGCCCGCGACTCCGTCCGCGTGGACTTTAGTTCAAAATGTTGCAACCCCGTTCACTCCCGTTAAGGGTTAAATTTAGAAAAACCGTGAAACACGTGTTCAATCAATTGTGTTGAAGAGTATTTATTTCAAGTTTCAAGAAAATCTGACATTTTTTTATACCTCCATACAAACTTTAACACTGCCGTTTACCCCTTTAGAGGGTGAGTTTCAAAAAATCCTTTCTTAGTGCTCCCCTAGGCTCCCTAAGGAACTCCCATGCCAAATTTCAACCCCCTAGGTTCAGTAGTTTGGGCTCTGCGTTGATTCTAAGTCAGTAAGTCAGTTTCTTCTTTTATATATATAGATAGATATTTTCCTGTTTCGCACACGTTTATCCACTAAATTACTCGCTACTCAACTAAATTACTAGCCCAGTGCGAACTAGGCTTAACACTAAGATAATCTAAACCGTGAAGTCGAGTAATCGCCTGCACTGCTATCCCAACTGCTGTAGGTCCTCATTTTGAGCGTATTCGATGCAACACTTTTACCTTGGTCCAATTACAAAATGAAGTTTACTTATGTAGTAATAATAATAAAAGTAACTCCCACGCAACAATCACTTGATCTGGGGTGCATTTACGTAAGAATCCACTGTATGGAGTTGTCTGATTTAGCCCTTTTGTTCCCGGTATGTTACACCACCTTATGACACACTGTTACATTCTGGGACTGTTTTTTACTATCAATTCATTCTTATTTTGACTACTTCGCATTTCCTAAATGCTTTACCCGATAGAGTGGAAAGTTACGTAATATAAGGGCAGGTCCCAAAATAGGGTACCCTATGCTATTGTAACCTGGCAAGGACATTACAAACATCGGAACACATCCAGACTGAGGTAATTTGCACAAATGTACGGCGGCCCCCACTGGGAATCAAACCCACAACCTCTGTCTTGATAGATAAGTACCTTAAAGGCTAGCCCAACGAGGCAGTAGAATATAGGTACGAGTATGTTACTGAATTTTTGTAGACAACTGGCCTGGGCTTAGATTCTGTTAGTGGATTGTAGTACAATGACAACTGCTTGAACATGGCGATTTAGCATCATTGCCGCTTCAAGTGTACGCGCGCACTGAAATAAAGCAGCCTAGGCGTCATTCATCATCAACCCATCATGTCCCCACCGAGGGGCACGGGTCTCTTCCCTACGAAGGTATGGGCCATACTCCACCACGGGGGCCAAGTCCGGATTGGTGGAGGCTTGTAAGACTAGTGGCTGGTCTTACTGTCAGAAGTTTTCAAGCCGCCCTAAGGCCTCTGATTTAGCTTAACGAGTGCCATCTATCGACAGCAGCCGGCACCAACTGCTTAACGTGCCTTGCGAAGCACGGAATCGCTCGGAAAAATACCACTAGCGTTAGTCATAGACGGTGACCCATCCATGGACAGAACGCGCCGTATGTTGCTTAACCTTAGTGATCGTTTTAAGATCACTGAGGCAGCCCAGGCTACGAGCGAGCCTAGGCGTCAATGGTATGAAAAAACACGTCACGTGAGCCGACCGTGCATCTGTCATCAAACTATAATGCACTAACAGAATTAAGGCCCTGGTCACCATGGCACAGGGTATCCTAGTTTGGCTCCAGGTATTGGTTCTTCTATTTTTAAATTAAATTGTTCTATTCTTCATGGTCTCTGGTAGGGCTTTGTAAAATGGATTTATTTATAGAACAACATTATTCCTATCTCTTTCTTACACAAGTCACTGGTTGATTAATAAAGATTACTTATGTTAATATTTTGTTTTTATAACTTCGTTTATTGCGTTTTTCAGTAAGCTCGTTAGCTTCATGTCTAGTTTATTAATTGTAATAATATTTTATTGTATTAATCGCGAGTTCTCCGATAGTACCCCGAAATCAGGTGTTTTAAAATTAATTTTATTCTCTTATGGTTAGTATTTAAAGTTACTCACAACAATGTGGTAAATGTGACATGACTTTTAAATTCACTATACTCGTATTGCAACAAAAATGTGCTAAAGTACTCACGATACAATGATGAAACATTAAAATAAATGAGTTAAATAAGACATGCCTTATTGTCATCGCTGTGGTATCTAACGACAAAATATCACGTTTTATCTGCATTTTACTCTCAGCAAGCTATTTAACTAGACTTATCACGGTATCAAATAAAAAAGGGCGCAAAGCAACGTACATCCTAAAATGATGCAGTAAAAGAGACGGAAATGCTTCCATACATTCTTGGGCCCAGATGTAAAAAGACGAGAGTGGTGTCAATAAACAGCTTATATATTGTCAAACCATCTTTGAAAATTTTGCGGATTTTAGCAATCTGAGAGCAAAGTTAAAAGAGATTTAGTAAAAGTGAGGCTATGCAACAAATTGACAATATCTTATAGGTACTTAACAGCTGATTTTATAACTATGATCATATGATAGACAGTTATTTATTACATTAATTGTAGTTCTTATTGCATTGGGTGGGAAAATGTAACGAAACTCACAAATAGATTAAAAGACAGGGAAGACAAGGATTTGTGTCATTTCATCCTCTAAAACTCGTCGGCCCAGTGTATTACATCGATAAGTCGGTATGCCACAGTCGTACAAGTTAAACAATATACTAGAAGTCCGTAGAGCGAAAGCACTGGTCGAGGAATATAATTAAAATACGCAAACGATAACCGAAACAAAGACGAGTAGGTAGGTAGTTCGGTGATCATAATGGGAGACGATAATGTACGTACCGCGAATGCACATCCTGAGAACGTACGCCCCAGTAATGTACAGCCACGGAATCCGTGCACATGTACATGGATTCCCGTCCGTACGTTCTCGGGTCGTGCGTTATCATATCAGGCCGAGAATCCGTGTACAGCCATAGACACGACAGAGTGGTGCCTCGTTTCCATGAAGCGTAAATCATTCACTTCGCAGCCATTACACGCTCGATCTAGTGCGTGACATTATCGAGGCTATGAGTCGCAATAGATTGACGTCCTGATCTGGCTGGATCTTACACTAGACAAGTCAATCCAAATGATCAGAGTTTAGATGTAGAGGAACGACACATCAACCTATTATAAACCCACTGAGGGGCACGGGGCTTTTCCCTGAGGAACCTTTCTCAGTGAAAAGCCCGTGCCCCTCGGTCCTATACCTATAGGGCATACTCCACCACGGGGGCCTAGTCCGGATAGGTGGAGCCTTGTAAGACTAGTGGCTGGTCTTACTGACGGAAGTTTTCAAGCTGCCCTAAGGCCTCTGACTTGGCTTCACGACTTCCATCTATTGATGGCAGCAGGCACCAACTGCTTAACTTGCCTTGAGAAGCACGGAACCGCTCGGAAAAATCCCACTAGCGTTAGTTATAGATGGTCATTTGGGCACGAATTCCCGGGTTGTACATTCTCGTGCCTAAATTCTCGGTCCGTGCAATATAGTGACCCATCATGATCATAGATTGAAAATCCGGGAGCTGTCACTACAGATTAAATACATTTGACAAACATAAAAAGTAATAAATCGATCTGTAAACGAGAATCTACGAGAATCGATTTTAAAGTTAATATTCTGTTTTATTGTAAACTATTGACAATATAATAATTTATTCCGTAGATTTTGTTCACTTTGATTGAATCCATCATTCGATGAGAGTGATTTTATGTTCAATAATAATTCTTGAAATCATTCACAGTAGTCGATTATAGTAATCGAAACTCTATTTCATCAGTGCAATAAACTTGTTTTTAAGATTTCTCGTCTCCCAGATTGTGAATTGAGCAGATTTTTTATATTTTGAAACAGAAAAAAATACCGCTTTTTTTAAACCATATTTCAGCTTATTACAATTGGGCCCAGAGATCCCCGGCTCCATTGTCTCTTGTGTTCACAAGTTTTTTGTTTCTGGATCAAAACATACCATACTTTTGCAGCCAAGAAAGTAAAAAAAACGGCAATTTTAGAACTAATTGATCCAGCTAGGTTACATTTTTATAAAACGTCGTTTTAACCGTGTTTTTAGGCAAAGAAATAACTGCTTCACTATAAGAAGGTAATTTTCGCAGCAATACATGTCAGGTTGCAGAAGCTAAAGTGGGAAGTAAGACGATACCGTAATCAGAAGACCCTGGTTCGAGACTTAATTTTTCTTTTTTTTCAGGTTCCTTTTTTTTTTGTGTATCAGTAGCCCTTTATCAACGCACCTAATTCGTATCCAAATACCTTTTGTTTCCAAAAGAAATACGAAAAAAAATCGGGACAATGCTTATCAGAGATTAAACTTTGTTATTTAGAACAATTTTTATTTTGTTTATTATTTTTGAAGGCGCTGTTTGATGGATAATGCTTGAAACCATACTTTTTAATCGTGTCACAACCCAAATTATTGTGGCATTGGTGCAAAGCTCGAATTTATCTCGGAAACAGCTCCAACGATTTTCATGGAATTTAGGATGCAGGGAGTTTCAGGGGCAATTAATTGATCCAACTAGGTTTAATTTTTAGAAAATGTTCTTTCATCAGTGTTTTGGGCAATAAAAAACTGTTCATTAGAATGCGAAGGTAAATTTCTCTGAGCTACAACTTGACACCTAGCGCCATCTGCTGGAGATTTATATCAACCATGACATGTATCGCCATCTATTTATCGAAAATAGGAATAGAAACTAAAAATACCCCTACGTATGTCGCTGAGAATCTACGTTTTTTATAGATACAATGCTTGCTTGTCTGTTACCTATTCGAATCTATCGTAGCTTGAAATAAACGGTTTTGCATTTATAACGAATTAAATAAAATTATTGAAGGAGCCCTGAAAACCCCCTGATACTACACAAGGTTGTATTGGCTCAGCTGAGAAATCGGGTGGTCCCGGAATCATAAGAAACTTTGACAAGGCAAAACCAGGACGAGGAATTCCACCAAAACGAGGCCAACGGCTGATCTCCATACAGTACCAGGTCGAAGGCTTAGACATTGTGAGTTCCAACGTAAAAGAAACAAATGCAAAATCCAGATGGGATAAACTTGCGAGGCCGAAGGCCGAACCTCGCGAAGCGAGCACGAAAAACTTTGACAAAGCAAAACGAGGACGAGCTTTTGTCTTTTTATATAAATAGTTATAGTTTTTTTTTTCAATTCAATATAACTCCGAAAGGACAAACATTTGGCTGTTGGCGTCATAGTAACTTTTGTTCAGCTCCGGAGACCTATTTTATGATGTATCACACATGGCTATTGGGCTGAGGTCCAAAATTGCATTCCTTTGACAGCCGTTAGATTTATTTTTTTTAGTTCTTCTGAAAACGGCTCATTACATTTGAACGTCACTCAATTTTGTCACATTTTCCGCCTTTTTCGTGGCAAAATCCTGTTTGAGGCTCAGTTTATGTTGCCCAAATTATTAAATAAATGTATGGAAGCATGGAAAGTATGGAAGCGTATGACGACGAGCAAAATATCACCAGGAAAAGAAGCAAAAGGATTACCAGCGAAAATTGATGAATTGAAAAATTTATTTGTTTTAATAACTCAAGTGAAAGCAAAGGTACCCGTGCGTCGTAGCAGTAACCGGCCCGGCTTCTATTTATGTCTATTTATGTTTCCTCGATATTATTATATTTCTCTGCAAACATTGTGAGGAAATCTGAATGCCTAAGGTATTATTAACATAGCTCTGCGCTTAAAATCGCCGATCGGCCGTGGGCAGGCTTGGTGATTAAGCTCAAACACTCTCTCAAAGAGAAGGCCTGTGCCCTACTCTGCCCTCGTAAGGAAGAACGCAGTAATAGTAAAAACGAAGTTTTGAGTAAATAGCGAAAAACATATCACAAAAATATCATTTCATGACATAACTGCATATTTTCTTACTGAAATTTCAGGTTTCTAGTAGACCTACAGCCACCATTATTTTTTCACCTAAAGATGTACCTACCACCAGGGAGCTCAATTTTGCATCCAAAGTAAAAACGCAGTAATGGCTATTGTTTGGTGAAACAACGAAAATACAGCAGCTTTCTTCAATGATTAGCTTTAATTTCTTGAAATACAGTAGTAGTAGTTAAATTAACAAAAAATAAGAGGCCGACGAAAACTACAGCGTTCGTCAGCTCGGTGTATATTTGCTCAGTGGCAAAATGGAGTGGCGGGAACTACATCGCCCGCGCGCCCCTTTACCCCCGCTCTCCCCTCATTCGTCTGCAGCGTTAACAACCTCCCGCCCTTGAAGCTCAGTCTTCAAGTCTTCTTCATCTTCATGCTGTTTGCTTCATCTTCGTGTCCAAGGGACACAGCCGGTTCAAAGCTCTTTGGATCAGTCCACTGTTGGTATATATATCGGCTATTCGAGCAATCCCATCAGATCCAGGGTAGATGGTATGAATCCGGCCAATTCGCCATTTCAAAGGAGGGAAACCGTCTTCCTTTATCACCACCATGTCACCAACACTTACCTCTGGATACCTTTGCTGCTTCTATTTAACTTTGTGCTGTAACTCGGATATATATTCATGCTGCCACCTGCGCCAAAAATGGTGACGCATCGATTCTAGTAGCTCGTACCTATTGAGGCGGCTCTCCTTTATGTCTGTCAGGACCGGTGACGGTATGGAGGTAAGCGGTCTTCCTATTAAAAAGTGGCCGGGGGTTAAAGGGACAAGGTCGGTGGGACTGCTGGATAGGGGACATAAAGGCCTAGAATTCAGTATGGCTTCTACTTGTACAAACAATGCTGATAACTCTTCATATGTTAAATGCCTGTCTCCTAGGACCCTTTCGACGTAATACTTTGTTATGTATGGAGCAGCCCTGTTTCCTTCAGTATAGTGAATCACAGTGTTATTGTGCAACCCAGTATTGCAGTTTACATAAAACTAAAGTGTCGCTCAGTGTCGTGGCCTTTTCTTATTCAACCATCGAACAGAAGGGACAACCCCTAGTTTAATTAGCACCTAAGACTATTGTAGAACGTAATAAAGCTTTTATAAAAATAAATAGTTTTTTAAAACGTCCTCCGCTGCCGCTCACACATAATTGGCGCAGCCGGTAGGATAGTCGAGTCAGTGCGTCAAGAAACTATCGCAGTAGCTACCGCCTGATCACGTCTCTACGTGTACATCGACTATCGAGAACGAACATCGTTGGCAGAGCAGTGGACTCCTGAGCATCGAGCTTAGCTGTACCAGAAGATGAGGTGGTGAGTTGCACACTGTTTAATTGGTTGCTATTCCTACCCTGTCAACATTTTCCACCCGTCTTCCTCCCGTAGGTTTAATACCCATAGTGAAAGGTCGAACCGCGAACACCTTCGCATCAAGCAAAGGGACGCTTGGCGCAACCTTAGTTTAGATAGCATAGAAGAAGAAATATACAGTATGGCTAATATATATATTATTCACAAGGCATTAAGGCATGTTCCAGATTTTGATGGCAACCCAAATGTACTTGTTAGATTTTTAAGTTTATGTGACCAGCTAGTGGAAGCATATGTAAACCCAGCAGCTGGAAATGAGTTGGAAAATTTGTATTTACTGAACGCCATTTTAAATAAAATAACTGGTGCCGCTGGCCGCTCCCTTTCAACCAATGGTGTACCTACCAGTTGGCAAGGCATACGAGAAACGCTAATGAATAATTTTTCAGACCACAGAGACGAAACTGCGTTATATACCGATTTATCATTACTCACACAAGGCACAGACACACCTCATGTGTTCTATGAAAAATGCCAAAACTTGCTCAGCACTATAATGGGATATTTACAGTTGCACGAGCAGGTAATAACAACCATTGATGCCAAGAGAATGCTATTTAAAAATTTAGCGTTACAGACATATAACGTAAGAGGTCTTACTTAACGAACCTTTAGGATCTAGAATACGCACAGCTATACCTATTAGTTTAGCCTATTGTCGCGGTCCTATCCCGAACCATCTAGAATAGAGCCTTCTAGAAGCCTATCGAATAGTCGCCGCATGCTGCGTTTTAGTAAACAATAAACGCTGCAAGCAATAATGACTCGTATGTCCACTAGCGTAAGGTTCAAAAGTCTTTGAATGGGTTACTGTTCGAGCGACGTTGCCTCGAGTAGGCACGTAGGTACGGGAATGTTCTAGAGCCCTTGCGGCCGGATATAAATAGCGGCCGCCGCGGCGCGCAGTCAGTTCCGTTTGGAATAGCGAAGAGTGAACTTCGAGCGAACATACCTGCGATACGAGCGATAACCTACGACCTCAGCGATACTATTGGACTTCGATTGGACCTGCGATTGGATTCTACGTGTGGACTTCGTGTCGTGAAGACCTGCAGACCAGACCCTGCGTGAATAAATCCTAAGAAGTTGTCATTGGCGTTTTACATCCAAATCCAGAACCCTAGCCCGTAACATTTGGTGTCAGAAGTGGGATCTGGAGATGCCACTGACTCCGAGAGAGGATACTTCTGGAGTGAGGACCAGGTCCAGAGGTGCTGCGGAGGCCACTCCCACTGCCCCTCAGGCCACGCCCATCGGCCATAGGGACACGCCCACTAGCCCCGCCCACCAGGCCACGCCCACCGACCAATCCACGCCCCCTGGCCCCGCCCACCAGGCCACGCCCATCGAGTAGACACAGCGTACCTGCCCAGGGGCTCCGCCCACTGGCCACGCCCACCAGGCCACGCCTACCGCCCCCGTGCACCAGGCTCCGCCCACCGGCCTTGACCACCAGGTTCCACCAACCGACCAACAGGCTCCGCCTCCTAGCCACGCCCACCTGGTCACGCCCACCAAAGACATTTAACCTCCGTCACGTCCAATGGAGGTTTTGGATATGTCATGCCTGATGGCAATGTTGAAGGGCATACGAGAAGAACAAAGAGGCCTGCGAGAAGAACAGAGCAAGCAGATGCAGTGCCTGCAGGAAGAACAGAGAGGCCTACGAGAAGAACAGAAGGCAGACCAACAGACGATCCTTTCTGCCGTTACAAAGTTCAGTGATACGGTCGCTAAGCTACATGAAGATGTAGAAGTAGTGAACGAACGGGTAACCGAATCAGAGGAGGACCTAAAAAATGTGAAAACCGGCCTCACTGGACTAGAGCAGGAATTTCGGCGTATAAAATCTGCTGGAGTCACGTCGAGTGGAATTGTCGGCATAAACCAGGGGCCTAAAGTGAAAGTGCCTCCGTACGACGGTACTACGTCTTGGGTCGCCTACCGACAGCAGTTCCAGACTGTCGCTGCTTCAAACGGATGGACGGACGAATAGAGCTTGACAGCCCTCACCGTCGCGCTCAGAGGTTCAGCCTTATCTGTCCTGGAGGCATTGCCCACCTCAGGCAGCGAGTTCAAAGATCTGCTGGAGGCACTTGAGGCCAGATACGGGGAACGACACCTGGAACACGTTTTTCGTGCTCAGCTACGCGACCGAACTCAGCGCCTGGGTGAAGGACTTCAACAATGGGCGTTGGAAATTGAAAAGCTGGTTCGAAAGGCGTACCCTTCTACTGATAGTAAGATGGTGGACACGAATATTTTGCAAGCCTTCGTCGACGGAATCAAGGATCTTGAAATTAGGGCTGCAGTAAAGCTTCGCCACCATTCTTCATTAAAAGAAGCTCTGGCACACGCCCTGGAAGTAGAAGCTGTGCGTCAAGATATCCGGCAAGGTTATAAACTTCGAGAAGTTACGGAGGAGGTTAAAGAGATCAAGACACCGCCCAAGAAGAACTCCGGGCGGTGTGTACAAAGGGCAGGGACGTAATCAACGCGAGCTTATGACTCGCGCTTACTAGGAATTCCTCGTTTATGGGGGATAATTGCAAACCCCAATCCCCAGCACGAAGGAGTTTCAGCGGGTTGCCCGGGCCTCTAGGCCAGGGAGAACATGCTGATTCCTTCAGTGTAGCGCGCGTGCGGCCCAGGACATCTAAGGGCATCACAGACCTGTTATTGCTCAATCTCGTGCGGCTCGAAGCCGCCGGTCCCTCTAAGAAGAATTTTAATACGTCGCCAGTGAGTTGCGCGACCGAAGCCACGCACACCTAAATGACGACGCCTATTTAGCAGGCAAGAGTCTCGTTCGTTACCGGAATTAACCAGACAAATCGCTCCACCAACCGTCTCAAATCTGACATCAATTTGTATTATACATTGTATATAGAATTTTACAAGTTTAAATTACGTATTTCAGATTGGGCAAAGTATGTAAACGCAATCGTCCTACTTGTGCGTACACGCTGGCTATCAGCAGCTTGGCGCACTAAAATACGTAAGACTTCATGTTTTCTTCTTTCTTCACAATTTCATTCCTTTATTCCTTACAGTGTGATTGCTTTTAAGTAATGTGCTAGATTATATCAAATGAAAAGCTCGCGTCTTCGGAGTAGCAAATATTCATCCTTGAAAGAAAACGAAAAGTGAAAAAACCTGAATACCTGTTCACATACCTTAACATTTGCAATCGACAAACCACTGTGGGCACGCGTGGTGATAAAACCCATACTCTTTCTGACAGTACAGTGAGTGAGTTATGTATCGAAGGCTGCATTATTAACAAATGTTGGAATACCCAGAAGATACCTTAATAAAAAAAAAAGTATACTCGAAAAGCCACGTACGCGCGCACACAACCGACCTGCGACGTGTATTTCCTTTATAAACATAATACAACTATTTCAAAGTCTAACAGTCTTTTAAAAACACTCGATTAAAATAGTATGTGGTGGAGATTTCAAAAGGGAAAAAAATGAACCGCAGATCAAATAAACTGTATCTGAGAAGTGCTTTAGAGGAATCGGGTTTTTATAAAGAAGGCAGTTGTGTTACAAGTGTGGGGAAAGAGGGCATCTGCAGTTCACGTGTCCTAAGAAGGAGAGGCAAGCGACCAAAACAGATGACAGACTGGATGCGCGTCTCAAAAATATGGAGCAGCGTTTTGAAGAATTCGTAAAGAAGCATGACGCTGCGCCCTCCACCGTGAATCAGGGAAACAGGACTGCGGGGCGGGTACTGGCTGGAGCGGAGGTAGCCCCAGTAACCAGAATCTCACAAGCATAGAATGGGAACAGTCTACTAATACGCGGTGCAGTGAACAAAATAGAGTGCAAAATCACCCTAGATACAGGAGCCTCTAGAACAATAGTGAGACCAGACCTGGTGAAAGCTGTAGGGAGACGCAAAGGCACCAGTTTATGCAGACTTCTCTCCGCTTCTGGCCAGCAGATACCCGTCCTGGGTGAAGGATCGGTTACGATATGTGTTGGGGAGGCGTCATATATTCACGACGTAATCGTAGCCGAAATTATGGATGATTGCATTCTGGGCCTAGACTTTATGAAGAAACACAACTGTCACATCGATGTCACTAACGGTGTCTTTAAATGTGGTGATGAGGAGAACTTCATACTTGGCGGTCCCGATGGAAATGTCACGTGCCTGAAGAAAATCGTAATACCTGGACGAGCACAAACTGAAGTAAAGGTGAAGCTGCCTTCGAGTCAGAAGAATCAGCGGAATAGGTGTGTGCTGATTGAAGATACACGAGACAGTGCAGCCAGTCAGAAATTGCTGACAGCAAGAACTCTCGTCTATGGAGGCAAGACCGCTGTAGTGAGGGTTGTGAATATAGGCGATCGTGAGATTACCCTTAGCAAAGGTGACGTTATTGGACGGACGTTATTGGACGGTGTGAGGAAGCCGTTTGGATGAAAAGCTGCCAATCATCTCCAAGCTCAAACACATCGAATACCAGGAGTGAAATTATAGTCACTAAGCTCCTCGAGGATTCTAAGAGTAATCTGAGCTATTCGCAAAGCATGAAAGCTAAGAGGTTGCTACTGCGCTTTAGGGATATCTTCTCTGACGAAGGAAATCCTGGAAGAACATCGTTGGTTCAACACAAAATCGACACCGGACAGGAGCGACCTATTCGTCAGCGAGCGAGGCGCATACCGATTGCCAAAGAAAAGGAAGTACAAGACATGTTGGAAGACATGAAGAGAAACAAGATTATAGAACCTTCTGCTAGCCCATGGTGTTCTCCCGTAGTGTTGGTAAAAAAGAAAGATGGTAGCACAAGGTTCTGTGTAGACTATCGACGGCTTAATGATGTGACGAAAAAGGATAGTTATCCACTGCCACGAATTGACGATACCCTAGACACTTTGAGTGGCATGAAATGGTTCTCGACGTTAGATCTGAAATCCGGGTACTGGCAAGTGGAAATTGATCCGAGGGATAAAGAGAAGACTGCTTTTTCAACTGGTAAAGGTCTATGGCAATTTAACGTGATGCCTTTTGGATTGTGCAACGCGCCAGCTGCATTCGAACGACTTATGGAGTGAATTAAGTTTTGAAGACCGAGGAGTTGATAAAAAATAATTTATTTATCCAACAGAGTTACCACTAGGGGTCTATACTAATACAATATTACTTATTCTAAGGTATTGAGACTATTTATAATAAAAGTATTGATACATCAGCATTAATTGATTGACGTCAAGGCCTACTTAGAAGAAGTGCCGACGAAGGACATTTGGAGAGGTTGGTCTACCTTAACTCCTCCCCCCTTAAGAGAGAAATTGTCTGGAAGCTGCGTAGTGGGCTTCTGAAAATTTCGATTTATACAATTTGAATAAGATTTAATTTTAGTAATTAGTAAAGTTGCGACAGATATAATTATTATTACATAAAGCAAAATTGTCCATATACTTATATTATTTACTATGTAGCTAAAAACGTCTGGACCACTTCCACTGATTCTAAACTTAGCACTATTAATTACTTCTTTAATGTCACTAAAGTCCACGTTCTGTAGATCCAGTTGTTTGGAGTCCAGCTTGATGGTGTTGTGTAGTTCTGGTAATTGCACGAACGATAGTTGCAGACTGATCGCAGAAGAGTTTCTTAGCCTTGCTATAAAGATGTTTCCAACTTCTGTTTGACAGTTCTGACTCGGTCGTATGAAGAAAGTTCCTTGTGCGGTGTGTTTGTAAACTTCTTCTTCGCAGTGTTCGGTTATGATCAACCCGTTTTCGAAGTAAATCAGCCAGTTGTTTCCGGCGATCTTCTGTATCTTTTCCTGTTCTAGATGTATGATGTGTTGGTTACACCTGGTACAGTTGTCCTTCAGTGTCATGATTTGTTCAATGCAGGTTTCCGCTGGGTATTGTGCGAGGTCATCTCTCGAACACAGGAACTTGTTATCCTCGATCTCGTCGCATGGGTTTACCACGGGCCTGTATTTCAACCTATTCACCATAAGGTAGGGATATTCAGGGATAATGGTTTTGGTATTTTTGGTTTCAGGGTTATACACAGGAATTGGGATAATTTTATAATATGTATACGCGTTTGGTTCTATTAATGGGACATCTAAAACAAAAACTAATCTATCCTTATCGATGTAAGATTTTATTATAATGTTAGTTTCTAGTTTAACTAAATTCATCTTATTTACTGGATATATTAAACGTGCATGTTTCTCGATTTCTATGAAAATCTGAAAAAGTTCTGTTGTGTTAATTATAGATTGGTGTAAGGCGTGAAGTTTGCCGAAGGCAATAGCAGTTTCTGTTTCCTGAATAAAATCGTAAATGCTATGAAAGTTATTCGAGATTTGGTATAGGTTATTCATAAGAGATAGAATATTATCTCGTTTAGATTCTTTAGCTAAAAGGGATTCAATTTCTTCTGTTTTATTGCCAAGGAATTTAATATTTGCGTTCATGTTTTCTGATGCGTTAGCAAATTTGTCTAAAGCGTTAACCACTAATGATACTTTTCGTTCTACTGAATGTTCCTCATTGTTAAGTTGGTTTATTTCAGAGTTATAGCGAATTGCATCGTCTTCATCTAGATTTCCAGAAATAATTTTTACTAATGAGCCTAATGGGGCAAATATAGCTCTTTTAACTCTATTGGAAGGCAAAATTTGTAATATTCTATTTTTAATCTGAGCTTTAAAGGACTCAATTTGTTTACATAAACCTTCTAGTTCTTTCTTATACTCACTATCATTAAAAATAATTATTTTAAGCTTATTAAACTGTTTAGCATTACTACCTACTTGACCTAATAGTGTATCTAAATCTAATGTTTTAAAAATAGTCCATGAGTTAGTCTTCATCACTGCCGTTCCAAGTTTGATCGGTGCTATCCCCGGATTCGTGTTCAGATTTTGAAGTTCCAAGCTGCGGATCGGGCATATTAGTACCAGAAGTACTAGGCTTAACCTGTGGAGGACGTTTAATGTTCTTAATAGCTACTCTTGTTTTTCTTTTCTTTAATTCTACTGGGATAATATTCCTATTCGGTTTGCCTATTACTTTAGCTTTTTCAAAGCGAGGCAAGTCTTTCGCTTTTCTTGTCCTTGTGTTTTTCATGAAAATGGCGTCACCTACTTTAAGCTCAGGAGGTTCTTCACCTCCTCTCTTTTCTCTTACTTTAGCTTTCCCTTCTTGAAGCTTTTCCGCAACGTATTCGTACAAAACCTTAAGTCGTTTTCTATGATCTTGAAGCAATTTTTGCATGAGATTTCGTTCCCTGTCAATATCGAAAACGTTACCGGAGTCTGTGTTACCAAAAACCATTTCAAATGGTGTGAAACCGGTAGCGGAATGGATAGAATTATTATATGCCATTATTGCGTAAGTCATAACGGAGGCAGCATCCATGTCGCTATTCTGGTACTTCGCTAAACGGTAGATTTCGATAACAGTTGAGTGGAATCGCTCCACCATTGCCATAGAGTTAGGGTTATTTGGAGTGCCGATGTGTAACTCGACTTTATACAAGCTTAAAAGTTCTTTAACTAAGTCGTTGTTAAATTCGGTTCCAGAATCGCAGTTGATCTTTTTGGGTAGCCCATACATACTAAAATATTTTATTAACGCTTGAACTACTTCCGGTGTACTACGATTTGGGATGTTAATAGCCTGACCTAATTTACTAAACGCATCGATTATTGTCAAGTAGTATTTATTTTCGATGTACAGTAAATCCATGAAGGCTTCCTGAAAGGGTGAGTTTTGGCTTTGAGTTAACTGTATACAAGGTTTGACTGGTTTCCTTTCGTACTTCATTCTTTTACACTGTTCGCAAGCGTTTATAATTGCCGTAACTGTTTCTTTCATGTTTTGCCACCAGTAGTGACGTTTAATTTTCATCAGGGTTTCATTTATGCCCCTATGACAAGTTTTCCCTTCGTGATATTTCGTAACAACGTCACGTTGATCATCCTCTGAGTCAGTCAAATTAACTGCACGTTCAGTACACTCTACTAACTTCAGGGTTCCCTTTTTGAACAAATGTGTTATGACTTTTGAAAAAGTTTTCCTGAAAGCTGGGTCCTCAAAATAAATGAAATATTTGTTTTTCGGGTCTATATACTCTTTGAAAAAATCTTTCGTTAGTTTTTCATTGTTGACAGGCAGGAATATTTCTAGGATGCTTTGTTTTTTGTTTGATAAATCGTTAACATAGAGTTTATCTTTAAACCAAGTCTGAACCAAAATCTGTTTTGGTTTACAGTCTATTGCTTCGTTTAGTATAGGGATGCCTTCGTGTTCCCTGTTTGATATTGAGTTTGCAGTGGCACCGTCATCTGAATCTGAAATTTCTATCACTTTCGGTGAATTTTCACATTCGGAATCTGAAATTTCCATCGGATCCGGTTGTGATCTATTTTTCAACTTCTGATCTAACATCTCTAATTCACTCCTAACGTTGAGAAAACGGTCCTCAGTCTCGTCTACATTTGCTAAAATGGAGTCCAGATCGTTATCTATCGCGTTAATCTTTACTCGAGAAAGGGCGTCAGCATTCGTGTTCTGCTGTCCTTTCTTGTACCTAATCTCGAAGTCATACTCTTCTAGCCTCAAACGCCAACGTGTAAGTTTGCTATTTGGCTCTTTTAGTGAGTACAACCACGCTAAAGGCCTGTGGTCTGTGTAGATCATGAACTTTTTCCCATACAGATAAGGCCTGAAGTGCTTTACGGCCCATATTACAGCCAAAAGCTCCTTCTCGATTGTGCTGTACCTACTCTCGGTATCGCTTAAGGTCCTACTAGCATATGCTATAGGTTTATCTGAACCAATTGTTCCCTGTGACAAAACAGCGCCGATAGCAAAATTGGATGCGTCGGTGGTCAAAACAAATGGTTTTTCAAAGTTTGGAAACTGAAGAAGGGGTGCATTTGTTAGTAGCTTCTTGCAAGTTTCGAAGCTATTCACATATTCATCATTCAAAACTATCTTTTTTCCTTTCTTTAGACATGCTGTAAGTGGTCTCGTGATTTTGGCGAAATCTCTAATAAATTTCCTATAGTAACCTATAAGTCCTAGGAAGCTTTTTATTTCAGTCGTCGTCTTAGGTACTGGGTACTTCAAAACTGCTTCTATCTTATCATTGTTCGGCTTAAGGCCTTCGCTTGTGATTGTATGTCCTAAATATAAGACTTCCTTCCTTAAGAAATGGGACTTGTCCATTTGAATTTTTAAATTAGTCTGTCTGAATCTTTCAAAGACAGCTTTTAATTTTTCTACATGTTCTGGCAAGCTTTTTGAAAAAATTATCACGTCATCAAGATAAACGAGACAATGCAATCCTTGCAACCCTCGGAGCACATTATCCATGGCTCTTTGGAAGGTTGCGGGTGCTGTTTTTAACCCGAATGGCATACGGTGGAATTCATAGTGCCCAAATGGCGTACTAAATGCTGTCTTTTGTTTATCTTCTTCTTCTACTTCTATTTGGTGGTATCCACTCGCGAGATCGAGCGTAGTGAAATACATACTCTTGCCAAGCATATCAAAAAGGTCATTGATGTTTGGCAAAGGGTATTTATCGTCGGTTGTTATGTCATTCAACCGCCTATAGTCGACGACCATTCTCCACTTTTGTTCACCCGAGGCATCCAATTTTTTTGGCACTAGGTGAACAGGAGCACTCCAGGGAGAGTGTGACTCCTGGATAATGTTATCCTGTATCATTTTCTCTACCTGATTCTTAATTTCCTGGGTCTGAACTGGAGGTAATCTGTGAGCTTTTAAGTTAATGGGGTCCTCGTTTTTTGTCCTGATTTTATGTTTCACTTGATTGCTGAAGGATAACGGAATATCTTCGCAATAAAATATATCTTTATATGCCCTACATATATTTTCTATCTGCATGCTTTCTTCCTCATTCATATGGTCCAGTTTAAGCTTCTTTAAATTTCTTTCTAATAATTCCTCAACGTCTGGTTGCGGCTCTGAGTAATTCAGATTAGTTGAATTTAAATTTGGTGATTGTTGATGAAACAACTCCACAAGGAAGGGTGACGTAACCGTGAGTTTATGGTTCAACTCCGTCGTATTTTGAATGACAGTAGTCGCGTAGCCGTTTGTGCAGTTGACAATAGCGGCTGGCATTCGGACTCCGTCGCTAAATTGAGTGAACTCCAAAATAGCTTCCCCATGTAATAAATTTACAGGAAGTTTTACTCTCATCTCGCATCGAGGAGGTAGGTTATACATCTCTCTCATGGGAGGTGAATAAATTATGGGGATTTTACTGAAATCTGTAAACAAGGTTTGGTATTTCATGTCAATTTTTGCGTTCAGTTGTTTCAGCAAATCACTGCCTATTAGACCATCGTACCTTTCATCCACAGAATAGATGTAAAATTTGTGTTTTTGGTCGGTGTTAAAAATTCGGGGCAGATTTATGTAAACTACCTCACTGTGTCTACTTGAAGCGTGTGTACTAATTACCTCAAACGGTTCGCTTTGCTTTGAACTTGCGTAATATTTGTTAGCCACCTTCGGGCTAAGAAATGATCGGGTACTGCCTGTGTCTATCATGAACACAGAGTTAAGTTCCGGTACGCGAATATGGGGCAAGTTCAAGCGTTTATTACAATTTAATTTTATCTGTTCTCTATCGGCGAGACGTCTATGTGAAAATTTTCCATTGATTCACTGTACGGGGCAGAATTTGGACCGTCCACGCATTGTTGTGAATTACATGGTTGGAAATCGTTATGGTTTTCAGTGAAATTAATGCGCCTAGAACTAGCTGTACGCATTGTAACATCGGTATTTGAACCCGATGGCACAGGTTGTGCGTGATATTGCTGCATGTGCATAGGTGCATTGTCCGCAGGGTGCTGACGCTGCGCTTGCACCGGCATTGGCGGTGACCTACTTACGCCCGGCCGCTGTTGGCCATTGTTATTATTGAATCTGTTATTAGTTACTTGCTGCTGTCTATTATTTCTATATTGAAACGAGTTGTTTTGCGATGCATTGGGTGTTGAATTAAATGCATTGTTCGGTGCATATGCACTTGGTAGCCTTTGCGAGTTGTCCTGCCTTGGGGGGTGAAAGTTATTTTGATTCTGGTTGTAAGGCGTATTACTTGTCCAATTACGATTGAAATTAGGTTTCAAGTTTTTTGTGTCATAGACAGTTTGGAAATTTTGTTCTTCCAATACTGTTTTCAAGGCATCCTCCAAAGTTGTGACATTTCGCAAACGCACCAGCCTAACTAAGTAAGCCGGCAAATTAAAAAGAAAAACATTTAAACAGGTATTGTCATAGATGTGGTGTTTTGCCTGTCGCACATTCACATCATCGATGGTTTCGCTTAGTTTCGAAAATAGAATGCTTCGCAAATGTTGAATTCTATGGCAAAAATCTGAATAGCTTTCATTTCTGTTACGTTTTATTGATTCCAGTTCTAATGCCAAACATTCTTCGGACCTTGGATCACCGAAGTGTTGGCTCAAGAGATGTTTCAGCTCATCCCATGTTTGAATAAGTTCCCGCTCCCCGACTAAATTAGCGGCTTCCCCAGAAAGTCTACTGGTTATAACGTGGAACAAGTATTCGTTTTGAACATTTCCTCCTTGGAAAGATTGGAGTATGTATTCGCATTTTTTAATAAAAAGCGGTAATAATCTAGAGTCTCCATCGAAAACTGGTATTATTTTAACCATTTCCATGGGAACTCGCACAAGACCTTCCATTGTGATTGGGAGAGAAAAAAAATAAATTGCCCAATATGTAAAAAATATCCTAATAACTACTCAACGATATTCAAGAAAAGCTGGATTCTCAAATAATCGTACTATTTACACGGTGCAATTGAGGCGTTTTCTAATCCCTACTACACGTATAAATATTATAAGGTTACGGAAGGAGAACAAAGGAATGGTGAAAAGGTATACTCACAGTCCCTTAGCTCTCATGTCGTTCCGGAATACTGCTAGTCTCTGCTCCAGTCCTGGTGGTGAAGCTGCTTGGCTGCTCGTGGTGGCTGCTCGGCTGCTTCGGCTCGGCTTCCTCTTAATGAATTTGTTTGTTCGGCGATCCCAGCTTAACCGTTGACACGGACGACGGACACGTTTTTGCGATGTGCAAGTTGACGATGATCCGACTGCGAGGATCCTACCGGCTGCGCCAATTAAGTGTTGAAGACCGAGGATTTGATAAAAAATAATTTATTTATCCAACAGAGTTACCACTAGGGTCTATACTAATACAATATTACTTATTCTAAGGTATTGAGACTATTTATAATAAAAGTATTGATACATCAGCATTAATTGATTGACGTCAAGGCCTACTTAGAAGAAGTGCCGACGAAGGACATTTGGAGAGGTTGGTCTACCTTAACTAGTGCGTACTGGCAGGATTAGTTGGGGAAGGCTGCCTTGTCTACTTGGATGACGTCATAATCATGGGAACAGATTTTGAGGACCACTTACAAAATCTAGAGCAAGTTTTTGAGAAGATAATGGGAGCAAACTTGAAGTTAAATCCGAACAAATGCAGTTTATTTAAGAACAAGGTTAGCTATCTCGGTCATGTGATAACCAGCGAAGGCATACAGACCGATCCAGCCAAAATCGAAGCAGTGCAAAAATGGCCTACTCCCAAAGACAAGACCGAAGTGCGAGCATTTTTAGGGCTATGCTCATATTATAGACGGTTTGTTAAGGGGTTCTCTGAAATTGCCAAGCCTTTACACAGACTGACTGAAGACAAGCAGTCATTTCATTGGGATGACACATGTGAGAGTTCATTTCAAAAATTAAGAAAATGTCTTTGCGAGACCCCAATCTTGGGATTTCCACAGGCTAACGGCCAATTCATTGTTGACACTGACGCCAGTAACACAGCGATCGGAGGAGTGTTATCGCAGAAACAGGGCGACAGAGAGGTTGTGATGGCCTATTTTAGTAAATCGCTATCGAAACCTGAAAGGAACTATTGTGTGACAAGAAGGGAGCTCTTGGCTGTGGTAAAGACATTACAGCACTTCAGCAAATATCTCCTCGGCATGCGGTTTACGCTTCGCACTGACCACGCCGCCCTGAAGTGGCTGTTACAATTTAAAAATCCAGAGGGGCAAGTTGCGCGATGGATCGAACAACTGCAGGAGTACGACTTTATGATTGAACACCGCAGCGGAAAGGCGCATGGAAATGCTGACGCACTGTCAAGAAGGCCGTGTCCGGAAGACTGCAAGCACTGTGCCAAACAAGAGACAAAGGAACTGCCATTGAGATTGACAAGAATGAGTCCATCGAGATCTTGGGAAGATGAGGCGATGAAAGAAGCACAGGAAGATGACGAAGATGTACGGCTCATTGTCGCATGGAAGAAACGAGGCGAGGATAAGCCAAGATGGTGCGAAGTCGCTCCTACTAGTGTTGTTACCAAGGCATACTGGGCTCAATGGGACAGTTTTATTCTTCAGAACGGAATACGTTACCGTAAATGGGAGAAACCTAACGGCAGAGAGTTCCATCTACAGATAGTTGTCCCAAGAGATAAGGTACAAGATGTCCTTCGTGAAGTACATGACGGCGTGTCAGGTGGACATTTGGGCGTAAAGAGGACTTTAACAAAGATTCGAGAAAGGTTTTACTGGCTCCATTGTCGAGAAGATGTGCAAGATTGGTGCCGCAAGTGTGCTACTTGCGCCGCGGTGAAGGGCCCATCAACTAGAAGCCGTGGAAATCTGCAACTTTATAACGTTGGTGCGCCATGGGAACGCATTGCAGTTGACGTGGCTGGACCGTTCCCAGTAACGGAATCGGGAAAAAAGTATTTAATGGTAGTTATGGATTACTTCACTAAATGGCCAGAGGTATTCGCCATACCCAATCAAGAAGCCACGACTGTTGCCTTCAAGTTGTTTGAGGAAGTAGTTTGCCGGTTTGGTGTGCCCTTGGAAATACACTCCGACCAAGGCAGGAACTTTGAGTCTCAAGTATTTCAAGAACTCTGCAAAATATTGGGAATGCATAAGACTAGGACCACCCCATATCATCCTCAATCAGACGGCATGGTAGAAAGATTTAACCAAACACTTGAGAGACATGTAGCAAAAGTCGTTGACAGGCACCAGAGAGACTGGGACAAATACATACCGCCATTTCTTCTGGCCTACAGAACGGCAGAACATGAAAGCACGAAGGTAACCCCGGCGCGTGTAAATTTTGGCCGAGAACTGAGAATACCAGTAGATCTGCTGACTGGAGGTCCTCCTGACGACTCACGTTCTCTACACGACTACATTTCCGAGTTACGTGAGAAAATGCGAGAGATTCATGCCATAGTACGGGAAAACGGATTGGAGTCGAGTGAAAAGATGAAGACTAGGTATGACCGCCGAGCAAATACAAGCGGCTTCGAAGAAGGAGCACTAGTCTGGCTTTACAATGTAACTCGACGAAAAGGAAAATCTCCGAAATTGCAGACAAGATGGGAGGGACCGTACAAAGTGGTAACTCGGTTAAATGACGTGACGTACCGAATTCAACGGCAGCCAAGAGGTGCACAAAAAGTGGTTCACATCGACCGCTTAGCTTCTTATCACGGCAGTAATGAAGATGCTCGGGACGAGCATCTCTAAGAGGGGAGCAGTGTCGCGGTCCTATCCCGAACCATCTAGAATAGAGCCTTCTAGAAGCCTATCGAATAGTCGCCGCATGCTGCGTTTTAGTAAACAATAAACGCTGCAAGCAATAATGACTCGTATGTCCACTAGCGTAAGGTTCAAAAGTCTTTGAATGGGTTACTGTTCGAGCGACGTTGCCTCGAGTAGGCACGTAGGTACGGGAATGTTCTAGAGCCCTTGCGGCCGGATATAAATAGCGGCCGCCGCGGCGCGCAGTCAGTTCCGTTTGGAATAGCGAAGAGTGAACTTCGAGCGAACATACCTGCAATACGAGCGATAACCTACGACCTCAGCGATACTATTGGACTTCGATTGGACCTGCGATTGGATTCTACGTGTGGACTTCGTGTCGTGAAGACCTGCAGACCAGACCCTGCGTGAATAAATCCTAAAAAGTTGTCATTGGCGTTTTACATCCAAATCCAGAACCCTAGCCTGTAACACTATTGAGAGAATGCCCGAAATTGTGCCCATAATACAGAAAACTTTCAAAAACTCCTCCATGAATCTATTTATGGTCAAGTCCGAACTTGAAAATGTAACTGGTTACCTTAACCAACATAAAATCATCCGTAAGTACCCCGAAGGCAAAACAAACCACCGAGGTATTTCCGAGACTACGAGAAAGTGTTGCGAAATTCATCAACGAATGCAGAGTGTGTGGTCAAGCTAAGTACGACCAAAATCCCGGTACATGCAGAATTCCAAGTAGTACCGCCACCTGCGAAACCTTTTGAAATCGTATATGCTGACGTGTTTGCTGTCGAACAGCATAAGTACCTACTTAATAATCATTATTATTGATGCATTCTCGAAATATGCTCAAGCGTATTCCGTAACTCAGATATTGGCACTAGGTATAAGAGATTATTATGATTTTATAAAAATAGGTTCTTATTTAAGTAATAGTAGTTATTGCCCTTCAGGTACCAATCATATATAAATCTTCCTACGAATTGTATAGATTATGTCCCTTACCTAATGAACACATACAAGTCATCCCTCCATTTCCCTACATGGCAACCAATATACAGGAACATGTGTACATAGAGGCAGAATGCCCGAAGGCCGGAGCATGGTACATCTGCATTTTATATATTAAGGATCTAGAGATCTATCTGATTTAAGGGGTCACTAAGAAATTATGAGGAGCTTATCGGTTGGTTGGTGAAAACGGGCATAGACCTGCAAAACAGGCAAAAAATTCCTCCTTCTACGTTAGACTACCCGGAGTGTGGCTCGACACGCAATTGGCTGGTTTTTTCTACGAATGGCAATTCGTGAAAAATTATCTCTTGATTGAAAATGCAGGAAACTATCGATAAAAATTACACATACCTACATATTAATTTTCGTTTATTAATTGTGGAGATGAGTTTTCTAATTTCAGTATCGCTGTAACCTCCGTAGCAATTAGTCTAATGGCGCGTGTAAATCCCAACCACCCGCTTTGTAAGGGTCTGCCAGGCCAAATAGAAGAAATAAGAAAAGCTTTTGGGTATCCGGACGAGAAAAGCTTGAAAGATTCCGTTGATCATTTCGAGGAATGGGTCCAGAAACAAAACCATTTCACTGTGAAGGACATTGGTGAGTAAAATTTTGGTTTTGAGGCAAGAAATAGTTAGACTGACTTTACTGTTCGACCTACACTGTGAATCTGGCCCTTAGATTGACTGTTAGACCCATTATAAATACTTTTTTCAAATAACGCACGGAAGCTAAAATGCTCTAAAAATAAAAATCTATTATGAAAAATAAAAATATTTCCGCGTTAAAATGTTTAGTTTATGATACTGTTGCATAATGAGGGTTTTTATAACACGAGTGTGTTTTAAATAAACGAGCCGTAGGCGAGTTTTTTTATAGTATGACACGAGTGTTGTAAGGTCAAGTTAAAAATGTACAGAGTCATACATTACTTTATCTACTCTCATACTATAATACATAAAATAATATTGCAAATAAAACGCTTAATATCAACAGATTTATTTTTCCATACCATGAACTCGTGGTAATATTTATTATAGTTGCTCCTAGATTTCGCCGGTAACAGGTTCATAGTCATGTTTGACGCAGCTTCCAGAATGTCTGGTGGTACAATTACCACTACCCTCGCTTTCAGACATGTTTTTACACAAAAACTAATTTATTTTACAAACACAACCAAAGTTTGTTTATATTGAAAAGTTTTTTTTTTGGCGCCAAGGCGCAAACATCGATTGCGCATTCGTGTTGCGTCGCCTCGGACTCGCTCATTGAAACTTTTTTTTTTCAAGTAGAAGTTCAACATTCTTGGTCCAGCTGGAGGTTGTAAAGGTGTATCGTTATGATTAAAAGTTATTATAATTATGCTGTCCATACAAGACCTGTAAAATTTTTTTTTGGCCTATGCGTAATGTTTGTCGTAAGAGTTTTGTTTTCAGTTTTATAATGTTTGTATTATAGTATCAGAGTAGATAAATGTATTTATATATTTTTAATGTATATTTAAATACAAAACATTTTTCTATAATTGTTGATGTAATGTAATATTTTTTTAAATAAATTTCTTAGATTATTTCTTTCGTTTGTTTTTCTTTGTTAATAAACAGTTCGTAATTAAGCCACACTCACTCTCTAAAAGAAGGCCTATGACTTGCAGTGTGACGGGACTCTTCGGTAGTTGCGCGTGGTAACTAGCGTGCGACAAGTGAGTCGTGGCACAAACCTCTGGCAGGAAATTTAAAAATCTTTTAGTTGTTAACCCTGCATATAGTCTGAATAAACCATCTTGATACTTTTGCTTAACTTGATTATTTGTTTAATTAGTTAGGAGTCTCCAATGAATTTTGTCCGAACTTAAATATTAGCAAAACGAAAACATTAACTACATCAAAACCAACATTTCCACTCCATCAAAAACAGGGATAATAAAGATGCACCTCATATACTTATAAACATTTATTAATTCTGAACCACAATCAAAATCTGATTCAAGAAATTCAATGCCTTGTTTCTTAACGCAGTAAAATTCATTAAAAAAAGATGCACCTCATAAACTTATAAACATTTATTAATTCTGAACCACAATCAAAATCTGATTCAAGAAATTCAATGCCTTGTTTCTTAACGCAGTAAAATTCATTAAAAATGAAACATTGGGCTGGCGAAGGCGTTTTTTTCCTGATGTGTCCCACACACACCTTGCTTTAAGGAACCTTCCTTTTTTATCCTCCTCATTGTATTAACACCAACTTCTGCAATAACAATAATTATTATTGTGTTAGTTGGCAGATTATTATCACCTAATAACTTGATTAAGACGTAATCATATCTTTTTTCTCAACATCTTTGAGTTCTTTGACTAAGTCTTCGATCTGACGTTTAAAATTTTCGTCATCCGACAGACCTTACAACAAGAAATAATTCATGTTTGTTTTAAAACATTATTACTCGTATGTACATACTTAAAACATAGGTAAAATTATGTTGAATAGAAATAAAAGGTTTTTTCTTGTTTAAATCTAGGACGAGTATCAAACTGTTTGGGCTGTACTACTTGCAGCTGAAATACAATACGATTAAAATCAATTAACAATTCGGCCAACCTCGGTAATTGTCGTGAATCCCTCGTCATCACATAGAGTTATGAATTTACAGACATGACCTTTAATTATATTAGGTACTCGTTGTCTTAATGAATACAATACAAGAACGATATGAGCAACAAAACCTTCTATGTAGCTCAAAACTAACACAACCTTTATATTGAAATAGGAATAATAATTGACTATTTTGACAGTGCCTTCTTCGAGTCAATAAAAAGAGTTTGACGTACCTATATGATACATTTATGTTTATGAACGCTAATTTCATTCCTGAAAATATTCGATTCTATTCTATCAAATTTTATCACAATTAACTTACAATAGTTATGTATCATGGCTTCAACAAATTTAAAGCGTGGTACAAAATTGTTGCTCAATCTCGTGAAATGGTAAGAAGTAAGTAATTGTAGAAAAAAAGCTACTTAATTAAAAAAAGAGGAAAGTAGGTAAAATATCATCATAAAATTTTGGACAGGGTTTGTGAGGCAACCGCAGTTTCAAAAAGCAGCGTGTTAATTTTTTTAAGGAAAACGACAAGCTCTCAGATCTGTCAAATGCATGTCGCTTCTGCATAATAAATTTCTTAGGTCTACCGGTTAGTAGTGTCATCTTGGCAGGTGCTATACATTGCGTTTATGATACTTCAAATTGAATGCTACCTAAAATAAATCGAGGTAATGTATTTCGTGTCATTTCCGTCTCCGGATTTAGTCGATGATTTATCCGAGAAAAGCAGAATTGTTAACTGATTTTAATCGTATTGTACCATGGATGTAATAATCAAAGAGGATTGAGTACTCTGACAAAAAAATGTCCTGACAAGGAGGCTCGAACTAGTGAATGTCATCTCGTTCTAAGTAGGGTGACCTTGATGTCAATGAAAACCGGACGAAACATAAGGGAAGCCAGCCGGAAGGAACGAGCGAAGTTCTCTATTTAGGAGTAACTTGGGCATTTACTTCCGTAATGGGCGACACAGTACCTAGTGGTAGGTATATTCATTGACTGAAGAACTTTAATTATACTTTTATTTGCATTTAACGAAGTTTTAACGTTATAAAATGTAAGCCAAAATCAAGTCATAAAATTAGCTTTAATCCAAAAATAAACACAAAGAAATAACTCATTTAAATGTATAGAATTTACAACTTGCTTATTGAGTGTTAATGTACAGTACATTACATACTGCCCTCAAATAAGGTGTGTAGTGGAAAAGAAGAGGAGAGAGAAGAGTAAACATAAAACTCAACTTCGACCATGCTAAAATACGTTTTTAAAACCTTGAGTGGTATTGCTACAAAAATTACTGAGCGTACATTCATGGCTCGATTCGAGTCTGGGCCTTTAATTTGAGAATAGGTAAAGTTCACTATCTTGCATGGATACATGGCAAGATAGTGAACTTTATTTATATTCACAGTTATTAATAGTGAACTTTTCTTACATTTCTTATCATCAGTTACAGTAGGCTACTTTTTATCGCGGAAATCGCACTCATTCTGCGGAATTAACTTAATCATATTTTGATCATGTGTTTGATTACCCAATGGTCTCTTTTCAGTTTTACTAAAAACGAAAGCTTACGTTTAAAATGGATGGATGCTATATGATGCTATATTTTATTTCATTTCATTTCATTTAATTTCATTTCATTTCATTTCATTTCATTTCATTTCATTTAATTTAATTTCATTTCATTTCATTTCATTTCATTTCATTTCATTTCATTTCATTTCATTTCATTTTATTTTATTTTATTTTATTTTAATTTTATTTTTTTTTATTTTTTTTTTATTAGGCATACCAACAGCATACATACAAAACATAGTACAATAGTGTTACAGGAAGATAAAGTTACTTATAGTAAAGTTACGTATGTACACCACTTATAGGTAAGCACAGCGTTTACATAAATTATTATGCTTACATCGTAAATTTTGTGAAGCCTGCAAAAGCCGGTGTTTTAGAAAATAAGATTTTAAACCTACGGTCTTACCTAGGTTGAAGGAAGATCCTGTACCATTTGTAGTGGTGAGTAAAAGGCTTCAAACCTCTGTAGCATACCTAAAGTTTGTACGTTTGTACATGAAAAGTTGCCGTTTGGTGTACATTATGCCAATCGATAGAAAAAATAATTATCACAAACAACAAATACTCTTTGACAAAATGTCCCCAATTTATTACTAGTTGTAACGCAAAATACTTTAAAATGATGATAATGGACAATTGAATGAATTAAATTGTTTTTTTTTTATTTTATATTTTCAAACGGGAATAACTCAGAAAGTATCACTTAGTTTTCTTTATATTGACGTGCTTACCAACCCCTTTAGGTACGTTGCACAGGACTTTTCTGTTACCTTTGTATTTTGTTTGCTAAGAAGTTTATTAGAAAGTAAGTAATAAATAAATATTTACAGCCTGTGGCAAAAAATGTAATGGTACTAAGCGACGGAAGAAAATGTTGAACTGGAAGAACTACCAACGAAGCAACCACAGCTCGATGCAGGTGCCTAAACTGACTGAATGCATTCCCCAAAAGAAGAAGCTTTGAATATTATGTTTGAATAGAAAAATTGACAGGCGGTATAATAGAATATTTAATTTTATACTTAATCATTCTATTCTATTTTGTAATGTATATTAGCTTTTATGCATATTTTAAATGTAAAAAAATAATTATTCCAATGTTTGTCATCAATCTAGCTAGCTACATGAGTTTTATTCGTATTGGCAAGTTAGATTTTATTATCTGAATTTACAATTTGTACACTAAAATTTGTCTGCAACAACATTTATAATTTTTAATTTAACTCTTGTTGAGACCAAGAGTACCATAATGATATAAAGTTCTAAATTGGTTTACTGAAAATAATTTGTAAACTTATGTAGATCAAAATATGATTAAGTTAATTCCGCAGAATGAGTGCGATTTCCGCGATAAAAAGTAACCTACTGTAACTGATGATAAGAAAGGTAAGAAAAGTTCACTATTAATAACTGTGAATATAAGTAAAGTTCACTATCTTGCCATGTATCCATGTAAGATAGTGAACTTTACGTATTCTCAAATTAAAGGCCCAGACTCGAATCGAGCCATGAATGTATGCTAAGTAATTTTTGTAGCAATACCACTCAAGGTTTTAAAAACGTATTTTAACATGGTCGAAGTTGAGTTTTATCTTTACTCTTCTCTCTCCTCTTCTTTTCCACTACACACCTTATTTGAGGGCAGTATGTAATGTACTGTACATTAACACTCAATAAGCAAGTTGTAAATTCTATACATTTAAATGAGTTATTTCTTTGTGTTTATTTTTGGATTAAAGCTAATTTTATGACTTGATTTTGGCTTACATTTTATAATGTTAAAACTTCGTTAAATGCAAATATAAGTATAATTAAAGTTCTTCAGTCAATGAATATACCTACCACTAGGTACTGTGTCGCCCATTATGGAAGTAAATGCCCAAGTTACTCCTAAATAGAGAACTTCGCTCGTTCCTTCCGGCTGGCTTCCCTTATGTTTCGTCCGGTTTTCATTGACATCAAGGTCACCCTACTTAGAAAGAGATGACATTCACTAGTTCGAGCCTCCTTGTCAGGACATTTTTTTGTCAGAGTACTCAATCCTCTTTGATTATTACATCCATGATTGTACCTAAGTTTGACAGTCAGAGTGTGTCCATACGAAGAATTCGAAATAGATCGCGTCCCAGGACTCGCTTGTCAGACTCTAGCCCATACTCACTCTCTAAAAGAAGGCCTATGACCTGCAGTGAGACGGGACTCCGAGGTAGATGCGCACGATAACTAAGCTCATACTCACTCTCTTAGAGAAGACCTATGACCTGCAGTGGCACGTAACGTAAATAGTTCCCTTAAAAAAACGTTTCACATTCCTTTTCGTGGAAATGTAAAGTTAAACCTTTTTCTATGTATCCTTTTCGTGTTTTACCTAGATCGCAGATATCTGGAGATGTACCTGATAGCAGCTAAAGGCTCAATGGAGAAAGCGAAGAAGCGACTAGACAAGCGATGCACTCTACCAAGCTTGATGCCGGAGATCTTTGAAAATATCGATATTGATAACGACTTCGTTTACTTGCGGAAAAATTTGTGAGTAACGCTTAACGATTTTCCCCTGAATGTCTCAAATCCTTTAATATTGTTTGCTGACGATAGCACGGTACTAATAAATCAAAAAGATCCATTGACATATGAAAATGATATTAACAACTCTATAAAGGAAATAATAACTTGGCTAGATAATAATAATTTAATAGTAAATTAAGGAAAAACAAATATAATGCATTTTTACCAAAGAATTCTAACGACACCAAATTTAAACATAGTTTATAATGATATAGTAATCAACGATACACAAGCAACACAATTTTTGGGACTCACAATTGACAACAAACTTACATGGAAAAACCACGCCGACGAAGTTTGTAAAAAACTGAGTAGATGCGCCTACGCTCTTTTTAAATTGGCTAAAATTGTAGAGATCCAGGCAGTGGTAACCGCATACCATGGCCTAGTAGCTTCTGTAAATGAAAGAACCAACAAAAAACCGAAAAAAGAGAAAAACAATATAATTTTGCAATTAGACCAGACGCAAATTACAGATCCAAAACAGATAGCTAATTTATTCAATACATTTTTCTCTTCAATAGGCACGAAACAAGACCCCAAGAAACCCGTTCCAAAAGGATATCCTGTTATCCAACCTACGGAGAATTCAATGTTTATAAAACCGGTAGAACAAAAAGAAATTTTCAAAATCATCAAGAATCTAAATAATAAAAATAGTCATGGGTTTGATGAGCTTCCCCCATCCTTGATAAAACAATGTGCGAAAGAGCTAACTGAACCAATTACTATGTTAATTAACCAATCATTCAAGGAAAGTACCTTCCCCGATAAACTTAAAGTAGCTGTAATAAAACCGTTACATAAAAAGAACACAAAATCTGACCCTAACAATTACCGACCCATTGCTTTGTTACCCACAGCGTCAAAAATTTTCGAAATAGTTATGTTTAACCGTATTTACTCATTCTGTGAAAAGTTCAAGATATTTAATGAGTGTCAACACGGTTTTCGGAAAAAAAGATCTACAATAACAGCAGTGTTTAAATTTATCCAAGAAGCGTTAGAAATTATAAATAATAAAAAATATGCAGTCGGATTACTACTCGACATGTCGAAAGCTTACGACAAAGTTCAAAATAAAATCCTATTGAATAAACTATATGGCATAGGAGTTCGCGGAGCAGCACACGCATGGCTTGCTTCCTACTTAAAAGACCGAGAACAGTCAGTAGAAATAGAGTTTTACAACTACGAGTTAAAACAAATTGAAAATATAAGGTCAGAACCTATAATTGTTAATGCATCTATTCCCCAAGGCAGTGTTATTGGTAGTTTACTATTTTTAATATATATCAACGATTTACCCAAAATTTTGGACGACTCATGTATTTTATTTGCGGACGATATCTCTTTGCTCACATCATGTGAAGATAGCACAATGATAAATTCAAAATTACATAGTATGCTTTTTGACACGAATGATTGGCTAAATATACACAATTTAGAAATTAACTTCGAAAAAACCAAAATTATAACTTTCCACCCATATCAAAAACGCTCATTGGACATAGATGTATTATTTAATGGATTTAAAATAGAGGAAGTGGATAATATATCACTGTTAGGATTAATTATAGATAAGCACATAAATTGGAAAGCACATAATTATACAAAAAATTAAATCAAAATTGTCATCCTTCGCATACGGTCTTCGAGAAGTAAAAAAAACCACTAATGTGCAAACTGCACTCGTAACTTATTACGCATACGCTTACGCCTGGCTGTCGTATGGAATTATAATGTGGGGTAACAGTACAGATGCACCGCAACTCTTCACCCAACAAAAAAAATTAGTTAGAATAATAGCAAATATAGTATCTACAGACAGTTGTAAACCATATTTTATACATTATAATCTACTTACCTTACCATCTATTTACATATTAGAAATCTCAAAATTCGTCAGACAACATAAAGAAATTTTTACAAAAAAAGAAGATGTCTCTATAAGACCCATAAGACACAAAAATAAATTGTTATTACCCACCTCTCGAATGCAATTATACACTTCCAGTACATTGATAATGGCTATTAAAATTTATAACAAACTCCCAAATTACTTAAAAGAATTAAATAACGACAACAATTTCAATAAAGATCTAAAGAAAATACTAATATCAAAATGTTATTATACCATAGAAGAATATTTTAAAGATAGTATAGATGAAAGAAGATAATTAATTGTTTAGATAGATAGATAGAATATTCATTATTGTACTCACAAATAACATTTAAATATAATCTTTTAAATAGAATGACTAAAATTGCATGATTATTAATTCAATATTTTCCAATTGTAAGTTAATGTAATGCATATTTCAAATAGCACTTTAAAATGTTGCGTGCCCTACAGGGTCCACAAAGATCTCATCAAATAACTGTTAAGTTAAATTGTAACAACCCTACAACTTGTGGAATGCAATAAAGTATTGAGTATTGAGTATTACGGTATGGTATAGTGTTTTGGGGCAATTGCACAGATAGACATGTCATATTCAAAGCACAAAAGAGATGTGTAAGAGCCATGTGTGGCCTAAAATCTAGAGATAGTTGTAGAGAAGTGTTCAAAAAGTTAAAGATTCTAACCGTTCCGTCGCTCTACATTTACGAAACAGCAGTATTTGTCAAAGCTAACCCTAATTTATTTACAACAGCTGGCAGTCTTCATAGCCTGAATCTACGTAATAGAGAGAGACTGACCACACTGCAAAGCAGGACGGCACTCATGCAAAAAAGCCACCTCTGCATGGCGCCTAAAATTTATAATAAAATTCCCAGCAGTATCAAATGCCTTTCGCTTATACCCTTTAAAAGGGAACTAGGAAAGCTCCTAATTGCCAAATGTTTTTATAAAAATGGACGACTTCTTCAATGAAAATCTCTAGGCCACATTTTTTATGTTATTTCTTGTGATTGCAGACACTGTATTAATTTTATTTCTTTGTTTCTGACTATTCCTAATTATTTGATTTTTGACATTATTCGAAATACTATTTGAGGTTTGACATCTTAAAAAAGTGTATTAAACTGGCTGTATGTAACGCTTCTGCATGGTAGTTTTAAAAATATTTTTGTACACCCAATGGGTATAACATAGAGGCACTTAAAATAAATGTAACACTTGTACGACCATTACCTATGTTAAACAAAATAAATAAATAAATTGATAAATTGATAAATTGAAAAAAAAAAAAATTGAAAATTGAGGGTTCCAACAAACGATGACTAACTCTGCAGAGCATCGGTTAGTGCATCTGTCTACCATGCGAGAGGTCCCGGGTTCCAATCCCAAAATACAATAATACAATACAATACAATACAAATAAACTTTATTTCTCTATCCACAAATTAGGTAAAAATAAAAAAAATAAACCCCCAGGTATTGGATGTGTACATGTTTGTGATGTCGCTGTTTGTGGTCTCCACCAATCCGGACTTGGCCCCCATGGTGGAGTATGGCCGCGGCCGGGGCCGCCTATACCTTCCTCAGGTAGACCCGTGCCCCTCGGTGGAGACGAAATGGGTTGATGATGATGATGTTTCTGGTGCTCATGACGCAGGGTATCTTACTGTGGAGCCAGAAGTAATGTATGTGACTGTATGTAATTTTTTATGTTTAAACTATACGTAGCTTATTTAAAAAAAACATGATTCCTGTAAAACCAATGTAAAGTTATGTTTTTTTATTCTGTGGCTACATCTTTTACGTGTTAAACATCCACAACAGACTGCTTTAATTGATGTTTTTGGAGTGTTTTAAGGAATCGAGTTTTCATAAAGAGGAGCTCCGGAACAAAAGTCCATAAATTCCCTTTTCGTATTTTTACAGAGATCACAAAATAATTATTTACATTATGAATAGTTACGTTTTTTGCTAAACAAAAATATGATAATATTGGCAGCTTGCAAGGGCTTTTATCGCTTTTAGGGCTTTTATTTTAATATTCATTTTATTATGTATGCAAGCTGTGTTTGCAAGGGCTGTAATCACTCGTAGCCTGGGCTGCCTGAATGATTTTGAACGATCACTAAGGTTAAGCAACATACGGCGCGTTCAGTCCATGGATAGGCTACTGTGTATGACTAACGCTAGTGGCATTTTTCCGAGCGGTTCCGTGCTTCGCAAGGCACGTTAAGCTTACAACCTCCACCAATAGACCGAGATATAGTGACACAAATTACTTGGTCATTAGTAACAGTATGGCGGTTCTTCAGGGGTCTTAGTACGCAATGACAAAAAGAAAAATGATGGTCATAGCGCTGGTACCGGCGGCCCAATCGCGTGGGCGTTAGTCGAACTCTTCGGATAAATTACGAGTGTCAAACGATTTGTACCACAAAAAAATTAGTATTTTCCGATAGTCCATAAAAAACAAAGTGGGCGGTAATGTCATGCCATACTTCTCCGGTGTGACTTACAACACGCCATACCGAGGCGAATGTGTTAATTAAAAAAATAAAAATTCAACCATTTGTACCAGGCTAATTTTTGCACAGTTAATTATCGTTATTATTTGTTTGTACAGCAACACCATTCGCTGATAAATTGTGCCCGGATAACGGCGACAGGCTTGCCACTTGTCACGTTTGGGACCTAATAAACTCGGCAAAACGTGGGTCCAGTTCTAGAGACTGGTGCCTCTGCCTACCCCTTCGGGGATAACGGGCGTGAGTTTATTATTATTTATTTAATTATCGTCTTGCAGCCATTTATGAAAATCACCATGCCATACTTTTCGGACGGTTCCAAATGGTCGCCATACCGCCGAAAATCTGCAATTTTTTTGATTTCGCCAAACGATTTGTACCACACAAAATTTTTTTTTCAACAGCTCCTAAATGATTAAAAATAGAAGGGTGATAATGCCATACCTGTGGGAGGTGGCGAATGTGTATAATATTTATTTTTAATTGTAAGATTTTATTCGTATTTTGAACGATTTGTAACAGTATGGCACTAATTTTTCCTGTAAGTTTGAGGGTCAACGAATATAAATACAAAATTTCAAAGACCTAGGTAGCGGAAATCTTCACTCACTCGAGTGTGACAATCTTCCGCCCCATGGTTACAGTATGGGATAATTATTTTTAGGTTGAATTTCACTCAAACGAACCGAATACAATGATGCCATACTGTAACAAATTATTTTATGTCTTCCACCTTGAAAACCAGTTGAAAAATCAAGTTTTTCAAGTATGTTGCCCCTTTTTCCCACTATTAGAAGTATGGCAAATATAATAATGGTCACATTGCATCATATAATTTCCAATAATCTAAATGCCATACTGGTACAAATCGTCAAATTGTTAAAAAAATTTTTTACGTCTTGGCTTAAGTCTCACAGTCGTCCGCCCCATGGTTACAATCCGGGATATTTTTTTGTAGGTAGAATTGCATCCAAACAAACAGAATATAATGATCCCATGCTGTAAAAAAATATTCTACGTATTGTACAGTTGTATTTTTGAAACGTGTCGAATAAATAAGTTTTTTAAGTATGGCAGCACTTTTTCCCCCTACTGGAAGTATGGCAAATATAATAACGGTCACATTTTATCAAATACTATCCAAAAATCCAAATGCAATACTGCTACGAATCGTTCGGCGAAAAAAAAAATTGCAGATTTTCGGCGGTATGGCGACCATTTGAAACCGTCCGAAAAGTATGGCATGGTGATTTTCGTAAATGGCTGCACGACGATAATTATCTGTGCCAAAATTAGCCTGGTACAAATGGTTGAATTTTTATTTTTTTAATTAACGCAATCGCGTCGGTATGGCGGGCTGTAAGTCACACCGGAGAAGTATGGCATGACACTACCGCCTACTTTGTTTTTTATAGACTATCGGAAAATACTAAATTTTTTGTGGTACAAATCGTTTGACACTCGTAATTTATCCGACGAGTTCGACTAACGCCCACGCGATTGGGCCGCCGGTACTAGCGCTATGACCATCATTTTTCTTTTTGTCATTGCGTACTAAGACCCCTGAAGAACCGCCATACTGTTACTAATGACCAAGTAATTTGTGTCACTATCTCTCGGCCCGTGGTGGAGTATGGCCTATATCTTCCTCAGGGAAGACACCCGTGCCTCTCGGTGGGGACAAAATGGGTTGCTGATGAAGGGTTTTTAAATAGGTATGATAAGAAAATCTAATATTGACAGTTTTCTCGTAGTTTTATTTTAAAATAAGGAACTATGTTTGGATCCGACCATAATTTAACTATCGGGATTTGAACGGCTATGTTATATTTATCGGCTTATCCTGTTGTTATTACAACAATTAAATAAGTGTTTCAATAAACAAAATAGAGTCGCTCGTAGCCCCGAATACCCGAGTGATCTTAAACTATCACGAAAATTAAGGCCAAGATGTACATATAGTAGCAGTAATAAAAAAAGGGACGACTAAAATAATACTATTGAAAATAATACTATTGAGAACAACAGCAGTATAAAAATGAACAGCGCAAACAAAATTAAAATAATACTATTGAGAACAACAGCAGTATAAAAATGAACAGCGCAAACAAAATTAAAAAGTATATTAAAACAAAGAAATACATTCAGAAGGTACAAAAACTGATTAAACAAAGCCGGAAGAGTATAGATTGTGTACCTCTTCAACGCCAAAAGGTTCAATTAGAAAAAGAAATGGCGGAGTGCCAGAAGGAACTTTTTGACAACAAAGTGGACCATGAACTAGCGATGGCTGAGCTACAGTTGCAAGTGGAAGAACTGAGATTCCAACTACTTGTAAGTAGTAGTGAGTAGGGAAAATCACAGATTATAATTTTCCTTACTTTCAGAGCTACTAAGGACTCATAATAATTTATTAAGTCAACTTCCTTTACACCTGTGCTGTTCCCCATTAACAATACAATAGTTGTATTTCTATCATAGTTTTTGCTAAGGAGACGGTTGATTATCTGAACATAAGATGCGTTTGGCATACATAGATTTTCTACATGAAGCCGAGGAGTTACTTTTTCACAGTTCAGCTGATGATTGGAGCTCGGATTTAGAGGGGCTTGGTCTCCAGGCAGGTTAGATGGTGGTGGCAGGGGTGACAAGGTTAATCCTTCCTCAGAGTTATCCGAAATCTGGACCATATTAGACTCAATGCGTTCCAGATTGTCCTTGCTTATAGCAATCAACCCATTTATAGACGATATACAGTCATTATTCTGGGACTGTATAACTGAGTACTTACAAGTGATGGATAAAAGTATCTTGTAATCTTAGTACTAATGTACTAGTACTGACCCTCTGACCCTACTTTGTTATACAAGTAGTTCTAAAAATTTGCTTATATGGACATTTAGTCTGAATTAAAGTTCTATTTATTTATTATTATTTATTATTTGTCGGGCTAAGCTCCGGCTGGCCATGTTAAGAGACCTTTTCAATAAGTTTTTAACGACATTTGCTGTGACCAGAGTGATGAACAATGTGTACGATTACTATGGCTAGCACAATAAAAAAATAAAGTCGTAAAATGGAATTAGCAGCTTTTGTTCCAGAGCTCCTCAAAGAAGACAGTTTAAAATCACTTTACAACATACAACATTTTACAAAAAAGACAAAATTCTTTATTTTGTTATCCATTACATCTTTGACTACATACATTGACGGGAGGTATTTAATAATTGTAAGTATAAAAATACCTGCATCAGTAGACACCGCAACTAGAAAGGTATTGTAGTAATAGTGGATGAAACAATACAATTTAACAATATTAACTTTAACCAAATCAATGAAATAATTTAGCAAGGATTTTAAATGTGTGAATTCAATATTCACCTTTATATTTGTAAACTAGCTGAACCGGCAAACATTGTTTTTCCAGATAGGGATATGAAAAATAGATAACAACCAACCTTTCTCAGACCTACCGAATATACATTATAAAATTTCATCAAAATCGGTCCAGCCTTTTTGGAGGAGTATGTGCACTGACACTGACACGAGAATTGTATATAGAACTAGCTGGCCCGACAAACGTTGTTTCGCTATATAAATTATTTGTAGGGATTATAAGTTTAAAAAAATTGGGGTGGACCCCCCTTATCACTTAGGGCTATGGAAAATAGATAACAACCTATTCTCAAACCTACCGAATGTACATATAAAATTTCATCTGAATCGCTTAAGCCGTTTCGGAGGATTATGCGCTCTAACACTGTTCGAGAATTTTACATATTAAATGTTATGTAAAAAAAAATATAGTTTTACCTATTTCATTGTCTTTAATAGATGGCGAAACGTGTACAATTTTTTATCTAAAAGCGCGATTGTTTAATTGCATCCCAATTAATTTATTTGCTATTGCTTCCCCGCAATTTTGTTGACGAATCTTGTGACAATAAACTTAATTTATGTACTTAGTAGTGAAATGTAAGCAAAGAAGTATTATAATTACAATTGTGAGTAGAACGTTCAATATTAGTTTTATTTAACAATAGCTTTCGCCCGCGACTCCGTCCGCGTGGGCTTTAGTTCAAAATTTTGCAACTCGGTTCACCCCCTTAAGGGTTAAATTTAGAAAAACGGCGAAACACGTGTTCAATCAATTGTGTTGAAAAGTATTTTAAATTTCAAGAAAATTAGACAACATTCTTTATACCACCCATACAAATTTTGGCAACACTTTTCGCCCCCTTTGGAGTTGAATTAAAAAAAATCCACCCTTTATTCCTTGCCTAAATTATATATAGACCCTCTGTGCAAAATTTCAGCTTCCTGGGTCCAACGGCTTGGGCTGGGCGTTGATTCGTGAATGAATCAGTCAGTCAGGACTTTGAATTTTATTTATACTGGGTGACATTTTCACCGGTACAATAAATTTTACCACATCATTGGTATCGATAATACATTACATTTATCGAATAAAATTACCATATATATTTTTTCATTTTCATTAATGTATACTTCATCCAATTTGTAACTCATGGGCACCCATTACAAGGTGTCATCGCGGTGCGAGGCAGAGGGCGGCGGGGTGGGGTGAGTGATCGGGCGGCGGACTGGCCGGCGCACGATTTGGCCGTTCAGTCCGCGCGCATTGACCTAGGTGAGTGCACGTGCGCCGTTTCGGCACTTCCTGCAGTCGAAAATTACGCGCGCAACACGATGTTTAAAAGCCGCGAGTATTACGAAATGGTTCGTAGTTACTTTCTCAGTGGGGAAAATACAGTGCAGCTCGGCGGGTATACGCTGAAGAAAGTTTGCCCCGCCTGATAAATGCCGGTTTTATTTAACCTCAAATACTCAACACTAGGACAGTCATGAGAGTGACGCAGCATTTGCTAGACTACGGACAGTTCACTGCACCAGCGCACGCTCAAGGCCGAGGAGGGAGACCTCCCTTGGCCGTGGAGATCGAGGAACAGATATTCGCGTTCTTCGAGGAAGACCCCAGAACGAGCACCAACGACGTGGCACGCACGGCGCACTTCGGCGTTAGCCAGTACGTGGTGTGGAAATTCATACCACTACCAACCAGTGCACGCATTCCACGCCGGTGACGGTCCTAAGCCCGTGCATGTATGAAGGAAGAATTGAAATCAAGTAAGATTTTTTTTCCTACGTCATACCTACTGGCTGCGCCGCCGCCGCCGCTTCTTTTCCTTCCCGCAAGCCGCGCGCAGTTGCCAGTTTGTGCGTTTAGTTGTGCTCATGCGTAATGAGTCCATATTTCTCTAAGATTTGCGGATAAGTTCAGACATTGGTATTTTTGTTTTTTTGTACCAACGGGGTAGTAACAAAAAATGTTGTTATTTGTATTTTGGACTTAGTATTACGTATGTTGATTTATTGTACCGGATGAAAATATCACCCTGTATAGAAGATAATATTACTTACGCCCTGAAACAGAACCCTGAGCACGATATTTTGTATCTAGGTAGCTAGTTAAAAATTAAAATTACAGGGTTCATACAGTTATTATTCATTTGTCTTTTATTAACAAAATATCAGCTGTTGATTTCCTAATTTGAATTTGAACTTTCCGAGTTGTCCAAAGTTAATTCCTTTATTTTCAGCAAAAATGCTTGGATGCCAGTGCCCACGCCTGACTACTACAGAGTATTAATAGACAGATTTGAATTAACGGAAGATTCCTTCACCATGAAAGACTTAGGAAGATTTGTATTTGTTGTAAGTAGAACATAATTTTCTTTAGAACCACAGCAGTTGTCATTATTATAAATACCTACCCATTTATTTGAAGATTTAAAAATTACTCAGCATTTCACGTCAATTTGACGTACACCATTGGTACTACACGGCCCCACACATTGGGTATCATGTTTTAAGCTGGTCATTCACGGTCATGCCATCGCGTCAAATGGCGCGATACTGTGATACCGCGAGACTGATCGTGAATGACCACCTTTAAAGGATCGAGAATGTTTGTTGTGAGCCTCCTTAGACGAGGTAGTCCAGTTTGCGCAACCGCATTTGAATTCACTTACAGCACCTGCCAAAAATATCAATAGGTGTCCAATCTGGACTAGGCCAGCGGGCGTAGCACGAATGCCAATTTGTCTATTCTCGACTGTCACTTTAAACGCTCCCATAGTATTAAAATGACGAAACAGGCGGTTTCTCTGCGCATAGAACAAGAAGACGCGCAAGATATCTCTTCGCGCGTAATAAATCTAGTACATTTTCTCTCAGGTGTGTCTACGCCGCGAACACGAAGGCCTTTTTTCTCTCCAAATGGCCGCTTAGCGCGGGAAATATCTCTGCTAGTATCGGGAGTGCAGACAAAGCTTATATGGGTTCCTGTTTTTTTTATTTCTTCGTACTGCATGCCTTTTTATTTTAATTTAAGTTTTGACATATAAGATAATTTAGTATAGGATAAGATAGGATGAGATAAGATAATGTGAGATAAGATGAGACGAGAGATGAGATGAGATGAGATAAGATGACATGGGATGAGAAGAGATGAGATTAGATGAGATGGGATGAGATGAGAATATTCTTTTAAGTTTTTATAGGTCTCTATTTTGTTTTGTTTCTGCGTACTGCACACGTATTTTTTTTATCTCAATTTTAATTTAATTTATGTATTGACATATAAGTACCTAAGATAAGAAAAGCTAAGACGAGATCAGAATATTTTTTACCGTACACAAGGAAAAAAAAGAAAACAAACAAAATATTTACAAGGTAACAGTACAATGACATATTCATGTCGTCGAAAAGTTTTAAGATGACTGAGGGCTGTACGGGATGCATTCCATTCCGATGATATGGGAAAATATTGATTTGACATATTATCATTTTTCATAATCGGTTAAGCCGTATAGTTCTACCATACTTTCATTTCAAATTCAAATACCTAATTGTAAACTGTCTCAAAAATTATTTTTCGCTCGCACCCGCCGCGCGCCTCGTCATTTTTATGACGAGGCCATAAAGCATGCTATTGTATTTATTGCCTCACCCATTCTTTCTCGCAACGGCTACAAAAAAATTTAAACCACTAGTGTGTTTTTTCTTCGGCCACTTTCATGCTCGAACATAATAATATGATAATTTAATACTATTGACCGTGTAGACAAAGAAGCGACAAAGTTTATTGCGCGTCGCGTCGCGAGCGGGATATCACGAGAAAGCTTGTGCTGAGCCCGCTGGTGCTATTTGTGCAGGTGCTATTTAGGTGGGTGCGCAAACTAGGCTATCTAGCTTAGACATGGGTTATACAATTAGCAGTAACAGTTGCTATACAAAATAGTATCAACAAATCTTACCTTATCATTACAGGTGTACTCACATTCATCCATCATTCACATAATATTATTTATAATATGTATGATGGAGACAGTAACATATCAAAATACTACCTAATAACATTTTAAAATAAAAATCGTTAACTGTATGAGATCATCTTAAAAACCAAATAATATGTTGTACTATCTCATAATTTCCTAGACTTTAAGACGTTACGACAAATGACAAGTTTATGTGATTTAAGTTTAAAATATTTTTTGCGTGTTACACACAATTCAACAATTTAACTGAATGAACCAGACTCAACGGCAAATTACAATTTTTCCTAGACTCAACGAAAAAGCGCGTCTTCTTGTTCTATGCGGAGAGAAACCGCCTGTTTCGTCATTTTAATACTAACCACTCAAACGTCCACGTAAGCGCCGCGGACGTTTGAGTGGCTATGGGAGCGTATAAGAATAAGAAATATGAAATAAGGAACACGGAATAAGGAATAGCGGAATCCAGCAATGGCAGCACCGTTGAGCAAGACACAATTCAAGAATAAAGAAAACGATTTCTGTGCTATTCCTTATTCCTGCTTCCTTATTTCTTATTCCTTATTCTTATACCTTATTTTTTTTCATTGTGTAACGGGCTGTAGGGTAATTCATCCAGTAGAGCGTCCGTGAACCTTTGTTACATAATTATGTCCTATGGTTGTTGAATTATTTCAAATGGTTAGTTCGGCCATATTAACTCATATTTAAAAAATAGAACATAACATTTACACACAGGTACATACATTGCTTCTGGCCCGCGACCACAACGCGAATGCTACAGCGGCGACACTAGGATACCCTGTGTGTGTGTGATATAGAAACGAATTATTGACCATCTTATTTAAATAATGTTAACAAGGTAGATTTAAGCTAATAATTAAAGGAAGCTGTCCAAAAAGTTACAAAATATAATTTAAAATAAAAACCAAAATAACATTTAGTTATAAAAAAACAAACTTGTTATGAAAAAATTACAAAACGACATTACAACGTGAGAACATGATACTTACATAGTTCTAGTGTGAATCAAAAACAAAATACTTCTACATAAGGTTATCTTGCTTATATTATTGCGATTTTGATTACGTGAACACAGGTATTCGTTTCAAATCCTATTCCTTAACTATTGACAGTTTTTGGCTAGACGCAATCAAAACACTCCTAGAAGAAGAGGCAAAGAGAGTGCCTTCTTGTAACACAAGGATAGTAACCGTAACTATTAAAAATAATGTAATACCTAGAAGTCACTCTTCCTGGCTTCTTCTTGGAACATACTAAAGCTTTCTTCAGTTGAAGAACCATATGTATTGACCCGATAACAATGGACATTAATTCGGGATTTTTTTTCCTTTGCATTAAATGAAAAGGAAGCTAAACTTGATAGCCCTACGTTCTTAGTTTTTACCTCTGTTAAGATTTTCATTTATGATTTTGGTTTTGAAAACCTTCTCATTCTAAAAGGGCGTATAAGCAAAACAGAACGGAATCGTAGGGCCCCTCGCCCATGGCGGCTTTTTGTAGCGCTGCCGTCGCGCGTACGTCGCTTTTGCAACGCGCCACCGTAGCGATGCTAACGCGCGGCTGTAGCGATGCAAGCGCGCGGCTGTAGCGATGCAAGCGCGCAGCTGTAGCGATGCTAACGCGCGGGTGTAGCAATGCTAACGCGCGGCTGTAGCGATGCAAGCGCGCGGGTGTAGCAATGCTAACGCGCGACTGTAGCGATGCAAGCGCGCGTTAGCATCGCTACAGCAGCGCGCTTGCATCGCTACAGCATGTTTCGAGTGACATTGGGTTCAATCGATCGGGGGTCAATACTTGGTCAATACCACACCACAGTGCAAAAACTATATGGATAATAAATTAACATAGTATTTGGTTTTTCTTACCTTATGGTTATTGTTAGTCGTTCTTCAGCTGATATTATGGTCAGCTGTATTCTGTGTGTCATAACAGTATTCTGTGTGTCAACTCTGGTTTTACAATGGAAAGCAATTCACAAAACGTCAAATATGCCTTGACATTCTATAACAACTTCTGAATTTACGCTCATAGTGTTTTTTAGTGTTTTAGACGTTGTTACATAATTTCCACCTAGTAATCTCTCTTTATTAAATTATGTAGTTCAGTCATTATAGATTTTGACCCGTGAATAATTAGTTCTTGGATTTTTGTTTTCGTAGTTCTCTCGGGGGGAGTGTAAATTCAAAAAGGAGACTGAATCAGACTTCTGCGTTTATTCGAAAAATGTGTTTTTTCCAAAAAAATTGTGTTTTCTTGAATAACTTGGACATTTTTAGTTTTACAGTAAAACCACGAGAACAAAAATTGTAGGAAATTTGATTTTCTACTTGTTTGGTTCTTATAAGTATGTGGATTTTATGATTTCTTGGCACATATCTCGCATGTTAAGCCATTAATGCCATGTACACTGCGAAAACGTCTGGTGATTAGATTTCACGTTATTGTATTATCAACTCTTCTTTGTTTTCGGCGACTCCAATTATATTTACAACTGCGTTTAAGACGGGACATTGGTGAAGGAATTTGTACTGGACAATCAGTGCACTGAGTCCATAAAACAGAATTGACTTAAATTAATTGACAATAGATTTTTATTTATTTATTCATTCAGATTGGAGAATCAACAACTTATAAAATTACGCTAGAAGAATAAAATAGGTAACTAAGAGCTAATAACAGATTCTCGCCTATAGATACAACATAAACAAAAAATGTATTTGTCTCTTGTTTCTTATATGCAATAAAGAATATTCTTATCTTATCTTATCTTATGGAATGCATGCTTTGTCAAACACATAACTTACACTATACAGTGCCACCATCTTATCTGTTCCGTTGATAGCGGCGCTAGTGGAGAATTTAGTAGTAACATTTAAGAAATTTACCTAGACAAATGAGAATATTTTAACCCGTCTTTCAATTTTAATGAAAATACATCTATAAATGTTATTAAGTGAATAAATAAAACAAAAAAGGATTTACAACTTATTAGTTAGTTACAATTCTGGCCACCTGAACAGATAACTTGGTGGCGCTGTAGTCTGTAAAATATACGTTGATTGACGAAAATATAGCTTGAGCTCCGCGACAGCTGTCATGGACATTTGCGTCCATGAAGTTTTGAATCTTTTCACAGAATATATTTGTACTGTGAATACTCCGTACTTACAGTGCCACCATCTTATCTGTTCAGTTGATAGCGGCGCTAGTGGAGAATTTAGTAGTAACATTTAAGAAATTTACCTAGGAAAATGAGAATATTTTAATCCGTCTTTAAATTTTAGTGAACATATATCTATAAATCTTAGTAAGTGAATAAATAAAACAAAAACTGGGGTACAGAATTTACAATTAATTAGTTAGTTACAATTTTGCCTACTTGAATATATAATTTGGTGGGGCTGTACTGCACACTATTCGATGTCTAAGTCAGTGTGACAGCTGTCGTGGAGCTCAAGCTATATTTTACAGAGAAAGAAGACTGTAAATGTAAACACTCAAATAGTAAAGATGATTTTACAATACTAATATTATATTTAAGAAGTAATATCGTACTTGTCCACCCGCAAAGAATGGCGTACTAATGAAGTGTCTTAGAGTGTGGATCCCTATATTGAACAAATCTATTTCATGATGTGCAATAATTTTACTGAATTTGTCACTCGCTCGCACAATAAAACTCAGCTTATAATGTGGAAATCTAGCGTTTCCGTGCTCCACCGCTCTACAGTCAGTCCAGACGTTTTCAGTCCAAACTGTATCGCTGCTTAAATGTATGAAATTGTTTTCCAGGGTGCCGAATATAATATCGTGAATGACTATGTTATAGGTTTTGAATTAGTCATTGACTTGCGCAGCGTGAATTTTACAGATTTTGTAGCAGTATGTAATCCTGTGTTATTGCAGAAATTAACGGTTTTGTTGTTTGTAAGTATTTTATCTTTATGTATCTATACAGGGCGTCCCAAAGTTATGGGACATGAAGGGAAAATACCTTAAATATCGTAGATAGGGTATTTTGCTAAAATAATACTTTATGTTATTTTTAAAAGTTAGTAATTCTGCATTCAATGATTTTCTAAAAATTACTTGCCTCGTCTGGGAGTGGAACCGACTAAAATGTAAAAAAAAACCACATCCCTACTTTTATAATGCCTATCGAAAACTTGGCGTAAAAATAATAACTCTTCTTAAGTAACATATTATTTTAACCCTTAAAGTCGCAGGATGATAAAATGTTTAAAAGTGGTGTTTTTTTTCCATTTCAATTTTCCGTATTATTTAACCTATTTTGAAGCTAAAAAAAAGAAGAAGAAAATACCTGACTGTTAGGTTTCGAGAAACCGTATGTATATTATATAGGTGGAATAACTGCTCAACGAAATATTTCGTGTTTACTTGTGCAAAAAGTGTTTACCTGTGATGAACTCTGTTCCAAAGTGAAGCTTAAGTGCTAGACACTGTGTGGAAGTGTTATTCCGCGTTAAATAAACACAATTTGAACAATATTTGTGCTAAATAAAGAGCCCGTTGTAAAATTTATAAAACTACCTACAAAAAAAAAAAAAACATTGTCTAATTTGCATCTGCTGTATACGAAAATGTTGCCTAACTAGGCCCCTAAACATTACCTGAACAATGACGGGAGTGGGCAGCCAGGCTCCCGATCAGCCGTCAGCTACTGGTGACCCATCGTCGTCCAAATGCCCACCTAAAAAACTCACCCAACAGATTTTCCATCCGAGTCTGTTCTACAATGCAAGAACCCCAATTTCACCTGGTGAAGTGGTTGCCGATCAGCAACATTCACCAAGCACATCAACTATAAATCAAGATAACACCTCGCCAACAAATACTTTGCCTAAAGAATTAAAACCGCCTTCTTGGCAGAGAGACCCTTCAACCCGACCTAACAAGAGATTCTGTCCCTCTGAGTCACCCCCGTCTCCATCCACGGGAGTATCAACTCAAAATAGATTTGCCAACCTACCAATTGATAACAGTGGTGACCCCCAGTCTGCTGTTATAAAACCAAATAAACCTCCACCCATAACTTTACGGTATAGAAGATGTGAATGAATTATCGAAGATGATGGGATCATTTATGAATAAAAGCCAATTCAACGTCAAACTTGTCAACAAAAACCAGCTTCGTATACTTTTTTCATCTACTGAGGATTACAAAGTAGCTCTCAATATGCTTCGAACAAATGGTCTTATTGGCCACACTTTTACCCCTCGCGATGAAAAAGGTTTTTAGTATTGTCATCAGAAACCTTCACCACTCCACGCCTCATGAAGAAATTATTAGCGAAATAAAAAATAGTGGTAATGAAGTGCGTGAAATAATCTATGCATGCTATGGCCTTGATAAAAAACCGACAACGACGTTCTTTGTAAACCTCGAACCAAGCCCTATGAACCAAAAAGTCAAGGAAATTAAGTACATTTTTCATCAATCTGTTCAAATTGAAGACCCCAGAAAAAGAAAGATTGTGGTCCAGTGCCACCGCTGTCAGTAACTAGGACATAGTAAAAATAACTGCATGAGACCGATGTGTGAAATGTGGAGAAATCATAAAACCTCATCATGCACAAAATCCAAGACAACTCCAGCTAAGTGTGCTCTTTGCTCTGGTGCCCACGCTGCCAGCTATAAAGGATGCCAGGTCTATCAAGAGATTCATGCTAGATGCTATAGTACTTCGCGTAAACCTGTAAGTCAATCCGCTCCTGCAGTCCTCCGCCCCTCTGCTCCTGAGCCGCCGCGTGCTTCTGAGAATTTACCACCACCGCATCTTTCTAATGCCTGGCCACCCCTCAAAACCCCGGCAGCCCACTCAAGTCAGTCTAGACTAGACCAATCCGATTTTCTGTCCGTTATTAAAGATCTAATCTCTGACCAATCCGAAAAGATCAACATTCTGATTCACCATTTAACCTCGCTCATGGGCGTAGTACCACGTTAGTATCAAAGATCTCGCCATAAGTTCACTAAAGATAGCAACCTGGAACATTAATGGGTTGAGCTCTAGTATAAATGAACTTGAACTTATCGTTAAATCAAACAACTTGGACGTAGTATTAATTTCAGAGGCTCACGCACTGGGAAAGTACAGAGTTCACATTAAGGGCTTCTCGACCTATATCACTCCCCACCCAGTCGGCAGATCTCACCCTGGATCAGCGATAGTGATTAAAAACTCTATTAAACATTTCCCTCTTCAACCGTACCAGACAGAGTTTCTCCAAGCTACTTCAGTCAGAATTCAAGACACCCTGGGTGATTTCGATCTCTCTGCAGTATAATTGTCCTCCTAAACACAAAATAAAGGCCACCTCATTTTCGGAAATTTTTCAGTCTCTTGGAAATAGATTTATTACTGGCGGAGACTACAATGCTAAGAACAAATACTGGGGATCACGCATTACTTTAACCAGAGGACGTGAGCTCAAGAAGAGCTTGGACGAGAATCAACTGACACCCTACTCTACTGGTCACCTAACGTACTGGCCCTCTGACCCTAATAAAAAGCCAGATCTCCTTGATCTATTCATCTGTAAGAACATCTGTCAACTATATACTCTGGTTGAGTCATGCCTGGATGGGTTTTCCGACCATTCACCTGTAATTCTGACTTTGAGCTCTGAAATTATCAACATAGAGATGAATGAATCTCTCTACAACAAGCCTACGGACTGGAACAGCTTTAGAGACTATATCGATGAAAACTTAAACCTAAACATCAAACTAAAGTCTCCAGATGACGTAGAATCAGCTTGCTTCTACATTACCAACCTTATTCAAGTGGCAGCCTGGAGTAGTACTTCTGACCTTAAACCGAATCCTATGAAAAATAATATTCCACTACACATCAAATCGAAGGTAATAGAGAAGCGTCGCCTGCGTAGGGTTTGGCATGCTTCAAGACACCCTGCCGACAAAACCGCTCTTAACAAAGCTTTTCGTGAGCTGAAAGAGTCTCTTGCATATGCTAAAAACATCACTATCAAACATAAAATTGAGTCGCTGGACCGCAGTGGTAAAGGAGAATATTCTCTATGGAAAGCTACCAAGGGACTAAACCAACCTCAACTCTCGATCTCTCCGATCAAATCATCCAATAATAAGTTGGCCCGTACCGACGAGGAAAAGGCTGAAATCTTTGCCAAACATCTTTGTTCAGTGTTTCAACCTAACACTGGAGACGATGATAAACAGATCGACGAGCTATTGAAGCAAGATTTTCAAATGTCTCTCCCTCTAAGACCTACATCCCCGAAAGAGGTTCATCGTTTTATTCGACTATCAGAAACACACAAAGCTCCTGGGTTTGATTTCATAACACCAAGAATCCTGAAGGAACTCCTAAAAAGATGCATTGTCTTTCTTACCATCCTTATTAACGCCATTTTCAGAACATGCTATGTACCACAAAAGTGGTAAACCTGCAGACGAAGTATCTTCATACCGACCTATCAGTCTCACTCCTGTATTGTCAAAGCTATGGGAGAGTATACTCCTGGTCCGCCTGTCCTCAGTCACTGACAGCCATAACATTATTCCCGATCATCAGTTCGGGTTCAGGAAATGCCACTCTACAACAGAACAAGTCCATAGGGTTTATGATACGATTCGCCAATGTTTCGAGAGAAAGGAGTACTGCTCGTCTGCTTTTCTGGACGTTCAGCAAGCCTTCGATAAAGTGTGGCACCAGGGGCTCCTGTTCAAAATTAGAACCCTAATACCGCACTCATTTTATCCTATTTTGCAATCTTACCTCAGCAATCGATTCTTCCAGGTCAAAATAAGAGAGGCTAGATCTAGTTTTTACGACTGTAAAGCTGGAGTTCCACAGAGCTCTGTCCTGGGCCCGGTCCTGTACAACATCTTTACCTCGGATTTACCACAAACTCCAGACGTTCTGACAGCTACTTACGCCGATGACGCTGCATTTCTATCGTGCGACCGCAATCCTATTAGAGCGTCTGAAAGACTTCAAATCCAACTAGACAAAACACAAACCTGGCTAAAAAAATGGCGAATCAAAGCAAGCGCTCAGAAGTCGAATCACATCACCTTCACATTAAACAAGGGTGACTGCCCTCCTGTTACTGTAGGAGACAGGCTGCCACACGCTGACTCTGTAAAATACTTGGGTTTCCACCTGGACAGACGCTTAACTTGGAACAAACATATAAAAAAGAAGAGGGATGAACTCAATACTAAATTCAAGAACTTATACTGGCTCCTGGGCAGAAAATCAGTCTTGTCAATTGACAATAACCTTCTGATCTACAACAGTATATTGAAACCAATTTGGACATATGGCACCCAGCTATGGGGGACAGCGGCGAAAACGAACATTATGTGTCTACAAAGATTCCAAAACAATGTCCTGAAGACAATTTGCATTGCCCCATGGTTCATAAAAACGGCTGAGGTCCACAAATACCTCAAAGTACCAACAGTTCTAGAAGAAGTAGCCGCGTACAAGGAGAAATACACGGCTAGACTAGTCACTCACCCCAATACTCTGGCCTCCAACCTACTGGACACAACCGGTTATACAAGGAGACTCAAAAGGCCTCAAGTGCTTGACTCATGAGGGAGTTGCAGACAGTGGTCTGACCTCCCAAACGCCACTCAATCCTTGAACCAATCTGATTAAAGTCTGGCGACTGATAGCAGATGCAATAGAAAAAAAATAAAAATTATATCATACACTGCCCCCTTTGCTGAAAAATGTCGCGTGATTAATGTGTATAGTATTTTATACAAAGTTGCTAAAGTAGTAGTATTTGTAGCTATACTTAGGAGATGATAATGTCGAAAATAATTTTTGAGGTGCATAAGTAGTATGAAAATACAACAGAAAATGTTTTGATTTGTTGCAGAAATAAATACTCTACTATTAAAGAATTATTATTTTTTATTTATAAAAGTCACATAAAACTAAATATTCCTTATGAACCTGGTTGTTATAAGGAAAAATATTAAAAACACATTATTTTTTATGAAGTTCAACAAAATGGTGTCTTTTAGAAACATAACATTAATGTAGGTACTTATTAATTTCACATGTCTTGCAATACGCACTTGCTTGCCCTTCCTTGCAAAATTTTCATTTTATATCCCTGTGTGTTTCATGTTGATTTGGTATAAGGCAATCCACATATCAGCCAAACCAACTCCACCCATGTGTCGATTACAATGTTTTACAATTTGGGGGAATGCTACGTCGATACGCTCTTTGGAATCTTTGTAAAATCTCTTGACATTGTCGACTGGATAAGCGTCTACATAAGAATTTGGCGGCTGAAATTTTGTTTTTGTTGCCTGTTTCGTTATGTGACATTTGGTACTCGACGTTTTCTTGAGACTGTTGTTGATCGTTGGTTGATGGTTGGACAAAAGGTAGAGAAGGTGGCAATGATATGGATGGTATCGTATTATAATTGCATTGCGTGCTGGTCGGAAAGACATCTGCTAGTATAGATTTCAATGGAGTCTCGTCTTCTAAAGTTTGGAGAATGAGTGGACAAATCACATTGATATCGCGTGGAGTAGTAGTCGGGATCGGGATCAATAGGGATGATGTTTCACGTTCAACAAAGGATAAATAGAGAATTTACATAAATTTCCTATTCTGAAGAACTGGATAGAATTGGGATAAGGAAGTATCGAGCCTTTCAAGTGATGAGTCAATCAATGGAGTAGGGGAAGAGGAACGGTTGTAAATATTCTCTTCATCATTTGTGCTATCGCCAGCGTCAGATATAGCTTATTTGTCAGGCTCAAGCTCCAATATGCGCCTACACCGTTCGCGTTGTTGAGGCTGTAAAAGAATGATAAAAAGCATGCACATAAGCAAACTCAACAACCGTGTGCAAGCAGAAAATAAAGTGTAGAGGAAAATCAAGCAAGCAAATAACAAAAAACTATGAAACTAGAGAACTGTGCATAAAATACCATACGAGAAAACCAAAATGTTTTTTACGACGGCAGTAGCAGTGAATAGAATAATACACGTAGTTATTTGTTAGTAAGGAGCGCAGTGTATAAAATGATATACATAGCCAAAAGAGGTTTGGATCTTTTGCAGTACTATGTTATACACCAAAGTTCAAGGCCGTGAAGGACCAGAAAATGTACATATTTGTTATATATTTTGGCATAAACATGGCAAGAATATATCTAAGATTACAAAACACGGCTTTTGGTTAAGAATAAAACTTGATTCACGAATAAAATATGTCTTACCTTGAAGTGCTTGTGGTACCTCTATATCGTTGCGTTCGAATTAGTGAAACACCAAAATTTTGCACCAGATTACCCACCAGTATTTTTTTTCTTATAGGACTGGGTCTCAAAATTAGTTTCAGGTAAAAAAAATTGGAAATAAGTAGTTTGTTTCCGTTACGCAATTAATTAAAGTCAGCGTATACGCTGCTACTTTAAGGGAAGAAAGGAACACAGTGAAATTGATCATTTTAATCAAATTAAAAACATACATGAAACTGCCATAGTCAATTAAGTGAGGTATTTTTTTGTTAATTAGTTAATTAAATGCTCAAAATGTGATCCCTCTTGTCTTACATAAATCGCCAATCTTCTAATGAGTCTGCCACCTGTTGATTTTCATTTTTAATTTTCAACTTAATTGACTACGCCATTTTATGTTTGTTTTTAATTTGATTCAAATAATTATTTTATGCTGTTCCTTTTTGTTAAAATACTATTTAAAATAAGTTACTATTTTTTTAGCCATGCTTTCGATTGGCATCATAAAAGTAGGGGTGTTTTTTTATATATTTCATAATCATCATCACCAGACTATATTTTTCCACTGCTGGACATAACCCCTTTTTTACATTTAAGTCGGTTCGATTGCCAGGCGAGGCAAGTAATTTTTAGAAAATCTTTGAATGCAGAATTACTAACTTTTAAAAATACTGTATTATTATTATTATTTCGTAAACATAAAGTATTATTTCAGTAAAATATCCTATCTACGATATTTAAGGTACTTTCCCTTCATGTTCCACAACTTTGGGACGCCCTTTATAACAATTAAGGTAACCCTTAAAATGCGTAATTCTTAAAACAGCCCAATTAGAGTTTGTGTATGTACAAGTTTTGTTTTATCGGTATTTTTGTAGATTTATATTTTTATAAAAATCCGGGATTACATAACTTCATTAAAAAAAGTTTAATGTCTTTGTCAATGTAGCAACCTTCGGAAAAAATATTTTTATATTATGGAAAATAATGTCACTATGTACAACTCATTAGGCATAAAATCAAAGGCTGCTAAGTGCTATACTTTCCAAATATGAGCCATCTAGTGTATCTCGAGTTTAAACTGTGCATTTTTTCAATTTAGTAACAAAATCAGCAATAGACCCCATACAAATCTCATATTGGGTTCAAAGGCTGCTAAGTGTTACCGCGTTGGAATCAAATGCGGCAAAGTGGCTTGTGGTATCTACTTTGCAGCCTTTGATTATATTTTATATAAAACTTTTAACCACTTAAGTCCCTGAGTACTAAATTTAGGACAAACGTCATTGTTATTAAGAAAGTAAACAAATGAATGACCAAGTCGTAAAGACTCGCAAAAACTTTAAAATTCAGAACCACCAATATTATTTTAAAAACACAATTATTTTTTAATACGATCGTAACACAAATCTTAGACAAATACAAACTCAACCTCATCGGTCACATTACTTAAGAGGAAACACAACGGCAGTTTTTCCATACAAAGGGGGACTACCCCTGTTTCCTCCCTGGATAATGCCAGTAGAGCAATTCTTTTTTTTCCATAAAATCTACGGCTACTATACGCATGTCTTTATGTTTTTATTTTTTTCATAAATTTATTATTAAAAGAGATATGAACATTCAAAAACCTAAAAAATTGGCCCGATTGTCCGCTGTATTCAAAAAATCAGAAAAGCAATTTTACTAGATTATATAAAAAATGGAAAACATAGGAACACGGCCAAAGCCTTTCTTTAATTATTTATGAAAAAAGTAGTTAAATCGGTTAAGTTTTGGAGAAGAAATCAGGGGACTACGAATCGTTGATTTTGTGTATTTTTAATTCGTATTTTCGGTCCAAGCTGCAGTTGTCTCTGTCGCGCTCTGCGGGGGGAGGCTTGAGGTTGGGGAGGCGCGGACTACGTATACATACACTAGTAACGTGACACGTAGTCGATAATTTTATCGATACTTTAGTGTTGTTCATTGATATCGATATTTCTAGTACGTGAAGTGCGTTTAGCAGATTATTGTGTTTTTCGATTGTTGGAAAATAATAAGTAGGTTATAAACCTTTTATATTATTTATTGAAATGCTCAAAGCACACTAATATCAATACTGCTAACATTAAGAGCAATAAGTCGATTTTTATCAAAAATTAGTTAATTACATATCCTGAATCGCCGCGTCATGTTCTAAAAACTGGTCTAATCCCCGTTTTTCTAATTCACTGGAACCTAAAAATGCCATGAAGCATAACAGCAGTAAGTCTATGAAATGATTTTGTTTTCTTAGCGTAAAAGCAGGAAATATACTTACTTCACGTTAATAACTGTACATCCGAAATCTATGTTCTATTTTGCTAATAATAAAAACAGTCTGTGAGTGAACAATAATAATGGGAGTCTCAGTAATAGGGTCCGTTTTACCCTTTGGGTACAAAACTTTAAAAAGGAAACTCAAGAGTACCTAGTAATATGGATGGATAATTGTTGCGCCCAAAACAAAAATTTCGCTGTTTTCAGTTTTTTGGTGTACATTATTAAAAGCCAGCATTTACATGTGATAAAAATTAAAATACTTTGAGCCTAGTCACTCTTTTAAATCAGTCGACAGCTTCCTACACCAGGTTGAACAAGCTATGCAAAGAAAACAAAAAGGTATAATTTTTCAGATTTTGTCGATTCAGTACGGCAAGCAAACTCTAAAAGGGTTATTCTCAGAAAATGGTTCAAATTGCATAATTTCTTTGGCACATTTTTTTTCATATTAACTCAATAAAAAGTAACAAATATTGTAGGTGTAATGGCTCCTGAAGATTGAATTGTAGCATATTTGTAGGTTTCGGGAAGTTAAACGGTATTCACTTTAATTACGTACTTTCAGAGTCTTCTAGAAAAAAACTGTAATTTACTACATTTCAAGGTTTGTAAGTATAGATCTCTCACTATATTATCTTTTAAATTGTGTTTACTGCTTATTAGCAGTGATCGAATAATCGGATGCATATTTACCTAAAGTTATTTTTTGGCTCAGAAATTATGGAAGCGGCTTCTTAAAACATATTTTTTAAATATAAATCCCGGGATTTCAGAAAATTCGGGAATGCAAAACTAATCGCATACGTAGCATGGAGACGACTTATTTAGCGTGTAGTGTTATGAATTTAAAAAACCCGGGACTCTGGTATTACATAATTATTTATATGTGTCTTTGTTTAAAGTTTATTTTAGCCTCCGATGCAAGTATGTATGTGTGTGTATGTAGGGTGTAACAGGAAAAGTAGTGTGTTAGTTAAAAAAAAACATTACTATAAAATAATACTTTATTGTACATTTACAGGATAAAAAAAAATAGATGTTGAAATAATTAAAATATACATAATTATTAATAATATATTATTTAAATTAAGTACCATATGTGTAACAACTTTAATCACTATCTATAACTATAATTTGGTCACTGAAATCTGACGTTAATATTTCTCTGTCTGTCTGTGTTGAACATGATGGTGTTACGTCAGATTTCAGTGACTGTTCTAAATCTGAACTGGTAACTTCTGTTTCATTCAGAGAATTGTAGTAAATAATTATAATTTTCTCGAGATTATCAATTTTTAGCCGATTTCTTTTGACATTCAGGATCCACTTATATAACGAAAAAGATCTCTCCACATCTACAGATGTAAGTGGCGCAAATTTGTAAATACTAGCGCCACTGTCTTGAGTAATATTTTCACTTATTGACCTAAGGAAATCAAAATCAGGGTTTCTATCCATAAGTTGCTCCATTTTGTTGATTAATATATTATTTGATGTCTGGTTTACAATTGATCTTACATCGTCAAATATTTCAAATGTTTCAGTTATATTAAGGTCGCGTTTTTCTATTTTTACAATTGCAATATCGAAAATTTCGAAATACTCGTATATATACTCCAAATCTTTCTTTAAATTAGGTTTTGTTAATACTTCCTTAGCATTTCTAATAGAGATGGCTTCATTGCTATCTAATAAACCTAGAACATTTGTTATTTTGTCTAAGTGTTTAGCATAGTAAAATGCCGCCTTTAACCATGTTCCCCACCTAGTAATAACTGGCTCTGGAGGCAAAGGTAAATTTGGATACAGCTCCTTAAAAATTCGTACCCTGTTGGGAGATTTTAAAAATATTTTCTTAACATTGTTAATTAAAGTGTCTACATCACTATAGCTTAAACGTATAGTCTCAGTTAACCTGTGCAAGGCGTGCGCTAAACATGTAAAGTGTTTCATATTTGGAAATGTATTTTTTAATATTTTTCCAGCCAGTAACATATACGCTACGCTATCGGTACATAATATTAAGACGTCCTGCACTTTACTGTTAAATTGATCTCCCCATAAGTTTTTTAAACATTCTATTACAAACTCAGACACTGAATGACCGTTAACTACGTCTAAAGTTTTGCAAGTTAACATATGAATTCGTCCCGATACGTTTTCACTTAACGGTTTAACTAAAAAATGTACCACATATCGGCCCAGAAAATCAGTGGTTTCGTCTAATGATATCCATAATTTATTGTTTTGTACGTCACTATGAACACGTTTTATTTTGCTTTCATAAACTTGAGTCACATATTTTGTTCTCAACAAATTCTCACTTGGAATAGCCCTATCTTGGTTGTTACATTTGCAAAAAATTTTTCAAAAAAACTACGAAAAATGGGGTTTTCAACTTTTGACCACGGTATGTTACACATAATGAGAAAATTAACTAAATCAAAATAAAAATCATTTGGTGTTGATTTTTGAATCTCGCGATGTTTTTGTGATTTCAGATGCCGATTCAAAATAGTCTTCTTTGCATTTAAATGTTTTTCACATTTCGTGCACACTATAGTTCCACTTGCCGAGTCGTAAAACATCTCTGGGTAATTTCTTATCCATGACTGAGCTATGTCTTCTCTTTGGATTGAATCAGCCATTATGTCTGTGAAGCAAGAAAGATCATTCGTTTTATTTTTCGGCTTCTTTTTTCAGTAAAAGCGATAATCTGTACAAAAGTAACGGTAAAGACATTTTTTAAATAGTTAATCTTTTTTCACGGCTGTAAAGGGCTTTTTAAGTTACACTGCTCTAATAGGGGCATAAATGAAAAACTTGAACAGGTACTTGCATGTCAATTAAACAGGTCAACTTGACACTCTACCGAGGTAGCTCAGATTCAGCCAAGTAAGCATCTAATCGATTGGTTTCAATACTGACTTGGAACCTCCATACAAAAATTACATGACACGATGTATTGGTAGATACAACTGACTTTTTTAACTCGAGGTACTAAATGCAATCTTTAATAATACATTTATAAAAATAAATTAATAGACATAAACATTAAATACTATTTGTTGTATCACGCCTTTTTAAATCAAGATTAGGGCATATTTGTATCGCAACACGGTTTCGGCAACAGTTGCAGAATACGGTGTTCAAATGTAATACAAAAATGTTACACACACACTGGTCGAACGAGGGAATCTCTCACTATAGTCAAAATCTTCACATTTTTGCAAATATAAGTACAATGACATTTAATATATTTTGTAAAAATAAATAATCCTTACCTTGTAAATAAAAGAGATAAGATGTCCAAGTCCCAGCGCAGAGTAAATCAGGTTCCAAAATTTGTAGCAAAGTCGTCGTCTCATGTAAAACCAAAATCCGTATCACAATGCAAATCAATAACCGTTGTAGAATAGCCAAGTAGTCCGAAAATACAGAAAACACACAAAAAGCACCCGAACGCATGGCACGCAAAGCGACGAATGTGATAAAATGAACAAAAGGAACTGTTTTTGGGGCGCTACCTGTGCACAAGCAGGTATAATTTGCTGTCTCGCTCACTCACTTATAAGTGCGAGTAAGATGACAAATTATGTTATATTATATATTTATGAAATGTTTACCAGCCCTCTTACGGATGCTACTTACTTTCGCCGTGTTAATATAATAAAAAATGAGATTTTTTTTATAGAAATTCAAGGCACCGAGTTGTTTGTCGCTATGTAGAGTGAAGAAAGAAAATTACTTATCTTGACGTTTGCAATGACAGTTTGGCAATTAACTTTATAACATTAGCCAGCACCCGATCTATAGTCGGAAAGCACTAAGCGATAATTCTGAAATCGCTTGATTTTTTACGATCGATACAAAAGTGCATTCCATATTAGCAAACACCTGAACGCAAGTATCTGTATTCACCCGACTTAATTCTATAACCAAAACACTGAATTCGTCGATTCCGGAATCCCGTGATTTTTTCGATACAAAAGTGCATTCCATAACAGCCAACACCTCAACTTTAGGTAAATATGCATCCGATTATTCGATCACTGCTTATTAGATAACATCTTAGTTTTTTTGTACCCTAAAGTGACACGTGATTTCATACAAAATATAGATATCGAATGTATGGAATACTTAGTATTAAATCAGTAACTGGGGTACTTACAGCGGTTATTTTAAGCAATCAGTACAAATAGATTTAACTCGTACTAGAAATATTATGAGTTTTCGTCAATTAAATAATATATTATAATAACTAAATAGTAATTTAGTTATTATAATTAAGCATGTATCATGAAAGAACTCTATTTAAGCTTCATATTGAAAAAATCACACCTAAAAAAACTTATAAGCTAAAGTAGAAATAAATAAAAATGTAACACAAAACTTTGCCCTCCATTTTCTCAACTTCGAAATTTCCGACTTACTGCTCTTACCCTTAGCATGACAGAATAATATTGAAAGTCTATCTAAAGATAGGTATAAAAAAACTATTCAGTGGACAAACCGTTTCTCTCTCTCTCTCTATGATCTATAAAAAACTTGTACCTGGGTCAATATACGCTATTTGAATTTCTATGGTCCATGGACAAATATTATGTTAAACTTATTATATTATTGCGTCCGTATGCTTAAGCATAAAATAATATGATCTTTTATTTGGCCCACATAGTCTATTCACGATAATTGTATAATTTAAGACATTAATCGTTAAAAATAGTTGTAAATGTATACTCCTCTGGCCTCCCCATTTCTAGATTATAAAGATTTTATGGCGAGATATTTTTAAATACGTATGCCATTATGTTTTTTTAAATATGATCATATGCTTTTATAAACATCGAAACATATTTCATCAAAATATACAGTATTTTTTTTATTAATATAAAGAAAAACAACTTACTTTCATGTCATGTTACAATAATGTCACTTCATCTGGCGAAATTCAAAGAGGTAAAATTTGACTTAAAACCGCAAAGGTATGTTTTTGTCCATGGACTACGCGCATACAATAGTGTTAAGTTAGAAACAAGCTACTGACGTTGAGCAAAATTCCTATAATATAGCGTCAATTGGCGATTCACTGTAGGAAAGCGTGTTTGTATCCGTCGTTGGAGTATTTCCTCTGGCAAGTCTATGTTTTTGTATTTCATATTTACGAAATTGTATATTTGCACAATGCAACGTTTATTGTGTGTAGATGTCATGTACTACGTTAAACGGTGATCAGAAAAGCGAGTGATATGTTTTTGTAGGTTTTGTGCGATTTTGTCACTCCTCTGGCGTCACTCCTCTGGCATATTTCATGTTTTATTTAATACGTGTCCCCTTTCTTAGCTATAATCAATGGTCTCTCACTTCCCTGCTTTAATTTGTGACTACTCTGCCAATAGTGTCAGTCCTCTGGTAACACATTTTCCTCTCGTGCTTATGAAATTTAAAAAAATGGAAAAATCTTCTGGCCCTCATCATTAAACATTTAAAAATTTTGTCAAATAGAGAAATTATCAATATTGAATGGAACAGATTACATTTACTTCTGGGACACAAAAAAGCAAATACCGTATATTCACCCACCTATCTAATGGTCCGGAGTGTGCTAATTTCGTGGAAGGTATGACCGTCGCGGGAATGGGAAAATGGGGATTGGTTGAAACGGATATTGAATGAAATGGGAATCGGATAAATAATTAACTTGGATCTATAAAAAACGAGCGGATTATTTTTCGATATGGTAACAGACAATCGATATAAAAAGTTTATAATATCGGATCGATTTTGACGACCTCTGTGGCGTAGTGGTTAGCGCATCTGCGTACCATGCGAGAGGTCCCGGGTTCGAATCCCGGCTGGGCACAAAAAAAAAGAAACCCAGGTCTTGGATGTTTACATGTTTGTGACGTCGCTGTTTCTGGTTCCCACGACACAGGGTATCCTAGTGTGGGGCCAGAAGCAATGTATGTGCATGTATGTAAATGTTATAAATGTTATGTTGTTTGTTATGTTATTTTCTGGCAAAATACATCGTCTCTTTTATTTTTTTCGTAAAGTATGCCTGAGCTCCACAAAACAAAATGTCCAGTAAGTAATAGCCAGAGTCAAACAAAGGGTAAAACAATAAGACGAAACAACACTCCGCAGACGCCGAACGAAATCAACTTGCAGACTACGACCGGCCCGCTCGCGAGCGTGGCGGGCGGCGGCGGCGGCGTGTGCGGCGCGGCGGGCGTGCCACGCACACATCATTCCCTCTTAAGAGGGAACATCACGGGCTAGAGAACCACGAAATTTAGCACGCTCCGGACCATTAGATAGGTACAAGTTTTTTATAGATCAGAGAGAGAGAGAAACGACTTGACCACTGAATAGTTTTTTTATACCTAACTTTAGATATACTTTCAACATTATTCTGCCATGCTAAGGGTAAGAGCAGTAAGTCGGAAATTTCAAAGTTGAGAAAATGGAGGACAAAGTTTTGTATTACATTTTTATTTACTTCTACTTTAGCTTATAAGTTTTTTTAGGTGTGATTTTTTCAATATGTAGCTTAAATGGAGTTCTTTCATGATACAATGCTTAATTATAATAACTAAATTACTATTTAGTTATTATAATAAATTATTTAATTGACGAAAACTCATAATATTTCTAGTAACTACGAGTTAAATCTATTTGTACTGATTGCTTAGAATAACCGCAGTAAGTACCCCAGTTACGGCTTTAATACTAAGTATTCCATACATTCGATATCTATATTTTGTATGAAATTACGTGTCACTTTAGGGTACAAAAAAACTAAGATGTTATATAATAAGCAGTAATCACAATTTAAAAGATAATATAGTGAGACATCTATACTTACAAACCTTGAAAATGTAGTAAATTACCTAAAGTTTTTTTCTAGAAGGCTCTGAAAGTACGTAATTAAAGTGAATACCGTTTAATTTAACGAAACCTACAAATATGCTACAATTCAATCTTCAGGAGCCATTACACCTACAATAATTGTTACTTTTTATTGAGTTAATATGAAAAAAAAAATTTGCCAAATAAATTATGCAATTTGAACCATTTTATGAAAATAACCCTTTTAGAGTTTGCTTGCCATACTGAATCGATAAAATCTGAAAAACTATAAGTTTTTGTTTTGTTCAACGGTGTAGGAAGCTGTCGACTGATTTAAAAGAGTGTCTAGGCTCAAAGTATTTTAATTGTTATCGCATGTTGAAATTTTCAGTTAATTTGAGATAAATGCAGTAAGTGTGATTAGTGCTGACATTCTAAGTTAAAATTTTTTGATTAAGCTCATTTACACAACAATAATGTTCACTTACAGACTGTTTTTATTATTTATTATACAGAGTGATCGAATAATAAATATTTTCATTCAATCATTCGTTCCTTCAATTGCAGACTGGTCTATGTAATGTAACTCGCTCGCCCGGCCCTGTGTGATTTAAGATTTAGTTTTGGTAATTCTTTAACCATATTCCTAAACCTTTAAATTTTTTAAAAATATTTAAAAAAAATTGTTAAATCTGAGGCTAGATAAGTTTCAAACGTCGTCTGGTTATGTAAGCCTGTTTACATTTTCCTGATCTTACGTGTGTGAATGCTTTGGGTCACATTTTAGATCTACTCTATTAAGCTCTCTTAATATTCTTATATCTTATCTCTCTCTGTATGTCGTATTGATTGTTTGTTAACTGTTTTACACTCAAATAAACAAATTAAATTAAATTATAAACTCTACGTACGCACACGAATTACTAAGCTGAAATGGAGACGGGTTAGGCGGGAAGACGGCCGGTGGACTAAGGAAGCCAAGAACGGGTCGACGGTCAGTGGGCAGACCACCAGCCCGATGAGCCGACGACATTGTGAAAGCGGCTGGGAGACACTGGACCGGATGGGTTGGCGTGAAAGAGAAGAGTCCTGTGCCCAACAGTGGGCTCTATTTACGGGCTGATCACATAGAATAAACTGTAAAATTAAATGATACTTAAGTTAGAGGATTTCGTGATAAAATTATACATTTATAACTTAACAACATGACAGATATACCATTTTCATTCCTTTCTGTTTTGGAATAGGAAAAAATAAAATAAAAACTAGATTTAAAATTTTAATCACTTTTAAGGTCTTAGGACGAATGGCACCTCGATTTTAAAATGCGTTAGCGCTTTGTATTGTCAAACTATACAAAGACTTCACATTAAAATAAAATTAGCAACTAAACACGTTTAAAGATTTTGGTGCAAGCTTCGATTTGGTTAGCTAATAAATTTATTGAAATGGAAAATCAAATAGATAATATGAAAAATAAACAAAAAATTAAATACTGAACAAAAACATGTGGTCGATACAATAATGAAAGCTGTAATTCTACATTGAGAAAATAGCTTTCTCCTTTTTCCTAGATGGCACATGTGGATTAAAATTTATTTATTGTTTTTAATTTGTGATGAGGAACCCAGCCATGATACTATTGTATTGATCCTTCAAGATATAACGAAAAATAAAGTACCTTTTGAAGGCAAAACTTTATTATTCAAGCGTTAAAGGCTGAGGTGTTACAATGTGACCAATAAATACCTACTATATAAAGAAGATACTGTAAATAGTAGACACGACACAATATGGTATACGAATCTATCAATAGCCAAAATATTATTTGTTGAAAACGGTTAACTACAGAGTTATCATCTAAACCTTATGAAAAGAAAGTGGATATTATGTCTAGTCGGGTTGTCATCTCGTTACTTAAACGAAATATTTCCTGAAGTTTGTGGGTTTTTCAGATGTAGGTATGTTTGTTTAATTGGTAGGTATTTAATGATAAGGATTAATTTAAATTATTTTCCCCAAATAAAGGAAATCAAATTGAAGAGTGAATGATTGAATGAAATCGAACATTCAATGAACACATCAAGTCACATCACTACGATCTTGCTCTGGCAACATTAAAAAAAAATAATAGCTTTTTGAACTGTCAGTTTAGTACACCTAATTAAAAGTCAAGGTATAGCAAAATAGAACATAGATTTCGGATGTACAGTAATTAACGTGAAGTAAGTATATTTCCTGCTTTTACGCTAAGATAACAAAATCATTTCATAGACTTACTGCTGTTATGCTTCATGGTATTTTAGGTTCCAGTGAATCTATAAAAACAAGGATTAGACCAGTTTTTAGAACATGACGCGGCGATTCAGGATATGTGCTTAACTAATTTTTTGATAAAAATCGACTTATTGCTCTTACTGTTAGCGCGGCAGTATTGATATTAGTGTGCTTTGAGCATTTCAATAAATAATATAAAAGGTTTATAACCTACTTATTATTTTCCAACCATCGAAAAACACAATAATCTGCTAAATGCACTTCACGTACTAGAAATATCGATATCAATGAACAACACTAAAGTATCGATAAAATTATCGACTACGTGTCTCGTCACTAGTGTATGTATACGTAGTCCGCGCCTCCCCAACCTCAAGCCGGAAGCTTGGACCGAAAATACAAATTAAAACTACACAAAATCAACGATTCGTAGTCCCCTGATTTCTTCTCCAAAACTTAACCAATTTAACTACTTTTTTCATAAATAATTAAAGAAAGGCTTTGGCCGTGTTCCTATGTTTTCCATTTTTATATAACCTAGTAAAATTGCTTTTCTGATTTTTTGAATACAGCGGAAAATCGGGCCAATTTTTTAGGTTTTTGAATGTTCATATCTCTTTTAATAATAAATTTATGAAAAAAAAAACATAGGAACATGCGTATAGTAGCCGACGATTTTATGGAAAAAAAAATTGCTCTACTGGCATTATCCAGGGAGGAAACAGGGGACTACGTTTGTATGGAAAAACTGCCGTTGTGTTTCCTCTTAAGCTATAATTGAGACAAGTAATCAGGTACAATTTTACCTACTTCTTAAACGAAACTACTTTCCTTCACCAGGAAGGCTACGGGGCTAGAATAAAAGCGATACACATAATTAACGCATCAAAGTTCTTAGACTCAATTGTCGTTATCATCAAGCAAGCCCTGAGCGAAAAAATGGGCAAGAAAATCCAAGTACATGCGTCTCCCGAAACCCTGACCAATTTTATACCAAAAGAATGCCTGCCGTCTGACTACGGTGGCACCCAAAAATCTATCGAAGAGTTGGATGGTAAGAATTGATCATTTTAAAATTTGGTTCAATTTATGTGGTCGATATGTTACTGTAAATGCTCGAACTACGGTAAATCCTAAGATTTAAGAGTAAGTCTTAGGATTTACCGACATGAGTTGGTAAATACCTATAATGAATAATGATTTATGAAAATAAGACATTTTTTTCGGGCTTTTACTATTAGAATTTAGTAAATGCTAGGTTTTACCACTGAGAGCTAGTAAAGGTTGGTTTTTGGAATAAAACAAAGATTAATTCTTTCCGTTTATTTCAGTGAAAAACTTAAATTATTTTCAATGGGAATTTATATTTTATTGAGGAACAAGTCATTTTAAAACACCTTTAAATTATTTCCTAAATAGTAAAAATTAAAGCAAGTAAAATATCTTCTCACAAACATAACAGAATCAGTATTTTTATTCAACATTTGCCTACCGTGCCTTTAATATAATGAATCCTAAGACTTACAGTCCTTGGTCTCTGCCTACCCCTCTGGGATGCAGGTGTGAGCTATGTATCTGTTATATAATATTGGGTGGCTAAATCTACTTTAATCTATCGTTTTAGCCCGAATATTCATGTTAGCCATAATCCTCCGCAAAGCATGCCAAATCATTCTGTTTTTGGCCAACCCCGCCTACCAGCAACCATCAATATTTGCCTTAGATCATCGGTCCAGTGATCCGATGGGCGTCATATGCTGCATTGGTCTATACTTCGCAAACAGATTTAAATGAAAAATCACTGTAGGTATAAAGGTCAGAGCCCACTTACACGACTCTGCTACCACCAGGCAAAAATAATATCATTCAAATATCGTAAATTAGCTGACAGCTGACAGCGAGCTGTCTGGTGTCATTGATGCTAATGTAAAATATATCTAAAGAGCAATATTTAAAGCCCATATTTGAATGATATTATTTTTGCCGGGTGGGAGCAGAGTCGTGTAAGTGCGCTATGACCTTAACACTGAGTATATCATTCCACTGGGAGTGAGTTTGAATGAATGACCAGCGGCTGATGGGAGATAGTGTGGTGAAGTAGAATTTATTACAGTACAATTAATAAAAATTGTTTTTTATTGTTTAAGTTTGGTAATAAGTGGTAGGTTATTGGCTGGGCCAGCTTAGTATTGTTATTATTATTTTTTACTGCAGAAAAGTTAGTGTATACAAGGTATTTAAATATTAATATAGCTATGTACTGTTGATACTCGACTTTTGAATTTCATTTTTCTCTATTCCAGAGCTGCTATTCCAGGAGCTAAGCTCGGAAGCACATAAGGCGCGGATGAAAGTGGTCGCGACCTTTGGTACAGACGAATCGAAGAGACTCACAAGCACATTTAACGACGAGTACATGGGCATGCCAGGGTCATTCAAAACGTTAAGCGTGGACTAGCTAGAAGCGGAGATTGTAGATCTGACATACCAGGCGAAGACACAGCCTTCGCTTACTCTTCCAATTTTTGCCGTGTAGATATCTTGTATGGCCGGTTTAGATTATCTTAGTGTTTAGGAGAGCGCTTTAGTAGAAACGTGTAAACGCTACTCGCTTTAGTACGGTTTAGGCTCTAATTATATGCGTCCGCGCGACCGAGCGGTTTCGCCGCAGATTCCAGCGACCGCGGCCAAGTCGCTTTTTGATTGATATGAATCGGCTCGAGCGTCTCCGCTCTCTACACGTTCTCACAAACAACAAAAGAGCGTCCCGTCCGCTTCAAATGCACATATTGAAACTCGTACGAGCGGCCGCGCGACCACGCCGCTCGAAGGCGCAACCGCGCCGCTATTTAAATAAATCGTTACACACAATTGTTTGTAATTTCGTGGTGTAGCAGCCGGGCCGCTCGGTCGCGCGGACGCATATAATTAGAGCCTTAGTACGGTTCTAGTTTAATTAGAATCAAAATAAAATTGGTTTCACGCTTTGTTTCCACTGACACCTGCCACGAGAAACCGTGGGTTAGTATTTTGTGCGTATTTCGCAATGTCGGTTGTTTATCCTGGCGACAAATGACACTCTACTGGAAGAAATATAAACGTTCACTCGCACGTGTACTAAAGTACTAAAGCACTTGCCTCTTTAATTGTACTAAAGCACTATCCTTTAAGCCTAGTTCGCACTAGGCTAGTAATTTAGTCGAGTAGCGAGTAATTTAGTCGCTACGGCCACTAATGAACTCGACTAATCAACAGGTTCGGACTTGTTTAGCCGATTAACCAGTGAGCACAGACGCGTGGTGGAGGGCGCTACTCGACCGAAAAAATAGAGTAAAATGGATTGACTCGACTAATTCATTCATTAAACTACTCGACTAATATTTCTGATATTTTCCTGGTTCGCACACGTTTATACACTAAATTACTCGCTACTCAACTAAATTACTAGCCCAGTGCGAACTAGGCTTAACACTAAGATAATCTAAACCGTGAAGTCGAGTAATCGCCTGCACTGCTTTTCCAACTGCTGTAGGTCCTCATTTTGAGCGTATTCGATGCAACACTTTTACATTGGTCCGATTACAAAATGAAGTTTACTTATGTAGTAATAACAATAAAAGTAACTCCCACGCAACAATCACTTGATCTGGGGTGCATTTACGTAAGAATCCACTGTATGGAGTTGTCTGATTTAGCCCTTTTGTTCCCGGTATGTTACACCACCTTATGACACACTGTTACATTCTGGAACTGTTTTTTACTATCAATTCATTCTTATTTTGACTATTTCGCGTTTCCTAAATGCTTTACCCGATAGAGTGGAAAGTTACGTAATATAAGGGCAGGTCCCAAAATAGGGTACCCTATGCTATTGTAACCTGGCAAGGACATTACAAACATCGGAACACATCCAGACTGAGGTAATTTGCACAAATGTACGGCGGCCCCCACCGGGAATCAAACCCACAACCTCTGTCTTGATAGATAAGTACCTTAAAGGCTAGCCCAACGAGGCAGTAGAATAAAAGTATGTTATCGAATTTTTATAATGAACAGGCCTGGGCTTAGATCCTGTTAATGCATTGTAATACAATGTCAACTGCATGGACATGGCGATTTAGCATCATTGCCGCTTCAAGTGTACTCGAGCACTCAAATCAAGGTATGAAAAAACACGTCACATGAGCCGACCGTGCATCTGTCATCGAACTATAATGCACTAACAGAATTAAGGCCCTGGTCACCATGGCACAGGGTATCCTTGTCTGGTACCAGGTATTGGTTCTTCTATTTTTAAGTTAAATTGTTCTATTCATGGGCTTTGGTAGGGCTTCGTAAAATGGATTTATTTATAGAACAACATTATTTCTATCTCTTTCTTACACAAGTGACTGGTTGATTAATAAAGATTACTTATGTTAATATTTTGTTTTTGTAACTTCGTTTATTGCGTTTTTCAGTAAGCTCGTTAGCTTCATGTCTAGTTTATTAATTGTAATAATATTTTATCGTATTAATCGTGTGTTTTCCAATAGTACCACGAAATCAGGTGTTTTAAAATTAATTTTATTCTCTTATGGTTAGTATTTAAAGTTACTCACAACAATGTGGTAAATGTGACATGACTTTTAAATTCAATATACTCGTTTTGCAATAAAAATGTGATAAAATACTCACGATACAATGATGAAACATTAAAATAAATGAGTTAGATAAGACATGCCTTATTGTCATCGCTGTGGTATCTAACAACATTATATCACGTTTTATCTGCACTTTACTATCAACAACTATAATAACTAGACAACTTATCACGGTATCAAATAAAAAAAAGGGCGCAAAACAACGTACATACTAATATGACACAGGAAAATTGCCTCTTGTGTTCATAAGTTCTTTCTTTCTTGACCAAAAAATACCATATTTTGCAGCCAATAAATTAAAAAAAACGGTAATTTTAGAACTAGCAAAAAAAATTGAAAATATTCGATATGTCACCTTGTCGTTTTAAATATGTGAATAACGCGACAGTAATTTTGTAAATTTTGTTGTTTTAATAAAGTACTACCTGAAAACCTGATTTTTAAACTAATTTCAATGAGCTAACTTTTATAATTCTCAATTTTTGGTACCAATCGATAAAGGTAAAGAAAAACATCGAGTGTCCGAGGTGTTTACGAAGTGCCCTGGAGAAGGACTTACACAAGGCGGCCCACAGCTATGAAACATGGAGTGAAGGTAGCTTGAATATTGGAAATGGAACATTTTACTGAAAGAAAACATTATTTTAATTTTTTTAAAAAATCTAACCTGCTTTCATAGATTTTTAAATCATTACATGGTTGAGCCGTAAATCGAACCGCTGCGCGAGAAAAAAATTAACCTGTAGTTTTATCATACCGATATCGAAAGACTTCAGTATTATGTTTTGCTAACTTTTAAGATAGTTAAGAAAAATTGGTTCCAAAATGTATAATTTTCGAAACGACATCTTTTGATTAAAAACTACGTATAGGAAAGCAAAAACATATTTGAAGTGTTCGTAATTTATGTATCAAATCTTATTTACGCAGTTTATTCCAATAATTTACATTTTGCGGGCAAGACAGCATGGTCCACGTAAGTACAGCTATAAAACAGCAAGGTGTAGTCTATAGATATTCTTAAAAATTAAGTTGCCTTTTTATCATCAACCCATTTTGTCCCTACCGAGGTACACGGGTCTCTTCCCTAAGGAAGGTGTAGGCCATACTCCACCACGGGGGCAAAGTCCGGATTGGTGGAGGTTTGTAAGGCTAGTGGCTGGTCTTACTGTCAGAAGTTTTCAAGCCGCCCTAAGGCCTCTGACTTGACTTAACGACTGCCATCTATTGGCGGCAGCCGGCACAGACTGCTTAACGTGCCTTGCGAAGCACAAGGCACGGAAAAATGCCACTAGCGTTAGTCATAGAACGGTCACCCAACCATGCACTGAACGCGCCCTATGTTGCTTAACCTTCGTGATCGTTGAAGATCATTCAGGCGACCGGATCTACGAGCGATTCGTTCGAGCGATGCTTCTTTTACCATGCTCAACTTTTCAATTTTGTTGTTGAGAGTATAATATCTATCTACTGTCAACTATCTATCAACATCTCAACTCGGCGTGCAAGAAGTGTCTTCAACAAAGCCTAAACGAGTTCTCGAACTAAAACTTTCGTAAACACTAGACAGTATATCTAATCTAATCTCTTTAAACGAGCAATTCTTGTATATATATTTATATATAATCAGAATCTCGGAAACGGCTCCAACGATTTTCACGAAATTTTGTAGGCAGATGCTTTCGGGGGCGTTTAATTGATCTAACTAGGATAAATTTTTAAAAACGTTGTTGTATCCGTGTTTTAAGCCAATTGAAATTTGCTATGATAATATACAGAGGTAAATTTCGCGTCTATCTGCAAGGTTGGGATAGTTCCGACGGGAAAACGGGCGACCCGTTTCGGGCCGATTTCAAGAGACCCGGTTCGAGTCATGATGTTTTTTTTCCATTTTTTTTTGTTGAAAAGGGATTATTTTAATTTTATATTACAAAAAAAGTACCGAGCAAAGCTCGGTCACCCAGGTACTTATATTTTATTTCGGATACACTTACTTGACTTTTTTTCCAAACCTGGACCTAAATTCTATTAATGAATTGTAGTACAATGACAACTGTATGATCATGGCGATTTAGTTTCATTGCTGATTCAAGTCTACGCGCGCCTAGATAACAAACATTAAAACGGCGTCAATCGTATGACAAAATAGGTTACGTGACTCGACCGTGTATCTGTCATCGTACTATAATGCACTAATTGAATCCGGGCCCTGGACGGATTCTTTCGATGAAATACAAGTAAGTCGACGGCCCCTACGTAAATCATCGAATCTGCAAAAATCGCAATTTCGTTTTATTGCACCAATATTTAGTAAGTTGAATAGTTTATATGATAAATATTATTTTTTATGTAAAAAACAATTATTTAGATACGATTTGACTAGAACAAAATCATATCTCCTCTCGTTGGATGACGAACATCATCTTATGTGGTAGTTTCGATGATGTACCGTGACAGCGACAAGACCGCGCAGTTTGTAACTGCCGGACTCGATAGTGTTCGCCGCGATCGTGTTAAAAAGAGGGCATGTTGACATTTTAAGCATTTCTTTGTTTTTGAGTTTTGCTGATTATAAATTAATGTAACCATTAATACACGTGGTAGAAAAATGATGAATTTAATACGTTTGGAAGAAAATCCACTTCATCGGCAAGTGTTTTTATTCACCTTTAAGAACTAGTTTTCACCTTGCCAGTTGCTTAGACATTATAACCAAGTATAAGAATAATATATTTCCATAATTTTGGAGTAACACTGATTTACAATGTTTTTAAATCACATTTACGGATGATTTTTAAGGTTAACAAAGAAAATAATCGAAAGTGGTAGATACGACATTGTATGGTGTCAATAGCCGTTTAGTTACTATCGAAACTAACACTTCCGATAGTGTTCATTGCTTTGTATGGGCCAAAATATATCGATAGTGGTACTTTCGATGTTGTACTATGCTACGCATATGTCGAATGTACCATTTACGATATTTTTTACGCTCAAGGCGGCCGAAGCGGCGGTTTTGTCAGCATATTCGATACATAACAGTTCATTTATTTGTCGATTACGTAAAATAAACTTTTTCAATAAAAAATTTATACCTTTTCCATACTTCCTATTAACTATGTTGTGTTAAGGGAGGTGCTTCCTGTATAATGAATAATTATACATAAATCATATTCTAAAATAGATGCCTCATGTGGAAGCAAAGTTGAGTGGGGATTGTTCTTTTTTTATCAGGATCACCTATCACATGCAGTTACACTGAAGAGGTTCATTACTTAAATAATTATATTTACATCGACAGCGAAGAGCTAATTAAAACGGTTGACACAAAAACTGACCAGTTAGTTAGTTAGGCCTGAAGATTTCCGCACTTAGCCTCATAGTTGGGCCGTTGTTCGTAGCAAGACTGTGTGAGCTTACTCCAGCCAGCCTACCTCTTTGCAGAATGCCAAAAATGCTCTGATATCACTGCAGGCCTCCCGAAGGGATCCCAGCTTCACAACGATAGCGGTCCGTTGTTTTTCCACGCCTTTACAGTAGATGGTCACATGGGCGGGTGTTTCCTCTTCTTTCAGGCATCCCCGGTAAAGCGAGCTGTCGGTTGCCTATTCAGTGCGCAGTGGCCTGTTAGGATTGCTACAGCTCTGCTCTTCTCAGGCGAAGCAGGCTACGTCAAAGACGAGTCGAGATTGTTGGTAGAGCCTCCTTGGCTTGTCTGCATTTAGTTTCAGTTCTCCAGAGTTCAGCATGCTGATATTTTGTTTGTGATCTCAACCATTTCCTATACTGGTTGTAATGGAGTAGGAGCAGGGGTTCGGGCCTTTCCGCTTTAGTTTCTGAGCCTCTGCTAGCGAGTTCACCCACAGCATCATTTCCCAAGGAGCCGCTATGACTCTTTATCTGTTGTAGTGTGACTTGGTTGTTTGTAGACAGTTTTTCCAACTCTTGGTGACACTCTAATATCAGGCTGTTGTTGGTGACATTGCTATTAAGTGCTTGTAGGACTGAGGCGCCGTCCGAGACTATGCGTATGGCATAGTATTGTACATTTCTTGTATTCAACAGCGCGACTGATCTTGTTATACCTATGTATTCTGCCTAAAAACTTGTATTTAGGAAGCCAAGGGTTGTAGTAAATAAAAATGGGATTCTATGGGTGACTTTCGATCAAAAAATACTAACCTGCCCTTGTGGAGAAGTGACTTTATTCTATTATTAAAGAAAATTGTCGCTTATGCATTTGACAACTTTTGACGCAGGGAAAAAGAATGCCCTTCGGACGACTTTGAAATTTTCTTAATCGCGACTCTTTCCAAACTCGTCTCTTTTTTAACATGACATCTCTTTACTTTGTGTTTTTTAAAATAGAGATTGACTATTTCCTAACTCGTCTCTTTTTTAACTTGGCATCTCTTTACTTTGTGTCTTTTTTAAAATTTACGCTTTCCAAACTCGTCTCTTTTTTAACTTGACATCTCTTTACTTTGTCTCTTTTTTTAATTTACTCTTTCCTAACTCGTCTCTTTTTTAACTTGACATCCCTTTACTTTGTCTCTTTTTTTAAATTTACTCTTTCCTAACTCGTCTCTTTTTTAACTTGTCATTTTATTATCCTGTCCTCTCTTTTAAACTTGTCTCTTTCCTAACTTTTAACGGTAACTCTGCACTGTACCTAATGTTATTCATTGTAGCTATTGAAAATGTAACGTCATTTGACCAGTGTTGACGAAAACTTGTTTATTAAATGTTTCAGGACGAAATATTCAAACGGTAGTATTTTCTTAATAAATTTTGCGTAAAAATCAACATTTTTTAATTTTTAATGGTTTTTGGGGTTTATTTCAGTACCATAAGGTACCTAAATCATAAAAGTAAAAATAAATATTTATCGAAACTGACACAAAATACTTAAAATTAGATAAATTGGGCAAATAATACTATTGAATGTGCCACATTCGATACTTTATACATAATTATGAACCAAGAATACAATCGGAACTGACACATTCGATGATTGTCTAGCCAAAAGTAACGTAGAAGAATATCGAATGTGTAAAATCTAGAAAATTACTTAGTATAACATAATATACTTTAGGGTAGAAATAAAGAGTCTAAAATGTTGATATTTTTTGGATTTTTTGTTTACTGATACTATAACAACTTTTTCTTCCACATTAAATTTGAACTTTGAATTGCTCTCCTGTAAAGTAGCACTTTTGCAGATTCGATGATTTACGTAGGGGCCGTCGAAGTGTCTCTGCTTTAACCTCTTGCGGCCGGACCTTGAACACAACAATTGATTTTGTACATCTTATTTGACATTGGGCCGTACGAGGTTAACTTTCTAAATGAGTTCAATGAAATTTAAATCTCAGCTGACAATAAATGTTGAAATAGTTGTAGATAACAGTGGGCCTTCTGAGGTCACATATTCCATTTATATTTTTAGATACATACCTATATTGTATATATTGATGCCAACAATCTTAAGGTTAAAATAAAACAATACAAGCATGCTTATAGGAAATAAAAACTGATAGCAAACAAAAGGATGCGGCTCAGCAGGTGCTGCGCATAATGCTTGGAGGCACTACGTCAGCGCTGATATTCAGTCTGCTCCTATTTCACTTAAAACTTAATACTATTGATACAGGCACAAAAAACTCTTTGCACATTCACACGAACATACACACACACACACACACACACACACACACACACACACACCCTCACACACACACACACACACACACACACACACACACACACACACACACACACACACTCACACACACGCATTCCTTCCTTCTTGTGACTTGCTACCCGTCAATAGAGTTCAGTCAAATCAGTGCATCGGTCAGCATGACTGTGGAACTTAGTACAGCGAATCATAATATTCCTTTCGAAATATTTTATTTTACATTGTTGAAAAGAACGTGAGAGCTGACTTACGTATCTGAAGGCGGCAAAAGAACGTATTTTTTATGCCTGTTGCTAAAATTACAAAATTGAATGTGACAAAAACTCTCACCGATTTAATAATAATTTATCAACGTAATCACTAAAAGTAATGTTTTCTTAGAAAGATAAGTACGCGGGCCATAGTTAGTATCATTGAAGCCACCGCAGTAACTTGGTCCCGTGATGGAGCGTACAAATCCCAACCACCCTGTGTTTAAGGCCTATCCAGGACATATGGGAGAGATAAGAAAGGCTTTTGAGTTTCCAGACGCTAAGAGTATGGAAGATTCTATTGACCAGTTTGAGGAATGGGTCAAGAGACAGAACCATTTTACTGTAAAACAATTTGGTGAGCAACGTTATTATTTTTGTCACTCTAAATTATATTTAAGGCGAAGTTTATGGATTATGTGCTTTCATTTCACTCATTCAAACCGAATTTTCAAATTAATGTATAAATATTGATTTGAATTGATTGAGTTGATCGATTCTGGCAATAATTAGTAGTTAGTAAAAAAAAAAAGATTTAGCTACATTTGTCATAGAAAAGAAAAATAATATCACATAAAAAAATAGCGTAGCGGATAAGAAAGAATTATTTTTTTGTAAAACTTGACTTCGCTGAATATTTCACTTTCCAATTTTAAGTGCTTACGATAGTCACGTTGTGTTTATGAACTTGAAAATAAGCGTCGGTATAACAATATAATAACAGTCTGTACCGTTATAATTCTACACGATAAACGTTAAATGTGGTATTTTTTACCGGACACTCCCGGGTAATGTAACATAACAATTCTGACACAATTATTTCATTTTTTTTTCAGTATGTCTACAATTTTTAAATCAAAATTTAAAATAACGTCACCCATTTCTAGATATAGGGTTAAAGAACGTTTTTAGGGTCCGCACCTAAAGGGTAAAACGGACCCTATTACTGAGACTGCTGTCCATGTCCATCCGTCCGTTTGTCACCAGGCTGTATCTCACGAACCATAATAGATAGTTGAAATTTTCACAGATGATGTATGTCTGTTGCCGCTATAACAAAAAATACTAAAAAGCAGAATAAAAAGCACAGTTTATAGATTAATAGGTTGACGGTTTTTATTCATTTTATCTTTGTATTTTCTATAGATCGCACTTATCTGGAGTCGTACCTGATTACAGCTAAAGGCTCTATGGAGAAGGCGAAAAAGCGACTAGACAAGCGATGTACTCTACCAAAGATGATGCCAGAGCTATTCGATAATATCGATATCGATAAAGACTTCATCGACTTGCGAAAAAAATTGTGAGTTGCAGCGTACCCCACAAACTAACAACGGACTCACATTATAATTTCATCAATACCATGTAAACTTTTTTCTTTGGCTTTAAAACTAAAAATGTTATAGTTAAAAAACTAAAACATATATAATGGGCTCTAGGCAACACGAACAAAAATCAATAATTTTTACTGACCATTTGATCATGTTAGTAGTAACTTTCATTTAAGAAAAAATTTGTAAAACTGTTGCCCAAAACAAAATTTAATTGTAATGTCTCAGGAATAGCTCATTTTAAAAATAACCCTGTAAATAATGGTACAAGTAAGCGCCACTAACGCAGCGTCACTGAATGACGCTACTGACGCTTGCCTCGAAAGTCTACCTTAAAGGTCGGCGCGGTCGTTAAAGGTCGGCGTGTTGTTGACTGTAACATTATTTACAGGGTTATTTTTAAAATGAGCTATTCCTGAGACATTACAATTAAATTCTTAAAAGCAAAAAAGTCTTTCTCTTGTTGACTGTACTACTCTACCGATTCCGAATACGAAATACCGAATCTCATACTTTCATTGCCCTTTACGTCATATAAGTACCTTTCATATTATTTTATGAAATGAAAAATCCAAGATATTGACAGCATTTAAGCCAAAACTGGTCGTTTTTAGTGGTAATGCTACCTATTCCTGGGTTTTTTCTAGGTTTCTGGGTCTTAAAAATCAATAGTGATGATCTAAAAACCCACGTTAATAATAACGTGATAAACAGATCGTACAGACACTTATGAAGAATTTGAATCTGTAGTAAAAATATTTTTAACCGTCTTCAAAACTTTCTCAATTTGACTGTATTTTTTTTTGTTTGTTACCTCAAAACTTTTGACCAGGTAAACCGATATTGATGATTTTTTTTTTATTTGAAAGCTTCTAGTGTGTCCCATTTCACTTTGGTCCAACTCTGACAATGGCATCCATGAGAAAACCATAAAGTCTTAATCAAATTCAAATTAAAATATTTCTTTCAAAACTCAAAACTTACTTACTTTTGCCTTACAATTTATCATTGCTAGTTTTGGAGTCAGTGTCATTATGGTTAGGTACATAATTGTAGTGTTTTCTTGACTGACACCAACTCCGAAACTAGCAATAATTGTAACGCAAGTAAGTAAGAATAAGCAATTATTTTCAACTTTTTTATTTGAAGTCGGTTTTTTTTGTTAATCTTTTTTTTTTGTTTCCTCGGTGGCGCTAGTGTTACTCTAAGGAGCCCACATTCAGAGCAATCTTTGTTTTCAGCAAACACTGTTTCATGCCGTATCCTACTCCAGACTACTACAGAGTATTAGTTGATCGATTCGATAAATTCCACGATTCGTTTGACATGGAAGCTTATGGAAGATTTCATCACGTGGTAGGTAGTTAATCACTTAGGTCCGCTTGCACCACCGACTAAAATCCATTTAACTGTAATTTAAACAGGATTTTAACAGTTTTGCCATACACTATCTGTCAAAATTCTGTTTCATCATCATCATCAACCTATCATGTCCCCTCCGAGGGGCACGGGTCTCTTCCCTGAGGAAGGTATAGGCCATACTCCACCACGGGGGCCAAGTCCAGATTGGTGAAGGCTTGTAAGACTAGTGGCTGGTCTTACTGTCAGAAGTTTTCAAGCCGCCCTAGGGCCTCTGACTTGGCTTAACGACTGCCATCTATCGACAGCAGCCGGCACCAACTTCTTAACGTGCCTTGCGAAGCACGTAATCGCTCGAAAAAATGCCACTAGCGTTAGTCATAGACGGTGAACCATCCATGGACTGAACGCGCCATATGTTGCTTAACATTAGTGATCGTTTAAGATCACTCAGGCAGCCCAGGCTACGAGCGATTCTGTTTAACTTAGAGTTAAATGGATTTTAGTCGGTGGTGCAAGCCGGCCTTAGAAACATATTTTGTTATTTTTGTAATTTAATGGAATCGATTCCCACCTAGGGGTGCCGTACGTTCACCATGGAAATACAAATAATCCACTTTGGGACTAAGGCCTCGATTCTATTTGTGCATTATAGTTCAATTACAGTTACACGGTCGGGTCACGTGACATGTTTTTTTAATTCCATTAACGCCTAAAATTGCGAATACGCGCGCGCGCGTAAACTTGAAGCGGCAATAAAACCAAATCGCCATGATCATGCAGTTGTCATTGTAATACAATGCATTAACAGGATCTAAGCCTAGGTCCGTCGGTCTGTCTGTCTATCTGCGGCCTAGTTGTAGTAGGGATGACTAAAGAAGTTTCAAAATACGTTAGTGCCTTAGAGCCATCGCAAACAGGGCGACTTGTCGCCGCGTCAAGTCGCCGCGTCAGACGCGACGTTGTCATTTGCTTCTGGCGTCTTATCGTCGCGACTCCTCGACTCTGACGCCAAGTGTGCGGAGATTCGAACAAAATATATGAAAATTGACGGGCGTAGCCTGTTGTCGCGTCTAGTCGCCGAGCTGTCGCCTGTAAAATAATGTTTCTGTACTCTGCTCTTAAATATTGCGAGGGCAGGAGAAGATCTTACGACCAGAGGTAGATCGTTCCACAGGCGCACAGCTGTGATAGAGAAAGAATTGCTGAAGAACCTCGTCGAGTGACTTGGTGTCTTCAGCAATCGATTCTGTTCGGATCGTAAAGTGCGACTGTGCGTATCTCTCAAAAATGCGAAGCGCCTTTTGAGATACGGGGGTGTGGTTGGATTGAACAGCACCGAATAGAGGATTGAAATAATGTGAGCATTCCTACGGAGGTGGATTGGGAGCCACTTGAGTTTGACGCGATATTCGGAGACATGGTCATATTTTCGCAAGCCAAATATGAACCGGATAGAGAAATTTTGAAGGCGCTCAAGCTTATTCAGTTGCTCTTCGGTGAGGTCTAGATAGCTGGCAACAGCATAGTCGAGGATAGGAAGTAAGAGAGATTGGGCAAGCGCAGTCTTGCTAGATGTAGGCAGGAAATTCCGCAATCTTCTCAGAGAGGCCGCTGAAGCGAACATTTTCCGGCTCACCTCCGCTAGCTGTGGCACCCAGGACAAACACCTGTCAATGATAATCCCCAAGTTCTTCACCCTCTCACTATAAGGAATTTGAACACCGTCAAATCTAATTTGTGGGAGTAATTGCCAATTGATCTTTGAAATCATTTTTGGGCTTCCTATTCCGACTTGAGTCTTGCTTGTATTTATACTTAAGCCATACGATCTGCTCCCCTCAAAAATCTGAGCGAGATCTGTGTTGGTTCGGTTGACTGCAAGATGCAAGTCGTTCACAGGTGATTGTGTGTAAATCTGGAGATCATCTGCATAAAGGTGGTAGGAAGAAGAAATATTTTGAGAAATACCGTTGATGAAGATAGCGAAAAGAAGAGGAGACAACACGCCACCTTGCGGGACACCGGCAGTTGTGGCACACCAAGTAGAATAGGAGTTATCAATTCGTATACGCTGCCGGCGCCCGTGTAGATAACTACGAAACCAGTCATTAACCGTTGGAGATTATGTTAAGAGAACACAATATCCCCAACAAGATGTCAAAGTCCACCGTATTAAAGGCATTTCTGAAATCCAGCAGCCTCAGGACAGTGAGCTGGCCATTCTCCATACCAAGCCGTATGTCGTCGGTGATGTTGATTAGCGCAGTTACTGTACTATGCCCAGCACGAAAGCCTGATTGGAGAGGATTGGGGAGATGATTCGAATGTAGGAAAATACTAAGTTGATGTTGGACAAGGCGCTCTAGGACTTTTGAAAGGAATGGGAGAATGGAGATGGGACGGTAATCGGAAAAGGAGGTGGGGTGGGATTTTTTCGGTAAAAGGATGATTTGTGCTTCTTTCCAGGCGGTTGGAAACACACCAGCCGCTGTCGACCTATTGAGGATTCCAGCAATGACGGGAACTATGACGTCCAGGATGGGACTTATCATTTTCCTGCTGATGGCGTCAGTGCCAACCGCACTAGAAGTGATAGATTCTATGCTCCTTTTAACATCACAATCGGAGAATTGACTAAGACAAAAGGAAGGAAAAGTAGGAGTTGGAAGCGTTGAAAGATAATTCAGAGTATTATTTTTGTATGCATAATGTATGAAATAATTATGTTTGTTTTTCAGAATGCCGAATATAATATGATGAATGACTATATAATAGGATATATAGTAATCGTTGACTTACGCAGCATAACTTTCAAAGATTTTATGGCAAATTGTAATCCGGCGATATTGCAGAAGACTATGACAATGTTAGTTGTAAGTATTTTGTCTCTTTTGTCAACGGGCATTGTCCTTATAAATACTTCTATCTTATAAATACTTCTTATAAATTACCGGTCGTTCTAAAATAATAGCATTTCATTTAAACTTTTGTCCAAATTCTTCGGTCTTCATCTTCTAATAAATCCCACAATTCGTTATTAACGTCTGGTGACAGCCGGTTGAAAACGCGTTTAAATTCCTTTCTTTTGCGATCCATTTCAGACGTAAGCGTGATCAAAACTAAAGTGACTCGCCACTATAATAAATACGTCTGACCACCCATTCGGTTCAGCGATTCTCTCGGCCGAGAACTCTTTAACTGGCTCGCCACTGTACTCGTTAGGTGTACGACCCAATAAGGATTCGGACGATGATAAACATTGTACATAAAATATACAAGTTCTAATAGAAATTTACGAGAAGCTTTAATAAAGAACATTATAGCGTACATACACGGAAAAAAACATGGATATTAAATGCATGCTTACTATACTTGCAGAAATAGATAAAGTCTGTTCGCTATCATAGTGTCACTTTGATATTTACCGCCTCGGCATGTGACGGCTTTTCACAAAAGAAATTAAGGGAAGCCGACGCGGCGCAAACACGCCAGTAAATTTGGCTCGCAGCTCGTCTCATTCTACTATTATATAGATCATGCAATTAAAGAAGTAAATAAATCCGTATTTTAGAATGGATTTATAACGAGACGATCCTGCATCACTTAGGTAGGTACCTATTCTAAATACCGGTGGAGATGAATGTTCTGAGGACACTTCGAGTGATGAAGAGTAGTGTTTTATTTTGTGCTTCATTAGGTATATTGTGTACCATGTTTTTTTCTATTTAAAGTATTTTTGCCGTCTAAGTTGTATTACTGAAATAAATGTTTTTTTACCAAAACCAAGATTGCCTTCGTGTGTACCGACACTATCTAAGCGAACGGACTTTAAAACTAATTTACCTGATTTGAGTGACAGCTGTGCTCTCCATCAGTTTATTTTAGCCCTTAGACCATTCCATTAAAAAAAGTGTCAAGTCATGACATGTGTCCTTAGGCACTGTTTGAATAAAATTGTCCGTAATGGACCCGAAGGCCTATGATGAGACCATTCAACAGCCTATGCATTATAAGTGATCTTGTTGAAATGTCTCTCTATCTTCAGATTTCACCTTATTCTGTTATTAGGAAGGCTATGGAGCTAAGATAAAAGCGTCACACCTGATTATCGAGTCAAAACTTGTAGACACCATCGTCGGCATTGCTAAGCAATGTTTGACCGAAAAAATGGGGAACAGAATCCAAATACACGCTTCTCCAGATACCCTGAAAAATTTTATACCAAACGAATGCCTGCCGTCTGACTTTGGTGGCACCCAAAAGTCTATCGATGAGTTGGATGGTAAGTTTCTTACTCCAAAGAGCTCGTAGCATTATACCGGCTCTACAACGGCTCGGCTCCAACCCAGTAATTAATAATCATAAAAATTTACATACAGGCACATACATTGCTTCTCGCCCCGCAATAGATACCCGTGTCGAAAGTGTGTCGTGGGAACCAGAAACAGCGACATCACAAACATATAGAATAGAATAGAATAGAATTTTATTTATTACTGATAATATGCCAAGTTACAATTGTAATTAATAACCAAGGTATTTCAATTTTGGAGTACAAGGTTGATAGAATCATAAATATTGTTAGACTCTGACATCCAAAATCTGGATATTTGGTCCCCAGCCGGGATTTGAACCTGGGACCTCTCGCATGGTAGCAGATCCGCTAACCACTGCCCCAGAATACATAATAGTTGCCGCTGGGTCCCAGAAGTTGTCTAATTAATATTTCCTTCAAATTTCTGCGTTAAGTTTCTTGTTACGTACAAGAAAGCGCTTTAAATTGACATTCCTCGGTGAACACACGAGGTCTCTCTCAGAAAAGACGTATGACCTGTAGTGCTTATGTTACATAATTTCATGTGTAATTCCTGGTCTACATACAATAAAGAATATTCTATCTATCTATCTATATAAGTATATAGATAAAGGCTTAGTAAAAATTCGAAAGGCTGGAGATACCAAACCGTAGGAAGTACAGTACCTTTTCTACTCTATTCCTACTCTAGTACTCTATTCCAGAGCAACTCTTCCAGCAGCTCAGTTCGGAAGCGCATAAGGCGTGGATGAAGGTGGTCAAGAACTACTCAACGGACGAATCCAAGAGACTCACCAGCAAGTTCAACGAGGAGTTCATGGGCCTTCCTGGGTCGTTCAAATCGCTAAATGTAGACTAGCCTGGGTCTGTGCGATAGATAGAAATCTACATTTATAAAAAATGCATATAAAACAAAAATACTTTTTATTATTAATATATTTTTGTCGAGCATCGACTGACATAATACACAGAAACGTAGCAATTCTCTTTCAATAACTTTAAATTATGCTACGAGTAGATGTCCGTGTCGGCCAGCTAGTATACAGAGGAATTGCTACAGCACCTGCAGTGTCCTGCAGTGGACGTCAAATAGCTGATGAAAATGATGATGATAGTGACTTCAGTCTTGCGACCGGCGTCTTATTGTAGATATAACAATAAATAGAACATTGATCCATTGAGCATTGATCCAAGAGATGCATTTTAACCAACAATGGTTTATAATTGTTATTTTCAAAGCCATAAAGCATCTTTACTGATTGTGTCTACATTTTGATTTAAAAAAATATTAAAAAATGAAAAAAACATTGATCGGGTTACTTAAAAAACGTCGATACTACCTTCACCGAGACGGAGCTAAAGATGTTCATATAAGAGTAGTAATCTCACCATAAGTCTCTTTGAACTCAATATTTGAGCGAGAGTGTTTAAGTGGAATCGATTTTATGAGACTTAAAATGGAGCAAAATTGTCAATTTTGTAAAGAAAATTATATTACATTTTTGCACCACTTCCTAAATGTCACTTAATTCGCCATTAAAATCGTATTTTGTATTGAAGAGTTTTTTTTTTGAAGAGAATTAAGAATTTCATCTTAATGCTGGTCAAGCCACATTACAGTGTCACAAGTCAGCCTTGATGTATTCTTCTTTTCTTTATGTGTATTCCTATCGGAGGTTGACAACTAATACGGGTATCTTGTTTTTTGAGGCTCCAAATTTGGGATTGTTTTAAAAATCATTGTCGTTAATTGATATCGTTGGTCTCCCAGGCAGCCTTCTTCCTAGAATCTTGCCTTATACGATAAATTGAAGGCGACTGTTTTAAGATGTTAAAATATAGCAACTTCTTCATTTTATGAAGTTTTTGATAATTTAAAGAATCCTTTTGACTCTCGTAATAAAGATAAAAATTGACTTTGCCTTCCCATGGATATAAGTATTAAATACTTTAAATATGTATGTATGAGTATGGTCTATACCTTCCTCAGGGAAGTTCCCCGTGCCCCTCGGTGGGGACATAAGGGGTTGGTGACGATGATTCACTCTCTCTTAATGAAGGTACCACATTATTGGCATGATAATGACAAAGAGATCCATAAGCGTGACAACGCTTATGGATCTCTTTGTCATTATCATGCCAATAATGTTCTCTAGACGACTTAAGATCAAATAATCTACCAAACAGTGCTAAAGTTACTGTTTTATACTGCTCTTAAGCTTTTTTATCACTCGACTGCGAAATTAAATCTACAATTAATTTGATTAGTTTTTATTTCAAATTTTCTACCCAAGTGCTGAGGAGTGGTAAAAACTTCGTTATAGCGTACAGTTGAGATCTGTTTCACCAAAATGGCTGGACGCGGTCTATGTTAAATCTTGTTAATTGTTTTAGATCTCTTTCATATCATTATGTATTTTTTCATGTTTTGGTAATAAATAAAATTGCTTTCTTTCTTCCAATTTTTTTTTCACATTTTGTTTATACTCATTTGGTGCACGTAAATCACGTTACCATCTGTGATGGTTTTATACTTTTGCATTGGTGGTTTTGCATGGCAGGTGGTATGCTAAAGCGCCACCAAAAACACCACGTTGCAAAACCACCAATACAAAAGTAAAATAACGCCGGGAGAAGAAGAAGAAGAAGAGGGAATAGTGGAGAAGAAGGTGGCAACCTTCTTTCGATTTAGGCTTCCGTTTTCAAATTTTTAGCTTTCAAGCGCAATTTTTTGTCCAAGTAAGGCTTCCGTCCCTTTCCCGGCAAAACGGCTGATTCTAGAAATGTGAAACAAGTCGGGCAGTAGCACATACAATAAAAATAACTCACACACAACTTACAAGCAAAACTATCTTGGCTAAAAAGGCTTTACAAGTTAACGAGCAAAAGGTGATCAACTTACAAAAGGAAAACCTCGTACAAATTCATTGACAATTACAATAAAATACAATACAATATAAATTTATTTTTTTCTTACTCTTTTATTCTTATTACTTTGATGAAGTTGTTAGTTCTGAAACACTAATTTTGTAAGAAAAACTACACGTTTTCTTTGTAGGTAAGGTCGAGCATGTTTTATCATTAATCTGTAAATGTGCAATATTTTAGCGTGCAATGTATAGTACCTACCACGCTACCATTTAGCATTTACCATTTACCATTTACGACTCTTTTTTTATTTTTCATACGTCATACGAATTTGATGATCGATGTTTAGAATTAGCTATATTTTTTTGTATGGCACGATATTAAGAACTTCGAAGTCGCCACTCAAGACTACAGCAGCGGAGATTTTTCATAGTCCTTGATGTGACACAACAGGATATAAGAAATATCTTAATAATATACTATTAATAGTAAGTCAATAATTTTTTTATTAAAAAGATACTGTAACGTGTCGGCTCGTAATAAAAAAAACAATATGAATTTTGCATTTTCATTGAATTGTAAACGTTTTCTTGTAAAAGTACAGATTTTCCGAGACAATTCAAATATTGATAAATGCGATAAATATTGATAAATAAAGCGTTACGCCATGATTACAGCGATTACTAGGTGGAGCCCGTTTCAAACTAAAATTCATGTTTACTATGACTTTTCGTAACTACAGTACATTGCAAAGTCAATTCATACACTGATTGACAAGACGAATCTGCTATAAAGACAAATTAAAGTGTTATGAAACTCAGCACTGGAAGTTCAGAGGTCATCGAGTATTGGGGCTCACACGTACTACAACCACACCACGACTACAACCACACCTCAACCACACCACGTGGCCGGGCGTATATTTTGTATAAAAAATGAATAGGACTATTCACACGTACCACATTTTGCAGTCGACCGTGTGTGTGATACCGACAACATCGACCTCATCGCAAACACAACATTGGGTCGACGCCATTCCATGAGTTTGATCAGTCAACACGTGTTTCCGCGACTTAACCACATCGTAACTGCTGGCGACAACGCAGCCACATCGACATTTTGTCGGTACCACAACGCAACTACAAAAACTGCAGCGACACTATTCACACGTAACCACTGCTTGACGGCATTTCGTCGTTGCGACGTGGTGTGGTTGTGGTACGTGTGAAGAAGCCCTAAGGGCTTCAAAATTTTGATGTGGTTGGTGGTGGCGTTGTCACCAGTAGTTGTAATGCGGTTACGTGGTGCGCAGACACAGTACGATTCCGGCATGAATATGTTGCGTTGTGGTTGGGATGTGGTTGCGATGAGGTTGCGTATGACACACACGGTCGAGAACGACTGCAAAGTGTAGTTCGTGTGAATAGTCCTATTCATTTTCCATACAAAATATACGCCCGGCCACGTGGTGTGGTTGATTTGTGGTTGTGGTTGTGGTGTGTTTGTGGTACGTGTGAAAAAGCCCTTAGTCAGTCTGTAGTGTCGTATGCAATCAACCAGGTTATGAAGTTATTTTTTGTGATTTTCTCGCTCCTGTGCACTTAAGCGTGATGCTATGTAGTCTACGCTACAGGGATATACGCTGTAATCATGGTGAGTTTTACTTAATTTTAATTACTGTCTGATAGCACTACATACTTTATGTGTTTGTTCATTAGTAACCTGTGTATAGTAAAAAGGGCCTAAAAAGTACATGAAAGCATCGTAGAGAAACTACGGAAGTATTTTCTAACGACTTGAAGGCTTTTGATTGCATATACCATGAAACATTTATCTTTAGATAAACATACTATATAGATAGATACATAGAGAACATCTTCTTGTACTGAAATACTGAAATTAAAATCTTAAAACTTATGAGATCACAATTTAGAAAACTTCAAAAAGCCGATATAACTAAATCTCAAATCGTCGAGCTCTTTGTAACGATCTGAGAAACATATTTCTATCTTATTCTATTGCTGGGATAATTCAGCTGTATAATGTCGCAAGTAGGCTTATAGTAACTTGTAGGCACGCTCTCATGTGAAGTATAAAAATGACAAATCCGATCAAAAGCTTCTGACGTCGAGACTTAATCGTGGGGCTCACAGGTGCAGTACCGCAGTGATCTATTTTGGGGCCGTTTCCTTTGCTGGGACATGTAAATAATTAACGGTCATTGTTTAAAACTTGCCAAAGTTAGTATTGTTTGCCAATGACTCATTATATACCTACTACGTACATACATGAGCGCCTCTTATCAGAGGGGTAGTCAGAGACCAGGGACTTCCACTTTTCTACGATCTTGATAGATCAATTGGACGTAGTTTATCAAAAAGGTTCCAACACGCAACATGGTATTTTTCTAGTTAAATATATCAAAATGATCACTATGCTCTATATTTTATGAATCAAACTTTCATAGCGATCCGATGAGTATTTGCAAAGTTATGGCACATGGTAGTCCAACCCACATGTCATGTATGAAGAGCGTAGATCAGCTTAAACCTAAAAACTCAAATATCTCAACACCCACTTTGTGTGGGTTAGAACCTTTTTGCTAAACTACGTCCAATGGGATAGTTTCCAGGGTCAAAATCATTAAATTCTATTTATTCTGTATTTTAGATTATAAAAAATATTGGACACGTATTTTTTCTTTTTTCGATTAAACAAAAAATTACAAAAATATAGCCCATTAAAGTTACGTGTGACGTCACTCCGTGCTAAAAAATGCAGCATGGCGTGTCGTCACACGTAACTTTAATGGGCTATATCTTTGTCATTTTTTGTTTAATCGAAAAAATAAAAAATACGTGTCCCTTATTTTTGAATAATCTCAAAGACTGACTAATTACATTTTTTAGGGCAACTAGCCCATTAATACTAGTAATATAATAACTTCTACACAACACAATCACTCGACCCGGTCCCAAACTAGGATACCCTTGCTATGGTAACCAGGCTAGGTTAGTTAATCACTACAAACGTGGAAAAACACCCAAGCTAAGGCCATTTGTACAAATGTACGTCGGCCCCCAGTGGGCCTCGAACCTACGACCTCTATATTGGCTTTTGAACTACAGTCTGTTTTTTCATTCAATGCAAAAAAAAAAATATTGTCACGTTGACATCTCCATACAATTGTTAGGCTGTCAATGTCTGAATGTTGCTAGTACGTAAAAACCAAATAACCTCATTTTACTTCCAAGGTAAATTGTGTATGCTACGCAGGTGTTTTTTTTAGACTCGTAGGAACGAGTAATTCAATTTTAATGTCTTTGATATGATAAGAATTTTAGTCACATGAGTCTTCTATCCACGGTAAAAAAAATCAACCGAGTTAACCTGTAGCTTTTATAGCGGTAACACCGCGTCATTTTTTTTTGCATAGAATTAAAAAACGGACGCAGATAGACAGACAGACCGATGGACGGGCTTAGATTCTGTTAATGCATTATAGTACAGTGACAAATGCATGAACATGCCGATTTAATTTCATTGCCGCTTTTAATCTACCCGCACACACGTACCAAGCCATTTGGGCGTCAATGGTATAAAAAACATGTCACGTGACCCAACCGAGTACCTGTCATTGAACTATGATGTACTAGCAGAATTGAGGCCCTGGTGAAACCATAAGAGCCATCGCAAACAGGGCGACTTGTCGCCGCGTCTAGTCGCCGCGTCCCTGGCGTCTTGTCGTCGCGACTCCGCGACTCTGACGCCATGTGAGCGGAGATTCGAACAAAATATATGAAAATTGACGCAGGCTAGGCCTGTCGTCGCTTCTAGTCGCCGAACTGTCGCTGTCGCGTGTCGCCTAGTGTTTGCATCTGAGCCTATGGTCCTTGTCGACTAGGAAATCCTAAAAAGTATGGTTTTTTTTCTTCAATTACTTTTATACAATTATTCCATTTCTTCATTGTGTACTGTGCATATCACGGGTTCTATCTCTCTCGACCTAACATGCAGTATTTACTGAATTACTATTATAATAAAGATTTCGTATGTTAATTATTTTAATGGAGAACTTGCAATGAAAAATTGTTTTAGATTAGTAGACTAGAACTCTTTATTGCACACACTAGAAAATAAAAATACATTGGGTTTTAATATAAGAGGAGAAGACACGTTAAAAACGAATAAACGTAGTATTTCTTTCACTACGACTAATACGTTTTATAATATAACCAGGTGAAACGTCAATATAGACATGTACAAAAATACGCCATACATATCAGCTTTAGACTATGACGTCTATCCTTCACGTAAGGCCTTATAATCTCTATCGTTAGTGCAAACTCAGTGAACTGTTTTAAAAACAAACTAGATAATTGTTTAAAAAAAACAGTGCAGTAGTAAGACATACACGCATCAGCTCTAAGCTGCAAGAGTATATCAAATAATAATAATAATGCATGAATCATTATAATAGTAATTATAATGACGTTTACCAACATTTGAGTTATCTCGCACCTATGCACCCTAATTCGAAAACATTTACAATTCAATGAAGATAGTTATTTTTATTGCTATTATTATATTAACTTAATTTTCCAAATGTTTTGTTATCTATAAAACACTGAAAAAAAATTTTGATGGTTTTATTTTGTAATTTGTTCTTATGTTTTTATACCACAGACGTAAGAGCCGCAAGTTCCCCATTTTCCATAATTTCGTTTATCACCTACATATTCTAATCAGCTCATTACTTATGGTTTTATTTTGTAATTTGTTCTTATGTTTTTATACCACAGACGTAAGAGCCGCAAGTTCCCCATTTTCCATAATTTCGTTTATTACCTACATATTCTAATCAGCTCATTACTTAGATGACCAGCCTATCATTACATGCTGTGAAATAATACTTGCTGTGGTAGAATTTATGCGAGAGGTCATGGGTTCAAATCCCGCCATGACAAATGTTTTTTTTTTATCTCGAAAGTTACGTACGTTTGTGAACTTAAAATTGTGATTTCACTAGTAATATGTGCAGGAATACATCGTGATGAATCGCTCGTAGCCTGGGCTGCCTGAGTGATCTTAAACGATCACTAAGGTTAAGGAACACCATGGATAGGTCACCGTCTATGACTAACGCTAGTGGCATTTTTCCGAGCGGTTCCGTGCTTCGCAAGGCACGCTAAGCAGTTGGTGCCGGCTGCCGTCCATAGTCTTACTGTCAGTTTTCAAGCCATCTATCAACGGCAGCCGGCACCAACTGCTTAGCGTGCCTTTCGAAGCATGGAATCGCTTGGAAAAATGCCTCTAACGTTAGCCACAGACGGTCACCCATAAATGAACTGAACGCGTCCTGTCTGTGTAATCGTTTAAGATCACTCAGACAGCCGGGGCTACGAGCGATTCGATATGACGTGCAGGTTAGTTAACTCGATCGTTAAATTAAAACCATATTATTATAGTTAAAACTACAGTTCTTTGAAGCCATGAGAAAATCAACCTTATAAGGTAACGTAAAAAAAGATACGGCCGTTTATGCCGCAAAAAAGTATATTTTGACGCTGAAGGGAATCAAAATTCATAGGGTATTTTCCGTTGCCCTAGTACTATGAAATTTGGCAAGCAATATCGCCTTATACTACTTAGACAGGAAAATATAGAAAAAAGTATACATTTGTATTTAAATCATTAAAAAAAAATTTTTTCATAGTTCGGTAAAACATAGGGAACCATCGATTGGCGGGTTCAACTCGCACTCGTCCGGTTTTTTTTTTTTGATAAAGATCTAGTGCCCCTCAGCGTAGAACTCATGTCAGTAAAACAATATTGCTTTCGGAATAAAGAGCGAAAGAGACAAACAATTGAACGTCGGCAACTTAAGGCTGTAACAAGGGCGAATGACTTTGAGCATTTGACCTCTGAGTTATAAAATAATAAACTAGCGCAATCTCTTGAATGTTTGTTGTACTTCTTCGGCGAATACTTTAGAGGCTAATCCATAATCCAAAGATTACACAGATAAGAGATGTGGCGGATTTTCGATGGCGATTGTTCCCTGCGCTAATTAAGAAATCGTACAATTTTGTACTAATCACGCTTAATATTAACATTAAAAAATATATGATCAGATAGAATTGCAGATATTGATGTGGCCGATATTTGCATGAAAGATTTAAATGAGAAGCTACTATCGTTTTCCAGCGAAATTAGATTCTGTGGAAAAAAATTTTTGCCATCTAGACAGGTTAAATGCAATTTTTTTTCCGTACGAATTAGTCACTGATATATCCTTTATTACCAAAGATTTTATTTTATTTTTTAGTGCGTAGTTTTGCCTAAAATTTCAGTTAAAGCTAGCCAATTTTGCAACATTTACCCTTGTTACACCCTTAAGTAACTTACGCGTTACGCTGACGACTGATTTAAGCATCCTGACGGTGACACGCAAACAAACCAGAAGACGTTTTTTTTGTTAAATAAAATATTAAAAATCATAACATAACATTTACATACAGGCACATACATTGCTTCTGGTCCCACACTAGGATACACTGTGTCGTGGGAACCAGAAACAGCGACGTCACAAACATGTAAACATCCTAGACCTGGGTTTTTTATTTCGTCCCCAGCCGGGATTCGAACCCGGGACCTCTCGCATGATAGTCAGCTGAGCTAGCTGCTGCGCCACAGTGACACGCAAGGTCGACGCAGACGCAGAGGTCATCAATTCTTTTATCATTTATTATTCGTCTTTTAATCAAATGGATAATAAGGCTCTCTAATATAATGGTAAGTGATTTATCATCGTTACGTCAGATATTTTCTTAGAAAGGTTAACATACAGATTGTCATTCCACGTCAGTACCACAGAAGCCTCCGCAGTAAGGCCTCCTGATGGAGAGAGCGAATTCCGACCACCCTGTCTTCAAGACCCTCCCAGGCCAACGAGAAGAAATCCTGAAGTCCTTAGGGTTTCCGGACGAGAAGAGTTTGAGCGACTCCCTTGACCAGTTCGAGGAATGGGTCCAGAAACAAAACCATTTTACTGTGAAGAAGTTTGGTAAGTACAATGTTTTATTGAATTAATTAAGAATCGCTCGTAGCCTGGGCTGCCTGAGTGATCTTGAACGATCACTAAGGTTAAGCAACACACGGCGCGTTCAGTCTATGGATGGATCACCGTCTAGGACTAACGCTAGTGGCATTTTTTCTGAGCGATTCCGTGCTTCGCAAGGTACGTTAAGCAGTTGGTGCCGGCTGCCGTCGATAGATGGCAGTCGTTAAGCCAAGTCAGAGGCCTTTAGGGGCGGCTTGAAAACTTCTGACAGTAAGACCAGCCACTAGTCTTACAAGCCTCCACCAATCCGGACTTGGCCCCCGTGGTGGAGTATGGCCTATACCTTCCTCAGGGAAGAGACCCGTGCCCCTCGGTGGGGACATAATGGGTTGATGATGAATGTTTTATTTTACTTTCAATAAGAATCCCATTATGCACCACTATAGTCCCCCTCCGTATCAGTTTTAAGGTTTCGTAGTCTACTAGAAACCCTTATAGTTTTGCCGTGATGGGCATGTCATGATGGACTGTCTGCGCGCCCATCCTTCCTCGTTTGAACGGTAGTACCTATAAGGAAACCTTAAAAAAATCAAGGCGCATTAGGATGAACTTAGAAAAAAACTAACACGGATAAGTAAGCTTTAAAAGAAAAGAGGCAATCAACTTATAAAATAAAAACTTCGTAAACGTGTGATTTTTTTGTTTATTGACATTCATAAAAGACAATGTATTAAACCTTTTACTTCTGTTTTAATTTTGAGTCACTACTATTTTCATGAAGTTGTTAGTTCTATTAAGCCCGACACATACACACGACACAAACTAAAAAAAAATCCGGTCAAGTACAGTCGACAGCACATCATCGTATACCATACACCCATGCACTCTACTCCGTTGCATTACGGGTGACTTTGCAACTAAAATGAATGTGAAGGTTGATGTGCTGTCGACTGCGGGACTCGCGCACGAAGGGTTCCGTACCATTACAAGAAATTCGAATAAAATCACGTTTGTTGTGGAATGGGAGCCTCGCTTAAATATTAGTTTTGTTTTAATTTAATTATTTATTCTTAAAGCTAATATGTAACGCAATATTCTGTGAATATTACAAGCGTCTACCTGTTGCCCTTATAATATCGAGCAAAAAAATATGTTTGTTGTATGGGAGCCTCTTTAGATATTTATTTTGTATAAGTTTTCCTCCACAGCTCACGAGTGGTAGTAGATCTCAAATATTCAATACCTATGTTTTACGAGTCTTACTACCGCTTATCGACCAAACCAATCGACGACCGGCGACCTCTGTGGCGCAGCGGCACATCTGGCTACCATGCGAGAGGTCCTGGGTTCAAATCCTGGCTGGGTACAAAAAAAAAGAAACCCAGGTCTTGGATGTTTACAATGACATGTTTGTGACGTCGCTGTTTCTGGTTCCCACGACACAGGGTATCCTAGTGTGGGGCCAGAAGCATGTATGTGCCTGTATGTAAATGTTAAAAAAATACGTTAAAAAATATTTTTTACAGATCGAAAATACCTAGAGTCTTACCTGCTGACAGCTAAAGGCTCGATGGAAAAGGCGAAGAAGCGACTAGACAAGCGATGCACTCTTCGAAGAATGATTCCGGAGTTGTTCGATAATATCGATACCGATATCGACAAAGCTTTAGTTGACTATCGGAAACAATAGTGAGTTACGCCATGACTAATCAACATACCTGTACAATAATCGAAGAGTAGCAAATAGAACCTAATGTTTTCTGTATATATACACTCTTTTGCAAAAAAAACGGGCACCTAACGAAATTTATGTCCTAAGGTCGATTTTAGTTAATTAAATGAAATTTATTTCTTTGACGTAGTCTGTATACTTATAATCGTGTAAATTAATGCGCGTGAAGTGAATTCGAGCAATTAAAAGAAAAAAACGATGGATTCTTTAAAATCGATGTACACGCCCAAACAAAGCCTTTGTTGTCGGCAACAAAGACAAGTTTTTTTTCTTTTTTAAATTAAATAAAGTTATAAATGTGAAAACCTAATAACGAGTGTGACCTCCTCTTGCCAAAATCACAGCTTGAATCCTTCTGGGCATGCTTTCCACGATGTTTTTAATAACGTTTTGAGGAATACGTTCCCACTCTTCTGCAATGACTCTTTTTAGCTCCCTGATGTTTTGTGGAGCAGGTTGCACTGATCTTACCCGTCTCTTTAGAACATCTCACACATGCTCAATTGGATTGAGGTCAGGACTTCGAGCTGGCCAATCTAAACGACGGATCCCAACTTCTTCCACGTACGCTTCCACGACGGTGCGGGCGAGCATTATCGTCCATAAAAATGGAATCTTCCCCAAGTGCAGTCAATGTGGGTTGTGCATATGGAATTAGAACTTCCATTATGTACCGGTGTGCATTTAATGTTCCATTTTCTATGAAAAGTAACTCCGTACGCTCCGTCGAATTAATTGCTGCCCAAAACATAACGGAGCCCCCGCCATAAGGAGTGATTTCTTCGAAACACACTTCCGCATAGCATTCCCGTGGTCTTCGCAGCACTCGCCGGCGTCCGTCCTCTCCACACAAAGAGATTCTAGCTTCATCAGAAAACAATACTTTATTCCAGTCCTCCAGAGTCCATGAAGCACAGTTCCGAGCAAACTGAAGTCGAGCAACACGGTGCTCACGGAGTAATTTAGGGCCCCGAGCTGGGCGGTAACTCTTGATATTGGCAGCCAAAAGCCTCCTCCTGACCGTCCACAAGCTAACTTCTACTCATCTTACTTCTTCAAGGCTCTTCTTCAGGTCCACACTTGACGCCTTACGATTACGCAACGCCTGACTCACCAAAAAGCGGTCATCTCTTGGTTCTGTGCATCGTTTTCTTCCCGAACCGGGTCTTCTTTGACCGAACCAGTCTCTTGATACCGTTGCCAAGTCCTCTGGACAGTTGAACGACTCACATTTAGCCGCTGAGACACGTAAGTTTGCGAACAACCTTCTTCAAGTAGGGCTATAATTTTACCGGCCCTTATCGCTTTATCACTCATATCAAAAAGTGGTATTTAATGTAAAAAGAAAGATTAAATTGTTTAATTTGCAGAAAATATCCAAAAAGTTTTAAAATATCGTAATCAGTTAAAAATCGTTTCAGCAATTCGCGCCATTAGTAAAGCAATTTTAAAATAATCCACAATAATCATTATTTTTCTTTTAATAATTTCAAATTTTAAATTTGGAACGTAAAGAATCATGCCAGGATGCTTCAAACAACATGCCAATACATCGTCAAATTAACAAAACCTATTTCTTGTTCTTCTTCATTGAAGTAGAGAAAAAAATCTAAAGTGCCCGTTTTTTTTGCAAAAGAGTTTACAATGATGAAGTTACAATCATAATACCACGAACATCGGCATTTTTCAGTCAGGATTCTCAAAAGGAAAAAAATAAATCTCGAAACTTAATCGCAGAACTGAATCAAAAAAATCTAAAGGAGAACGCAGACCTGGGCCTCAATTATGTCCATGATTGTAGTTTATTTATAGTTACATGGTCGGGTCACGTGACATGTTTTTTAATTCCATTGACGCGTACGAGTACGAAAAAGCATGAGTGCGTTGATTTGAAGCGGCAATGAAATAAAAACGACGTAGCCATGCAACTATCATTGTATTACAATGTATTAGCAGCATCTAGGTCCTGGCCACACCGCACGCGACGCAGTGGCCGCAGTTATCGCTTTTGTTAAAGGCATCGCAAACCTATCCACGCCGTAGTCACCGCAGTCGTTCCCGTCGTCGCATACCTAGCAAAAAAAATTCTATACTTGAGCCATTACAAACGTGCGAACCGAATCATAAAAGTGCGAGAGAGAGTTGCGATATGCCTGATACGCCTCCTATATGTGTGAGAGAGAGGTCTGATACAAATGTTCATGACTCAGTTGGCACGTTTGTAATGGCTCAAGTATAGCACGCACTATCGCCGGCAGCAGCATCCGATGCGGGCAGGTTGGCGCGGGAGACGTCGTCATAAGCTGCGGCTTGGGGAGTAGCGGTTTCTGCGGCTCGAGTGAGTGTGCCAGGTTGCACAGAGCCTCATATTAAGGATTCGAATTCAACGCCTGCAGCGCGTCTGTGGGACTCACCCTAAACGGGGCTTGAAACAAAACTTGATTTTAAGTTAAGAAGATATAGCAAAACCCTTTTTCAAATATTATCCAACATCACAAAGACCCTGTTTGTTAACTGCGGATATATGCCTCCCTCAACGCATGCCATTTCCTTATCTATCTTCAACCAGCTGTGACCTATAAAATCGGTTATCAGTTGCAGCTGTCCAGCATTTGCGTTAAATGCAACTTCTAGTTTTTATATAGTCACAGAGGTTTTTTTTTTTTTTTTCAGAATATGGCAAGGCAAAGGCTTCTGCCTGCCCTGCGTGAGATTATGCGTGACTTACTTAAGTTAAAAAAATAGAACTTTCCTTTCCTCAATATTACTTTCAATTCGTAGGTAATTTTATGAATAAGTATCACAAACATGCCTCCCATTTTAGTGAAATGCTAATCTTAACAGAAGGGTATTGGTCTCATGGATGTAATTTTTCTTTATGTTACGGATATAGAACTTTTATATTTTCATTTTCAGCAAGCATGCTTGTATGCCGGTGCCCACTCCTGACTTTTATAGAGTAGTAGTTGATCGATTTGAAAACATTGACAGTTCAATCGACATTATAAACTATGGAAGATTTCAACACGTGGTGAGTAAAATTCGCAATTTGTTTTATAAAAAACCCCTAATTTTTATAAGGTCAGTAAATTATTTTTGTAACAATAACTTTGCATTATTTTGTACCCCCAACTTGTACTAGCCTAACCCTGATATTTTATGATATTATTTTGTTTTAACTTTTATATTGTTCTCAATAAAAAACTAGATAAAAATACTGTGACATGTTTGAATATCTGCCTTCATGTGTATTTGATCAAACCTTGCTAGCCGTAGCGGGACGCCTACCCATATCATGCCATCGAATACGAATAACAAATGAATTCAATAAGAAATGTAATAGTAATGAAAGCTTCTCATTTTAATCACGAGAATGCTGTTGGTAATATTTTGCTGCATTGATATTTTTCCATCTGAGAAATAAAAAATGAAACTACAGAATGATCAAATCAGGCTCCAGTATTTTTAATAAGGTTGTTCCACTAGCTACTTTACCCTAATACTCGGTAAAAGAACTTTGAAAACAAAATAGTCGTTAAGCCGAGTCAGAGGCCTTAGGGCGGCTTGAAAACTTCTGACAGTAAGACCAGCCACTAGTCTTACAAGCCTCCACCAATGTGGACTTAGCCCCCGTGGTGGAGTATGGCCTATACCTTCCTCACGGAAGAGAACCGTGCCCCTCGGTAGGGACATAATAGGTTGATGATGATGATATAAAATAATGTTTGGTTTCCAGCATGCCGAATATAAAACTATGCACGACTTCGTAAGGGGATACGAATGTGTCTTGGACTTGCGCAGTGTAACTTTGACGGAAGTTTTGTCATCATTTAACCCAATGGTATTGCAGAAGATTATGGTCATGCTGATTGTGAGTGTTTTCATTATTCTTAATTAAATCTCTTTGATATTTCGCATCTGTCTACGTTAGAATATTTTATCATTATCGTCGTAATCAGCTTACGAATGCCTGCTGCTGAGTACAGACCATTTTCTCTATGCCATCTCTAATGTTAACTAGCTAATGTCGTAGAGCTATTATATAACATTAAAATTAAAATCACACTATAGTAGAACTATCATTTATTAGATTCCAAGAGAAAATATGTAGGATCTAACATTAATTCTTTGCTATTATTTTATAATGTTCAAACTCAGGGTTGATATGTTTTCCGATCAAAATTGTGTTCAAAATAGCCCTAACGTCGTCATTTGCCAAAAAACCGTGGTTAAAATAAGGTAACAGGATAGACGGTGGTCTAAGGTGGTCACAGAGTGATGGCCAATGTTTAAAAAACGTTTGGTAGGCAGATCGGCGACTAACGAGCCGATATTTTATCCAAATATACGAGAGAGATCTTAAACGATCACGAATGCTAAGCAACATAGGGCGCGTTCGTTGCATGATTGGGTGACCGTCCGTGGAATAACGCTAGTGGCATTTTTCCGAGCGGTTCCGTGCTTCGCAAGGCACGCTAAGCAGTTGGTGCCGGCTGCCATCGATAGATGGCAGTCGTTAAGCCAAGTCAGAGGCCTTAGGGCGGCTTGAAAACCAGTAAGACCAGCTACCAGTCTTACTAAGCCTCCACCATTCCGGACAGGTCCCCTTGGTGGAGTATGGCCTATACCTTCCACAGGGAAGCGACCCGTGCCCCTCGGTGGGGACATATTGGGTTGTTGATGATGACGATGATACGAATAGCATCAAGTTTTATTTGACTATGCTCAGATTATCTATTAAAGCCTCTATGCAATTATATAGTAAACGCTATAATAATAAGGTTATTAGTGAACACTATTTGCTAACCTTACATTATCCTATTTATCCCACAGGAAGGCTACGGTGCCATAATAAAAGCGACACACGTAATAAGCGAATCAAAGTTCATAGACACAATCGTCGGTCTCCTCAAGCAGGGCTTGAGCGAGAAAATGGGGGAGCGCATCCAGATCCACACATCCCACGAGACCTTGACTAAGTTTATACCTAAGGAATGTCTGCCTGCTGATTTTGGTGGCACGCAAAAGTCAGTCGAAGAGTTGGATGGTGAGTTGGTCCCATATTAGAGGTGAATGTCCGCTGCAGACTTGTAAACACGGTGACTGGATCAAATTAAGCTATAGATGCAATCTCCTTGTAAACTTTTAGTCCGGATTCACTTACGTTTTAGTTCAAAAATATGCAATGTCCTGTTGAATGCTTTAGTTTTTTTGTCAGAGTGGAGTTTTTGTTCCGCTGCATTTTTGTCCACTACAAATACGGCCCAAAGGCAGAGGCTAACTCAGTACATTGATATTCAGCAAACAGAATGTAAATCCTTTACTTTAAAAAATAAATTATTTTGATTTGACAATCTATACTTAATATTGTAAAGAGCAAATGTAAGTCGGTTTGTCACGGGTAATCTCCGAAAGCTCTTATCCGATTTCGGAAATTCTTTCACGAGTATTTGGAGTTGACTATAGAATAATCCGTTGACGCAAACGTAGTCGCAAGCACTGTTAGTACAGTCTTAAATTTGAGCGTACCTAATGAAATGTACCGTGGTAATATCTAGTCCAGTTTGTTGCCAAGTCAGCTTCAAACACCTTTCAAATCCATATTTTCTCCTTTTCAGAGCTACTTTTTCAGCAAATCAGCTCGGAGACGCATAAAGCACGGATGAAGGTAGTAAATACCTATGCTACCGATGAATCCAAGAGACTCTCAAGCAAATTCAACGAGGAGTACATGGGCATGCCTGGGTCGTTCAAAACGTTAAGCGTAGACTAGCTGTGTATTCATAGGCTGTGCATTCTTCGATCGCCTTAGACATACTCGTATTCAATTCAATTCAGTTTATTGCATCATGTGGTACAAATTGTTCTTAAAGATTAAAGTAGGTAGTGAAACCATGACATGAGCACTATTAAGGCATTACAATTTCTTAGACATTTTATAAAAGAACATTCACTTAAAAAAATATATATATTATCGGCCTTACTAATAAAGGTTATGAGCTGATACAGCCGTTATGCGAGGTCTGACAAACTGGTTCTTTGTACTCTAAATGCGATTAAACCAGTATAAATTGATAGACGTTAAATAGTTATTCAGAGTGTATAACTTATTATTAGTAAGGTCCTATATGTTCAAGCCGTTTTAGTGTAATCTGTTATCCCGCTCGCGAGTTGCAAAGAAAGAATCACCCTATTCTGCGCTCACGTAGCGGACAAGAAGGGGATGGTGGCGTGAGTCGTTGCCTTTACTCGCGCGCGGGAGAAGAGATCATGCTAAGGGGGCTGAAAACTGAAGACAAATCAAGTCTAGGTTCTCATGTTAGGCCTACGTTATCCTTAATTTTTGATAATGTACGTATTTGGTACACAATCTCCAAGGGCGTAGTATCAAGTTAATGTTTTTGTGTTGTTGCATTGGTGTTGTCATTCAATTCAGAAACAAATACGATTTGAAAGGTGAGATTTTTTCAAATTTGCTCCCCTGGAGTTATTAAAAAGGGCTTGTTTAAAATTTCGTATCGGGAAAAAGGTAGTTCTGGCTTTGAAATTTTATTTACAATGCAAGAAAAGGAATAAATATTTCAAGGTTTTTCAAGTTTCTAAGTCAAAAGGGTTCAAAAGGGGTAAAACTTTATACGCGCAAACACCTTGAAGTTTGATTTATATTTACAACGCCAATAACTTACAAGATTTTTGCAAATTAGAAAAAAGGAAACTACAGTATGAATACGTATTTTAAAATACAAATTTACGTAGAGGTTCTAAAGACCAAGGTTCAGAAAAGATGTAAAATTTGTACGAAGAATTATGTATTTTGTTAAATTTAAGTTAATTATTTTCAGAATTCTCATAATGTCTATCCATAAATAAAAGCTATTTTTTAATAAACGTTAAAATACTATTTTGTACTTATTTACTTTTTTTTTTACATTTCTCGCTTACTTTATGCACGCTCGCCGGTTAGATCAACCGAAGACGCGAGCTCCGTCTCTGTTCAACATCTGCGAATCAGAACTAAATCAGGTCAGTCTCTTCCGACGAAAAAAACGGCCAAGTGCGAGTCGGACACGCCCATGAAGGGTTCCGTAGTAGCAAGTAACATAATACAAAAGTTCTTGTAGTGCGGAAGCTGCCCCCCGCGCGCTACGCACCCGCTACCGATCAAGCCACGCTCCGCGCGAATTATTATTATTATTTACTTAGGTTTTATTATTAGAAAATAATGGTACACGGTTCATGCATAAGGTTTGTGCTTAAGAAATGTTATTTTATTCTTATATTTGAGTTGATTGAATGAAAGGTAAATTGCGGTTCACGTATAAAAGAAAATATTTTCTAGATCTCGTTCAAATCAATTTTTGGTGGAAGTTTGCATGGTAATGTACATCATATAACCTCGTGAGAACCAATGTAGTAAGAGAAATACAAAAACCATTGTTATTTTCAAGGTCGGTTCTCAGGAGGATATAATTTTTTTGTTTTATCATTCTCTTATTTTAAAAGTTACAGTAACACACAGTTTACAGAAATCAGAAATCAAAAATTTATCCTAAAAATGTATTAAACATTTTTAGTTTCAGTTCTAAGTATGGGGAACCCCCAAAATTTATAGTTTTCTTTTCTATTTTTGTGTAAAAATCTTAATGCGGTTCACAGAATACACCTACTTACAAAGTTTCAATAGTATAGTTCTAGAGTATAGTTTCTCTAGTTTTGGAAAAAAGTGGCTGTGACATACAGATGGACAGACAGACAGACAGACTTGACGAATCCATAAGGGTTCCGTTTTTTGCCATTCAGCTACGGAACCCTGAAAAGTCAAGTAAGTGTATCTGGATTAAATTTAGTAATGATAGTAGGTACTATACCGTATGATAATATATTGGTATCATAATCTTTTTTTTTTCTATAATTGGAACTTTTATTTGTCTCTTGTTTCTTGTGTGCAATAAGAATATTCTTAACTAATCATATATTTTATCACGTATAAGCAGCTACTTATTGAGTCAAAGCCATTGGTAAAATTTTAATTAAGATACAAGCATAGTCAAACAGCCCGTTTGCTTAGGATCATCAGGGCTGTTCCTAAGCGCTCCTCATTAAAACTATTGAAATAAAAACCTACGGCCAACGGCCTAGCGGAAAACACTTATCAGCCCGTTATGCGCTGCACCAAATCCTGAACGATTCAAATCGACTTACTTTCAAACCCCATATGGATTTCTGTCACAGACGTCAGGATTCAATTTCAAAATTTGCTGCTCATACCTAGAAAAAGGCGAAAAACATTTGTTTTACTAACAAGACACGTCATCATCATCATCATCATCAGCCCACCGCTGCCCACTTCTGGGTATAGGCCTTTTCCCCCAAATGCCATTTTACACGGTCTCTCGCCATCCGCACCCACGGACCTTCCGCCACTCGATGACATCGTCCGACCATCAGGCCGCAGGTCTGCCTACTGACCGTCGTCCTGTTCTCGGCCACCACTCTGTGATTGCCTAGGTCCACCTGCCGAAGACAAGACACATCACAGAAACAAAATAATAGGCAATTAACATATTATATGTAACGCACTAGACAAAAAAAAATTTAAAACAACAGCATAGATAATAAATGTCTATGGTGTGCCTAGGTTGCTACAAAGGGAACTTTTGCTAGCAACAGCGCTGATTTTCAGTTTGTACTCACGGTCACTGAAAAGGCGCCTTACGCTTATTATGGTGGATTTGTCAGGAATGCACTTACTCAACGTTCCTGGTATCGCTAATAAAATTGGCGGACCTAATCAAACAGTGAATCAAGAGATACTTGCTGGAGAAGAAGCCGCGAATTACGTTATTGTTGCGCAGTTAAGAAGAGACTGGATAATTTCTCTTCGCTAACATGCTAAAAACGGCAGTATTATACGAGCAAGCGATGAGTAGGTAGATGACTAGTTTTATCTATTCTAACTCCTTATCAAAAATTCAATCTAATTAATCGCTGAATTTAGTCGGCATCACTAAGCAGTATTAGGTGAAATTAAGCAACACATTTATTTCTCTTGGATTTATCGGCACTTTTCCTGTTGATATTGTCAACGAACAATAATCATTGAACATTTTTTAGTTTACTTTATTAATTTACTACAACGGACATTTTGTGGATCTCGTGAAATAATTTACATTAAATCAGAAAGTTAGAAAAATGTTGCATAAATAAGTTTAGGTATCTGATCACCATGCATAACGGAAAGTTAAATTTGCAAAGAAAGTTTGCTAGATATTTATACAAACGAATGTATGGGAGCTATCCATTCCTGTACCCGTCTATGTTTGTATACGGTATGGTCGGGCTCGATACTCTGGAGCTCAGAAGGAAAATGCAACTCGCTGTACATTATTGTCTGCTGATGTGAAATTGTATTTATAACCCTGATGTACTGGGCAGTATAAGGCTATTTGTCCCCGACAAATACGCGCGCGCGGGGCGGCGTCGGCACCGGCTCTTCGCAGAGTTATCGCTGCGCACGCACTGCGCTAGTAATGCGCCCACGGCCAGGGCCCTCGCCCTTCTCAACGAGTTTGTTACCAAGGTCCAAAATGTTGACTTCTTTGTTGACCCTATTTATAATATTGTTCTAAATTTAACATTGCACTTATGTAATTAGTGTAGTCTACTTGTAATAAGTATTTAGTAACAATAAGAACGTTTTGGGCAACTGTAAGTTCTTATGGTATAATAAATAAATAAATCAAATCAAATAACAATATCAAGGTATAGCAATTCGATTTTTCGAAAACAAGTTTGAAGAAAATTGTTAATATTATCTTTCTTAGCACTGCAATTTTCTAGGACAATAATGCGTAGAACATTCGTCGGTCGAACAAAAGTCTCATGTCCTTGTTTTGTAGTTAAATTTTAGAAGAATCACTTAAAATGGAAATTACGATAAAAGAAAATAATAAAGCGGCGTGTTTTTTTTATTTACGTTTCAAAATAGTAATTTCCATCTCGCAGTGGAATACAGTAATATAGTTTTGGATGGAATAGTTTTAAGACCAACTTTTTAATCAATCATTCAAAGGTTCGTTTTGCAAGCGCAAGAAAAGTCAGAAGTAGAATCAGGTTCATTATACTTCATACTAATATGATAAAGGCAAAAGTTTGTGAGTGTGTCTCTTTGTTACTCTTCACATCTAAACGGCTGGAGCGATTTTAATAAAATTTGGTATGGAGTCAGCTGACATCCTGGATTAACACATAGGCTATGTTGTACTGAGGGAAAATATCTTATTAATCGGTTAATAAATTAATAGAAAATCGGTGAAAATGTAATTTTGTAAATTGATCTTTCCGATGCTCAAATTTAAATTATTTTGCTTCTAAAAATGTTAATAGTTGTTATTTTCACTGGTAATACACAATTCACAATTATTCTCTAATAAACCGCGAGTTACACCGCGGGGCATAGCTAGTAGGTATATAAATACGAATAGGAAGATGTTTCATGGCCGTTACTTAGACGCACATCAAAAGTAAAGAAATGCCATAACGCTCCGCGCGACAATAAAGTTGTGGGACGACCTAGCAATAATAATAAAGCTTAATAATGCCGTTGACTTGTAATTTAACTTGGAAATAAAATGCTTTTCGTGTTCTCAGGATGAAGTTTATTGCGTAGGTATCTACTGTCAGGATGAACGGTTTTATAGTGGACGTGAACGGTAACGGCACGATAATAATATTTAATGGCACATATTTATTGGAATAAAATCTCGAAAGAAAAAACTTAAGTACCTACCTATGCTCTGCTTACAGCTAAATTAAGGGTGTTTGTCTAACCCGTAGTTTGGAATATCTTTGCTTCACAATCCTAACAATCTCACCATTGATCTAAAAAATCGAGGCGTTTTTTACAAGAACAGCCAATGTCCAATTTTAACGAATTTCTGTTATCGGTTTTTGGCAACACTGTTCAACAATTTGCATTAGCCCCACTAATCAGTTTTTACAAAACAATCCCATATCCACAGTTATTCCATCGGAAAGTTTAGGCAATTTTACAAAAACCACCAAGGTTTGCTTTGTAGGACAATCGTTTTTTATCCCTCCTGAAAAATTTACTCTGGGGACAAAGGAGGTTCTTGTAAAAAGCACCTCTCCGGAACAACGGTTAGACCATGCCTATTTTCAGCCTCGTCTTGCCTTGTACCTTCGGTCTTGGCTCTAACTTCTCCACGGTAGGGTTATACGTCAATTTTGTCTCACCCGGCCTTACAATCGGTTTTCGGGTTCTTACAACCGCCTCTGGTAGTAAAAATGCTATTTTCAGGAACGGAACTACCTATTTTTGTATTTTTTTCACCACACCGGGGTTTCTGTAGAATTTATATATTACTTTTGTATAGAATTTATACAATATATTTTCAATAACTCGGCCGCCACATGTGTATGTACACACAATACCTAATTAGTAGTAATAGAAATATTATCACCATTTCATATATTCAGAAAACTGTACGTAAGCACTTTCTTTAGAGTCAAATTAGCTTAATAAAAGGAAATACTCAGCCAAACTGCATAGGCAAGCAAGATTCTTAGCCTAGGTAACCAGCGGCCCCAGCTGCCCTGGAATTCTATTGTGCGAAAACCCGGAAATGCAAAGTTGAATTACTTTTGTGAATCAACCTGATTCTTAAGCATGTACCTAGCTTCAGCGAGTGATTTCTAAATCGTTTGCAATATTTTGAAGGATTGTTCTATTCACTGTGGTAAACCGTATTATTAATGTATTGGTAATGGTAGAATACATATAATTGTAACTACACGACACGATAGCTCACGCCTGTATCCCAGAGGGGTAGGCAAAGATTAGGGACTGCCACTTACCACGATCTTGAGATAGAATAGAATAAGTATTCTTTATTGTATGTATACCAGGAATTACACATATTACTTTTTATCGAAATACTTTCACATTCTTTCATAATTCTTCTGCCATACATACCCAATTCTCGCTATAGTCATTTGTAATTAGCATTCGTTTATTCGATCTTTTACTAGAAACTGCGGACGAAAATTCAAAGTAGGAAATACCACCACGATAAAAAATGTTGCTTAAATAAAATGCCTAATGTTAAATGTGAAATGTGTAAGAGTCTGTCCTCTGATATGCGTATTAAAATTACAATTGTGTTGGTCGGCCCGTTGGTTTTATTTCGATTTTTATAACTCGCCCTCTTGATATTGTTTATATACATTTTTGAAGTTCGTGTATCATTATCGATCGCCTCAGAATTGCGACGGAGGACGCATCGTTCTTTAAGGCCCTTTCTCCTCTGCTTCGGTCCGGCGTCGGAACCGGAATCAGTCATGAGAAAAATATCTGAAGCCGGATTATGCTTCTCCACTTCATCCGACTATAATCGGCAATAGACGTAACGCAGTGCTTTATTAAAATTCCTAGGTTTTTCTATTCGAGGCAGGGGACGTTTTACACACATTCTATGTAAATAAAATAGTATGGGAAAATTTTTGGGTTGTATGCGTGATCGATCACTTCGAACTCGTAAAATACCGTTCCGATCTAGAAAATTATCGGACCTTTAAAAACCGGCTGCCGGAGTAGTGGAGAAGCTTATTAGTATTCTTGTGTGTTTCTAAATCGGATCGGTAATTAACGTTTGCTGAACCGGAGCAGTGGAGAAAGGCCCTAAGGATTCCTTCCGGTAGTCCAGTATAATTTAGGGAGAACTTCTTGCTGTTGTAGAGTAATTAAAGTGTCTACTCCACTCGTACTCAATGTCGCGTCTCTAATTCTTAAGTAATTATTTATTTACACTGAGAGCTTACTTCCATTTTCATTTGACTGTTTTGTTTGTATCTAGATTAAATTACAGCTCTTTAGAAAAGGTCCGTTCCAGGAAGTGGGAAATATTTCTGCAAAACTGAGAAAAGTATTTTCAAACTACACTTTCTTTTCTTCATCAAAGTAGTTTTCTTTTTAAACTTCTTTAAGCAATCATCATTATCATCAACCCATTATGTCCCCACCAAGGGGCACGGGTCCCTTCCCTGAGGAAGGTATAGGCCATACTCCACCACGGGGCCAAGTAGGGATTGGTGAAGGCTTGTAAGACTAGTGGCCGGTCTTACTATCAGAAGTTTTCAAGCCGCCCTAAGGCATCTGACTTGGCTTAACGAGCCGGCACCAACTGCTTAACGTGCCTTGCGAAGCACGAAACCGCTCGGAAAAATGCCACTAGCGTTAGTCATAGACGGTGACCCATACATGGACTGAACGCGCCGTATATTGCTTAACCTTGCTTTAAGCAATGCCTTATTGTATTTGCAATTCCCAATATTTTCTTATTGACGTTTAGGGTTCGTAAGTCAGAATTACAAATTACAAAAGTTTCAAACCGATATACCGTCAATTTATCGACTACGGTAAAAATTAGGTCAAAACCAATTATCGTTAACCTACTTTACTTATTGTTCTTATGTTATTTATTTATTTACTAGTACATGGAAAACCACTCTGTAGTTAGCACACGAGAAACAAAGGCGTATTTATTCAGTAATATAATAGGGAAGCTGCTAATAGTGTTAATTAAGAAAATAATAGTGATATTTTTTAATACTGCGTATAGATGCGAATAATAGATTTTACTTTGTTGCTGGGTTTACACTCACCTTTATAAACTTTACCCTTTTCCACACTAACATTGTATTACGTTGGGGTTCGCAAGTAAAATAAATTCAGCAAAAAACATCCAGGACCTTGGAAATGAACGCAGTAGATACTATCACGAAGTTTTCTTTGTTCACAGCATAAATCGTTAATTACTGTGTATACAGTAGGCTACTTGACCATCTTATATTTTTTGTTGGTGCTCATGGAGTCCACTGAAAGTGGTCATTTTAAATACTTTCGTGTATTTCTTCTAAAAAAGGCAAACGAAAATTTACTTTTGAAATAAGCCGCCTAAACGCTATCTTAGGCAATATGGCGTCGCACAGGCATTGTGACGTCACATCCCAGGAATCCAACCACTGAACGTAAGAAAGAATGAATGATAGACGCCATTTTTACTAACATGTGACGTCATCATAGAAACGACCAATCCAGGCCGTTTTCGATACAATGGTGGCAGATACAAATTTATCGTACGGTTTTTACAAATCATAATTGTTTTTTTTTAGTTAAAATGCCTTAAAGCGGTTTTAAGACACATAATTTATACGAATACGTATAAATAATACTGTTTTTTTTTACGATGTCAAATAGCCTATTAGCCACGCGGACCAATTATGTTGAATTCATTGGAGGAAATTTCATAGGATACTCTGCTTTGCAGTTTGGCGAAATAGTAGGTGTCTCAGGTTATTTTATTTAAAAAATGGTAACCAGGCCAGGACATTACAAACATGGAAAAACTTATATTTGTACTAATGTACCGCTGCCCACAGACGGAATTGAACCCAAGACCTCTGCCTTACTAGGTAAGCGCCTTAACGCCTAGACCAACGAGGCAATCAAACCATAATCATAATCAGTAGCACTATGAATCATGCCATTGACTTTGTTTATCCAAATGTAGGCAGTTAGGTAGATAATGTAATTAAATATTTTTATTTTGTAGAACCCTCAACGAGTAGATAATTTTAACTGTGTACTCGTATTGTAAACAAATTTATGCAGACTTCGAGGATTACATATTTGAAGAGCACTCTTAGTTTTCGGTTTTCTATTTCTATTGCTGCCTTGTGCTCTTTCGAGTTGGGACGCGCGCTGGTTGGTTGAGCCACTTCCATAATTTCAACGATGGCAGAAAAAATCGTGATGGTAAGATGAGCAAAAAAATTTGTTTGTCAAGTTATGCTTTATTGTACAAAGTTAAAAAAAAAAGAAATACATAGAATCTTAAATAACAGCTAAGTGTCTATGTACAAAGGCTGTTTGGATTTTTCTGTCCATTTCCCAAAAAAAATACCCACACGTAAGGATTACTACGTCTGATTGGATAGTTTTACAATGGACGATAGTGGTAACTGCATGACACTTTATTTTTAAACGGTGGTCAAAGTGTACAATCAATTGTTGTATTGCTACGTTTAAATAACGTGTTGTGTTAAGCCGCCCTTTGGCGAGATCAAGCGCTAAGGTATGTTTGGCAGAGTTCTCTGAAAAAAATTGATAAAACATAAACAAAACATTTACAGACATTTATTTTGAAATCTTTATTAATGTTTCGAGTGTTTTTCTTTTCATTGTGATCATCATCATCATCATCTATTTGAGGCCCACTGCAGGACTAAAACTAATTGAGGTAATTCAGTTGTACTTCTTCTAACAAAATCTGATTAATAAATGAAATATTTTATTCGAGACAAATATTTCTGAAAACAATCTGGTCTCCAAAGATACCAAGAATCGAGATATCTCTATACAAATATAATACACCAAAGTTGCCGCATAAAATTTTCAAAAAGGCATTACCACTAAGGGAAAAGTAATGTGCTTTTTTACAAATCGAATTTTCAAAAAGTATATAGTTTGTAGGTATAGACAAACTCTCAATAATTTTTTTGGGACCGATGGCTATGAACCTAAGGCAATAAACATAGTACAAGCAAGGTTTTCCTAGGTACAAGATAGGATTAACGTCAAAACGGCCATTTTTGATGCAAATAGTACCTAGTTGCATGTTTGAAAAACACAGGATCTTTCTTCTCTTTCATTCATATCCACACTAAGCCTAGGTGGACACTAGCGACACGCGACAGCGACAGCTCGGCGACTAAACGCGACGACAAGCCACGGCCGACAATTTTCATAATATTTTGTTCGAAGCTCTGCACACTTGGCGTCAGAGTCGCGGAGTCGCGATGACAAACTCGAAAGCGAGCCATCGCAAACAGGGCGACTTGTCGCCGCGTCTAGTCACGGCGATAAGACGCCATATGCAAACGAAAACGCCGCGACTGACGCAGCGACTAGACGCGGCGACAACCCGCCCTATTTAGTGGCAGCTAATGCTTGCGTATCGGCTGTCGGTGCCGATCCTGAACGATATCGCGAGCACGCAGTGACAGTTAGTTGAAAACAAACAAACAAATTCCAAAAGTAAATGCCAATCGGTACGAATTTGCCACTGTTTGAACTATTCAAATTCGTTTTCCAGCAAACATCAAGTATGCAGTACGTTCACCATATTGGCGACTTAAATCAATTTGTCCACTCTGAATGGAATTGATCAACATTCCATTTCCAAGGGACTTCGACAAGCGTTGACATCGTGGTCCATTCTGTGACTATTTTGAACAACAACTGTACACATAGTTGAATTTAATAATACGAAGTGTTCAGACCAGAGGCAGATTTAAAACTAGTTTCTAAAAAAGGCAGTGAAAATGAAGACACTGTTGTTAGTCTTAGTTGTGCATTTGCTTATTTGAGTAACGTATAGAAGGAAAACAGTCGTTAGTGTTAATTTCGAAGTAAAATCTTTTATGTTTTTTTTTAATCAAATGTTTGACGTTTACAAAACTTGGACTTAATACTGCATAATTATATTTGAATAAGTCTTTGTAGTTAAGGTGGTTATTATAGTAAGGAACAAGTCACTAAATGCATTACAACTCATTAGAAACAAATACTATACTGCTACAAAGTCTTAAGGAAAGCCTAAATTTTCTAAAGCTTCAGCAGGTACCACCCAAATTAAGCCCTGTAATGAATTCCGTTCTTATCTACCCCTTACCATACTTTTTTGGCGTATTTATTAGTCTTGAATATCTGAAGCACCCATACATCCTATGGATACTGTACGATGGATACGCTAAGAAGCAGATACCAAATTTGTTTTAAATTCTAGGAAGACCAAGGCAAGCTCCTGCTAAACGCTGATAAGCTGCTTAGCTACAAGAACCATGATCTGGTCGAAGCTGTAGAGTTTTATAAAGGATCTGTCAAGGATTGTGAAGAGAAGCTACAGCATTTTCATGATTGGTATGAGAAGCAACCACACCTTCCTGCAGAAAAACCGAGTAAGTAAAATTAATTAGAAATGACACCATTACCATCATCAGAAAAGTAGGGAGAGTCTGGGGAGTCATTTCCCAGAAACATCAGAGAATTGACGGATGTAAAAAGCATTAAAGACCTGTTTTACTTTTCAAGAAATGTAGAAAAAGAAGAGTTACAGAAAGATCAAGTGACACTAAAATGTATGACGTTATAACTATATCCGACTTTCACAATAACTTAAATTGTTAATTTAACGAGAAAATGTGGCAATTACATTTCAGTGAATAAAAATAACATAAACCGATAATAAATTTCAGATAATGCGAAATTGGTTCGTTGTCTCATCAATCTAGAATTCAGTGTCGAGAAACTGAAAGAAAAAATAGACAACTACTACGTGGCAAAGCACAAGATGCCGGAATTGCTAATGAATAGGGACCCTCTATCACAAAATTTGGACAGTTACTTGAAGGAGGGCTATTGGTTGACTCTGCCGAAGAAAACCGTAGACAATTGCCGGGTGACTATTTACAGGTAAAATATCGTAGAAAAGTGACGGAATTAATTAAAAGGAATTGAATTAAATGAAAGAAAGAAGTGAAACGAATGTGGTGAAACCTTGGTTTCGACATGATGAGGATGAGAGAAGAAACACTGACGAAACAATATTGAGCTAGAAACGATATCGAGCGGGATATTGAGTGGAACTGCCGGTAAGGGTCAAGCCAAGCGGACGTACTTCGACCAAATAGGGGATGTATTAGCAAAATAGATTATAAACGTGATTTGTCAAGATCGTGGCAAGTGGCAGTCCCTGGTCTCTGCCTACCCATCTGGGATACAGGCGTGATTTTATGTATGTATGTAGAGTAGCGGACGGTGGAATAACATTTACAAGGTAGTGACTTAGACGCGGTAAGGGTTAAACATTTGATAGGCAAATCAGCATTCTGATGCACGATGGGTTCAAGATGCGACCAAGAATTTTAGGCGTTAAAAGGAAACGGCCTGTGAACAGATGCAGGCTTTATTTAAGCTATCCAGCTTAATCGTTAGAGAGAGATCTAAGTAAAACCTTGAAGAAGAAGGGGAAGAAGGGGAGTATAAACAGACGTACATAACAAACAATTACAAATGTTACATTGGCCAATCTGATCAGTTTTTCTAATGAGTTTGTCGAACTAATCGAACGATCAAAAAGAATAAAATTTATTCTTTGATTTAATGTTTAGTACATAAAACATAAAGTTCTGAACATTTGTGAAGTTAAAGTGTTAATATCATTTGCTAACTGTGAAGGAAAACATCGTGAGAAAACCTGAGTGTTTGAGCCATTCAATATCTCAGCGTTTGAAATCCCCAATCCACGTGGGCACCCGTAGTGAATATTTAAATATTTTTATCCAAAATACAAACAAAATGTTTACTTTACGAATGTCAAGGTTGTGAGTTTCACAATGAATACCTTACGATTACGTGGAGAAGAAACTAGCAAAGAAACTTCGCATTTATTCTTTTTCAACCAGTTTTAGTTTAATTAACAAACTCAAAAATATTACTCATGGATGTGATGAACACTAGACACAATTATCAATATTAATTTTATTGAACAAAATTAAAAATCTCCTCTCAATACATTTAATATTAATCTACTGTTTAACACCAGACATCCTTGTTTTCCAAGTAATCGTTGATTTTCTTATAAGTTTTCTTGCACAGAGTGTGCTTGAGACATTTATTAAACCGCATTGGAGGTGACTATACAATTATTGTCTTGGGGAATCTTGTTTTAGAACCTTATGCAGTGCCCCATAAAAGAGGTATTAACTTCTTACGTCTTACCAACTTAAGTCTAAACCGTGGAAATGACAATTTATTTCAAGTATTACGGCTACTAAAAGTTTCGAAGTCATTGTCATTTTTTCGAACGTATATAATAATTTCAGAAATATATTGGCTTGTAACTGTTAAGATGTTGGTTTCTTTGAAGAAATCTCTTAGCGAGTCTCTACTTTCTAGCTTGTAAATAAATCGGATCGCTCTCTTCTGCAAGATGAAGGAAGATATTCTCAATGCCCGGCCCCATAGTAGGATACTGTAGGACAAAATACTATGGAAGTAACTAAAATAAACCAGCCTGGCATTTGCAACCTCAGTAAGTTCCCGAATTATCTTCACTGCCTGATTGAAGCCCATACCCTCTCGCTGAGAGAAGACCTGTTCTCTTTAGTAGGACTTTTTTAGACTGCTTAAACACATAAAAAGATAATATTATTACCCGCGTAAAAAATATATGTAATACTTCTACAAGCCTCCACCAATCCCGACTTGGCCTCCGTGGTGGAGTGTGGCCTATACCTTCCTCAGGGAAGAGACCCGTGCACTTTGGTGGGGACATAATGGGTTGATGATGATGATACTTCTATTTGCGATGTGCCCGTAACTTCATACCCTGACATTAGGTCGATGTCAAAAGAGGAAAATTGAGATTTAAATAATTGAAAAACGTAAAGATCGCTCCATACACAACAGAAAGTGTGTTTGTTAGTATGTCTTCTGCTCACGCAGAAACAAGCAGTCGTAGACACTATTTTTTAACCCATCCTTGCAGTACCTACTCACATAGCCAGTAGATAAAGAAAATATTCTACATCAACAAACATTTCAGACAAGCAAGCCCTTGCACTCTAAACCTCTCTGACCTGACGAAGGTCTGTTATATGATAGCCGAATACCGTTTGTTAAATGACACGAGCTATGGAGACCACTGGATTTTCGACTTCAAAAATGCATCCTTCCAGAACAATCTCCAGATAAATCCCGTATACATTTCGAAAACCTCGTTCTTCTTGATGGTAAGTGCCGCTCAGCATTTTATTTCAAACGTGTTCACCTATTACATCTTCTTTTCTTTGGGTTATTTTATCCCATCTATAACTTACTTCGGCCTTCCATTCAGGTGGGCGTGGGTTCGAATCCCGACATACCAATAACTATTTTCTAAGTTACGTAAGTTTGTGAAGTTGAATGTAGTAGCAAAACCAACTTATCTTTATGTAAGAGATCCTTAACTTCAGGTACTTCAGGTAAGGGAGTGGTCTCTAACCTAAAGATAAGGAAGGAATCGTGAAGAAAGCTGAGCGCCTGAAGTGTTAATTTAAATCTGCGTTTTAAATTGCAATTCCGTGGGTACTCGTGGTAATGAATGCCAGACTAGGAAGACTGATTTATTCCATGATGATTGATTGATTGATTTATGATAATTGATTTAGTCTATTGCAGTGATTATCTATAAACTTTAATGTCTTCTTTCTTTCTGCCTTATTTTAAGTCAGTACTTATTCTTTAAATTTGAAAGATTACCAGAAACTTTCTTGGCTGTTGTTTCTCAGATAAATTTAAATATTACCTTGCTATCAATAACTTCCTGTCGATTTCAGCACTGCATGCCAATAAAATTGAAAGGCATCCACCTGGTCAACTTGCCGAGTTACGGAGAGACAGCTTTGAATCTCTTCAAAAAGACAATGAAGAAGAAAATTGTTGAACGCATCCACTCTTATAGCGGCTTCGAAAAACTTTTTGCTAAGTTCCCTAAGTCTATGTTCCCAAGTGACATGGGGGGCGGAGATGTGCCATCTTCAGAGATCACTGGTAAAAATTTACCTTACCTTACCAAAAAGAAGATTTCTCCTCAATCACAATAACTTTATTATACCGATAACATCCACATATTTATTTAAATTGTATATTTTTATTTTAAATCGCACATTACGCATTACACTATGTTTTTATATTTTTTAATGAAATCCTGATGATGCTTTGACTTCTTTTACAGGAAATTATTTATTGTAAGCACCACCGATTTCTGAATTGAGTATTTCGTTAAATTTTTCCCTATAAATAAATAAATAACTAGCATGTTCTTTTTTGAGGCAGCTGTATAGATAGAACGATACTTATTTATTTACTCAGTAAATTTTTCTATGCAAAAACTGACGCACGTAAGGCTATTTAGCAAGCTTACTCTATCTTGAATAATGTCCCAAGCGAATTCAGGCTAATAAAATTTGACACAGTATAGATAAAAGTTCCCTCCAAAAGTTCTAAAGATCATCTAGCGAACAAGAAAGTATCTAAAACATGTATAGTGACCTAACATAGGTGACTTCAAATCTTCATTGATTTGTTAGCCGACAAGTTTAAAGTGTTCTAACTTTATCAATGGTATAAAACTGAAAATGTAAAATCAAAATGAATCTTGAGTGAAACTGAGTGGGTAAAAGTATAGATTACTTATAATGGCTTAATTTTTCAGAATCCTGGAGGGAGACTCTACAATCTCCACTCTGGAGAGAATGGTTTCTTGAACAAGAGAGTGCCATTACTGATGAGTCGAAGAGAGTAGGACCGATTAAGCTGGATGGTACCTTTGGAGTAGATGGGTCCTTCAGAAAGCTAGATATCGATTAAGCTTGCGAGGTTTGATGAAGATTAATAAATTGTATACGACTTCGAAGAGCTGTGGTTTTATTTCGATCATAAATGATACAAATAGAAATAACGAAAAAAATTTATAATTAGAAAAAAATAGTAATTGAAAAGCAGAAAGTTATCAGATCATGGTCTCGGCAAAAGGTGAAGCGGGAATGGGTTTTATTTTATTTTATTTATTCAAGGAGAAAAAAGAGAGTTGACAAACTTATTACGTAAACAATATTAAATGAAATATAGAAATGGGTGACTGAATTTTATAAAATCATAGATAGAATAAATGGAATATAAAAAAAAATGTGTAAAAGGTGTAAACCCGTTACAAGCTTACCTTAATCGGCTGACGACTTCTTGATCGCTTCTAAGGGACAGTTTCTGAATTGAGAATTACGCAAAGTAACTACTTAAATGTAGTGCTGTCTCGTCGAATTTCTCAGAAAAGAGCGTGACAGAACGTGACTTAAGTAGTTACTTAGTGAAATTCTCAATTCAAAAATCGGCCGTTAGAATATCAAAATCTTGATGGCTTCTATAAATAAAAGTTCACGTCTGAGTTTTTGTTTTATTTACATTTGCATAGCCTAGCTTGCAAGGCGTTATCACTTTATACTGATTTTTTTCAATAAAACAATTATCCCAGATAATTTTTTTTCATCAAAAAGTCTGGATGAGTTCACTTTTAGTGATAAGACCGCGCCGTCTGTCCCTCTTAGATGAAAAAATATCTGTGGAATCTCAATTTTTATGTTCAATAAAATGTTCTCTGTCACTATTTCTGTATGTATAAAAACACGATCCTTTTAAACATTCCTCACAGGCAATTATTTAATCCGTGGTTACCTTCATTTATAAAATCTTCATTACGGACTATTTCATAGTGAATTCTGTTTTAACAACAAATTGTTAGTACCAAAATGGAAATAAAAATATGTATTCAATGATTTTAAATCTTAAATCTTCTTAAATAACTTTAAACGACACATTTTTAAGGAGTAAGCTGTTCCTCTTACAATCGGATCTAACCACCACGTGTGCCATCCGCGGATTGACGATATCAAGCGCTAAGCTCACACACCGCCAACACTTTTCTCACAATATTTACTACTACAAAATGTCGCGAATATATCTATGTAACTTATAAAAAATAAAGGTTATGGTATTTGTCGGGATTCGAACACACAACCGTCTCGAATATCAGACCATTGTTTCACCATTGCTGCACTCCAGAATAATGGTAAATATATACTCGCAGATAGAATATTCTTCATTGTATGTACACCAGGAATTACACATGAGATTTTACAATAACATAGTAGAGGGCCTTATTACTAAAAGTAATTTCTTCAGCACAGCCATTGTCGGAAAAAAATAGAGAAGCTGAATGACGGGTAGTCGGTGCAATTAGACAATATGAAACAAGTTATTTTTATGTGTAATACTTATACATAATCGCTACATAAATATGAAATAAATATATAATAAAATAAACATACATAGGTAAATAAAATATGTCATGAAAGGAATTGAACGAAAACATTTACTTACATAAAATACCAGACAGAAAAAGAAAAGGAAAAACATATTAAAGTTGAGGAATAAAATTTTTTTTGAACTGTGCTCTTACATACTGGAAGATGTTTCTTGGATAATGTTTCTGAATAATACGTGACCAAACTATTGTCGCAATATGTCCATGCAATTAGTGAAGCTGCGCGTTATACCGAGCTGTTCAGTGGCTGCCTGATTAAGTGTGCTCCCCTTGTTCACGATGGTCATCAATCAATGCTACGGCATGTTATGACGGCAGCAGCCTACCTACACACCCAGCTAAAGTAGTGGACAGCCGATCAACCCTCATTTTGAGCTTTAGCTCGTTTACGTTAGGGGCTAGATTTGAATTAATTTTGACAGTGTAAGCGTCGATTTTGTTCTCGACATAAAACTTTACACTGGCTTCGAACTCAAAATTTCAATTCAAGGACAGTGTAAAATATGTAAAAATAAATTCTAGTGTAGTAATTACAAATAGCCAAACTTTCCATTTTAGTAGGGTCGATAAGATAAAGTGAAAGCTCTGCGTAAAAAATATGATATGATCAATCACGCGACAAATGTTCTGTCTGACCGGACATCATAGGAATTGCAATGATGTTTCATTTGAGATTAAATTTTGGCTTTAAAATGTGAAATTTACTTCGCTGAATTCCGCCAAAATCCCACAAGCACCATGCGGTTAATTAATGCACCGCCCTCTCCCACTTTTCCGAACAGAAGCAAGACACGAATGCACCACCACCGACACAATATTTGTGTGAAAAAAAAATGCGACGACGCGTTTCGCCTCTAACACGAGGCATCCTCAGGCTCACAATTAGTCAAGTTAAGTCAAAGTCTTGTGAGCCTGAGGATGCCTCGTGTTAGATGCGAAACGCGTCGCATTTTTTTTGTCGCATGGATTTCCGCAAAGTAACGCCTGATTCCATACAATATTAAATTTTGTATTTATGACCCCAGATAATCAATAATAACAACATCCACACAGCAAAATAATTTATCACAGGTTCAAAACTGTGTAATAGTGATCCTTGTGTTATTGTTACCAGATCAAAATAACACAAACTTAACATAGACCGCAGCATTGGTGTTTTATTACCTTTTAAGAATATTAAATGATGTTTGACTTTGCAAACATTGATTGCACTCATGGATCTTGAGATTCTTGGTGTACGAACACTCATACCTAATTTGTATTAGCTTTAAGTTGACTTGAGAAAAGATGGTCAGAGTGGAGTTTTTTTTCGCTGCCTTTTTCTCCACTACAGACGGCCCTAAGGCAGCGGCTAACATTATACATAACTGTATGTACATTGACATTCAACAAGCAGAATGTAAATTCTTTACGTTGAAATAAAAAAAATTGAATTTGAATTTGATTTTGACCTAGAATGAGTTAATATGTACCTACCTACAATCGACAGCATGTCAATCTTCACATTTTAGTTGCAAAGTCGCCCGTAATGCAAAGGGTTAGAGTGGTGGTCAACGAAAGGATTTTGGTTGGGTTGGCCCCCACTGGTGGGCGTCGCATCATTTTTTACCGATAACCGCCAGTGGTGGACAAATAGTGGGGTACATCGGGAACAAAGGGTATAGGAATCATCCTATACCCTAACACATCAGTGTTGTCGACTTCACTGTAACGATACCTCTTTATTCTAAAAATGGCCAGACTGTAATTCCTACGTCTATAACAGATTGTTAAAGCAACCGCTCCCATCTCGTTCAGTCAGAACTTTTTTACAAAGGCATTCTTGTAGAAAGAAATCACCAGCATTGTACCTCTAGCCAGATCTTCCGGTGTTACGAACGACGTTTCCCTTTCCGGACCTCGAGGTCTGACCTAGGGCTATATATATTTATAATTCTGTGGATAATCTGTGCTCTTCGAATAAAAGTGAAACCTGATTAAGGAATGAAGTATGTATTTAAGTAAGTATTAAGTATTCTGTAGAGACATTCTCATTTATTTTTTGGATTTTAAAAGAACAAGTTAAATTTGTTAATAAGGCCCGACAAAACCAATTGGTTGATTTGGTTGTGGGAGCAGCCTCGTTTACAATAGTGGTACCACTTTACTAGCATAAGTTCTAGGTAAGTTCGTAAAGTATGTTCCACAGGTAAATGGATGCACTTTTTTACTATAAATAAATGTGGACACCAAGATGTGGACATCTCGGGAATCCGTAAAAATAAAATAAATTTTACGTTTGCAAAAATGGAGTCTTTGTAGGTTTTTTTAGGGTTACGTAGCCACATAGCAAAAAACGGAACCATAATGGATTCGTCATGTCTTATCTGTCTGTCTGTCCGTCCGTATGTCACAGCCACTTTTTTGTAAGAAGATGTTTTCTGTGAACCGCATTAAGATTTTCACACAAAAGTAGAAAAAAAAAACAAATTTTGAAACAAGAAAAAATTTTGGGGGTTCCCCATACTTGGAATTGAAACTCAAAAAGGTTTTTTCATCAAACCCATACATGTGGCATATCTATGGATAGGTCTTTTAAAATGATATTGAAGTTTCTAATATGATTTTTTTCTAAACTGAATAGGTAGTTTGCGCAAGAGACACTACCAAAGTGGTAAAATTCCCAGGATCACTGTTCATGACGTCTTTTCTTGCACGATCGTATCTTCGGTTATGTAGACACTGGTTATTTTTTTCACTTTAAAAATGTACTTACATTACATTTTCAGCAAATTGAAATATGCAGCCCAAATTATTAAAATTATCCGTTTTCGTTTGGATAAGCAATTAAAACCAGACCCTATGGTCTAAGCCACATGCCCAACACCAAATTTTCCTGCCGTTTCCTGTAGGTTTATGACCAGCAGTGGATGTAAGTAGACTACCATAAAAAAGTGCTGTTTTTTCTCAGAGAATACTTGCTCTACAATTCGGACGACTGGCAGCAAAAAATCTTGAAATCTCCAATTCATGAGCTGCAACCCTAAATACAATTTATTGCGATGGATTCTCCTTATCGCATAAAAAGGTGACTGGAGAGTAGGAAAGGCTAGTTCACCGATTCAAAGTAGCTCACCCCCGGTTTCTGGAAAGATAACTTTTTTTTTGTATATACTGTTGCCGACTGACAGTTGTTAAGAATACATTAACAGATTGATAACCTTCGAGAAACCGGAGATCAGTGTGCTATGAAACGGGAAAAACGGAACGAGTAGGGAGAGAGGGAAGAAGGAAATTATTTATTTATTTTTGAACTCAGTAAGTAAGTAATTTATTTATTTCCTTCTCACAGAGGTATCAAAACGCTACAAATATGAACAACTAGCTGTTGCCCGCGACATTGTCCGCGTGGGCCTTAGTTGAAAAAAGTGTTTGCAAATAAGTCACGTATACTTTTAGCGCATGTGAAATAAATAAAACAAAAAAGTTGTGTGTTCATTAACATTCATATTTATAACACACATTTTATTGAAATAATTTTGAAAATCAGAGAACTTGCATGTTAACGTTGCACCCCATTTTACTTCTACATAGGATGGTTATAAAATAAATATTTTACTCTAGTTTCATGACTTTCAATGAAGAACCTTCATAGATAGATAGATAGAATATTTTTTATTGTATGTACACCAGGAATTACACATGAAATTTGACAATAGCATAGTACAGTACAATGGCGACCTTATTACTGGCCATACTGGATTTCATTCGAATAACTTCAATAACGGCTAACGTTCATACTAACGTTGCACCCCCGCTCTACCCCCGTAGGGGGTGAATTTGCAAATATTCTTTCTTAGTGCGGTATAAAAGGAACCCCTGTGCAAAATTTTAAGTTTGTAACCCTTAAAGTTTAGACCCTGCGCTGATATTATGTCGTTAATTAGGTTAGTCAGCTTCTCCCTACTAAATTTGCACCCCTCTTTTACTTCCTTAGGGATAGGATTAAAAAAAGGGATGTCGGAATAATTTATTTTTAGGAACTTATACCCAAATACAACATTTTATTGAATAAATCTCCAAAACCAGAGAACTTTCATACTTACTTTGCACCCCCTTTACCCCCCCCCCCCCCCCTTAACGGATGATTTTCGGAAAAATATTTTACACTTGTTTCATTACTTTCAATGGACAACCTTGGACAACCACTGAGTTTTATTCGAATAACTTCAAAAACGGCAAAGTTTCATACTAACTTTGCACCCCCTTTTTACCCTCTTAATGGGTGAATTCACAAGAAAAGATATCGGAAATAATCATCATTAGAAACTTATAACCCAAATACCACTTTTTATTGAGATAACTTTGAAAATCAGAGAACTTTCATACTAACTTTGCACCTCCCTTTTATGGGATAATTTTCGGAAATATATTTTAAATGAAATTTATGCATGACTTTCAATGAAGAACTTTCATACTGTGTTTCATTCGAATAACTTCAAAAACGGCACAGTTTCATATTAACTTTGCACCACTATTTTACCCTCTTAGGGGGTGAATTTTCAAAAATCCTTTCTTAGTGCTCTAAGTTTCTAACCCGTATAGTTTGGGCTCTGCGTTGATATGTCAGTCAGTCAGTCAATCAGCTTTTCCTTTTATATATAGAAATTGGAATAATCTACACTTAATCCTCGCTAAACTTACAATGTATTGTTTCTCAATTGTATCATATATTTTTATTATTTGAACAGGAAAATTATAACTAAAATATAGGTCTAACTAAGATTTTTGTAAGTACTTTTTTTTATTAGCCCTTTCTGTGTCCCACTGCTGGGCAAAGGCCTCCCCTTTAGATATCCACTCCTCCCTGTTCTCGGCCAGCACTTCCCACCCCGGTAAATATTTTGTAAGGTCGTCGCACCATCTCCGCCTCGGTCTTCCGCGTCGCCGGTAGCCATCGCACGGCACCCAATCGGTGACAATTTTTGCTATACATTATAAATTAATTTCCAGGTACACCTATAATTTATTAATTGTTACTGAAATACGAATTATCACTCAGTTATCAATTTTTTGTTCCCTTTGTATCATGCCTCAGATATGCACGAAACACAATAATTTACTATTTCTGGTAATATTTCACCTCATACCTACCTAGCGATGTGTATATTTTTTGCAAGGACAAAAAGATAGATATTTTCTTCCTCATTCCGAATCTGTACCTAACTCAGTTTAGGTAGAAATGGAAATTATGCCCTTTCCGCTTAAATAAAAAAAAACAAATGAATAAACTCACGCCCGTTATCCCCGAAGGGGTAGGCAGAGGCACCAGTCTCTAGAACTGGACCCGCGTTTTGCCGAGTTTATTAGGTCCCAAACGTGACGAGTGGCAAGCCGGTCGCCGTTATCCGGGCACAATTTATTAGCGAATGGTGTTGCTGTACAAACAAATGTACGTAACTAAAAGTCATTGGTACATGCGTGGTTCGAACCCAGACCCTCAAGATCAGGAAGCAAGGGTCAACCCCACTACGCCACCACCGTTTCTTCTTATTATTATTATTATATGCAAAATTTGGCTGCTAGAGGAATAAAAGGCACATATTATACTTTTATCATTTTACATTACTTTTATAGGCCAATAACAAGCAACACGTTGGAAGTACAGTTATTTGTTCAACAGACGAAAACTTGCTTCATCAACTTGCTCAACGGTTAATGCTGATGAAATTTTCAGTTCTCAAACTACAATATTGAACTTAAGAAATGCAAAGATAATATTCAATCCAAAGTAAGTATTGCTGTAGAAGTTTCTCTCGCTTGCGGCAAGTAGAAAACAAGGAACTCTCGTCAAAAATTGTCACTTTGAAATAATTTTTTTTTAGCAATCAAATAACCATAATATCAAAATGTCGACGCTCTGCTCTGCTCTGTCATTTATTGTGTCAATAACATACTAAAAATTATATAATGCTTTGTATGCTTGACTTTTATAATTGTATACACAATGTATTGCAATGTAAAGCATTGAGTAATACTGTTACAAGGGAAAAATCATAGAGATCGGAAAATATTTAGAAGTGGAAAATCGTTTTCTCTTTTTGTATGGACGAGCAAGTGACGTACTATTCTTCCCTCTTAAGTCTAATGTAATGTACAAAAATCTCGTGTCACAGTCTGGATTGTTATCGAACTCCTCCGAAATGCCTTCATCGTTTTTTTTGTATTTACATTAAAATTTGTGTTGATTTGTAAAGTGTCGCCCGATTCAGGGTACTTTCTACTCATACTGTTTGATACATTTTGTTCACTAGGTATCAAATGTTAGTATGGCACAGCGGTTTTTTTTTCAGACAAACCAGAAATGTTATGTAGCCCAAGAGGCCAGGTCGATCGACACTAGCTGGCTTGAATTGTAAGTTGTCGCAAACGAACGTCAGAAGTTGAAGTCTGCGGTGTCCTTCTGCTATTTGAAGAGTCAAAGGACCAAAGATGAAGAAAATATCTCTTCGGAAGAGAACGACGTTGTATATTCCACAATCCGTTTGACTATTCTACGGATACTTAAATATGCAACATGTCGCCATTTGCATTCTCCAGTTTTGTACAGTGTTAAGTTGGGAATGAACCCTGCCGTTCAGAGGTTAACGATCGGTTCAAGGCAAAGAACCCGATTACAGCTCTGACTAATAATTATTTTTTTGCTATTCAGAGGTAATTAGATGAGCCATTGAAGGAGTTTAATATTTCGCTATCTATTGAATGAAGTATTTATTATTATATGACATATTATTTTAACATAGTAACTTAGGTACGTACAATATTATTATTAATACTGTACGTACCTCAAAGCGCTGGAGCTAGCTCCTTTGCATGGTCAAAGGTCTTATGCGCCCTGTATAAATATCTACGATGAGCCATTCAGTGCGTGCCATGGGTGTCAAACTCCGAAGAAAGTGGGAATTGAACCCACTCTAATGATACCCTATCACGAAGTAGAGTAATAACTTTCGGTTTCATCATAAAGAATGTTTATTTATAGTAGTAGTATTATATTATAAAAGCAAATGTTTGATTATTTAATCGAGATGGCGCTGAGGAATTAGTATGTATTTCATCTTAACGTTGATAATAAATAACAGATGTCGCTGAAAATATATTACTGACAATACCCACCGATGTCACTAAGTAATTGAAATTATTTGTTCTCACTGATGCCACATGAAATGTTTTGCACGTATAAGATAAGATAAGATAAGAATAGTCTTTATTGTACCAGGAAAACACATACAAAATATACGAATATCACAACGGTCTTCTTTGTATATCGAACCACCAACCTCCGGCTCAGTAGTCTGTAACTGATAGACCAGCAAGAAGCCGATATCCCAAATAAAATATTGGTATTCACCAGTTCCACTTCAAGGGAATTGGAATATACCCCGAAGGGTCGCCACTCGACCCGCGCCAACAGGGTTGAGAGATATGACGCGATGGAAGTGTGCCTATATTAAGGGGCTCCTCGAGGATCATTAACGCCAGCAGTGGAAAAGAAATCATCGGCATCTTTATTTTATTTTATTTATTTTCCATAAATACCTTTCATTACAGGCCCTGTTCTGTGGCGACCTGAAGACGGCTTTTATAAAATAACTAGCGACCCGCCCCGGCTTCGCACGGGTGCAAATAACAGTATTTTTCCACTATTTAATGGAGGTTATTATACAAAATTATAAACTTTTCTCTTCAATCACTCTATCTATTAAAAAAACCGCATCAATATTCGCATCAAGATTTAAGCATACATAGGGATATACGGACAGAGAAAGCGACTTTGTTTTATACTATGTAGTGATAGTGATTAAAAAAAAAAACAATTAACACTGCCAAGTTTTTATTCATAAAAATACAAATTAGATTAATATTAATGAAAAAATACAAATCGTAAATATATAGGTAGAGATGACAATACCAATAAATTAACCTTAAGGTACACGCGTTGTTTAGGATAACATTCCGTCACGCGTGGGGCCCAGAAGTATCCCCAATATAAATTTACATGTATATTCAGATTTTTTAAATATTTTTTAAAAACCGGGTTAGTTTATAAGAAAAGACATTATAATATGTATGAAAAGTATTTATTAATCATAAAACAATAAGTCTTTTGACAGTAAGGAACATTTTTATCAAATCAGTCAATCTTGTACATAGAAATTTAAGGCACATGTTTGATGTACTAAAATTTGACAAAACAGTTTCTCTGACTAACTCACTATTTTTTTCTAATAAAATAAGAACCAAAAACAAGTAATTATAAGAAAAATTAACAATAAACATTATAGAAAAAAAAGACATCTCTTGAAACTTACTACCATAACCTAACGTTCTCTTGAGGTGTGTTTCCTATGCCTTCGCTTTCAGAGTCACTAAGATCGTGTATAATTTATGCAATTTGATTATTGGTTAGTCGGCGACCCATTTTTTCATTTATACAACACCAATTCTGAAAAAGTAACAAATAAAAACATAACTAAAGTGAAAAAAGTAACTACGTTAAATCACGGGTGGGGTCTGCAGGTATCCCCAAGGAAGCAAAAATGTAACTTACCGTAACAGAAGACCGACGAACGTCCACTCGCTGAAAGGCCTTGCATCGCACTGAGATTAGCCGAAAACACGCGATTGTAACTTATTAATTTAACAAAATACCATTAAAAAACAGTTAGACCCCGCCCGTGACGTTAAAGGTTAAATATCGGCTTTCAAAGGATGCTTCCAGTCGAAAAAACAAGTAATTCAATTCCATTTTTAAAAAATTATGTCTCCATAGTACTGACGATGATTCTGCCATATTTATGCAATCAGGACAGCAGTCATGACATCACACTAATCACACTAATATTATAAACGTGAAAGTTTGTGTGTGTGTTTATATGTTTGTCAGTCTTTAGCGCTGAAACGGCTGGACGGATTTTAATAAAATTTGGTATGGAGTTAGCCGATACCCTGGATTAAAACATAGGCTACGTTTTACCGCGGGGAAACATCTTATTCCTACGGGAAAATCGATGAACCGCGGGTAACACCGCGGGGCACAGCTAGTAATTTAATACCTATTTTAAATATTTTCTTCATGCTGTAAAGGTACCACCATAGGGGTCAATGATCTATGCATCGGTAAAATATCATGTTAACATATTTTAAAATATTGACAGTTTCTGATTTCTCGATTCAGTGATTATTTTGAAAGTGATATTGCGTAATTGCGCCAAAAAATTATGTTTTTAAAAATTGGGTTATTTATTTATTACCAATTAGTTATTTCTTACCTTATGTAAAATAGATGAGTACAGGTATCGTTGTGTTACACATCACAAAGAAAACAATAGTTACTTGTTATGCAAGGCTGCAAAGTGGTTATTTGGCGCGAGTGTTGAAATTGAAAGCTGAGCAAGCGAAGGAATCTAAGATTGAGCCTTTGAGGCTTTGAGGAGATTGAGGAAAAATAGATTCCTGAGCGTAGCGCGGCTTTCAAGATACGAGATGACAAATAATTTTGCAGTAAAAAACAATAAAAATAAATACTTATCGCGCGATTTTTCAGGAAGAAACTCAACTCGGCATTTTGTAAACGTTAATTAATTCTGTATGTGTAGTTCAAATAACTTAGCACAGGAGGAATCCGACAAATTTACGTGAATTTTGATGATAACTTTCAACTTTTTAAATGTTTATTTTTTTTCCGGTTGCGTTCAGAAATTAAACTCTTATGTTTCAATTTCTATATCAAATAAACATTGAAATAGTGTTTTATTTAATCGATTAATTAGTCATAATATGTAACTTGAACTGAAATACTATTAGTCTTTATAATTAAAACTATTCGACATAAAATAAAGTGTGGATAAAAAAAAAGTTTAAAATCTGTAATAAAAAAACATGTTTCTGTTTGCATTAGGAAATCAGTCACGCGTTGAAGGAGTTTTATATTAAAAAAACGTGGACGGTGGCCCGCGTCGCCCACGCCTTGCGCCGCCTCTGTATGAGTATTATGCCTATTTTCACAAATTGTCCGGATAAAATATATAACAAACAGTGCTGCTCTCTTGAATTCACTCAGAGCAACATGGAATAAGTCGACCTGGGCATCGGCCCAGATTCACGCGCTTGCCGCATTTTGAATATTATATCGATAATATTCAAACTGCGGTAAGCGCGTGAAGGGGCTGTCTGTATCTATCTACTTTAACATAATCCAATAAAACCATTCTAAACTGATATCAAAAATTGTTTCACCATTATTTAGAGTAAAGGTTGTAGTATCGTAATAATATACTTTCCCATTAATCCTCAATATTTTGTGAGACGCACTTTTGTTTTCGTATGTATCTTTGAGTATGTAAATAGCAGAGGTACTTTTTTGGCCGACATCAAAAAAGGAGGAGCTTCTCGTTTTGTTCTTCTTTTTTTTGTTTGTTTTTCAATGACTCAAAAACGCGTGGGCCCTTTTGAAAAATTACCCTTTCAACCAAAAAAAATGCTTACAGATGGCCGCTTAGTCACCAAGACATGATCTGATGATGGGATCCTGGAAAAAGTCGAGGGAACTGTTCAAATTTTACAGGCACTCATCATCATCAACCCATTATGTCCCCACCGAGGGGCACAGGTCTCTTCCCTGAGGAAGGTATTTTTGTTGTTTAGGGTGTTTTTGTTAGTAGATTTTGCAGTGATTTTTGTAGTGATTTTGTAGTGATTTTTAGGACCCACGACGAAGAACCTAGATCATAAATCTGGGACTAGATAGCACTTGTTACTAAAAGTTCTCTAACGTCGTTAATGCTGTCTAGTCAGAGGTTTTTTGCCTTAAGTTCACGGCCGTGTGTCCTAAAAATCCTAAAAAAAATATTTACATGATTGAGAGTACTGACACGTTTTGCGAATTCCATCTCTAAAAACGACTTGGGGTGCAATCACGTAAGTCGCCCACTGTGTGGAGTTATCTGTCTTTGCATTTTCCGAACTGTCATATAATACAAACATATTTTGTTTAACACTAAGGGACTAGTCATAGAAAGCGCCCGAGGCGCGCGTACGATACGCTACGTTTCGGACGCTTTTTAAAATTGTATGAAGTTCTATGCAACGGATTACATCAAGCGTCCGCGTCCGTGGTGCGCGCGTCATACGCGCGTATCATAAGTTATCGCCTCGCCTAGCATAATTGACGGGCGTACGATAGGCGTCCAACGCTCGCTCGACGCGCGCCCAAAGCGCAGCATTCCGGGCGCACGCCCCGGGCGCTTTCTATGACTAGTCCCTTAGGGTTTTCTAAATGCTAATCCGATAGAGTCGAAATTTATTTATACTAAGTTAAGTTATACAGTTATACTAACTTGAGTTATACAGCGTCGCTGACAATAGTAGGTACCAAGATATTTTAGCAACTCTTTTGTGTGGCAGTTTTTACAGTTTCCGTACGCAAACTGTGTACCGCCACAATAGGCTAGTTTCCTAAAAAAATTTAATTAGTCCGTCTTTTAGATTATAAAAAAATATTGGATACGTATTTTTTCTTTTTTCGATTAAACAAAAAATAACAAAGATATAGCCCATTGAACATACGTGTGACGTCACTCAGTGCTGCATTTTGTAGCACTGAGTGACGTCACAAGTAAATTCTGACGTCTTTGTTATTTTCTGTTTAATCGAAAAAAGAAAAAAATACGTATCCAATATTTTTTTATAATCTAAAATACGGACTAAATAGAATTAAATTATTTTGACCCTGGAAACTACCCTATTATAATCAAAAAATTAAATATAACCACAATTATAGGGAGGTACTTACTTAAGTTATACAGCATCCCTGACAATAGTACCAAGATTTGTAACCAACTCTTTCGTCTGGCAGTTTTGACAGTTTCAGTACGCAAACTGTGTAAACCAGGGAAACCCGCAATCAATGCATGTACTTCCTTCTATTTCAAGAGCAGCAAATACTCCGCCTCCGCCCCAGAATATCATACGCGAACGTTTGACGGTTGTGATAGCGCTGCAAAGTAGACCTCCGAGCTTCCAGCGGATTCGTTTTAAAATTCATGAGGTGAAATTGTCGACGCTCTAGGTGGGAACTGAGTGTGATATGGATAGTAAGGGAGTAGACGATCCGCTCTTATTTCGCTGAGGTGCGCGGAAGGCGTTGGTTATGGTCGGTTTCCCTATTGGAATTCTACTGAACTAAGCTCACTGTTTGGTACTGATTGTTTTTTTTTTTCTTTAAGCTTCTGTTTATCCAGTGTTTTAATTTATTTTTCGTAGAGGCACCAAGTAAACTAAATAACTTAATATAGCAGCGGGGGATAACCGTTTGAAGCCACTTTTAGTACAAACTGGAGGCACCTTTTAAGCATAAATTATATTGTCTGTACTAGGTGACTTCGCAACTCCATAACTCGTTAATTTACCTTAGTCAGTGATCATGTTACTAAAAAAACTTAGCCAACTATGTGTGTGTTTGTGTGTGTGTGTGTGTGATTGTGGTTGTCTATGTGTGTGTGTGTGTGTGTTTTTTTTTTTAAACACTGTTAAGATAGAGATTAAGCCAGTTTCTGTAACAAATTTCTGAAAAAAAAAAAAAGTAAGTGTGTACAATGGGAGAGACTTATGTCCAGCAGTGGACAACCGTAGGCCGATGATGATGATGAAGTGTGTACAAAAATAGAACTAGAGAGAGATTCCTTAGTAAAAAAAAAAAAAAATTGATTTTCTTTACAAAGTCCGGAAATGTTTCCAAACTTCATCGAACTCATCAAAAACCTTTTGACCCCATCGCAGAACGAACGCAGGTCAATAGCCATCACAACTCGGCTCAAGTCAATCTGGAGCATTATGTAGACAGAAACAAATCTCTTTGAGGTGACCAACATTTGAGGTTAAATTGTACTGAGACCAGGGTCACTGCGTTGTTCATCGATATTACTAAGGTAACTTTCATGAGATTAACTAACAAAAGGTCTACTTCAATATGCCCTGACATATTAGACACAATATTTTTTTTTAAAGGTAATTTGCTATAATTATGCACGGCGGCCATCGTAAGCTAAACTTTTGCCGGAGTGGGCAGAGGTCGCAAGTGATCAAAGCTATTGACCTAAAAAGGGGGAAGACTGCGACACCCATATCTAGGAGGCTAAAAAAAAATTAAAAACAGTCTTATATATTTTTACTTATATATTTTTTCAGTGTAAACATTATTGAAGCGTACTTAATCAAACGATGATGATAATATCCCAACCGAGGAGCACGGGTCTCCCTGACGAAGGTATAGGCAATACTCCATTACGAGGGCCTAGTCCAGATTGGTGTAGGCTTGCAAGAATAGTGGCTGGTCTTACTGTCAGAAGTTTTCGAGCCGCCCTAAGTCCTCTGACTTGGCTTAACGATTGCCATCTGTCGACGGCAGCCGTCACCAACTGCTTAACGTGCCTTACGAAGCAAGGATCCGCTCCGAAAAATACCACTAGCGTTAGCCATAGACTGTTACCCATGCATGCACTGAGCGCGCCCTATGTTGATTAAACTTCGTGATCATTTAAGATTTCTTAAGCAGCCGGGCTACGAGCGATTCATCATTAGCCTACCGATGCCGAATTCTGTCTAATCAATCCCGAGAACCCCATCTTATGGCAGTTAAAGTCAGTATTTTTTTAATGTGTGATTTGAGTTGCGTTTTACTTATGTTCCAAAGACGGCAAGGCTGGCATTCCGTTCAAATCTGGTAATGTTAGTCATAGGAGATCCTACTAGATTTATGAAACGATATACATTCATTAGCCTCTATCGCGATTACCATAACGATCCGGCGTAGCGTAAGACCACCATCATTTACAGTTACAGGATATCGCCATGTCTAGTACGAGTAAAATATTAACTTCTTGAAACCTGACCTTGAATTTAGTAATTTTGACATTTTAATTCTATAGTTAATACTATAGAATTAAAAATAACGTGGAAATTACTTTGCTACATTCCGCCAAAATCCCACCAGCACCAAAAAAAATAATAATTTAGGATTCAGTAATACTCGTAGGTGTTTCTATTCTTCCTAACATGTGACGAACATTATCAATAGTTCACTAAGGACCGATTTCTGAATTGAGAATTATCGCTAAGTAACTACTTAACTGTGTGCTGTCTCGTCAAATTTCTCAGAAAAGAGCGTGACAGAAGGTTAGTAGAGTATTTACTCAGTGTAAATTCTCAATTCAGAAATCGGCCTTTAGCATTTCATGAAATAGTTGAAAACGTGAGTGGATGAAGGTGATAAGTGCATTTTTTTTAGATTTTGAGTAAATTGAAGTTAAAGTAAAGTTTTACTACAATTTTCTACAAATTATTTCCACACAAAAAAAACGGAAACAGAAAATACGACATAGTATCATCTTCATCCACTCACGTCTTCAGTTAATTAGTGTCAGAAATGAAGTGTGCAAGAAAATGGTATTTTGTGCAACACTTCCCTTTTTTTTCTTATTATCCCGGAATTTCCGAGTCATGCACTCGAGTTCCATTAGTTTTATTAGACGCGTTGTTTTGATTCACAAAGAAACTGCAAGAGAATTTTATAGTTCTATCAGAAAATGAATCTCCGTGGAGCGGGGACGCGCGAGAAGCTAAATACAATGTAAATAGAGATACCCCGCGCTGTAAGAAGCACAATTTACAATTGCATGGGGCGGTGGGATGTCTACTCTAAATAAAAGGAATAAAATCTAATAGGTGTAGGTACGTATTAAAATCTCCAAGATAACTTCACCGATTTTTGTGACTTTTTAAAATATATTTGGTAGGTCTGTGAATGGGTTATAGACTAATTAATAATATAAGAATAAGGGCTGATTTTTCAATAGTCAAATAACTTTTATCTGAGGAATAAAAATGGCGGTTTGACATAACTTTCATACTCGTACATAAGCTGTCAAACCACCATTTTAATTCCTCAGATAAAAGTTATCTGACTATTGAAAAATCAGCCCTAAGTATAATTTAATTTTCCAGAAACCTTACAATATTGATACAATCTAAAATTACAACTAGTTTAAGAATAATCATTATTTTATTAGCTTTCAGTTGCTGTGCTAGGCTTGACTGACGCCTGTATTACAGCAAGCAGTGCCAATTCCCCAATGTGATGGGTCAGGTTCAATATGGCTAAACCACGTTTACCGGGTCAGCTAGTAATCCATAACTATACTGATTAATGACTAGACCACAACTGACTGCATTAGTATTTTTTTACCATAGACACATAAGCGACAGAAAATAATGTTATATCTTTTTGGTTTGTATGATGATAGCCACGTTCGACCACGTTTTGTATTCAAATCTCAGCATATAGCTACCATGTACTCTTAAAGTTTTTTTTAGTTTGCAATGCAATAATTTAGTACCGGTATGGTCGAAAAATGGTTACGTAATGTAGCAGGGTGATCGCTTATGCCCGGTTCCAATATCCACAAAACGCTTCGTTTTTGCTTACGATCGATTACAATTCCTACTAAATTCCTACGAACCGTCAATAAATTGTATGGAAAACGAATCGTAGCCGGTAGGCGTATATTATAGGAACCGGGCATTAGCTGGGCAGTGGAATATAGCGTGATAGCGACGTACATTACCTACGGTTTTAAAAGAAATTAAGGTTTTATTAGATAAAACGTTTTTCGTCCAGTATGAAAAATCAAATTATAAAAAAACTATCACTAAGGCAACGCGTGATCTTAAAGGAACACGAGGGTTAAATAACATAGGGCGAATTCAGTGCATGGATGGGTCACAGTCTATGACTAACGCTAGTGGAATTTTTCCGAGCGGTTCCGTGCTTTGCAAGGCGTGTTAAGCAGTTGGTATATAGTTAAGCAGGCGTGTTAAGCAGCCGATAGATGGCAGTTAAGCCAAGTCAGATGCTATAGGCCGGCTTGAAAACTTCTGACAGTAAGACCAGCCAATAGTCTTACAAGCCTCTACCAATCCGGACTTGGCTCTCGTGGTGGAGTATAGCATAAACCTTACTCAGGGAAGAGACCCGTGCCCCTCAGTGGGGACAAAATTGATTGACGACGATGACATTACACGTTCGCTTACATGAGGATATAGGATTCTATGTCTGGCGCAGAGTACACTATCCCAAGTAGTCCCCTCGTTTATATTATTCACGGACAAAGACTAGGGACGACTATTAAGGCTTTTTGGCAGCTTTTTGCAGTGTGCTTCACAAACTGGCATTTAGCATCATTTGCGATGCAAATGTTTAATGTATCGCCACGGAGAAAGACTTGGTCTTTGTAAAGTAATTGCACTGAATTTCCGCTCGGCTACTTAGATACGAGTAGATAACACTTTATTTTACAGTCGACAGCACGTCAACCTTCACATTTTAGTTGCAAAGTAGCCCGCAATGCAACGGAGTAGAGTGCCTGGGCGTATAGGATGATGTGCTGTCGACTGTACAAAAATAAAAATAAAAAATACCGAATTCAGAACCCCAGTAATAATTTGAGTGGTTTGCGCCTGCCTGAAAATTTGCGCAACCTCTTTGCTACTTCAAACTTATTCTTTTTTGTATAGATCTTGTTTTGTGCACCACGCTTCGTCGTTAAAAACTATTGATTCTATTTCTAAATAAATAATAAGTTGTATTTTTATTGCCAGGATTCGCAGAAGAGATAAATCTCTTCAGCGTTGAGGCCCAAAATTCGTGTGTTTAGTTATTTACAGCCTTTGTCACCTTGTACATGCAAGTCAGCCCCGTCCAAATATTATATTCTTATTACATTATTTACTTTTGAACTTGTTTTGACAGTATTACAAAGATTTTTGTAATAATTAATAAGAAAAACAATAATGAATGTTGATCAAACGAAAGTGATTTGTCAGGATCGTGCAGGTAGCAGTCCCTGGTCTCAGCCTACACCTCTGGGATACAGGCGTGATCTTATATATGTATGTGTTTATATTATAATCTCTTCATCATCATCATCATCATCATCAACCTACCGCTGTCCACTGGTGGGTATAGGCCTTTTCCCCCAAATGCCATTCCACACGGTCTCTCGCCACTCGCATCCACGGACCTTCCGCCGAATCAACGACATCGTCCAACCATCGAACCGCAGGTCTGCCTCGTCCGGTTCTTGACCACCACTCCGTGATTGCCTTGGTCCACCTGCCGTCTTCCCGCCTTGCCAGAAATAATCATCTATAATCTCTTATCAATGAAAATCTCTCTTGAAAAACCCTTGGATAGAACCTCGTCTGCATTCTAAAACGCTTTGAATGCATTTAGGACTCTTAAAAAATTTGGTGTTTTACTTTAAAAATATTCATTTTTTAATTTACATCGGCTATCATTTTGCTTCTCGAAGTAAATCTCGAAATAAAGTCCTGTATCAACTAGGTGATTATATTATCTCGCGAATGGGCAAAGTTTGGTCATCAGCGAACATTTTAACAAAAAAAGGAACGCTTTGGAAGATTAATTGGCACACGGGCAACGATGTTTCACAGCTAAACTTTTCAAATGAAACAAAAAAAATAATTGGAATTTGTAAGAAGGTTATTTACAAATACATCTAAATAAATTGTAGCTTGAAATAGGAAATTCAAGGTTTCTAATTTAAGGCTATGTTTTAGTTTCGAAAACATCAAAACATCGGGTTGCTTAAAAATCATAATTTATTTGTTGATTCTACCTACTCCAAAAATATATTTCTTCTTACTAATGCAGTCGACAGCGTCAACCTTCACATTTTAGTTGCAAAGTCGCCCGTAATGCAACGAAGAAGAGTGCATGGGTGTATACGATGATGTGCAGTGTGGACGGTACCATTGCCAAGTTCCGTGATGGAACTACTGCGAATTTAATTTTGGGTTTGTTCCATTTATGCGTACAGTCACGAGCAATAATATATTATACACTGTCACATTTTCTAAAATATCTCAACTTTAAACAGTCTAGAAAAAAGTGTACGAAAATTTGTCCTAAATAATTATGTAACCATTAAACTGTGTCAAAATTAGGTATACATTTATTACACATTAATATAAATAAAACAAAATCAGAAATATCTTCACACTTCGAATTATCTTTTTGAACTATCCATGACAATTTCCATAATAATGTATACAATCCGCTCCTTGACTCTTTTTTCAAGTAAGCCTTAAATGCTAAATATCTCTTCCATTAGACCAAAAAATATGTTAGTATATTTTTTTAGGACCTAAAAGCAACAAAAACATTATTTTAAAACGTTGTTTTGCTAAACAGCCAAAAACGCGGTCCGCCATTTTTGTCTATGGTTTGAAGTCCAAATCGTTGTAAACAAAGTTAGTGATGGAACTCGAATCAAAAATGACGATTCGAATCGACTCAAATCACCCGGAAGATGATTCGAATCATGAATCGAATCGACCCTCGATTCAATATGCTGATTCGAATCAATATGTTGATTCAAATCATTATTATGATTCGAATCCATACGATGATTCGAATCAATACGGAGACATCATATGCATTGAAAATCCTGATAAAATGTACCTATAAAAATAATAATTTTCAATGTAAATGTTTCAATACACCCAATTATTTTCCATGTTTTCATCAAAATTTAGTTATTGTTTTAATAAGTAAAGGTATGTGTCCGTCATATGAAATTTATTTATATATTTATTTATTCAATACTGATTATCACTTACACGCATACACTCACACACCTACAGTACTTAAGGTCACAAAGGGGTTTGGGTAACTTTGTATGGACGGTTGGCGTCATATTTTTTTTTGAGCGGCCATCATTTTTGTCCATGCTTATTTGTAATACTAATTTAACTTAACATAAATATAAAATAAGTTTAGCTGTAAGTAATATCGGAAAAAAGTTATGGCTCTTCAAAAATCAGAAAAAAAAGTTTTATTCTGAGAAATTATGGGACGTGCAAGCAGATTGCCCTGCGCTCGTCATAGTTTTATGAAAGTTAATATTTGTCTAAAATAAATAAATAAATAAAAAACTCACGCCCGTTGTCCTCGAGGCGGTAGGCAGAGGCACCAAATCACTAGAACTGGACCTACGTTTTGCCGAGTTTAGTAGGTCGCGATGCAAACGCGATTCAGTAATAACACAAATCCGACACGGTCACTTGCTTGCATCGATACAGTCGCGATTCTGTAGCACGTAAGTAGCACGTTGGCATCGCTTCTGTAGTGCTTTGCAAATGCGACAAACGCGTATTAGACCCTTTACACACTACGACTTTTACAGGAAATCCAAACTCTTGGCTGAGACTCTCAGGTTGCTGACAAAAAGACGGGAAACCACCCAAGCGACTTCGTCAGAGAGGTCAGACCTGAACAAGCAAATTGCGAAGATGGTACGGCGCGACCTTCGGAGCTCCAACACACGCCTCATTGAAGAGGCGATAGAGCAAAACCGAGGGTCCAAAGTATTCACTCAGCAGCTTAGCAGGAGCCACCTGACGAAGCTCAAAACGCACCACGGGGGGACCGTACTGTGGAAGCCGGAGATCTCCGCCGAGATAGAGGATTTCTATGGCCGATTGTACGCTGCATATGTCCCTCATTCCCGACGAGACGACCAAGATTCCAGAGCCACCCTGACGCGCCACTACACCGACAAACTGCCTGACATCAGTCAAGACGAGATTGTGTTAGCTCTGAGCCAGCTTAAAAATGGAAAATCCCCCGGTGAGGACGGAATAACATCAGAGCTTTTGAAAGCTGGAGGAGCCCCTGTTATACAGGAATTACAAAAGCTCCTTAACGCCGTCCTTCACAGTGGGAGAACTCCAAAGGCATGGAGCAGGAGTTTGGTGGTGCTCTTTTTAAGAAAGGTGACAAGACCCTTCTTAAAAATTACAGACCAATCTCGCTCCTGAGCCATGTCTATAAGCTGTTTTCACGAGCGATCACGAATCATCTCGCAAGGAGACTCGACGAGTTCCTGCCGCCGGAACAGGCTGGGTTTCGCGGAGGATATGGCACCATAGACCACATCCACACAGTGAGGCAGATTATACAGAAGTCTGAAGAGTATAATCAGCCCCTGTGTCTGGTCTTGGTGGACTATGAGAAGGCTTTTGACTGTGTCGAAACCTGGGCAGTTCTGGAATCCTTACAGCGATGCCAAGTAGACTATCGTTATATCGAGGTGTTGAGATGTCTGTACGAAGCCGCCACCATGAGTGTCCAAGTACAGGGCCAGCAGTCTAAACTTATCCAAATGCGCAGAGGAGTAAGACAGGGGGATGTTATATCCCCGAAACTGTTCACGAGGGCGTTGGAAGACATGTTTAAGACGCTGAACTGGAAAGGAAAGGGCATTAACATAAACGGCGACTACATCTCGCACCTGCGATTTGCAGATGACATAGTCTTAATGGCGGAGTCGCTAGAGGAGCTGAACCAGATGCTGGCCGACCTAGCTTCAGCCTCGCGACGCATCGGTCTTGGCATGAATTTGGATAAAACCAAAGTCATGATCAATGGCCACATTGATCCAATACCGGTCGTCGTAGATGGTCACCTTCTCGAAATCGTTTCCGAATACACTTACCTCGGGCAGATTCTGCAGTTAGGTAAAAACAATTTCGAGAAGGAGGCCAAGAGGAGGATCTAGCTGCGCTGGGCAGCGTTTGGGAAACTACGCCGAGTCTTCTCGTCATCCATACCGCAATGCTTGAAAACGAAAGTGTTCAACCAGTGTGTCCTACCTGTCCCACCTACCTACCTACACTACGGAGCCGAGACTTGGACACTCACGATACGGCTAGTCCACCAGTTCAAAGTCGCTCAGCGAGCTATGGAGAGAGGTATGCTCGGATTTTCTCTGAAGGATAGAATTTGTAACGAATACATCCGACAGAGAACCAAAGTAATCGATATAGCTCAGAGAATTAGCAAGCTGAAGTGGCAGTGGGCTGGCCATATCTCGCGAAGAACCGACAACCACCGGGGTAAACGTGTTCTTGAGTGGAGACCGCGACTCGGCAAACGTAGTATAGGACGCTCTCCAACCAGGTGGGATGACGATCTGCGTAAAACTGCAGGCAGATGCTGGATGCGGCAAGCTGAAGACAGGGCGCTATGGCGCTCATTGGGGAGGGCTATGTCCAGCAGTGGACTAATATAGCCTGATGATGATGATGATGTGTCGATTTAGTCGCGATCGGGAAAAGAATGGAGGAAGGGCCCTAGTTTACCGATTCGCGTTTGCATCGCGGCAGAAGCGCGACGGTATCGCGTTTGCATCGCGATTGAATCGTGGTTACGTGGGCGAGGCCACACAGCTAGCGACCGCATTGCAACTGTATCGCGGACGCGCGACCGCGTCATGCAAAAAGTCGCCGTGAGCGAGGGCCCTGGTTGAGGTGACCGTAACTTATATTATAACTTAAGGTGACCCATGGTGTCGATGAATAATGCCGCATGGAATTAATCAAGAACGATTATTTCGACTAGAAATAACTTAATAATTTAGTTTTTACTTACTATAACAAAAATTATTAGGTTTTACGATTTAACTTTGAACTGAAATATCTCGGCTCCGATATTATTTAGCTATATATACCCCATAATAAAAATTGTTTATATTACTTTGCTCTTTCGTAAAACACAACTTTCATGAATGGCCGCCAAAATTTAAAACGAAGCCAACTTTACCCAATCCCCTTTTTGATACTTGAAGCATGTAATGTAATTTTTTTTTCAACGCTTTTTCGTTATCACCTTGTAAAATGTCTTCTAAAAAAACTTATCCAGCACAACTCTTTCTCTTATTCAACTCTGACCAACTGAACTATGAACTAAAACTATACTACTATTTTTATTTCTAACAGAGATATGAGGTAGTTTTGGGAAGTATTTGTGTTGAATGGTTTTGAAATGTGTTTAAGATGGTATTGGAATATTCTTAAACCATAATTTATCCTTGCACATTATTTGATTTGAGATAATGTTTAGCAAGGTTTTGGACTGTATTTGGTATAATTTAGAAAACATCGATAAAAAAACATCCCAAACGCATCCCAAAACCATCCTAAAACATACCAAAACCATCCTAAACATATCCCTAAATCATTTATTACACATTTCAAAACCATTCCAAATACGTACTAAAACGCCTTAAGCAGTCGTCTGCGGCTATGTCCATATTTGCACAAAACAATAGATTTTCTATTGTTTTTCTAATACTGCATACTAGAGGTCAAACACAAACATCCTAAAACTATCCCAATTATACCCCCAAACATTCAAAACAAATATCAAAACCATCCCAAACACATGCAAAAACCATCTTAAACACATCCCAAAACCATCCCAAATTCATTTCAAAACCATCTAAACACATCCTAAAAAAAACAAATATATCCTAAACACATTTCAAAGCGATCAAAACAAAAAGTTATAATCGAAAGTAGGTAACAATAATGCAGTGGAATGTGAAATGGAAAGAACCAGTTGACAAGTTCGATTGGTCAGAGTGGAATAAGCCCTTTAAACACCAATTCACTTTAACCACTTTCTAAAAAACTTCATAGTTTAATATAAGAAAAAGTTAATACCTTATCACTACTTATCAGTAACATAGAAGCAAGACAAAACTAAAACAGTAACTGTTTGAAAAAAAAAACTTCAACAAATCCTACTTGTCTCATCGGTCAGGTAAGATTGCCGCGCAATGAATGATTCGAGTAAAAAAACTTATTCGAATCCACAATCTGATTTGAATCAACAAACTGACTTGAATCAGCGATCTGATTCGAATTAACTACTGATTCGAATCAGCTCGACCATTCGAATCAAGCTATGATTCGAATCAACTTAAATTCTCATTCGAATCAAGTTTTTACCGTCGTGTAAATTTTGACATTCAACATAGGTAGAGTTCGTGCCACGAAAGAAGTAGGAGTTAATGAATGGCTTTTATTGTTATGGCCTTAAGGATTTTACCGTGGGACTTGTTTGGTGAAACGATCTTTACCTATAGTGGAATTCACAAATGACTGGAAACGTTTGACGTTTTCGGTGTTACCAGAAGATGAGGAAAAAAAATAGTGGTGTACCAACGTTATTAAACCAGTTCATTCATTTAGCGAATGAATGACGTTAGGCACAGTCAGATTTTATTTGTATCAGATATACAGGGTGTTGATTTGTACGGTTAAATCCGACTCAGGGGTGGTTATTTAAATGATAAGGAAGCAAGAAAAAAAAATGAAAATTTAAAAACACCTAAAATCCCCGGTTTTGCAGCGCCGGCGGCAGCGAGCGCGCGGCCACGATCTCCCGTCCCGCCCCGCTAAACCCCCGCCGGACCCGTCAAGTGCAAACGATGGAAGCTAAGCCTTATAACTTTATGATTTTTAGGTGATTTTCACTAAAATATTTTTTTTTTTAAATATTTTCTTTTGCTTTAGTATCATGTAAATAACCACCCCTGAGTCAGATTTAACTGTACAAATCAACACCCTGTATACTTGAGCCATTACAAAAGTGCGAACTGAGTCATAATCATTTGTATCTGACCTCTCTCTCACACATATCGGAGGCATATCAGGCATATCTAAACTCTCGCTTGCACTTTTATGACTCGGTCCGCACGTGTGTAATGGCTCAAGTATAGTAAGGCAATGAGCGATTCTAAAATAAAACAGTTTTTAAATATGAAGTTTTATTAACTGGAATCACTATCGCTATCAGTAGTGCTGCTATCAGTAACATTAATGATTAAATTATCTGTTATTCCATCCATCATATGGTCGAGTTGGCACATTTTATCTTCTTCTTTTATTACGTGAGTCACACAGTCACTCCATTTTTGGGGAGTGATTTTATTTATTCCCTCCCGCAATAATTTTTTCACGTCCACCATTTTAAAGGTCTTATTATGAGTGGCTACGTGACCGTTTACCTGCGCCCATACCATTTCAATGGGGTTAAGCTGGCAATGGTATGGGGGTAGGCGCAAGACAGTGACTCCGTGCTCCGCTGCCAACTCGTCCACAACGTATTTGATGGTGAATTGACTTTTGTGCTGCCGTACGATGTCTATTAGAGTAGCTTTTACACTATCGTCTTGGAATTGTATATTTTTATTTTTTAGCCATTCCTGTATTCTTTGTTTTGTCCAAGACATCGTCGGCAGCAATTCTAATTTTCTGGAGTGGTAGGGGGCGTTGTCTATAACCAAAATAGAATTTGATTTCAGTTTCGGTAAAACCCCCTTTAACCACTCCTCGAAACACTCCACGTTCATCTCCTGGTGGTAATCTTCTTTCCCACTTTTTGATTCGAAGCATAGTAGCCCGCCATCCACAAAGCCTTCTTCACCGCCTATATGACTTATTATAAGCCGTTTTCCTTTGCCAGTTGGTGCCTTCAATCCTGTGGACAAGCCTTCCTTAAAAGCTTGTTGGGCAGATTCTATAGTTCCATCTACCACGCCATGTTTTTTGTGTGTCCTGCAATAAATATATAACATAATCATTATCCGACAGTCGTATCATTGTAGCTTTTATTATAGTTTTAGAAAAATAATTTCGTATCGGGCGTTCTAGATTCCAATTTAAAGACAATGATATCACCCTAAAGTCCGTTTTTTAATCCAATGCAAAAACAGTATGACGCGGTGTTACCGCTACAAAACATATAAGTTTACTCGGTAGATTTTTCCACCGTGAATAGAAGACACATGTGACCAAAATCCTTATCACATCCAAGGCATTAAAATTTAATTACTCATAAGAGCAAATTTAAAAAAAAAAACACCTACGTAGCACACAAAATTTTAACATGGTAGTAAAATGGGGAATTTGGTGTTTACGTACTAGCAACACTCAGACATTGACAGCATTTGGATTGTATCGAGATGTCAACGTGACAGTTTTATTTTTTTGCATTGGATTAAAAAACAGACTTTATTCTGAATAAAGTAAGTGGTTACCTTCATTGACCCAGGTTTCGTCTTGGTAATAAATATATCTCCCTTCTCTTCTATATTCTTTGATTTTCTGCAAGTATGTATCTCAATCGCCACAATATGATTTCTTGTTTTTCTATCAATAAATTATTTCTTGATTTAGGCAGATACTTGAATTTTAAATATTTCATGATCCTCCACATTGTAGGTACTCCAACTGAAGTTCGGTAATTCCGGATCATCATTTATAGCTTTTAAAACCTGTAAAGAACAGAAAAAAGTTGATGTAAACAAGACAGTCATTGTCAACAACCTTTGTACTAAGAAACACTGTTTAAAATAAATGCTACTGAAAGACGACTAGTTCAACATATTATAATGCAGCCACACTAATATTGAGGTTGCAATAAATAATAAACACATGGAAATATTATCGTCCTTTAAATTATTTCAAAATGTGAACTATCTAATAGCTGTTTAAGTAAAAAACCCATATTTTATATTATGAGGAGTAGAAATTTCATCATCAACCCATCATGTCCCCACCGAGGGGCACGGGTCTCTTCCCTGAGGAAGATATAGGCCATACTCTACCACGGGGCAAGTCCGGATTGATGGAGACTTGTAAGACTAGTGGCTGGTCTTACTGTCGGAAGTTTTCAAGCCGCCCTAAGGCCTCTGACTTGGCTTAACGACTGCCATCTATCGACGGCAGCCGGTACCAACTGCTTAACGTGCCTTGCGAAGCATGGAATCGCTCGCAACAAATGTCACTAGCGATAGTCATAGACGGTGACCCATCCATGGACTGAACGCGCCGTATGTTGCTAAACCTTAGTGATCGTTCAAGATCACTCAGGCAGCCCAGGCTACGAGCGGAGTAGAAATATGTTACGTTAAAATATTACCTTTTCAACTGTCGGTGCAACGTTGTTAAAAAAAAACTGTGAATATGTCTTCTTAAAGCAGAAAACGTAAAGTCGTCCAACTTGTCTTTAAAAGACAATTTTCTTCCTGGTTTTTCTGGAGCTTTCAATTGAGTTGTCTTATTGTATTCCATTATTACATTTTATACGGAATGCTTGGATATTCCCTATATATCTGCAGCTTTAATGGAACATTCTTGGCGTGTTGGTGTTTCTCCAGGTATTAGTGTCGACAGAAGTAATTCGAACACGTATTTATACACGTTTCTAATCATCTCCTTTTCCGTTACAGTAAAGGCAGATTTACTTCTTTTTTTCCTTGGAGATAAATGCTCTTTGGACGTACCCGGTTGAGGTTCCATCGTGAGGATAAAACAAAAATTCAACAATAACCACAAACACAACTTAATAACAACAAAGTAACAAAACTTTATCAGCAACCACGAAACTAAACAAAAAATTAACGAAAACTCAACAAGAAAACAGCGTAAGCGCAAAGACAACATTCGTGCACTCAGTCCGGCGGTAAGAAGACGAATAAGTTCTTGCCCTGTTTCAAACAAGATGGCCGCTGGACGCCTACCCTTGCCACCCTTCCCCTTACCCTTGGGTTTGCTGGGCACATGCCTAGCTAAACCAAACTCCAAGCAATAGTATATTGTTTATTGACCAATGTAAACTGTTTAGTTACAAGTATATAATCGTAAATATGCATTGTAACTGTTACTTAAAAATATAATTGCTTATAATATTCGTAATCTGATTTTCTCTTGCATAATGAACGAATGAATGGACTACACTTGCAAATTATCATTCATTCATTGAAGCACTAGTAAAATGAATCTGGCCACATTTTTTAGTAAAATGACACAACGACCTGTCAAACGTTTCCAGTCATTTGTGAATTCCACTATAGTCCTAAAATCTGTTAGTGATCTGTAAGCATAGTGAAATAACAACAACGCATTCATGATTTCATCGAGTTTACATGCAAAATATATCAATTAACATTATTCGAGAATGCAAAAACACGTCAATAAAGACCGCCGGAAAGTCGCGGATGACTACCCAGTGAAATAAACATACGAAAAACTTGGCTCAAACTTGCCAAGAGAGACCCCTTCAATGTAAGTCCTGTAATATCAATGTACACAAACTGTTTTTAGCTGTAATAATGCTTGGTTTCATTTTGGTTGGTTTTAGCAAATTGGTACTATCAGCTTCCACGAATCCAGCGTCCATGATTGCGCTTATCAATAAAATGATAATACACTAACTGCCACAAGAAGAGTGTTTGCAAAAACACTCAATCCAATCCAAATCACAATTGAACCTACGCACGCACGACTGACATATCTTTGTTTACAACCAAAGGTGCTTTCAAGATGGCGGATAGTGTTTTCACCATTCCGATTTAAAGGCAAAAAATATTTTTTTAATTTGCAAATTTTGCAGCCATCCTGCATATTTATGTAGAAAAGTCAATATATTTCGGTTTCTTACGTTAGATACTACAGGAAATATCCACTTATCGCGTCAAATTTGATAAGAGGCAAGTAGCGTATTCTGCCGTGTCATAACTATAATGCCGTCATCCCCACAGATCTTGTTTTGAGAAGCCCAGACGATGCAATTTCTACGAATTAATGATGCCTGATTTAGATTTGCTTCATTTTCATTATTTTTTCAATCAATCTTTACGTAGAGGTAGAATAGAATAGAGACGGCAATTACTTTTATAAGTTCACAGCAAGTAATATAGTATCAATAATGGTTGGTTGTATACTATGTATGTTTACTTTTAATTTATGTTTTATGTTAAGTACTTAATGAAGTACTTTTATAATATACTAGCTGACCCCGCAAACGTTGTTTTGCCAGATAGGGGTATGAAAAATAGATATCAACCTATTTTCTTATGTGCAATAAAGAATATTCTTATCTTATCTTATTCTCAGACTTACCGAGTATACATATAAAATTTCATCTAAATCGGTCAAGCCGTTTCGGAGGAGTATGCGTACTAACATTGCTACACGAGAATTTTATATATTAGATGGTGCGCAATTAAAACTATAAATCGGCATACTGGTTTTTGTCGTCTCTATTTTAGTAAAACTTTAATTTCACATTAGAACCAGCTCTGAATTAGGCGAATTAATTTCAGTGTAGACACAATAGGCTATTTGACCGAATTCTGACAGCCATCTCATATTGTTTGTTGGTGTTCATGGAGTCGTCAGAAAGTAGTCATTTTAAATTCGGTCGTGTATTTCTTGTAAAAAGGGCGAACGAAAATTTACTTTTCAAATAAGGCGCCAAAACGCTATCTTAGGCAATATGGCGTCACACAGGAATTATGACGTAACCCAACCAACGAACGTAAGAAAGAATGATTGACAGACGCCATTTTTACTGACATGTGACGTCATCATAGAGACGGCCAATCCAGACCGTTTTCGATACAATGGCGGCAGATACAAATTATCAAATTTTATCTTGTGTTTTTTTACAAATCATAATTGCTTTTTTTAGTTAAAATGCCTTAAAGAATTTTTAGACACATATTTATACGAATACGTATAAATAATACTGGTTTTTTCACACTGTCAAATACCCTATTGTACTAAGAGTAGCAAGCCGTTTGAACACACACGTTAAAAGTTCCGTGCACAAAGTTATACATTATATTAGTATCTAGTTCAGCGTGGTAGCATTGTGACATTAAACAGGCCTTTTGTTGGGCAGACAAACAAATTGTTTTCAAACAGGCGTTCAGATGTCGGGTGAAAAGCCTTTGAGTTTCATCGTGGCGGACTCGAGGTAGTACCCGTTATCATATAATCATAATACGGTTCATAATAATATTATTTATTTTACTGACCTAAACATTCTTATGAAGATAGCTGCTGTAAAATTAATGGTCTGTGGACAGACCACTAGCCCGGTGGGCCGACGATATCGCACCCTTGCAAGAACAACGTGATATTTCGAAGGAAACCATTTGGTATTCATAGATAGATATATATTTTTTTAACGCGATTTTATTTACTCTGTAAACGCTGGAATAATGACCAAAAGAGACACTGCATTACGTTATTGTGCTATCTCTCGGCCATTGCTTTGAAACCTTAAAAAAATGCTCTCATGTAACGTAAGGGTTCCGAAATAACACGTTGTTATTGCAAGTGTGCGATATTGGGATGGAAACATGGGCGAGAATGGTAAAGGCCCAGGTTCTCGATTCTGTTAGTGCATTATAGTTCAATTACAGTTACATTGTTCGGCCACTTGACATGTTTTTTAATTCCATTGCCACGTAGAATTACGAATACGTGTGCCCGAGTTGATTTGAAGCGGCAATGAAGTGAAATGCTTCTCGATCATGAGGGTCTGGGTTCGAACCACGCATGTACCAATGACTTTTAGTTACGTACATTTGTTTGTACAGCAACACCATTCGCTGATAAATTGTGCCCGGATAACGGCGACAGGCTTGCCACTTGTCACGTTTGGGACCTAATAAACTCGGCAAAACGTGGGTCCACTTCTAGAGACTGGTGCCTCTGCCTACCCCTTCGGGGATAACGGGCGTGAGTTTATTATTATTATTATTATGAAGTGAAATTGACGCTGTCGTGCACCTGTTACTGTACTACTATGCATTAGCAGAATCTATGCTCTGATGCATTGGCGTGATAGAGTAGGCTGATTACATACATAGATTTTGTTTACTGGTACAATGATCAGAAAAGTATAATTTTTATATGAAAAGCATTTCACATTTTGCTCTCCAGAATGCGCTTCACCAAATGTCTGTCTATTACTTGGAAAATTCTCCTAATTGGAGTGAATTTCATACTCTTTCAGGATAATATGTCTATTCTGTAGGTTCACTTCAAATAATCATTTTGGTGCAAGAATTTTTGAAATTGCTTAAGTACTTCCAGATTTATATGTGAAATCGGTAGGTCTTAGAATAGGTTGTTATGTATTTTTCAAACCCCTATCTGCCAAAACAACGTTTGCGGTCTCAGCTAGTTATTTATATAAATCATGAAAGTAGGTTTAGTGCAGAAGAAATGAGGCCTTGAGAAATATGTGTGGTGTTACTTTGAATGAAAGTATACGTAATAGTTTGAATAGATAACGTTGTGGGTGCAGTGACCAACCCATTATATCCCCACCGAGGGGCACGGGTCTCTTCCGTGAGGAAGGTATAGGCCATACTCCACCACGGGGGCTAAGTCCGGATTGGTGGAGGCTTGTAAGACTAGTGGCTGGTCTTACTGCGGTCTTAGGCGGACGTACTTCGACCGAATTGGGGATGTTTTTGCAACGGGAAAGATAAACCAAGATAGATTAATGAATTTAGATGAAGCGAAAGTGATCTTCCCTTATATTACGTAACTTTCCACTCTATCGTGTTACGCATTTAGACAACTCTAAAGAGTCAAAATAAGAATGTATATGACAGTTCGGAGTAAGAGTATGTGATAACTTCTGGGACAAAAAGTCCCAGAATGTAACAGTGTGACATACCGAGAACAAAAGGGCTAAATCAGACCACTCCATACCGTGGAGTCTTACGTAATTCCACCCCTGTCAGGATAGTGGCAAGTGGCAGTCCCTGGTCTCTACCTACCCCTCTGGGATAAAAAAGGGTAGGAAGGATTCACATTTAATAAGTAATGGGAATGACCCCATCTCCCATTCCATATTTTGGGTCTGGCGGGTCGACATTTGTAATTACTTTATTACCAGATTACCAGCCTTTTCTGTTACTCATTGGTGGAATTTATATCGTTATCATTTCAATTTAATACTTGCAGTAGAAATAATTGTAATTGTACCACCAACGTCCTCGTTCGATGAACTTTATTTTAAACAAACTTACATATTTTGGTGGTTCAATTAGGGAAACGAAGGTACGTAAATATACTAGCTGACCCGGTAAATGATGTTTTTCGTATTAATTGGTGGACCTTTCTCAGAAAAGTCTGGAAAATACACAAGAAAAATTTATCGGTGCAACCGTTTCGGAATAATTCGATAGCAAACACTGCAAACACTTTTTTTACCAGTTATTAAATACTAATTTGATATACCTATCAGATAAAAAATGGTGGATTGGATGTACAGAGTATAGTGTTTGATAAAGCCTAACTTTGCAATGGCGTAGGGGTACCTAGGCATGGTAAGTTAATTACAATAAATTTTACATATTTACCCTTAAGAACATGACACTTTAATGGCGGTACACCGTAAGCACAAAACGCTAGTGGCCATAATTGAAAGCTGCACGCCCAAACTAAATTATGATCATTAGTAACAATAAAGTTCAAGGCTCCGTAGAATTTTACTCGTAAATAAAGTTGAAAGCCCGACCAAGATTGAAGAGGGTACCGTCGGGAGGAGCGTCGGCAACAATTAATTAATACCTACTCCATTGCCAGGGACCGTCGTTTAATGTATTGCTTACTTTTTGCATAATATCGTTTTAGATGCGGCACGTTTTTGACGCGACTAAAATGACGCAACCTTTATCATTATCAACCCATTATGTCCCCACCGAGGGGCACGGGTCTCTTCTCTGAGGAAGGTATAAGCCATACTCCACCACGGGGGCCAAGTCCGGATTGGTGGAGGCTTGTAAGACTAGTGGCTGGTCTTACTGTCAGAAGTTTTCAAGCCGCCTTAATGCCTCTGACTTGGCTTAACGATCAAAGGCAGCCGGCACCAACTGCTTACCGTGCCTTGCGAAACACGGAACCGCTCGGAAAAAATCCACTAGCGTTAGTTATAGAACGGTCACCCACCCATGCACTGAACACGCCCTATGTTCCTTAACCTTCGTGATCGTTTTAGATCACTCAGGCGGCCAGGGCTACGAGCGATTCACCTGCCTCCTGCCGTGATCCTCACAAATCACTTTCGCTGCATCGACATTCATTAGTCGCAGCCTTTATATTCCCAGGAATCAGGAGGTCATCCTCAGAATCGTCGCCATAAATGAGGGGATCCGTAGAAATTCAGGCTGGCTTGCGGCAGTGCTAACTGACACTAGGTATATCTATCTGTTTATCCTAGAGTATGCTCTATTCGATGGATAAGTCGTAAACGTCTTACTAAACCTCGAGAATATAGTACTAATATAGTTTGTATTGTAGTGAAATAAAAAAAAAAGACTATAATATTATTAATTAATATTGACTATTAATTGATAATATTCACAGATTGCTTGTATCTAATTGTTTGTTAAATGCACAGATTTACCTGAAAAAGAAAAGTTTTGACAGACGAACGAAGTACTAAGTGATAGTAATTTTCGTTCTGAGGTACTCAATAATTTTGAACTCTGTGGCTCAGCGGTTAGCGCATCTGCCTACCATGCGAGAGGTCCCGGGTTCAAACCCCGCCTGAGAACAAAAAACCATTGGTTTTAGATGTTTACATGTTTGTGATGTCGCTGTTTCTAGTTCCCACGACACAAGGTATCATAATGAGGGGCCAGAAGCAATGTATGTAGGGACATACAGGGGTATGTAATTGTTTATGTTTAATAAAGAAAATCCTATCTATTCGCAGATCCGTAAAAACGACAATATCGTCGCTCAAAATCGTCGCTTAAAATCTTTCAAATTTTCTGTCTAGCCAGACGCAGACAACGAAATAAATTATTTCAAAGCCAAGAAAGATCTACCTACTGCAAATTTGCGGAGTATATTTTTCTCTTTTGGCAGCGCGTCTGCGGGCAGTTTGTGATCTGCGGTATGATAATCCTATCTAGGGTTGTTTGAGCGCTATCAGGTTTTTTGTAGAATCCTTTATAAAATTAAGTGATACAATATTATGACCAATCAATGACGGCCACTTAAGACTAGTATACATTAGGTACTAATCCCTACACCAATGAGGGAGCCTCGCGCGTAGAGGTATCGAGTTGTTAAAGTAAATACAAGCATAACTTAAAATCTCGTCTGTAACAAATTATGTATCAAAGGTTCTAAGACTAATGTTATCCCGCTTAACACGATCACCCCTACGAAATCATCGTCATTCTTATAATATCCTACTAATATTATAAATGTGAAAGTTTGTGATGATGTTTGGATGTCTGATTGCTCAATGATGCAAATAATTGACGTGAAGCGATTGATGATTGGCGTATTGGCAAATGATTGGCGTACAGATATATAAAGATCTGAATTAATACATAGGATACTTGATATCGCTCACAGCCTGGGCTGCCTGAGTTATCTTAAACGATCACTAAGGTTAAGCAACATACGGTGGATGTATGTATGGTGGATGTACGGTGGATGAACATACAGTCCATGGATGGGTCACCGTCTATGACTAACGCTAGTGGCATTTTTCCGAGCGGTTCCATGCTTCGCAAGGCACCTTAAGCAGTTGGTGCCGGCTGCCGTCGATAGATGGCAGTCGTTAACCCAAGTCAGAAGCCTTAGGGCGGCTTGAAAACTTCTGACAGTAAGACCAGCCACTAGTCTTACAAGCCTACACCAATCCGGACTTGGCCCCCGTGGTGGAGTATGGCCTATACCTTCCTCAGGGAAGAGACCCGTGCCCCTCGGTGGGGACATAATGGGTTGATGATGATGATGATACTTGATATCTCGGTAATTCTGTGCAGACAAACTCGCGGGGATTAGTTAGTCTTCTATATTTTCACAATCTCTAAGTCGTATGTTGAACAGCATTCGAAGGAGACTCAACCTTTTATAAAACCCCTGGTGTACAAACATTGTATGACAACGTTTTCATGTCTCGTACCAATACTGTTGAATTGAGATTGAAGGTAGAAGGTGTAGAATATAATAACACAGGCATAATATTTTCGCTAGAGCAAATTCCACGCATTCCCAAAGGTCGTCCAGAATGAGCAAAGGAGAATGACCAAAAACAGTCTATGTTGCTTTTGCGTTGCGCTTTAAGCATTTATACCTCAAAATGTTTCTTTTGAAAAATGATTTCATAGTTCTATTTGATAAAATAAAAGAATCAGGGGTTTAAAAGTAAAAATTAAAAAGTATCTGTATTGATTGTATAACTTCAGTGAGAGATGATAATGCACGTACCGCGAATGCACATCCTGAGAACGTACGCCCTGGTAATGTACAGCCATTGAATCCGTGTACATGTACGAGTACATGGATTCTCGTCCGCACATTCTCGGGTCGTGCGTTATCAGTGTTTCTAAACGAATCCCAAAAGAAATACCACTCCAGTAAAACGCGCAAAACCTATGATGTGAACAACCTAGTTGATAGTATTCTCTGTGATGTGAACGAGGCACGAAATGGTCACCGATTCCAGGGCTGTACGTTCCGCGTTTGTGCATTCCCGGTACGGACTGGGAATGCACGGACGGGAATGTACAGGTAGGAATGCACACCCTGATAATTGGTGTCATTTGGGCACGAATTCCCGGGCTGTACATTCTCATGCCGTACATTCTCGGTCCGTGCAATAGTAACCCACTTCAGTCACTCAATATAGATAACAAACACAGATTAGATTAAATTATTGCAAAAATCGCAAAAGGTGTACTGTGCACTACATTGCAAAAGTGCAAACGAAATTCAAACGAGCGGTTTTATTACGGTTTTATTTTTGCAAATTGATCCTAGTGGATTTGATATTGTTTAGTTAATGTAGTTTATTGTTAAAATGACCATGTGTAATGTGTATGAACAATCCAACCGACGGTTTTGGAAATCGTTGGGAGATTCTAATGTCCAGCAGTGGACGTCCAATGGCTGAAATGATGATGATGATGTATGAACAATATGTGGAATAAATAACTAAAATAAACCGCCATTGTGGGCTTAGGATAGTCTTGTCTCAATTGTGCGCAGGACCTAAGACTGTTTATGCTTATCAGAAATTATCTCTTTGTCCCCATTAGGCTCCTTAAGCATTGCGACTCAATGCCATTCCAAAATAACGCCAAACCACCAAAGTTGTCATAACCTCAAAACATGGGCTCAAAATTAAGATTTCTCGAAACTCCCATCTAATATTTTCATAATATTTTTCCTGCATAATCCAGAGCTAATTTCTTATAGTTTACCGTTGGTTTCCTCAATGCGCATGAAGACGCAAAAATAGACGAACTCCTATAGTAAATTGATCATTCTCCTTTCTGATATTGAATTTCAAGTTTTCACTCATCGCAATTTTTCTATATTTGCTACGTTGGGGAAAACCGCCATTTTCGTGATGACATGTTAACAGGACTTTCAACAAATGTAGTGAAAATATTGAAGTTTTCTTATAAAAAAGAGCAGAAACGCGACCTGGGCCCGGAAACAGTTGGATAAGGTAGAGAAATAAAAAAATACTTCGATAACATCAACGATTATATTCGACAAGAAAAAACTTATTGCTAATACAACGAATGAATGACACCCAGAGTGACCAGATACAATTTTAGTTTCCCTTTCTATAACATTTTAATGTCTTCAGATAGATTGTTTTTCGCATATAGAGGACACTTTATAAGGATTGTCATTTGTTCAAATAATTTTTAAAAACTTAAATTCTCATTCAAATAAGCATATCCTGAATTATAACATGATATTATTAACATGAAATAGCTCGTATAGCTTAGGCTGCCTGAGTGATTTTAAGCGATCACTAAGGTTAAGCAACATACGTTGCGTTCAGTCCATGGATGGGTCACCGTCTATGACTAACGCTAGTGGCATTTTTCCGAGCGGTTCCATGCTTCGCAAGGCACGCTTAGTAGTTGGTGCCGGCTGCCATCGATAGATGGCAGTCGTTAAGCCAAGTCAGAGGCCTTAGGGCGGCTTGAATCAACAACATATGTAATAAATTAAGTCAATATGCGTATGCCTTACTTAAACTATCTAAAGTTGTAGACAGACGTGCATTATTAACAGCATACCACGGGTATGTTACATCTACACTAAGGTACGGCATAATTTTCTGAGGATATGCTACCGACAGGGAAGATGTCTTTAAAGCTCAAAAACGATGCCTGCGAGCAATATGCAATCTTCGACAAACAGATAGCTGTAAGACCCATTTTACTGGTTTGAGAATTCTCACGTTTCTATGTCTCTACATATACGAAATGGCAGTATTTGCAAAAAGCAACCCACAAATTTTTGAAAAATTAACAAGCAGACGAAACAAAAATATTGTTAAAGTAATACCACACAAAACTGCGTTCATGGGCAAGAGTTTCTTTGGAATGGTCTCAAAAATTATAAGGTAAACTATTATAAGGTAGTAGAATTCTTGCATGACAATTCATTTTGAGGTTCGATAGTATTTTTGTATATACCTTTTAATTTTGGATGTTTGTTTGATTTGATTTAATAGTACCTATTATTAATTTGAATTGACATTTTATTTTGTACCACAAGTTTGTAAGCCCGAAGGCAAAACATAGAGCGACTTTATTGTTTTCATAACATCATGTACAATTTACCTATGTTTACAAACAAATAAATTGATTGATTGATTGATTGATTGAAAACTTCTGACAGTAAGACCAGCCACTAGTCTTACAAGCCTCCACCAATCTGGACTTGGCCTCCGTGGTGGAGTATGGCCTATACCTTCCTCAGGGACGAGACCCGTGCCCCTTGGTGGGTGCATAATGGGTTGATGATGATTATTAACCTCCTCAGTCCTGACCTTGAAAATAACTATTGAAAGCTGTGTACCTCGGGTCTTAAGAGGTTAACATGCCTTATTTCATATGCACTTATTTCAATGACAGGTTGCGATAGATCTGAAACACCCTTCTGTGTTTTCAAAATTGTGGTTAAGGGGAGGCTCCATGGAGCCCGAGCCCCACCTCTCCAATGAAAAATCTAATATCACTCAACTCTTGGGCGAAACTCAACAATTGCCCGCTCATGAATTTTAAAGAGATATTTTCTTCCGACCGTCGCTTAAGGCGATGGGAAGAAGCGTACAGAAACAGTTGGGGAATTTCAGGGCATGGTTTGAGAAAGGGTTTGAGCTGTTGGAGTATTTACGGTCGTCTATGTTATTTATCAGACCTTTATTAGTTATCAGGCGACAGACTCCTTGAGTTCACATCAAGAAGGTAAAAATAATACTTTCAAACCGGACATGTGCGAGTCGGACTCACGCACGAAGGGTTCCGTAACATATATCTATAATCTATACAACTTTGAATATTTCAGGCGTCTACCTGTTGCCATTATTAATGTCGAGCAAAAAAAACACGTTTGTTTTATTTTTAAATATTCTCCTTTTAAATATTTATTTTCTTTTAATTTCATTATTTATTTTTAAATTGACCATATAAATAATTTGATGAGATTATTGACATACACACGTACATACTTCAATATCGATGGGAAATTAAAGCCCCCTTTTCTAAATAATAGATAAATTAATATAGATAGAGATCACTTTATTATACATAAAAAAGGAAATTACACAGGTATTTATTAACCTAAGAGTACAGACAGCGGCCGTATCACTAAAAGTGAATATTTGGAAGCATTCGGATAGAATCGGACTCGCTACATGCAAATGAAAGTTGAAGTCTGGTCTCACGAGTTTAAAATTCATAAAACTTTGTTAGATATTTTAAAGTATAAGCAGCAGGATTGGCTTACAATATAGGCTTTGTACAAAGTGGAATTTTCAATTGCATCCGCTCTAGCATTTGTATCTGCAGCCGTATCCGACTTTAGATAAATTTGTGCAGCACTCACTTGTCTCACAATTACCTACTATCACAATGAGCGTTTTTCCTTACGTCAAATTTAGTTTTAAAAGGATCCCTAGGTGGCGCTGCCGTACCGTAATAATAAACGTCAAAGCAAAAAATAATACTATGGTTCTGTGGAATTTGTGATGGTTGGTTACCTAGAAGGAAAAATGCTGTTGTCGTTTGGTGATACGTGCGCTTTTGGATACTTTGGAGTCTATGCTATGGATTGTGGGTTTGATTTTTTATTACGAGAAACCTCGTCCGAATAGCAACCCTGGTTCCTTCTCTTGTTTAGTGATCTATGGACTGACTTTGACATTGGTTGCTACGAATCACAAATTCGTATGAAGAAACGAATGACGCCATCTAGTGTATCTCAAGGAACTAAGAAAAAAAAAAGAAAAGAAAAACGCCCATTGCGCTATCATAAATAGGACAAACAGGCCCTGCTTAAAACTTTTTAGCAGTCGAATTTTTTTTATTTAGAGATTTATTACCCACTTTCTCTTCTTCTCATTTTTCCCTTAGCAACTCTTCATTGTCTGTTGTGTGGAAGAAATTGCTATAAGCTACTAACCCCCGGTTTTTTGTATGCTAACAATTTGTTAATCTGCTGTAAAATAGTTGTCAAATGTTTTTTGTATGCACTTTGGTCAACTGACAGACAACGGTAGTTTTTTTTTTCTTTTATTATGAACACAAAACAGATTACAGACACATTTTCGCAATTTTACGTAGATACAATGTAGATCAGATCTAGCCTATGACCCTAAACTTGTGAACCTAGCATGCATTTAGACTACTTGTAATTCGGATTAATCCTAACTAAATTTATTTTTAATTTTATTAATTTACTATATTTACTCAGGGCGCTCTGAGAACGCCACGGACAGCCTTTATAAAGACGGAAAATTTCTGAATAATATCAATGTCCACATCTTTGTTATCTGCCACCAGGTCGTTGTAAGTACGACCAGAGATGGGCAACTTCTCGGATACTTTCCATTTTGTGGAAACTTACCGATATCCTCCATGAAAGTTTCCGTATCTTCTCATTTTGGTGAGAAGACAAAATGTTCTTTAATTTTTTTTTTATTGCAGTATTCGCATATTATAGTTATAAGATGCAAGAAATATGCGTTTTTCCTAAGCGCAGTGTACTTTTATCCGTATTTACTATTATTAAACTTGGTTATTCGTTAAGTTTTAAGGAAGTGAAACACATTCAACACGAAATCTCAGAAACTATGTTATATTTGAAGATGCAGTTTGGCAGGGAAGTAGTTTAGAGATAGGGGAGAAATTTGATGGGAATAAAGTTTTTAAAATGTGTATGTGTGTCTATGTGTGTCTGGTTTTTAGTACTTTAAATATTTGGCTGGATATTTTTATATGGAGGTCTTATTCAACCCTTTGGACTATATAAATGTGGAAAGATAAATAAAATGATGTAACAATTATAAACATTTATTTAAAATTTCAAAAAAAAAACAAATCAAAACATCAACAAAATTAAATTAAACTAACAAAATTGAGCCAGAATCACTACCTAAATTATTGCAATCGAAAAACTCTACATGCGGCTGTGTACCACTTGGCCTAGCCACCACTGATAACGAAGCATCTAGCGACGGAATCTCGGTTACGACTGAGATTTCATCATTTATTTGATGACTAGTTATCTGAAGAATTTACAGAATATTATTCGTCTTCTTCCACTTCTTCTTCAACCGGATATGTGATACCTACTACGGTTTAATAAATTCTAGTTATATGCAACGTATGCAATTTTGACGGCTCTTTCAGCTGTAAGGCGGTTTCTTAATTTGTTATGTATCCTCCCATGTGTACTGAAAGAGCACTCAACAGCAGCTGATGTGTAGGGCGTGTAAGAATACGCAAAGCGATTTCAATCATGAAGGAAAAGGCTCCACTTCATGAGTGAAATCACCAGTTTGTAAAAGTGTGGCTCATAGATGTCACATTTTTCCATACAAATGTTTTTCCCCACAGTCGTCCATCTTTTGCTCTAAAGTTTGCAAGATTTTCGGCAATGTCTTTGTTGAACTGATTTGCGATTGTGTGAATATATTCCATAGCTCTTCTTCAGAATGCAGTTCAGTACAGATTTACAAAAATCAATGATTACAAAATAAAGAAAAATCAAAAGTACCAACAGAATCCGCTACTTGGCTCTTTTTTCAAGTAAGTCTTAAATGCTAAATATCTCTTCCATTAGACCAAAAAATATTTTAGTATAGTTTTTGAGGACCTAAAAGCGACTAAAACATTATTTTAAAACGTTGCTTTGCTAAACAGCCAAAAACGCGGTCCGCCATTTTTGTCTATGGTTTGAAGTCCTAAACATTTGTAAACAAAGTTTGACATTCAACATAGGTAGAGTTCGTGCCACGAAAGAAGTATGAATTAATGAATTTTGGCTTTTATTGTTATGGCCTTAAGGATTTTACCGTGGGACTTGTTTGGTGAAACGATATTTACCTAGTCCAGTGATCTGTGAAGGCTGTATTACACCGGGGCAACACTGCGCACCATTGCGGCATGCCACAAGGCCGCATGCTACAAAGGTGCGGCAGAAGAAGAAGAAGGAACTGCGACAGTTTGCCACATGACGCAAGGTGCCATACGGTTCTTGCCACAATGTGCGACGTTGTGCCCCCAACGAGTGTTGCCCCGGTGTAATGCAGGCTTGAGCGTAGTGAAATAATAACAACGCAACCATGATTTCATCGAGTTTACATGCAAAATATATCAATTATCATTATTGCATCATTCGAGAATCCAAAAACACGTCAATAAAGACCGCTGGGAAGTCGCGGATTCATGTACCCAGTGAAATAAACATACGGAAACTTGGTTCAAACTTGCCGAGAGAGACCCCGATTCTTTATCGACTGAAACTTGGGTGTATTTATGTGAAGATTACTTTAATGTAAGTCCTGTAATATCAATGTAGGTACACAGAAACTGTTTTTAGCTGTAATAATGCTTGGTTTGATTTGGTTTGGTTTTGGCAAATTGGTACTAACTGCATCCAAGAATCCAGCATCCATGATTGCGCTTATCAATAAAATGATAAGACACTAACTGCACAAGAAGAGTTTTTGCAAAAACACTAAATCCAATTCAAATCACAATAGAATCTACGCACGCACGACTGACAGATGTTTGTTTACAAATCAAAGGTGCTTTCAAGATGGCGGATAGTGTTTTCACCGTTCCGAATTAAAAAAGGAAAATATTTTTTTAATTTGCAAATTTTGCAGCCATCCTGCATATTTACTTAGTAAAGTCAATATATTTCGGTTTCTTACATTAGATACTACAGAAAATATCCATTTATCGCGTCAAATTGAATACGAGTCAAGTAGCGTATTCTATATTATATTCTAAATTTCTGCAAAATGTTAACATAATAAAATAAAAAGTACTTACGAATCAAGAAGTATTCACCAGTGTCCGGTTTTGATAGTCCAAATCACAGATAATATTCACAGTAACAATTTAACAAGCCAAGTCGTCGTATAAATGAGTATTAGAGTCCAATAAACAAGCGTGATCAAAATAAAAAGTAGTGTAGGACGCCCTCTAACCAGGTGGGATGACGATCTGCGAAGGACTGCAGGCAGATGCTGGATGCGGCAAGCCGAAGACAGGGCGCTATGGCGCACATTAGGGGAGGGCTATGTCCAGCAGTGGACTAATATAGCCTGATGATGATGATGATGATGATCAAAATAAAACATGCTCCTTTAAGGCATAAGACACAGCAGTAGACTAATAACAGACTGACAGTCCAGTCATTATCAAAAAACCGACCCTACCTGTCAGTACCCGTGAATAATCAGTTCTTGGATTTTTTTCGTAGGTCCCTTGGAGTACTTGGGGCACTAGGAGTCTGAATTCAAAAAGTAGACCGAATCAGGCTACTGCGTATATTCGAAAAACGGTTTTTCTTGAATAACTCGGCTATTTTTAATTTTACAGTAAAACCGTTTAGACAAAATTGTAGGACATTTCATTCTCTACCAGTTTGGTCCTAAAAAAAATTAATTTTTTTATTTCCAAAATATCAATTTTGGGGGGAAAAAAGGTGGAAACCAAAATTGTTCAGAATTTGATTCTCTACAACTTTGTTTCTCCTCATTCATGCCGTAAAACGTGGAACATAGGAGATAATGATAAAATTTTGAATTGTCGCATTTTTCAGGTTTAATTTCCAAAATATCGAACTTGGGGGAAAAAAAGATGGGAACTAAAATTGTTCAGAATTTGATTCTCTACAGCTTTGTTTTTCTTCATTCATGCCGTAAAACCGGGAACATAGGAGATAATGATAATATTTTGAATTTGTCGCATTTTTCAGGTTTAATTTCCAAAATATTGATCTTGGAGAAAAAAAGATGGGAACCGAAATTGTTCAGAATTTGATTCTCTACAACTTTATTTCGCTCCATACATCCCGTAAGACGTGGAACATAGGAGATAATTATAATATTTTGAATTTGTCGCGTTTTTCAGCTAATTTCCAAAATATCGATCCTATAAGAATAATTTGTGAGGACCAAACTTGTAGAAAATCTGATTTTCTATAAATTTTATTCTCACTATTTTACTGTAAAATCAGAAATGGCCGAGTAATTAAAGAAAAACTGTTTTTATGGAAACAATTTTTTTTCGGATATACGCAGGAGGCTTATTCAGTCTACTTGTTGAACTTACATTCCCAGTGACCCTCCCGAGGGACCTAAGAAAAAAAAATCAAGAACTAATTATTCACGGGTCAAAATCTATAATGACTGGGCTATGAAGTAAGAGACATTTTTGAGCAAATAGTGTCATAAAACAGCTATTTCGTAGTAATGAGGGTCTAATAGATAGTTTTAAAACTTGAATGCGATACTGTAATAAAATACTACGAAGAAAAAAATAAACCCACGTACATAAGATCTCATGCGGTAAACTTCTAAAGATAAAAACTATTGATCGCACGTGCGCCAGGTAGGCAATATTTGCGTGTAGCCTAAAATGCATTCTATTCAATTTTAGACGCATCTTTGATAAAGAAAGTAATATTTATTAACAATATTTTATCTTCTCACCAAAATGAAAAGATATGGAAACTTACCGGTAATTTCTTAATCTTCTCGGAAGTTTCCACTTAGAGAGGATTGAGAATATTCTCGGCGCCCATCTCTAAGTACGACGCATCCTAACAATGGGGTTGTAAAAAGAAGTATTGTTTTTGTAGGTTTCTAAAGGGAAGAGTAGAGGTTTGCGACTGCGATATCTAGTATTAAATGTTATCTGAGAGACGAGAAAGGGAGAGTCTATCTTCGAGTAAATGATTTTATGAAGGTAAATTAAATCGTGTTGTTTGTAGTTAGTTAGTGTAGGTAGATTAACAAACTGTAGGCTTACGAGAAACCGGGGGTGACTGTACTACATCAGCTTTATAAATATTTTATGTTTGGTGGATCAATCGACTTACCAAACATAAAGTACTCTATAATAGTATTTTTCCTGTTGTAAAATAAAGAATATTCTTATCTTATCTCATTTTTCATTTTTAACATTTTCCATCGAAAAGCTCCCCCTTAAATGATTCGACCACTTAGTCCCACCTGAGTAGGGTAAGAAATAGTGGGCGGGAATAAATATTGTGTCGCAGGGGCCCGGGCGACCGGCAAAATGTTAATATGTGCCGGCAGCTATTTAGCAAAAATGGAGAACTTGGAAAAAAACATGTTTTAATATCCTTAAAGAAGAGATGAAACACTCGTAGCCTCGGCTGCCTCAGAAATCTTAAACAATGACGAAGGTTAAGCAACATAGGGCGCGTTCAGTGCATGGATGGGTGATCATCTTTGTCTAACGCTAGTGGCATTTTTCCGAGCGGTCCCGTGTTTCGCAAGGCACGATAAGCAGTTTTTACTGGCTGCCGTCTATAGATGGCAGTCGTTAAGCCAAGTCAGAGGCCTTAGGGCGGCTTGAAAACTCTGACAGTAAGACCAGCCACTAGTCTTACAAGCCTCCACCAATCCGGACTAGGCACCCGTAGTAGAGTATGGCCTATACCTTTCTCAGGAAAGAGACCTGTGCCCCTCGGTGGGGACATAATGGGTTGATGAAGATGATTGAATGGTGTTTTTGAGAACGTCAAACTGGACCTTGTTATGGGTATCAGAATTGACGCAAGGCTAAATTTAATGTAGGTCTCTCTTTTACACAAAAGTTGGAACACAAGCTTAGTTTTCCAGCATAATACGCTACTTGACTCGTATCAAATTTGACGCGATAAATTGATATTTCCTGTAGTATCTAACGTAAGAAACCGAAATATATTGACTTTGCTAAGTAAATATGCAGGTTGGCTGCAAAATTTGCAAATAAAAAATATATTATCCGCTTTTAAATCGGAACGGTGAAAACACTATACGCCATCTTGAAAGCACCTTTGGTTGTAAACAAACATCTGTCAGTCGTGCGTGCGTAGGTTCTATTGTGACTCATACTTCTTTCGTGGCACGAACTCTACCTATGTTGAATGTCAAACTTTGTTTACAAACGTAGAGGACTTCAAACCATAGACAAAAATGGCGGACCACGTTTAGCAAAGCAACGTTTTCAAATAATGTTTTTGTTGCTTTTAGGTCCTCAAAAAATATACTAAAATATTTTTTGGTATTGATATTTAGCATTTAAGACATACTTGAAAAAAGAGTCAAGTAGCGGATTAGGTATGTAGTGAAAAAATGTGGCAAATAAATGACGTCCAAACTTTTTATTTCAGTTACTTCAATAACCAGAAATCAGAAATTTATTGCAAAGTAAAGAATTTCCATTCTGTTTGTTGAATATATTAGCCGCGGTACTTATAATATTAGCCGCTGCCTTGAAGCCAAATGTATTAGTACTAATACATTTGGCTACTAGTACTATCCTGCTGCCCGACCCAACAGTAATTGTAGGTAGCGGGAGTTTCGAAAACTTTACAGTAAAACCAATATACTAAATCAGCGAGAGATCCCGGGTTCAAATCCCGGCTGGGGACGAAAACAAAAAAACCCCGGTCTTGGATGTTTACATGTTTGTGTGACGTCGCTGTTTCTGGTTCCCACGACACAAGGAATCCTAGTGTGGGGCCAGAGGCAATGTATGTGCCTGTATGTAAATGTTATGTTATGTAGACTACATTGGGTGGAAAAAAAATCTATTACTTAACAAAAAAATATGTAAAAAGACGTTTTCACATTCGATAAATAAATAAATTGCATTCAAATACACCATACGGTATAACAAGGTGACTGTCGAACAAAGGTTTGTAGAAGAATCGTTCATCAGAAATACCGATGTTTGCACTGTAGTTTTGTAGAACACTTGAGAGTAATACATATGAGAGACATTTTCAATTGTTAGATTCCAGTCTCTGTGGCCGAATACGGTCAGGATATAATTATCGTGCATAGAACATTCACAGATAGAACGCAGAACAAAAGACTCGGATCTCTCCTATCATCAGATCCTGCACTATCCCAATCGTTTAGGATTTGGTGTCGAATTGGCGTCTATCATCAAATCTATATAAATAAAATTCAAAGTCCTGACTGACTCTCACATCAACGCCCAGCCCAAGCCGTTAGACCTAGGATGCTGAAATTTTGCACAGAAGGTCTATTAACGTAGGTAAGGAATAAAACCGGATTTTTTGAAATTCAACCCCTAAGGCGCCGAAAAGGGTTGCCAAAAATTGTATGGGAGGTATTAAGAATGTTGCCTAATTTTCTTGAAACTTAAAATAAATAGTCTTCAACACAATTGATTGAACACGTGTTTCGCCGTTTTTCTAAATTTAACCCTGAAGGGAGTGAACGGGGTTGCAAAATTTTTAACGAAAGTCCACGCGGACGGAGTCGCGGGGGAATGCTAGTTTCATATAAATTGCTATCGCTAACGTCAAGATTACGACAGAATTTGCGGCGCATATCTGAAAAAACTCTCTCTCCACTCTGTGCGCTTAGATCTGCCACATTTATTGATTTTCCCGCTTTTGGGCTGTTTTCATTTAATTCTGCCACTCCTAATTGATCTCAAAGGCCTTGACCCAAATGAGATAGTCTGTAGTCACATTTGGACAGAGTTGAATCCACTTAGTCAGTTAAGGCCTTTTGGACCTCAGCCTTTTTACAGATCTCTAATTGTGTGCCAAGTCACAAAGTAATACAGGGCTTGATGCGGGTTGAAAAGGGATATCTTTTTGGGTAGTGGGTTTGTTCGTTTTATTTGTTCGTTTTTCAGTGCCAAAAGTACGTATTTAGAGTAAGGAGAAGTAAGTATTATTTGTTCTTGTACGTTGGATGGTCTATGGACTAACGCTGTGACCAAAGTAAAGGCCAAGTTTGGGTAAATATAATGTTGACAGATCCCATCTCTCACATTATTTCATCAACACATTGAGAGGTGTCTCTCAGTGATTTCAAACTTTGGGCCCAAAATGTACGTAATTATGGTTCGGATGTACAGGTTTTCTTTATTGGATATGAAAAAAGGCTTAACATTGATTATAATTACAGAAAAAATAAAAGCCACAAAGCATTTTTAGTGTTTTTTGACAATTACTTGGAAAATCTCTAAATAAAAAAAAAACATAAATCGAAAACTATCAATAATCGCTGAACATACATGGGGGTGTTTTGGACAGATCTCGGTATGGGCTACCAAAAAAAAAATAACGTCACCCGATTGGCCACCCTGTATAATATGGGTGGCGCTAGTTTGTCACACGAGGGTTGAGAGTGCGGTCGTAACAATAAAAGTAGGGGTATCCAGAGGTAAAATTTAATAAAAAAAAAACATAAATCGAAAACTATCAATAATCGCTGAACATACATGGGGGTGTTTTGGACAGATCTCGGTATGGGCTACCAAAAAAAAAATAACGTCACCCGATTGGCCACCCTGTATAATATGGGTGGCGCTAGTTTGTCACACGAGGGTTGAGAGTGCGGTCGTAACAATAAAAGTAGGGGTATCCAGAGGTAAAATTTTATGTTTTATTTATAATGTAAAGGAAAGGCACCTGGAAACAATGCAAATAGAAAATCTCAAATAACGTCTAATAAAAAGGGAAATAAAGCAATACATTAGGAATGTAAAAAGAACACTTACATAATTGTACCTTTCGTATATATGTAGATTTACATAATAGGTGCAGAGTATAGCAATCCGATTCGTAAGAAAAACTGAAAGAATGACAAAACAGTCCACCTTGTATGAAAGCTGAGGATGATCTGCCTCCAGGTAAATCTTACTACTGTAGCAAAATTCAAAAAATGATCGAATTTAGAATGGATAGTGGCCGAAAATAATAATAAGCAATGAGGCAAATGCACCTCGTTACAGTTTTACCCCCTGTGCAAGACAGAGGTCGTGAGTTCGAGTCCTATTGGGGGCCGCCGTACATTGGTGCAAATGGCCTCAGTCAGGGTAACTTTACATGTTTGTAATGTCCTTGCCTGGTTACCATGGAACAGGGTATCCTAGTTTGGGACCGGGTCTACAGACGGCCCCAAGGCAGCGGCTAACATTATACATAGCTGTATGTACATTGACATTAAACAAGCAGAATGTAAATTCTACGTTGAAATAAATTTTTGATTTCTGATTGTGATTGTATGCAAGTAATATTTTGATTATTATCTAAATAGCTATTTGACAGATTTCCGAGAGCCATCTCATATTGTTTGTTGGTGTTCATGGAGTCGTCAGAAAGTGGTCATTTTAAATTATTTCGTGTGTTTCTTCTAAAAAAGGCAAACGAAAATTTACTTTTCACATAAGGCGCCAATACGCTATCTTAGGAAATATGGCGTCGCACAAGAGTTATGACGTCACTTCCCGTAAGCCAACCAATGAACGTAAGAAATAATTAATGACAGACGCCATTTTTACTAACATGTGACGTCATCATAGAAATGGCCAATCCAGGTCGTGTTCGATACAATCGCGGAAGATACAAATGATCAAATTTTAGGTTGTGTTTTTTTACGAGTCATAATTGTGTTTTTAGTTAAAATGCCTTAAAGCGGTTTTTAGACACAATAACTGTTTGTTTCAGACTGTCAAATAGCCTATTAATAACAAATACCTTAATCAATAGTAATTATTAAACTCAAACTCCAACTCGGGTTTAGGTATGACGCATTTTAGAAGTGACTCTGTGGAAGTGAAATGTCATGAAATCGGTATCTGGGTGGATAGAGATTGAGTACATACGTATACGTATTCAAATTCCTCAAGCCCGACGGGAGAATTCACCAACGGATAGAAGCTACGTTGATTTGTCAAAGGATCCGTGCACAATACGTGGCTTTTGCACCCATATGACCCAATGCGTTAGACTAGAATAAAAAATGCGGGTGCGGCAGTTTGAGTGTAGGCTAAGGCGGCCGTTAGTTCAACGAGAATATTTGACGACTTCTGTAGCGCAGCGGTTAGCGTATTGCTTACCATGCGAGGGATCCCGGATTCAAATCCCGGCTGAGGAAAAAAAAACCCAGGTCTTGGATGTTTACCTGTTTTTGACGTCGCTGTTTCTAGTTCCCACGACACAGGGTGTCCTAGAATGAGGCGAGAAGCAATGTATGTGCCAGATGCCTGTATGTAAATTTTGATGTCTGTGACTATGTCTTCGTCTACGTCTACGTCTAATGACAGTTTAGCGTCCCAGAAAGTCATCATCATCAACCCATTATGTCCCCACCGAGGGGCACGGGTCTCTTCCCTGAGGAAGGTATAGGCCATACTCCACCACGGGGGCCAAGTCCGGTGGAGGCTTGTAAGACTAGTGGCAGGTCTTACTGTCAGAAGTTTTCAAGCCGCCCTAAGGCCTCTGACTTGGCTTTACGACTGTCCCAGAAAGTACAACGTGCCAATGTACAATCCACCCTGAAATTCAAAATATAAAGGTGCATCTACGCGAGCACGAGCCAAACACAATAATAATTCGTCTAGGGTGGACGGATTTACAAGCCTCGAACGTGCGCGCTATGAGCGTTTCGTTCGTGCTCGGCTGCGTTCCGCCAGCTGTCGGTTTTTTGGCGAATACAAAGGAATTTGCTTCGCGCTCCGCGAGCACACTGCGGTTGTAGGTTCGTTTTACGTCCACACTTGACGCCGCGAACGAGGAAGCCGAGTACGGCTCGCTCGTGCTCGGTTCGTCTAGCGTAGACCCACCTTAATTTTTGAAATACAAAATATTGTCACTGAAACTGAAATGGTAGCAAACTGAAAGTACTAATCGAGTCTACGTCGATACGTGATGTATGATCTTCTGTAGTAGACGCCCCCGGGTAATAGTAAGACATGACGTCACGTTCGTCTTCCGTTCGAGATTGCTGAAATTTACACTCCACTTCTATCTCAACTAGTAAAAGGCAGAAAAAGCGTTAATAATATTATAATAGACTTAAAAAAACTGCGCCCACGTTTTGCCGAGTTTATTAGGTCCTAACTTGGGCCCAGTTTTAGTGATTGGTGCCTCTGCCTACCCCCTCGAGGAGAACGGGCGTGAGTTTATTTATTTATTTATTTTTAGACTTAAAAATTTTAATCATGGGTAATTAAATAATGGAATTGAACTGAATTGACTCTATATTTGAACTTGAACTATATCTTGTTTCTTGTGTACATTAAAGAATGTTCTTATCTTATAGAGCTAAGTCATATTTTTTATTAAAAAAAACTCAAATATAAATAACCAACAATATGAATGCTGAGTCCGACTAAGCAGGGCAGGCGGGACCTACCTGGTAGGTAGCTCACATTTAATTTCGGTCCCACTGAGACAGTAGTACTACCACGTAATACTACCAGTAGTGCCAGTAGTACTAGTGCTACACTGGTAGTACTAGTTACCATACGGTATATAATTTGTAATACCAGTTGAAATACGTGATAGTACTACTCTGTCTCAGAGGGATTTTGGTCCCAAATTCAATACTGATAGATAGAATATTCTTTATTGTATGTACACCAGGAATTACATGAGATTACACTGACATTCGGGTTTTTTTTGTACGTTATTGTTTTATGTTGATCTTTTTATGAATTTTATTACATATTTTATTGAATACAGATTTCATGGCATCTATGATATTCACGCCAATCTAACGAATCGATTGAGATATTTTTCGTCAAGATCTGTTCATTCGTAAAGAGATGGAATTGGCCTTACTTACATACATACGAGCTTAACACATTACCCTCTTTTTGGGCTTCGCTGCAGTCGAGTAAATACCTAGTTAAAAATTTTAACGTGAGCGGCCTACTGAAACGGCAACTTATCGTAATCTGGTTTACTTCTCATAAATGTATTGTACGTATTATAGTTGTAGGTATATTATCTTATTATTATGTATTTATGTAGAAATTATTTTGAATGTACCTAAGTAAGTGTATTAATTTATATATATTGCCTCCCCTTGTCCCCACCCGACCCCTTTTTTTTTTACCCAGGAGAAACCACCTTACGGGTACCGCCGGCTCGGGGGAGCACGGCGGACTCCCCGCCCTGAACAGGTCAGTATACTGACTAAAACTCCTGGGGTGTTCCATCCCACTCGCAAGGGACGGGGCCACAGGAACGCTTGCGCACACTACCGCAACCCTGTCAGCGGGCGCCCTCGCGGGCACTTCTTCAGGGGGGAAGTGTTTTCTCCCCCCACTACGCTGAAGGCACTCCGGAACACATGGAGCGCCTTCCAGCACGGGACCTATGAATCGAGCGGTGACTCCCCCGACCCACCGCCCGAAGGCCCCCGTTAAGGCGGCAGACGGTCGGCATATGCCCGCCGTCTGCGGCCGGTCCTCCGACGGCGAAGAGGGAGCGAAAGGGGATCATCCTCTCGCACCCTTTCCGCCGCCTCTTTCTCCCCCATAATGGCCTCGCCGAAGGCAAGGACCGCCGACCAGGCCTCTTCGCTGCCAACCATCGCACTGACGATGGCCGGCAACGAGAGGTCCGCCCCAATAGCCGCGGCCAATTCGGCACGCGGCTCCGCCCACGCAAGGCACACGGCGCGCGTGTGCTGCGCTCTCCCCACCCGACCCCTTAGTTAAGGCTTAATACTATTAAATCGATCGTAGCCTGGGCTGCCTGAGTGATCTTAAAACGATCACTAAGGTTAAGCAACATACGGCGCGTTCAGTCCATGGATGGGTCACCGTCTATGACTAACGCTAGTGGCATTTTTCCGAGCGGTCCCGTGCTTCGCAAGGCACGTTAAGCAGTTGGTGCCGGCTGCGGGCGGCTTGAAAACTTCTGACAGTAAGACCAGCCACTAGTCTTACAAGCCTCCACCAATCCGGACTTGGCCCCCGTGGTGGAGTATGGCCTATACCTTCCTCAGGGAAGAGACCCGTGCCCCTTGGTGGGGACATGATGGGTTGATGATGATGATGATGATGACTATTTATTACGTTTAATTAGATCATTCATTTATGTATGTTATATTTAGGATTACAAGCACTACCCTTTTTAAAAAATCCACATAACCAAGGGTTAACTGTAAGATAATGCTTTAAGCATTAAGTTCGCCTTTGTACTTATTCTATTATTTTTATTATTATTAATATTTTTATTGCACAAAGGTAAGTAATAAAACTGTGCAATAAAAAAAAAATAGGCAACGAGTAAGTTAGGGAGTGGCTTTAGCAGAGTTGCTGAAAATATGAGAGAATTTGGTAAAGTAGTCATTGAACATTATTTATTTTGTATTAGGGGTCCCAAAGTTTCATGGTAAATATACTGCCTGCGAGACATGAAAAGGCGTAAACTCAAATGTATTATAACATCGCACACACAGGTTTGTCTTCGTATTGCAAGCGTTTCTTGCTAAGGTAGAGTCACGCACTAATGGGCCCCGTAGTGGAGTATGGCCTATACCTTCCTCAGGGGAGAGACCCGTGACCCTCGGTGGGGACATAATTTGTTCATGATGATGAGGTATTTCTCATACAATGGACCATCTTTCCTCATGCCATAAACATGGAAAGTGAATCAAAAATTAAAAACTAAGTGTTCTTTTCCAGAAGAAAAGGTTGAAAGCAAAATGGAAAGGCAAACCAAAACGTTTTAGGCACAACACAGTGAATTAGTAATATAAAATACAGTATGTAATTTGCTAAATAATCTTAAACCTAATCATTCATTCATAATCTTAACAGCCTGTTTACAGACGCTTAATTGAAATTAAGAAGCCCCATACAATTTTAATGAATGCCTTTGCCTCTCTGGGTTTGATTGCACTGCTGCCGGAAAGAAAATCTCTATAAAGCTGCCTTCCGACGGTCCGCGATATCGCGGACGGAGGCGGACCTGCTCGCACGACACACCGTGGGAAGGGTCTCGGTCCGCGGTAGCACAGACAGACGACACAGGTCAGGTCAGGTGGAAGAGCCCTCGTGGTGCGTGGGTGTCCGTGGTCATCAGCCGTCCGCGTCCGTCAGCGATATCGCAAACCGTTTTTGATGGCTTGGCTTATCAGTATCCTGAATTTTGAGTAGTATCTGATGATTAGCTTGTTTTGGTTAGTGTGGTAACTTTTTTGACCAAAAATGTTGATGTTGCAAGCTCTAAACGGCACTTGCCTGGACAACGAATTAGGAGTTGAGTTGATATTGGACAACGCAATAGATCGTTTTTTTTTAATATACACAAAATAAAATAACAAAGCAGTGGCTGCCGTCGATAGATGGCTGTCGTTAAGTCAAGTCAGAGACCTTAGGGCGGCTTGAAAACTTCTGACAGTAAGGCTGACATTCAGAGACGAATCCTAAGTTCACGCTTAGATCAGTCTTAGCAAAGTAAACTAAAGTCGTACTTAGTAAAGCGCCGTAATTTTCGTATTCACAGTACTTAAAAAAGTCATCTATATTGTCTATCATTTTTTAAATTTGACATTGCTACACGAGAGCAGGACAACATCATACAATTTTATATATGTTTTATATATGAGTGAATAAAAAAATCCCACAGATAATGCTCGTAGAACATCAGTGAAATGACGTTTGGAGTAGTCTGTGAACAAAAGGCTTAGAAGTGACAGTTTAAGTTCACGTAAAGTCACCGATATTGACTACTTAGACTTAGCTAAGCACCATTTCATACTAAACTTGCTAAGATTCGATTCTGAATACGAAATGTTTCTAAGTACGTGATTTTGACATTTGTGAGACCAGTCTTTGCTTAGTTTTCGTCTCTGAATGTCAGTCTAAGACCAGCTATTAGTCTTAGAAGCCTCCGCCAATCCGGACTAGGCCCCCGTGGTGGAGTATGGCCTATACCTTCCTCAGGGAAGAAACCCATGCCCCCCGGTGGGGACATAATGGGTTGATGAAATACAATACGTACAATGGGCTAGTTGTCCTAAAAAATGTAATTAGTTCGTCTTTTAGATGATTCAAAAATAAGGGACACGTATTTTTGTATTTGTAAGTTAGACCAAAAATGACAATGAAATGCATTTATTAGCACGGAGTGACGTCACACGTAACTTTAATGGGCTATATCTTTTTTATTTTTTGTTTAGTCGAAAAAAGAAAACATACGTGTCCAATATTTTTTTATAATCTAAAATACGGACTTTACGGATATTAATTATTATTATTATTAAATACGGATTTCATTATTTTGACCCTGGAAACTACCCTATTATCGGCGTTATTGTTATGTTATATGATCGCATTATAAAGTAAGTTCGCTACTAATTTCATATCTAAGGCTACTGAGAAAATGCAATTATTGAGAACTGTAAAATGTTTGTAAAATATACGTAATGTAATACAATCCAAAATTATGAATACTTTAGTTTAAAATAAGTCTACCTTTGCACATGGGCCCTTACCTGTTATTTAAGATTGTATGTATTGTATTTTTGTGCGATAAAGCGTAACAAATAAATAAATAAAAAAAAAAAACAAACAAACTTTATGCACAATTATTAATCGGACGCCTGTCCCAAGCAAAGAGTTATATTTCACAAACAGTAGTATAAAGGTAGCAGTGTAGGTACGATCGCAGCCTAAAGGAAGTTCGCAAGTAATTTCGTGTCACAAAAGACAAGTGGCTGTATAGAGGAGACTGCCTATAGGGTATTAATTTAGTTAGCCTCGCGCCCATTATTACTGCCTCAATGATGGGGATGCGATTAGGTTGCCACTCAGACCCCACGGAGAGGCCCTTTAACTAAGATGCTCTCAGAGATTGATGGCCAAGAGTCGATTTCTGAATTGCGATTTTACACTAAGTCGAATCTCAAATCAGAAATCGGTCCAAAGATTGCTAAAGAGATTGAACGCTCCCTAACTCGTACTTGATTAGATACTTCAGTATATTTATTTAGATAAAGCTGGACACTGTCTTGGAGATAAATGATACTCTTCTGTGTTGAAGAGGGAATGGACGAGACTTCATTTACAGGCGATACTTATGCAAAACTTACAAACTAGTCAACCAGTAACAAACAAATAAAATAATTTACACCATTAAAAACTTATCTGCGGGGCGCGGTGTGCAGGGGGCACGTGAAAAAAATTCCGTGCGCCGCGTGATTTCCATCTAGCTAAGGGATTTTGCGACTTGGCCCCCGTGGTGGAGGATGGCCTATACCTTCCTCAGGGAAGCGACCCGTGCCCCTCGGTGGGGACATTATGGGTTGATGATGAAGGGATTTTGCGGGCGGCTGATGTATGCGTTGGTGCATGAAATAGCTACATTTACATTAATTCTGATTGCTAAGTAACCAATTACCAATGCGTTTCAGCTTCTATCTACACAATGACAGATAAAGCCCCTAACTCATATTTGATTCGTAGTTACCTTCGTATGTCTGCGGCTTTCAGGAGCTTATGGTCTCAAAGTTTGTGAAACTTTTGAGACTTGTGCTTTCTCGGATTCCCGCTAAGTGACAAGTCTTGTTGATATTCGGGTAATATGTGTGAATTTGCTGCTAAGAGTATGTAAAGTGGCTTCGTAGTGGCGTATATCGAGCGAGTGCGCAGTTACTAATGTAGGTATTACTAGCTGCCTCGTATTCGTACTTTCGTAGAACTAAACTTTTTTTTTTTTTGGTGTTATTTTTCCATGTGGTAATAGTGTCGCAATATGGGATTCGGGAGTGCGGTCGGTACAAATGAAAGTAGGGTATCCAGGGGCACGTAATATTTATTTTATATGGTAAAAGAAAGACACATTGTGCCTTTTGAATATATTTTGAATGATCGACGGAGACAATAATAATATGAAGAATAGAGTAAGCTGTCCGGATCGTAATAAATAATTGTGGTAAAATAAAAAAGTAGAAAGACGTTCACGTCCACTTAGTTTGGAAGCTCGAGTTATCTGGCTCCAAATACGTCCGTCCACGGTGGCAAATGTCAAGAAGTAATTAGAATATTTAAAGGCCAAAAATAATAAAAAGCAACGAGGCGAATTGCATCTCGTTACAATAGTAACAGTAGTGCAGCGGTACAGTGGCAGCTCCTCTTGTGGATTCAAATCCGGGCATGGCAACCAATGACTTAGTTTTCTAAGCTACTTACATTTGTGAAGTTATAGTTAGTAATACCTAAGCGTGAAGGAAAATATCGTAAGGAAACTTAAGTGTCTGAAGTATTTACATACCTTAGCGCTCGATACGTACAATGGCCCGGCTTTGAGGCTTAGTGCGGACATCTCAGGTCTAACTAGAACTAGTTTTTATGCTATTCTGGTGGAGATAAATTCTGAAAATCAATAGTCATGAAATTCGGTCCAGCTGTTCTTGCGTTTTATATGGTGTGAAAAAATAGACTTTGTTTTATAAAAAAAAAAAAAAAATAGTTTATACACATTTTTTTTTTCAAAACTCAAAGTAAACAAAAAATTCTACCAGTCAACCGCAAGAGGTACAGGAGAGAGTAGGTAATATAAAATAATGAAACAAAATTCTGTCAAAACTAAGTCCCTAAGGACTTCACAGACGGCGGCTATAATATACATTACATCCCAGGATGTATAGCTTAGAGACCGCTCAGTACCTTTAAGATACGAAGATGTAAAGATGTATATTATAGCTGTTGTGTGTGGTCTCTTGACGATTTCTATGGAAAGATGTAATGATATATATCGTGCTATAATATACATCTTTACCTTATAGCCGCCATGTGTGGAGTCCCTAACAGTGATGTTAGACAGTTTAGAGATAGACTAAGACCCAGTCCTTTTTGATGAACATTTCTGATGGACTGAGGGCCAGTTTTTGAATTGAGAATGTCTCCACGTAAATACTTATTAGGTAACGTTCTGTCACTCTTGTCTGAGAAATCTGACGAGACAGCACTACAGTTAAGTACTTAGCAAAATTTTCAATTCAGAAACTGGTCTTACGAAACACCATTTATCTTTGTCGAACAATAACTTCGGTTTCTCAGTAGCGCGACATTTCGTAAAAGTGTTCGCGTATTTGCCGACGATTTAGAATACATTGCATGTTTACAAAAATCAGTGCTTGAGATTCGTAAGGATACCCGGTAATGTATGGTTAATATTTGCCAAATACGCAAACACGAGTGGCCAAGTGTGGTGCCAGCATTAGACTAATTCCAGGCAACTTTAAGTTCTTTGCTCCTCGACGAAGTTAATATAAACATAACAGAGGTAAAAACTGTGGAACAACTTACAAGTTCTAAAGAACAAAACCTCCCCTTGGGAGTGAAGCGTTAATTACAGTCTGTTCTATTCCGGAGTTAAGTAGCTTAAGTCTTTAGCAAGTTAAACTTTTACAGTAACAACCCTGTTGAACGGGGCACCGAACTGTTCCACGTTGATATGTAGTATAGGTAAGTACTAAGAACCTCTAAAGTATGAAGTGAAAAATTGGTGTTAAAAGTTTTCTACTCGAGCAGTGGATTAAGTGGAATCCAGGGCCGAGTTCCATATAACTATAATTCGTGTTTATAATAACAACCGTTCTATGAACAACGCTAGTGGCGTTTTTCTGAGCGGTTCCGTGCTACGCAGGCACGTTAAGCAGTTGGTGCCGGCTGCCGTCGATAGATGGCAGTCGTTAAGCCAAGTCAGATGCCTTAGGGCGGCTTGAAAACTTCTGACAGTAAGACGAGCTACTGTCATACAAGCCTCCACCAATCCGGACTTGGCCCCCGTGGTGGAGTGTGGCCTATACCTTCCTCAGGGAAGAGACCCGTGCCCCTCGGAGGAGACATAATGGGTTAATGATGAAGGTCTAAATGCAGCAGTCCCCATAACTGATTTTGGCGAGATCCAGAACCGAATCGAAATGAAACTATGCGAAGTTTGAATACAAAGGCAGTCGGGAATGCTAATAGTTAAATTAAATTCAAAACGATGCTGAGTAAGGCATAAAACAAACATTCGGCTATATGCCGGTATATATAAAACTAGGGATCATTTATTCATGCAGATATTGTCGCCGAGATAAATGTTATAACGCTAACCGAACATTTGCCTAGGTATGAACGAACAAATAAGGCGACAAAGGATTTGTACCTAAAAGGATTACGTAAATTAAATAAATGTTAAATAAATTATATAAAGGGGGAAAACAGTTGTAATAGTTCAATTTCAGATCACATGAACCGACATGATATCTCTTTAACTCTCTCTTCTCTTAGTCCCGAAACGGGGAGCCGCTCTTGGCCCCCCACAGGCCTCCAAACCACCCCTTCTAGCCTGCCTCGACCTCCACGAGGAACTCTACCACGAAACGAGACGATACTCTGCTCGTTTTGGATTTACCCTCTCAACTCTTACAGTAAATCATCTCATCTCTCTCTCTCTAAATCTCCTTAACTCTAATACAACATAGAACGGTCTCACCAGATTGCTCTCGTCCAGCGCCCCTTTCTCGCACCGTCTCTCACTCCTCATCCACCTTTTCCGCCCTCTCACTTTTCACCACGTCCTTCACTTGTCCCTTCCCTCAACCGACTACCCATCATTCTCTTTTCGCCTACCTCACCACAGAAAAATAATCAAAACTACTCACAGAGTATCCGGTATCATGACATGCATTCGCGACGATTCGCGACACTCCCGAACGGCCGAAGAGTTCAGAGTAACGCCATCAGTTGCCGCGTCCATTCAGCGATCTTCTCTCTAGCTTTAATGGCCGCGGCTCTCTTCGTTCTGCTCTCTATCGTCTCTACTTCTTGGGCATCGTGGGCTTCTACGTCCGCATCTTCATTACCCAAGTCTGTCTCTCTGTGATGGAATTCTAAACTACCATAGTCCTTACTTTGCTCTTGACAAGGAGTCCCTGTACTAACGCTAGTTGGGTTTAAGTCGTTGTCCTCAACTACTAACTCTTGCTCAGGGTTACTTTTGTCTGACTCTACATTATTATTCTCAACTTCACCTAGCAACTCATCCCCATCTGTTCTCAGAGCTGAAAATCTTCTGTTCAATGTCTCCATATGGGCTCCAGCTGATGCTGGTTCCTGATTTTGTTCCACAGCGGTTCTTAAGTCCTTTTCCGCAGGTGGAACGGTCTCAGGTCCCTCAGATGCATTGAGCTCTGCTTCTAAAGGGTAAAGGTGTCCCACGGAACGCGTAAATTCAGTTGCTCCAACTTTCACCTTTGCAACTCTGCACTGACCATCAGATCCTTTTACAAGCGACGTAATTTTCCTGACTTTCCAGTTCACTCTGTTTTTAGAGTTATCTTTGATCTGGACAATATCTCCTACGCATGGTGACTTTTCTGACATTACTCTGGGTTGTCGGTAAGACTGTTTGTACTTCTCACGCAGGTTTTGCAGATATTGACCAACAAACATATTCTTAAATTCAGCCAATATAACTAGACCCCTGCGCCAGCTCTCGATTAAGTTCTGCTTGGTGACTGTGCAATCTGGCAACGTAACACTGTGTGAGTTTTCGGTAACTATGCATTTTCCCAGTGTGAGGAAATCTGCTGGCTTCAGAATATAATCTAGGTCTGAGCTGACAAAGGTTAAAGGTCTGGTATTTATCACAGCTTCAACTTCTTTTATGATGGTGGATAACTGGTTGTCTCTCAGAAGATGTTTCTCTAATGTTCGCTTCAGACAATGCTTGACAAGACCAACCAGACGTTCGTAGAAACCACCATGCCAGGGAGCTAGTTGTGGGATGAATTTCCACTTAATTTTTTGTTGGATACAGTATGAGCTTGACAATACTTCAGAAGTCAACTTAAATTGAAGTGCATTGTCTGACACAATAAACTTGGGAAGTCCTCTGGAAGAGATAAATCTTCTGAGAGCAAGAATACATTCTTCAGCTGATAAGTCTCTCACTATCTCTAGGTGAATTGCCCGCACTGCCAGACAAGTAAACAGACAACCCCATCTCTTTTCTTTACCATTGGTCGCGTTTACGAATAGTGGCCCAAAGTAGTCTATGCCAGTATATGTGAAAGGTGCAGTGTAATTCACACGTTCTGCTGGTAAATCTGGCGTTTCAGGTAGTCTGTATGGTCCCTCGCCGTGTTTAATACACTGAGGGCATTTCTTCAGGACTTTCTGTACTTGCGCTCTTCCTTGGGGTATCCAATATAACTGTCTTATGATGCTTAATGTATGGGACACTCCTATATGATAGTTGTTGATATGAGCCTCTCTAATGATTTTATTTGTGAAGTCGCTATCTTTGGGGATTAAGATTGGGTGCTTCATGTCGTACGACCACTCTGTGTGTGTCATACGACCACGACATCTAAGGACACCGTCTACGTCAAAAAAGAGTCCCAAATTTCTTGTCAAGTGCGTTTCTTTTCCTTGCGTTTCTTCAGGGAAATATTGAGCTTGTAATAAGCAGATTTCTTTCACAGTCTTATCAGTCACTGTGTCCAGATTCGACATATAGTCATCTTGCTGATACTGACTATTGTAAAATACATATTTTTTGTTGGTGGAAACTTCTGAAAGCTTGGCGTCCAGACCCTCCGCGGCAACACAAGCTGAGCTCTGTAAATCCATCTCACATGGCCAATATCTCTTTTCTTTGGTGAGGAATTCTGGTCCATGGAACCATAACTCTTGTTTATACCAAAGTTCAGGTCTGGTTGCTATATCAGCAGGATTTAAATCTGTGTTAATATAACACATTTCAACATCAGTATTTCTCTTCACCTCCTCGACTCGTCTTGCTACAAATGGAGGAAGCAACTTATTCGATTTCGTCCAGCTGAGAACGATTATACTGTCTGTCCACAAGTATTGCTTAGAGATCTTCAAGTCTAAGCTCTTCTTTACATATGCCAACAATCTACTTCCAATGACGAATCCAAGCAACTCTAGTCTTGGAATTTTCAAACTGTCTTTCTCTTTAATGGGGGTTACACGTGATTTCGACATCAAAAGCTCTATTTTTATTTCCTGGCCGTCATCAACTCGCAAATATACTGCTGCAGCGTAAGCGTTCTTGGAAGCGTCTGTAAAGCAGTGTAATTCGTATGTGACTTTAGTAGTTTTCGTACTGCCGACGTAGCGCGGGATTTCCATCTGTTTTGCTGTTCTAAGGTTATCGACTATACTTCTCCACAGTTGGTTAAGCTCCACCGACAAAGGGGTATCCCATTTATACTTTTGTTCCCACAGCTGCTGTAATAGTATTTTAGCTGGTAGTATCAGGGGTGCTACATAGCCACATGGATCATAGAAAGATGCTATGGTCTTCAGCACTCCTTTCTTGTTTTTGTTATTCTTTAATTCTTCCTCTTTAAAAACTTCTTTATTTAGATTAAGATGTAGGGTGTCATCTCTCACATTCCATATCAATCCCAAGACCTTGACTTGTTCACTTTGGGTCATTCTATGTTGTTCAGGAATTTGATTGATAAATCCTTTATCATTAGAAGTCCATTCTCTTATGTTCATTGAAATGTCTTGAAAAACTGATCTTGTCTCAAGGTACAAGGCACAGGCTTCACTTCTTGAATTCACTCCAGTGACTAAATTATCTACGTAGCATTTGTCTGCTATTTTACTTAACAGTGCATTGTTTGTTCTTGACAGGTGGTAACGAATAGTAGCTGTCAGTAGGAAAGTGCTGGATATCACACCAAATGGAACGCGACAGAATCTCAGATGAAGAAGGTTTTGCATAGACACAGGTTGTTCAGGATCTTTTAACCAAAGAAATCTGGTGACATCTCTATCTGCTATTTGTAAGCCAACTTGTAGAAACGCCTTCTCCACATCTGCAATTATGCCAATTCTATTTGTTCTGAATGAAAGCAGCAATGCTGTGAGATCTTCAAGCATGCATGGACCTAGGAACATGCATTCATTTAGACTATTTTGATCTTTCATCTTAGCAGATGCGTCGTAAACAATCCGACTCTTCTTTCCTTTCTGCTTTACAATATGGTGTGGTAGGTAATGGACAGGGTGAGATGTCTGACAGGGTGTTGAGGGTTCTATAATTTCTATTATTGTAGCATCCAACTGCTCCTGTATTATTGATGCATACTCTTGTAGTGTTGAGAGGTCCAATCGTTGACAAAGGCCCTTTAACCGTCCATAAGCTAATCCAAAGTTGGTGGGTAAATCAGGTGGGTATTGAGTCCACGGCCACTTCACAAAATATCTGCCTTCTTGATATACTACAGTCTCATTGAAATGCTTTACAGCCTCTTCTTCTCTGTTTGTCTTCGGGGAGTCGGTAATGCCGATACCTTCCAGTGTCCACAGAAACTTGATGTCTATGTTTCTCAATGGAAGATCTGGTTCCGTAAGATATGGACATTCAGGATCACATTGACAATATGTTATGATGGATAGAACATTTTCTTCGTTCACTGTGCTAGTGCTTCCTGTCAGTATCCATCCAAAATCTGTGTTGATCATGTATAAATTTTCTTCTATGTGTATCATCTCATTTCTCATGAATGAGAAATAATAGTCATTTCCTATCAATAGGTCTATACCGGTCCCTGTGGTATCATCATCAGCCATTATATCTATAGAAACCTTCACCTTCGGTTGAATAGGTATCCGTTCAGTTATGTGTTGAACAATATTTATTCTTATTGACTTTTGTGTTCCTCTCTTTGTGATCAAACTTATTTGTGGACTAGTTGTTTCTGTTGGTTTCTCTGAGCCAAAGGTATATATCATGAGAGAATCTTCAGTGTCTGTGTCCAATTTTAGTTGTCTCGCCATCCTTGCTGTAAGGTAGCTCCTTTGACTTCCAGAGTCAAGGAGCAATCTGCATGCTAGATGCTTATTATTCTTCTTTATTGTCACGGTTGCTGTCTGTAACCAAGATCTAGTATTAATGGAGTTGCAGGTTGTATTCAAAACATGTTCATTACAAATTATGTCCTTACTAGACGCCTTAGGGCATAAGGCGCGATTATGCGCTCCAGCACAGTGGTAACATAGCTTTCTTTGCTTGCAGAACTTTGCACCATGGCCTTCTTTGAAGCAGATGAAGCACCTACTGCCAAGTTTTGCTTTTCTCTGTTGTGTTGTCTTAACTACAGCGCATTGGTCGTTGAAATGATCTCCGCCGCAGAAAATGCAGGTTCTTCGAGATTTCTTTGCTTTTACTGCTGTGTTGTCACTTTCGCACTTCCTTTTTCGGCTGGATGAAACAAAGTTGCTTCTACAGGAAGCTCTGTTTCCTGGCCTACGCTTAAGAAACTGTTTCCTAGTTTGGATTGGTGCCCTGTTGTGAGATCCTCTTTGACTGTTACCACTCTGGACATATAAGGCCTCTGTAGAAGCTGAAGCAGCCGGAGATTTGTTTTGATTTCCATCAGTTTCTATAGAGAATACTGACCTCTGAGAAAGCTCCATTGCTGTAACAATGTATTCTAACCTGTTTCTGATGGACCTAACACTTTGATCTGGTAAGTTCAAATTTAGTTCGTAAACTATCTTGTCTGGGAATTTATTCATTATTAACAATCTGAGGTGGTTATTGTCTACATTTTCTCCAAGCGACTGAAGAACTCTTAGTATTTTCTCGATTTTATCCAGTGTCTTACGACACTCTGATGGTAAGTGTGAAGCTTTTTCCATCTTGGTTAATTGTTCGTAGTGTGCGTCGATCTGGAAGTGCTTACTGCCATACCGTTTAGTAAGCGTATCAATGGCAATATCATAGTTCTCATTAGTAGTTGCTAGTCCTTCTACCGCCTCCAGCGCTGCACCCTTGAGGAGGGATAGGAGGTAAAGTAGCTTCTCTACCCTTGGAATCCTTTTATCATGTACGCTAGCTTGAAATTGGTCCCAGAAGTCATTCCATTTTAAAAAGTCGCCTTCAAACTTTGGAAGCTCAAGGCGAGGCAGTCGTGCTTGGCTATCAGAATGAGTGGAAGACTGGCTGGAGTTGAGATTGGCTTCTTGCAGCATACACTTCACCTCTATGAGGAGTTCCTCACCCTCTGTCTCCAAAGTTGTGCAATGCATGACTAGGTCTTGTGGAATTCCTTCTAGTTTATCGAGACAGTGAAGAAAATCCGTGCGAAGTCTTCTAACAGACTCTGTTAATGTGAATTGTACCCTATTTATTTCCGACATTGTAACTCCTTCAGTTTTGAACCTAGAAACTATTTCTTTTGTCTGGTTGACAGCTTCTTCGGCCCTTTTCACTACGAGGTCTAACCTAAGAAGCAACGCCCGTTCCATGCTGACCTCGTGACACCGACTGTAATAGTGTTTTGATACCTATTAGAACATTTCCTCAGTTTCCATGTACAGTTCCTAATAAGTAACGTAATATATCAACGTACCTCTATTCCTCTTAGATGATAGGCTCGTAAAAGGCGCTCCGTGTGGCCTGTTCGAGCCTCGCCGACCCTTGCCTCGTGCTCGGGCCAAGACGATTCAAACTGGAAGTTAGGTATTTTCTTGTAATTCTCTAACTAGATCAACAAAGGCCTACTTTCTAGGAAATTCTGATCTTACTGGTCAACTTCAACAAAGGGGCTGGCACGTAAACAGCAAAACATCAACTTTTGTTAAGATTTTACAACTTCTGCAACCTAACCAACTCGCCACCACGCCATACCGCTACGGACGCAAACTTTCTTGGTAATTTTCAATGATTCTACTGAGTGGTATTATCTTTTTACACATAGATTTTAGATTCGCAATCAATTTAAAGCCTTAATACTCACGTTTAAGTAGTCACCTCCAGAAATTTCCACAAATTATTCACAATTCACATAGGTTCACAGTTTAGCCGGCAAAGAAAACGAGCAAAATAAAAAATTGCCGCGAAAAAATTAAAACTTCGGTCGACGAGAATATCGTCAATGCAATTTATCCGTTCCGTGCACTTCCGTTCCGAACTTACTTTAAATTCTCGCATCCTTCACACTACACACGTTTCAAGGCGCGATCGCTCCCGTCACCTCATTACACGCTAAGTAAAAAACGAGACAGAAATAGTACGCACCACGTCTTTCGTGCGCGAAAGAATTCCAGTGCTGGTGAGTCGAGAGAAAAGAAAACCGGAACTGCGACTGACTGACCATAGACTATAATAAATACATTCAGATACCAGTTTTATATCTTCAGAATAATGTTACCGCCCAAACCCTTTGTTATTGGCAATTAGGTAAGTAAAAACAAAAAATCAAAGCGGTTTCATTCAATAGTGTAATTTTATTCATGTTCATTCCTAACGGCGTTTAGGCTTACAAGACAAATGATTGATGGATTTCGTGTCTACAAAAATAAATAGGTGTTATGGGAAAGTAACTCCAAATCTTATAAGATGCAACTGCAACCCATGCACCCGTAGGGCATTAACGTAATACAATAATAGAGAATAAACCCTCTTTACCGCAGAACCATGATTATTGTCTATTATCTAGGGCTCTTAAATTCTTTAGAATCTGTTAGGCAACATTAAGATAGAAGTGTTGGTGATATGAAAGGCCGAAGGATTGTAACTCTAGATAGCGTGACATCAATTAATTTACTCATGTGTCTAAGCATTCGTTTTTATTTGCTTTAACGTCGCCCCATCATTTTCTTGCTAATGGCGGCGACCTACGGTCTAAACGGTATCACGTCTTTTTTTCCTTCGACTATTAACCACCTCATCCGCCACCTCAACAGTGTCACGTGTCACGTCGTTGTTTTTCTGGTGATCCCTGCCCACCTGACCTCTCTAAACAGTGTCACGTCGTTTTCTTTCTAGTGACCACTGCCCACCTGACCTCTCTAAACAGTGTCACGTCGTTTTCTTTCTAGTGACCACTGCTCACCTGACCTCTCTAAACAGTGTCACGTCGTTTTCTTTCTAGTGACCACTGCCCTCCTGACCTCTCTAAACAGTGTCACGTCGTTTTCTTTCTAGTGACCACTGCCCACCTGACCTCTCTAAACAGTGTCACGTCGTTTTCTTTCTAGTGACCACTGCTCACCTGGTCTCTCTAAACAGTGTCACGTCGTTTTCTTTCTAGTGACCACCGTGTACCTCCCCTTTCTAAACAGTGTCACGTCGTTTTCTTTCTAGTGACCACTGTCTACCTTGACACCACCCGCCACACTTGCACCCTGTACACACCGACCGATTGATTATTATCACTCGATGATATCTTAATATCCCAGCTCCTCCACCATTTTGTCGCCGAGATAAATGTTATAACGCTAACCGAACATTTGCCTAGGTATGAACGAACAAATAAGGCGACAAAGGATTTGTACCTAAAAGGATTACGTAAATTAAATAAATGTTAAATAAATTATATAAAGGGGGAAAACAGTTGTAATAGTTCAATTTCAGATCACATGAACCGACATGATATCTCTTTAACTCTCTCTTCTCTTAGTCCCGAAACGGGGAGCCGCTCTTGGCCCCCCACAGGCCTCCAAACCACCCCTTCTAGCCTGCCTCGACCTCCACGAGGAACTCTACCACGAAACGAGACGATACTCTGCTCGTTTTGGATTTACCCTCTCAACTCTTACAGTAAATCATCTCATCTCTCTCTCTCTAAATCTCCTTAACTCTAATACAACATAGAACGGTCTCACCAGATTGCTCTCGTCCAGCGCCCCTTTCTCGCACCGTCTCTCACTCCTCATCCACCTTTTCCGCCCTCTCACTTTTCACCACGTCCTTCACTTGTCCCTTCCCTCAACCGACTACCCATCATTCTCTTTTCGCCTACCTCACCACAGAAAAATAATCAAAACTACTCACAGAGTATCCGGTATCATGACATGCATTCGCGACGATTCGCGACAGATATTACTAATTTACGGGGTTTTTTATATGTATTTTTTGATTAACCAAATTCCATTTCTATTACAGTTACATAGAATTTAAATCTTAATGGTAAGTTTGAAAATTGAAGTGCTGTTTATGTCTAGCCATTATTATATTAGCAAACACATCGATTTTCAATGTTGTTTGCCAATTAATACCTTTGAGATTACATCATCTGTCGTGACCAAGGACATATACAATGGGACTAAAAATTCTTGTTTTCTCTTGACATTTTTTGCATTTTTATGTCTAAAGCGATTAAAAGGAGCTATGCGGCGGACTTTATACAGTGACCGTAGTCTACTAGTCAACTGCAGAATAGCACAAAAGTCTGGCAAGCTTGCTGAAAAGTTAACAAGCCAGAAATAAGTAATTATAATGGAACCTAATATGATTTAAACTATAGCGCACAGGCTTACTCTCTCTTTATATCTGTGAATCGCTCGTAGCCTGGGCTGCCTGAGTGATCTTAAGCGATCACTAAGGTTAAGCAACGTACGGCGCGTTTAGTCCATAGATGGTTCACCGTTCACGCTAGTGGCATTTTTCCGAGCAGTTCCGTGCTTCGCAAGGCACGTTATGCAGTTGGTGCCGGCTGCTGTCGATAGATTGCAGTCGTAAAGCCAAGTCAGAGGCCATAGGGCGGCTTGAAAACTTCTGACAGTAAGACCAGCCACTAGTCTTACCAGCCTCCACCAATCCGGACTTGGCCCCCGTGGTGGAGTATGGCCTATACCTTCCTCAGGGAAGAGACCCGTGCCCCTCGGTGGGGACATAATGGGTTTATGATGAAGATCTAAATGCAGCATTCCCCATAACTGATTTTGGCGAGATTCACAACCGAATCGAAATGAAACTATGCGAAGTTTTAATACAAAGGCAGTCGGGAATGCGGCAAATTCGCGACGAATTATTACTTTAGTTGCCAACTAACTTTCAAACTTAGGACCGCGGCGTGAGCTATAAGCGGTAGCGATTGTTATGGTAGACCTTGTCCAGAAGGGAAAAATTCTTGGGGAAGGGAAAGATTGGCGTGGTGGCCAATACATTATCTCTCCAAGCATCGCGATTAGCTTGAATTTAATAAACACATGTGACATTGTCAACTCAGAGTTGAGAGTTTCAATTCTGAGCAATGCTTACAGCCAATGTTGCCAGATGCTGGCCGGCTGATGCCACAAAAATGTAGAAAAATAGGCATTTTAGGTATTGTTGCCCAAATTGCCTGATTTCCAGCTACGAGTATTACCTCAATCAAATTACTAATTTAAAATAATGGCGGTTGTAGTTTGTAAATGACGAACTAGCAACCCCACTTACGGCACACTTTTGTGTATTTGGGCATCAGACATCGTCTTGCAGAAGGCAATCCGATTAATTTATCACATAGACAATAGAGACTCCTCTTCGCAAGCCAGAATCAAAGAGCAGGGTCTGATTCAATACGCACTCGCCACTGCTTTTGTATAAATTTTACGCTGGGATACAGGTTAAAATTCATAGTTGTGAGAAAGATATTGAGTAATTCCCCTAAGCCTAGCTATATACTTTTCTAAGTATTACTAACATATTATAAGGTCAGTGTCTGTATTTTGTATGCACTTCAACCAGTTCAGACAGCAGTTTACATTCGATTAATAAATCTTTAGTTTTTCAAAACAATTATATAAGCATGACTTATACTAGTGATTTGCTCTATTTCGTAGTCATAGAAGTAAAAGTAGTACAATTATAATCCAAATGGTGTAATAAGCGAAAATTAAAATAGTCATCTCTCACGAAAGAGATCTAATCGCGTGAAGCTCCGAGTAGCACGGATTATATAGGTGCCATTGGACGGCGATTGATTACTATACTACTAATAGTGTTAATGAAACAACTAGGTATTCCACTGTACTAATATAAAACTACTGAACTACTAACAATTTGACAAAATTTCCCTCGGGAATCCGAGTAATCTGAATGGTTTGTCTTTCCATGCGGTTTTTCTGGCGGTAACATCGCTACCGCTCATGACTTTTCTCAATAGCGAAGTGTTCAAACGTAATTGGATTTCAATGTGACAATGTCCGTTAGATGAAAACTGCAAAATCCTATTCTGATTTGTTTCCTAATTGGGTAGCCAATTCCGTACCTTAAGAGGAAAAAACTAAACCCTTATAAAATAAGTTCGTTTTCCGTCCGTTCGCCTGTCTGTGTGTCAAGACTCTTTATCTTTATATATTTAGGAATGGGTGAAGTTATCGAGTTGAAATTAAAACCAAATACTCAAATTTACGTTCCCTTGAAGTTGTGAAAAATCAAACTCCTAAGGTAACGTAAAAAAGATACGGCTGTTTATGCCGCAAAAAGCGCATATTTTGACACTCAAGGGAATCAAAATTCAAGGGGAAAAATTCCCGTTGACCTAGAAAGTTATAAAATGTGGCACATAATATCGTCTTACTACAAATACAGGAAAAACATTAAAACCATTACTCATTTTTAATTCAATCATAAAAAAATTGTCTATGAAATTCGTGAAAAGTTCAGAAAATTCGCAGAGTTCGTACTCTCTATGGTCGAGCTCGACTCGCTTTGTCATGGCTTTTCTCTACCTCTAATACCTACTTTTCGTTAAAATAAAACCAGTCAAATACGAGTGGCGTGGAAAAACCACGGACCGCCATCATTGGGAAGCTGTAAACCATTCAGGAGGCCAGTAGTGACATCAGAGCACTACTGTTTACATGGTGTGTGACGTCGCTGTTTCTGGTTCCCACGACACAGGGTACCCTAGTGTGGGGCCAGAGGCAATGTATGTGCCTGTATGTAAATGTTATGTTATGCTACTGGCTTTATGGAAAGAGACAGGTTGGCTAGAGTGATCACATCATGGGCTATCGACTATGTGCTGTCGACTGTACGTATATAGCAGCATCCTATACACCCACGCACTCTACGCCTTTGCATTATGGGTGACTTTGCAACTAAAATGTGAAGGTTGACGTGCTGTTGACTGTACAATGGCCCAAATATGAGGCTAAGTGCAGAAATCTCAGGTCTAACTAACTAACAGTAGAATATGCTTTCTAGTCACGTGGTAGAAAACGCGCCACACAAAACGTTCCCAAAGTATGACGTCACAGATGCATGTAACGCCTTCTAACCCTCGTCTTAATGTACCCTAAAAATGAAAAGGCGAACCTGGCTAAATGTAAAAAAAAAAGAAAAATAAATTGACATCTTCGTATCACGGCTTCCTATCTGTTTTTGGGGAAGGGTGCCATAGCGACCAGCGATGGGACGTTAAGATAGAAGAAAAAATCTACTCGCCGAATAGAACCCACTAGATGCTCTGAAAGGTAACAAGAAAGTTGATATTTTTACGTAAAAAACTTCCTTTTAAGATTTTAAGAAATCTTTTAAAAAAAATCACTTATGAAATAGTGGGTGTGGCTAGGTAGGGTTACAAGACAGTCACGCGAAACAGAATATATTATTTGTGCCATGGTAGGCTATTTGACCGATTTCTGAAAGCCATCTCATATTGTTTGTTGGTGTTCATGGAGTCCTCAGAAAGTGGTAATTTTAATTTCGTTTGTGTATATCTTCTAACAAAGGCAAACGAAAATTTACTTTTCAAATAAGCCACCAAAACGCTATCTTAGGCAATATGGCGTCGCACAGGAATTATGACGTCACTTCTCGGCGAACCAACCAATGAACGTAAGAAACAATGAATGACAGACGCTATTTCTACTGCCATGTGACGTCATCATAGAATCGGCCAATCCAGGCCGTTTTCGATACAATGGCGGCTATTACAAATTAGGTATCAAATTTTATCTTGTGTTTTTTTTGTTAGTTTAATCTGAGCAATGTGCTTCGTGGTATTAGAACCCATGCTCATAAATATGAGTCGGTTTAGATGGATATAGATATAGATAACACAGAATTATTGGAACTTTCTCATATCTAAGTAATTGTATACAATAGGCGGTCTTATCGCTTAGAGAGATCTCTTCCTGACAACCTTTGGATAGAGAGATTTTTAGGAAGAACATGGTTGGTAGGTATGCATATCTGCTTTGATTGTTTGTTGTGCACAAAAAATAAACTAAATTAATGTCACAGGGAAAAGGGTAGTGGCTACTTTGCTGTAATAATATAAAATAACTAGCGGACTCAGCAATCGTTGTTTTGCCATATCAATAAATTAGTCTACAACTTATTTTAAGACTTACCAAATATACACAAAAAAAAAAGTATCTTAAGCCGTTTCGGAGAAGTTCTGTAAACACTGTAACATGAGTTTTTTAAATAATACACTCACGTAGGTACAGAAATACAGCGCATGTTCTGACGACGGTATTTTCGTTGCATGTGGATTTAAAATGACCCACCACCCAGCTGATAGACATTAAATATTTATTTCACATTATATTAATTTCTTATTAACATAATATTATAGTTCACTAAAACATCATCATCATCAACCCATCATGTCCCCACCGAGGGGCACGGATGGCCGAATGAATACCTATTACCTTCCCTGAGGAAGGTATAGGCCTTACTCCACCACGGGGGTCATGTCCGGATTGGTGGAGGCTTGTAAGACTAATGGCTGGTCTTACTGTCAGAAGTTTTCAAGCCACCCTAGGGCCTCTTGGCTTAACGACTGCCATCTATCGACGGCAGCCGGCACCAACTGCTTAACGTGCCTTGCAAAGCACGGAACCGCTCGGAAAAATGCCACTAGCGTTAGTCATAGACGGTGACCCATCTATGGACTGAACGCGCCGTATGTTACTTAACCTTAGTGATCGTTTAAGATCGCTCAAGCAGCCCAGCCTAGGCTACGAGCGACTAAAACATTATAGTTCTTAAATTATTTATGAGACATAAATAGGTATTTATGTGAATTAAATATTTTACGTGTTCAACTGTAAGATTGCAGGAAAACACTACAAGAACAAATACAGCAAACAAAGATTCTTTCCAAGCGTTCCCTGATAACATTAACTTGAATTCATAAAAGTTCTCGTTGAATTATGAAACTAATTAAGTTCGCAACAGGGTCGCGTTCGCCACGATAACGAGAGCCTTTACTTGAACATTTAATTAGGTTTTAAAGTTTCTTCCCGCCCAACTACTTTCATTCAATTAAACTACTTCGATGCTATTTTTGGTGACCTATACTTCCTTGCTAATATTATTGAAGCATAGGTCGCGACAAGTGGCCAAAAATTGAAGTATATTATTAATTATTAATGTAATAGGAGACGTGGTGAACTGAGATAGTGCTTCAACGGAAGTTTGGTAGGTTTCTGATTGATGGATTATTCCTAGCTAGCTACTAATTATTCCCTAGCACGGCGAGGAATACAAGTTAGCTTATTGTCTGATTTAAAATACTGAAAACCGATTAGCCCCATTAATTACTTGTACCTAATAAATTTTTATGTTTTACGTGCCTTTACTTTTGCTATATAGTAAATATATAATATTTTTTCAGTTTTAACGACTCTAAATTATCGTAAAGAAGGTCGTAACTATAAAAATATGCCTCTTTGTCATTAACTGTCACAAAGCTAAAGCCATCCAAAAAGAATTGTTGTAGAAAATTTAGTATGATCTATTAAACATATCCGAAACTTTTGCGGTTCGAATATGAAAGTAGAAATATAGAAAATGGAGAAATAAGCCAAGCATAGTATTCACACATTAGCCAAGTGATTTGCAGCATAGAATACGCAACGCAGCATTTAATATTGACTTAATATCTATGTGAATAGTTATTTTAGTTCGTGGCAAGTGGCAGATCCTGGTCTCTGTCTACCCCTTTAAGAGAGAGCGTGAGCGTGAGCTTATGTATGTGTATGTTTGTATGTAGTATTTCTTACATTGATCCAAGAAGAGATAATCGTGTAATGTGATCGTTTGAGCGCAGCATTTCATATTCTTCAACTTGATTTATTCCAGATTAAAACAGTTTGTAACGTGTTAGGATGATTTACTCGTATTTACGTAATATTTGTAATAATTTCACATTATTTAATTTCATAATTACTTATTTTACACCGTTGTTTGTGTAAAATATGTAATTATGAAAATGAGTCAATGTGCTCGGCAACAACCCACAAAATGGCTATGCAGGCTAAAATGGCCTGGCTTGCAGGTTTTAGATTAAATTAGATTAGATAAGAATTTAAGTCTTAACATAAATTGTACACCCCAGAAAATAAAATTGAGCACAGATCATATAAATGGGGAACTCGGAGCATTCGTAGTCTTCGTGAGTGCTATATTCCAGAGATCAAAGATTCAAAGGCCTCTCTATCAATCAATTTCGGTAGGTATTTCCCACACACCTTTCTTTTTCACTTGAACTTAATATAATTATTGTGCAGTCGGTAGGACATCACCCTTTACAGCAATGCACTCTATTTCGTTAAGTTACAGTCACCTTTGCAACTAAAATGTCTGCTTTGCAACTAAAAGTTGATGTGCTGCCCACCTTATGTAACAGTTTCAGTAACTTTGTCCATGACAGTTTTAGATTCCAAGTTTGCGTTTGCCTTTGAATTAGAAAAATAAGGGTTGACTATGTCAGTATAGAAATCAAAGAACTATTCGATAGCATTGATTCTTTAGGTTAGGCTAATGATCAAAGTTTTGTTCTTTTTATCATTTGTGCTTAATACCTTTTCCTCTTTTTAGTGGCCAGGCAGTCTAAGGACTGCATTTGTTCTGCGTCCAAGAAAACGGAAGTACGTCACCAAACATCTTCATCTACCACGATACAAAAGATAAAAAAGAAAAAAAAATACAGCTTAGTATCAGGATTGATAGTTTGTTGATTACTAACAATTTGATTAGGTTCCTGAAAATTATAAATAATAAGTTACAAGGTAGTTTTTCAAACCGCAAGCGGATTTGATAAAATTCAGTAAATAATTCCTAATTCGCGTAATAGTTGAGGTTAGGTAATTACTTAACTAATTAGTTTATATTTGAAATGGAATATTACCAGACAACCACTTAATTGGCAAATCAATTAAGAATTATCTTGTAGATTTTTCTATTAGTCACACTTACGGGCCGCACGTAGCCTGGGCTGCCTGAGTGATCTTAAACGATCACTAATGTTAAGCAACATACGGCGCGTTCGGTCCATGGATGGGTCACCGTCTATGACTAACGCTAGTGGCATTTTTTCGAGCGGCTCCGTGTTTCGCAAGGCACGTTAAGCAGTTGTTGCCGGCTGCCGTCGATAGATGGCAGTCGTTAAGCCAAGTCAGAGGCCTTAGGGCGGCTTGAAAACTTCTGACATTAAGGCTGACATTCAGAGACGAAAACTAAGGAAAGACTGGTCTCAGAAATGTCAAAATCACGTACTTAGAAACATTTCGTATTCAGAATCGAATCTTAGCAAGTTTAGTATGAAATGGTGAAGTGTAAGTAGTCAATATCGGTGACTTTCCGTGAACTTAGAACTGTCACTTCTAAGCCTTTTGTTCACAGACTACTCCAAACGTCATTTAACTGATGTTCTACGAGCATTATCTGTGGGATTTTTTTATTCACTCTGACATATATAAAATTGTATGATGTTGTCCTGCTCTCGTGTAGCAATGTCAAATTTAAAAAACCGGTATGAACTACATCACTAAAAATGATATAGATGACTTTCTTAAGTACTGTGAATACGAAAATTACGGCGCTTTGCTAAGTACGACTTTAGTTTACTTTGCTAAGACTGATCTAAGCGTGAACTTAGGATTCGTCTCTGAATGTCAGCCTAAGACCAGCCACTAGTCTTACAAGCCTCCACCAATCCGGACTTAGCCCCCGTGGTGGAGTACGGCCTATACCTTCCTCAGGGAAGAGACCCGTACCCCTCGGTGGGGACATAATGGGTTGCTGATGAAACGGGCCGCATTATAGAAGGGAACTCAACTCTCGACGCTGCTCTCAGTTGAAAACTAGCTCTAAGTAATAGTTTCCTTTGAGAATGTTACTTGATTTGTCATTGATTTACTGGGAACAATAATTGTCAGTTGGTTCTTAAATAAAAAAAACACTAACGTGGGGTTTCTCATAAACTACTGTTAACAGCTTTTTTTTGTATACACTTTTTACAAACTGTCAGCCGCCATGTTTTTTTTTGTATACACTTTTGACAACTGTCAGCTGTTAACAACAAATTAACAGACTGTTAGCGTTGCAGAAACTGGCGGTAACTCTGTTAATAATTAATAAAACTTTAAATTCATTAGTAGATAATAATAAAGTACGCTGAACGGGTCTTTCCGTAGTTGAAACGAAATACTAAAATAAAAATAAATAAACTCACGCCTATTATCCCCGAGGGGGTAGGCAGAGGCACCAATCACTAGAACTGGGGCCACGTTTTGCCGAGTTTATTAGGTCCCAAACGTGACAAGTGGCAAGCCTGTCGCCGTTATCCGGGTCCAATTTATCAGCGAATGGTGTTGCTGTACAAACAAACAAACAAACAAAGAAGCAAGCAAGCAAGCAAGCAAGCAAGCAAGCAAGCAAGCAAGCAAGCAAGCAAGCAAGCAAGGAAGCAATTAATTAATTTACTCATTTCACGTAATTCTTGTTCTAGTAGTGGTCACTCTATATTATCTCTTGCCCTACTTACGTGTTATGAAACAATACAAGCCAAATTGATTGTAATTATTTCATTGCATTCAGCTTTCGTCTGCATGTTAACTAGGGGTGTTCAAAATTCATGAACCAATAAGTGAAACTTTGATAATCAAGTTCCTTGCTTGTCCTATGGCATTCAAGCATCTGACTGTGATACATAGCTTAAAACAATTGACACTTTAAGGGATTGCATTGCACACCCTACGAAAGTCGATGCGGTTTTTAAAACGCGAAATAAAATCGCAAAGACAATAATTAATTCCTACGTGCACTACGATTTACTGCGAAATAGCGGAGGCCGTCAAAACAGCGATTTACAAATTAAAAGAGCCGCGGGGCTCTGTACTTCATAGGGTACGATTTCGCATTATTATTACAATTAATTTTCGCAGTGCAATGGCGCACTGTAACTATGCAGTGTATTACTGTTCGCAAAGTTGCGATATTTTTTCGCAACTATTTTTTATCGCAGTGCGCGGTAAAGAAATGCTGAATGAATCTGAATACAATTACTCGTACAAATATTTCTTCTTAGTAAATAATGTACTGTACATACCAAATTGCGTAAGTTTTTATGACTACATTTTATAATCACGTCAAAGAGCGCGTTATCAAAACGGACAGAGACAGCTAGTCACCTCTCGCTTTTGCGCCGCGGGAGCCGTACCAATTTCGGGAGCGTCCGCCGCCGTTCGGCTATCGTTCATTCGACGCATGCCCACTTTCTTCGGCCGCCAGTACGCGTGCGCGAACAGTGTCAGTTGCCAGTGACATTGACGCCATAATATTAACCTCCCACAATTTTACAACACATTTACCTATTTCGCGATTTCCTTGCTGAATTCGGGGTAAAAATGGTGGAACTTAACTCGCTGGAGAGGTGGGGCGTAGTGTTTATTGCCCTATTGGTGTTGGCTTTTGTGAAGATTGTGTTTAGAATATTTTATACGTACGCTGTGGGGCCGGTCGTCAACAAAGTGGACTTCAAATCGAAAGGGAAATGGGCACGTGAGTATTTTGGAGAGAGTGTTTTGCTAGCGGTATTTGGTTAGTTAGACGTCGCCGGGTAGGCGTCGCTAACGTTGTAGAAGCAGCTTTTTGTATAATTCACATAAGTAAGTTGATGCAATATTGATCGGAAAATGCAGTGTGAAGGTCACTGGGGACTTATAAGGGTACGGTAGGTACAAACGCCGACAGACGATAGTATTCTTACAGCTTTGCACTTTATGTAGTTACGTTACGGGCTATATTGGACCGGAAAATATGATTTCCACGTATAGTCGACAGCACGTCAACCATTACACGCAAGCGCCTTACTCCATTCAAAAAAATTTAAAAAAAATCTTTTTTATCTTTTGTGTGCCTCTGTTTGTAACGTCTGTTTTGTGTGTCTGGGTGTTTTTCCATGTTTGTAACGTCCTCGTCTGGTTACCATAGCACAGGGTGTATGATACGGACCTAGTACGGACTACGGACGGTATGGTACAGTCGACAGCACATTATGGTATACACACATTTACTCTACTCCGTTGCATTACGGGCGACTTTGCAACTAAAATGTGAAGATTGACGTGCTGTCGACTGTACGGACGAACTGTTGGATGGACGGACGGTCAACAAAGTGACCAAATAAAAGTACTTATAACACTGTTAGTTAAAGAAAGGGACTAGACAACTAGGGATATCATTATTCACTTCCTTTCCAAAATTAACGGTTCTTAAATTACCATTAACCTGCGTGGAGAATGCAAATCCATTGATTCATGTTCATCGACATTGCAGATTTTCTGGGTCACTCGTTTGAATAATCAGGTGCAAAGTTCGGTGCGGAATTGCTTAGCTTAGAACACAGCTCTGCTGACCACCAGTGGATGCGATACACGTCCTTACGACACGTGTAACAAGAGCGAAATTAAATTTGCTAACGGTACTTGCTCGTCCTCCCTGCGTTTATTAACCTAACATCAGGTTAGTAGTTCCGAATAAATGAGCAAGTTCCAAATTGACAGTTTTACTAAATAATTTTAGTTAATACATAGATAGTTTTTCGATGCTTAATACGTAGGTGGCACCCATGCCACCTAGCCACGACGAGGCAAACTGGCCGTTTTTTACAGAATTTTTTTTGTATATACTTTAAGGTTTGGTTTATACGCACTTATGCTATTTTTCATGCCTGTTTTTGTGGCAATGTCAATAAAAAAAATTTTTGTTAGTATAATAACTTTTCTACCAATATGCGTCCCTTCGATTTAGTCTATCATAATAATTTTTCATTTGGGTTTTGCACTTTCTTTCAAGGTGATTTGGTTCAATGCAAAGATAGATCTATTATACAATTACTTTATTAAAATCTCACCATAACCTACACTATCGATAACTTATACCCTTATATGTAGTTGAAATTTAGTAAAGTAATTTTAAATTTTAAAATTTGTGTTTAAACTAGTCAAATACGACCACAAGTGTTTTGTCTAAAATTGAAACTTCGAATATGTAGTACCTACCTAACAAAACTCATACACACAGCAAGAAAAATAAAAAATCCGTCAAACAAACTGCCCTGGGACATAATTATCCGAACTATTGTTCGGCCGCTGGGAGTATACGATCCTGACACATATGAATAGTGATGGGAGAAAATCAACGTTATCATTCCTTACGTTATTCTTAACTGGCGTTTTGCTACTGACTCACGATTAAGTAGTTTTGTTTTTTAGACGACCTTCACTCAGTCATCTCTTGTGCCATTTTCGCAGACATTTTAGAAGGGTCATCATATTTTTTGTGCCGAATGGCGGTGAAGTGTTGTGGCGACCTGTGCGACCTTTCATTTGAGCCCAGATCAGCTCAATCGCTTTGTACGGCAGTGGTACGGAGAGATTCTGAGAACGCGATGATCATTTTCTAAAGCCTGTTCATCAACTTCGTATCGTTAAAAGGACCGTTATTATTTTCGTTATTTTTGGTACGTCACTACAAAAAAATACGGTTGACATAACCTCGTGATAGCGTAGTAAGGATTTTACGCACGAACATTAAATATTGATTTCTTCTTATTTAACATTTAAATCACTGTGCAAAATATAACATTGATTGTAAGTTTACACAATGATATAGTTTCAATGACAATTATTTGCTAGTAGGATAAATAGGACATAAAAATATTTTAATCGAAAATTTAACGCCACTTTAAGGTTACGTCGTCCGTTCTAACATGACCTGTCAGGATCGTATTCTCCCAGCGGCCGGACATTAAAGGTTTTCAAAGCGCTGGCAACATTACGCGCTGGACAGCAAGGGAGATCCTCTGCATCAAATACGCTCCAGAGCGGTAGCCCTTCACCCGTCATGTGCATGTAAATATGTTAAATGTCATGAAATATTTTTTTCTCCAACGTATTATTTCACTGTGCTTTTGAAACTAGTTCACTGTCAAACAAAAGACAATCGATGCGCTGCATCATCGATTGTCTTTTGTTTTTTTAATTTCAGCATCGTCATTTTCCGGCTGCTGTCGAAATCACCTAGTGGACTCCTTGACTCGTGAGTCAATGACAGATACTTTTGGTAGGTTTTGAACCCTCAGCGTCTATGATTAAAAAGCCAGTCAAGAGTCGGGCTAACCTATTAAAGATTCCGTGCTTGCAGTTTTTTCCGAACTTTTCCAAGTTCAAAGACATTTTTTTATGGTATAATTACAAATGTGTAGTTTCTGATTTTTCCTGTATAATTAATATAACACGATATTACTAATAAGACTCCACTGTCTGTTTATCTGTCAGTCTGTCCGTCCGTCCATCCATCCGTCCGTCCATCCATCCGACCTACCGCCCGCCCGCCCGAAGAGATAGAGTCAGGTTAAAATTCTTGTTTTATCTTTGATACGAGTAAGACACAGTGACCTGGTTCACTATGGCCGTGGCTTCACTACATTTGTTAAAATTTGAGCTGCCGTGGTTATGCCCAATAATTATAGTTTTTAGCCTTAAAAAAAAATCAATAAAAAAAATATTTTACGGTTTAATTACCCTTTTGTTAAAAAGATTTTACGTTGATAATGAGGACAATAATTATCAACGTAAAAAGGGTCTTCGTCGGTGGGTCGGTAAATATTTTTGTTTGTGTCGTACGTAAATGTTGTCTATTATCCCATTACATTTGTCATACATTATCGTTTGCATCCAAGGCACATAGGCGTACCATTGTGATTAAATTGAAATAACATGGCATTAATTAATTTAATAGGATTATAATCGAGTCTTGGTTTGCTAAAGGATTTGTCGTTAATCTCAAATTAATGTGATACTGTCAACATTATCAGACAACATCAACAGACGACCTCTGTGGCGTAGTGGTTTGTGCATCTGCTTACCATGCGAGAGGTCCCGGGTTCGATCCCCGGCTGGGGAAAAAAAAAAACTCCAGGTCTTGGATGTTTATATGTTCGTGACGTCGCTGTTTCTGGTTCCCACGACACAGGGTATCCTAGTGTGGGGCCAGAAGCAATGTATGTGCCTGTATGTAAATGTTATGTTATGTTATGTTATGTTATGTTATGTTATGTTATGTTATGTTATGTTATGTTATGTTATGTTATGTTATGTTATGTTATGTTATGTTATGTTATGTTATGTTATGTTATGTTATGTTATGTTATGTTATGTTATGTTATGTTATGTTATGTTATGTTATGTTATGTTATGTTATGTTATGTTATGTTATGTTATGTTATGTTATGTTATGTTATGTTATGTTATGTTATGTTATGTTATGTTATGTTATGTTATGTTATGTTATGTTATGTTATGTTATGTTATGTTATGTTATGTTATGTTATGTTATGTTATGTTATGTTATGTTATGTTATGTTATGTTATGTTATGTTATGTTATGTTATGTTATTATCAATGTCACCCCCAGTGGAGATTATTGAACTTTATAACATTTGCTTGGGGCTATAAAGATGATACTATGATATTGTTATTTTCAGATTTTAGTTTCTAACAAAATTTGCATCATCATCATCAGCAACCCATTATGTCCCCACCGAGAGGCACGGCTCTCTTCCCTGAGGAAAGTATAGGCCATACTCTACCACGGGGGCCAAGACCGGATTAGTGGTGCTTGAATAATTATACTCGTTTTACAAAAAAAATGTGATAAAACACCACGACCCTATCCAGATTGGTAGAGCCTTGTAAGACTAGCCGAAAATCAATTTAGGAGTTTTAAGTAGGTACTTTGGAATAAAGAAACAAAAATAAGACATTTAACAGATTATTTATCTCCAAAAGTCGATTTTTCCTGTAGTTGCCACCTTATTATCTTTTTTTTCGTTAGCAGGGAAGAAATTAAATTATTTAAAAAATAATGCATTTCATTTTAGTTTCGTGCGTTACGCAATTACTCACGAAATCGGAATTAAACTTTTCAATCATAATATTATTTTTTTCAAAAAAAAAGTAAGTCTGTACCAAAATTTTGGTAAGCACTATACATTATTAACTTTATTCCGGATTCACCCGGAATAAAGTTGATCTGGAAATAATCAGGAACCGCTTGCCAGCAGTCAGAGATGAGCGACGCGAGCTCCGTCTCTGCTCACCATGATTAAGCGACGACCGGACGACCTCTGTGGCATAGTGGTTAGCGCATCTGCTTACCATACGAGAGGTTCCGGGTTCGATCCCCGGCTGGGGAGAAAAGGAAGCACTCCAGGCCTTGGACGTTTACATGTTTGTGACGTCGCTGTTTCTGGTTCCCACGACACAGGTTATCCTAGTGTGGGGCCAGAAGCAATGTAAGTGCCTGTATGTAAATGTTTATGTTTAAGCTCTGCGAATCGGAGCAAAACCTGGTCGGACTCTTCCTACAAAAATGAACTAAGTGTATTCAGAATAAAGGTTAATAATGAAGTCTGTAGCTAAATTAAAAAACGATTTTAGGAGATAAAAACTGTTACCAATTATTAAAAACAGTTACCAATTATTAAAAACAGTTTATTTTACCTGCGTTAACATCCTCTTCTTATGAAAGTCGTTTAACGAGCGTTTTTAGGAATCGTGTAATAGCCCGATTATAAATATACAAATAAGACCGTAAAATATTGTCATACCTTTGATTTGTTTTTTCTGAATCATTCTATCATAAAAATCTTGTTGGTGATAAAATAAATCTTTGAAACTGTTTTTAAATCTGATCAAAAAAACACACAAGCTTATTTCTTCCTTGTCCTCAGCTGCGGTAATAAACCTTTTTTCACAGTATACTCCTTCTTAATTAGCAAAAAAATTAAGACTTCTATTTTTTATAATCAGTTCGACTTCGAATCATAAATAGTCTCAAAAAATTTTTAGTTCCCAAGAAGTACGAGAATACGGCGTAACTCAGAGTACCTGCATTAATTGCAGGAAATACATCGCGATGATTTATATTAAATAGCCCTACGGTTGTTACATCAGGCTTTATATAGCTGTTTTGTTACATAGCTTGACTGTGTTTTTTGGCACATACTATACAGTATCCAATCTCTACTGCTATAGTTTTACCATACGTTGTCGACGACCAAAACATAGTTAGTCTCAATGACACAGTAAATAAAGCATATTTTTCAATTAAAACACTTTCACACTCGCTCTTAAGTAGTCTTAAGAGTCTTACTTGCTGTCGAAAGCCTTATATTTTACTACGCCTGTCATAGTAAAAACGGCCTTGTGACAATGTCCGATAGAGACCGGTTTGCCTTGAACTTCTCTCGTCCGGTGAAAGTCGGTGTTACCGGTTCCTATGTTACTCGCTAGGTATGTCCAAGTGAAAAAATATCGATATTTTCAAACAGTGTTGATATAAAAAGATCATTTTTTTAAAAAACCTGCTTGGCTGTAGTTATCCAAAGGAGAGAAAAAAACTATTTTAATGCTATCTATAAATATTAATACAAAATCATAAAACGTCAATTGAACGAAGCACGAGTAAATGCTGTACAGACAAAAGTCTAAGTGTAAGAAATTTAATATAATTAGGGTTCCGTACCTAAAGGGTGAAAACTGGAAAAATTGCTAAGATTCCATTTGTCCAATCTTCTTGTTTATCTGTCTGTCACCAGTACCTCACGAACCGTGATAGCTAGACAGTTGAAATTTTGATGATGGTGATGATGTTTTTCTGTTGCCACTATACAATACAAACTATAAAAAACATACAAAAACTATAACTCATTTGCCTTTTTTATGCCCGATAGCGGCAAGGGTAGACGCTAGAAATTTTCACAGAATAGTTGTATATTCACTTAAAAATAAAAATTGCATGAAATTGAAATAAATATTTAAGGAGTATCTATACAACAAACATGATTTTTTTGCTTGATAATAATAATATAATATAGTGTCTAATCCTGTATACATAATGGTATGGAACCCTTTGAGCGCGAATCTGATTCGCTTTAATTCTACTTTTTTTTTTAAATCTCGATATTTTGTCTTTAGAGTGTATTTCTTCCAAGCCTAGCACTCAGTGGACCATTCTTTTTGGTGACCTCCGGAATTCACTGACTTCTCTTAATGCTTAGGTTACCAAAAAATATGGTTACTTCCGCATACTTTGCTAGGTCATGCCGAGAACGTGAGTGGAATTGATAATCTAAATTGCGCGGTGTATCTCTTGTAATAAGAGTCAAAGTTCTATGTTGTTATAGGGTTCATTGAGGATAATGCTTTCGCAATTGATTACAAGAAAGGCTGCGGAATAAATTGTAATCGTGTAATTTTGTGGCAAACCTGTTATAAGTAAGAACTTAAAGTAACGAATTCCTTAATCGCAATTATGTACACACCCATTTTTTTCACTCTTTTTTGCAGAATGTTACGCACACAGGTATTAAATTCGCGTTTTTAAAAATCGGCCAAGTCATAGTCGGAACCGCGTACGAAGAGTTCCGTTCTATTATCTACAAAAACGGCAAAAAATAATGTTTATTGTAGGGGAGCCCCCCTTAAATATTTATTTTATTTTAATTATTTATTTCTAAAGCGAATAATGTAGCTCAATATTCTGTGAATGTTTCAAGCGTCTACTTGTTGCCGTTGTCAATATCGAGATCATGTTTGCAAAAGGAACCCCCCTTAAATATTAGTTTTATTTTAATTTCAATATTCATTTTTAAATTCTAATATAACTTAATATTCCGTGAGTATTTCAAGCGCATACCTGTTGCCGTTATCGATATCAAGCAAAAACGATAAAAAAAATCACGTTTATAGTGTAGACGCCCCCTAAAATATTTATTTTATTCTATTTTTTAGTATCTGTGAAAATTTCAACTGTCTAACTATCGCTGTTCATGAGATACAGTCTGGTGACAGACGGATGGACGAACGGACTGCGGAGTCTCAGTAATAGGGTTCATTTTACCCTTTGGGTACTAAACCCTAAAAACCAGCAGTGGTTAGGCCATAAACCAGTCATCGTAATTAACAATATTAACACTTCTACTAACTACGTGCCATTAGATAAATTGTAATCACCCAGAGGTTATGCAAGAGATTAGGTAGGACTAAGAAAGCTTATACGTGGACACTATGATATCTGATTAATATTAAAATTTGCAATATTGTTTGAAAATTATAGGCAATCAAGTCTCTGGTCATAATCTTGTCCAAGGCAATGACGACAGATGATATGCTCCTATATTTATGTCTGGTGTTAAACAGTAGCTTAATATTAAATGTATTCAGAAGAGAATCTGTGTCTCGTGATTAACTCAGCCGCTTAACACATCGATTAGAATCGCTAAGTCATTGATTACAATTTTCGATGGATTTAAGTGTGCGTTCAGCAGAAACTTTTTAATCGATTACTCATCGATGTGTTCTGCTAAATGAGGCCATATTTAAGTTTGCGAAGTCAAATTAAGCTAAAACTGATTTGAAAAGAAAAATGCGGAGTATCTTTGTTGTGAAACTAACGACATTGATGTCCATAATGTAAACGTTTTATTTTTAATGTGAATAAAAATACTTAAATTTGAAAGTTTGAATTCGACGGCAAAACGATAGTTTAAATACAAAATTATTAAGATACTGTTAGAAAAAACTCGAAATAATGTATTCACTACAAGTTTTTTTTTTCAATAACTAGAGGTTTCTGTGGTGGGTGGATTATTATGATGATGAAGGGCAAGATAAAAAGTACCCAAACCGGCATGCCGACTTTAAGAACACGCGTGCCGAAATAACCGAACCGAAATAGCTTTTTCAGAACGGTGTTAGGTATTAAATTGTAATCTCCGACGAATTTATTTTGCATAATATGTTTGTAGTCCTTTAAGCATACAAAAACGGTATTTAAAACCTTCGATGAGATAGTGACGAAATCGTTCCTTAGCGAAAGTAATCTGTCAGGATCGTGGCAAGTGCCAGTTCCTGAGGCTCGCTTCTGTTAGTGCATAATAGTACGGTGACAAATACTTGGTCGGGTCACGTGACGTGTTTTTACATACCATTGACGCCTAGAATGATTGATAAAGTCTGTTCGCTATCATAGTGTCACTTTGATATTTACCGCCTCGGCACGTGGCGGCTTTTCACAAAAGAAATTAAAGGAAGCAGACGCGGCGCAAACACGCCAGTGAATTTGGCTCGCAGCTCGTCTCATTCTACTATTATGTAGATCACGCAATTAAAGAAGTAAATCAATCAGTATTTTAGAATGGATTTATAACGAGACGATCTTGAATCACTTAGGTAGGTACCTATACTAAATACCGGTGGAGATGAATATTTTCAGGACACTCCGAGTAATGAAGAGTAGTGTTTTATTTTGTGCTTCATTAGGTATACAATGTTTTTTTTTAATTAAAGTATTTTTGCCATCTAAGTTGTATTTTTAATATTTTTTACTAAAACCAAGGTTGCCTTCGTGTGTACCGACACTATCTAAGCGAACGGACCTTATACGCGCTCGCGTTGACTTGAAGCGGAAATGAAACTGAAACACAATGTTCATGCAATTGTCATTGTACTACAATTCATTAGTAGAATCAAGGCCCTGGTCTCTGCCTGCCCCTCTGTATGTATATATATGTATGGTTCTTACCCCCGCTTTCTCAAACGCTAACAGTCTGTTAATCTACTGTTAACGCTGTCAGTATATTTGTTTTGGTTGGTTACTTTGTGCATCACACATCTTATATTATATATATAAATAAAATTCAAAGTCCTGACTGACTGATTCATTCACTCATCAACGCCCTGCTCAAGCCGTTGGACCTAGGAAGCTGAAATTTTGAAGAGAGGGTCTATATATAATGTAGGCAAGGAATGAGACGGGATTTTTTTAAATTCAACCCCGAAGGGGGCGAAAAGGGTTGCCAAAATTTGTATGGGGGTATAAAAAATGTAGTCTAATTTTCTTGAAACTTAAAATAAATACTCTCCAACACAAATAATTGAACACATCTTTCGGCGTTTTTTCTAAATTTAACCCTTAAGGGAGTGAACGGGGTTGCAAAATTTTGAACGAAAGTCCACGCGGACGGAGTCGCGGGCGAAAGCTAGTAAATAATATTGTGTGCTGTTTTTTTTGTATGCACTTTTGTCAACTGACAGCTGTTGACAATAGATTAACGGACTGTCAGGGTTCAAGAAACCGGTGGTTAGTGTCTCTAGAGCTCTAATATCTACCTCGTGAACAGATGGCTGCGGCGCCTTCCCCCCAAAACTGAAGTGAGTTAAAATATTTTCCAACATAATGAAATTTCCTTGTAACGCTTCACTTGTGTTTAAAGCTATTTCATCTTGAGAAATTTGGAGAATAAAGGAATTTTAATTAAACGTTGCAGGGGATTAGTGACAATTTCGGCTATGCAAGAAAAGATTAGACGGGTTTCTGTTATCGTACAAGAAGAACATTCTATTGACGACCCAGATCTTGGTCCTGACGACGGTTTTATTAAAATTCAATTTTTTATTGACAGTAAGCCTATGCGCACACTAGGCGACACGCGACAGCGACATTTCGGCGACTAGACGCGATGTCAGGCTACAGACGTCAATTTACATATATGTGAGTGATTGACCAAAAATAGGGACCTCAAGGGAAAATAATTGATTTCGAGAAAATCAAGTTTGAAGTTTCATGTCGTATAGACAGGTTTCTACCCGGTTCGGCTCACAAAAAAAAAACATAAAAAAAATAACTACGGCACCAAAACATATTCTGGTTAGACCAAAACAAAGCTAAAATACCACAAATTAAAAATATCAAATAAAAAAATAACGGTTTCCAATCCCTCCAGGTCTCTTTTTGATCAACCACTCACATATTTTGTTCGAATCTCCGCACACTTGGCGGCAGAGTCGTGGAGTCGCGATAACAAATGCCAGAAGCATATGACAACGTCGCGTCTGAACGGCAACACGTCGCCCTGTTTGCGATGGCTCTAAAAACAAAATGTTTACTTAATGAATGTTAAAGTCGTAGTTTCACAATTTTATAGATTATGTGGAGGAGAAGCTAACAAAGAAACTGCACATTTATTCTTTTCGAAACAGTTTAGAGTTCCGTAGTCAACAAGGTATCTAAATTCAAATGAGTACAGTCTGTTAGCTTTTAGAATATACCATAAATGAGCATGAGCAATCAATAACCGATTATATTGCAATAAGGTAAGGTTTATTTTGTATTGTTATTACTTTACATAACTTTTCAAAATAGTGAAGAAAAGTTTTATACAGAGCAGAAAGTAGTATTACACTCGTGTGCTTTCGGCGAAAACCGAAGCCTACTCTAGAGCCCGAGGTATACCTATTCGAAAAGCTAACAGACTGTATTACTGTACGTCACCTAAGTAAATCTTCACACGCGTGTATTTTGGCGTACTCGTAAAGTAGCAAATAAATCAAAGATGGTGTTAATAATATTTTTACTGCTACTTAGTAAGAAAAACTGTATCTAGTGAACGAAGTTTGTTGCAATTTTATGCACAACATTTGTGACCACATAATTTTAAGGGTGGTTTGATGTGGCTGTGAAGTCAAATGGGGTTCTCAAAATTTCTATTAGATATTCTCAGTAGATCTATGAAATAACAGTGGAATTATTGGTTTTTTTTTCTTGTTAAACATTAATGGAGTTGTGTATTAAATTTTCGTATATATTCAGAATGCAAATGTAGTCTAATAGTGCTCTAGGATAATGCAAATATAGGAGGACGCAAATATCAGTACAACAAAAAAATAAAATAATAAAATAATATAAAAAAATGTAATATTTGATAAGGCGCACAAAATTTGAAGCGTAAAACAGGGTCTAGTTTACAGTAAATAATTATTCCCACGAGAATATTTACTATTAAATATAAACAAACACCAGACGATTAAGACAGTTTTATTATTTGCTATTTTTATTGTCACGCTGCATTTATCACACGCAAGCACCCATTACAATGAATTGTTTCGTTACGTCAAACTAAAATAAGATTGATGATACTAAGAATATTCTTAAGTAAGACCAATTTTAGCCTACGTAGTCTGAAAAGATACTTAGGTAAAAGCGATATTAGCCTTAAGCAGCTTAAATTAGTTTTGGCTAGATTACTATAATAGTGAACAGCATTCAATAAAATTGATATTAGAATGATATTAAATCAAGTACGCTTATAATCGTGCCCAAATGCAGGCTTATACGATGATTTAGGATCAATATTAGAGCGAAAAAATAGTAGTCTTGAAACTGTTTTAAGACTGGTTTTTGCTGGTTGGGAATATATGAAAACCACACACGTATAAAACCCGCTTTCTGATTTAAGAACATAGTGAAAAATTATAACACTACTGATTTGCTGATGAGCTCGAAATTTTTCAAACATCAATAAATTATTCACCCAAATTATAAAAGTACTTTAGCTATACGAACAGTAGTTATTTAATTTGAAAGACAATAGTTAATATAGTGTAAGAAAAATTTAATACACAACTCCATTAATGTTTAACAAGAAAAAAAAACCAATAATTCCACTGTTATTTCATAGATCTACTGAGAATATCTAATAGAAATTATGAGAACCCCATTCGACTTCACAGCCACATCAAACCACCCTTAAAATTATGTGGTCACAAATGTTGTGCATAAAATTGCAACAAACTTCGTTCAATAGATACAGTTTTTCTTACTAAGTAGCAGTAAAAATATTATTAACACCATCTTTGATGTATTTGCTACTTTACGAGTACGCCAAAATACACGCGTGTGAAGATTTACTTAGGTGACGTACAGTAATACAGTCTGTTAGCTTTTAGAATAGGTATACCTCGGGCTCTAGAGTACGCTTATAATCGTGCCCAAATGCAGGCTTATACGATGATTTAGGATCAATATTAGAGCGAAAAAATAGTAGTCTTGAGACTGTTTTAAGACTGGTTTTTGCTGGTTGGGCGTGCCTTGCCAAACGTGGATAGATTGTATAACGTAGAAGATTAAAACATGTAAATGACACATTTTTTGAGGTCGTGGGTTCGATTCCTACTGGGGGCTGTCGTACATTTGTACAAACGGCCTCAGTCTGGGTGTTTTTCCATGTTTGTAATGTCCTTCGCTGGTTGCCATAGCACAGGGTGTCCTGGTTAGGGACCGGGTAGAGTGATGGTGTGGAGGTAATCCACGTTGAGCACCCGCCTAAATAGCACCTGCACAAAGCACCTGGCCTAGTCCAGATTCAGCACAATGTGGATTACCTCATTGTGTGATGTCCACACAACTTTTTTTTGAATTATTATTATTTTGCCTGTAAGGTACCACAGTAGACTAAACCGTAAAAAATAAATTAAATAACGTTTAAAAATACTTTGGCAGAAAGCTGGTACTAAATATTCAACATCATTTTAGAACAATAAAGAGATGCTAACTTTGGTGCTGAAAAAAACATCCAAAGCCGTTTCCTCTCATTGTTCAGAGCCGAAAGTTGCAACGCCCCTGGAGACTAATTAGAAACATTTTTCTAGCTCCTGTTTGCTTTGTTGGAGACCTACAATGGGCTTCTTTAAGCTGCATAAAGTAGCACTATAAACAACGAGCTAAACTGTCCCCGTGGAGTCTTTCGGAAGTTTTAAATACTCTCCTAACAAGAACTCGGAGACGTTAAGCTCGAAAATGTACGCATAATGAACATAGTCACACATTCTCTGAAGCTTGTATCTTCCTTGAAATATTTGGGGGCATTTTTAAGTCTAAGGCCCACATTACTTTATCATAGAACTTTGATCATAGGTGATGTACATTGCTGGCTTAAAACACAATAAGGATCGAGACACCAGCAATGGATATCGCCTAGGGTCCTACCTATGAACTAGTGTTCATTATCATCAACCCATCATGTCCCCACTGAGGGGCACGGGTCTCTTCCCTGAGGAAGGTATTCACCACAGGGGCCAAGTCTGGATTGGTGCAGGCTTCTAAGACTAGTGGCTGGTCTTACTGTCAGAAGTTTTCAAGCCGCCCTAAAGCCTCTGACTTGGCTTAATGACTGCCATCTACCGACAGCGCAGCCGGCACCAACTGCTTAACGTGCCTTGCGAAGCACGGAACCGCTCGGAAAAATTCCACTAGCGTTAGTCATAGCCGGTGACCCAACTATGGACTGAACGCGCCATATGTTGCTTAACCTTCGTGATTGTTAAAATCACTCAGGCAGCCCTAGTGTAATATAGCCCTAAGTTAGTAAGTGGTTAGCACATAAGAGCCACGATAAAATGTTCCAGGTTTTGTCTACATGCTTGACGACCTCTGTGGCGCAGCGGTTAGCGCATCTGCTTACCATGCGAGAGGTCCCGGGTTTGAACCCCGGCTGGGGACAAAAAAAAGAAACCCCAGGTGTTAACAATGCATAAATGTTTACATGTTTGTGATGTTTGTGACGTCACGCATCCTATTGTGGGCAGAAGCAATGTATGTGGCTGTGTGCAAATGTTTATGTTTGTGTTATTAGCCTTATCAGATGTCATTCCGATGATAATTTAATTCTTCTAATATATAAAATTCTCGTGTCTCAATGTTAGTGCGCAAACTCCTCCGAAACGGCTTGGCCGATTTTGATGAAATTTCATATGTATAATCGGTAGGTCTGAGAATAGGTGGTTATCTACTTTTCATACCCCATATCTGGCAAAACAACGTTTGCCGGGTCTTTATAACATCGAGCTGAAGGTGCTTTTCTGCGCTTATATTTTACGTTTCATAAGTAAAGGTAGAGTAGTGTAGTTTTTTATTTGCTGCCTTTTTTGCTCTACATTCGACCCCAAGGGAGCGGCTAACAGTATAAATTCTGTTTTTTAATTCAATGCAAAAAAATAAAACTGTCACCTTGGCATCAGTCTCAATACAATCCAAAGGCTGTCAATGTCTGAATTATGCTAGTATGCAAAACCCCATTTTACTTCCAAGTAAAAATTGTTTGTGTTAGTTTTTGCATCGAATTAAAAAGGACTTTAAGTACATTGACATTCATTAAACATAATGTAAATTTGTATAGCGTTGAAATAAATGTCTGATTCATTACCATTCTTTATTGAACACATAAATTATAACAGAAATAATACAAATAAAAACGTAATTCACTTGGCTGCCTTATGTCTTATTACTAAAATCAATTTATATAGAGTTACAAAACAAATTACAGATTCTAGAAGCATTGTATAGGGCTTTCTTTATCGGGCTACACTAAACCGTTGAAGTCACTTACTGAAAATAATCCGGACTAGACTCGGATCACACAAACGGATCACAGTCGCAACGGATCACATCAAAACAAAAAAAATGTTCCACTCGGGTCACATATAAGTCGTTTACATTAACCTTGAATTTCATTAACCCTTAACCAGGCAATGATCTAATAGGGACCACTTTAAATTGAACCTTGTCACTTTGAAATAAAGTCCAAAACCAATGAAAAATCTTACTACTCATTGCCTGGTTAAGGGTTAAACCTGGAACAGGACACGACTGATTTAACCTCCTCAGTCCCGTGTCGACAAAATAACAATAGAAAACTATTCTTATTTTCAAGGTTAGGACGGAAGAGCTTAATTGCGAATAGATGCTTCTACACATCGGGTGTGCGCTCTCACCATTTAAGCTTTCCCCTTGTTGAGGCAATTTAAAAAAAATCTCGTCATAAAAACCATCCTCATACTTCAAAGAATATTTTTAAAAAAGAATTAGCGAATTCGGTTCTGCTGGTCTCGAGATTTGCGCTTAGCAACACATTCAGCGATTCATTTTTATAGAATCAGAGTCAGAATCAGAATCAGAAATTTATTTCAACGTAAAGAATTTACATTCTGCTTGTTGAATGTCAGTGTACATACAGTTATGTATAATGTTAGCCGCTGCCTTGGGGCCGTCTGTAGTGGAGAAAAAGGCAGCGAGAAAAAAAAACTCCATTCTGACCATCTTTTCTCAAATCAACTTAAAGCTAATACAAATAAAACTTACAAAACAATATCTTGGATGTGTTGAACACTAGACACATTTATCCTCTGATTAAATTTAATATTAAACTACTATTTAAAGCCATTATCATACGTCCTTGTCTTCTAAATAATCGTTGATTTTATAATAAGCTTTTTTGCAAAGAGTGTGCTTAACACAATTCTTAAATCGCGTTGGAGGTAACTCTAATATATCTTGGGGTATCTTGTTGTAGAACCTTATACAGTGCCCCATAAAGGAAGTATTAACTTTTGCAAGTCTAAATCGTGGAAATGACAATTTATGTTTATTCCTAGTATTAACGTTATGATAGCTACCAAGTGTTTCGAAGTCTGTAATATTTTTCCTAACGTACATAGTATTTTCATAAATGTATTGGCTTGCAACTGTTAGGATGTTGATTTCTTTGAAAAAATTTCTTAGTGTGTCACTACTACCTAGCTTGTAAATAAATCGGATCGCTCTCTTCTGCAAAATGAAGATAGTCTCAATGTCTGCTGCCCGGCCCCATAGTAGTATACCATAGGACATAATACTATGGAAGTAACTAAAATAAACAAGCCTAGCAGTTGCAACGTCAGTAAATTCTCGAATTCTTTTCAAGGCATATGCTGCGGAGCTAAGTCTATGTGCTAATTTTACAATATGTGGGCCCCATTGTAGTTTGGCATCGATTGTGATGCCCAGAAATACAGTATCTTCAACAAATTCTAGTTTTTCATTTCCAATCACAATGTTATTTTCAACTAATTTTACATTAGGTAGGGTAAACTTCATACATTTTGTCTTTTTTGAATTTAACAACAGATTATTTGCTGTAAACCAATCTAGAACGTGCGAGAGAGCATTATTTGCTTCGTCAAGATTATTTTCCTGTCTCCTTATTTTAAAAATAAGTGACGTGTCATCAGCAAATAGCACTATCTCACACATTTTTTGTACCATAAACGGTAAATCACTTACATAGACCAGGAAAAGGAACGGCCCTAAGATAGATCCCTGGGGGACTCCCAGTTTTACAAGTGAACCTGACGATTTAATACGGCTTATGTCTGCTTTTTGAACCCTTCCTTCTAAATATGATTTTAGAAGATCTAAACTTAATTTTTTTATTCCATAGTGTTTTAATTTTAAGAGCAGTGTTTTGTGGTCTACACAATCAATCAATCATTATTTGTGAATAGCTATCTATTCACAAATAATAAATTCCCTTTTATATAGTTTTTAATTTTAGTATAGTTTTAATTTTCCATAGGTAACACAATACGTTCTATTCTCTGTGTAGTGCTTACGTTTATGAAAATAAAGTTCTATCAAATGCCTTTGACAAATCATAAAATACTCCTATAGCATCATTATGATCCTCCCACGCACTGAAAATATGTTTAACTAACATGACTCCAGCGTCTGTTGTATTCCGCCCTTTAGTGAAACCGAACTGCTGACTATGGAGGAGTTGGTAATTATTGAAATGAATAAGCAATTGATCTAAGATAATTCTTTCAAATATTTTACTTAATACTGGTAGGACTGAAATGGGTCTAAAATTTGTTGGGTCTTGTTTATCACCGCTTTTAAATAAGGGCACTAACCTACTATATTTCATGAGGCCTGGAAATACTCCTTCATCTATGCATTTATTGAAAATCTGTGCTAACGGCAAAGCTAGGATATTTATCACTGAATTAATTATTTTTACTGACAAACCCCATAAGTCCTCGGTCTTTTTAAGATTCAATAATTTAAAATTCTTAACAATGTCATGGGGCTCAATGTAATTAAATGTAAAATCGTGTTCGCACGCGGGGACATGGTCCCTTAATAATGTCGCCGCACGATCTGGTGACGAGTCTAATGGAGCTGTAGTTACGATTAGGACATTAGTGAAGAACTGTTCGAAAGCTGCAGCGATACCTTCATTTGTTGTTATTATTTTGTCATCGATCTTAAGTGAAATATCTCGGTCTCCTAATTTTGCTTTACCCGTTTCTCTATTTATTATGGTCCAAATTGTTTTTATTTTATTCGGTGATTGTTGGATTTTACCTTTTATATGATCGCATTTAGCTTTATGGCAGACGGCCTTAAATAGTTTTGAATATTTTTTTACGTAATGTATGAAGTTGGCATTATGTGTATAAGTCTTTTTGTCATATAATTCATAAAGTGTGTCTCTGCTCTTTCGAATACCTAACGTTGCCCATTCACTAAATCCTACTCTATTGTCGTTGCTTTTTAGATGGCGCAATTTAAAAATCTTTTTAAAACTATCTGACACGACTTCGAATAACTCTTTGTAATGAGTATTAGCATTTTCATAATTTGCTTGAGTCGTTATACCACTTTCGAGGTCTGATTTAAACGAAACTAATTTTTTACTTGTTACGGGCCGGCAGAGGATAACCGGTTCGGCGTTTTTTTGTATTTATTTCAAAATGCACAACTTGACCGCTGTGGTCTGACTTTAGACAATTTACTGTGGAATAATCTGAAAAATCGCAATCGAAGTAAACATTATCTAGGCAGGTGGCAGTAGTTTCAGTTATCCAAGAAGGCTCCAAAAAAATATTTATTAGATTAAACGATTTGAAGAGAATTGTCAATTTAGTATTCAAGGCGGTGTCTGCCATTAAGTCGATGTTGAAGTCACCACAGACTATGACTTTCTTATTGCTGCTAGAAGCTACCTTTAAAACATCCTCTAATATGGTTTCAAATAAACTGTAATCGCTGGTAGGGGGCCTGTACAAGGCTACTACAATGTGTCCAGACAGTTCAACACACGATATTTCAATTACTTTTTCAACAGAAAGTCTGCAAATATCATTCCGTTCTTTAAATTTCAAATTATTTTTTGCTAGTATCAAGGACCCCATGCCTTGCAGACTTTCTATTGAACCAACTGGCTATTTGATAATTTGAGTCTCTAGTAGCCAGTGCTCTGTGACACAAAGTATATCCACTCTGTGTTGTTCTAAAAACAAATCTAATTCTAATAATTTTCCAGAAAAACCACCCTGTATGTTCTGATTATCTAAAATTAGTTTTTTTAAGGAGGGCTTTTCCTTTGTCTGCGCTGGCAGTTTAAATCAGCGGTCAAATTTAACCTACTATAAGTTTTCTTCACAACCTCAGAGTACATAGGTTGACAAGTGTCACTTGTCTTACAATTTCTATTACTTAGAGGTCCCTGCGTTATTGTCTTAACAATAATAGGGTCATAAATATTGAATGCCAACAATTTGGCAATAAGTCGTTTAGAAGAGAGGGGCACATGCATTGTGTCCCGAGTTAAAATAAAATTTCGAATAAATTTATTCGTGTCAAAAAAAAGTACTTTATATTATAGAAGATTACGAGGTAGTGGGGGAACACAATTCATGAATCATGTAAAAATGTCTACAGAACGTGTCACGGACTCAACACATGCGGTCTGCGGTCATTTGTTGCCCGGGAATTGGGTCATCTTTTATTATTTTTCTTCCCGTTACATATAAACTTCATAAAATCTATCATCTATTCGCAATTACATCGGTAGTGTCCTGTTCGAGGTTTGATGAAATTGAAGGTAGATGTAAATATTCACTTTGGCGCGCGGAGAACGATTTATATGTGATCCGAATGGAAAAAATATGGTGAAAAATTTAGTCCACTCGGATCATGTGATCTGAGATATGAATATTTTTTTTGTTTTGATGTGATCCGTTGCGACTGCGATCCGTTTGTGTGATCCGAGTGGACGTACCCGGCATTTTGTTATAATTTCAAGAAGTATAAACTTCTACAACGAGTATTCAACGTAATAACGTTGTAACATACCATCAGGGTATTTCCCACTGCTGCCGTGTCAGTCTAAACTGAAATTATGCAAATTGGAGTTTATATAGTGTATAATTCGTTTGCACAGCCTTCCCTTCTTGGCGTAGGTATATGATACCAATTTGATATTTGACCTATGTAGCTAAACAAACAAGGAGCTGAAAATTAGGACATAGGCCTCTCCTCAACGTTTTCCAAGCGTCCTGGCTTTCTGTTAGCGCATTATAGTACGATGACAGATACACGGTCGGGTCACGTGACGCGTTTTTCATACCATTGACGCCTAGAAGGTTTGATAAGTGTGCGCGCGTAGACTTGAAGCGGCAATGAAACGAAATCGCCACGTTCGTGCAGTTGTCATTGTACTACAGTGCATTAACAGAATTTAGGTCCTGGGCCAAGCATATAAAAAAAATCTAGGTGTCAATTGAAGTCACTACTTGGGTTCGAAGAGGATGAAATATTAAAATCCGGATGATTTTCACAATTTATTGGGTATTACGACCGCTTCACACAAAAATCACAAAAGTAAGAATCCGTTTCACAGTTTACGCCACACATTTATACAGAATGAATAGTTACGGGTTTTGAATACGGGTGGCGCCACAGCGCATTCTCTTTAGTCGATTCGAAACCCGTCCTATTTGTTTAGACAGCTCAAAGTGATAAATATTACGAGTGTATTAATTATCTTAAATCGTGAATATAATTATAATCAATGTTTCTGCATTTTACAAAATAGTTTTAACAATCTTCAATAAATTACTTAACTTATAATATCCGGTCAAAATAAATACTTTGGAAGTAAGATACAAATCCTGTCTTTAATTGTAACTAAATATTGTATAGTGAATTAAATGTAATGTTCGTGGCAGTACTAGTTAGATAATACTACAATTAATATTAGTTAATGGTTGAATAAGGCTTACACAATGGTATGAAAAAACACGTCACGTGACCCGACCGTCCGACCGACGATGACAGCATCATACTATGATTCACTAACAGAATCGGGCCCTGGTCTTGTGCCGTCCGCATCTAGCCATAACCATAACCTAGATTCTAGTAATGCATCGTAGTGCAATGTCGACTTCATGAACATGGTGATTTAGTTTCATTGCCGCCTCAAGTCTACGAGCGCACATCTATCAAAGAGTCTAGGCGTCAATGATGGTACGAAAAAACCCGCCACGTGACCCGACCGTGTATCTGTCATCGTACTATAATGCGCTTTTAATAACTTAAAATCATAAGCAACAGGACGGTTGCTGTTGCTTATGATTTTAAGTTTCCTTTAAACCAAGTTAATTCTTCGAAGCATCATATTATCTCAAAAACTATTAGACATACGGTGCTGTTTGTTGGCTTAAATTGTTCAATATACTTTTAAAATAGTAATAACTAGTAATGTCAAAAACCCCTGGTTTTTGAATTGAACTGCAAAAACTGAAAGTCTGAAAATTTTGCAGTTTTCCACGTATTACGCAGGTAGCACAACGTTTTTAGCTTGCAAAATGTAGTTTCACACTCACCTAGGGGTCCAAATATACCTAACATACCAAAAAAGCAGCTTTACATCGCGTTTTGCGATTTTATTATAGCATTTGATTGGCCTATGTTGGGATCGAGAATTAAAATTTGAGTTTGTGGAGAATGGACTAATAATAATGTTTCTATATTGTTACAGTTATCACCGGATGCACGGACGGCATAGGAAAGGAGTATGCGAAAGAAGTGAGTTTTATTTTTTTCATTTCTACGTACAGTATTATTACTGTAGTCATACACTAACCCCCGGTTTCCCGTACACTAACAAGCTGTTAATCTACTGTTTACAGCTGTCAGTTGGCCAAAGTGCATACGAAATAACGTTTGACATCTGTTAACAGTACATTAACAGATTGTTAGCGTACGAGAAACCGGGGTCAGTAAATTATCTGATAATTATATAAAAAGAAACTACTAAAACTTTCATATGGACTGAATTAAGTGATTCTAGAATAAGTTAATAATATAAAAATCTAATATCACAGTCTTTCTTATCGAACGTTTACCCGGTCAGTAATTTCATAAAAGTATACATTATCTAGTGTAACTATCGATCGACACTAGTACCATATTTTTTATCATGATGGAACTAACAGTAAGAAAAATTAACGCAATATAATAAATGACGACCTCTGTGGCACAGCGGTTAGCGCATTTGACTACCTGCGAGAGGTCCCGGGGTCGAATCCCGGCTGGGGACAAAAAAAAAGAAATCCAGGTCTTGGATGTTTACATGTTTGTGACGTCGCTGTTTCTGGTTCCCACGGGCCACGACACAGGGTATCCTAGTGTGGGGCCAGAAACAATGTATGTAAATGTTATGTTAAGTAAAAACCGGACATACATAAGTTGGACTCAACCACTGAGGATTCCGTATATGTTTGTTGGTACTTACATATTAGGAATAGAATAGAGTCTCGCTTTTTTCCGAACTTGTAGGATATTTTTTATGGTTTCGTTAATTTTCGGCATAATCAGCCCCATTTTTTTTAACGCTCACTTAAAGCTAAAAGTGTATAATTTTAATTTCAATTCAATATCTCTGAGATTTCTGAATTGAGAATTTCACGTAAGTAAATACTTAAGTAACGTTCTATTACGCTCTGTTCTGAGTTTGTCGATACAGCAGTAAAGTTAAGTAAGGTTCATTTGTCTATACTTGAGTATTGCGGTAAACAAACCTCACTCGAGCACAAATTACAACATTCCGAAGAAAAATCATGACTTAAAATTCAAAAAAACACAAAAAAGAATATACAGGGTGTCCCGTAAATCGAGGTCAAGCCGGAACCAGGTGGAAAGGCAAGTCATAGTGGTTATCAGAAAAATAAATTAAAAAAAATTGCACGAAAAAAGTTATAGGCATTAAAAAAAAAAACATTTCAAAATCCTGTTGCCACCACTCTTTCCTTTTTCCATTTTTTTTTGTTTTGTAACTTTGAATAATGCTTCTTCATACTGTTAACAAAATTTCAAAACCAGCTGCTCAAGCTTGGAAGAAAAGGAGACTTTAAAAAAAATAACTTAAAAAATTGCCTAAATGTCTTGAATAAATAGTAAAAAAAAAAATTTTTTACTTTTTTTTATATTTTTCTGATAACCAGTATGACTTGCCTTTTCACCTGGTTCCGGCTTGACGTCGATTTACGGGGCACCCTGTATTATGCTGCAGCAAAGATATCCGTTAAATAAATGTCTACCATATTTTTTCACAGATAACTTTTTTCTCGCGCCATATATTTTGTAATTTGATATGGCAATACTAACCTGCCCACGCACACGCACATCTGACACAGACTTTTAGGTCCTATGACCGAAAAACTAGGGCCAAGGACTTGGGACTAGCATTCATGCCAAAAAATCCGGTTTTTAGAGGAATTGCTGTCTAGTTATGACTAGACTCGTGATTTGGCCCCATTTTTCGGTTAAGAGCCCTAAAAAATCACTATCGGGATGATGAAGAGATTTAAATCACTTTGTGTAAAAATGTCTAAGAAAAGAAGGAATAATTTTATTTTCACTTACATCGCCACTGAACCTTGTGAACCTCTTTAACTTCGTAACTTTGTTAATTAGGACTAGACTAGAAAATTGGCCTCTTGTATTGAGAATCTCCACTGTGTCAAATTGGCGATTGACTGAATCGACTGGCACATAAGTGCACCTCCTAATAGGGTTTTTTTTTTGTATACTGATTAGTATCGGGTCTAAAGTCGCTAATTTTATTAATTTCTAAACAAAAATTTGAAATAATATTTAATATGTTACTTTTACATTTTTTATTTCACTATGAAATATGGTGGTGTTCAGTACCTTTGAAGTTGTAGTAGGTATTTCAAATTGTGGGTAATTTTTATGTTATTTCTGCTAATAGCAAACTAAAGATTGATTTTTTTATTATCATAATAATCTATCATGTATCTCCAAATAACAATCATCACATTCATGAACATTTCTAAAACCCAATTCATTCATTCACCAATAAATATTGCAGATCTCAAATAGCTCATTCACTGTTTCTCAACCCCGTAAGTGTCAAATTTTATTGGTACGCCCTTGTTGTTTACCGCAATACTCAAGTATAGACAAATGCACCTTAGTTAGATACTTAGCGAAATTCTCAATTCAGAAATCGGCCGAAAGATCTTGAAGACAGACGGACGGACGGACAACAGAGTGATGGTCATACATAGCCCACTTACACGAGCTGACAGCTGATAGCGAGCTGTCTGCAAATTTATGATTCCAATGTAAAATATATCTAAACAGCAATATTTAAAGCCCATATTTGAATGATATTATTTTTGACGGGTGGGAGCAGAGTCGTGTAAGTGGGCTATGACCTTTATACTTACTTATTTCTGGCTTGTTAACTTTTCGGCACTCTTGTCAGACTTTTGTGCTATTCTGCAGTTGACTAGTAGATTATGCTCACGATATAAAGTCCGCCGCATGGCTTCTCTTATTCGTTTTAGGGTCGTATAAGTGAGCTATGACCTTTAGGCCCGGTTTCATCAAACTCTGTTTGTTAGTGGTAAACGCGGCATTTATAAATCAGCCGTCAAAACTAACAAGGATGTTAAAGCAATGTTAAAATGTTCATGTCCTATGAGCTAAATTTAACAGACCATTAGTAAATCAAGCATTACGTGAATGAAACGCAAACCAGTCATTCAAATTCCTGTCAAACGTCAAACATTTGCGTCTGTGGAAGTCCTAGACGATAAGTTGTGTATTATTGTTGCCGTAATATAATACAATGTGATAAAACTGGTACCCACGATACGGGGTCTCCTAGTGTGGGTGCCGCCGGAAAATGTATTTACTTTTAAGTTATGAGCAATAAACCATTTTTTTACTTTTTTTACTTTACTTTACTTGTGGTTCAACGCTTTTGAGGTTGTGGAAAGATTTTTCTGGTTTGTGTTGTTGTGATTTTGTTAAATTCGTGCGTTTTCTAAATTAAATTACAAGGGATGTCTAAAAAAACACGATAACGCAATTTTTCTGCTAACGAATAGGATATCCTCACCCATTTAGTGTCAAAGAACAAAGATGTAGTGGAAAATAAAAAAACAGACGCCGTTACGACTTCTATGAAACACGAAGGATGGCTGCAGAAGTCCCTGGGCCTAGATTCTGTTAATGCATTGTAGTACAATGACAACTGTATGAACGTGGCGATTTAGTTTCATTGCCGCTTCAAGTCTACGCGCAAACTCAAATCAAGCAATGTAGGCGTCAATCGTATGGAAAAAGAAGTCGCGTGACCCGACCGTGGATCTGTCATCGAACTATAATGCACCAACAGAATTGAGGCCCAGGTCGTCGTATTCGTCAAAGTAGTCACGCTGTGTTTTGAAAATCTTAGGACGGCGTATAACGTGCTCCAAATTATCCAAATTTTCTAAAACATCTTCATTTTCAAAAATAATATTGTTGGCAGCGTCCATTTTGACAGTTTTGACGGAACTAAATCGACTGTTAATGTTTTAACGGACCTCCAATGCGAGGATTAGATTTGATGCTTTGTTAAAGAAGTTAACGGTCCATTAGGGCGTGGTGGGACACTCGACAGCATTTAACAGTCCGTCAGAAGATGTAACAGACTGTTAGACCATTAACAGAGCTTGGAGAAACTGGGCCTGAGCCTGTAAGTTCCGTTTGTATTTAGTTTGACGTACAGAACCCTAAAAACAAGGTATTCTTAGAAGCTCTACAGTATAAAAGGCAGTAATATTTTTTACTGCATAAACTTGGAAAGGAATTGCTCGCAGCGTTTTCCGATAAACATATCCCGAGAAATAATCTACCGCCGCCGGATAGGTTTAAGTTACCCTGTGAGGGTATAACCCACTCTCGTGGTAACTGCCCGGAAGAGCTCCACTGCAATATGATCGCGGCCCGTAAGTTTCAAGACTGCATAATAATATCAAGGATTGAATATATTCAATATGGTAGCAGCAGCGCAAGAGAGGATTTTTCTTAGTTCTCTGGTCTAGAATAATAAAGTGGCATTGTAAATTATGGATGAGAAGTGCATCGTTTTATAGCGCAGATGTTATATTTTTTATGTTTAACCCTATACACCTAACCTTCGTCGATTCTAAGAACGCGCGACGGAACAATTGTTGTATCTTTTTGGTCCTTGTGCCTTCATTATTTTTTACGTTATTTGCTACAAAATAGCAAACAATATTGTTGTACTGAATAAGCGTATAAAGTTTAGTTTTTTCTAATGTTAATTTAAGTTAGCTCGAAGAACTTACAAAAAAAATTTAAAATTATTTTTTTGTTAAAATTGAACATAATAATATGTGCTCTGCTTGCTATTTTTAAGATAAAGAAAAATTACAAAGAGTATGTGATAATTAACAATAAAATAAAAATAAATAAATAAACTCACGCCCGTTATCCCCGAGGGGGTAGGCAGAGGCACCAATCACTAGAACTAGGAACAACTAATAATTTAAATAAAAAATATAAGTCATCCCTGAAATCTCGGTTCAACAAAGGCACCAAAGTTTCATTTCAATCTTAACGCTTCAAAAAATTTGTATTATGGGGTTAGATGTTTCATGACGGAGTTAGATCTCTATGTTATAAAATATATATGACCTATATCATAATGAGCTATTGAAACTGCTCGAAAAAAGCTTAAATTCCAAAAGGTAAAGGTAACCCGGGAAATTAACCTATTGATTTTATTATGCTTCTCTTCAGTAAAACTATTGAATAATTATTTATGTACTTAAAACTTTTCCATTAACTCCTGACTATAACGCCGTATTTGAAGTTCATTAAAATAAAATTTACGATTCTCGGCTTTCGTTCACGCTGTTTCAAGTTTATTGAAATGAAGCCAACTATGTACCTACCTCTTAAAAACTTAAACAAAAATAATAAATAAATAAACTCACGACCGTTATCCCCGAGGGGGTAGGCAAAGGCACCAATCACTTGAACTGGGTCCACATTTTGCCGAGTTTATTAGGTCCCAAACATGGCATGGCCTATACCTTCCTCAGGGAAGAGACCCGTGCCCCTCGGTGGGGACATGATGGGTTGATGATGAATGAATGAATGATGAAACATGACAAGTGGCAAGCCTGTGTCGCCGTTATCCGGGCACAAACTTAAACATTTCTATGGCGGGCTGATCGGACTTTTGAACGAATGTATGAAAATAATCCTTATAACTCGTAGATTTAGGCCCAGTTTCTCCAAGCTCTGTTAATGGTCTAACAGTCTGTTACATCTTCTGACGGACTGTTAAATGCTGTCGAGTGTCCCACCACGCTCTAATGGACCGTTAACTTCTTTAACAAAGCATCAAATCTAATCCTGGCATTGGAGGTCCGTTAAAACATTAACAGTCGATTTAGTTCCGTCAAAACTGTCAAAATGGACGCTGCCTACAATATTATTTTTGAAAATGAAGATTTTTTAGAAAATTTGGATAATTTGGACGTTATACGCCGTCCTAATAAGATTTTCAAAACACAGCGTGACTACTTTGACGAATACGCTGACCTGGGCCTTAATTCTGTTGGTGCATTATAGTTCGATGACAGATCCACGGTCAGGTCACGCGACGTCTTTTTCCATACGATTGACGCCTACATTGCTTGATTTGAGTTTGCGCGTAGACTTGAAGCGGCAATGAAACTAAATCGCCACGTTCATCCAGTTGTCATTGTACTACAATGCATTAACAGAATCTAGACCCTGGACTTCTGCAGCCATCCTTTGTGTTTCATAGAAGTCGTACGTAACGGCGTCTGTTTTTTTTTATTTTCCTCTACATCTTTGTTCTTTGACACTAAATGGGTGAGGATATCCTTTTCGTTAGCAGAAAAATTGGGTTATCGTGTTTTCTTAGACATCCCTTGTAATTTAATTTAGAAAACGCACGAATTTAACAAAATCACAACAAAACAAACCAGAAAAATCTTTTCACAACCTCAAAAGCGTTGAACCACAGACGCAAATGTTTAACGTTTGACAGGAATTTGAATGACTGGCTTGCGTTTCATTCACGTAATGCTTGATTTACTAATAGTCTGTTAAATTTAGCTCATAGGACATGGACATTTTAACATTGCTTTAACATCCTTGTTAGTTTTGACGGCTGATTTATAAATGCCGCGTTTACCACTAACAAACTGAGTTTGATGAAACCGGGTCTTAATCTACGAGTCAGCTATAAAAATGCTCTTAAGTGTATAGATAGGTACACTAGCGATCCGCCCCGGCTTCGCACGTGGCAAAAACGTTTCCGTGGATATTATAGCTATATTAGTTCCGTGGAAAATCCCCGGGTAGATTTTTTTTAACATCTTGGGTAACATTATTAGAGATTTCGTACCGACTTTTTGAAAATTCAATATAGCCGTTGTTACTCACGAAGAATATAGCTTTCTAATTGTGAAAAAAATTTAAAAATCGGCCTAGTAGTTTCTGAGCCTATCATTACAAACATACACACAAAAATACAAAAATACAAATCTTTCCTCTTTATAATATTAGTATAGATATAGATTAGTATAGATAGTATATATAGATATTATTATAGATAATATAGATAGATGACCACGCTATTTCACAACCAGAAAAAACAACAACAAAATTATTTCCTACATATAAGTAAAATTACACAATTGGCGGTTTTATCGCTAAGAGCGACCCCGGGAACTATTAAATTTACCAATGTAATGTAATTTTATCTCACTTTATAAGTATAAGTAAAGTAAAAATGCGTTTATTGCGATCAACAAATACAGATTTCACAAAAATAAACATCACATTACTAAATTGCGAGAGGTAACGGGTTCGAATCCCGGCTGGGGACAAAAAAATCCAGGCCTTGGATCTTTACATGTTTGTGACGTCGCTGTTTCTGGTTCCCACAACACAGGGTATCCTAGTGTGGGGCCAGAAGCAATGTATGTGCCTGTATGTAAATGTTAAATTACATTGGCAACAAAAGGTGTGTGCTCAGCATATGCCGCCAGAGACGTGACATGTCTTTCGACGGCGCTGTATTTCAGAACTCACCTGCTTAAACTCTAACAATAATTACTATCTTTTATCTTTTTTGTTCATCTAGTTGGCGGCTCGAGGATGTGACATTGTTCTAGTCAGTCGCTCCATGGACAAACTGACGGCGACCGCTGAAGAAATTGGTGAGATTTAGTTATAATAATAATAATAATAATAATAAACTCACGCCCGTTATCCCCGAAGGGGTAGGCAGAGGCACCAGTCTCTAGAACTGGACCCACGTTTTGCCGAGTTTATTAGGTCCCAAACGTGACAAGTGGCAAGCCTGTCGCCGTTATCCGGGCACAATTTATCAGCGAATGGTGTTGCTGTACAAACAAATGTACGTAACTAAAAGTCATTGGTACATGCGTGGTTCGAACCCAGACCCTCATGATCCATTAAGATGAGATTTTATAATAATATCCTTTATTGTACCAGGAAAAACACATACAAAACCTTCGCAAAGATACAGTACAGTCTGTTAGCTTTTAGAATATACCTCGGCTACTATCGGATGGAATCTTATATATATTTGTTTAAAAGAAATATCGGAACTAATTTGACACTTAGTTTCAAAATCGGAACTAATATGACGGAAATAAACTAATACAGAGCAAGAAGTAGTATTACACTCGTGTGCTTTCGGCGAAAATCAAAGCCTACTCTAGAGCCCGAGGTATATTCTAAAAGCTAACAGACTGTTATAGTTTGTTAGCCATTCATTACAAATTAATTTTTATCAGACCTCTCTCTCACACTTTTAGGCATATCGGAACTCTTGCTCGCACTTCTAGTGGTGTAAGTAACAACAAAAAAGGGATTTGTCGATAGTCAATAGCAGGTAATGAAGGGGGAATGGTGGAATGGTTTAGGAAATGATTCAAAATATTTTTAAGCATGATTTTTTATTTCTGCTTCTACAATACATACAATACTAAAAAATTTAATCAATTATTGATCAGCTTAGAATATTGTACGTCCTAGTAAGCTACCTGCATCGGATCGTTGTCCCTTTATCGATAATGAGTGGCGCGGTATTGTCACATGCCTTCGGCGTGATGTTTGATAGCTCGGTTTGCACGTTTGTAATGGCTCAAGTATATTGAAGCTGGCAGTGTTCTTATTTATGTATCTGCATAATAATATTTTGACTATCAAAAAGCAGCAGGTATAGTCGGTGGAAATGAAGCTTTAAGTACACGTCGTATGGTTAATGGCACATTGACCCTTTAGTAGATAGGTCGTTTGAGTTATGTACGGATTTTTTTTGCTCAGATCTCATCAATAATCATACGTTCAATACGGGGTGTCCCAAAAATGACACGTCACAGTGACACCGGACGTAGACCTGCTCAAAAGGCATCGGACCAACCTAACATGACCTCAGTAAAAGTTGCACGGTTTTTGAGATAGGGCTCTCTCTGGTTCACTTTTTTTAACTTCCTTAGTGCTATGCACTTACGCTAAGTTAGTAATTTCGTGACCGAGTAAAAATAAAAAAGCTAACACTAAAGCTATCTTACTTAATGCTAGCACTAAACTTGTTAAAAAGAGAAAATTTAGATCAAGTTAAAATTGGCCGTATCTCAAAAACCGTGCAACTTTTACAGAGGTCATGTTAGGTTGGTTCCACGCCTCTTGCGCAGGTCTACCTCCGGTCACAGTGACATGTCATTTTTGGGACACGTTGTATACAACCATTCATGATTAATAGATCCGTTTCAATTTAATGCGTCAACAAGTAGGATAAGTCCATCATAGGAAGTGCGTAACTAAAACACTGAGTAAATAAAAAGTAGGTTATGGTTTCCGGAGCAGCCATATTTTTCCCTACGCACACAGGCTTACATACTTCCAAAATAACAGGCCATAGAATCGAAACTGCTGAAAAAACGAGGAAGTTTCATTTTACGTAAAAAAAAAACCGTTTTGACGCAAACTGTTTTTTGTCAGGCCCATAAAACCCGCGGCAGGAGAATAAACGATTTTTATTTTCGTTAGATGTAAATAAATAACCGTTTTATCCCCAGAAAAGGAATACAAAGTGAGCACTAAGATAATCCAAGCGGATTTCGGCGAGGGTGACCATATTTACGAGAACATCTCTAAGGAAATTGCCGATTTGGAAATCGGGACTCTTGTCAATAATGTCGGCGTATCGTACCCATACCCGGAGTATTTCTTGGATCTGCCGGAGTGGTGAGTTCAATCTTATCCAACCTTGACTTTTTTCATGTAAGGTCTCTTAGGCCGAGAACACACTGAACGCATCCATGTCATCAGCCTCTATATTACCCGCACTAAATCCAGGGTGACTAATTTCATCATCATCATCATTTTCATCATCAACCCGTTGTGGGTTGATGATGTAAAAAGGACATAATGTCCCCACCGAGGGGCACGGGTCTCTTCACTGAGGAAGGTATAGGCCATACTCCACCACGGGGGCCAAGTCCGGATTGGTGGAGGCTTGTAATACTAGTGGCTGGTCTTACTGTCAGAAGTTTTCAAGCCGCCATAGGGCCTCTGACTTGGCTTAACGACTGCCATCTATCGACGGCAGCCGGCACCAACTGCTTAACGTGCCTTGCGAAGCGCGGAACCGCTCGGAAAATGCCACAGCTTTAGTCATAGACAGTGACCCATCCATGGACTGAACGCGCCGTATGTTGCTTAACCTATGTGATCGTTTAAGATCACTCAGGTAGCCGAGGCTACGAGCGATTCAATTCAACTCATTTCATGATAATCGCTAATAACAAATGTTTGGATTCCGGCACGATTTCGAGCGCTTTATTAGTTAGTCTCCTGGTCTTTTGTGAAAACTTCTTTAATAAATGCGCACGTTTCCGACCAGTGTACGTATATCTAACTCAAACCATCATTTTTGCCCGTGCCAATTTCTTGTTTTTATTTCCCGTATTGTATCTTGCCTTGTCTGTTTTTTCCTTTTTTTTGTATGTCTTGTACCTATATTATGGCTGTGGGGCGTTAAATAAATATATTTCTTTCTTCTTTCTATTTCTATTTTAAGTTAGAAAATTAAAGTTGTTTTGCCATATTAATTAGCCTATAATATATTATAACTTATTAGCAATAACTTATTCTCAGCCCTACTAAAATGTACCAAAAAATATTAAAATCGGTAGAACCGTTTCGGAGGAGTTTGGTTACGAACACTGTCACACGAGATTTTTATATAATCACTTTATCGAATTTGTACTGATTTCGAGGGTTGTTGACTGAAATTCTCGTTTTTCAGTCAACTCACGCTTCAGTCTGCATTTTCCTCATACGAACCATGTCTCGTCAAGAAGTGCAACATGCATGACTCTTATCAATGTAATATCGGAAATGTCAGCTGAGGAACTATGTATGCACATCCATTTGATTTTTATTATAACTCAGACAAACTTGAAATAAACATAAACATTTACATACAGGCACATACATTGCTTCTGGTCTGGTCCCACACTAGGATACCCTGTGTCGTGGGAATCGGAAACAACGATATCACAAACGTGTAAACATCCAAGACCCGTTTTTTTTGTCTCCAGCCGGGGCTCGAACCCGGGACCTCTCGCATGGTAGGCAGATTCGCTAACCGCTGCGCCACAGAGGTCGTTAAAATTAAAAATTACATGCGCCCCCATACCAAGCTACACATGCGTCAAGGTAATTATACGATTGTATGCAGATTTTGGTTGACCTTGCATAAGTGATCAACCACCGCAGAATAATTATTTATGTAATGTTTTGGGTTGCCCAACTTAGTAATTCGTAATTGTTGCTTTGGACCACTTCTTTCAAGATAGACAATAAAGGTTCCGCTATCAGCTATCTTATAACTCCAAAAGGCATGGAAGTAAAGTAAAGTAAAGTAAACGGAACGCGCCGTATGTTGCTTAACCTTCGTGATCGTTTAAGATCACTCAAGCGGCCGGGGCTACGAGCGATGGATAGCACGCTACTGAGCTATATCAACACTAAATAACCTTATTTGTTACTATAATAACCGATAGTAAAAGCTGCACTGCGAAAACCAATTATACGATAGAAGGAGTCTTTCGCGCGTTTTGTTTTCGAAACCGCGCGCAGATATTTGGAATCGCAATAAAAGTTACATTAAGATCGTTCCGCGGCAATATCGAGACGATAGACCGTCCGTACATTCGTGAAATTGAACGCAGCAAACCACATCCGCCGGAGTGAGAAACGATTTTCAAACCGGGAAGCAGGTGCTCCCTATATTGGCACCCCTATACAGGGTGTCACAAAACTCAACGTCAAGCCGGTTCCGGGTGAAAAGGCAAGTCATACTGGTTATTAGAAAAAAATAATTAAATAGATTTTTTAATTTTAAGTACAATATTTTTTTATTTATTAATAATAATAGTAGATCCTATATTACTAGACAAATATCCTAAAATAAATTATTAAATTACAATTAAACTACCTGCATATAAAATAATAAAGTCTAATACTAATAATAATATTGAAAAAAGTAATCTCAATCTATTTTCTAATTTAAATAAAATATTGGAGCCAAATCGCTGTCGGCCGGTAGAGTTCCAAGAAGGCTGGCGGCATTGCCTCGCTGTATGGCGAGGCTTAGGCTTTGGCCAAAGTAGGCACTAGCCCTCGGATCTCCAGAGGCGTCGACTAGGTGCGACGAGATCTCCTTAAAGAGGAGTCGCGCCTCCGGGCCCCATGGCCCAAGAGTCTCTACCCCAAAAGGCACAAATATGTAACCCTGACCTAGGGCTGCATATTTGCGCCTCTTGTTAGACTCAGCGATAGTTATTTATTCAAGAAATTTCACAAACATAGTGAAAACTAAAATATTTTTTTTTGCAATTTTTTAAGTTATTTCTTTTTTTAAAGTCCGTTTTTCTTCCAAGCTGGAGTAGCTGGTTTTGAAATTTTGTTAACAGTTTAAAGAAGCATTATTCAGAGATGCAAAACAAACAAAAAATTGGAAAAAGTAAAGATTTGTGCCAACAGGATTTTCCATTTTTTTTTTAAATGCCTATATGTTTTTTTTACACGCAAATTTATTTTTTATTTTTCTGATAGCCAGATGACTTGCCTTTTCACCCGGTTCCGGCTTGACGTTGTGTTTTGGGACACCCTGTATTGGCGCCCCTATATGAAATAACTGCCGACTGCCGAACAGAAATATTATTCGATCTATCGAAGGCTTTATCACGCCAGATTATTTGTGACTGCCGATGCCGCCCACTCGGAAGCGAATTTTTAAATATGCTTTCCCGTTCCTGACAAAACCGGGCTTTTCCATTTTCGTGTTATTTTGCATATTTCCTCTCTTGGTTGCGTTTTATATTTAGGATGTCGGGGTCGTGTTTTGTTATTTGTGTTATTGTGAAGGCTCTGCGAAACGGGAACGGGTTAAACTATTTTAGAAATCCGTTTCGTACAGCGCTGCTGTCGACAGACCATCAAGTTGTACAAACCAGCACTCGGCTCACAGTAAAGTTTTGTATTAGCTTTTGGCTGTAGCAATAATTTTCTTTTATTTTTCTTTTTAACTATTTATGTATAACATAATATAACATTTACATACAGGCACATACATTGCTTCTGGCCCCACAGTAGGATACCCGATGTCGTAGGAACCAGAAACAGCGACGTCACAAACATGTAATCGTCCAAGACCTGGGTTTCTTTTTTCATTTTTTTTGTCCCCCGCTATATTTTCACACACTCTCTCACACACACACACACACACATAACAAGTAGGTAAACAAAAAAAAAGAGATAAATCCGACTTAGTAAACAGGAACACACAAATTACGGCAAGTGCCAAAAATACTATGAAGTAATTAGTTTCAAGATTTTAGCAGCTTCATAACGGAAAAATATTGAATATTATTTTTTGCATGGGTAAAGTATTAATGAAATCTTTATAAAGACCAAATACAAATTGTGAAGCAGGCGAAATTAAGAAAGGAAACAACTAAATGATAATTGAATAAATTGTAATTTTATTTTAATCACACAGTTTTGTAATCTTCGCTTACGTCTTTCAAATACATACAATAGTCGAAAATAGAAGTACATGATCTTTAACCTTACTTTGTCGTCACTTTTGCTGCTTAGGTGACGACGTGTGAGGTCGCTGTTTGGAAACGTAATTTGGTAAAAAATCAACATGGTAGGTACTTGGTTGTAGTATCCAAAGTTCAAGATTATATTTGAATAGTGGGGAACTTGGGTGAAACTCAAATTAGACTGACATTGTTTTAAATCATAGAGAACAAGGGAGAACTCATAAAAAACCGGCCACGTATGAATTGGACTGGCGTACGAAGAGTTCCGTACCATTACCTATACATTCATTAGACATTATTATAGTATACACGGTAAAACATCACGTTTGTTGTATGGGAGGGCTCCCTATTTGTTTTATTTTAATTTCATTACTTGTTGTTGAAGTGACTACACAAGTAAATATTCTGTTGCCGTTATAAGAAAAAAAAACATACTTTTTTGTATGGGAGTCCCAATTAAATCTCCCAATTGAATGTATTCTGTTTTTAGTATTTTTTGTTATAGAGGCAACATAATACCATCATCTGTGAAAATTTCAAATGTCTAGCTAACACGATTCATGATGTTGACAGACAAACAGACGGACAGTAATGTCTTAGTAATAGAGTCCTAAGTAATATAAAGATAATAAATGTAAAAAAATCCCTGTAGGTAGGTAGTGCAGCTTGCATGATCTCATGGAGACATCACCCAGCGCAATCGCAACGGCAAAAATAAGAACAAAGCTATAATAATATCATTATTATAAAAAATACTGTAACCTTTCTCTAATAGGTAATAGTAAAAAAATCCGTGTAATTTAAATACTTTTTTTGCAACTTAAAAAAAAACAATACATAAAAACAATATTTTGTAACATAACTAAATTGACTAAATGCTGCATATTTCATGATGACGCATCAGTCGTGAAGTGATGTTACAGGTTACGCTCGACTTTTATGTAGTATTTTTAGTCATGGTCACTACAATTACTTTTCGACAACTTTTATAATGTTGTAAGTAAATATTCATTTTACTATCTTCTGCCAACTTCATACGACCGCTATTGTAAGCACGAGCTGAGCCCTAACGATTGTGAAGCAATTAGTACAACATGCACTAAGTAACAACAACACAGCTCTGTTCATATCACTTCTAAAATGACGGAAAGTCCAAGTTTCAGACGAATTATTGCTCTACCAATTCACCGAGATACCACAACTACTTACAAGATTGATGTTTCGCATAATATTTAATGACACGTTACGTCTAATGCTCACAAATCTTAACTACAACAGAATAACTCAGTTTGCTTTGTCATCTACAAAGCTATGCGACCATTTTCAAATAAGAATGAGCTCGAATAACATGCATGCATGACAATAGCAAACAACTGGATAGGGCTCTAATTTAGGGAAAACAAAGAAAGCTACCAGAATTCCTATATAAATATAGTAAAAAACGTTTGTCATCCAAATTTCGAAGCAATTTTGTAAAAAATGCACCATTTCTCACATTTTTCTTTTATAATATGATAGGTTTCTGCTACTGACATAATGATTCGGTCACTATTAGACCGAGCTTTGTTTCTAAAAAAAGTTATATATCGATCTAAATTTCCCTTTCAGAAACAGATAAATAAACAATTTTCAAACTATTCAAATAAAAAATCTAAGTTACACAGGAACTGTGACTTATCGAACTTTACAAGTAAAACTAGGTGTGCATTACAAAATCTAGATCATTTTGGAGAAAGAACAAACAAAAAACACCAGCTACACGCTGTTAGTAAATAAACTATAACCACCAATCATACTCATACTCCTAATACATACTTATAAAAGTTTTTATGTTATATTCAATAAATAATATTCTTAGGTAAGTATCTATTTCTAGTCATGTGTCCGTAGTTACCTAATTTTCGGACTTTGGATATTTTTCCCGAAAGGAACTCCAAATAACGAGATAAAAAGAAACCTTTTTTAAGTTTGTGAAAGACTGAAAGAAACAGTCCACAGTCCGCTCTTTGAGTTGATATCTTGTTAGTAGATATTTTGTTTAATTGTCCAAGCATTCCCACATGAATCGACAAGGCGGCTAGGTAAATGGCCTGGCATCCTTACTAATGTATTATATTCGTCAATCGCCTAAACTAATCTAAATCTGGGTGATTTGTTTGAGCCATTCTAGTGTAATTAAATGTTCGGTATTGTGAGGCTTATTATACAGTTGTGGGTTTGTTTGCCGTTGGATGTGTTTACATTATTTTGTACACTTACGCCCTTATTTATGAAGCAGTAAATACTTTTTTATCTTAATAACACGATTATTTTAAACTCAGTCCGCAGTACCCTCCTTAGTTTTTATTTAATATTTAGTCAATGGTTGCGTCTTTTCCAAAATTTCCACCACAGACTATTTTTATCGACGTTTATTAATGTCATCCTGTCTTTTTAAATAAGACTGTACAGCGCCATCAGGTTATCTATTCAGGTGGGCAAAGTAACTAACGAATTAATTGTAAATTCTGTTCCCCATTTTTTGTATTATTTATTCAATTACTAAGATTTATAGATATATTTTCATTAAAATTGAAAGACGGGTTAAAATATTCTCATTTTTCTAGATAAATTTCTTAAATGTTACTACTAAATTCTCCTCCTCTGCTAAGATGGTGGCACTGTAATGCCGACGTGCACCACAAATTAAAATCCATTTAACTTTAAGTTTAACAGAATTTTGACAGTTCTGCCATACACTATCTGTCAAATTTCTATTTAATTTAACGCTAAATGGATTTTAGTCGGTGGTGCAAGTCGGGCTTACAGTCTTCAGTCAGAAACACCGAATGACAAAAGAGGACAATTTTAATTATATACCTCATGCGGGTATCAAACTGATAAGTGTAAGAAATCGAATCCAAGGTCCTGTCTGATGAAGTAGAAAATACAATATCGTTTTCAACACTCAAACAGTTTTCACAAATAAATAAATAACTTCTGCACAACACAATCACTTGATCTGATCCCAGACTAGGATACCCTGTGCTTTGGTAACCAGGCAAGGACATTACAAACATCGAAATGCACATCGACTGAGGCCATTTACATTGTAAAAATGTACCGCGGCCCGATAAGTTGGGGGCTTTTGCTTTGTAATTGTTTTCTTATTCTATACTTACAATAAATTACAATGCACGCAACAGAGACTACTGAGAATCAGCCGCCAAACAAAAGACTTCTATACTTACATACCCACCACCACACGTTTCTTATCTCCCTTTCAACGCAAACTTTTCTTCCAGGGACAAGCAGATCAACACTCTCATCAAAGCGAACATAGTCTCTGTCACCAAGATGACAGGGTTGGTTTTGCCCGGCATGGTGAAGAGGCAGAGGGGTGTCATCATCAATATTGGCTCAGCATCATCGATGATACCCAGCCCACTTTTGACGGTCTACGCCGCAACTAAGGTAGAACTCCGTTTTGTTTCAAAGGATTTGATGCTTTAACTTTAGCTACTCAGGGCCGGTTTCTGAGTTGAGAATTTTCACTAAGTAAATACGCTCGTTCTGTCACGCTCTTTTCTGAGAAATTTACCGAGACAGCACTACAGTTAAGTAGTTACTTGGCGAAATTCTCAGTTCAGAAATTGGCCCTAACAGAGCTAATGATAATAAAAAAAAATGCACTTACGATTTAATCGCGAACACACTTCCTGCGTTTCATTCAAATTACCTCTCGTAGATTATTATAGACTCGTCACTAACTTGGCCTAGGCTAATGTGATGTGGTCTATGACACTATGGTTTAATGATATGATTTTAAAGTTCATTATTACATGTACAATCTGGCAAGCTTAATTCTCAAAAAAAAGTATTTTTCTTTTCCAGCTAATCTTCATATAGGAAAACAATTCCAAGGACAAGTTTAGTTTTTTACCCGTTTGTTTAACTTTACTATAAACTACTCTTGCTATTTAGAGAAAACCGATTCCTAGCAGCCGTCCTTAAACTATCAATTAAATGTATTTAATGTAAATGCCTCTTAATAATAATAATAATCTTTTAATATTCATACAAGCATATGTTATTGTTCTTTAAAAAAAACACAATCGTCACTCATCGGCCAATTTATATCCATTTCACGGACGAGATGATAACAAGAAATGGAAATAAATTGACCGAGTTTGAAACTTAAATGAAAACTTTCAATTCTGAACAAATTATTCCCTTCGAGTTCAACTTTTGACTGCATTATTTATTTCAAATCATCAGGATTTTCTTTTGTAGGGACCCGGGACTAACAATTTATTATACCTAGTCGCGGCTTCTATTCTTATTCTTATGGACAAATCTCAAGTACTCCAATGCACAGCCGCCAACCTTTTAGTCAATATCAATAAATTCATTCATCAGTACACTTACATTTAAAAAAAAACAAATAACATGTACTTAGCTACTGCTGTTTCTGTAATTATTTTTTCGGTATAATTAAAACTAATATTTTTATCTTATGATACAAAACCCGTTTCCCCATCCCAAAATTATAAAACACCCGGAAGTGAAGGTCCACCTAATGCGCTTTAAAGACTCCTTCATTTTCTTTGTCATCTGTTGCAGGCTTACGTGGACAAATTCTCTGAGGGCCTCGACATGGAATACAAGAAGAAAGGCATCATCGTGCAGTGCATCATGCCTGGCTTCGTCTGCTCTAACATGTCTGGCATCCGCAGGAGTACCTTCTTCGCACCGACCGCCAAGGCCTTCGTCAAATCCGCCATCGGTCTCGTAGGCACCGCCCAGCGAACCACCGGATATTTCCCTCATGCCATTTTCACCCAGGCCATCCGATACGTCGACCGAAGCTGGCATCGATTCAGCGTCTGGCTGGTCACAAGGAGCATGGAGAACAGCCGCAGTCGAGCCCTGAAAAAGTATAAAAAACAATAAATTGGCTTTATCTCTGTACTTACTATTCCTACGTCTCGTCTGGCGACTTCTATGTGTTGAACTGTATATATTAATTTATGGGTTAATCAGTCATTGCCTTTTTGCACTTCTTTTTTCTTATTAGCTCTTCTGTGTAAATTTTTCTTTCCTTCTTCGGTTTCAGTCCTTCAATTTTCGGTCCTGCCTTTCAAAAAGTTCTAACAAAAATATGCTTAGTGCTAGGATGGTAGATATTAATAACTACAATAAATTACTTTACGAAAGAAAAACGTCTTTATCGAACCTCTTAAAAGATTAGCGTGACTTATTAACTTAAAATTCATCAGATCAACTGTCACTGATGATTTAGGTATCTCCTTAACATAAAGTAAAATTTTAACAAGCTCTGTTTTCAGTATACTATTACAGATACCAAAGATTCCAAAGATGATTAATTTATCTTATTTGGAACTACATTTATAATGGAATAATTTTATTAGTTGTTATTGTTCTTTAAATAAGGTATGTTTGGGTTTTTATTTAGTAATACAGGGATACATGATTTATGATGGACTAAGAAATAATGTACGAAAATAAATTGAGTAATTAAAATTATGCATTTATTGTGTGCTATGTAATCGCATTTACCGTAGAGTAGTAGGTACAACGTTTATGAAATAAATGAGACCTCAGTTCAATTCGTTGTTTAATTCTAATCTGGACATTTTCATCGTCAAAGTGGGTTTATTTTCATTCGTTCGTGTCTAACATAAAAAGATGCCTGATTACGACTTAAATCGAACTTATTTTTGTTTAGTCTTGTAGCTAATTAACAACGGTGGAGCGGCAAATGTGTTTGTAAATATGCCAATGGATTAAACGTCTGGGTAACACGGTTTGTTGAAAAATTATTTCTCATTCGCCCAACGGTTAATGACCACGCTTTTTTGTTGCAATGTCTGTAGAGAGGAAATGTGAGAAATATGCACACTTGGCAATAGCAGCATAAATTAAAATACCTTTGCGAGTCACATACTTTCGGAAAATTGACCCTTGCGCGTTTGAGATTTTGATTTGAATAAAATATTCTCTATTTAATAATAATATATAATAAACTCACGCCCGTTATCCCAGAAGAGGTAGGCAGAGGCACCAATCACTAAAATGGGGCCCACGTTTTTTATTCTCTATTTCTCATGATTTTTTCATCTCATCACCTTTTTGTTTTTCAGGAAAGGGAAACTCGACGCGTAGTTCTCGTTTAGACTAAGTTACGACTAGTAGAATAATCTGAGGCTGTTTAGCATTAACTGTGGTTTGTAGTTCCAAAAAAAAAAAACGAAAACGGCAACACAGACTAAATTGAAGATCATCAGCACAGATCAAAAAGACAAAATTGTCAACACAGACCAAAAAGACAAATCTTTATCTTTTTTATCTGTGACATAAACGTCAGACTACAAAACCCATTAAGAAAGATTTTCAAGAGTTTCGCAAATACGAAGCAGCTTAAACAAAAGGGACCACGGTGAAATAATAAAAGCTAAGTCAAGTTAGACTTTAACATCTAACGATATTCAACTATTAGCTACTTCTGAATTATGGAAAATAAATATGCCTCTATGATAGGTACTATCGGAACTGAAATGTTTCAACTAGAGTATCTACCTAACTAAAACTGATGGCAAATCAAACAAGAACATTTCGTCCAGAATTTGATATGGCTTAAAAGTAATAAAATCTCTATCAGTCAAGTCATTATTTGTTTGACAATAAGCAAACTCATCACACCCTTGTTCTGGACAACATGTATAGCAAACACCTAAAACGTTGATGATGGAACAACCTGGCTCCCGCATTGATAATCTTCAGATATTTCTAATCACCTGCACGTTTGTTATACTACTCGTTGTGATGACATATTTGTGCAAATATTTGCATATTTGAATATGCAAATCAGCTTTGGTTAAAGGTTCGTACACCAGAGTGAAGGAACTATGTGGTCTCAGTATAAAAAAAATCGAGATTTACCTATGTTGACCAGAGTGCGTATACTGAGTTTTGTAATTCACTTTCGATAGCGAGAGCGTTTGCTTTTTGCATAGGAGTGACAAAGCGCGCCATCTAGTTGTCTCTCTGTCACTCCTATGCAAATCGCAAACGCTCTCACTATCGAGAGTGAATGACAAAACTCAGTATACGCACTCAGGTCTAACACGGGATATTGGCGAAGTTGTACTGGACAATCAGTGCATGCACTGACCTGAGAATTAAATCAATGTTGAGAAAAGACTGTAGTCAATATGGACGAAAGGAGAGAAGACCTAGAGCGGTTCGGAACCGAATTCGATATTGAAGATGTCTTGAAAAACTTCGTAGTACTAGTAATTTATTGGCTTCTTATTTGCAAACTTTACGATTTGAGTAAATATTATTTGGCTGATTTTTCTTGCCACAACTTTTTTTGATCCATACACATTATGTTTTATGATTTATGCTCTATGTTATTGTAAATTATTGGTTTGAGATAAATTTAATAATAACTACACTTTTGTTCATTACTTTTTAAGTTTTATTTTTAGATAATATATTCCACCAATTATTTATCCACATGACTACCTACAATTATTGGAACCTAAATTCATTTTCATATAATGGTGCGTACAGACTGGTGAAGCGTAACATGCAATGTATCATGAATCCGATTCTCATAGTCAAATGAAAGGCAGAATGTTGCATGTTACGTTTCACTTTTTTTTTTGTTTTGTTGTTAACACGGTGAAATGCTGTTGCGCACCATGACACCGCCACCCTTGGGGGAGGGCGACCGGCCGTGTACCAGACTCTCCTCTCCTAATAATAGAAGAGGCATACCGATTAAAACACCCCGGGAGCCGTCATGTCGCTCGTGCAATGGGGCGCCGCCGGATCTCGCTTGTGGTGGACCACGTTGCGAATGCTACAGCGGCGCCCCGGCGACGTCGACCCGACTCACAAGGAGTTGGGCTCACCCTCTCTGGAGAAGGGGCATGGGCCCCCACCCCCTTCTCCCGTCACGATGTCGGATGTCAGGTCCTCCAACCTGCTGTCTGTGACCCTCCCTCAACCTCCTCTATGGCCTGTGCTGAACAGAGGGACATAGAGGAGGGCCCCCACTGTGTGTTTTTTATAGAGGTTGTCTCCTCGCGGCCCGAAGGCCCCCGGCCCCACTCAGTGTGGGGTTACGGGTGCGGGGCCCATAGTGGACCCCGCGGGACATCCAGCAGCGCAAGCCACTGGACGTCCCCCTCCATGTGGTTTTGGTCCGCGCCGGCCGAAGCCGGTACCCCCCATATCTGGAGGGCGTTCCCCTATCCGCCACCCGGGGGACGCGTCCGATGGAAGACCAGAAACTCCACACGGATGTTTCGTTTCACCTGTCAGTACGCACCATTTAACCTTTTTATTTGTACCTATGGTACAAATAAAAATATTTCTGATTCTGATTGTTATTCTGATTAACTCTAGTTGTAGCCGGCATAATATCGGCTAGACCTAGCATCAGCCATTATGTTTGGTTAGATCTAGTTCTAGCCGGATTGATACCAGCTAGACCTTGTTTTACCTGCAAACAATCTGCTTCTACTAGATTAAACCAAGAGTAAGTGGCAACACCTAGTTCTAAACGGCTAAAACTAGGTGTAGCCGTAGGATAAGATAAAAAGATAAGAATATTCTTTATTCTACAGGAAATACAAAACGTTTACAAAGATGCAGTAAAAGTGGCGGCCTTATTGCTTAAAACAATGCCGTACTTCGGGTCTTAGCCGTAACATTTAGATATATTTCTTGATTACCTAGTAAGCCAACCCTACATAGAGAACAATATACGTCGGCATAAAGGTAAAAGTCATTAACCTCCTGAGAACCGACCTTGAAAATAACAATGGTTTTTGTATTTCTCTTACTACATTGGTTCTCACGAGGTTAAATAACATTTTGGTCAAAAATCTGTTTTTCGGTTCATTAAATACCAAAGACTTTGGTATCTATTAAAGATAAAACTCATTAAAATGCCAGCATTGCTTTATACTGCAAGAGGATGCTGAAAGAACTCATTAGGTAACACAAATGATAAAAAAAAGGTTTTTGTAGTACTGAATTTTACCTTTATACCGAATATGTGAATGTTACCACTGCTGTATTTGCAAACAAATTCGTGAATAGTAGGTATGAATGCAAATCGATGTAGCGCAGGTAATAATTTTTTTTATTCACAACAGCAGAGCACGTTATTCTCGCTGCAAAAATGAGATAAAAGTTTCGAATTGCACCTAAAGTTTTTATGAACGCAGCGCTGTTGAGCGAAAATAAAATGAAATATGTCCAACAGAGTCCATGTACTCATCACAAAATAATAATGGAGTCGCCGGTAAATACCAAGGTACTCGTGACGTTGGTCATGCCCAGCATACATATTCTTTGGTATAGCACACACTTCAAGCTTAGCTGGAAACGCTTGTGGCAAAGTTTTAAGCAAATCAAATGCAGAAGGCTGGTTTCTGAGTTGACAATTTTCACTAAGTAAATACTTAACTGTAGTGCTGTCTCGTAAAATTTCTCAGAAAAGAGCGTGACAGAACGTTATTTAAGTATTTACTCAGTGAAAATTCTCAACTCAGAAACCGGCCGAGAACCGGTTTAAAAATGGAGAATTTCACTGAATAAATAGGTACCTACTTAAGTAACGTTCTGTCACGCTCTTTTCTGAGAAACTTGACGAGACAGCACTACAGTTTAGTAGTAACTTAGCGAAATTCTCAACTCAGAAACTGGCCCTTAGTTTTGTCTTATTGGCATACTCTAGGTGAGTAAAGTTGGACGATAACATAACGCCTGAAAAATGTAACATGCAAATACTTACACAAGCTAGAGATTTTGCTTAGGTAGGTACAGTTTGTAAAAAGCTCGATGCACCGATACCGGTTCGATTAAGAATCGCTCTTAGCTTGGGCTGCCTGAGTGATCTTATACGATCACTAAGGTTAAGCAACATACGGCGCGTTCAGTCCATGGATGGGTCACTGTCTATGACTAACGCTAGTGGCATTTTTCCGAGCGGTTCCGTGCTTCGGTGCCGGCTGCCGTCGATAGCTCTGCTGGCAGTCTTAATCCTGGGTGGCTTGAAATCTTCTGACAGTAAGACCTCCACTAGCAACTAGACTTACAAGCCTCCACCAATCCGGACTTGGCCCCCGTGGTGGAGTATGGCCTATACCTTCCTTAGGGAAGAGACCCGTGCCCCTCGGTGGGGACATAATGTAGTTTATGATGATGACCGATACCCATTCACTTCTACGTTAAGCGAACTGGCGATACCAACTTAATTTCATCGGACTTCATAAAAGAAAAATATGCGGAGTCTACGCGGACTCCAGAAACAGCAACCTTCGGAAAATACAGTGCTAATAATACGTTAAAACAAAATATCCAACACTGGGTATTTTATTTCGGAATAAATCAGTTACAGACATACCCAATTCGTTCAAGAGTACCATAGCGTGATTCTCAGGAAATGCCTCAAATTGCATAATTTCTTTAGCGCATGTTTTTTCATATCATTAACTCAATAAAACGTAACGATTGTAAGTTTATTGGCCCCTGAAGATTGTAGATATTGTAATTTATTTGTAGGTTTTGGTGGCATCTACCACAAATATAATAATATTTTACTTTTTATTGAGTTAATATGAAAAAAATGCGCCAAATAAATTACGCAGTTTTGAGAATCACCCATACCATATAATAATAATAACTTTTACACAACACAATCAATTGACCTGGTCCCAAACTAGAATACCCTGTGCTATGGTAACCAGGCAAGGACATTACAAACATGGAAAAACACCCAGACTGAGGTCATTTGTACAAATGTACGTCAGCCCCAAGTGAGAATCGAACCCACGACTTATATCTTGGTAGGCAAGCCCCTCAACGGCTATACCAACGAGGTAGCCAGCATAAAAATATAGCAGATACTAGCTTTCGCCCGCGACTCCGTCCGCGTGGACTTTAGTTCAAAATTTTGCAACCCCGTTCACTCCCTTAAGGGTTAAAGTTAGAAAAACGGCGAAACACGTAATTAATAATTTGTGTTGAAGAGTATTTATTTTAAGTTTCAAGAAAATTAGACAACATTCTTTATACCTGCCATACAAATTTTGGCAACACTTTTCGGCCCCTTAGGGGTTGAATTTCAAAAAATCCGGTGTTATTCCTTGCCTACATTATATATAGACCCTCTGTGCAAAATTTCAGCTTCCTAGGTCCAACGGCTTGAGCTGGGCGTTGATGAGTGAATGAATCAGTCAGTCAGGACTTTGAATTTTATTTACATACATAGATAGATAGATTAGACAGAGGTTGAGTGTTCGATTCCCACTGGGGGCTGAGAGCTGTACATTTTTAGTCTGGGTGTATTTACATGTTTGTGATGTCCTTGAGTGGTTACTAAGCCACAAGGTACCCTAGTTTGCATCAGAATAATTCATTGTGTTGAGTGGAAATTATTATTCTTCCTACCTATGCCCCGCGGTGCTACCCACGGTTCATCGATTTTTCCATGGGAATAAGATATTTTCCAGCAGTAAAACGTAGCCTATGTGTTAATCCAGGGTGTCAGCTAGCTTCATACCAAATTTAATTAAAATCTCTTCAGGTATTTAGACGTGCAGAAGTAACAAACTCACACACTCACAAACTTTCACTTTTATAATATTAGTGTGAGTGTGATTATAGTTGAATACTGCAGCAATAAAGCCATCAAGTTACATACTTACTTTTCTCATTAATATTGGTATTGGTGACGGTTCGGGTTTCTGCATCTCGACTACAAGAGAGCCCTTCTTACCCACGGTCCACCTCCTGAGACCACCAGGTGAACCGTGGGGTTTTTTTTCAACATACCACCTTTGTCCACCTGGAGTGGATGTTTCTTGGGAATTTTTTTTTTCCACCGAACACCTTGATATCGAAACTCTTCAAAGTCAAGCGCAAAGAGGTCATTGTTATCATTTTGCTGTTGCAAATTTAGTAAAAAAACACGTCAAAAAAATCCATAAATATTATTAAATTTATGGCCAGCATCAAACTTCTGGGGTGGACCGTCACCAATAAAAAATATAAACTTTAAATAATTTATCAGAGATGTGAACCTTTGTAAAAAAAAATCCCTCGGCTCACCCAAGTGGTCTCAGGAGGTGGACCGTGGGTAAGAAGGGTAAATGAGTTTATTTTGCGTTGAGGAAGGTAACATCTAAAAGGCGGGTTTAAGTGCTCTGCCTCACTAGGACGCCATGGCGACGTCGCCAGCTACGTATCCAAGCAGTTTGTATTGAATGGCGACGTCGCCAACAGTCGTCAAGTGAGGTAGGCACCGTACATACATTTCAATACTAACTGCTTGGATAGTTTGGATACGGTCGCTGGCGACGTGGCCATGGCGTCCCGGTGAGGCAGGGCCCTTATCCTGACACCCCAGCTCCTCCAGGAAAGCCAGGAGCCTGCGAGTGTCACTGCACGCAGCAGTATCCGCAGTATCCCCGGACCCCCAAGAAGAGTCGCCCGTTGTATGGCTAGCTCCGCGCATTCCATCAGCACGTGTATGGCTGTTTCTTCTGCGTCCATGCATGTACAGCATAAAGGACTGTCTGTAACGCCTATTGTAAAGAGATATTTTTTATAACATTATAGGTACTTTACTCATTTACTTTGATATTATTTCTCTAGTTTTCCAAAAAGACTACGTTTATAGTTTTAATACTTGTCCTGTTTATTACTCATCTTTCAGTACAGGGCATCCGACATTTATGCGAAAAATTAACTTCATGGGGCAGACTGTAAAAATAAAACTCGCGCGAGCTCAATTTTACAATTTTCCGCATGTAAAATGATGCCAGCATTCTCTAAACTCTGCAAAGTATTCAGGCTCTGACTGTGTGGATTGTTGTGACTCCAAACACTGTTATTGTTGTGAGAAACTCAATCGCCGCTCGAGGCAGTCCTTGTTTAAAAAGCTTACCTACTGAAAACATAATTACGTAGTTTAGGTTGCGAGCGCTTTTGATGTAGATTAATAAATTGTTTACGACTTAGAAAAGCTGTTATTTTATTTTGATAATAGTGTTAAAAATAGAAACAAACAAAATAAAATATCTATAATCAGCAAGCAGAAAGGTTTGGAGCATGATCTTGGCAAAAGGTGAAGTAGGGGGCGTCGAATGAAATCTAGAAAAAAGTAATATTTAAAGACGTTATTTATATTTATTACTGTTAGCTATAAGGCCTCTTGTTTGTTGTGTGCAACAAAGATTAGTCTTATTCGTATAATAAAACTATTCCTGGTCAGAGCGTGTGATTTCCCGTAAACAGACATGTTCTATAGATAAATTAACTACCTAAATTGATACCTTTTTAAACAGTCTCACGTCCTGAAAAGGCTTCTGAAGGAACGAATGGAGATATCTCATCAACCCATTATGCCCCCACCGAGAGGCACGGGTCTCTTCCCTGAGGACAATATAGGCCATACTCCACCATGAGGGCTAATTCCGGGTGGGTGGAGGCTTGTAAGACTAGTGGCTGGTCTCACTATCAGAAGTTTTCAAGCCAGACCCCGACCCAGAGGGCGCGTTCAGTGTATGGATGGGTGACCGTTCTATGACTAACGCTAGTGGCATTTTTCTGAGTAATTTCGTGCTTCGCAAGGTACGTTAAGCAGTTGGCGCCGCCTGCCGTCGATAGATTAGATTAGATTAGAACTCTTTATTGTACACACCAGAAAAACAAACAAAAACATTATAAGACTTATACTCGTATAACTAAGTTTTGCCGTATACATAGATCGCAGTCGTTTAGCTAAGTCAGAGGCCTTAGAGCGGCTTGTAAACTTCTGACAGGAAAGAAAGAAAGAAAGATTTTATTAGTATTGTCACAGAAACACAATGAAGACAAAAGTACATATTAAACAAAAGACCAACAAAAGACAGGAAGACCAACCATTAGTCTTACAAGTCTCCAACAATCCGGAATGACCGGCCCCCGTAGTGGAGTATGGCCGATATTGTCCTCAGGGAAGAGACTTTGTCTATGACTACTGTAAAAAAACTTTTATTAGCAAAAATACTTTTATTTTATATTGGTGACAGCGCCTCCACTAAATATAGCAATTTATATGGAAAAGGTGCCTTCACCAAATGTAGCGCCCTAGTTTTATCCTGCTAGGACTTGAAAATAAAAAAGGAGGTTATTAAAAGATGCTTTTTAGCAAATATATTAATTATTTTGCATTTTCGCTGGCATCGCCTAGCTAGGGATCGACTGACATCTGTACAAAAACGCAGCGGTTCCCTTTCAAACATTTTTAAAAAATCATCCTAGACCGCTGCTGTGCCGGCCAGTTACTATAAAAAGGAATCGCTAAAGTACATAACTAATACATTTGTATTAAGTAATCATTAAGTATTATCTTATATTAGATAGTGCATTTTTATCCAAGAAAACCTTTTAAGGTAAGTATACAAATAACTTATTAATATCAGAAGTACAATAAAGATAAAACGAGAAGTCAAGACGAAGTACCTTCTAGAGGGCTGAACTGTACCGATAAGAGAAGAGTAAGTGCCTTTTTCTCGAAAGAAATTGCAGGAAACGGCTATGTTAACAAAATACTGGCTCGATGAAGGAAAACGCTTTCAAAATGTTAACACGAGTGGAAAGTACGCGCGCACCGAGAATTTAAATGGACAATAGGGTTTATTCCGTTCTTAGCTTACATTTTGATCCTATTGTAAAAGTGATAGCGATTCCATTGTTTGCCATTCCTTTTTTTAATGACGTACGATGCTAATACTGGGTCTAATTATGATTGGTCTCATACAAATCTGTGCGCTTCAAGAACCCTGCCTCATGTAGATAACTCAGTTTGAGGTCAAATTTACCGCTCTTTATGTAGTAAACATAAAAAGCGGTAAATTTGACCTCTTTTGTTCTATTGGTACCTCCATAATTAAGATTGTCATTGTTAATGACAACTAGGGAGGTCGTGGGTTCGACCTTCACTGGGAACCGCCAGTTCAATCGCACAGATGGATTCAGTCTGGATGTATGTTTATGAAAGTCTAGAGTTTGGAACCAAGTAATTCTGTCTTGAAATCAGAAATCAGAAATTTATTTCGACGTAAAGAATTTACATTCTGCTTGTTGAATGTCAATGTACATAAAATTATAATGTTAGCCGCTGCCTTAGGGCCGAATGTAGTGGAGAAAAAGGCACCAAAAAAAACTCCACTCGGACCATCTTTTCTCAAAACATCTTAAATCTAATACAATGTTTGGTAGGTACGAATGTCCATCTACCTAAGAATGTCAAAGTTCAAGACCCATGAGTGCAATCAATACTTGCAATGTCAAACATTATTTGATATTCTTAAACAAGTATGAAAACGCCAATGCTGCGGCCAGACACACGGACGGCACCCGTTCACGAGCATAACGCAGGGGTCAGCCATCGCCAGTCTCAACCATATTTGAGGGAAATAGGCGACCCGGCCACCGCGCCACCATTCGCATGGCCTTTGGCAAACTTGTGTGATAAAGTTCTTGTCTATTATCTATAATAATAGCATAGTTTTGGTATGCAATCACAGTGTCTGTACATTTCTGTAAAATTTAACAAACAAATATTCATGATTATCTACGGAACACCAGCGACCATCTCGTTGTGGAATTGGTTTACTGCCAAAGATTCACATCATTCATAAAGTGGTCTAATCTATCGTAGGCCTTTTTACATAGCACATTTTTAATAAAAAAATTAAATTTATTTGCTGGTAGGGATACTATATTTTCTGGAATTTTGTTACAGAAACGTACACTATATCCTACAAAAGATGTATTTACCTTGGCTAATCTGAATTTAGATGAGGCAAGTTTGTTTCGGTTTCTGGTGTCAACATTATGGATATCCCTGTTTAATTTAAATGTTGTTATGTTTTTTCGCACATACATTATATTATCGAATATATATTGGGTGGCGAGCGTAAGAATTCCTATTTCCTTAAAAAACTCACGTAGGGACTGTCTGGTTGGTAAATTATATATAGCTCTAATAGCTCTTTTTTGAAGGAATAAAGACGGTCTCTATATTTGCCGCACGGCCCCATAAAAGCAAACCATATGACATAATACTGTGGAAATAACTGAAATAGACTAACCTCGCAGTTGCTACATCTGTTAGTTGCCTAATTTTTCTGACTGCAAATGCAGCTGAACTCAACCTACTCGCTAGCTTTTCTATGTGCTGACCCCATTGCAGTTTTGAGTCTATTGTAAGGCCTAAGAACACCGTTGTCTCAACTAAGTCAAGTCTGTCACCAGCGATTGTTAGGCTTGTGTCCACTTTTTTTACATTGGGCAATGAAAACTTTATACATTTAGTTTTTTTGGCATTTAACATAAGATTGTTAACTGTAAACCAGTTCAAAACTTTAGACAGAGCATTGTTTACATCGTCTAAATTGGATTGACCTCTTTTTATTTTAAATATAAGAGAAGTATCGTCCGCAAACAGTACTATTTGTGACAATTTCTCTACTAGGTAAGGCAAGTCATTTACATACACTAAGAAAAGGAACGGCCCTAAGATGGAACTTGAGGAACTCCTACTTTAACATTGGATCCAGAAGACTTACATCTATTTATATCAACTTTCTGCACTTTCTGCACTGCACTTGTGTTACTAATAATAGTATTACTAATATTATTACTATTATCAATTTAATAGATTTTCTGGAATAATTAACAACATTGTTAATCAACTTTTGTACATCTTAATATTCTAATATTAGTTGTGATATGTACACGTTTAAAAATTAAGTTATTAAATTGAAACTAAAAAATAATCGTGATTAGATCCGTTTAGTTAGTAACTGTATACTTACATTTAATAATATAATTCTCTGTAAAATCAAAATGCTAGACACAACGGTAACAAATCGGTTTCATCGGGGCTTTGATTGGGACGATTAGAGGCAAGTGAGCAAACGTTGCCTTGTTCTCGATCAAAAGAAAACAATCTACGAAGGGAAACGGGAAAAGTATGGATTTTCATTTTCATCAATATCAATAGCGCTCAGCCGAGTACAGTGGGATTGAGGAAAATGTATTTAATATATCCACATAACCAAGGTTAACTGGCAGGTAATGCTTTTAGCCATAAGTTCGCCTTTCTATTTTAATTTTTAGAAAACTGTGCAATATATTTTTTTAATAAAATAAATAATAACAATGGGTTAGTTCCAACCAGTCTCGCTAACCATCTAAGGCGGTTGTGGAACTCCGTGTGGGCATGCTTCCGGCTGTCATGCAGAAGGCGGTGCTGCTTGATTAGCCCGGATAGTCCGGCGTTTTCTCTCGCTGTCGATCTGACCTCCGGCCGCTTGGACTCCTCAGCCGGACGAGACTATGGCCTTTCCTATTTCTGCATAATAATGTTATTGTAATAATAAGATGCCTTATAAAAATAATTGCTTATGATATAATTATTTTAATGATTATCTTATGCTATCCCTCTCTTTCTGAGTGTAGTGTCTCTGCTCAACCCCCTGACAGCATGACCTCTTATCCCGCGCGCGGGAAGTAGAAAAAGAATCGCAACAATCGTCCTGCGCTCACGTAGCGGACGAGAAGGGGATGGCGCGAATCCTTGTCTATTCTCGCTCGCGGGAGAAGAGAACATGCTTAGGGGCTGCAGTGGGACGCTTCTAGCCTGTTTATGCCTGCCTGACATGCGTCTCAAATATATTTCCACCCATACAAATCAGATAAACGACAAATAACTAACTGAGTTTGCTTCGGTCCGTCAAGACAGAGCAACAGAAATTCGTAACAATACGGTAGGAATTTGTGTTGCTCTGTTAGATAAATAGAGCTGAATTTAGAACAGTTGAAAAACGTGACGCTTCGCGCCGCGAACGCAACGCTTCGGCTTTGCGCAATGTGAATTGATCCTTAGGTCCAAATAACAAACTATAAGGTGGTAGTTTATTTAAGATAACAGGCAACATAACATTGCGGTATTTTCGTGCTGAAAAAGTAGGAATACAGTAGATGACGAAATTACTGAGAGAGTTCTTTTTCAAGATTAAAAAATCATTGCCTTTTATAGAACCATCAGTCTTCACTCTCTAGAAGATTGAAGGCCGTACTTAACGAGTATTATTAAGGTATCTAACACTACCTACAGTACTGTGCAATTTTGTTTTCCCAATTAAATAAAAGCACCTAGAGTCTGGCAAAGCTAACTTTTCAAAAGAATTAAGTGGCAACCCCACAGAAAGACTACGGTAGCAACACTCGCTACGGTCATTTTATTGTTAAGCTTGCTTAAACAGTTTTGATATTTTGTATGTTGAACATAAAATCTTATCTATACCCGATCAAGTATCAAGACTCTAATTGGGATTATAAGCATAGGTATTAAGATATTCATTAAGTATATTCTATTTATCTATCGATCTATACCATACCCTTTTCTTTAATTCTACCATATTTAGGCCATTGCAGCGTTAGCTTTGTCAGACTCTAAAACCTCTAAAGAGATTTAATCCCTTCTGCAAAACCTCGCACTAAAAATACGACGACCTTAAAAATAGAATCCATAGTTTTTGCGCAAATAGTTTTTAAGGAAAAAGTTTTCTTCCTGTAAAAACTACTTTCTGTAAAACACGATCAAAGAGGAATAAGTTTGAAGTAGCAAGGAGGTTGCGTCCTTTTTGCCAACAACCTCAAAAGTCTTAGATGAAAAATAAAGGAGACATACCTAACCAACGTGTTTCAGTAGGTATGCTCATTTTAACAATAACCCTTTATAGTGATTGTAGTGGGAGTTTCAACTTTCCGTGTGAGAGATTGTACCTACTCATTCATTACTTACCAGTGAGAATATTTTTTGGTCGCTTTTAGCTTGATTGCATGTGTTTTACAGTTGCCCATATTTTTTGCTCATTGTCCGAAGTGCATTTACATTATTGGCAAATGCCAGTGGTCGTAATTATTGCCCGCTTTTGAAGCTCGTAATAATAAATGTCGTAGATCGATGTGTACAATCCAATTTAACTGCGAGGTATCGTCAGAAGGAAAACAGTATGTTTTTTTGCGATTACAGAGTAGTTCTACAAAAATATTGTCTGTATAAGTAAAGTAGAATATCTTCCCTAAGGAGTAACATAAGATTCTCTAACATGATGAATGAACAACATATCTCTGTTTTCCAAAAAGTGACTTGACAATTTTCTCAATCCCCGAAATTATGATTTTAACGACCAACGATCGAGAACCTAAGCCTAAGCAGTAAGGCCTAGTTAGTTAGTCAGTTGGTAAAAGTGCATACGAAAAAAACAACTGACAGCTGTTAACACTTTCCGGGGCAGTCCGCCTGTCAACATTACTGTCATGGAGAGTGTTATGACAGCACGGCCGTCGACGTTTAACTTTGGTTTGCTCTAACTGGCAAACCGCCTATAGCCGGTCCTCGTTAATAGAACTACTATGGAGCACGAGATCTGGTGTTCTAACACGCTTATCAATTTTGAGTTAGGTGCCGTATCAAACACTACAAAAAGCATTCACAAAAAATACTTTTGCACCAATAAAAGTGGCATTGCGATATCGTGTCAGACCGTCGAGAGCCGTAACAGACTGTTAGCGTTCGAGAAACTGGAGGTAAGTCTTCTAAGAGTATGTATATTTAGATACTTTTTGACGGAGCTAAGGTTTTCAGTGCATTAAATAATTTTTCCGAACGAATGTCCTAGACTGAAAGAGCATGTAGTGACTAGAATTGAGACAGGAATTTTGCGTTGGTATATACATGTGGAGAGCATGTCGAAGAAAGACTGCCAAAACAAATATATCGAGTGAATAAAATTCGACCAAATAGGAGCTGCATAATATTAGCAAAGGGCCAGATAAAAAGTATCTGAAACCGGCGTGCATGCATGCAACGACGAAAACGAACTATCAGGATCGTGGCAAGTGGCTGACCCTGGTCTCTGCTTATTATTTTATTATTTTAAGATTATTATAAATATTATTTTATCCCTTCAATTCAAGGTCAGAACTTTTTAAACTATTTTTGCAGTCGAAGTATTTAAAATTAAAAATATGAATAAAACTCATTTCCCACGACGACATAAAAAGGGAACTCTCGCGTACGGGCACAATAATTCCGCAAAAATGGAAACAAAACCTTAACAAAACTCGCTCCTACATACACCGCTGCACAACGTTGTCTCTAAAATGTCCGTAATTTAATTTCCCAGTGGCAATATTTTCCATATTTGTCAATATTATACTTATTGTATTATAACAACTTTAATTTTTTTAATTTTCATGACATCTAATACACGTTTCACAGCAGGGAATAGGCTTTTTCTCAAAATCCAGTGGAAGGGCCCGAACCCCTGCTCTCACTCCCTTACAACCAGCTTAGAAAATAGTACAGGACATGAACAGAAAATCAGCATGCTGAACTCTGGAGAACAGAAACTAAATGCAGACAAGCCAAGAAAGCTCTACCAATAATCTCGAAACGTCTTTCACGTAGCCTGTTTTGTTTGAGAAGAGATAACCTGTGCAGAGCTGTGGCAATACTGACAGGCCACTGCTCACTGAATACACATTTTCACAAGATGAGACTAAGCGACATCCCGCTTTGCCAGGGGTGCTTGAAAGAAGAGGAAACACCCGCCTACGTGACCATCTACTGTGAAGGCGTGGAAATACAATAGACCGCCATCGTTGGGAAGCTGGAAAGCCTGCAATGATATCAGAGCATAGCTGGCCATCTGGAAAGAGATAGGCTGGCTGGAGTAAACTCACATCCTTGCTACGTACAATGGCCCAACAACGAGGCTAAGTGCGGAAATCTTAGGTCTAAACTAACTAGGCATTTTCTTAATGTCCACGCCCTCCCACCGCGGCTTAGCAGTTTCAAGCGCTGAGTTAAATGAACACCTTAGACACGCGGTTTTCATCGCCAACTTTTTCTTTGCAATTAACGAAAAACAAAGTGGTATTACTACTGCAACTTCACAAATTTAAGGTCGGCAGCATCATCATGATTATAAACCATTTAACGCCCTCTGCAGGAAATAAGCCTCCTTCGTGGTTTTCCACCAACACAGCCCATCGAATCAGCATGCTGAAGTGGCAGTAGACCGGCTATATCCCCCGAAGAACTAGTAACCGATAGTGTAGACGAGTTCTTGAGTGGAGACCGCGGATCGGTAAACGTAGTGTAGGACGTCCGCAGACTCGGTGGAGCGATGATCTTCGCAAGGCGGCTGGCAAAAGCTGGATAAGAATAGCCGAGGACCGTGCTCAGTGACGTGCAATAGGAGAGATCTTTGTTCCGCAGTGGACAAGCATAAGCCGATGATGATGATGATAATGGTTTTCCTCGCTTCCCCGTCTTATGCATCCTGTAACCAGGTTATCAGACCATTTGGTAGAAGGCCTGCCCACGCTGCGTCGTTCGGTCCAGTCGCCAGGTTACAACTTTTTTGCAGTTCTATGCTACCATTGCTACTTCAACTGAACAATTCTTCGAGCTATATAAGTAACTTGGGTTCTTCTGCGGATCTCCTGATTCCTGATTCAATAGTGCAGTGAAATTTAGGAATTTAAATTTAGGAACCTAACATAGTTCTCTCTATTGCTCGCTGAGCGACCTTGATACGACCAACGTACGTGCACTTTAATCAGTAGCGTTAAGGGCGAATTTGCAACTAAAATATAAAGGTTGATCAGCTGGCTACTGTACGTAACTTAAAAAACAAAGACCTTAGTATGTGCCGGGGTGCGAACAGATGACCTCACAGATGCAAGGCGTTCTATCTACCGCTATAACAGCTTAAAAAACCATTGGAGTTATTCCCGGCACGCTGTCTCTGCATCATGCCCCAGCCAAACACAATAGGAGCTGATTCTAATTGAGTCTGCATTGCCCCCATTGTCACATGGTACACCTTGTGACTTCCAATACGTCCCGCCTCGATACCCAATTATTTACATGTAATGAAATGCAGATTCGGATCACCGAGGCACTATTGATACGAGTACAGTATAGGATCTAATCTACCGTTTAATAGAGAAACAATGGCATATAGAAATATACTGATTTGAAGAGATTATTTTGATGACAGACGGATAAATAAGATCCACTTGTCCTCGAGGCATTAACACGGAAAAACTTATTGGACAGGCCATGTTTTTTAACATGGCCACGACCTTTTTATAGTAATAAAGATGTTTGCTACTTTATTTTTATCCTTCAAAAAATTACGTGGCACAAAAATGCTCTATACAAATCAATTCACAATGTTAAAACCATTATTAAAATGTAAAGAATTCGTTGGAAAAACTAAATCAAACAGTCTAATTTCTGAAAAACAACTATACCTAACTTAACAAAAATTATTATAATTACGGTAACTCAGGATAGTCGACAATGTGGTAAAAGTAAAAAAAAGCACGGATTAAAGGGATCCACTGAATTTTTACTATCAGTAAACATAGGTACTGTATACAGCCTGACATCATCGGTATCGATAATAGATTACATTTATCGAATAAAATTACCATATATTTTTTTTCATTTTCATTAATTTATCATTCATCCAATTTGTAACTCATTTACACCCATTACAAGGTGTCATCGCGGTGCGAGGCAGAGGGCAGCGGGGTGGGGTGAGTGAGCGGGCGGCGGGCTGGCCGGCGCACGATTTGGCCGGCCGGCCGGTCATTCAGTCCGCGCGCATTGACCTAGGTGAGCGCACGCGCCGTTTCCGCACTTCCTGCAGTCGAAAATTACGCGCACACGATGTTTACAAACCGCGAGTATTACGAAATGGTTCGTAGTTACTTTCTCAGTGAGGGAAATACAGTGCAGCTCGGCGGGTATACACTGAAGAAAGTTTGCCCCGCCTGATAAATGCCGGTTTTATTTAACCTCAAATACTCAACACCAGGACATTCATGAGAATGACGCAGCATTTGCTAGACTACGGACAGTTCACTGCACCAGCGCACGCTCAAGGAAGAGGAGGGAGACCTCCCTTGGCCGTGGAGATCGAGGAACAGATATTCGCGTTCTTCGAGGAAGACCCCAGAAGGAGCACCAACGACGCGGTACGCACGGCGCACTTCGGCGTTAGCCAGTACGTGGTGTGGAAATTCATACCACTACCAACCAGTGCAAGAATTCCACGCCGGTGACGGTCCTAAGTCCGTGCAAGTATGAAGGAAGAATTGAAATCAAGTAAGATTTTTTTTGCTACCTCATACATAAGTCATACCTACTGGCTGCGCCGCCGCCGCCGCTTCTTTTCCTTCCTGCAAGCCGCGCGCAGTTGCCAGTTCGGGCGTTTAGTTGTGCTCATGCGTAATGAGTCCATATTTCTTTAGGATTTGCGGATAAGTTCAGACATTGGTATTTTTGTTTTTTTTGTACCAACAAAAAATGTTGGTATTTGTATTTTGGACTTAGTATTACGTATGTTGATTTATTGTACCGGTGAAAATATCACCCTGTATAATCAGGCGTTACTTTGCGGAAACCCATAATAGCATTAAATGTGAAAATGACTGCTGAATTCCGCCAATATCCCACAAGCACCGTGCGGTTAGTTAATGCACCGTCCTCCTTCCCACTTTTCACTTGTGAGCCCGAGGATGCCTCGTGTTAGAGGCGAAACGCGTCGCATTGTCTCAAGTATTGGTGTCGGTAGTGGTGTGTTCGTGTCTTGCTTCTGCTTGAAAAAGTGGGAGAGAGGGCGGTGCATTATCTAACCGCATGGTGCTTGTGGGATATTGGCGGAATTTAGCAAAGTAATTTTCACATTTTAACAGTAAAAATTCGCTGGAATGTAAAAATTCGCTGTGTTTCAGCGTCACCGAGAAAAAGCATCATATTTTTTAACAAATCAAATTTGCAAAAAGTGGCTGTACAATCGCTCAATAATGTTAAGAGTGATTTTTAGGAAGGCCGTGGCCGTGAAGCTAAAGCCGAAATCTAGGACTAGATAGCATTAACGCCAAAATCTATCCCCAAGTAGATGATTCTGACAACCTCTGTGGCGTAGTGGTTAGCGCATCTGCTTACTATGCGAGAGGTCCCGGGTTCGATCCCCCGCTGGGGAGAAAAAAAAACTCAAGGTCTTGGATGTTAAATGTTTGTGACGTCGCTGTTTCTGGTTCCCACGACACAGGGTATCCTAGTGTGGGGCCAGACGCTATGTATGTGCCTGTATGTAAATTTAAAAAAAAATTTAAATGATCCAAGGTTCTATGTTGTGTTTCGTATAAATCACTGTCTACGTGAGAGATGGTAATACATACCTACAGACACTTTATGCAAATTCAATCTGTAAAAGAAGATGATGTTTTTCTCGGTGGTTCTAGTTTTACTCAGTGGATGCCCTTAAGATGTCCGTATTTCGTACTTCTTGCAAAAACGATTTATAAAACAACATACGGTAATGATTCTCTTGATAGCGCCCTCTATTAGATTGTCTAGGAATTTCTTAAACAGCCTTCTTAATTTGGCGAACCCATAAATCCCGAGGCGCTAAAATTAAGCCGGCCAATAACAAAAGAAGTCAGGTGTTTTAAAGGCCTTTGCATAATAAAAGATACAATTTTTATGCTAATTGCTGTTTTGCAAATGCTATAAAAGGGATAACATGAATTTATTACAACACTTGGGAATGGGCATCGAAGAGAGTTGTTCAGAAGTACCACTATTAAGGGGCGATAAGGGAAAAAGTCAACAAATGTAGGAAATTATAAACATTAACATTTTTTTTAAATACAGGCACATACATTGCGTCTGGACCCACACTAGGATACCTTGTATCGTGGGAACTAGAAATAGCGACGGCACAAACATGTAAACATCCAAGACCTGGATTTTCTTTTTCTTCCCAGCCTGGGATCGAGCCCGGGACCTCTCGCATAGTAAGCAGATTTGCTAACCGTAACGCCACAGAGGTCGTCAAGGACATAGGACTGCTAATAGCTAATTCAGCTAGACAAGCCTTACATCGAAACAACAGCTGTGCAACAATAAATGCTGACCCCTATGTAAAACATTTCTTTTAAAACGGGTGGGCTCTGTAGGGGTAGCCGGTGAACATTGATGTTTTATTGTTCACATACCTAACCCAATTAATTTTCAAGCTTCTCATACTCTATATAACTTTCTTATCTCAATACAATCCAAAGGCTGTCAATGTCTGAATGTTGCTAGTACGCAAAAACCAAATAACCCCATTTTACTTCCAATTAAAAATTGTTTGTGCAACGTAGGAGTTTTTTGTAGACTTTGCTCTTATGAGAAATAGAATTTTAATGTCTTTGATGTGGTAAGGATTTTGGTCACACGAGTCTTATTCACGGTAAAATAAAAATCTACCAAGTGAAGTGAAACACATGAATTCAGGACAAGACTAATTTATTTTAAAAGTACCCAGGTTGACAAAGTAATTCATAATAACCCCACACTACATCTTCCCTTATATAAAAAATAACCTAACTGATTTCCTTAATAATAATCAACCACCACCAGGATTTAAATGAATTTAATTTTCAGCAAGTTTACAATTACGTTAATTTCCTTTTTTTTTTTTTCAATAATTCTATTCTTCTTCAACTTCTTCTGAACAAATGTTATCTAGGTTCCTGATCCGTTCCAGCGCCTTATTTATAGCTAATCTGTTACCCGGCAAAATGTCCTGTAGATCGTGACCCACCGGGTGCCCCAATAGGTCAGCTTCCGCAGCTACGCACGCTTGCGCCGACAGCGGCGATCCTCCCGAGTCCAAGCTCGACTCGGCGCGCGCCTCTTCAAATACATCGTAGCCAGGGCTGTTTTCTTCATCAGACCCACCGGCACGCTCCACATGCAGCTTCGAATTTTGTGAAGCAGAGTGTAACGGGCTGATAGAGCCACCCAATGTATCTGAGTCAATTTTTATCATATGGCGCCTGTTACGCCTGTACACCCTACTTGTTCGCCTGTCTTCCAGGACATACATGCATATTCCGCCTGTTCGACCCGTCAACCACAACCACTTCGTCACCGGGCTGCAACTCGGCCAGTGGGCGTGAATGAGCGTCATAGTATGCCTTACTACGTCTACGGTTCTCCATAATTTTATCGTAGTCGTCATTACTGCTGCGCTCTGGACGGAGCTTGATAATATGGACGGGTAACATCGTTTTTAATCGACGACCCATCAATAGCTGCGATGGTGAAGCTATACCTTCGCGCGGAGTCGATCTAAGATTTAGTAGGCCCAAGTACATATCAGAATTTGATTTAATTGATTTTTTTATTGTCTTTTATTGTTCTTACAGCCCTCTCACTTAGGCCGTTCGATTGAGCGTAATTAGGGGAGCTCGTTGTGTGTGTAAAACCCCACGCCCTACTAAATTTGGTAAACTCAATGGACGAGTAAGCTGGTCCGTTATCGGTGACCAACTCGTCTGGTATGCCGTGACGAGCAAATTGTTCCTTCATGGCAGCCACTACGGCCTTTATACCTATTTCACTTCAATAAAGTTTGAAAACTAGTCGACTAGTATTAAGTAATACTTTCTGCCAAATTCACAAATGTCTGAGCCAACTTTGGCCCAGGGCAGATCGGGAACTTGATGCGCTATCATCGGCTCGCGCGGCGGGCGCGCGGCGTGCTCGGCGCACACGCGGCAGCCGCGCACCGCGCGCTCCACGTCGCGCGACATGCCCGGCCAGTACATGACGTCACGCGCGCGCCGCTTGCACCGGTCTATACCCATATACCCATATGTCTCTCTGTAAGACCATTGGTTGCGCACTGTTTCGTCAACGTCATATTTATTTTTTGGCCATCCTTCTCTAATATATTTTATGATAAGCCTACACTCATCGTCTTTGCTTGTTGTGTCTTTTACCAACTTTGATTTTTCGTCACTGAATCTGATATTATCAATAAGGAAGCATGACTGTTCACCTAACTCCTCAGTAACCTTATCTCTCATAGTTTCCCGTAGTGGTGCTCGGGAAAGTGCATCGGCTATGTACATGTATTTACCTGGTTTGTACACGACCTTGAAGTCATAACCCTGAATGCACAACATCATTCGCTGTAAACGAGCTGGCACCGAGCTCAACGGTTTATTAAACAACGCCGGTCGGTTTCAACCGTGACATCGGTTCTAGCGAACACACATTGATGAAACCGCTCTAACCCAAAAACTATGGCTAAGAGTTCTTTCTCTATCTGAGCATAGCGTGTTTGAGCATCATTTAGTGTCGCTGAGGCGTATTCGACGGGCCGGCCGGCTTGCATCAAGCACGCGCCCAGCGCGTGCGCACTCGCGTCCACCGTGAGGAGCACCGGGCGGCTGGCCGAGTACAGCGCCAGCACGGGCGCGCTGCTCAGCAGCAGCTTCAGCCGCCCAACCGCCGCGCTATGCGCAGCCTCCCAGCTCCACTCGGTCTCTTTTTTTAATAGACAACGCAGGGGAGAGGCCACCTCGGAATAATTTGGAATGAATTTGGACAGGTAATTGACCATACCTAGGAAGCGTTCCAAGGATGGTTTGTCGTGAGGCTCCGGCATCTCTCGGATAGCTTTCAGCTTGTTGTTATCTATCTGCATTCCTCTACTGCTAAACGTGTGACCGAGATATCTCACTTCTTCTACGAAGAATTGACACTTCTCCCTGTTAAATCGAATACCTACTTCACGCGCTCGGCTCAAAAGGAGCTTAAGTCGCGCGTCGTGTTCGGCTACAGTGGTACCCCAGACGATTACATCGTCCACAAATGAGTCGACGCCTTCCAAGTCTTCTAACAACTGCCTAAGCTTGGAGTGAAAAACTTCTGATGCGCAGTTGATCCCATAGGGCAAACGCAAAAATTGGAACCTGCCAAAGGGGGTTCCAAAAGTGCATAGATCAGCACTGGATTTGTCAATTTCTATCATCCAAAAACTAGACCGCGCGTCGAGTTTGCTAAAGTATTTAGCACCATGCAGTTTAGTAGCTATCTCGGTAAGCGTCGGCAGTGGATAGTGCGACCGTCGCACGACACGGTTCAGCGGCCGCGGGTCTAGGCACACGCGCAGCTCACCGTTCTTTTTGACCGCGACCACAATCGCATTTACCCACGGTGTTGGGTGACTCACTTTCCTAATCACGCCCATTTTTTCCATACGCTGCAGCTCGACTAACAGCTTCTCGCGTATTCCAATAGGAATCTTTCTAACGGGACATACCGTCGGCTGTGTGTCACGATCTGTTATTATTCGGTATTTGCCGGGTAACTTGCCAAGGCCATGGAAAAGGTCATCATAATTATTAACATTTATTGTGAAAGTACGTTTAACTAAACCTAATTGTTCACAGGCATTTTTTCCTAGTACACTCTGACTATCGAGTTCTGATATTACAAATCGCAATTTAAACATTGTATTTTTATATAGTCACTCAATATAACAGGATCCTAAAATCTTTCTGTAATTACCACAATAGGACTGAGCTTTAATATTATCAGGCTGTAAACAAGACAGATTCATTCCCAATCTTTTAAACACTGTAATAGACATAACATTGAGATCAGAACCGGTATCCAGTTTAAACGTTTCACTTTGACCGTTACAATGTAAAATTAAAGTTTCATACCATTTTGAGTCCTTGTTAGCACGAGCGCCGTCAATCGTCGACACATAATACAGGCCGTTCTCGCTATCCGAGTCTTCCTCTTCATGTAACTGATACACTTTCTTATATTGTTTGCGCGGGCACACTATTCTAAAGTGGCCTCGTTCATAACAAAACGAACACTTGACAGTCCTAGCCGGACAACGCGCACCACCGTCACAACGATAACCCGCACACTGCATACAAGCGTCGTCGTCACGCTCCCTGGGCGGCGCGCGATTGGGCGGCGCGCGGTTCGGCGGCTGCGATCGCCGGCGCCCGGCGCCCACGGCCGCGCCGCGCCTTCCGCCGCCATACACAGCGTCTACTGCCACCGACGTCGTCGCACTAGCACCGCCGCCGCTCGACTTGCTCACTTCGATTTGCCTTAACTCCTCATTTGACATTTCATTAGTCTGACAGATTTTCACGGCCTTATGAAGTGTTAAATCCTCTGCCCTCAGCAACCTGTCACGTACTGAACATTCCATAACACCACAAACTATGCGATCCCTTATCAAACCATCTTCGAGATGTTCAAATTCACACTGCTGGCTTAGTGGTCTTATAGCAGTGACGTAATCATCGATATTTTCACCTCTTTCTTGGTTTCTGGTGAAAAAATTGAACCGTGCCATAGTTGTGTTTCGCTTTATCTTGAAATACTCGTCGAATTTTTGTATAATGACATTGATGTCATCCTTATCAGGATCCTTCTCAAATTTAAATGTCGAATATACATCATACCCCTCCGGGCCAATCAGATTTATTAGCAAGCTTGCCTGTATGTCAGCCGGCTCCTTATGTACTCCCGATGCCTTCAGAAATATCTGAAATTGCTTATGCCACTTGTGCAACGCCTCCGCGCGGCTTGCGGGTCCCCCTTCTAGGTTTAGCTCTGCCGGTGGTCTGGCGTGCTCCATAGTGCCTAACTTTTATTATTGTTGCCTGTGACCACTCACAACACACTTTACTCAACTCAACACAGTGTATTTAGCACTAAAAACGAGAAATTCGTGTCACCGCTGTCACCATGAAGTGAAACACATGAATTCAGGACAAGACTAATTTATTTTAAAAGTACCCAGGTTGACAAAGTAATTCATAAATACCCCACACTACACCAAGTAAACCTATATATTTTTTAGCAGTAACACCGCGTCATTATTTTTTTGCATCGAATTAAAAAACGGACTTTAAAATGGTTTAAAATATTACTTTACATTTTTATACAATTTATTTATACGCATGCACGGTTAGGTATTTCGCTTAATAATAGCGAAAGATTGATGGTGTCAGAACCAAACTTCTGTGCAACTCCACGATTTGTTTGGCGGGTTCGGGGCACCAAATAAAAATCTTTATTCGCGCCCCTTTAAACAACGGAATTATTTTCGGTTTACAGGCGTTATGAAAATGTTATCCGAGCTACACTCGCCTTCATGACTTTTAACGTTTACGTAGACTGTTATTATTATTGCTTCCGGTGTAGTTCCACACGTCCTGAAGTACGTTCTGAAACGCACTAACAGTTACTTAGCATGCGGTCAAATGGCCGCATTTAAAGAATGTATAAAAATGAACTGAAGCTAAATATACTAAATATATTATTACGTGTCTCAGTACTTACCCTACCTAGGAGTGCCTCTTTTTTCTTGTCCACATCATTTGTGCAAAATTTCAGCATTTCAAAGTCCTACAGTTTTGGCTCGGCGTTGATGAGTCGGTCGAGACAATTCTTTATTTATCATCATCAACCCATTAGGTATGTCTCCACCGAGGAGAACGGGTCTCTTCCCTAAGGAAGGTATAGGCCATACTCCACCACGGAGACCTAGTCCGGATTAGTGGAGGTTTCTTTATTTATGAATACGTACTATAAAAAGGCAATGTATATTATTACGAAGCATTTATTACGAAAAATAATAATAATTTACAATCAAGAACCTTAAATAAAGCTCTAGCGCAGGGCCTCAAGCCGATGCGGGGCCCCTAGGTCTACTCTGCCTTATTGATAATCCGACCCTGTGTACTTGTAAGGTATGTAGTCGTACTTATTTTAATCTTGTTAAGTAGGTAAGTATATTCAATTATCCCATGATCATCATCAACCCATTATGTCCCCACCGAGGGGCACGGGTCTCTTCCCTGTGGTAGGTATAGGCCATACTCCACCACGGGGCCAAGTCCGGATTGGTGAAGGCTTGTAAGACTAGTGGCTGGTCTTACTGTCACAAGTTTTCAAGCCGCCCTATGGCTTCTGACTCAATTATCTAATTTAGTACCTGGATGACCGAGCTTTGCTCGGTATTTTTTTTTGGTAAATATAATAGGGCTCCTAATAATAGTTTTTCACATAAAAGAAGAAACTTAAAAAAAAAGAGAACCTTCATGCTCAAGTCTCAAACCAGGGTATTTTGTTTACGGTATTGTCCAATCTCCAACCTTTTTTTTTTGTTAACAGGGTGATATGCTTTGTGCACCATAACCGCCACCCTTGGGGGAGGGCGACTCGTGTAATGGGGCGCCGCCGGATCTCGCAAGTGGTGTGAACCACAACGCGAACTCGCAATGAGTCGGGCCCACCCTCACTGGAGAAGGGGCATGGGCCCCCCACCCCCTTCTCCCGTCACGATGTCGGACGGCAGGTCCCCCAGCCTGCCGTCTGTGACCCTCCCTCAACCTCCTCTATGCCCTCTGCTGAGCAGAGGGACATAGAGAAGGGCCCCCACCGTGTGTTTTTTATAGAGGTTGTCTCCTCGCGGCCCGAAGGCCTCCGGCCCCACTCAGTGTGGGGTTACGGGTGCGGGGCCCATAGTGGACCCAGCGGGACATCCAGCAGCGCAAGCCACTGGACGTCCCCCTTCCTCTGGTTTAGGTCCGCGCCGGCCGAAGTCGGTACCCCTCATATCTGGAGGGCGTTCCCCTATCCGCCACCCGGGGGACGCGTCCGATGGAAGACCAGAAACTCCACACGGAGTCCAACCTCCCACCTGGGCTACTACAACCTTATAGATTAATGCGAAATTTACGTTCTTATAGGCTAGCAGTTATTTCTTTGCCCAAAAACACGATTAAAACGACGTTTTCTTAAAATGAAACCTAGCTGGATTAATTAATTATTAATCGTCCCCGAAACCCTAAAATTTCATGAAAATCGTTGGAGCCGTTTCCGAGATTCTGATTATATATAATTCTTGTATATACATACATAAACAGGGTGACATTTTCACCGGTACAATAAATCAACATACGTAATACTAAGTGCAAAATACAAATACCAACACTTTTCGTTACTACCCCGTTGGTACAAAAAAACAAAAATACCAATGTCTGAACTTATCCGCAAATCTTAGAGAAATATGGACTCATTACGCATGAGCACAACTAAACGCATGAACTGGCAACTGTGCGCGACTTGCGGGAAGGAAAAGAAGCGGCGGCGGCGGCGCAGCCAGTAGGTATGACGTAGCAAAAAAAATCTTACTTGATTTCAATTCTTCCTTCATACTTGCACGGGCTTAGAACCGTCACCGGCGTGGAATGCTTGCACAGGGCCCTTAGTGCGAGTTTTTTCATTCACTTTCGATAGCGAGAGCGTTTGCAATTTGTATAGGAGTGACAGAGAGACAACTAGGTGGCGCGCTTTGTCACTCCTATAGAATATGAGTTTACGTTAACGCGATCGAGTAGTTAAAAACTAGTGTATGAATTTTGTGTAGTGGTATGAATTTCCACACCACGTACTGGCTATCGCCGAAGTGCGCCGTGCGTGCCGCGTCGTTGGTGCTCCTTCTGGGGTCTTCCTCGAAGAACGCGAATATCTGTTCTTCGCTCTCCACGGCCAAGGGAGGTCTCCCTCCTCGGCCTTGAGCGTGCGCTGGTGCAGTGAACTGTCCGTAGTCTAGCCGGCATTTATCAGGCGGGGCAATCTTTCTTGAGCGTATACCCGCCGAGCTGCACTGTATTTTCCCCACTGAGAAAGTAACTACGAACCATTTCGTAATACTCGCGGTTTGTAAACATCGTGTTGCGCGCGTAATTTTCGACTGCAGGAAATGCGGAAACGGCGCACGTGCACCTAGGTCAATGCGCGCGGACTGACCGGCCAAGTCGTGCGCCGGCCAGCCCGCCGCCCGCTCACTCACCCCACCCCGCCGCCCTCTGCCTAGCACCGCGATGACACCTTGTAATGAGTGCCCATGAGTTACAAATTGGATGAAGGATAAATTAATGATAAATTTAATCTATTATCGATACCAATGATATGGTAAAATTTATTGTACCGGTGAAAATGTCACCCAGTATACAAGAATTGCTCGTTTAAAGAGATTAGATAAATTAGATAAACAATTTTAAGCTAGTATTTATATTTATTGCCATTATTGTTCCGTGTTGCATTGTTTTCCTCCGAGACGTACCCAATTCTAATCATAACATCTTCAGCTATGAGAAAAAAATATCGTCTACTAATTAAAGCATTTTGGTGGAAGGCTTCAAGGGTCCAATGAAAGGCTTACTTAAGTTTGTGGCGAGCACATGTTAACTCTGCGCACGCACTGTAAACTCCAACATTTCTGCATCGCGCAAGCAAGTATTACACATGACTTACATATAATAAATACAACGTCCAACAAACCACATATGACCGGCCGTCCCCAGGCATAGGCATACGATCTGCCTGGCGGGAAATTTCCCTTTATAGTGGAAGAGCACGATCACCCGCTCTTCCCTATAAGTTACTTCTTTCAACGAATTCCACGTCCCACTAGTGTTAATTAATCTTCATCCGACGCTATCTTTACCCTAACGTCTGGGGACCTAAGTTACGTCGGGGCGCGGAGATAATTTTTAATATTCATGGTATGAGACACATCTTGCGATGAGTCTTCCGTCTTATGTAGCGGAGTTACAGATCTTATGTCTGTCTTTCTTCTATCTCTCTTCTTTCTTCTAATATACAAGCTGTTAATTTGCAAGCGTGCCATATTTTAGGACGTGATTATACTGCTGATTATAAACAAAAATCAATCATAAAAGAAGAGTCGATTTTTTTTCTTTTGTTCTCTGACGTCACATTTTTTATCGATAAAGAGAACGCCCAGCTCTAATATCGAATTATCTCGCACATCCCTAAATTTTCGTGTACTCGCAGAAGAATAAAAGGACGGCGGTTTGGCAACCACGCGCATCCACACAAACCGACGGAGACAACTTTGTCTTCATTGAAATAAGAACGAAAATGTCTTAACTCATCGGCATTCAGTGGTGGCGCGGACTTTAGAACAAACACGCCGCGCGAGCGCACCCCCACCCCCAATTAGCCTAGCCACTCAGTGACCGGACATCTTTTGTGACGTGCGCACGTGCCGATATCGCACGCTCTTTCATTAGTACCTAATGTGCGCGTGCCGCCACCGCCGTGCGCCGTTTCGTAAAGACAATGACGGATAACTACACAAATATTGAGTTAGTGGAAATGGTGCGACTGTACGCCATGAGTGGCGATAGTTTGCGGCAAGCTGTCGAAATATTTCTGCCTTCCAAACTGTTAGGCAAAATGTGTTTGTGTTGCAAAATTTAAAAAGTAATTTGTGTCGTCGTGCGAGACTTTGCATAGCGCAGAACGGTGGCCACTTCAAACAATTGCTCCGTACAACTTAATCATTGTAAGTACCCTGTAAATAACGTCTCAATTAGTGTAAATAATGGTGATTTCAGACTTTTAACTACGCCGGATCAACGATTTATTTGAAGGTAGGTTAGTACTTGAGTAAGTTATCTACTTCGTACTTTTTTTATACTAACTTGTAAATAAACTAATTTGCGCAATATTTTAATACCTACTAACCTCCTAGCAAAGAAATTGGTTGTTTTGTCGGTCCTAAGCCCGTGAGAGTAGGAAGGGAAATCTGAAATCATATGTTTCTTGTTGTTATTGCTGTTTCTTTCACTCGGTGCCAACTTGGCAACGGGGCGGGGTCTCGGTCTTTTCCCATTACGTGCATGTCGCAGCACCTTCCATCTTAGGTTATTCCTATTCAAACCCTAAAAATAAGTATTATTTTTATCGACGGCTTCCTTGAATATGGGAGACTGTTAGTAGACTGCATTAACTGGTAACATTAATTACTATTTTTTCTTTAAATATGGCACGCTTGCAAATTAACACCCTGTATAAAATTCTCGTGTCACCGTGTTAGTGCGCATACTCCTCCGATTTAGGTGAAATTTTATTTGTATATTCGGTAGGTCTGAGAATAGGTTTTATATAAATTTCATACCCCTAAGTGAAAAAAATATATAAGGCAAACCAACGTTTGCCGGGTCAGCTAGTCTTCTTCTTCTAATATATAAAATTCTCGTGTGGCAGTGTCAGTGCGCATACTCCTCCGAGACAGGTTAACCGATTTCGATGTAATTTAATATAATTAATTTTGTACAGACCTACGTCTGAAAATAGGTTGTTACCTATTTTTCATACCCCTATCTGGCAAAAAAAAACGTTTGCCGGGTCAGCTAGTAGTCTTATCATCATCATCATCAACCAATTATGTCCCCACCAAGGGGCACGGATCTCTTCCCTGAGGAAGGTATAGGCCATACTCCACCACGGGGGCCAAGTCCGGATTGGTGGAAGTTTGTAAGACTAGTGGCTGGTCTTACTGTCAGAAGTTTTCAAGCCACCCTGAGGCCTCTGACTTGGCTTAACGACTGCCATCTATCGACGGCAGCCGGCACCAACTGCTTAACGTGCCTTATAGTAAATAATAATAATAAACTCACGCCCGTTATCCCCGAAGGGGTAGGCAGAGGCACCAGTCTCTAGAACTGGACCCACGTTTTGCCGAGTTTATTAGGTCCCAAACGTGACAAGTGGCAAGCCTGTCGCCGTTATCCGGGCACAATTTATCAGCGAATGGTGTTGCTGTACAAACAAATGTACGTAACTAAAAGTCATTGGTACATGCGTGGTTCGAACCCAGACCCTCATGATCGAGAAGCAAGGGTCAATCCCACTACGCCACCACCACTTTTATAGTAGTCTTATAATACTCAATAAATTTCACTCTTTCCCTAACATAAATTACTATACCCCCTCTACACCGCTGCGAAGCGTGTAGTAATTTAAACTGTATTGTCGCATAATTGTATTCCGTGTCCTGAATCCGGCCAGCGAGGCGTCTAAGAAATTGTCTCCTTATTTAACGTGCAAACATCAGTATTAATTATAAAGAATGCAGCCCATTACTGTGTAGAAGATCCTTACAGAAGAATAACTGAATCCATTTCAAACCATAAATTAATGAGATTTTTTAATCGTAATGTTTTTTTTTTTTTTAATACGTTCCTCATTTATTGACCGTTTAGCCTAGTAAAGGTCATTCTTTTGGATGTTTTTTTTGCTCGCATTACAATGGTCACATTACAGTGGCAGGAACAAGCTGGATGCAAGCCGCTTCTAACCGGTATTTTTGGAAATCCATGGAGAAGGCCTATGTCCAGCAGTGGACTTCTTGTGGCTGAATGATGATGATGATGACGTATCTTACTTATACCGTATTTAGAAAACACTGAAGAAGCACAAATACCGTATAACGGATCGACATAGCCAGATACATCATGTTCTAGACTAAAATCACCTGGTCTTTACATGACAATTTGAAGGACATTATAACCCAAAGGCTGCGAAAGTATAACCTTGCTGACCTTTACACCTAGCACAAAATTATAAAACTAAAGTCGATGGTAAGCCAGTTGCCAAGCTGGTCTAAGTTGGTATCACTCAGATGCGCCTTTACGGGCGAACTAAATAGGCGAAAAAAAAGTCGATGGTATAAAAACACCTAGAAACAACATAACCGGAACCGCCGTTTTCATGTTGGCATCAAAAAATCTCCAGAATCATTGGAATAACACCACCGTGGATAATGATACAGTTATTTCATTTGAGGAAACGCTTTGGCGTAAAAAATCTCCAGAATCATTGGAATAACACCACCGTGGATAATGATACAATTATTTCATTTGAGGAAACGCTCGTTTTGGAAACGGAAAGGATTATATTTTTGGCGTTTAACTATTTTATTTTGTTATTAAAATATAAAAAACAAAGTCTTCTGCACGTAAAATCTTTGTAGTCCGATAATTCACCAAAAGATGGCGCCATACTACAGTAAGTCTCCGTTTTGATCTTCTTCAGTGCTTATTTGACCTTCTCTAGTGAACATTGCATAGCATTAGCGTACCATTCGCTTGCGACTAATGGGGAAACATATTTCAGAGTCGTATTTCGAGAAATAATATGAAAGGAGACGAGTAGTACCTTTTACATTTCTGAGTTGCTGTCATTGTTACTTGTTACATAATAGGACGACTAACTTATACGCATTGTTGTAGTAGGTACTACAAAATATTGTATGTGGGGTATCTTGAATAAACCAGTCTTACTTGAGCCAGCACACGCGTCGTATCATTACCTCCGTCTCAAACACAACATGGTGTCAGGTGTGGCTAAAATCGGGTCAAATTCATCTAGATATCATTCTAGAATCCGTGTCTCCCAAAAGTTTTAGTAAAAATTCGGTGAAAGGTGTTAACTAAGTGGTGTGAAAATGGAACAACAACTAAATCAACCTGCGCCTTTGTCCGAAGTTGGCAACATGGCGGATAATTGGCGTGACTGGAAAAATACCTTCGATTGGTACTTAATAGCTACGGGAAGAAACGAAGCACCGGACAAAGAAAAATGTGCCTTATTCCTACATGTCATAGGAAAGGTGGGCCGAGAAATATACAACGAACTTGAGTTTGAGTCTGGCGGTGACATGAAATACCAGTCTTTATGTGAAAAATTTCAACGACGATGCGACCCCCTGAAAAATGTAAACTTTGAGCGTCATGTTTTCTTTGAATCTTATCAGTTAGAAGAACCGTTCGAGAAATTTCTGGCGAGCATAAAGATTAAAAGTAGATCGTGCGAGTTTGGTAACCTAAGAGAAAGTATGGTGTTGACGCAATTGATCAGAGGTATCAAGGATGGCCAGCTGCGGGAGAGAATGCTTCGTAAGAGTGACTTGAAGCTGGAGGAAGCGGTAGGATGGTGCCGCGCGGCCGAAGTAGCGTGCGCGCAGGCAGCGACTGTGGCGGCCGGGCCGGGCCCGGGCCCCGCGGCGCCGCGCGCCGACGTCGAGCCGCTGGACGCGCGCCCCGCCGCCGCCGCCACCGCCCACCGCAGCGCGCGACGAGGTCGCCGCCGCCCGGGACGCGCCCGCGAGCCGTCGTCGTCGTCCAGTAAATGCGTGCGCTGTGATAGTGCTCATGAGAGGAATGCGTGCCCAGCCTACAATGTGACGTGCTTCCGTTGTGACAGGCGTGGACATTTCGCGAGATGTTGCAAAGCGCGCAGTGTTAGAGAAGTTTATTATTCGTCTTATGAAGATGACAGTGAAGCCGGGGAGCTCGTGATAAATGGAATCGAATTAAATGCGGTCGACGAGAAAGCGTGGCGTGAGACGGTGACGGTGAACGGAGTGCCGGTGGTCTTCAAATTAGACAGCGGCGCCGATGCATGCGTCATGTCGCTGCACAGCTACATGTCATCGGGTTTCGGTAAAGAAAACTTGACTCAGACGGATACGATCCTGCGCGAAGTGAGTAAAAACACTTTACCTGTTGTAGGGTATTTTATGGCGGACTTAATGTATGGAGCGAAAAATACTGTGCGAAAGGTTTTTGTGTTAGATGTAAAATGTAACAATTTGTTGTCAAGGGAGGCATGCGTAGATTTAAATCTTATTATGAGAATTAATGAGAATGTTGTGGACAAAAACAATGACAAGTTAAATAAATTACTTAAATCACACAAACATCTCTTTGAAGGCATTGGTCGACTACCAGGGGTTCATAAACTGGTCATAGACGAATCAGTCCCACCTGTAGTCAGAGGGTCGAGAAAAATACCTATAAAAATTAAACCTAGACTACTGGAGGAGCTGAATCGTCTTAAGAGTCTAGGCATAATAGCGAGGGTGGACGAACCAACTGATTGGGTTTCAAACATAGTACTGGTAGAAAAACCGGACGGTAAATTAAGACTGTGTCTGGATCCGCAGCCTTTAAACCAAGCTATAAAGCGGAGTCATTTTCAACTGCCGACTTTGGACGAAATAGCAGGTAATTTGTCTGGGGCAAAGTTTTTCTCAAAATTAGACGCCAGTAAAGGGTTCTACATGATAGTTCTAGACGATGCTAGCTCGAAACTGTGCACATTTGCGACTCCTTTTGGTCGTTTTAAATTTTTAAGGTTGCCATTTGGTATCAATAGTGCGTCCGAGGTGTTCCATAACATGATGTACAAAATATTCGGTATGGAGGGAGTCGAGGTGTACGTGGACGACTTGCTGGTGCACGGGCGCACGCGCGAGGAACACGACGAGCGCCTGCGCGAGCTGCTGCGCCGCGCCGCCGCCGCCGGCGTGCGCTTTAACCGTGACAAGTGCGAGCTCGTGGCTACGCAGGTCAAGTTTCTCGGGCACATCTTCGATGAAAACGGCATGAGGCCGGATCCCGAGCGGGTCCAGGCGATTCGAGACTTACAAGCACCACAGTGTAAAAAAGAGCTGGAACGTTTCATGGGAATGGCAAATTATTTAGCGCGTTTTATTGCTAACTACGCAGAACTGGTAGAACCACTCAGAAACTTATTAAAGCAGAATGTATTATTTGAATGGCACGAAACACATGAACGCGTGTTCAACAAAGTAAAGGTATGTATAGCAGAAGCACCAACGCTTCGCTACTACGACCCGAACTCGCCGGTGGTGGTGTCTGTGGACGCCAGCTCGCGCGGGCTAGGCGCATGCCTGCTGCAGGACGGCCGGCCCGTGGCCTACGCCGCGCGCACACTCACGCCGGCTGAGACGCGCTGGGCGCAAATTGAGAAAGAAATGTTGGCAATAGTTTTCGGTTGTGAGAAATATCACCAGTTTATTTATGGCCATAATCAGGTAACGGTCGAGTCTGACCACAAACCCTTGGAGACCATATTTAAAAAACCACTGAACGACACACCAGTTAGGTTACAGAGGCTTTTATTGCGTTTACAAAAATACACACTTCAAATTAAGTATGTTCCTGGTAAACTAATGTTTATAGCCGACACGCTATCGCGGGCGCCGACCGAGTTAGGTCGCGACTGCGACATACATAAACAAATAGCAGTACATGTTAGTGCGCTTTACGAAAATCTGAATTTCAGTGCAGATAAACTAAGTATAATTAAGTATAACACAGCTAATGATCAGGCTTTATGTGCGGTAAAAACCTATTATGAAGAGGGCTGGCCAGAAAACAAAAACCTAGTTAAAAGCGAAGCAAAACCTTTTTGGTCAATAAAAAACGAAATACACGTAATAAATGGTATTATTTTTAGGAATAACAGAGTGATAATACCGGCAAGCATGAAACTTGAGATGCTGCAGAGGATACATGAAGGGCATCTCGGTATTGAAAAATGCAAACGGAGGGCTCGAGATGTCCTATGGTGGCACGGCATGTCAGCTGACATCGAGCGGTGCGTGGGCGCGTGCGAGACGTGCGCCGCGCGCCGCGCCGCGCCGCCGCGCGAGCCGCTGCGGCCGCACGACCAGCCGACGTTGCCGTGGCAACACCTCGCTACTGACCTTTTTCAATTGAAAGATAAGCACTATTTGCTTGTCGTTGACTACTACTCCAAGTTTGTTGAGATAGTCACTGTTAAAGATTTACGCAGCAGCACTATAATAAATCAACTAAAAGCCATATTTGCTCGCTATGGTATACCCACTAAATTAATATCGGACAATGGCTTACAGTTTGTTTCGCAAGAGTTTAAAACATTTTCCGAAACATGGGAATTTGAGCACATTACAAGTTCTCCATACTATCCGCGTTCTAACGGTCTTGCCGAAAGAAACGTACAAACAATAAAACGATTAATAACCAAAGCGCAGGCTGAGAACTCGGACCCATACTTAGCCATTCTGAACTTTCGCAACACCCCAGTTACAGGAGAAAAATACTCACCGGCTCAAATGCTCATGGGACGAAGGCTAAATACCAGGTTGCCGATCTCAAAAGAACTGCTTATACCTAACGTGCCATCGAGCAGGGAAATTAATCATCAGCGTAATAAAGGCCAAGTCAAATCGAAAGAGCAATACGACCGAGGAACAAAAGAGCTACGACCTTTGGAGCCCGGTCAGGAGGTGCGCATGCGCAACCCCGCGAGCGGCGCCGGTGGGGCGGGCGGCTGCTGGGTGCGCGCGCGCGTCGAGGCCGCCGCCCCCGAGCCGCGCTCTTACTGGCTGCGCACAGAACGCGGTGCGCGCTACCGGCGCAACCGACAACACATCATCGCACCAACACAGCCAAAGACAGTACATGGGAGGAATCCCACTAGCTACTATGATGACTTTGAAGGTGATTTGGGGCCGACCCATCCACAGAGTCTACCTCAACAAAGGACAGCTGAAAATGACCCCGCTGCTAGACCGTCAGGTACATATAGAACTCGTTCAGGTAGACAGGTGCGTCCACCAGATCGCTGGGGATACAACTAATATGATTAATTCACACATATTCTCACCCTGTTTAAATTATCGAATGTGTAAGTTGATTTTATTTGCGTTGTAAAATGAATGTAAATATATTAGATTGATATCGATAAGCATTGTATCATGTAAATAATTATTTCAGTGCTCAACACGGGCCAAGCGCCTAACATTTTCTTAATCAGATTACTTAATTATAAATATTAGATATTAGTTTTGGTTAATGCAGGATTGGTGAACTAATAAGGAACTTGCTTCTTAATTTTATAATTATATGGTAGAATATTCTATAACCTACATACCAGTAAGTCATTATGCTGATTGCTTCGATTAGAAAAGTCTTCATTATTACTTCAGTAAACTTAGATTGTATAGGTGTGTAGGGATTGTATAGATTGCTAATTAGATAACTTTCACAACTCATGTATATGTATAAGGAGAGAGATGTTGTAGTAGGTACTACAAAATATTGTATGTGGGGTATCTTGAATAAACCAGTCTTACTTGAGCCAGCACACGCGTCGTATCATTACCTCCGTCTCAAACACAACACGCATGTATTTATTTTCGTACTGCGTGATAAAACAAAACATTTTCTAAACATAAACATTTACATACAGGCCCATACACTGCTTCTGACCCCACACTAGGATACTCTGTGTCGTGGGAACTAGTAACAGCGACATCACAAACATGTAAACATTCAAAAACTGCGTTTTTTTTCCCTACCCGCCTCGATCCGTTAAATAACTTCTAGTCATTTCGTCGAGCATTCATCATCATCAACCCATTATGTCCCCACCGAGGCGCACGGGTCTCTTCCCTGAGGAAGGTATAGGCCATACTCCGCCACGGGGGCCAAGTCCAGATTGATGGAGGCTTGTAAGACTAGTGGCTGGTCTAACTGTCAGAAGTTTTTAAGCCTCCCTATGGCCTCTGGCTTGGCTTAACGACTGCCATCTATTGACGGCAGCCGGCACCAACTGCTTAACGTGCCTGGCAAAGCTCGGAACCGCTTGAACAAATGCCGTCGAGTATTGGTTTCTTTTCATTCTGCTTACAAACAATACAAATACGTATTCAGTTTCAAAGTTTAATGAGCGATAAAACCTGGGGTGAAAATCTCGGCCAATTAACCTCTAGGAAATGATTTATCAGCATTCTTGGTATCCATGGCAGCCACGAAATTTTCCAAGAAAATACCTATAGAACATAATAATAAGACAACCAAACCCTACAATCGGAATCACGGGCAGCGGTTCACGTTCGGTCCAGTGACAAAAGTCTAACGACAACGGCAAATGGTGTACCGCCCTATTAAAAGAATGTTTTGGGGTTATATTTCCCCAACTTTAGTATTTCGCAACTGGCTCTTTTTTCAGTTATTTTTTTAAAGTAGGGGGAAGAAAATAATTAAATAAAACGCAATTTACAAACAGAAACGGAACGCCATGTTTTATCTTGCAAGCCAAAAAAAACAAATGTCATGTCAAAGTGAAAATCAGTAGAGTTCGTTTCACGAAAGAAGTCCCATGAGTTAATGAATTTTGGCTTTTATTGTTATATTATTAAGGACCTTACCGTGGGATCACACCAAACAGGTGAAACGATCTTTAGGTGTTCTGTGGGACTGCTTCGGGCAAAAATAAAAAAAGAAGATACTTGTCATCTCCACAACAATCTTGACATTGGCAGAATCCTAGGGGTGAGATTAAAAAATAATTTAATTGAACTGAAGTCTCGTCGTCGTTGTTTTTATTGTAACTGAAAGAGGTAATCGTGGCAGAGAAGCAATAATAAGTTGCAACTGCATTGTAGGGCTGAGAACTGTGGGGTGTCGTTCCCATGTGTGTGATGAGTATCATCTGGTACCTGGGTTGGTGGGTAAAGTTGGGCTATGCTCACCATGAGGAAGTGACGCGACCAGCTAACTTCTTGGATGACGTTATTTGAAGAGTGTAGTTGATTGAAAAGGCACCGCTATCCATACGTTTCTGTACTATATGTAGATAGGATCTGTCTCAATAAACACCATTTAATAAAAGAGTTGTTTTTGTTATTCGAACTATACAAGTAGTATATTATGTAGTAGTAGTAGACTATGACTATGGCGAGAGTTCTAAAGTATCCTAGAACATGAGAAAGTGGCTTTACACGTAGAAAAGTGCTGTTGCTAGTTGAGCAGTAGGTAGGTAATATACGTAGGTATTTGGTTCAAATTATGTTTATTGATTTTTTATCTGTTTATTTATACTTATATGTACATAGGTAAATACGTGTGTGTGTGTGTATATTAGAATGATTTTATTTTAATTATTTTTGTAGGTATTTATCTCTAACAGTCAAGCAACGGGGTCATAACATAACCTCCAAACCTCCTAAAAAAACAACCATAACTTATGACTCCCAACTTTGTAAAAAAAAAGAAAATTAATGCAATAAATTCTAATACAATGATCTATTAAATGTAAATATGTTGTCCATGTTGATACACAACTTTTTAAAGGTGTACGAGACTTTCACTGAAGCCTGCCATTCTCCTTTAGAAAATTGTGCATTGTATTATACAGCCTGATTTTTTCACCGGTACAATAAATTTTACCACATCATTGGTATCGATAATATATTACATTTATCGAATAAAATAACCATATTTTTTTTTAATTTTCATTAATTTATCATTCATCCAATTTGTAACTCATGGACACCCATTACAAGGTGTCATCGCGGTGCGAGGCAGAGGGCGGCGGGGTGGGGTGCGTGAGCGGGCGGCGGGCTGGCCAGCGCACGATTTGGCCTGCCAGTCATTCAGTCCGCGCGCAACGACCTAGTTGAGTGCACGTGCGCCATTTCCGCACTTCCTGCAGTCGAAAATTACGCGCGCACGATGTTTACAAACCGCGAGTATTACGAAATGGTTCGTAGTTACTTTCTCAGTGGGGAAAATACAGTGCAGCTCGGCGGGTATACGCTGAAGAAAGTTTGCCCCGCCTGATAAATGCCGGTTCTATTTAACCTCAAATACTCAACACCAGGACATTCATGAGAGTGACGCAGCATTTGCTAGACTACGGACAGTTCACTGCACCAGCGCACGCTCAAGGCCGAGGAGGGAGACCTCCCTTGGCCGTGGAGGTCGAGGAACAGATATTCGCGTTCTTCGAGGAAGACCCCAGAAGGAGCACCAACGACGCGGTACGCACGGCGCACTTCGGCGTTAGCCAGTACGTGGTGTGGAAATTCATACCACTACCAACCAGTGCAAGCATTCCACGCCGGTGACGGTCCTAAGCCCGTGCAAGTATGAAGCAAGAATTGAAATCAAGTAAGATTTTTTTTGCTACGTCATACATAAGTCATACCTACTGGCTGCGCCGCCGCCGCCGCTTCTTTTCCTTCCCGCAAGCCGCGCGCAGTAGCCAGTTCCCACGTTGAGTTGTGCTCATGCGTAATGAGTCCATATTTCTCTAAGATTTGCGAATAAGTTCAGACATTGGTTTTTTTGTTTTTTTGTACCAACGGGGTAGTAACAAAAAATTTTGGTATTTGTATTTTGGACTTAGTATTACGTACGTTGATTTATTGTACCGGTGAAAATGCCACCCTGTATATTAAAAAAGCTCTTTTAGCGTTAGGCTCAGTCAGGTCGGTGATAAGGGTTACTTTAAGATGAATTACATTGGGCTAATGGAATGGGAACGTGTATAAATTGGACCGCATACATGAAAACACGAAACTTATTGTACCTAGAAAAAGCTATCATCATCATCAACCCATTACGTCCCCACCGAGGAGCTCATAATAATTAATTTAATTAAATTAAAATATTTTTAACTAAATTAAATTAATTAATGAGATTATTTTTTTATGACAAAAATCTATATCAATTAAAGTTATTTATCAACTAATCACATTATGTAAATTAGCAATAATAATAAATGCTTTGGTAACCAGGCACGGATTTTACATAGGTACATGAAAAAAATACCCAGACAACTAAACTTTGGGCAGACTCGTGAAATTGATATGATACATAATTTCCAAGGCCCTAACGAGTTGCCGTCCAACACTGGAGCAGCGGTTGGGCAAAGTTCGCGTGCGGAGTTTGTAGACTCAAAATTGCAACGCTTGAAAGCGAGGAGTCGGCACTTTGATACAATCACTCTTTATGTGATGGTAGCCTTAAACTTGCTGTACTGGTTTTATTCTACAGTATTACGTCCGGAACTATGGTGCTGTTGTAAATTTTATTCCGGATACACTTCCTTTGCTTTTTGTCGGAAGGTCCGACCAGATTTCGCCCTTCTTAACCGTGGCCCCACCACCATGCCCCATACAGGGTCCACAGGTATTTTTTTTTCTTGTAGACCCACTGTGCTCGCCTATATTATGCTTATATTTTTGTAACATTTCTTCGTTGTGTACAATAAAGTATCTAATTTTGGTGGGACCACGGTTAAAACGGGAGATTTTACTTTGATTCGCACAGCTTAATCGTCTCTGCTCACCAAGCTCTGCAAATCAGAGCGAAACCTGGTCGAACTCCAACAAAAAGTCAACTAAGTGTATTCGGAAGTAAGTGTAGTCGATCTAGTGCTTACGAAAGCTTTAGCTCAAAAAGTGGTGCTGGAAAAAAATGCTTGGAAAGTTCTTGACACAGTTACGGACGTGAATAACTCCGCACCAAGTAGCGTGCATCAACTTGTAAATCTAAAGCAGTATTTCTTTGGCCAAGTTTACCAATGAGACAATAGCTTCATCAAAGGTAGCATGATTCTAGTATAGTACAGGGAAAGGTAGAAGGTACCAAACCTCGAGAAGAGCACCAACGCGGCGGCCTAACCAAATTAAACCTCGTCCTTTGAATGCACCTTCCTTCCATGAACGCACCGAGATCTCGGTAATAGCATAGTATCAAAAGTGAATATCATCGGGCCACAATGAGAGTCCACTTTGAATGATAAGTGAGATTACTTCTAGTAGCATAGAGTTTCACATAATAACAATGAGAGTAGACTCGCTAAATCTATATCTGATGGCAATTTACGGTAAGCGTCATTGCTGCGTTGTCAAGAGGCGTAATGTCAAAGAAAATATTTAATGAGTGTTAAATGGCTCATTAATTCAATACAGAACAGAAAATTCATCTTAATGTATGTTGCAAGTTAAAAATCAATATCAAAAGAACACCTGCTTTTAACCTGTGTGGTGATTATGTTTTGTAAAAAGTAATCAAATACAAATACAAATTATTTATTTACCAACAGGTTACAAGTGACATTAGGTATTTAGTAACTAAGACACTAATAGTTTTTACAAATTTGGTACCTCAATAACAGAGTTCATTTGCTAAACTAAAATGAAAAAGCACTGCATTTAGCTGACGTTAATTCCATTTTTTTACTGAAAATATCTTTTAGTGATAGTAACTTTCATATACCTAAGTGATAGTTTTATGAGTGCTTCATACAGTTTTTTAACTAAGATCAAAGGAAAACCCACATTTTTTCCATCTTCACCTTTAATATAGATAAAAATAGGTACTCATAAACTAAAAATACATATAATAAAGCGGTTTTGTCACTAAAACATTGAATTTAGTTACTTTTGTAGCTTAAGAATCGATAAAAAATACTACTTGAAAGCGCGCTTGCCATTTTCATCGTGTATCTTGCTCCATTATATAGCAACCCAAACTCCATTGAAGACACCCTGACTCAAGCAACACCGGTCGGCCGCCGCCAAGTGTGAAATTAATATAAGACAAGACTGAAACTTAACAACAACTTCCTCAGCGTATTGAGAGCATATCGCTACGGCTAGCTTAGCGCCGTTCCACTATAAACTTACATGGACGGTCTAAGGTGCATGTCCATCTGCCTTTTTACTGTCGACAGTCGAAGCACAGTCATAGGTTTTTGATGTGAGGATTTTGTTTGCGAAATATATGCATACATAAGCTCACGTCTGTATTCCAGAGAGGTAGGCAGAGACCAGGGACTGCCACCTGCCACGACCCTGATCACTTTCCCTCCATCGACATTCGTTTAATCATTGCAAAATACTCAGTATGATTCTTGTTTTTTCAGAAACTACCATGAAGTATTATGTGTATTAATTTATGTAGGTGTCTAAAAAGCTTGTTAAATCATTGAAGAAAGTGTCACATTTCCATTTCTCCTAGTTTAAATTGGCCAAACTGCATAAAAAAACAACCGACTATTATTAGTAGGGTAAGTTACCGCCTTGTTACTATAAAAAGTGGGCTTAAGGTCGCATTCTTAAACTCAAAACCGGGTATAACGAAATCTTATTTAACTGGTCTGGTACTTATTTTTGGCACCGTTCAATTTGGAATACAACTAAATCTTAATCAGTTGCGTTATGTATGACTTTGTAGATAACAATTTAAACCATAGTTGGAGGGATAGATAGATAAATAAGGAACACTTGAGCCCCTCCGTCTACAAACAATTCTACGAGTTAAGACAAAATTAGTTGTCTACTCAAAAATTGGCGGCTGTAATATTTCTCGCTGTCACTGATTCACCCTCTTATTGATTACGCTATTTGACCGATTTCTGAAAGCCGTCTCATATTGTTTATTGGGGTTCATGGAGTCCTCAGTGGTCAATTTAAATTCTTTCGTGTATTTCTTCTAAAAAAAGCAAACGAAAATTTACTTTTCCAAATAAGCCGCCAAAACACTATCTCAGGCAATATGGGGTGGCACAGGAATTATAACGTCACTTCCGGGTAAACCAACCAATGAACGTAAGAAAGAATGAATAACAGACGCCATTTTTACTGCCATGTGACGTCATCATAGAATCGGCCAATCCAGGTCGTTTTGGATACAATGGCGGCAGATACAAATTATCAAATTTTGTCTTGTGTTTTTTTCAAATCATAATTGTTTTTTTTAGTTAAAATGCCTTAAAGCGGTTTTAAGACACATAATTTTATACGAATACGTATAAATAATACTGTTTTTTTTACACTGTCAAATAGCCTATTCTGCCCAACTAAGCGCAAAAGCGGTATCTCAATGAAAGCGAGTTTCGAGATAATCGAAGTTTAGTAAAAATCGTTTTTTTTTTACTTTATATATTGATTTTTTTGTTTGTTAAATAATATTTTTATATTATATTGGGTTTATTTGTTATCTCAATAGTTAAAATAATAAAAAATGTATGTGGATATACCTTATTCATGAGATACTGCTACACCGCCTAGTAATTATAGAGTTAAAATTTGAGTTACCGCTTTTTTGTTAGCTCTTCTCCTACATGTCTGTATACAAAAAAATATAAATCTTTCGTGGATAAAAATATGTATTATTTTAAAGAAAAAACTCAATAAAGGTGTATTTATAAAATCTTTTATTATTGAAATTTAAAATGGCATAAAAATTATTTAGAAAAAATAACGGATTCTATGAAATCTAGTCAAAAGTTAATGAGATATCTCTCCAAAAGGACATTCTATTTTTAATATATTTTTTTTCCTTTTAGAAATGCCTTCCGGTGCAGTTTTATTTTTCGGTGGTGGCATAACTTGAGCTTTTAACATTTTATTTCCGATTATGCTCGCATCAGCAATTTCGTATTTCTTTCTGACATAGTTTATCTGAAACAATATTTGTTTATTTTTATTAGAATACTTTATTAATCAAAAGTTTAAAATAGATAAATGCTAAACGCTGCCTAAATCTAAATACAAAATATTTGGGAGTACTAATAAAATTATCATCATCAGCACGACAGCAACAATTTGGTGGGAAGTTGTTGAGTTGACTGAGTCACGTATGTTGTGTCCTAGCAAATAAAGTTCAATTTCGCTATGCTATTTCGCTAATACGAAGTTTTGAAGAAATTAACTTAAATTTCTTTTTTGAGTATGATTATATTATACCTACTAAAATTATATTTAATAGAACTTACCTGACTGTCAAAATACAAAATTACACTACTGGACACATTCATTCACCGTTTTTCAATAATTTAACACAGTAATTACAAAATTATGATTTATGACCTCTTTGCAACGAAAACAAACAAGTTATGAAAATAATTTGTCAACAGAATAAATCACTATAAAATGTATTAGAAATCCGATTGTTTCATTCAAACCATAAGGACCAATTTGATTTGCCGCTGCAGCCGTATCTCATGTAGTCAAAATGATTCGCGGATCAAGTAACCATCAAAATACTAAGCCTTATAGCGGCAAGTCGAGTACTACATATTTTTGCTGCTTATCGGCTTAGAAAAATTGCTGTTCTTTATGAAGAAATTTGGCGGTATTCAAATATACGGCTAGTTGCCTTCGTAATATTGATATACCTCTAATACCCTTAGTGATTTAAGGTAAAACTGAGATAGGGAAATCTTTCTTAAGGCTTTTTTCAATGTTTTGAACAAGATAGCGCTAAAAGGCTTAGTACATTAGATGCGTATTTTTTAAAGCTATCCGATGGCATAAAAATCAAATTTTCTATTTTTTTTTAGATACCGCTTTTGCGCTTAGTAGGGCAGTATTGTCTACTGAATTTTGTTATACATTTCGACGTTACTGTAGTGTTAAAATACAGTAAGTATTTATATGACAGATCGGACCATGTTATACTGTGAAGAAATTAAGTCTAATCATTCAGTTGTTCGACGACCGGGCTGGAAGCTGTAAAAACACCTTAATCTCAGCGAAACAATATTCAAATCCAGTGTACTAATACCTTAACGTCTACATGCTTTGTAATAACGTTTTGATGTAGCTTTCAGGTTACCTGTCTTACCAAGACTGGCACGTTAACGTAAAGGCGTTGTTTTAGTGTCAACAGGTTAAAGCTTGCTTGCTATGTTTGTGATAAATAAGATTTTGAGGGGCTCCATGCATAAATACTGACGCTACTAATAGAACCTTTAAAAGCAATAGCTTAGGGCCAATTTCTGAATTTAGAATTCCGCTAAGTAACTACTTAATTCAATTCAATACTTACTACTCTAGTGCTGTCTCGTCAAACTTCTCAGAAAAGAGCTTGACAAAACGTTACTTAAGTATTTACTTAGTCAAATTCTCAAATCAAAAACTGGCCATAAGACACAAACTCAAGTGTACTTAGTACTTGCAATAATAATTTCGAACGCCGATTTGCTCTAATGAGGTGCTTTGTAATGTCGTAGATTACCAAATTACTGAGGTATTGTCATTATGATTCCATAATCAGTTGGTGTTCTCTTCCACAAGATTAGAATTTAAATTAAAGATTGATTTTGCAAGTAATTATAATTTTATACACCAAAACGTAAAAAAATATTTACTTAATTTCGTGATTGAGTGGGTAATATTATTTCTATCCTTTTACTCCAAATACGTGTGTTATATTTTTCAACTTCACATAACTAATATGTTTTTGACACATCATGCAAAAACAAATCGATATTAATAGGTACTATTGGCGCTAATCTCGCGGAACTACATAAGGTGTAGTTCCGCGATCAGGCAATCACTTAATCGTATTAAAATACATTATGAGACTATTTAATAACTGATGTTAAGATGTCAACCTACTTGACCAGTCCCCCGCTACAAAGACTATACTCTAAGAGTGGGAGTCGCCGGTAAACATTGTCCTCAGATTTTTAACATAAACCAATTTATTTTTCAACCTTCTAATAGAACTAGCGGCCCGCAAGCTTAGCGCTAACCGTTGATGCGCAGAAGTAAAAAAATAGGTCTCTCAGGGAGCTAGAGGAACGAACGGCGCGCGTGCGAAACGCCGATTGTATTTGACATAGAATACATTTAAACATGTTTTTAAAATTATAATTGTATTGCGTACGCGACTGTACACATGCGCAGCAATCCCCCCTTACTTTTCGCTCAGTGCTAAACTTACGTGCCGCTATTTATACTCTTTGTAACTCAGTATAAAGTTGTTTAAATATAATATATATTTATATATTTCGGCGACAGGCTAACCACTTGTCACGTTCTGCCTACCTCCTCGGGGATAACCGGGCGTGAGTTAATTATATTGATTTATTATAATATATTTTTATTAGGATGTTTAAAGCCCATTTTCACCGTCATGATGAGATCCTGGCCGTATCAGTCGTGATAATAATCACGTCGATAACAATCAAAACTATCGAAATTAAACGTTGTATTATATGCGTAGTTTCATATCCCTCCTACAAGCCGTTGAAGTATGCCTTCTCTAGGAGACAATCCTAGCTGGCATAAATTTATGAAAAACATGGCATCCTAGTTTGATTTTTTCAGACTAGAACATGGCATAGTCGTGACTTTCTCAGATTAGAACACGCCAAAGTTGTGATTTTCTCTGAGCTTCTCAAATTGTATTGCCAATCAGGCTGCATTTTCTAAAACTAAAACTCCTAGTTAGCTGACGTGAGACTTTGCTACTTGCTTGCTCACTTGTTAAGACCGCATGCAACCAAAACATACCGCTGTAAATCTGTAACTACATGTCGTGTAAAATTAAATACAAATCTATATAAATAAAATTCAAAGTCCTGACTGACTGACTCACTCATCAACGCGCAGCCCAAGCCATTGGACCTAGGAAGCTGAAATTTTGCACAGACGAAAAATAATGTGCGGACGCCGGTTTGGGAATACCACACGTTTTGTGTTTAGCTTTTATTGTTAGTTTGCTTACGTGATTCGTCCGTGGTAGATGCAATATTATTTTATTCTCAGTTCTCGACTTGGCTATGTTTCTGGACTGTTTCTTCTGATTCGTAACTGCTGTGCTGTGAAAACTGGACTCTTATTTGTGCTGTTCCCTACTCGACTTGGCTGTGTTCTTGGACTGTTTCTTCTGATCCCGTAACTGCTGTGCTGTGCCAACTGGACACTGATTTGTGCTTGTGATAACGAACTATTCAAGATGTCAACCTACACGAATGAGGAATATGCGGACATGTTAATTTGCTACGGATACTGCAATTGTGTATCCGCACATGCTCGCAATGAGTACATAACACGGTATCCCGGCCGTCGAGTGCCGGATGTCAGCGTGTTTGACGGAGTTTACAGAAGACTTCGAGAAACTGGCTCTGTTTCAAGACGACGTACAGACATGGGAAGACCACGTGTAACTGATGATGACGAAGAACAGAACAATGAGATAGTGGAACGATTTCGATTGGATCCAACCACTTCCACTAATATTGTTGCCCGTGAACTAGGACTCACGCAATGGAAAGTATGGTTCACCATTCATACGGCAGGCCTATACCCATACCATTACACGCCGGTACACGTTATGGAAGAGGGAAATCCTGCGAGTAGATTAGATTTCTGCAGATTTATGCTAAACGCTGATGCCGAAGACCCGACTTTCCTTAAAAAAATCTTGTAGACAGATGAGTCAAAATTTGATAAAGACGGGATCACCAACTACCATAACGCTCATTATTGGGCCCCGAAAGAATTAAGAAATCCTAACAAGAAGAGAGTAAAGGGGTAACAACGAAGATTTAGTGTGAATGTGTGGATGGGCATTATTTGTAATCACTTGATTGGGCCTTACTTTCTCTCCGACAAGTTAAATGGGGAACACTATGAAAATTTCCTGAGACGAGACCTCAGTGACCTCTTAGATGATTTGCCGCTCAATCTGGTCCAAGACATGTGGTTTCAGCATCATGGCTGCCCTGCACATTTCAGAAGAAGCGTCCGAGAATGGCTGGACACAAATTATCCGAACAAATGGATTGGGCGAGGTGGGCCTTTACCCTGGCCAGCCAGGAGTCCGGACATCACCCCAATGGATTTTTATGTATGGGGGCACATGAAAAGTATTGTACGATGATCCCAACCCAATTTCGCTAATAGAAATATTGAAAAACAGAATAATTTATGCGGCGAATGAAATAAGAAGGACTAACTACTAGTGTAGTAAAAAGTGGACTTCTTACAAGGATGCGAAAATGTGTACAAAATGGTGGGGGACATGTTGAACATGAACTTTAGATTTTAAGATGTTTTGTTGGAACATGAAAGTTTAGTAAATTTGGTATCTTTTACTCGCCTATTGTTTTAGTTAGCTTTTTTTGAATCCCCTGTAGCCTATGAAACTAAGTATTTTCTACAATTTTATTAATAAAACCCTAGATTGTTATACCTCGTTGGACAGCTGATGAAACGTAGATATTATTAAGCACATCCGCAAATCAGGCCCCATAATATTTTTTTTTTATATCCTTGAAAAAAAAATAAACTTTCTAAATGTTAATTTTTTTTTTCAGTTTTAATCGTCTATGGCGACTTATTTATTTTATTAACGTACAATATTGATCAATGAGATCCTAAAGCATCTTATTTGAAAGGTTAAAATTCAATAATAGTAATAATCGGACGTAAACATTTCCAAATATCTAAGCTGACAGCCGAAAATCGGGTTTTTTGCATAAAAAACAATTAAATTGAAATATCTCAAAAACGGTTAGATTTAGGATAGGGTATTTCATGGTCAAATTAGTCAGAAATGATGTAAACTACACGCCCTTAACGGGAATAGGTTGACTTAACCTGTAACCCTGTATAATAATATAATGTTGGCAAGGAAGAAGAATGGATTTTTTTAAATTCAACCTTTGTTGTTGCCAAATTTGTATGGGAGGTATAAAGAATGTGGTCTAATTTTCTTGATGATGGTGATAATGAGAACAAAGTAGCTAGATTTAGATAAAACTCATTGCGGAGTCTGATATAAAAATTAACGCTTACTTATTAGACTTTGGTATGCCGTAGCGTGGGTAGGCCCCCACTGGATCGCTCGACGACTTGGTTTCAGTGGCAAGGGGTCACTGGATGCGAGCTTGGGAAACTTGGAAAACCACAAAGGTGGCCTGTGTCCTGCAGTGGGGGTCAGATGGCCGAAAGTGTAGTTCGACCCCATCCTCTTTTTATGAAAACTTGTCGTCAATTTTTCTCTTTGACATAGACTATAATAAAGCAGTTGACGAGTGTTTAAAGTTCAAAGGATTCGTGAGAACTACTTGTTAATCTGTGGATTGACTTTGCAAAATATGTACATCGAATGAGGGCTATTCAATGACAGCTGTCAGTTGAGTTCATTAAAAAAAAAACTAGATGGCGCTGCAAGAAGAGCAAAATTTCAACAGGTTTTAATCGTCTAAACATCTCTTTGTCTGAAAAATACGACTGTAGTTCCGACTGTCAAATCGGTATTCTTGGTTAGCGCATGTGTTTTCGAGAAAATCTTCTGTTTTGACTGTTTTGTCAACTTTCTGTTGACTACCTGGTAGAATTTACTTTGTGTCTGTGTTGTTTTATATCTATATAGGTGTTCCTGCAGATTGGACAGATGAAGAAGTGATGAGTTTCATTAATGTTCCATCTGGGTGCGGCAGAGTGCTTAAAGTACGTATAATGACCAGGAGATTAACTACTGAAGGTAAGTCAGAGTGGATACCAACTCAAACGGTAGTCTTGACTTTTGATGGCCAATCTTTGCCAAAACGTATATTTTGCTGCTACTCAGCACTTGAAGTTGAAAAGTATGTTTACCCAACAGTTCAGTGCTTTAATTGTTGCAACTTTGGTCACACACAAACACAATGCCGCTCCAAACCACGCTGCTTTAAATGCGGACTTGACCATCCGGGTAACGGCTGTCATTTAAATGAAGAAGATGTTGTTTGCTTTAAATGCCATGGTGATCATCCAGCTACGAGCAGAAACTGTCCTGAATATCTAAGGCAACGTGCTATTAAAGAAATGATGGCTGAACAGTATATTTCATATCCGGAGGCTAATAAAAAAATTCCTGGAGCCAATCGCAGCTATGCAAATGTAGCTAAAACAATACCTTCCCCCCATCCCTCAGTCTACTCTATGTATGAACCATCTCAGATGAGGCCACACACAACCTCCCACCGGAACACAGTCTTTTCAAAACCAAGGTCACGCACCCCACCAACCTCTGGATATGATAGACAAATTCATCAGACTCTTACAAGAGACTATTCTTTTAGCCCATCCAGAAATGGTTGTGCCATTACACAAGGTTCAAATATTGATACCCCTACTAACCACATTGAGGAGCTTGTGACAATGTTAGCAAAGCTGCTGTGCTCAAACTCTGTACCTGACCATGTTGCCCATAAACTACATGCCATCTTAGACCTGCTTAGCAATGGCTGACTCCACTCACTCTTCTTCAATGGAACGTCAGGAGTGTAAATAACAAAAAACATGAAATTCAGTACCTATTAAATAAGTTAAATCCCGCTATGCTGCTTCAGTGAGACTTGGCTTAGACCAAGCCTCAACTTTAATATAAGTAATTTTAATTGTGTGCGTTGTGACAGAGTTGACAACTATGGCGGTTGTGCAATTCTTGTCAATTCTAAAGTCCTATTCTCTTCTGTAAATTTTCCAAACATCCACAATTATGACAATATCAATGCTGTAGCTGTCAGAGCCTTAGGGATAACTTTTGTTTCCATGTATATAGCAAGTCCCCATGTTGACCTGATTTATGAGTTGAGATCTCTATTGGTTCTATTGCAGGGCCCGTTGGTAATTATGGGAGATTTTAATGGACACCACTATCGCTGGGGTTCTGAACACTGTGATACTTTTGGAGAGGAACTGGTTGAGATGTTTGATGATTTCGGTCTATTAGTACTTAATGATGGCAGAGCCACCCGGAGGGGTAACATGAACGAAAGGAAAAGCTGTGTTGACCTAACCCTATGCTTTATTGACTTGGCATCCTGCTGTATATGGGACTGTCTATCTGAACTCCACCTATGAGAGTGACCACTTCCCCATAGTGGTTGATCTGCCCTTCAAATGTCTTCCGGATGGTCCATCTAAACCATTACTCAAATTTCGTCTCACTAGGAAGGGATGGGATACTTATAAAGATCAAGTAGAAAAGGAGATCATGACCCTGCCTTCTTATGAAACTAATTGCTCAAATACTGTTTACTGTGCATTCACAGATGCCATAAACAAAGCTGCTGAAAAATCATTTCCTATTAAAAAATCACGATCTAGGAGCGTCCCATCCCCCCTTGGTGGGATGATGAGTGTACCCAAGCTATTAAGGACCGCAAAGAAGCAGAAGAAAAATGTAACATCTCCTGTTCCATGGACAACTTAGTTGAGTTCCGTAGACTGTTGGCCAAGTCAAGACGTATATTAAGAACGAAAAAGAGAGCTGGATGGCATGAATTTTGCACCTCTCTCTCCCCATCCTCGACGCCCTCTTCAGTCTGGAAACAAATTAACAGATTCCGGGGAAGCTTCTCCCCAAAGGCATCATGTTCGATCTCCAAAGAAATAGCCGAGAAGTTCTTAGCTAAGCTGGCCCCACAGTATGTTCCTAATGAAAATGAATTAAGAATACCCGACCTTATCCCAGGTGGACCACTAGAACCATTTGATGAGCCGTTTTCAATGGAAGAATTAAAGATGGTAATATCTCACGTAAGGGACTCCTCCCCTGGTGAGGACGGGTTTCCTTATTCATTTATTTCCAAATCAGGCCCTAACACTTTGACCTACTTTCTTGGACTTGTCAATACTTGCTACGAAACTGGATTTTTGCCGGAAGCTTGGAAAAAGCAGCTAATCCTGCCTATATTGAAACCTGGCAAAGGTTCGGATATCCCCTCTGACTTTCGCCCTATTGCCCTTTCGCCTACATAGGCTTGAGTGGATCACAGAAAACAGAGACTTGTTACCCCCAACTCAATTTGAATTTCGAAAAGGTTTGGGAACCATGGATAGCGTGGTGGTCTTAGTTACTGACGTAAGATCGGAAATGAGCAAGAAAAAATCAACTGTTGCTGTATTCCTTGACATCTCATCAGCATATGACAATATCCTGCTTTCAGTCCTCAGAAGTAAGCTTACACAGCTGAGGATCCCTGCTAAGATGGCCAGGTGCATATGCTTACTACTTACGTCTCGAACCCATACGTCCCCATACTTGTTCAAAAGCTAGAATGTTTAGGTATACGTGGTTTGGCGTTGGATATTTTTAAAGATTACCTATCGGGCAGGACGCAGTCGGTAAAAATTTATGACACAATAAGTGCAGAAGAGCAAATATGTTACGGTGTACCACAGGGAAGTATTTTAGGTCCAACGCTTTTTCTGATCTACATAAACGATCTGTGTAAAATGAACCTTAAAAACTGTGACATCTATACCTATGCTGATGATACTGCACTTATTACTTATGGCAAGGATTCGAAAGAAGCTATGACCCACTCCGAAAATGCTATACGCATGGTAATGAAGTGGCTTTCATCAAATTTGCTGACACTTAATGTAGAAAAAACGAAAGTCATACGTTTTGTACTTCCAAACACTGCAAAACCTTCAATGGAAACGGCACAATTAAAGGCCCACACTTGCCAACAGAACACATCTAATTGCAAATGCATGACATTATCCTTGGTCAGTTCTGTAAAGTATTTGGGAGTTCATGTCGATGAAAAACTAGACTGGCGAGCCCATATAGAGTCTTTGAATAGTAGAACTAGAAGGTTTATCTACATATTTAAAAATTTGCGATTCTCGGCAGACAAAGCCACAATTCGAATGGTATATCTTGCCTTGTGTCAGTCAACTCTGTCTTACTGCATCCCCGTCTGGGGAGGAACCCATAAAACGGATATGCTTAAGGTAGAAAGAGCACAAAGAGCCGTTCTTAAGGTTCTACACTTTAAGCCACGATATTACTCGACGCAAAAATTATATGCAGAATGTTTAGTTCTATCGGTTAGGAAACTGTACGTTCTTCGATCCATTCTTCGAAGGCACTCTAAATTGCCAATTGACAAAAAACTAACCCTACGCCGCCATAGTCGCCCAGTGTGTCCTACTGTCTCATGTAGAACTGCTTTTGCAACACGACAATACAGCGCTCAAAGTGCGAGGCTATATAATAAAGTAAATAAAGTATTATATATATATTCAAAAAATTGTTTTGAAGTCAAACACATAATTAATAGTTGGCTGCAGGTTCTGACGTATAGTGCTGTTGAAGAGTTTTTGTGTATTATGAAATGAAAATATAAACCTTTTTGTACACACACACACACACACACGCACACGCACACACACACACACACACACACACCCTCACACACACACACACACACACCCTCACACACACACACACACACACACACACACACACACACACACACACCTTGAATTGAGTGGCTAGAAAAACTTTTTGTTTTTATCTGTTAATTATATTTTTTCTTTGCATGCAATAAATGTTGTTATCTCGACTGACAGTCGTCCGCTCAGTGTATCCCGACTACGTATGTACGCACATTTTTAACGTTCTAACTTATGTCACCTTCTCCTAAGATACAGGTTTTTTCGCCTAGTTTAGGAGACAGGATGCAACGACAATAATATTGTACTGTACACTAGATTTAGCACTAAACGATTGTCGTCATTTTTACATGTATTTATTGGTTTTTAAATAAACAATTTGAATTTGAATTTGAATTTGAACTATTGCACTCCGTGTCCCTAAGATGGAACATGAATCTAGAATACTCTGCAGAGGCCTTCCTCAGAGCTCAGTCTTAAGCCCAATTCTCTTTAACCTCTACACTAATGATATTGGCTCTAGTCTTAATACCAACTGCCACATTCTTCAATACGCGGATGATGTTGCGTTATACATCTCAAACGCATCAGTCGCAGAAGCAGCTACGTCCATGAACATTTCTCTGAACTCCCTGAGTCAATGGCTTGATAAGCATGGCCTTTCACTTTCGGCTCAAAAAAGTACTGTCCTGGTGTTTACGAAAAAGCGCAGTATCCCAAAAGTTGAAGTCGTAATTGACGATACGGTAATTCCTCAAAGGACGTCAGTTAGGTTCCTGGGAGTGTTCCTCGACTCTCGACTCGCTGGTACTTTTCATGTTGACCACTTCATAAAGAAAACCGAACGTGTGTACTCTATTCTAAGAATCCTGGCCGGTGTCTGGTGGGGTGCTCATCCAGTATCCATGAAATCAGTATACGACGCTCTGATCAGGAGCGTACTGGACTATGGGTGTTTTGTCCTGGAACCAATCAACAAGACGGCTTTAGTAAAACTGGATCGTATTCAATTTAAATGTCTCGGTTTGATACTGGGATGTATGAGATCTACTCCCACGAATACCCTTCAGGTAGAAGCTTGTGAACCTCCCCTTTATCTCCGCCGTCGCTACCTTGCCGACCGCTTTGTAACCAAAGTACTTTCACGATCATCTCATATCCTTAATCAAAAGCTACGCGAACTGGACTCCGTAACTGACACAGGCTATACCCGGAAGGAAATCCCATTAATACTTAGAAGGTACAGACGGTTAAAAACTTTTGAGAGAACCCTGGTCTCTACAAAAAAGGTACCATTGTTTGAGTTCAGCTTTAAGACCCTCCAATCATCACTAGACATTATATTGAGTATTGGTATTGGCAAGAACAATCCAAGTGCAGACATAATCTTCAATTCGGTTATTGGTGAGCGTTGGAATGGGTATCAATTATTTTTCACTGACGCTTCAAAATTGTGTCAATCTTCTCCCGTTGGTGTAGCTGTATTCCTTCAAAATTCTAATTTAATACTACAATTTAAATGTCCACCTGAAGCATCAATCTTTACTGGTGAATGCATCGGTGTATTGGAGGCTAGTCTATTTGTAGAATCCCACAACATAAAGAAAGCAGCAATCTTTACAGACTCTTTGAGCTGCCTACATACTCTTGATCAGAACCAGTTTAAAAGTAAAATAAACAGTAAACTAATTCTCGAAATCAGGGATACCCTGGTCCGCTGCCGTAACAAAAATCTAGAAGTGGTTTGGGTTTGGATTCCTGGCCACTCGGGCATAGTAGGTAACGAGTATGCCGATAACTTTGCTAAAAAAGCGTGCGAACAAGAAGTAGATTTGAGGTATTATTTTCATCATCCACACGACCTTCTCTCGTTACCGAAAAAACACCTTTAGGAGTCCTGGTTGACCGCGTGGCGGGAGAGCAGTCGTTTCAAAGGCGAAAAATTCTTTAGCGTCCAACCGAATATAAGACCCAAGCCTTGGTTCTACAAATTTAAAAAGGTCGGGAAGCGAGTCGTATCGGTGATTTGTAGATTGCGGATTGGCCACTGCTACACACCTGTCTTTCTTAAAAAAATTAGAGTGAGGGATAATTCACTGTGTGAGTGCGGTTTAGAAGACGGTGATCTAGATCACATATTTTTTAATTGTCCGTTGAACCAAAAGACAGTAAATATCTATCCTATCCTACCTGTTTTAAATATTCCCTTACCTACAAATTTCAGAACGCTTTTAACTTACCTGTCGTCTATAGATGACCTATATATTTTGCTCATTAAGTTTATTGGGGAAAATGAGATAACGTTGTAAATATTGTGTGTCTAAATATCTGTGTTATATGTAGGTGTGTGATATTCATGTTAAATGTTTAGTATCACCAACTAACAATATATTTAATGTTCTCTCACAGATGTGTCTGTCCGCATGAACAAACGACTAAAATAATAAAATTGGGAGTTTCCATAAAGAAATTGGTACTTGCTCTAAAAAAAAAAACATTTTTAGCCATGTGAAGCCAGAAACTTGTCATTGGCAGTATTAGTCGTCATCGGCTCGTTGCCATAATTCCCAAAATTGAATTGAATCTCTTTGTAGTATGTTATCTAAACTACACTTTGTTTTGAAACTGTTGAAACTTGAAAGTTATCGAAGTATTTTTACTTTGTTCATTCCATACGTACGTGAATTGTGTCTTTGCTCATGACTAGCCCATGCATTGTGCATTTTTGTAAAAACATAGGACAGGAACCACAGAGAAGGTACACTGATTTCATGTCAATTTTGACGTATTAGGCGACGTCAGCACCATCTATCGATAATTTGCGGTACTATGTTTTTTTTTAATGACGCTCTAAAAAGCCCTCATTGTCATAGTAAACGATGAAATGTTGTTCTATTAACCTTTAGAATTTTTTGTGGACCGATCGGCTCATGGTTTTTAATTTGTTCTTTCCAAGGTGCTAACGCAATGAGCCGTTTTCAGAAGCACTAAAAAAAAAAATATTACGGCTGTCAAAGTAATGCAATTTTGGACCTCAGCCCAATAGCCAAGTGTGATACATCATAAAATAGGTCTCAGCGAGCTGAACAAAAGTTACTATTACGTCAACAGCCAAATGTTTGTCGTTTCGGAGTTATATTTTATTGAAAATTTTAGTTTTTTTTTCAATACAATATAACTCCGAAAGGACAAAAATTTGGCTATTGGCGTCATAGTAACTTTTGTTCAGCTCGCTGAGACCTATTTCATGATGTATCACACATGGCTATTGGGCTGAGGTCCAAAATTGCATTATTTTGACAGCCGTAATAAATTTTTTTTAGTGCTTCTGAAAACGGCTCATTGATTAAATTGAGCCCTGCTGGTGCGAGTCTACAAATACAAACTCTGAAATAATGTGCTTTTGTAACACCCGCTAACCTTCGTAGGATGTACGTGTCCTTGCGGTTGTGAACAAACTTCTATCCTACGCTCCTAATACGTAACTGTCCACTGCAACCCAATTCCAAAGTGTCAAAATCTCATTATGAATGTAACATTGGGGAGTGAGTTAAATGAGCGTTTTTCCTTATGTCAAATTTAGTTCTAAAAGAATCCCTAGGTGGCGCTGCCGTACCGTAATAATAAACGTCAAAGCAAAAAATAATACTATGGTTCTGTGGAATTTGTGATGGTTGATTACGGAAAAACAAAAATGCTGTTGTTTGGTGATAAGTGCGATTTTGAATATTTTGGAGTGTTTGCTGTGGATTGTGGGTTTGAATTTTTATTTTTATTACGAGAAACCTCGTCCGAATAGCAACCCTGGGTCCTTCTCTTGTTTAGTAATCTGTGGACTAACTTTAACATTGATTGCTACGAATCACAATTTTGTATGTAGACACGATTAGCGCCATCTAGATTATCTCAAGGAACTAAGTAAAAAAAAGAAAGGAAAAACGCTCATTGGACGAGTCCACAAAGTACAGTCTGTTAGCTTTTAGTATATACCTCGGGCTCTAGAGTAGGATTCGGTTTTCGCCGAAAGCACACGAGTATAATACTACTTCCTGCTCTGTATATAACTTTTCTTCACTACTTCGAAATTTTTTGTAAAGTTATAAATAACATTACAAAATAAACCTTACCTTATTGCAATATAATCGGTTTAATCGATAGTAGCCGAGGTTTATTCTAAAAGCTAACAGAATGTATGTTATTCAGGCATTTTAATTATTAAAACGTACATAAATATATACTTAATTACTTATTTTACTTTCAAATTTTATTCTATCTTTTCAATATCTAATAGATTTTTTAACCTGTGTAGATAGTTATCGACTGACACCTCAAACAAAACGCAACCAAATAGTCACAATGTTTTCCATATAGAGAAATCCCTTTAATCAATTCGTAGTCTAATCAGACGGCTGCCGAGCTACTATAAAGAGTTTTCGTTACATTATTCAGTAGTGCCAGCGATCCTTGTAACCTTGGTTTCATTTATACTGACAGTTTACTTAGTAGTAAGAAAAACTGAGAACCGTAGCAGTAGATAACAGTAGTAGGTATGTTATCCACAGTGGGGTCAGCGAATAAGTAAAAATGTACCCTTTTATGACAATAAAGACTTTTATTCTTTTTTTTCTGCTGTTATTAGTTAATGAATCGCTCGCAGCCCGGCTGCCTGAGTAATATTAAACGATCACGAAGGTTAGACAACATAGGGCGCGTTCAGTGCATGGATGGGTAATCGTCTATGACTAACGCTACTGGAATTTTTCCAAGCGGTTCCGTGCTTCGCAAGGCACGCCAAGCAGTTAGTGCCGGCTGACGTCGATAGATGGCAGTCGTTAAGCCAAGTCAGAACCTTTAGAGAGCGGCTTGATAAATTCTGACGGTAAGACCAGCCACTAGTCTTACAAGCCTCCACCAATCCGGTTTTTGTCCCCGTGGTGGAGTGTGGCTTTCCTCAGGGAAGAGACCCGTGCGTGCCCCTCGGTGAGGACACTATGGGCTAATGATAATGATAATGATTAGTTAATAAAGTTCAAAAAACACAGTTTTTCGTTGTTTTTTTTGCCAGATTGTTAATGTACGAAAAACAGTGGGTTAGTGTCACAGGTAGGTTTTCGGAAGAGATTCCCCCGAGTTTTCGCTCCTCGAGCACAGAGGCGGGTTAATAGCCTGCCACCGACCGCATGTTTGGAATTACGCCCGGTTTCCATGGCAACAATGTGGATTCTCAAATGGACTCGCACCTTGCTCAACATGAGAATTCGTATCATGTCTGCCTGTCATGAATGTTTGGAAAACAGTCCTTGTACTCAAAGTTATTGGGTTCAAATTGGGCTGCACTGGAATTTAACTGCCTCGTTAGTCTAGCCTTTAGGTGCTTACCTGCCAAGACAGAGGTCGCGGGTTCGATTCCCACTGCCACTGGGGGGCGTCGTACATATTTTGTACAAAAAAGTCGCAGTCTGGGCGTATTTACGTGTTTGTGATGTCCTGGCATGGATACCATAGCATAGGATATCCTAGTTTGGGCAGGCCTGTTTCACTACGCGTGTCGGTATCGAACACGTAAGTACATGTCATGCGGCGACCACTCCGGAGTGGCAAATAGGTAGGAATTCAGGCGCCAGAACAGGTAGGTAAGAGTTACGGGGTAGAGAGAGAGGCAACATGTAGGTGAATATAACGTAGCTTTTTTAGCGCCGTGCGATCTGAGTTGCACCTAATTGTATCGCTGCTAGAGTCCCTTTTTCTTTAATTGATTATGCGAGTGAATCTTCTGTACCTGTACTATTATGTATTCTGTGGTTTGGGACCAGGGCTCGATTCTGTTAGTGCATTATGGTACAATGACAGATACATGGTCGGGTCACGTGACGAGTTTTTTCATACCACGCTTAGAAGTTTTGATATGTGTGCGCCAGTAGACTTGAAGCGCCAATGAAACTAACGCCACGTTCGTGCAGTTTTCATTGAACTACAATGCATTAACAGAATTTAGGTCCTGGTCAAGTGATGGAAAACCTGCAATTTAATATTAACCATGCTTTAGCTTGGAATTTCGAAAAGCGTTTGTGAGCAGAATGTTATACGAGAAATAGTGAATTTAGTATAATAGTATGGGGTTAAAGAAGTGTACCCGTAGCGATCACTGTTTAAGCACCATAAACATTATGTTGCAGATTTAAAGCTCCCTCAAATAACAGACTCGTTTCAGATGACTCTTAATAAGGCTTCCTTTGATGGTCGTTTCGATCGCTTTTTCTCGGGCAATTACCTTCGGATTTCCCTTGAGTGTTGACCTGATGTAGTCTTCAACGTGATCTAGTTAAGGTAGGCCTTGTTAAAATAATACCTCAGTATCATTGTACTAAGTGGAAAGGTTTGGAAATTTGCATCAAAATAATGGTGAAAAGATAAGTTTATAAACGGTATCAACATCAAAGATTTTTGTTTTATTTTTGCTGTCTTGGATTCAGTATTTGGCACAGGCCATAAATCGACCGGGTGACTGATCGATCAATCAACTCGTATTCGTCCATTGCTGGCAAATGCTTCCCAAAAGGCACGCCACATCTTGGCCATCCTTATCCAGTCATTGCCAGCACTCAACTTCAAATCATCAAACTCGCTAGAGTTGGTGGGCGAGATGATCAAAAGTGTGAGGAAGGAAGGATCAATGGCCAAATTTAATTTTCCCAGATTCATATTTTTAAATTTACTTTTTCTGGCCCTACAAGTTAAACATATTCAAATTAAAAAAGAAATAACCGCGCTCAAGTCAAAGATAAAAATGTCTTTTCTTCAAAGTGTCTCACATAGTTTTAAAGTGTCACTAAAATCTGTTACACTTTTTTTGCTTTTCACTAACAATATTAATTGCATGTGCGAAGGTATTTTTAATTTTCAAGATTGTTTTCGTTGATTATTCGTTCGTCACTTTTTTAGGCTCTGACAGAATATCATCATCATCGTTTTCAACCGGGTACCTGAGCCATAACCTTTTCTGACACAAAGGTCACCTTAAGGTTGTGACACTATAACATGATTATTTTTGTTCTTCTCTTTTAGTTTCTATTGTGTTATTATTGTTATGTTTTACTTTTTGTGTAATAATGTTATTCAAGCTTTTGAATGTGTGTTATGGTATCTGATTTAATGTTTTTTTCAATTTCAATTAGTTAAATCTCTTTTAAGTATTTTTATCGCATTTGTGAAGTTATTCTCTGTTTTCTAGTTCTTAGCAAGCTCTATGAATAATTTTTTAAAATTCAAACATTAATAACTCCGGAAGCCACGCAAATTACATCTCACCAGGGCTTTCAGAATTATCTCTACTCTGGTCTCACCCAACATTAACGACGTTCAATTAAAATTAATATGAAGGTAATGAGGCGTTTTACAACAGCCCACTCGCTTCCGATTCCCCATTTAAGCTGAGACAGCAATGATGGAGCACCTTAAACTCACAAAGGGGATAACACTTTATCAACCACCATAACATGACCTTCCTCTCCTCCCAATGTCTATGCTAAGCTTGGCGTTGCAAGAGGAGCGACACTCGTTCTAGGAGATCAAGTAATAAAGGTCATAGTTAAGAATCAAGTTGCGCTCCCGTCTTCACAAACTCGTGGTGCATTTAACGAGATAACTTACTCCGTGGTTGGTCTTAGATGTAGGCAAGAAGCCTGAACCCGTAGCACTAATAACAGTGTGAGATCGATACCGTGAACCTTTGCCTGTCTATTCCGTTGCAGTGGTTTCTGCAGAGTAGGACAGCGCTACTGATTGCGATTGGCGGCCTAGCTAGCGATGAGAATTTCAGTAAATGGATTTTGTTTGTTTATTTTGGGATACCGCAATCAATACTAATATTGCCTAATTTACTTGTTACGTTTTGTTTAATCTAGGCATCCTTGGTGGAATATGGTCTATACCTTCCTTTGGGAAGAGATCCGTGCCCCTCGGTGGGGACTTAATGGGTTGATGATGAATAATTATGTTTAGTAATTATTTATAAGAATATTCTATCTATATGTTTCACACTCCATTGAGACATTATAGAACCATAAAAAGGGCCTCGAAATTATCGTGTGACTCTGAAGCAAAGCTTGAAAAACTTTTTCTCTTTTTTAAGACTAAGCAATACTCTCAAAGTTTTTCCACTTTGAGTTATTTGCACGTATAATTAGTTAATTTCACTAGGATTGTTTTTAAATGGCTTAGTAAATGAAAGTAAAAAGGATTTTTAACATTAACTTTTTTTATAACATTTACATATAGTCACATACATTGCATCTGGCCCCGCACTAGAATACCCTGTGTCGTGGGAACCAGAAACAGCCACGTCACAAACATGTAAATATCCAAGACCTGGGTTTATTTTTGTAGAACCCGGGACCTCTCGCATGGAGTCAGATGCGCTAACCGCTGCGCCACAGAGGTCGTCATTTTTTTTCAATATGTTTTATACGTATATTTGAAAAAGTCTAGTGGCAGTAAGTTAATAATGACAAATAGGATTAAAGCGAAATGTCGCGTTCGTGCAAATTTATATTTCTGATTAAAAAACTTTTGCTTGTGATATTTGTGTTCCGTATTGCTTTATTTTGTTTTATGACGGGAACTTATTTTTATATCTGTCCGGCGTTGTTAGGGTCATAAAATATTTGTTATTTCCAACTGGTGAACTGACTGCCTGGAGTGGATTCGCAAAATATATAAATACTACATGTAAACCCGGCTTCGCTCGGCTAAAATGTAGTCTCATAGTGATATTTCATATTGTATTGACCACACAAAAACACCACAGGTCTTGGATATTGACATGTTTGTGACGTCGCTGTTTCTGGTTCCCATGACACAGGGTATCCTAGTGTGTGGCTAGAAGCAATGTATGTGCATGGTTAGCAATGTATGTGAATGTTTATGTTTATATTTTTGTTCAGTATTTAATTTTTGCTACTTTTCATACCCATTTCAAGAAATTTAATTAGACCTTTGAGTTCACAATTGACATCTGTGACACGTGATGGCGTGACACCAACGCAGCATAAGTGATATTGACATGTTTACTTTGCAACGCCGTTATAGAGAAATATAATTTTTACATTGAATATACTCGATAATCCAAATTTCGACAACTTATAGGCATAAGTTGTCGAATCGGATTGACAAATTTTTTACCCTCTTCAATTTGATGTGCATTTTGTTCGAGTCTACTGTAGACGGGTAGGAAATAATTAATATAGATAAAAATAATATTTAACTCACTCGTCATCACAATATTATGTATTGATTAGACATAAAACTAAAAAAGTGTCGGACTAATTTATAGGATCTATCAAAAAAATGAAGAATTTTGTTTAATTTGTTATACGTTAACTTAATAAATTTTTAACAATCTGTGTTTTATTTTATGCTCTTTATAATGAACATTTTTTTAAATTATTTATAACCTTTTTATGGTCTTGTAAAATGTTGTATCATAATGATAAGTATAATATCATTGGTGTAAATTTAATCCCATCAAAAACATAAATGTGAATGATATGAGAGCCAAGTTCAATAGGTATTAAGAACAGACGTCGTTATCGACTTCGCCGACAAAAGAATTGAGATCTATATGGGTGCTGCCAAGTTCTCTGAAGAAAATCATGAAATTTTAGTTACAAGATCACTGAGATGTAAATTGTAATTCAAGCTCAAGATTTTACTGCTAGTTTTTACCAACAAACCAAATTTAAAAAAATTCACATAGGTATGATATCAACCTAACAGCATAAGTACAATACAAACAAAAAGTACACTAACCTCCGTATGACTAAACGAAGTAGAGTTCATTAAATAAATATTATTTAGCCTGTACGTGAAAACTAGCCAAGTCAAATCTTAAGCTTGAATAACAATTTACATCTCTAGTGATCTTGTAACTAAAATTTCATGGTTTTCTTCAGAGAACTTGGCAGCACCCATATAGATCTCAATTCTTTTGTCGGCGAAGTCGATAACGACGTCTGTTCTTAATACCTATTGAACTTGGCTCTCACATCATTCAAATTTATGTTTTTGATGGGATACCACTGCTTTTTGTACAGAGATTATTGGTATTGGTATTGATCACTAATAAATACATGGTTATTTATTGCTAAGGAACCGATAACCGATAGGTTAGAAATCGGCTACGAACATAGGTACGACTTTTCAGAAACTCATTTACAATTCAGAGAAACGTTCACAGGAAGTCGTTTACAGATATTATATAGCATCGGTTGAGACAAAACCATACCGCGATACAGAATTAAAAAGCGCCATCTATTAGCAGAATTTGGAACTAAATACTATGAGGATATTAATTAATATCAATAATTTTCAGTTTTTACATTTTTTCCTTAATATATGCCTAATAGTCTACCTTGATGCCAAATATCAAGTTTCTCGATCATCTATAAGTGAATTAGGTTTTTGATTTATAAGTGAGTCAGTCATAAAAATGCCGGTTTTTAAACGTTAATATATATATAACTGTTTGAGCAACATTGATGAAACTTTGGATTCTAGGCAAGCTAATGGACTTTAAGAAATGTGCCAAATTTCATATACGTAGGTTAAATAGTTGTAGAGTTGTGAAGGGGTCAAAAGTAGCTCGAAGTGATTCCTGTAATATTACACACGGCAGCTGCGTCGCCAGTTCCTTTTTTCTCGAACTTGGCTGGACTCGCTGTCGCGAGTCTAGATTTTTAATTAACCCTTCATCAAGCAACGGCATAATAGTTGTTAATTTTAATACGAAACTTATAACATTGAAAAAAAAATAAATTTTATTGGTAGATAGACCAATCCGGACTTGGCCCCAGTGGTGGAGTATGGCCTATACCTTCCTCAGGGAAGAGACCAGTGCCCCTCGGTGAGGACATAATGGGTTAATGATGATGATAAATAGAGCATCACCAGCTTTGCTATCCGATTTAATGGTTCTGGATGAACCCTAAGCTTTCAAATAACTTATTATATGTATACATACTAGCTGATCCGGTAAACGTTGTTCCGCCATTGTTTTCAACAACCTTTACACAAAGTACAGGTATATCGTCTTTTGTTTCAAAGTCTTACATATTTGAATTTCGAACTAAATTGTGCTAAAGCGAAAAACGACGTACTGCATAACGTATTTACCAGCGCTGGATTAGCAATTAGGGGTAGATACGGTCGGGGTCTAAAAATGTTTACCAGTTTTCAAACTTGATTCTATGTCGCAAGATGTGCAATTATAGTCTATAATGCTTTAAAAATTTACTTATTACCTTTCAAAGTTCCGAAGCCTTGATTCTAACAAGTATCTACATAGATTCATTTCTTATTTTAAAATTATTGCATTTTATTAAAATGACACAGTTCAAAACTCTGTCAAAACTCAAAATAGAAAGTCTGAAAATATATTGAATAGATTAGATTAGAACTCTTTATTGTACACACCAGAAAAACAAACAAATACATTGTAAGACTTATATATTTAAGTTTTGCCGTATACAATTGGCGGTCTTATCGCTAAAAGCGATCTCTTCCAGACAACCTTGGGATGGAAAGAAAAGATGTAGAGAAAAGGTAGGTAAGTGTACAAAAAGTATAATGAGGGGATATGTACATAAACTGACTTACAGATTTTAATTTATTCGGTCCATTAGAGTAGGTATTTAATAATTACATATATGTAAATACATACATACATAGGTACATACATATTCGATATAATACTTAAACTTACCATAAAATACACATATAGTTATTTTATATTAGTTAATACATGGTACATTAATACATACATACATTATATATATATATAGATGAGCGAAGAGATAGGCCATGACAGGAATGAAGAAAGTCAAATCGCTCCTTCAGGTAGGATGGGGTAGCTGGATTGAACAGTATAGAGTAGAGAAGAAACAGTATGTGTGCATTCCGGCGGAGACGAATGGAGAGCCACTTGAGCTGTGCGCGAAATGCTGAGACGTGGTCATATTTGCGTAAACCAAACATAAACCTTATACAGAAATATTAAAGTCGCTCAAGTTTGTTTAATTGCTCCTCGGTGAGGTCAAGATAACAGGTGTCAGCGTAGTCGAGAATTGGTAGTAGGAGTGATTGGGCTAACGCAACCTTAGTAGCAGTAGGAAGAAAGTTACGGAGTCTACGCAGAGCGCCTGCTGAAGAAAACATCTTCCGGCTAACCATCTCCAGCTGCGGAGACCATGACAACTTGGTGTCAATTATGATGCCAAGATTTTTCACTGTCTCGCTAAACGGAATAGTCACCCCATCAAAGACGACGTGTGGCAGCCGCGACTGCTGGTCGACCTTTTGGAGTGATCTTGGGCTTCCTATTATAATAACTTGAATACTATTTTTACAAAATAAAGAAAATAAAGCCTCCTTGAGGGAGCGAAGAAGGTTTGCTCTAAACTTTGACAGGTTGATACTCTACTCTTTATTCTGAGCTATAGGCTTTATCTAATCAAATCAATACAAAATATCGACCTTGTGTCGTATAATTGTCTGGACAATTATGAACCTTAAGGTGGTAAACATTTTCAGACCCCGACTGTACGAGAGTACACTAGTGATGAGAGTACACGAGTTATGCCTTTGCATTATGCCTAGCACAGGATCGGATGGGTTGGCGTGAAAGAGAAGAGGCCTATGCCCAACAGTGGGCTCTATTTACGGGCTGATTAGATAGATAGATGCCTTGCTAGATAGATGATTGCTAGCTTGCTGATAGATGATTGCGGTAGAACTTCCACATAAACGTAGTATACACTATCCGTTCCCCTTTTCAACCGTGCATCTGTAGCCCCTTTCGCTCATTGTCATAGCATGCCTGATCGCGCCCTGTGCTGTGTGTAGTGACCTACGAAATTGCGGGGATATCTTGTTGTTCAATATAGTGATACTAGCTGACCCGAAAAACGATGTTTGAAAAATTGCCACTGGCTGGATCCCCCGCAACGGATACCATAAACGACGACATTAGAACCAGAGTGATCTAAGTGACATTTTTATCAACACCGAGTTTGGTACGCAATGGCACAGAAAAATCATAAATCTTTCAAGCCACACTAATCAAAGGCACCCCAGTGCTAACTCCATTGAGAGATCTCAGTATAGAATTGGTCCGGCCTGCAAAGTGAAGGCGTGCCAGACCGGTCTAAGTAACGCGATGCACTTAGATCACTGTTGTGCCCTATATCACTCTGGCTCTACCGTTGTCAACGTGGTCGAGGCGGAGATGGCAGGATGACTTTACAAACTTTCTGGCAGGGTTGCAGCAGACAGCCGATGACAGGGAGGCGTGGACAGCTTCATCGGCTGACTAAAAATATATGTGTATATGTTTATCTCTTCTTCCGGTATCCTGTCCTCTCTTTCTACTCTGTTTCTCCCTCTATCTTTTTATTTTTAAAATATTACATGTCTTTAATTTGTTTTCTATGTCCTTACACAATTGCTGTTTAAAAGTGCAGTAATGTTAAAGGAAACTCCGGATTCAGTTGACTGTACCTTCCGGCCCTGGCTCGCCGTACGTCATATGCACTGCATAACATAAAGCAAGATACTAAATATTATGGGAGCACTGCTGCACCAAGCGTCTCCCAATCTCTCTCGATTGCTCGTAAATTTTATTTTATCGTAATATTTGCACTTGTTATGGAAGAGCCAATGTTATTGAACAATACTCGTTTTGATAACAGCTACAGCTTTGCTAAACTTAAAAGTAAAACAGCAATTATACGCTTCTGTGCCCATGAATAACAACCTTAGACCCTATACATACATACATGATATACGGACATAGTTATAATTACCCAGAGAATCAAAAATTCAAGATCAAAACTTCTGTCATCATGATGCTATTTCCTCGATTTCCTCACGATGTTTTTCATCACAGTTAACGGTATTACTGCTATAAAATTCACAGAGGATACTTTCAAAACAAAGGCTTTTCCCGGGTTCAAACCGGCTCCTTCCAATGCGCCGTTATTGTGGACGAAGGAGTAGGAAAGAATGCTTGAGGCAAATCCTCCTGTAAATTGGTGAGCAAATCAAGGGAACAACTTGTACACACTAAACACTAAACGCAACATCCATTCCAGTCATTGTGACCGCTACTCTTATAATAGGGGAAGATGAAGGAATAAAAATAGACAACAGACTACCACATTACCCAGAACTCACAGAGGTAGCCCCTAAGTCTGCCAGGGGCCCTGCGGTCATAACGTGCTCTCTTCGCACAATTAAATTCCTGAAATACGCCCGAAGCTCGAGCCAACAACGGCCTTGGGGCGTATACTCTGTATCTGTAGCATTTAAATATCTATGCAGCTTAAGATTTCCAAACCTTGCAAATCATCACACCTTACTTTACACCGATAATGTGTTAGCAAATTCAAGTAACATGAGTGTCTCATTCGCAGTCATGCCTTAGATTTATCTAATTTGGATTTGAATTGTGTTGTTTGTATTAATTTATTTTTTTTGTCTTTTGAACTATCCAAAATAAAACTCTTGGTGCGAGTGTACTGTGGCCCTAAACATCACTTCAGTCTTCAAAAGTAGTTTTTTGTGTAGTTTTTTTATTGTTTTATATTTGTTAAAATTAAAATATTGCTTAACACATGTAAAACTTTCGGATTTACCTGAAATTGAGATTATTTCGATATAACAGTGAATAAAAAAGAAATAGCCCGTATCAGTAAGACCAGCCACTAGTCTTACAAGCCTCTACCAATCCGGACTTGGCCCCGTGGTGGAGTATGGCCTATACCTTCCTCAGGGAAGAGACCCGTGCCCCTCCGTGGGGACATAATGGATTGATGATGGTGATGAATCTGTATTTTTATCTTTGCAAAAAACTCAATGTTACCAGCATTTAATAATTTATGGCACAAAATCTTCTAATTTGGTTTTTGAGTAATTAGTTATTTATTGATTGTAAACCCATTGGTAATTCAAAATTTACGGCTTTTAGTTTAATCATTTTTTGGGAACACGACATGGGTTTGGCTAAAGTTAAAACAAATGTGGGATAGTTCTAGTGACAAATATAGACACACATACACACAGATCACAGATCAGATATACACAGATCAGACAGATCTAGTAGTTATTATAATGGAGTATTGTTTATTATAATACACCAGGAATTACATTAGAAAAATCGCTCGTAGCCCCGGCCGCCTGAGTGATCTTAAACGATCATGAAAGTTAGGCAATATAGGGCGCGTTCATTGCATGGATTAGTGACCGTTATATGACTAACGCTAGTGCTATGTTTCCGAGTGGTTCCGTACTTCACAAGGCACGTTAAACAGTCGGCGCCGCCGTCGATAAATGGCAGTCGTTAAGCCAAGTCAGAAAGAAGCCTTAGGCGGTGAAAACTTCGGACAGTAAGACCATCTACTAGTCTTACAAGCCCCCACCAATCCGGGCTTGGTCCCCGTGGTGGAGTATGGCCTATACCTTCCTGTGATCCATGAGAGACCCGTGCAACTCGGTGGAGACAAAATGGGTTAATGATGAATCACATTAGAATCGAAAAGCTAAAATAGTAGGTACAGTCGACAACACGTCAATCTTCACATTTTAGTTGCAAAGTCGCCCGTAACGCAACGGAGTAGAGTGCATGGATGTATACCATGATGTGCTGTCGACTGTACAGTACAATTGGCGGCCCTAGATCCTACAGATCCGATAAACCTCCTAGTTTCGGTGTAGACCCCATCGAATCGGGTTAGACCAACACAAAATTACTCGAGCAATCTCATCGCTACTTTAGAAATACAATTATCATGAGCCTACACGGTTTATTGGGTCGAGCCGTGCGTGAGGCCTTTGGTCACACTTGGGAGTACTCCCTTGAAGTCGAAAGTGGGGATGCACATAGCGAGAGATCGTTTTGACGATCTCTGTGGCGTAGCGGTTAGCGCATCTGCTTACCAAGCGAGAGGTCCCGGGTTCGATATCCGGCTGGGGAGATAAAAAAAACTCCAGGTCTTGGATGTTTACATGTTTGTGACATCGCTGTTCCTGGTTCCCACGACGCAGGGTATCCTAATGTGGGGCCAGAAGATTGCTTCTGGCCCCACATTATTGCCTGTATGTAAATGTTATGTTATGTTTAAGGGATATGATGATGAAGGAAAGTTTCTTTGTCATATTCGTCACAATGTATGGTCAGTCTATAATATAAGTAATATTTAATGGTCTATGCAACAGTCACTGACTCGCTAAAGCACACTAATTACACGACCGTCCGGCTCCCCGTGCGATGGTCAAGTGACTAAGTGAGGGAAATGAAAAAAAAAAAACCACCATTATAAAGCTGAAAAAAATCACGTTTGTTGTATGGGAACCCCCCTTATATATGTATATTTATTTTATTTTGATTTAATCATTTATTTTTAAAGTGAATATTTCGACGCCACGGGAGACCGGACAGCTGGCGCATACCTCGGCCAGAGAATAAGTCTGGCCATTCAAAGGGGGAATGTTGCCAGCATCCTAGGCTCTCTGCCGCGGGACACCGATCTGGGGCAAGTTTTGTATTTGTAAATATATAATTAGATAATAGTTTATATTAGTTTTATTAGTTAAGTATAATTTATATAATTTAGTTTATAGTAGATTAGTTTCATATATTGTTAATTAAGTTTATATTTAAAGTATTACATAATAAAACTAATATATATAATTAAATATTCTGTGAATGTATCAAGCATATTCCTGTTGCTGTTATCAATATCGAGCAAAAACGAGCAAAAAAATCACGTTTTGTTGTATGGAAGCCCCCTTGAATATTTATTTCATTTTTTTTTGTTATTATAGCGGCAACAGAAATACATAATTCTGCGAAAATGTTTACTGTCTAACTATCACGGTTCATGGGATACGGCCTAGTGACAGACTGATGGACGGACGAACGAACGGACATCGGGTCCGTTTTCCCCTTTGGGTACGAAACCCTAAAAAGTAAAGGATGGTTCAAGTGGAGTTCTTTGTTTAGCACCGTAACGTAGCACCGTGTTTAAGTCAAACCAAAATATTTCTCTGTTGGTTTTATTCATTTAAAAAAACGTTTGCAACCCTCTATGTATCTTATTTATTTTATTTTGTTACGGACGTTAACACCGAAAACAAAATAATATTGACACAATAATAAAGACGCAGTTCACAAGGCGAATAACAGACATCCACAAATAGACATATTATTATCATAATTACTAAGAATACGTATTCCAAAAATATTGTCGCTCGTTGTGAAATAAAACCACATTTGATTAAATGTTGCAGGAGAAAATAATGATATTATTAAACCTAACACAAAGCTGAGGCGATCTATTTTAATTAGCCAAGAAAATTCTCATAATTATTACCTATTGCAGTATGTTTTGCAGTTGTTACAGTACTCACGTTAATAAAATAAATACTAATACTAAATTGAGCTGCTTACTCGTAGGTTACTATCGAGAAATGCGATGTTGATTCCGAAATAGATTTCCACGGTGAAAACCTCTTTGGGAACTCCGTGTTTGATGAGGTCTCGATGTTTCGCTATGTGGTTAAGAGTGTGTGCCTTCCAAGAACGATGAGGTCAGAGTGTTATTGGCATTTCAATATTTTGGATCTGTTTTAGTTACAAACGTTTTCATGGTAACATTATATAGTCAAGATTTATGTATATAGATTTAAGTGTAAATTGTTTAGGTTATTGCGTTTCAGATCGAGGTTTACTACCGTCTTCGAAAATATTTTTAATCAGTCTTATGACATTGAAAATAACAAATAAGAACCATTGTTATGGTGAGCCGATCGGCGAACCAAAAACTTTAATGGTACTGACAAACGTGCTCATTAGTAGCACGAAAGCATGCTTTTATTGAGCAAGTGCTTTACTCATAATCTTTTCTGTATTTTTGTATTCGATGTTTTAATCTATCCGTCTTCCTTTTTTTGAGGTTTGATAACCCAAGGCTGCATTGTTGTTGTCAGTGTTACTGTCTTAAGAAATCATAAACTTATTTCAACGTAAAGAATTTACATTCTGTTTGTTGAATGTCTAATGTGCCTTCATACAGAAAAGATTGGGAGTAAAGCACTTGCTCAATATAAGCAAGCATGCTTTCGTGCTACTAATGAGCACGTGTGTCAGTACCATTAAGGTTGAAATAAGTCTAATGACAATTAAAAAAAAGATAAAAGATAAAAATTATCTTATCTTTTTATCTTTAATTTCACACTTTAAATTTGGAAATAACTTTTACGAGAAACCTATAAACTTCTCGTAGTTTTCGATGCGCTTCTGGAGAAAGTAAGAATCAATTAAAAAAAGTGCTGGCTGGTAATAAGCTAATGAAAAAAAAACATGCCTTTGCCATATTAATTAGCCTACAACCTTTTCTAAGACCTACTCGTACCATACGCAAAAAAAAATCATAAAAATCGATGAAGCCGTTGCGGAGAAGTTTAATGACGAACAGTATGATACAAGATTTTATAAAACAACTTCCAGCATAATCATCATTTAAGCATTCATCATCATCATCATCAACCCATTATGTCCCTACTGAGGGGCACGGGTCTCTTCGCTGAGGAAGGTATAGGCCATACTCCACCACGGGGGCCAAGTCCGGATTGGTGGAGGCTTGTACCTAAGACTAGTGGCTGGTCTTACTGTCAGAAGTTTTCAAGCCGCCTTAAGGCCTCTGACTTGGCTTTACGACTGCCATCTATCGATGGCAGCTGGCACCATCTGCTTAACGTGCCTTGCGAAGCACGGAACCGCTCGGAAAAATGCCACTACCGTTAGTCATAGACGGTGACCCATCCTTGGACTGAACGCGCCGTATGTGGCTTAATCTTAATGATCGTTTAAGATCACTCAGGCAGCCCAGGCTACGAGCAATTCATTTAAATTAATTGAGTCTCATTTAAGCATTATTGGTTGTTTTCGAAAACTGTCTCTCATTCAAATGTAATGTTACATCGAAAACTCCTACCATAAAGTCTGAAACACTGCATTACATTTGTCATTTTCCAACTGGCAACACAGTTGACATTATTGTTACTATCTATTTACTCTAAGCTATCGTATCCGATGTTTCCTTTATTTACCGCTTAGCATCAAAGCCAAATAGTCTATATTCCGAGCGAGACATGTGACATTTTCCTTTGCAGGATTAGGTTGGTGATTTGTCCGCTATGGCAGAGTCTTCAGGGTTATGCTGACACATTTGTATGTGTATTATTAGGGTCTGTTTTCAGTATTACATGTTCTGTCAACAATTTTACGGGGCGAATCAGCTTATGGCGCAGCTTTTCTCGGGTTTATGGACCAGTGTGTCTGCTCCTTTATTGAAAGTTTTTCCGCTCTTCTTGTTTCTTTGTATTTTGTTGCAGGATTCTTTTGTTGGTAGGTTTTCTTTTTGTTTTTGGCACTGTTCTGATATTAATATCGAATTGACGCAAGGCTAATGAAAAGAGTACATAATGAGATGTTGCGTACCTACGTTTTGAAAAGTAATAATTTTCTTCCTAAAAGCATTCTTTATAGTCTCTTCTCTAGGGCAAGCTTTCCCTCAGCAAAATGGTATGAGCTTAGTAAACACGGTAGTAACTTTATAAAACTTTGATGTAATATATAGTTACCACTTGCAAAATTGGGAGGTTTTTGAGTTTTTGGTACATGATTCGAATTTATTTTTGCGGATATTTCTTCCTTTTTTGGCCATATTATTTTTGTAACCTTTATGTCACACTTGCTGCTTTGTAGACGAATAGCAGAGGGCCTAAAAGCCAAGCTCTGTGTAATGAAAAGTCCGGACCATCATCAATATCTCCCAACCAACTTTCATAACCTAGGCCAAAATCAAATTCAAGGTCAAAGAGAAGCTGATCTGTTTGTATTGTAGAGGTCTCTGCCTACCCCTTAGGTAATTAGACGTGAGTTTGACGTAACGTACATACCGCACACTGAAAACATAAATGGCATTAAACAAAAATCTTCATTTTACAGTATGGCCGTTTTAAAATTTTTTAAATGTTCTGGTGGGCGATGTGGAACCGTAAAAGTTGTCAGTAAAGCTTTGTGATTCGTCACAAGGCTTTACTGACAACTAAAAATTCTTAAAACGGTCATACTGTAAAATGAAGATTTTTGTTTAACGCCATTTATGTTTTCAGTGTGCGATACATAAACACAACTTCCCCCTCTGGCGGCAAAAGTCCTAGTTTCATAATAAAATTAACGGACTAGGACATTATCTCTAATTCCGCTCAAGCGAAAACGAGCGAATATATTCATAGTGGGAAGGGGAAGATTAATAAACATTACTGGCCACGTGTTCCGCCTTGATTAGGCTTCGCTCCGGTCAGAAAATAAGGAGAAAATGGAAAAACGGAATAAGGAAAATACTTAGCGATTCGCCTTTCGAGATAAATTGATCCCATCAAAACATACGTGTGAAAAAGACGCCAAGTTCGATACCATGAAACGGTTTCATCGGTACGAGAATTGCGATGAAAATAGTTAGATAAAACTTTTTTATGATCTTGAACAGAACTAAAAAAACGGCCCATCAAAAATTCAACAGGTAAAACACGCCCTAAAATGAGGAATATGACAAAGACACATAGTTATTTAAATCACCAGTAATATATCAAAGGAAAATATTTAAGTCTTCTTAATGACAAAGAACGACATTAAAACTCGGAAGCAAATTTTGGCAACCCTAGATGGATGACAGGACATACCTACTATGAAGGTTTCTTAATAATGACTGCAAGAATGAATATTTTCTTTTAAACTCCAGAGTGTGAAGAAGATTTGAGTATATGTTGGAAGTCAAGGTCGCAACCATGAATTTGTAATTTTATTATTGGTTTCTGATTGTCACTTGTCACTCACTCGATTAAATTTATCTGCTAGGTGTCTAAAACGTTTATGTTTTCCATTTTTTAGATTAAATTTATCTGCTAGGTATCTAAAACGTTTTTGTTTTTCATTTTTTTACGTAATAATTGTATTAAGTACTTGATCAACAAAGTTGTCTAGGTTTTTTAAGGGTATGTTAGTCAAACAATTCAAAAATTGTGGAGAAATCTCGAGAACTAATAAATGTGCAATGTCCCTAATCCAAAATCGTGATCTTAGAGATAGATCTTAAGGTGCAAGAAATTTTGGCAAATATGTTTCAAACCTTGCTCCAATTTATTTCTCTTCAAGATATTTTGTTTGCTTATCTGTAAAGCAAAATTATTATTTTGTAGTTGCTCGCCTAAAATTAATCAAACAATGTAACAATGTTTTGGTTTCAAACTTGGCTCGATACGCCCCGGTATGTTAAGATACAAGATTGCCAACGCCTGTCCCAGGACAGCTGACTTTGTGACTCCTATTTAGAAGACAGTAGAAGCTATATTCCCTTGGGCACAGTTAAAGGCAGGCAAAGGTTGCGTGGGTGGGATGTCGGTGGTTATTAAAACTGAGCCAATAGAATTGATGTTGCCAGTAATGCTTGCCGTGATTTATTGCAAGTATAACCTTTGATACTAGTTGATAACGGTTCATTTATTCAAAAATGGGCGTCTTTGGTGATACTCTTTGAGGGGTTATTTAGGATTGTTAACAAATCCTAAATAACCCCTCGAAGAGTAAGAAACATGTAGAGGTAAATAAAATTAGTCTCGTGCAAATTTGCACGAGGCTAATTTCCTCGTGCTCTTCAAACAAATTATTTGGAAATACCTACGTTTCACAAAACTTATTATGATGGTTCAGCGGATAAGTAAGTTAAAGTGGCAGTGGGCGGGGCACGTAGCATGCAGAACTGATGGCCGATGGGGCCAGAAAGTGCTTGAAAGGAGACCACCTATCGACAAGCGCAGCGTAGGACGACCAGCCACAAGATGGACAGATGATCTCATCCAAGTGGCAGGAAGACGCTGGATGCAAGCCGCCTGGAACCGGTATTTTTGGAAATCCATGGAGGAGGCCTATGTCTAGCAGCGAACTTCTTGTGGCTGAATGATGATGATGATGATTATGATGATTATAAGTTGTACTTTGAAAAACACGTATTTTTTATGAAATTTTGATGAACACTGCATCGCCAATTTGTATCTGTGAGATAATAGCCTCTCAGCGTATTCGAACTCTCATAATATATAATAAACATGAATATTTATGTTGTTCTATGATATGGGGATTGACACACATGCATAATCAATTATCCTAGCTGGTTAATGCGCAGACCGCGATGGTATTATTTCAAGCGCTGAACGCACAATTAATAGACTTAAATAACAAGTAAACTAGACTAAATCAAATAGATTTTCTAATATTTGTGGGTACACTCCATTTATCTATACTTGACATTTTTTTCAGACTTTAAACGACACTAAATCAAAAACCTTTAGCGGTAGAAAACTCGAAACAGTTTGCAAATTTAGTACTAGCTAGCACCAGAAGTATAGGAACAATAATTCAACACAACAATGCACTTTCCACATTATAATATTATCTCTTAATAATCTATAATCTTATCTCTACACCTTAACTAATAGGTTTAACAATGTAGGTACCTGGTATCGATAACTTCGCCTTTCAAGTACCTATTTCGAAATTTCTAAAGGATCGGACTTTATTACTGTAAAGCTAGGTATAGGTATTTTGTCCTCTAGCAAGCTTTCATAGCAGAATAAATGAAGAGTATGCAAACCTTATCATTTCTATTCATATATTTTTATAAGCCCCAGGTCTTGGATGTTTACATTTGTGATATCATTGTTTCCAGTTCCCACGCCACAGGGTATCCTAGTGTGGGGCCAGAAGCAATGTGCCTGTATGTAAATGTTTACGATATGATTGTAACAAGTTTTTTTAAAACCAGTAATGTGATTTAAATAGACAGTTGATTCTGTCAAATAGAAGCCTTTGCATACGATGTTCTAAGAACGTGCTAGGACGAGGGCACAACCCTCAGCACAACGCTGAGTTCAGCGTTGTGCTGAGGGTGTGTTCACGCTGAAAGTTCTCTCAGCACAACGCTGAGTTAATTGCCTTTTGTGGCAACCTAGCAACACCACAGACTACATCTATAGTTTTTTTTTTCTCTGTGGCGTTACAATAAACAAATAAAAGGACAAGTAACATTTATGTTACTTGACTTTTTATTTGGTTTCTGTGACGTGTCTTGATGTTATAATAATTACTTTTCGTTTACTTCTTTCTTCTTCAAGTGGTACCTTTACTGACAATAGATGGATAAAGCTACCAGTTGGGCAATGAAGTGCCTGACGCCGTTTGGATGGCTTGGAAGCTTTCCCAGTATCTACACTGTCTTGACAGCTTAGTCACCCTAGCCCACATCAAAGTCAACCTGCCAAATTTCATACCAATAATTGCTATCGCAAACGTCAGAATTTTGACTGGATTTGGTGCGGTTGTTTAGACCTTTATTAATAGGTGATGAAGGAGGCGAAGATCACCTCTTGAAAAAAACACTATTTGCCTGCTTTGGAGTAATTAGATATCTTACTGCGGCCCTCCAGTAATAATGGGCGTCCAGACACAATGGATGTAAGACAAAATTGGATTATACATAATAATGCCTTTTGTAAGTAATAAAATACATAATACTATGATCATCAGGTTTCAATTCATCTACCGCTGTGAAATGCTGAATGCATTGTTTTTAATGATATTATTTGAAAATTATGAGGTCCATACTAAAACGTTTGTTTGACCTATCAATAAAAAATAGTTGTTTAGTTGAGTGGCATTAGCATGCTAAAGATTGTTTCATTGAAACTATTGGTAGTCTAAAGTAGTTTAGGGCTGGGTCCCAAACTATTAGGTATGCTCTGTTTTATGGTCATCAGACAAGGACATCATAGACACGTAACAGCGCCGACCTTGAAAGTTGACCTTGAATTTGTGCACGGTTTCTCCGAGCACACGCATCTGTGTGGTATTATTTCGCTGCGCGAGCGCATAGTTGGTGAAGCGTCCTCTCCCCGACGCAGCAGTTAAATAACGTTAGAGAATGTTGCTTATCGTTTGTTGGCTAATTCATTTTTAACAAATTGAATGCAACTTTACGTAGCAAAATGTTTAAATCTAAAATCCATTTATCTATACTTGACTTTTTTTCCAAACTTTAAACGACACTAAATCAAAAACCTTTACTTTTTTTTTTATTTTTTTTTTTTACCAGTAGAAAACTCGAAACAGTTTGCAAATTTAGTACTAGCTAGCACATATAACATTCATGACATGTAGCGAAAACACACTGTTATAAAATGTTATCGCGCTCCACAACGCTTTGGAACATTACAATTACTGTTGTGTGTAATAAGTAACAAATGCAGACCGCTCAATGGGCACTAGTAAGCCGTTGCCATAACAACTGCTATTTATCAGCAGCCGTCAATTCCTAATAAAGTTGAAAGCGGCAGGCAGTTGTTGTGGCGGGTGTAATTTCCCAGGAGTAAGGCGCTAAGGTCAGGATTCTCACTTGGAAGTTTAATCAAGCGTTGTGTTGCGTAGGTTATGTGGCGGCGATGGGTGGGTCTATCTAGAGTCTACTAAGTGCGTAATTCTATTAGAAGAGTAAACATAAACGTTTACATATAGGCATATACATTGCTTCTGGCCCCACACTAGGATACCCTGCGTCGTGGGAACCAGAAACAGCGACATCACAAACATTTAAACATCCAAGACCTGGGAGTTGTATTTGCTTTGTCCCCAGCCGGGGAAAAATAAAATAAAACTAGCTTTGGTATCCTAATGCCGCCGTATTAAGCAATTAAGCGTTTAGTCGATTCGACCCCCTTTCGTTCGGTGTAAGGGCTTTCAACGTCTTTCTTATTCTGAGTAGAACGTTGATTATGTCCATCAAGGAAGCGGTGGTGGCGGAGCGGTAGAACGCCGGTTTCTCATTCGGGAGGTCGCCGGTTCGAATCCAGGCATGTACCAATGACTATGTTTTCTAAGTTACGTACATTTGCAAAGATACAGTACAATATCACTTGGCAACTTTGAAGGAAAACGCCGCGAGGAAACCCTAGTGTCTAAGGTATTTACATTATATTTTACATTTATTCATCATCATCATCACGCTATATTAGTCCACTGCTGGACATAGCCCTCCCCTAATGAGCGCCATAGCGCCCTGTCTTCAGCTGGCCGCATCCAGCATCTGCCTGCAGTTTTTCGCAGATCGTCATCCCACCTGGTTAGAGGGCGTCCTACACTACGTTTGCCGAGTCGCGGTCTCCACTCAAGAACACGTTTACCCCAGCTGTTGTCGGTTCTTCGCGAAATATGGCCAGCCCACCTTTACTTTTATTAAAAGATGATTTTTAGCAATAATAACTTTTATTTTATCTTTTCGTCGGTATCGCCTAGCCTAGCCAGGGATCGACTGACACCTAAGCAAAAACGTAGCGATTCCATTTCAATCATTTTAAAATCATCCTAGACTGCTGTGTGGTCAATAACTATAAAGAGGAATCGCTACTGTACTGGTCCAACTATGAGGATAAGTGCGAAAATCTCAGGTCTAACTAGAACTAGAACTATGCCCACCAGGATCCTGTTTTGTAACACTAAAATACATGATTAACTACATACAGTCTGTTAGCTTTTAGAATGTACCTCGGGCTTTAGAGTAGGCTTCGGTTTTCGCCGAAAGCACAAGAGTGTAATACTACTTCCTGCTCTGTATTAGTTTATTTCCCTCATATTAGTTCCCATTTCGAAATTAAGTTTTTTTTTTTTTTCGCCTGGCAACCTAGGCGACCAGTTGTCAACTGAAACAGCTGTTATAATTTTATTAAATTAAATTAGTAAAACACTGTAAAACTTATGTAAATATACTGATATTTGTTAATCAAGTGACGAACAATATGTACCAGTGTTATTCAAGTGATTACCTCAGTGGATAACTTGATCTACGCAACATCTGAGCGGCGACAAACAACCGTTACCGGTTGTTAACATTGGATAATATAGAAGGGGAGTATATCGTTCTTACTGCACTATAACTACATATTTGAGTCTATTTGTTCGTACTATACAAAATCCCACGTAATATTACAGCTAGAAATTTTCAATAGCTATTCGTAACTAAATTTGAAAATTTGACACTTATCACACTCACCCTCTCATTGGGAAAAAAAAATTGAATTAACGATTTTTATTTAATCTCTTATCTAGCTAACTATAATTAAGAGAATTACTCGAGTCTAACATTCCGCAACTGTAGTGAAGGCACTTGTATTGCGTTTCGTTGGAAATACTGACGTTTTTCCTCCGGTTACATTTCAGTAATCTGACTACAATGATGACGCGTAAGAACACCGCGCGCGACAGCGAGCAGCGCTTGAAAACAGCGCTATTGGAGCTGCAATCATCCAAGCAGCAATGCCAGCAGCTTCTAGAGGAACGGGAGGAGAGTGAGTTAGAAGTTGAACGAGTGGTGGTGAAAAACGCTCAGCTTAAAAATGATCTTGCAGAATTGGACATAGTGTGCGAAGACTTACGAGGACAGCGTGACGAACTACAAAGAATAGTTCACAGGTATGACCAATGTCGGGACACCCACGAAGTAGCACTTCAGCGCATTAAGCTACTAGAACACCAGCTTTCTGATGCACATAAAGAACTTCAAGTGATACGATAGCAAAATCTCGACAAAGAAAGTGAAAATATACTATCCCTATACAATGAACTGATAAATCACAATTCTTCGGGTCATCCTTCCAAACCAGTGAGATCTACTGAGTGCATAATGCCCATACGAGGAAGAAACAAAATAAAGCGCTATATTCGAGCGAAGAGGCACATCAAACACATCAACAAAGCATTGAAGAGTAATATAGGCATTGTTAAGTGTATGAGTGTGAAAAAAGTTAATGTTAGCCTACAAAAGGACTTATTGACAAGTGCGATGGATTATGAAGTACGTTCTAGTGACTATGAGGCAAAAATAAAGGACTTACACTCTCATATACACAGCCTGGAGCACTCGCTGCATGACTTAGATAGGCAGTTCACCGAGGCACAAGAAGAGATGCATGAGTATGCAACACAATTAACGGCAATCGGAGATTATAATATGGACAGGTTGGAATCTCTTACAAACAGAATACCAACAGTGTGTACTGTAGGCAAGACACCAGGTGATGACTCATCATCTGCATCGGCATCACACAATACCCATCTGCCTGGTTCCACCGAGAAAAGTGCTCCACCTGTGTCACGCCAACCTGCAGCCGTTCCTTCGGTGACTACCAACAACAACGCCAGCCTGACCAGTCCATGCAGCCACTCAGGGCCCCGCTCCACAATGAAAAGAAAGACAATTGTCTATTCAGATAAGATAGGTGTAGGCCTAGGTCCCTTATTAAATGATAGACTAACGCAAAATGTACTCAATGAATGTCATCCCCATAAAAGTTTCAAAGACATTGTACAAGAATTATTTAAAAAACCGCTTGAGAAGGATACTACCTACATATTATTAGTAGGTAATAGTCGAGATGTCAAAAAACTGACATAAATAATGTTTTTGACTTGTATGGTCGGGCTAGGGATGTCCATCCGGAGGTGGGAAAATTATTTTTCTGTTCGTTCCCATACTCTCAATCCCTTTCTGAAGAGGATAACAGAGACATCCATAGTCTGAACATACATATACAGCATTTGACATGTCGTCATAGTGACGTATCATTTTTCGACCTTAACAGCTTTGTTAAGAATTATTTTATGGCGAGAGATACTGTGTATCTTTCTAAAAACAGTCGACGTAAGATAGCTAGTCTATTAGCTTATAATATTTTTGACTCAGTTATAGGAATTATAACACAGTCACACAATAATGACAACCGTGATACTAGCAGTAGTATTAAAATTTCAACGGGCTCACACACAAACGAATCATTGGCTTTAAACTGCCAATGCAGACAACGGAAAAGCCCAAAGTAGGTCTTAACATAGTAGCTCAAAATATTCAGGGCTTTTTCGGCAAGGAAAATATGACAGAACTTTTTTTAACAGATTTTAATATAGATATATTATGCTTAACAGAACATTGGCTAAAAAAATCAGAAATGGTATTTAATTTAAAAGACTACCAGCCTATTAGTACTTATAATAGAAGTAAAGCATTAAGAGGAGGTTCTATGATAATTGTAAAAAATACTTTAAGAAGTAAGGAACGCAAAGACATTGTAAGCCTTTCTGTTGAGCGATTAGTTGAGATCTCGTGTGTGGAATTGGACAGGTATATTGTTATGTGCGTTTACAGGCCACCTCAAACTAATTACAATGACTTTGAGGCAGTCGTAGAAGAGGCATTAAAACGTCTGTTTGCGAGCAATAAGCGCATAGAGATATGTGGCGATTTTAATATTGATCTGTTAGTTGAGAGCCCACTACACACCAAAATTATTAGCTTATTTAGATCATTTAACTTACAAAACCAGTTTAAAGAACCCACTAGAACAACGGCAACTAGTGCTACATGTATAGATAATGTGTTTTGCAACTGTGAGCATCTTGAAAAGAAAATTATAAATAACCTACAGTCAGATCATAGTGCTTTATTCATTGTTTTGCCTACAACAGTAGAAAAATAATGCCAAGAAATAATTTGTAGGCCCATAACAGAGAGAAAATATGAATTATTTAAAAGGAAATTAAGTACCCACATAGGCTTACTAAAATTTGATAGCAATGATCCCAACACATTATATAAAGAATTGTTTACCACAATAGCAAACGAATTCGAACAGGTTTTTAAAATTAAAGGCGTTAAAGGTGGTTTTTCAGAATGGGCCACTCCTGGTATACATAGAAGTAGAAAGAAATTGTATGAATTGTATGAAGAAAAACAATCAAATCAGGATCCGAGTTTTAAAGAATATGTAAAAAAATATTCTAAAACCTTTAAAAAAACCTGCTCTATAGCTAAAGCTCTCAGTATAAGTAAACAAATAGAAGCCTCATCGAATAAAATAAAAACGGTTTGGAAAATAATTAACAAGGAGACAGGCAAAACTAAACCTAGGGATCAAAATTTTGTACTAAGGGTAGGTGGGAAAGTAGTTGACACAAGTGAGGATATCGCAAAAATATTCGAAAATTTCTTTACAAACATCCCCCTCAATATAACAGCGTCTTTTCTTCCCCAGAGTCAGCAGAATCCTTGATGTTAGAAAATATAAAACCGTGCACAATAGCATTTCAATTTTCCCACGTTAGCCCCCAAACCATTTTGAAAGCATTTAAACAAATAAATATAAAAAAAACCGAAGATCTCTGGGGACTATCAGTTAAATTGATATCCACGGTAATTCATATCATGGCACCACACCTTGCTATAATTTTTAATAAATGTATTAATCAGGGGACGTTATCTGATCTATTAAAGTTTAGTAAAATTGTTTCTTTATCTAAGTCAGGTGACAGTGATGATCCGAACAATTTTAGACCCGTAGCAATACTTCCAGTATTTAGTAAAGTATTTGAAAAAATCCTTTTACACCAATTGCTGACACACTTCACATTAAATAAACTCTTCCATAAAAAACAATTCGGTTTCACTAAGGGTCGTTCAACGACAGACGCAGGTGTGGCGTTGATGAATCACATCTTTGATGCGTGGGAGGAGGCGCAGGATGCCATCGGGGTTTTCTGTGACCTATCCAAAGCTTTTAATTGCGTAGACCACAAAACCCTCCTTCGTAAGATGATCAGATACGGTCTCAGTAATAAATCTTTAGAACTTCTTAGATCGTGTATTTAGCTAATAGAGTGCAGAAAGTCGATATTAATGGAGTTAAGTCACCCGGATCCCATGTTAAAATAGGAATTCCTCAATCAATTTTAGGGCCGTTCCTTTTCTTAGTGTATGTTAATGATCTGCCGTACCTAGTTGAGAAATTGTCACAAATAGTATTGTTTGCGGATGACACATCTCTAATTTTTTAAAATCAAGAGAGGTCAATCTAATTTAGACGATGTAAACAATGCTCTTTCTAAAATTCTGAACTGGTTTAACGTAAACAATCTTATGTTAAATGACAAAAAAACAAAATGTATTAAGTTTTCATTGCCCAATGTCAAAAAAGTGGACACAAGTTTAACAATAGCTGGTGACAGACTAGAAGTCGTAAATAGCACAAATAAGCTCGCGCGCGAGATGCCCGCGGAGGTAACTTGCGTAAGTTGCATGCAAATATGAACTACTAGCTGTTGCCCGCGACTTCGTCCGCGTGGGCTTTAGTTGAGTATAGTGTTTGCGTTTGCAAATAAGATTGGGATACTTTTAGCGTATGCGAAGTAATTAAAACCATACTACTCTCTCTGAGAGAAGACCTAATTCCCTGCAGTGATACGTAGATATAGGCTGTTTACTATGGGTTGTATTTTAAAGAACTGATAAATATTTATAAACACATAACTGAGAAATAATAAGAATTAGAACGACAAATATGAAAAAAAAGTAAACAAGTATTTAAGGTGGTATTTAAACACATGGAAGAACAAAAAAATTCAATTCGAAAATCGCAGCGAAAGTTTTAATAATCGAAACGACGATACGAAGTAAATAGGAAGAACTTTTATACCTTCTAAATTTGCAACCCCTATTTATCTAATATCTTTAAACGAGCAATTCTTGTATACCGGGTGTCCCAAAACTCGACGTCAACCCGGAGCCGGGTGAAAAGGCAAGTCAAGCTGGTTGTCAGAAAAATATAAAAAAAAATCTAAGTTGTATGATTTTTTTTTCAATACAGTCAGTTAAAACTAGGCAATTTTTTATTTTGATAGTTTTTCTAGGAAATAAGTCCTATTTTTTATGCAAGCTAGAGCAGCTGGTTTCAAAATTTTGATTACAGTTTAGAGAAGCATTATTCAGGGTTACACAGCAAAAAAAATAATTGGAAAAAGTAAAGATTTGTGGCAACAGGAGTAAAAAGACTGTCACAGGGTGTGTAATTTTGCGATTTTTAAAAAAATGCCTATAATTTTGAAATCATACAACTTAGATTTTTTTTTATATTTTTCTGACAACCAGCTTGACTTGCCTTTTCACCCGGCTTCGGGTTGACGTCGAGTTTTGGGACACCCGGTATACAGGGTTACAGGGAAAGTCGTACACAATATTAAAGGAGGTTATTATTTAGGTCATTTCTGATGGATTTTATTCTATTATATAGGGTCCGAAAGTAAACTGTTATCGAAATATTGACTGTTAAAGATTTAAAAAAACTATCAAATTTTTTTGGCTTTTTGATTGATTTTTTCTCAGAATAGAGCTGATAAAGTGGTTTTTTAATGTATTTAGTTAAAAGGCATGTCAATTGATACAAAATATCAGCCAAAGCTGCACCTACTACTAACAGCTTTAAATAACTGCTCGGCAACGGTTAGAGTTAAATATTTTTTCTCTAAATATTTTTCACATTGAAGCTCTTAAAAAAAAATTACGTATGAAACTTATTCTGCAAATAATTTTAAAAACTTCTACGACTCTTTAACTATTCAAAAAGGTACAATGTTTAATAGGTATGTGCATGAAATTTTAAAATAATGTTATTTGAGTAAGCTCTAGTAGTAGCACCTACATAACTGAACTTCGATACAAAAAACAATCTTTTTACTTCCTGGCACCTTTAAACTATGTAAAAGGTCAGCTGGGCTTTTTTGTGATCTGGAGACATGATGTCTCAGGTGTTCAGGTACCTATTTCAGTATTTCTTTTATTTTCGTGTTAGTCTGCTCGTGTGATTCTTCCGTGGTAGATGTGTTAATACGTGCTCTGCAAATGATTTGCGTTTTAGAAACTTCTACGTCTCTCTTTAGGTATTAAAAAACGTTTATCACTTGCTATTGCATCGGAAAAACGTTAGCCAAGTGTCACTTAAGATGGCAAACGGTAAGTTTTTAGTTGAGGTAAAAATATCTAAAATATGTAAAAAAACAAAAATATACGAAGTAATATTTTTATAATTTATAATTTTTATAATGTAATATTAAAGATCAGGGCTCCTAGCCGGCCATGCATCGTGACCGTCTTTTCCAATCTATTTGTTTGGGAAGTTCTCGTCCAAACATGCTCCCGTGGTGCGCTGAGCAGCCGTCATGTAGAAAGAACATGTCTCGTCTCAATAGAAATGTCCATCAACAAGGGTAACGAATGAAAATGAATCAGTCCAAAATCCAAGCCAAGTCTCAGTATGAAGATGAATCAGTTCAAAATCCAAGCCAAGTCACAGAATGAAGATAAATAAATACAAAAATCCAAGCTAAGTCGCGTTTTACGGGAAACTATCAAAGATCCCGTATTTACCTCAACTAAAAATTTACCGTTTGCCATCGACACTTGGCTAACGTTTTTCCGATGCAATAGCAAGTGATATACGTTTTTTAATACCTAAAGAGACGTAGAAGTTTCTAAAACGCAAATCATTTGCAGAGCACGTATTAACACATCTACCACGGAAAAAATACTGAAACTGATCTTTCTTGTATTTACAATTTCGAGGTATTTACAATTTACCTGCCAGACACTCACTACGTGAGTTTTTTAAGGAAATAGAAATTCTTACGCTAGCTTGCCAATATATATTCGATAACATAATGTATGTACGTAAAAACATAACTACATTTAAGCTAAACAGGGATATAACATAACGTTAACACCAGAAATGGAAACAAAATTGCCTCATCTAGATTCAGATTAGCCAAGGTAAATACATCATTTGTAGGATATAGTGTACGTTTTTATAACAAAATTCCTGAAAGTATTCTATCCCTGCCAGGAAATAAATTTAAATTTGTTATTAAAACTGCGCTGTGTAAAAAGGCATACTACAGAATAGATGACTTTATAGATGATAAAAACCCTTGGCACGAAACCAATTCCACAACGAGCTAGTTATTGGTATTCTAATAATATATAGGGTTTAATAAATTTCATACATATGTACAGACGCTGTGATTGCATAATAATATCAAAACTATGCTATTATTATAGATAACTGACAAGAACTTTATCACACAAGTTTGCCAAAGGCCCTGCGAATGGTGACGCGGTGGCCGGGTCGCCTAACTCCCTCTAATATGTTTGAGACTGGTGATGGATGACCTCTGCGTTACGCTCGTGAACGGGTGCCGTCCGTGTGTCTGGCCGCAGCATTGGTGTTTTATTACCTTTTAAGAATATTAAATGATGTTTGACTTTGCAAGTATTGATTGCACACATGGATCTTGAGATTCTTGGTATACGAACACTCATACCTAATTTGTATTAGCTTTAAGTTGATTTGAGAAAAGATAGTCAGAGTGGAGTTTTTTTTCGCTGCCTTTTTCTCCACTACAGACGGCCCTAAGGCAGCGGCTAACATTATACATAACTGTATGTACATTGACATTCAACAAGCAGAATGTAAATTCTTTACGTTGAAATAAAAAAATTTGAATTTGAGTGTCATATTTTAGTTCCGATATTTCTATTACACGAATATATCCGATTCTATCCGATAGTAGCCGAGGTATCACACTAATATTATAAACGTGAAAGTTTGTGTGTGTGTTTATATGTTTGTCAGTCTTTAGCGCTGAAACGGCTGGACGGATTTTAATAAAATTTGGTATGGAGTTAGCCGATACCCTGGATTAAAACATAGGCTACGTTTTACAGCGGGAAAATATCTTATTCCTACGGGAAAATCGATGAACCGCGGGTAACACCGCGGGGCACAGCTAGTAGTCTATAAGCTAATAGACATTATGACGATTGCACATGCAGTTCTTGTTGGAGATGTAATTTGACAGTAACAAAATCATTTGTGTCACCTTGGTAGAAGAAACCCAAGCGCGCTAGCTCAGAATCGTCGATTTCCATACAACTGAGAAAAAATAATTACCCACTTATTATTTTACCAATTTCGTCCGAAAGTTCTTTCTGAGACATTTAATAAACGCGCTAGATTTTGAGGTCAATTTATTAGATAGCTGTTTTATTTTCAAGAGGGTTGTCCAATATTGTCATGTCCATAAATTTACCGATAATTTTTAGGATCAAACAATTATTGGTTATTAGTGAAATCAGCATATTATTATAAGCAGCAATATTTATGTAGAACAAAATTACGAGCCTGGGCTCATCAAAAAAGATAATTAAAGAAAACAATGAAGTTCTAAAAAGTACTGGCAATATTACATCATCTTTTGAAACAATCAACCGACCAACTTGACGATTATTTCGGCCAGTTTTATCTCAAGCCCCATCCAAATTAATCCCTAAATTATGTCATTCCTCAGTACTAGAGTATTAAATTTAGGTTTATAGTCGGATCTTCGGGCGCGTTGTTATGTCGTAACCTTTTTGCGGACGCCCGCCGGCCGCAGGATAACACAAATTGAGAGGTGTTTCCCAAATGACCAAGGTGCTTTATTCGCTATAAAATTGACATTAGTCATGCTAATTATGTTATTTGCATGCCTATTATAGTCACTAGCTTTGTAAGTATGAACCCTTCGGCTCAACTCTGCAAATGATAAGTTTACTTGACACAAGGGACTTTAGAATGACGGTTAATGAATACATGGTTTAATTTCGCTTCCGAGTATCCGCTACCAAATTAGGTAGCCGCCGAGCCTAAGGGTTAAGGGAATTATTTCAGATTGAAATTATGTCGCCTGCTCATTTCCCTTGGTTATATGAATAGACTTGATGATGATGAGAATTATGATGGTGCAACATCTTCTACGTAAAACATTACCTATTTTAATGTTAGAACATACGAGTATATATGCCGCTATGCTTTGTCTCTTGTATAAACATCAGGGTACCTATTGGCTGCCTTTTCCTAGGATACAATACTTTGCTATTTACATCATCAGCAAGGTAATTATGTCCAAAATACAAACTGTTGTAGCACGAGCAAAGGGAGAATAGCTTTTTTGCTATTAAATTAAAATTCTTCAGTAGAAAATGTAGAGTGGACTAATTATTGTCAACTGCAAAGCTAACCAAAGTTATTTATTGCTTTTAGGGTACAAATCTTACTGACATTTTTCCAGTTTGTTGTTTTTTAATTTGTGTTTCTAAATAATTTTGTAAATAAAGAGTATTTATAAAATGTAGGATCAGATAGGAGCAACCCAACTGAAGGGCTCGCTTACTACGACTGCCGATGTAGTCTTTCAAATTGTCCCTTATTTAGGACACTGGGCTGTGAAAAGGCTTTGTCAAATGACACTCTTGCTTTTGTCGGCGAATTTATAACGTTTTAATTAACTTAGAGTTTGAGGTGTTGCTGATAGGTCGTATGCGGTCAGCCGTTGGCCTTTAATTTGCTTGATGAGTTTTGAGTAATGAGTCTTGCTACTCATTGTCGATTTTATGTTTGCTTTAATCCACAGGAAATATAAATACGGATGTGGCTGACAAAGCCGCAGGCAGGCTCTTGGTTTTAAGAAGGTTTTCAATTAATTACAGTCTTAATTTAATTGTTATACAGCAACAAGTATAAAACAGAAATAAAATGAATTGTTGGCAGCAACCATAAAACGCAATTAGGCACTTAAACACTACCAAAATATTACAGTTTGATATTGATTGATGTTGGGTGATTTTTCTAAGCCAAACAACTTTACTGCTAGTAGAAACTTGAGTCCTCAGTTTCTGAATTGAGAATTTCGCTGAGTAACTAATAACTAAGTATAATTAACTGTAGTGCTGTCTCGTAAAATTTCTCAGAAAAGAGCGTGACAGAAGGTTAGTTAAGTATTTACTTAGTGAAATTCTCAATTCAGGAACCGGTCCTTAGAGTTCCAAAATTATGATCAGAAATTTAACTTATAATGAAAAAGTTTGTTACACGTCCATCAATAATCACATCTTCCACGTCACACAATAACTTGACCTGGTCCCAACTATCCTAGTTGTGTTATAGTGATCAGGCAAGGACTTTAGAAACCTTGAAAAACACCCAGGCTGGGGCCATTTGTACAAATATATGGCGGCCCCCTGTGGTGATCGAACCCACAACCAGTAATCAACAAATATTCATCGATATTGTAAACTTTTAATCCGGATCCACTTATGGGTGTTTTTTATCGGACGAGTCCGACCAGGTTTCGCTCTGAATTGCAGAGCTTAATCATGGTGAGCAGAGACGGAGCTCGCGTCGTCGGTTGCTCGTCTCACACTGCGGGATTAAAAGTTTACAATATGTTGTGCTTACGAAAGTTTTAGTTCAAAAATATTCATCGATAATCCAACTGATAAGATAGATGTGTTGTGTACCTTCTTTTTTATACAATTTCCAACTTTTATAATATGAATCCATGCGAGATAAAGCAATATCATAAGAATCAGGCATTTGAGCGTTATGGTCTTTAAAAGGCAAGCCTACCTCCCACTGTTCGTTGACCTGGCGACTTGTGTTATCTAAAATATCGAGTGCGCAAATATGAGCTGTATTCTCTCGGCGTGAGGTCGATATTCCTATCGAGTCTTTCTTTTATTCCAGCAAAGGTAGTATAAGGACGCGAGTCGCGCGCGACAACGTCAAAAGTCGCGACTTTCCAGTACATTAACTGTCAAATTCTCGCGACTTTTGACGCTGTCGCGCGCGACTCGCATCCTCATACTGCGATACAGACTTAAAGTCTAGTGCAGATACCGCAAGCATTGTAACGACGAAAATTTCTTTATAGTAAATAAAACTTCTTTGTTCTTCTTCTTTTTCTTCTTTATTTGTTTATTCTACATTCCTTTCACGTAGGTTTTCTTCGGGCTTCGAAAATGTTGCTTATGTCATTTCCAAGCTATACTACGACTTATCCAAGCTTCACTGAATTTTATATAAAGAAGGAGATAATGTACGATATTTCCCGTATTTATTTGCAACGCCAAATATTCCTTTCAGAGGAATTTCTCACCAAATAACCCCCGTAATTTTCAATCGACATACTAAACATGTTACATCGGGCTCCGACTACAGCACTTCCACTCTTATTACCACGGCGTAAGTGTCAGTAACGCTCAAAAGTGGTGTTGACTTTGTTGCTGCCTGTACGTACAAAAGCGGCGGCTCATGAATAAAAATGAAATGGTGTTTGAGGTGAAAAAATATGAACGAACGATATTTTCTTCGGGCTCGTTATAGGACGATGCATAGGCAATTGGGCTACTAACAAAACAATCTCACGCCTGTATCCCAGAGGGGTAGGCAGATACCAAGCGATGCCACTTGCCACGATCCTGAATGATTACTTCCGCTTCATCAACATGAATTAGTCGTTGAAACCACGCAGCTCCTAATTCCTATTCTCTAGAATACGAGTACTAGAGAAGAGGAATTAGAAGTTATCCGTTGAATTCTGTAGATGACCTTACGATAAGTACGTTTGCACGTTGGACAAGTTAGTCCATTAAAATGATGAGACAGTTTTCGGATTGTAACAAACTGCCTTTATTTAACGTATTTTTACAAGAATTTTGTCCCAACACACTCGTTCGCGCTTTATTAGTTGCGGTAGGTGGGGCGACATCATGCCCATTTGCTTCTCCTTCACCTCTGCTTCGCCTGAAGGTAAGTATAGCGTTCACACGCTTCTCGCGTGAACACACGTAATTTTCTGTCTAATTTTGCTGTTAAAAAAACGAAAAAAATAATAAAACAAATAATCTGTGAAAGCGTCGTGAAGGAAAACTTGTGAGAAAACCTTATTGTCTAACTGAGTGTTTGCGTACCTCAGAGCTTAAAGTTCCTATTCCGCAGTGGGTATCCGTGGTGGAAAAATGCCACTAGCGTTAGTCATAGACGGCACTGGACGAGTCCTATGTTGCTTAACCCTCGTGATTGTTTGTTTATTGTCACTCAGGCAACCGGGCTACGAACGATTTGATGGGATTCATATGATTTCCAAATATTTCGATTAAAGTGACGACCTCCGTGGCGCAGCGGTTAGCGCATCTGCCTATGCGGGAGGTCCGGGTTCAAATCCCGGCTGGGGATAAAAAAAAACCCAGGTCTTGGATGTTTACATGTTTGTGACGTCGCTGTTTCTGGTTCCCACGACACAGGATATCCTAGTGTGGGGCCAGAAGCAATGTATGTGCTTGTATGTAAATGTTTATGTTATGTTTAAAGTTTTTCATTCATTCGACCAGGTCCAACCATTCGACAGGTGTTGGATGTTTACATGTTTGTAATGTCCCATTTCCCACGACACAGAGTATCCTAGCGTGGGGCCTGAAATAATGCATGTTTAAATAATGTAAAGGTTTATGTTTATGTTATGTTTTTATTCAGTCCTGTTAAGCTTATAACTGTGTATGATCATAGCGAATCATTGTCATTGCGAGTCAAAATAGGAAATAAGTATACCTATTCATTTAGGTTTTAGACAAAATGTAAACAACATTTCAGTACTCTTTAGACTATTTTCATTGTCAAAAAAATTATTTCGGTTTTTACACTGAGAAATAAGTAAAATATATTTGATAACATCTAATTTACTTCAAAAGATTGTGTAGAAACCGAAATAACATTTTTTGACAATGAAAATAGTATAAAGAGTACTGAAATGTTGTTTACATTTTGTCTAAGACCCAAATTAATATGGTATAGGTCCGTCAAGGTCGTTGTAAGTGACAATGCTTTGCATTGCCTACACCTAAGGGTTGCAGGTGTAAGTATTCACGTGTAGCCATCATCATCATCAACCCATCATGTCCCCACCGAGGGGCACGGGTCTCTACCCTGAGGAAGGTATAGGCCATACTCCACCACGGGGGCCAAGTCCTGGTGGAGGCTTGTAAGACTAGTGGCTGGTCTTGCTGTCAGAAGTTTTCAAGCCGCCCTAAGGCCTCTGACTATCAACGGCAGCCGGCACCAACTGCTTAACGTGCCTTGCGAAGCACGGAATCGCTCGGAAAAATGCCACTAGCGCCAGTCATACACGGTGACCCGTCCATGGACTGAACGCGCCGTATGTTGCTTAACCTTAGTGATCGTTTAAGACCACTCAGGCAGCCCAGGCTACGAGCAATTCATAGTATTAGCGATTCATATTCGTGTAGCCATACGCCTACCTAAATGTTGGCACCAACTCAACAGAAGACAGAAACGGCTCAAATTACTACCAAAACGTTCCTAGTCCTTTTGCGTCTAAACCATTTTCATTACAAAAATTGTATCACCGAAATCAATGGGCCGTGTCTCTTTTATTGCCATTCCAATAGGCCATTAAACATAAAAATATATCTCGTTAGGTCGCCTTAAATGCCTTTGGTCCCGTAACGGCGACATAAAATGTTTGTCTGTGTAAATAAGCGCAGTTAGAACCACTTTGGAAGCAGACCATGCTGGTTACAGACGCAGTTTGTGAAATTTTCGGAGCTGTGCCGATAGTACAAAAGAATTGTAGTTAACATTAAAAGACTGCCTCGTTGGTTTAACCGTTAAGGCTCTTATCTACCAAGTCAGAGGTCGTGCGTTCGATTCCCACTGAGGGCCGCCGTAAATTTGTACAAATGACCTTCATTTGTACAAATGTACTCCAGGTTTTTCCATTTTTGTAATGTCCTTGCCTGGCTATGATAGCATAGAGTTGTAACGAGGCGATCACCTCGTTGCTTTTTAATTCATTTCGGCCTTTTATCAATTCCAAATTTAACTATTTTATGACATTCGCCGCAGTGTTCGGACGTATTTGGCACAGATATTCCTCAGCCTCCGAACTAAGTGGACGTAAACGTGATTCTATCTTTATTATAATTTTTATTACAACACGTCTGTCTCCTTATTCTCCGTACCTATATTATTTATCAACAAAACCATACAATTCTAAAGGCACATAAAATTAATGTGCCTTTTCTTTACCTTATAAATAAATAGAAGTTCTATCTTGCCCCTGGATACCCCTCTTTCATTACTACGGATCGCACCCCCTACTTAACCTAAGTGCGACAGAGTATCCTAGTTTGAGACCAGGTTAAGTGAGTTGTGTGAAAGTTATTATTATTATATTATTATTGTTTATTATATTTCACCTCAACAACAGTAGATACTAAAAACATTGTGTTATTTTTCAAAATGCGTCGAGTCGGATGTCTATCCTAAGATTCTTAAAGTGATTTTTCTACTCTTCTATCATGTTGTAGATCCGCTTTATCAGGGTCACTTTTTGGACATCACGGGGAAAATAATAAAATGCTTAGGAGAAAGGAGGGAAAAACTAATTTATCACGCAATTATATCGCTGGCTGAGGGGTTTTCACAGTCGGAGCAAGAGCAAGAAGCCGTCGCAGTTAGTGCCTTTATCGCACTTTTTTTGCAGCCTTTATACGTCCTACCATAAGGTCAAGGTTTTCTTTCAGAGAAACCATCATCATAATCAACCCTTTATGTCCCCACCGAGGGGCACGGATCGCTTCTCTGAGGAAGGTATAGACCATACTCCGCCACGGAGGCCAAGTCCGGATTGGTGGAGGCTTGTAAGACTAGTGGCTGGTCTTACCGTCAGAAGTTTTCAAGCCGCCCTAAGGCCTCTGACTTGGCTTAACGACTACCATCTATCGAAGGCAGCCGGCACCAACTGCTTAACGTGCCTTGCGAAGCACGGAACCGCTCGGAAAAATGCCATTAGCGTCAGTCATAGACAGTGACCCATCCATGGACTGAGCGCGCCGTTAACCTTAGTGATCGTTTAAGATCACTCAGGCAGCCCAGGCTACGAGCGATTCAGAGATACCACATGGCCTTAATTAGCCCGCGTCATCATGATCATTCAGCCACAAGAAATCCACAGCTGGACATAGGCCTCCTCCATGAATTTCCAAAAAGACCGGTTGGAAGCGGCTTGCATCCAGCGTCTTCCTGCCACTTGTATGAGATCGTCTGTCCATTTTGTGGCTGCGCTTGCCGATGTGTGGTCTCCATTCACCGGTAGGTAGGTAACCACAACATGCATTAATAAAACAGTAACATCATAGAAAACTTTAAGTGACCAGTCCTATGTAATAAAAATTACTATAATATTTTATGTCACTTGAATGAGTAATAAATAAGGTTTATTCTATGGATTTATTGAATTGGGTAATATGTAGAGCTTTACTGTTAGAAATAAATTGTACAAACACGCGGTTACAGAGAAGCAACCCTTGCCGATGCAACATATTTTTCATTCGGTTTTAAAAATGACCTTTTACTAGAATTGAACAACGATTCACACTAAAATATTTTAAGTCCGTAGACTGTTGACCGAAGGCGGATTTTCTAAAGCTCTGCAGAAACGGGCGAATGCGGCCGAGCCTGGAAAAAGTTGCCGAGCTGCGAAAAAATGACTGACGCTCCGACTTTCATGGAAGATGATGAATTGCAATGCCCCCACGTCACCCCGACTACCGCAAGAAAGCCGGGTTTTTTCATTGTATCCGAGACGGGGCGTTTTGTGTACGAATTTTTTATCTCGTCCGAGAAATTGGGTCAATTTGTTCGGGTTGGCCCTGAAAAATCGGGTTATTTACCGCTGTCTAGTAGTCTCTGCTAACAGAATACAACAATAGAAATTTTAATGGTATATGCTAAAGTTTAAAGTTGTAACGTTAAGGCAACCATGCCATATCTGATTGATTTTTTCAAACTCATAAAATCGGGTCATACGGAGTTTAGGATTCCGACTTCCGGTTCGGTCCGGATGCCCGGAGTTGAGGGCTTGAGGTCTTTTGAATTAATGATTGAATGAAAGTTTATTGTCACAGCATGCTTACGGAATAATTAATATTAATAATTATTATTCTATTACATACACCGTGTGACGAAGATGCTATTTCAGCGTTTGCTGTTTCTATTTGAAACAGTGCTGGTTTGATTGGTATTAACTTACCTTTTACTTAGTTAACGTTAACGCTCGTAGCCCCAGCTGCTTGAGTGACGGGTTAAACGATCACGAAGGTTAAGCAACATCGGGCGCGTTCAGTCCATGGATGGGTGACCATCTATGACTAACGCTTGTGGCATTTTTCCGAGCGGTTCCGTGCTTCGCAAGGCATGTTGAGCATTTGGTGCCGGCTGCCGTCGATAGATGGCAGTCGTTAAGCCAAGTCAGAGGTCTTAATAAGGCGGTTTAAAAACTTCTGACAGTAAGGCCAGCTACAAGTCTTACAAGTCTCCTCCAATCCGGACTTGGCCCTCGTGTTGGAGTACGGCCTATACCTTCCTCAGGGAAGTGACCCGTGCCCTTCGGTGGGGACATAATTATATGGGTTGATGATGAACGTTAACTTAGTTTATATAATATACTAGCTTTCGCCCGCGACTCCGTCCGCGTGGACTTTAGTTCAAAATTTTGCGACCCCGTTCACTTCCCCGTTCCCTTAAGGGTCAAATTTAGAAAAACGGTGAAACACGGGTTTAATCAATTATGTTGAAGAGTATTTATTTTAAGTTTCAAGAAAATTAGACAGCATTATTTATACCTCCCATACAAATTTTGGCAACCCTTTTCGCCCCCTTAGGGGTTGAATTAAAAAAAAATCTGGTTTTATTCCTTGCCTACATTATACATAGACCCTCTGTGCAAAATTTCAGCGTCCTAGGTCCAACGGCTTGGGCTGGGCGTTGATGAGTGAATGAATCAGTCAGTCAGGACTTTGAATTTTATATATATAGATTATGATTAAAAATAATTATTACCTCATACCTGGTATTAGGTAAAATTTACCTGGTACTTACATAATACCTGGTTCACACGACAAGAAAGTTCCTCGATTGTCTTATAACATCATTAAATTCGCATGTGTTATTTTCACCCTTTTTTACAAGCAATCGTTTAGCTAAGAGAGGAAAGGGGTGATGTGAAGAAAAAAATACGGCTTGGCAGTTTAACCAAATCTACAAAGAAATCTTGAATCGCGAAATGATTTTTATTCGTAGTTCGTATGATGTGTCTTAATGACCACATAGAGGCTAAATGGTTAAACAAATTCTAACAAATGTGGTGTCAATTAATACTTAAACGTTTAAGCACAGTAGATACAAAATGACTGATAAGAAAAAAGTTAAAAAAACATAATTTACTTAGTTGGGTACAGCGCCACCAAGTTATCTGTTCAGGTGTGCAAAATTGTAACTAACTAATTAATTGTAAATAATGTTCCCCATTTTTTGTTTTATTTATTCACTTACTAAGATTTATAGATAGGTATATTTTCAATAAAATTGAAAGATGGGTTAAAATATTCTCATTTTTCTAGATAAACTTAAATGTTACTACTAAATTCTCCACTAGCGCCGCTATCAACTGAAAAGATAAGATGGTGGCACCGTATATAACTATTCATCAGTCAAATTCTTTATATTAAAAAAAATAAAAAAATTATATGTTTCATACAATATTAAAAAAAAATGTTAACATTTTAGCTAAGAAACTTTCAAATTTAAAAATTATTACTCGTTAATTTGTTGAACACGAGACATAATTTGTCCTTTGAGTACATTAGATATTAATCTACTGCTTAACACTTTGGTGTTGGTGTTCTAAATAATCGTTCACTTTATAAGCTTTTCTTTTTAGTATCTAAAACATTTATTTTTTGTTGTACAGACATTCGTAACACAATAAATTTGTAATCGTTTATTATGCACCGTACTCTCATCGGGCCAAACGAAATATGTGTCCAACAGATAGCTTCCAATGCAACATGACAGTCACAGAAATTTTGTTTACACATGCTAGACAAGGGTGCTATTGCGGCGTAGAAAAAAAATACTGGCAAGTAAACCTTTTCTGTGATAATAAATAATGTATTGATCGGGACTCAACCCCTGGTAGTACGCATGCAGAGCGAGCCCTGTTTAAGTTAACCACCCACACAAGTAACCACGATACCGACATAGAACTACGTGTTTCAAAAGGTCTGATTCAGGAACTTAGCCTATATCGGCTATACAGGGTGTTGATTTGTACAGTTTCGTCCGACTCGGGGGTGGTTATTTACATGATAGTGAAGCAAAAAATATAAAAAATAATAATTTTTTTTTAGTGAAAATCACTTAAAAATCATTCAGTAAAGTTATGTGCGTCGGCACGGCAGCGGGTGCGCGGGCGCACTCCCCTGCCCGCTCCGCAAAACGATAAGTGAAAGCGATATAAGCTACTGTTATAAATTCGCAAATGGACACAACTTAAAAACAGAGTCATGCCCGTACTGGGAATCGAACTTGAGTCTCTCGTTTCAGAGTCTATTTCTACCCACTGGGCTACCACCGCTTTTTTCCTTTGGTATCTACCAAATGAATAGCATAGTTAATTAGCATAAAGTATGAAATTATAATTAAAACAATAATGTAAGTTATTTAAAACAATGTTTATTAAATACTTTAAGCAAGCGGTCGTTTCGTGCCAATCTGTATCTCGCCACAAAGGCGTAGTTTCGCAGGCGTGGCACGTTTTCAGCAGAAATAAGGTTTCGTAGGAGTAAAGTTTACATTCAGTTACTAGAGCCTTGAATTAATGATAACAAATGCTATTTTATCTTCAGCTCTCCTGAAGGTTGGCGCTCGAGTACGCTTTCGTATTTTCTCGCAACTTGTCTGATACTTTGTAACTAAATATTTATTTCTGATGAATGTCAAACTTTGTAACATAATTGTATATTCAGTGTACCAAGTATAACCTCTTCAGACCTGACCTTGAAAATAACAATAGTTTTCTATTGTTATTTTGTCGACACGGGTGTGAGGAGGATAAGTTATTCCCTCAATTTCCTTAACTCCACTTTAAATAACTCACTCACTCACTCACTCACTCACTCACTCACTCACTAGCATGAATGCATGTACCTAATAGATTTAATAAATTACCAATTTGTCAGTAATAATAGATCTTACTTGATTCTACATCTCTTATTGTATTTTAAGACCCAATGAAAGAGCGGGATACACCAGACACAGGTTCTCTAACTTGCTAGATGATTTAAGAAAAGATGGTCGGAGTGGAGTTTTTTTGCTGCCTTTTTCTCCACTACATTCGGCCCTAAGGCAGCGGCTAACATTATATTTTTATGTACATTGACATTGAACAAGCAAAATGTAAATTCTTCATGTTGAAATAAATTTATGATTTCTTATTTCTGATTACTTAGTGGGTTTCTGCACCTCATGTTGTGACATTGCTGGACAGAATAAAAATTTTTGAATTTTTGAAAATAAATAATTGCTCTTAAAGACTATCACACGTCTAATCTATTGTTAATAACCACTTTAAGAAGGACAGAGAAAAACTGTGATACTATTTGTAGTGTTTCGTACATCAAAAGGAATAAAACGGAACCCTTCACATACCATTTTGTGTTGTCCGTCCGTCCGACAGACGAACGGTCAAGACCCTTTATTTTGGAAACGCGTGTGTGGTATCGATATTCAAATATATAGTGGCTTGAAGCTATGATAAAATGAAACTCCAGATTTTATCTAGTTAAAAGGTATTGCTGTGTATGCTAATTTCAAGTTAATCAATATTTATAGGAAATTCTCCTTGACATAGAACTGTCAAATTAGGCGCAATATCGTCTTAGTACAGAGAAAAATCTGCAAACTTAACATTAGTAATTAAATTATCATCATCATCATTCAGCCACAAGAAGTTCACTGCTGGACATAGGCCTCCTCCATGGATTTCCAAAAAGACCGGTTAGAAGCGGCTAGCATCCAGCGTCTTCCTGCTATTTGGATGAGATCGTCTGCCGAATGGCTCGTCCGAATGGCTGGTCGTCCTACGCTGCGCTTGCCGTTGTGTGGTCTCCATTCCAGAACTTTTTGGTCCCATCGGCCGTCAGTTCTGCGTACTATGTGCCCCGTCCACTGCCACTTCAACTTGCTCATCCGGTGGGCTATGTCGATGACTTTCGTTTGTCTACGGACCTCATCATTTCTGATTCGCTCTTAGAGAAATTCCGAGCATAGCCCTTTCCATAGCTCGTTGCGTGACCTTGAGCCTTCTTATGAGGCCAATAGTGAAAGACCACATTTCAGTGCTATAAGTCATCACTGGTAACACACTCTGGTTGTATAATTTTGTTTTCAGTTTGTTTTAAATTATATAATACAGAAAAAACTGCGAGACTCAATTCCTGAACAGTGTATAGTACGGAAGTACTTTAAAATTTGTACGGAACAATCTGCTTCGTCCTGTACCTCTTGCGGGTCCACCACAGATACAAAATTCCATTAGTATTAAGTCCACCTTGCGCTGGAGTATTTCTCTCCAGCTTATGCTGATTCATTTGCCACGCCTATAGTACTTACAATGGATGTCATTGTTGTGTGTCAAAATTGTTATTTTGTTTTTGTAATATCGTTCCATTATGTTTTGTATGCGTTGCTTACTTTTCAAAAGCTCGATTCCTACGGTGCGCGATTCTGCCGACGACCACGGACAGCCATGCACCACGCCCGTACGACGCACTGCCACAGACGTCTGTGCTACCGCGGACCGAGACCCTTCCCACGGTATGTCGTGCGAGCTGGTCCGCGTCCATCCGCGATGGCAAGTTGGAAGCCAACTTTATTGAAATGCTGCTTGTATGTGTGTGTGTAAATGCAAATAAATAAATACGTCATCTATAGTTATCTGCCTATTATACCATCTAAATATTGATCTAGCGAGCTCGGTAAGCCTCCAACGCTGTGTTTGTCAGTTTACAGTGAAGCTTACTCGTTGCTATAGTTACTTTTGATTAATAACGGTAACAGTTTGACGCTTGAAATATTCACAGAATATTCATTTTGTATAATCATTCACTTTCAAATTAAATAGGACAACCTCTGTGGCGCAGCCGTTAGCCGTTCTGCCTACCATGCGAGAAGTCGCGGGTTCGGATCCCAGCTGGGAACAAAAAAAGCCCCAGGTCTTGGATATTTACATGTTTGTTATGTCGCTGTTTCTGGTTCCCATGACACAGGGCATCCTAGTGTGGGGCCAGAAGCAATGTATGTGCCTGTATGTAAATCTTTGTGTTTTAAAAGAAACAAAACTTAATTATAATAACTGCCTCATTGGTCGAGCCGTTAAAGCTACCAAGAAAGAAGTCGTGTCCGGAAAAGGGAGGTTCGATTCCCACTGAGGGGCGCCGTACATTTGCTCAAATTGCTTCATTCTGGGTGTTTCTCCGTATTTGTAATGTCTTTGCCTGGTTTGGGACCAGGTCAAGTGATTTTCTTCTGTGGAAGTTATTATTATTATAAAAAAAAGTAAAAAATAAATAAACTCACGCCCGTTATCCCCGAGGGGGTAGACAGAGGCACCAATCACTAGAACTAAGCCCACGTTTTGCCGAGTTTATTAGGTCCCAAACGTGACAAGTGACAAGCCTGTCGCCAATATCCGGGCACAATTTTATCAGCGAATGGTGTTGCTGTACAAACAAACAAATGTACATAACTAAAAGTCATTGGTACATTATTATTATTACTATTATAAATATGTTTATTGTGTGGGGGCAGCTGCCTAAAATTAAACCTGAGTTTTTTGCCGTTTTTGGCATGATTTTAATAATGGCTACACCTTAATAATTCAAAAGGTGTGTAGATTGTTGTACGGACCTTTTCTTGCGCGTGTCAGACTCACACTAGACCGGTTCTATAAGTGGGTCAGTCAGTCGGTCATAAAAATGCCGGTTTTTAAACATTAATATATCAATAACTGTTTGAGCAAAATTGATGAAATTTTGTATTCTAGGCAAGCTAAGGGACTTCAATAAATGTGCCAAATTTCATATACGTAAGATAAATAGTTGTAAAGTTGTGAAGGGGGTCAAAAGTAGCTCGAAGTGGTTCCTGTAATATTTATTACACACCGCTGCTGCGTCGCCAGTTCCTTTTTCTTGAACTTGGCTGGACTCGCTGTCGCGTGTCTAGATTATGTCCAGTGTCTGGACAGGCAGTAGTTTCTAAACATCCTACACATATTTTGTAGTAAAAAATAAAACGCCATGTTATAATAAAATTATTTAATAAATCATTATATTCTACTAAGAAATCTATTTTCACATAAAAATTATAGAGTTCTGATATCAACCATTGTTAATCGTTTGATGACAAACGACATGTTTCCAGTTACCTTTGCAATACCTACTAATATTTACAATTTTAGACTTACACGCATTATTTACAGATTGATTTTAAAAATCATGAAACGTTTTACATTTTGTATGTTTCACAAAATATTTACAAAAGGAGTTTGATTATTTCCAAGTAGAAAATTCAATGTAAGAGAAATTTCTATACAAATGTAGACATCAATATAATTACGTATTAACATGCTCCAGCATTTCTGGCAGTGCATTGTAAGCTACCATATTACCAAAACCACCCTTTGGCTCTTTCTTTGTCACAATTGCTACGATTTCTTCATCTTGTACCAACGGTGGATAATTCTCTCCTGTAACTGCTGCCAAAGTTGGCATATCATCTACACTTAGCACTACTTCTCTATTGTCAATCTCAATCCTATTTCTCTCTACTGCAGAGTTATCCTCCATTATACTGTACAAATTCTCCGACTTGCCTTTTGTATACATATGTCAGGAGTAAAATGGATCATTTATATTGACCTCGTCGTTTACTATGTTACTTTTCTGCGACCACGACTTTTGCTGGTGTTTTATCCTGTAAATTATTTCATCGTGAATCACACCGAAACACATAGCAGTCAACGCAAGTCCTGTCAAGGTGTAAGCAGAACAAAACCAAAGAGTTACTGAATTGATAGTGTAATATCTAACACCATTGATAGTAGCATACCCCATGCCAGGGACTATGCTGCCAAAGCCAATAGTGCTAAGTGCCATAAAACAAAAGTAAAACCCGTCTACCAGTCCTAAATTATCAAGTTTGTAAAGAACTATGGCTCCTATGGATATGTAAATAAAGATCGCAGCCAGGCAGAGCAAAACTGGCGCTAATATGCTCAAACCACGCATTGATAATTTAGAATCCGTATCAGGCCAGCTAATGACGTCGTCTTTAACAATACTGGTAGTGGGTTTATCTGATATGGATGAATCTTTTTGACTGTCAGGTTTTAAAACGTAACATTCTTCTGTGGGCGTTTTGCTCGTATTCTGACTGTTAATCATTTCTTCTTGTTGCCTCTTTAGCTTCATTCTTCTTTCCTTCTCTGCCATTCTTCTTTCGTCGTAGCAGCAGTAACCACAGTTGGAGCAAAGGCAGCAGCATAGGGCTCTACTGAAAACACTTCTGGCCATTTTGGAGAGAAGAGAGCCGACGCTTGAAAGGTAGGCGAGTGTGAGGGGGATGCCGAATAACGCGTAGAGAATGGTCACTCCTTTGCCGAGGAATGTTCTTGGTGCTATGTTGCCGTATCCTATAAAGAAAAATCAAAATTAAAAAGTAGCCTAATTACCTATTGTTTCTAAGGGCCTACTAATATTTTATATGTACGAGACCTATTTATGTTAGTTTAATTTTGCTGAGAGTGAGTCATTGTTAGTGATTTGAATATGCAATTTATTTCGTACCCGCATACACATTATACCTCGCTGCACTGCAAGGGAAATTTTGGATAAAACGGAGTGGTAGGAAATGTAGATAAGTGACGACCAGTCTTGTATTACCTAACTATTCACTTTGTGAGGTTGAGCATTTAAACGACTCCAGTATCAAAATATGTATGCACTTGACAGTTTGGAGTAGGCTAAATTAGTCGACTCCATACAACGGAGGACTTATGTAATTCCACCCCAGGTGAACCAATTTAAATATTGTGTACTTTTTAACAGATTTGAAACACAATCTGTCAAAAAGTACAAGATATTTGGAACGAATTAGTCATAGCCTCTACCAATCCGGACTTGGCCCCCGTGGTGGAGTATGGCCTATACCTTCCTCATTCCTTAGGGAAGAGACCCGTGCCCCTTGGTGGGGACATAATGGGTTGATGATGATGATGAGTCAAAATAAAAACCCTCACCTATCGTAGTCAGCACAGTCAGGGAATAGAAGAACGCCAGCGCCAAATTCCACTCATGCTCTTCGTAGTGATTGGCTATGTCACTTCCGAACTCCCCCAGCGCCATCTCTCGGTAGCTAACCCCGTACTGCGCAGCCATCTCGGTCGTCACCCGTTGCATCAGTTCATTCTGAAACTTCAGTATCTCCTGCGCCGCTAACCGTGTCCAATTCTCTCTGTACAATATATTCAAAGACACTGTGATTTCCCAAATATTCTCCACGGCTTTACTCCGAGCGTCCCAGAAGTAATTTGCTGACAAAGTTAGGTTGTTGTAATCTTCATCTTCGTGCTCTTTCCTGTTTGTCGCATTTGCGTGACTGTGACTTAGTTTCTGTCTATCAGGTAGTATTCTGGGGCGCACTGGAACCTCAGCACCGCCTTCTATCGCGAGAAATATAAAGGAGCCTAGAAAAGTGTAAGCTAAGAGTAGGGAAAATATCACAAGGTTGGTTAGGGAGCCGACGATGAATTGTTTTCTTCTGTACTTTGTTGTTTTGAAGCAAAAACAGCAGACGACTTTTTGGCGAGATGTTTGCGCTCGTTTTCTGCTCGTGGAGGCGATAGAGTCGCCGTCCTGGCATCGGTCCAACGGTACCCCCGCCGTTGAGGGTGGGCTTTGCCAGTGTGTACTGCTCAAACCGATTGATTGCTTCCTTATCCAACACGACATGGTCAATATCCATTTTCGGAGCACGTCCACTAGTGGCGAACTTTATTGTGGGACTTCATTGTTCGTTCAGGAACGGCTTCCGTCTGGAACAATGGAAAATGATGCATGTGATTATTTGTGTAAAAAACTTAGTTGAGTACCTGCCTGATATAATTACAAAGAAATGTATCGAATGTCTATGAAGGGTTTTCAAAGTTTTTGTTTAGTTTGTCAGACTTTTTTTTGTTAAATGACCCTGTTTTGTCAGTTAGACAACTTTGCAACAATAAATCAATAAGATCTCAATTATGCAATCGTTATCGAAGTTTGAGTAAAACCCGGGAAGCACCGCTCCCTTATTCTTAGTACGCCAGAGTTCGGTGGATCTGCGTGTTACGATGTTGACAAAGTATACAGGTGAATATTTCCAATTTATTTTACGCAAGATCATTGCGTCACCTGTTTCAGGGAACGATATGGAATTGGAAGGGGCGTTGTTGGTGCCATAAATAAATTAACCATGTAAGGTCACAAGACACGATCCATTTTTCAATGCCCTTTCCAAAAACAAAACAACAGAGGTTGTTAAGAACAGTCATTGACTAAAATCACCTATATTAAGAGGTAGTTTTAAATAACAGAAGATTATAAATAAACAAACATTTACACACAGGCACATACATTACTTCTAGCCCCACACTAGGATAACCCTGTGACATGGGAACCAGAAACAGTGTTATCACAAACAAGCATACATCTAAGACTTGGGGTTTTTTTGTCCCCAAACGGGATTCCAACCAGGGATCTCTGGCAAAGGCAGATGCCGTACCGCTGCGGCACAGAGGTCGTCTCGTCGATTATGTGAATTTAAAGCAATAATAATTGTTACTCTATGAGTACACATTAATAACCCATAGAGTAGTTGCTCATAGAAAGTTTGAAATACATAAAAGCTTACCGATATTATTATTGCAAAATATTTTTCTCAAACATGCTTGGAAATTTGAGCATTATTGCGACAACCTTCTTCGAGATAAGTAGAAATTGCTGTACACGCGAGCAGCGGCCGGAAAAAGTTCTATGAAAATTACATACTTAACTCATATCTGTCGTGTTATTTAAAAGTGGAACGTTTTTTACTTCTAACAATGACAATCAAGGAGGTAACATATTAGAGGTTTTATTTTTTCGAACTGGCTTGCGATAGAAGGCTGGATATACCTATTGAAAAAAAAAAACACTTCAAGGCAGCAACAATTGTTGTTCGTTCGTGGTTCGTCTGATTTTGAAAGTTTATTGAATTTAACAGAATTAGTTCACAGTTTTAATTTCCGCGCATTATTTGAGAAAAATCACAAACAAGCCTTGGCCACAACTAGGCATTGATGGACTCGGCTTCGTCTCGGCCCACATTTCCACGTTCGTCCATCAATGCCTCTTTTGCTGGCCGCTGCAGTAATGTACTATTCTGGTACAAAAAGAAATTTATAAACATAAATTATTTAACTAATGCTACAAAGTAATAATAACTTCCACAAATCACAATAATTAATTGACCCGGTCCTAAACTAGGATACCTTGGGCTATGGTATCCAGGCATAATATTACAAACATCGAAAAACACTCAGACTGAGGCCATTTTTACTACAAATGTATGACGGCTCGCAGCGGGAATCAAACCCACGACCTCTTTCTTGGTAGCTAAGCCCCTTACCGGCTAGACCAACGAGGCAGTCGAGTGATAAAAATCTAAGAAAATTTCAGTTTCATCACTCAGCCACAAGTCCACTGCTGGACATAGGCCTCTTCCATGGATTTCCAAAAAGACAGGTTAGAAGGGGCTTGCATCCAGCGTCTTCCTGCCACTTGGATGAGATCGTCTGTCCATCTTGAGGCTGGTTGGTTTTCAGAGTAACTGTTTTCAAAGAGCAATAAATAAAACTAAGTTGATTTTAGCCAATCATTTCAGTATAATGCTCTTTTCCTAGTTCCAGCTTAATTAAACCAATTAAGAAAACTCTCTAGACGGTACGGGAAAAGTCGGCATTGTTTCAATTGGGCCGATAGAAAACTTGCATTGTTTTAATATAATCATGTTTTAATATAATCGGAGAGACCATGTTAAAAGATGGTAGGTAATTTCTTTTATTTTTTTTCGGTTTTTCAAATAAATTTTGTTATATAATTTATCGAAAAGTCAATGTAGTCACGTGGTAAAAAACGCGCCTTGCAAATCGGGCTCAAACTATGGCGTCACATCTTGCACATAATGGCTTACAATGGAGAGCTATTCGATATGAATCAATATATTTGAGTTATCTCGTAAAATGAAAACTCACTTAAGTCTTCTAATGGCGGTAATTAGCATAACAATAGTTGAACAGTGGCCGCCGCCTGCCCGCAGCGGGCGAACGCCACGGAAAGGGTTAAGTGAGTAGGTGCATCGATCGTTTTTTAAGAAAATGTTTACGATTCTATGAAAAAACTGAATCTCATAAGTTTTTATTATTAGACTAACTTTGTATTGCACTAATTGAATGCGTTGCCCGTAAAAGGGTCTATGTGTACTATTTGTTTGTACAGAAAGAGCTGTTTTTTTTCGCTTATATTCAGTTGAAAAAAATATGCTTACAGGCTATTTATTAAATGGCGACCTAGCCAAAAATGCGTTTTCATCGCAATGTATGAACTAAGGCGACTTGTCTTTTATTTAGTCCTAAAATATGGTTCTCGCTTAGGAACAGGTTGATTAGTCAAATAGATTCAAGAAGAGGTATATAACTATAGTTTGAAAAGGCTTAATTTTCTTACATATTTTGGTTGTTACGTACTTGTCTACATTGATTTTCTGTGACAATCTTTCATTCCTTCTTTCTTATATTTTTATGGTATTATTTACAAGTCAATTCCACTAAAACTCTGTAAAGGGACCACAGGGATCCATTCTTGGGCCGCTCCTCTTCATTTTGTACTCAAGTGACATAGTAAGCAACATCAAGAACTGCAAGTATCACCTTTACGCCGATGACTTACAGCTATATATTTCTTGCACCCCCGTAGATGTTGCTGGCGCTACTGCCCAGCTTAATTCGGATCTAGAACGCATATTTGTGTGGTCCACAAGGAATGCTCTTTACTGAATCCTTCCAAGTCCAAGTTTATGATCCTTGGTAATGTTCATCAGATACAGGGTATATCAGCAGCCATTCCTTTGGTTTCCATGGGAGGGGAGCAGATTAGGCGTGTATATGAGGCGAGGAATCTTGGAGTTATCATGGACGAGGAACTCAGATTTGAAGCTCATGTCGCTCAGTTGGCACGTTGCTGTTTTTACAGGCTAAGTGTTCTGTACCGTGTGCGTGAGTTTCTTAGTGTGGATCTTCGTTCAAGGCTCTGCGAGGCCCTAATATTATCTAAGCTGAATTGCTGTATTGCCGTATACGGACCTTGCTTGTATGCAAGGACTATGCGTGTGATTCAGAGAATTCAGAACGCTTGCGCCCGTTTTTGCTTCCGCATTCCACCACGATCACATATTACTCCCTTTTTAAATCAAGCTAACATACTGAACATGGCCAGTAGACTTCAGTACCATCTTTCATGTTTATTGTTCGGCGTGATCAAGACTAAATCACCTAAATACCTGTATAATAGGCTCGAATGGTCTACCTCTATTCACGGTCAGCGTACATGTCGAATGGGTCTCATTTCGTGCCCACGACACAGGACAGCTGCTTTTAGAGGCAGTTTTAAATACACCGCATCCAAGTGTTGGAATAATATTCCACCGCCTATTCGAAATCTACATTCCAAGTATTCATTTAAATTAAAAATTAAAGACTATCTTTTAACACTACAAAAGCGGTAAAGTTATAAGTTACGTAAAATTAAAATAAAGAATAATAAAATTGAACTACAAACAAAATATAGTGATGGTTGAGTCGTTGTAGTAGTTGAGTTTATTGTTAAATTCCATAGGATGGAATTAATTTAGGTATTGATTAATTGATTGATTTATTCTTTAATTGATTAGTTGGATTGATCGATTTACTTAGCTGATTCTGTTGCTCGGTACAATTAATTTGATTATCATTTATTTTATTTGTAAATGAGTAATTTAATTAAACTATTGCATGCCAATTAATTTATTTAATTGTTAAAGTAAGTTAGTAATTATTATTTCATTTAAATAAAATAATTATTTATTGTTTTGTAATTTAATTAGAGAAAATTATTATAATTTAATAATCAACTTCGTTGGCCATTGCATATTAGATGCGTTGTCCTATTTTTATTTTTACTTGTCAATTTGTCTCTGAGGGAGGTTGTATGCACTGTGTTGGGATGTTTAAATAGGGGCTTTATATTGTATGTGAATTTCATTATACCTAAATATAGATCACGGACGTGGAAAGATTGTAAATACAGAATTAAATTAATTTATTGTTAAGTGTAAATTTTATTTAAATATTGTGTTAATTTTATTTATTTTTTCCGAAGATGGAATCTTATGGCGAATAAATAAATCTAAAGAATTTTCACATAAACTTTCGCATCTTTCGTCTAGATGTTAAGATTTCTATGTAATATTACTAATAGTTACCTATTCGTGATGCTCGTGAATTCACTTAGGGTCTGGCGGAAGACCAGCGTTACGGGTTTTACCCGTAACACATGCTGAGTCCAGACTCCTTTTTCAAGGCCATGACAGACATCGTCACACCCACCCACTTTTCTAGCTATTAGTGAGTAAACATTAGTTAGTTTTGTCTTTGAAATAAAGTTTTTCTATTCTATTCTATTCTATTCTAAAGACGAATTAAAATTGGTTTTTCAGGAGATACCTAGATAAATATTAATAAGTATAGATAAATTGTCCAAACTGAATAAATACATAAACTGGCTTTGCCTCTGTATTAAAAATGTTTTAATGGAATCGTTTTTTATAGATCTGGCAATCGTTAGAAAATTATTGTAAAAGTTAAAGTTATAGTAAGAGTATAGTAGAAAGCTTTTTATCAACGTTTCACTTCCTCTACGATTTATCATGTATGGGATAAGATGACAAATGATGAATACGTTGCAGCGGGTGATTAATGAGCGCATCTGAAAAGAGGGTGAAATAAATAAGCCAGAATGGCAGGTTTAGGGTCTTACGAGTTTCATCAGGTAACTGAGTGATAATAAAATCCACACAACAATTCATCTTGACCACAATCTATTATAATGTGTGGTATGGTAACGAAGCAGAACATCACAAATATCGTATGCTGTCCTACCCGCTGTACGCTTCTTATGCTGTTTTGATTTATTACCTTTGCATGTGTGTGTGTGTGTGTGTGTGTGTGTGTGTGTTTGTATGTGCGTGTGAGTGTGTATGTTTATGTGTGTGTGTTTGTGAAAGAGAAAACGGACGGACGGACAGCGAAGTTTCAGTAATAAAGTCCGTTTTACTCTTTGGGTACAAAACCCTAAAAAAAACTTAATTTTCATAAATGTTTCATAGTGCCTAATCATCACACTATAGTAATCTTTGTTGTGGGTAACCAAACTTCCGCTCAAAACTGACTATGTTTCCACTTTAACCCCTCAAACCTAGAACACTTTTTCTTTCACAGCTTAGTTAGTTTATCCACAGAATAATATTTGAAATTAATCACCGTTTTCAAAAAATAAAACATCAACTGTGGTCTATATCATTTTCAAAATTTGATTCAAAGTGTCGTTGCACAACCGACCCGCCGGCGGGTCTGCGAGGTCTGACTGAATGCGCCCTAGCTCACATTGGACCCACCGGCAGGTCCGCAGAGTGTGAGTGGTTAAAAAAGCGTTTGTATTTTTTAATATAATCTACTATACATGACCTAAATATAACAAAATCACAGGGCAAAAAAGACATTGCCTTTATCAAGCCAAGGGTCATATTAGCCTAATCTCTAGGCGCCCCAACATTCCTTGTCTAACCCGAAGTCGTAATATTTAATGACTTTTATGGAACATCCGGCAAACCTTAACGAGAGGAAATTACCTTTCAAAGGAGGCTTTGACTGAAGATTGACTTTATCTGTGTTCTGACAGTATGTGATTTGTCGCATGATTTATAAATTATAAGGGTTTCGTACCCCAATACGAAAAAAAGGAACGATCCCACTTTGTAGTCCGTTTCACCGTCTCGAGAACGCGTAAAGTTATCGAGTTGAAATTAGAACCATATAGTCGAATCTACGGTTCCTTTAACCTGTGAAAAATCTACTTTCCAGAGAGCTGGCGCGTACCTCGGCCAAAGGATAAGCCTGGCCATCCAAAGAGGCAACGTCGCAAGCATTATGGGCTCATTGCCGCGGGAAAGTGACCTGGGCAGGTAATTTATTAGTGAATATGTTTTAATCGAAGATACTTTTATTTATAGTTAGTTCATTATTAATATTATACCTAAATAAAGTTAAACTTACTAAGTTAAAGTAAAAAAGGAAAAAGCCGTTTATGCCGCCAAAAAGCGTAAATTTTGAAATTTTGATTAAATTCAAAACTTGGCGTTTAAGCGCTCCACTAATTTTCGCAGCCTACAGTAAAACAATGTCCTATCTAAAAATTAATCTATCTAAAAGTGCCACAAAAATATAACACTGCTGTGAAAATTCTTACATAATTTTGCCTGCCACATTAATTCTTAAAATTGATCAAAACATTTCACAAGTTTCAAGAAAATCGCATTTAAGAATAACCCTGAAGCAGACCCATACACAAAACTAAAGGCGTAAAATATTATTGTATTCTCAAAGCCTCAGTATCGGCGGTAAGAGACGTGATCGGAAAATGAAGTGTTATAAGCAAACTTTTCGGGGGATTTGCATAGAATATTTGCTTACGCGATTATGCCGATAAAGGTTCAAGGAAATCAGCCGGATATGGGTTTTTCGGTGGTATTAATGGAACAAATTTGAGCGTGTCTTGTATAAAAGTTGAAGTTCCAATACAAGTTGACCGGCCGTGGTTACACAGTGTTAGACGTTCGGAAGGGTATGGGTTTGAATCCTGGTATGGACCCATGACTTTTTTTTAAAGTTACGTACACTTTGAAGGTTTTGAACTAAAACTTTCGTAAGCACTACATATTGTAAGCTTTTAGTCCGGATCTACTTATGGCTGTTTTTATCGGACGAGTCCGACCAGGTTTCGCTCCGATTCGCACAGACGGAGCCCGTATGATTTGGCTCTGCGAATCGGAGCAAAATCTGGTCGGACTCGTCCGATAAAAACACCCGTAAGTAGATCCGGACTAAAAGTTTACACTTTGAAGTTGTAGTAGCAACTTGAAGGAAAACATCGAGACGAATCCTAAGTAACTCAGTTGCTCACTTACCACGGCGCTTGAAATTGCCTACCAATTGTGGGCTCGCGTAGTAATTTAGGATATGCTCTCTCTCTGAGAAAAGACCTTTGTAGCGCAATGGGACGTATTATCTTCCGCCTAAAAAAACCGGACAAGTGCGAGTCAGGCTCGCCCACCGTGGCTTCCGTCATCATTAACTCATTATGTCCCCACCGAGGGGCACGGGTCTCTTCCCTGAGGAAGGTATAGGCCATACTCCACCACGGGGGCCAAATCCGGATTGGTGGAGGCTTGTAAGACTAGTGGCTGGTCTTACTGTCAGAAGGCTTCAAGCCGCCCTAAGGCCTCTGACTTGGCTTAACGACTGCCATCTATCGACGGCAGCCGGCACCAACTGCTTAACGTGCATTGCGAAGCACGGAACCGCTCGGAAAAATGCCACTACCGTTAGTCATACACTGACACATGGCTTCCGCACTCGCTGTTTTTTAGAACTTTTCCCGAAGTGTGAAGACATTTCTTTAATTATTTCTTTTTTCAATGTCAATTATCCTGTATTTGTACTATAAGATGATTTAACTAGAAAAGTTTTATAGTTCTGGGTCAACGGAAAGTACCCTATGAATTTTCATTCCCTTGAGTGTTAATTTTTGATTCCCTTTTAGGAGGCCTAAACGACGGCATCTTTTTTTCTCGTCAATCCAGAAATTTTACTTTTTAAGAACTTCATTGTTTATAAACTTCATTTAGGATTACAAACTTTTGACGACCTCTGTGACGCAGCGGTTAGCGCATCTGCTTACCGTGCGAGAGGTCCCGGGTTCGATCCCCGGCTGGGACGAAAAAAAAAACTCCAGGTCTTGGATGTTTACATGTTTGTGACGTCGCTGTTTCTGGTTCCTACGACACAGGGTATCCTAGTGTGGGGTCAGATGCAATGTATGTGCCTATATGTAAATGTTTATGTTTAGTATATGGTTTTCATTTCAATTTGATACCTCAATGCCTTCCCGAGATAAAGTGTCTTGACACAGGACAACAAAGTGACCCGCTGTGGTTCCGTTTTTTCTTTTAGGGTACGGGACTCTGAAGAACTATAGTTTAGTCGGTGAATTTGATTAATTTACAAAATGAATAAACTCTCTTCCCAACCGGATTAACCCAAAGACCTGCAAGCGAGCGATTAGCACGTTGAAAAATAGCCCCAATGTCTTATGAAATATGAAGGCAACGTAATGAAATGAGCCGAATAATTTTCCTAATTAAGCGAGATATGAAGCAGGCTCGGCCTTGATAAACGACCCACATTTGTCACGGTTACCGAGGTGCTACTCAAGATTAAATTACGTACAAATGTAGTCAAGTATTTCCACCTTGATGGGAGGTAAAAAATAAAACCGGAGAATATGATACTAGAAGTAAATAAATACATTTATTAAAGGTTCGTCAAAAAAGCGCCCAATACCCAACGAGCGATGGAGAGAGCTATGTTAGGAGTTTCACTGAGCGATCGAATCAGGAAAGAAGATCAGCAGGAGAACTCGAGTTACTCAAAAAAGCTGGAAGAATTCCCCAGTTGAAGTGAAGACGAGGCACATAGCTTTTACTCTTATTTGAGTTTCATCATCAACCCATTATGTTCCCACCGATGGGCACAGGTCTCTTCCCTGAGGAAGGTAGGCCATACTCTATTACGGGGGCCGAGTCCTGATTGGTGGAGGCTTGTGAGACTAGTGGCTGGTCTTACTGTCAGAAGTTTTTATGCTGCCCTAAGGCCTGTGACTTCGCTTAACGACTGCCATCTATCGACGGCAGCCGGCAACAACTGCTTAACGTGAGATTCTATGGTATAAAAAGAATATGCTCAATACTCATATTGTTTTGAGGCCCGTTACCATTACCTTCACACATGTAACTGATCACGTGAAAAGAAGAAGAAGGTTGCTAACGATTGTAACGACGCGACGGCTGATGAATAAATTCCTGCGGCTCAAAATAGCCAAAGAGAGTAGAACCTCAAGTAAGAAGCAAGCAGAATTTTTGCAGTGACCAACGAACAGAAAAATACAACTTCATTCCGGTCAGAAAAATGGCGCGCTTAAAAAAGAAAATCGATGGCAATAAGAATCTCACCTTTGAATGCACTGATCAATGAATCTTCCAGGTTTATATGGCAGGCTGGTTCGTTTATCTGAAAAAAAGAAATATAACGTCAGTAAAGTTTTAAAACCGCTCGTAGCTCCGCTTGAGTAATCGTAAACGATCACGAAGGTTAAGCAACATAGAGCGCGTTCAGTGCATGGATGGGTGACCGTCTATGACTAATGCTAGTGGCAGTTTTCCGAGCGATTCCGTGCTTCGCAAGGTACGTTAAGCAGTTGGTGCCGGCTGCCGTCAATAGATGGCAGTCGTTAAGCCAAGTCAGGAGCCTTAGGGGTCCATTAGACGGTCATGCAAGCGTCAGTCAATTCCATCAATCATGAATTACGTTTGATTGTTGGTGACTGACGGAATTAATATAGACCTTAGACGGTCACTCTGACTGATCGTCAGTCATACCCAAAGTTTTACAGAGGATACACGGGATACCACGTATTTACGCAAGATAATGGATATTCATAAAAGAAAAGCCTGTCTTGGAATTTTGATTGCGATGTTGGATAAAAAACGTGTAAAAAGAAAGCGTTGGGTAAAATACTGGCTATCAAAAAGGGATTTCGACATGTTGTTATTTACACAATTATGTGTTGAAAATTTCACAAATACACAAAACAGTGGTCAATTTTGAATTGTAGAACTCAATAATAACCGACACCCACCAACAGATGCAAAAATAATAAGAGAGAATTTTTGTTATTATGTATTTAGATAGATAGATAGATAATTCATTTATTTACATAAGACACACACACGTATACAAAACAAAGAAAAACACATTACTACAAGTCACAGCACTAAGAAAACAAACGATTAATAATAGTACATTAAAATATAACTATTATATTTCAATATTTCAATAATGAGGGTAAAATATAAGTATTATTACAAATGAAGTAGCTAGTAAGTAGCTATTTTAATTTTTTAAAATCTATTTAAATGCTAAAAATTGCACCCATGCCTCTAAATTGGTTTTTAAATTGTCCTTAGCACGGGTTAGTGCAACAAAAAGAATATAATTATTATAATCTTACTGAGTAGTAATAGTAATTTTTAAGTAAATAAACAAGAGTTGGGCGTCGGGGCGCCGCCATTTCGAAGTGTTGCGTGTCCGACTCCATCGCTGTCTGCGCGCTGACTGACGCGTGGTTGACGAAATGCCATTACACGTTCACTCAAAAGTCATGACTGATAGTTGCATGATGCAAAAATCAAAATATCCCAATATTCATCAATCAATTTCATGCAACCATCAGTCACCGCATTACACGATAGGTTATTTGTCAGTCACAGCCATGACTGTGGTAAAACAATGACAAAAAAATGTCCTGACAAGGAGGCTCGAACTAGTGAATGCCATCTCTTTCTAAGTAGGGTGACCTTGATGTCAATGAAAACCGGACGAAACATAAGGGAAGCCAGCCGGAAGGAACGAGCGAAGTTCTCTCTTTAGGAGTAACTTGGGCATTTACTTCCATAATGGGCGACACAGTACCTAGTGGTAGGTATATTCATTGACTGAAGAACTTTAATTATACTTATATTTGCATTTAACAAAGTTTTAACATTATAAAATGAAAGCCAAAATCAAGTCATAAAATTAGCTTTAATCCAAAAAGAAACACAAAGAAATAACTCATTTAAATGTATAGAATTTACAACTTGCTTATTGAGTGTTAATGTACAGTACATTACAAACTGCTCTCAAATAAGGTTTGTAGTGGAAAAGAAGAGTAGAGAGAAGAGTAAAGATAAAACTCAACTTCGACCATGTTAAAATACGTTTTTAAAACCTTGCTACAAAAATTACTTAGCATACATTCATGGCTCGATTCGAGTCTGGGCCTTTAATTTGAGAATAAGTAAAGTTCACTATCTTGCATGGATACATGGATACATGCAAGATAGTGAACTTTACTTATATTCACAGTTATTAATAGTGAACTTCTCTTACATTTCTTATCATCAGTTACAGTAGGCTACTTTTTATCGCGGAAATCGCACTCATTCTGCGGAATTAACTCAATCATATTTTGATCTACATAAGCTTACAAATTATTTTCAGTGAACCAATTTAGCACTTTATATCATTATGGTACTCTTGGTCTCGACAAGGGTTAAATTAAAAGTTAAAAATGTTGTTGCAGACAAATTTTAGTGTACAAATTGTAAATTCAGATAATAAAATCTAACTTGCCAATACGAATAAAACTCATGTAGCTAGCTAGATTGATGACAAACATTTGAATGTTTTTTTTTACATTTAAAATATGCATAAAAGCTAATATACATTACAAAATAGAATAGAATTATTAAGTATAACATTAAATATTCTATTATACCTCCTGTCAATTTTTCTATTCAAACATAATATTCAAACCTTCTTCTTTTGGTGAATGCATTCAGTCAGTTTGGGCACCTGCATCGAGCTGTGGTTGCTTCGTTGGTAGTTCTTCCAGTTCAACATTTTCTTCCGTCGCTTAGTACCATTACTTTTTTCGCCACAGGCTGTAAATATTTATTTATTACTTACTTTCTAATAAGCTTCTTAGCAAACAAAACATAAAGGTAACAGAAAAGTCCTGTGCAACGTACCTAAAGGGGTTGGTAAGCACGTTAATAAAAGTAAACTAAGTGATACTTTCTGAGTTATTCCCGTTTCAAAATATAAAATATAAAAAGAAAACAATTTAATTAATTTGATTGTCCATTATCATCATTTTAAAGTATTTTGCGTTACAACTAGTAATAAATTGGGGACATTTTGTCAAAGAGTATTTGTTGTTTGTGATAATTATTTTTTCTATCGATTGGCATAATGTACACCGTTTGGCAACTTTTCATGTACAAACGTACAAATTTTAAGTATGCTACACATTTGTCAGGATCAGGGCTACAGGATCTTCCTTCAACCTAGGTAAGACCGTAGGTTTAAAATCTTATTTTCTAAAATACCGGCTTTTGCAGGCTTCACAAAATGCAGGATTTTGTGATGTCGAACCAGAGCCTCATATAGCATCCATCCATTTTAAACATAAGCTTTCGTTTTTAGTAAAACTGAAAAGAGACCATTGGGTAATCAAACACATGGCCTACATTTTACAACATCATGGTCATAGTATTCCACATAAATGAGTAAGACACACTCCTTCAGTTTGTGGCTCTCGCTCTGGACACTTTACTCTAGTTGCTTACTTATACGATTTTATGTTTTATTTGAGAAGACAAAGAGTTTAGTTTTCTATGGAAGGTTTTTCGTAGTGCTCTATCCTCTTTGATTATAACATCCTTGGGTAAAACTGACAGCAAAACCTATCGTGTAATGGACGCCTTAGGGCGGATTGAAAACTTCTGACAGTAAGACCAGCCACTAGTCTTACAAGCCTCCACCAATTTGGATTTGACCCTCGTGGTGAAGTATGGTGTGGTGGGGATATAAAAGGTTGATGATAATATAATTTTTAGTTTCTCACATACAAAAACATTTTTTTTTAAGATACAGTAAAAGCTACTGTATTTTAACCGCATTTAGAAACAGATTTCCCGAGCCATAAAGCCACTTTCGTAGGCAATAGCAGATTAACTCCCTATTTGACGATGATGTCGACACTTTGTTGCGCCCGATTGGGCCATAAAACTTGGGCAAGTTTGTCGAAAGATTGCGACCTGGGTTAGGTTTTAGGATTCCGTCCACTGCGAGAAACTATATCCACTGTGAAAACCTTATCTAATCTTGAAGCACACTAAGTTCGATTTGTGAGAAATGAAAATCGACTAGATAGCTAAATTGCTAACGTAAAAATAACTTAATGCTGTATGGATGGGATAAAAGAGACTTAGGTACTCTTCTGGAGTAATCTCCTACATAATCTCCGCTGTTAGATCTCCTACAAAACGGCGAAGAAAAGGTCATCCGTTATGACATGACTTAATCCGTTAACTTTTCACCATCAACCTATCATATCCCCACCGAGGGGCATGAGTCTCTTCCCTGAGGAAGGTATAGGCCATACTCCACCACGGGGGCCATGTCCGGATTGGTGGAGGCTTGTAAGACTAGTGGCTGGTCTTACTGGCAGAAGTTTTCAAACCGCCCTAAGGCGGTTAAGGCGGCTAAGACTTGGCTTAACGACTGCCGTCTATCTACGGCAGCTGGCACCAACTGCTTAACGTGCCTTGCGAAGCACGGAACCGCTCGCAAAAATGCCACTAGCGTTATATAGTCATTAGACGGTGACCCATCCATGGACTGAACGCGCCGTATGTTGCATAACCTTAGTGATCGTTTAAGATCACTTAGGCAGCCCAGGCTACGAGCAAATCCGTTAACTTATGACCTTTAAAAGAACAATTTAAAAACCTTTGTCATAGTGAGCCGATCATCCCACCAATAATTCTATTGGTCACAATAAGAACCAATGCAGATACTAACTTTCTTAGTTTCATCATTATTAGGTATACCTACTTAACAGTAATATTTGACTGCCTTTTCGGTCTAGCGGTGTCACTACTGATTACCATGTCAGCGTGGGGCCGCCGTTAATTTGTTTTTGCTAGGATGAATAAAACTACCATCATATCTCATCTTGTACAGATTTAAAATGTTTGAGTTGCAGCTCTAGCTACCATTGCAACGAAGCCTTTAATACTTATGTCACAGCAAATGGATACAAGCACCTGCGAGAAGTAAAAAGATAAGCTCCCTTTACATTGTTAGAAAAGAAATGGTTGCAATTTCGATGCCGTGTGCATTACAAAATCCTTTAGATTGGACTCTGATGTCGGGGGCTGAATACCAATTGTGCTTGGATGGTTGGGGATGCACTAGCAATTTCCTTTGACTTTGCGACCCCACACATTTCTAGGAAAGGTGCAGGGAGAACCAGTCGACAGTGAAACCTTCAGTGTTGGAGCGTAAAGTTAGATGGTTGGTCTACGTTTTAGAGCCTTCGCATACAGGGCGACTTGTCGCCTCGTCAAGTCGCCGCGTCAGACGCGACGTTGTTATTTGCTTCTGGCGTTATGTCGTCGCGACTCCTCGACTCTCACGCCAAGTGTGCGGAGATTCGAACAAAATATATGAAAATTGACGGCCGCAGCCTGTCGTCGCGTCTAGTCGCCGAGCCGGCTTAGAGTTCTTTACTCAATATTATACTCATAATTTTCGTGATAATATCTATCTATCTCTTTGGGGCTTAGTTAAAAAAATAACACTGCTAGAAAGCTGAAATGTTTAAATATGTGCGGCGTGATTAATATATATACAGGGTGGAATTTTGTAATGCCACATGAAGGGAAAGTACTCTAAATACTCTAAATAGAAAATTTTACTCAAAGAAAACATTCCTTTATTTTTGAAAAGAAAAAAAACTGCATTCAAAGATTTTTAAAAATTCGCTTGCCGCATCCGGTATAGAACCGACTAAAATCTGTGAAAGTTGCACCCTGTACTTTTATTGCATCGATCGTTAGGCTCAATTATAAGGATGAAATCTCTCTAATAAACTTCATAAATTAAATGGAAGGAAAACAATGAAATCAGGGTGCAACTTTTACAGATTTTAGTCGGTTCGATTACCGGGTGCGGCAAGCGAATTTTTAAAAATCTTTGAATGCAGTTTTCTTTCTTTTCAAAAATAAAGGAATGTTTTTTTTGAGTAAAATTTTCTATCTACAGTATTAATAGTACTTCCCCTTCAGGTGACATTACAAAATGCCGCCCTGTATATGAATGTCTATATATACTTAGGCCATACTGAAAGTTTCTGGAACGGACTAGTTACAAAAGGAAAATAAAAAAACCACTGATAGGGTTTGAACAAGGAACTCTCTGTCAATACATTTATTTTTAAATTGTGAGTCTGTCATTTGTTTTTTCATCGTGGCGTTGTTTTGAAATTAGTGCGTCGCTATTACAATGAATTTAAGTTGAGAAAATTTCCGTACTATGATTTTTTAAGATATTCGCTATGGCTTAAGTCAGCAAGAGAGTTGTCAAAGACTTCAGTTAGCATTTGGTGATGAAGTCCCATGTCGTTGCTCTATTTATTCATGCTTTGGTGAATGTAGACGAGGACGTGATCATCTCTATGACGTTAAACGTGAACGCCGGCTGACGATCGCGGTTACCGATTTTAATATTGATACTGTGCGACAACTAATTGAAACGGATAAAAAAATTACCTGTCAGCAAATCCGCACTACCTTAGGCATTGGAATGAGCCAAGTGCAAAAGTTATTGCATGAGCATCTGAAGGTTCGGAAACTTTGCACTCGATGGATACCGGATGATTTGTCCTAAGATCAGAAACGACTGCGTGTAGAGTGGTGCCGTAAAATGATAAAAAAATATGACGGAGAACAATCAATGGCTGTGTATAACATTGTAACAGGTGATGAAACTTGGGTGTGCTGCTTTGAACCAGAAAGGAAAAGTTAATCGGTGGAATGGGTCTTTCCTTTTAAAGAGTAGCCAACGAAAGTCAAAAAAAGCCGCAGCACTGGCAAGAAAATGGTTGCTTCGTTTTTCGGCAAATCAGGCCATTACATCACTGTATCGCTTGAAAACCAAAGAACCGTAACTACAGATTGGTATGTTAATACGTGTTTGCTTGAAGTGTTTGACAAAATACGCGAAAAGCGTCCCCTGAGCAAAATAGTCCTTCATCATGACAACGCGTCGGCACATTCCGCTAAGGCAACGAATGCGTATTTGAAGGCTTTAAAAGTAGAATTAATGACTTATCCGCCATACAGTCCAGATCTAGCACCCTGTGATTTCTTTCTGCTCCCGAATATTAAAGGTAAACTCAGAGGTTTACGTTTTACAAGCCCGGAAATGGCGGTGAATGCTTTTCACAAAGCCATCGAAGAGGTCCCTAAGGAAGACTGGACCCACTGCTTTTCACAATAGTTCCAGCGAATGCAAAAATGCGTAAATAGTGAGGGTATATACTCTGAAAAACAATAAATGTGTTATAAAGATAATAGGTAGTCTTATTTACCAGAATCCAGAAACTTTCAGTATGGCCCACGTACATATTAATCACGCCGATGAAAGAGTAGGATAAAATGTTTACGGTACCTCCCCTAAACCTAAATAGGCTTTACAAGTTAAGAAAGTAGGTGGCCAACGTATAAAAGGAAAATTTGTACAAATTCCATTGAAAATTACTTTGATCAAGTTGTTAGTTTTATACAGCAGGTACAAACGCCTCCATCTACGGATCCCTCCTTTGTGCATAGACGGCATGCACTTGGCTGGTTTTCCACTTATTTTCTTCACTTTTCTCCAGTGTGCACTACAATTTGTTCTCAGTTTTATACAAATTGGAAGTTAGACGGCAATGATACCAATAGTTTTTTTAATGTGATTTATTTAGATATTTTGTATTTAGAGGATAATTGTTTCTAAAGGAGTTCGACATATTCATGAGTCACATTTTTTAAGTCAAAAACTCTATTAATTGGTTAAACCTTTTCTGAAAATTATTTTGTGGAGTCTTTCGCTCAGTTTCTATTAAAAAAAATAATGTTAATCTCACTTCAAGCTAATTTCAGCCAATCACGAGCTGGTATTTTGAATTAATCTTAGATTAATCTCTTGTTTCATTTGAACATTTATCTTCTTTCGCTCCACAATTCAATTGTGAAACTAACAACTTCGACGTTCATTAAGGTGACATTTGAATCGAGTTTGGCATGTGTACTTAGTGCCTGAGCAACCTACATTGGGATCTCATTTTACTATCTAATAAAATTCTATATCTATCTAGTTATGCCCCAAGCTGATTATGGCCTCTGACAAAGGGCCGCAGTTTGGGTGTGTTTCCATGTTTTTAATCCAAGTTTAATAAAGTCATTGTTTTGTATGAGAGTTATTTATTTATTATGAACTAGCGACCCGCCCCGGCTTCGCACGGATGCCAAAAACGTTTCCGTGGAAATTGCTGTATTAGTTCCGTGAAAAATTTCTGGGTAGTATTTTTTTTACACCTTGGGTTACATTATTCAGGATTTCGTATGGAACCCTAAGCTTTTTGAAAATCCAATAACTCACATAGAATGTAGCTTCCTAATGGTGAAATAATTTTTAAAATCGGTCCAGTAGTTTCTGAGCCTATTCATTACAAATATACATACACGTAAAAATACTAAAATACAAATTTTTCCTCTTAATAATATTAGTATAGATTAGATTAACATTCCTATCCGCTGCACAATAACAATGTACGACTACTACAATGGCCTATTATTTTTTACAATTCTCGCAGTGTATCGTGTTTATAACATCATAAAGTGTGCATGCAAACATTCAGGAACGTTCAAGATTTATGTGCTCGCCTGCGTTATTGCAGCGTGATGGATTTATTTAAAATTAAATTAGAAACAGTGCATTTACTTCACTTTCCCAAGGCAAAGAGTTATAACTGAATTCTAATATAATAAATAATAGGTAAGTATAACTTCAACACAACCCACTCACTTAATCTGGTCTCAAACTACCCTGTGCTACGGTATCCAGGAAAAAAAATTACAAAAATGGAAAACCAGACACCCATTTATTAATTCTTAAATAACAATGTCACTAGAATAATAATTGACCATCGGTTTCTCGAACGCCAACGGTCTGTTAACCCTTTATAAGGCTGTACCGTATATAGCCATCATAATTTGAACTTTATTGCATTGACATAGAGTCGATGCAAGAAAGTTCAAATTGTTAACATCTATTGTTAGCTGCCAGTTGTCAAAAGTGCATACAAAAAAACAACTGACAGCTGCTAACAGTAGATTAACAGACTGTTGGCGTTCGAAAAACCGGGGGTAAGTATCGTCGGATTCTTGAATGGACTGGCTCGTTGGACTATACAACACAACATTTCCATATTTAATACCAAAGTAATAATGAAGTTAAAACTCAAATTACCAAAGTAATCATACTAAAACGTTTGTGCGCCTCAGTGTCAATTTTGATTAACTACTTTCAAAAATCAATATCATCAGAAAACTTAACTATTTGTAAATGTAGATAGGTCACTGAAGATCTCGAAACTTAAAAGTTTCAAACTTGCAACGAATTTATTTATTTCCGTGGAAACTGTGAGTGGAATTGTTCCCGGAAATGTAACTATACTATCGGATTAAGAGAGTTATCTTAAAGTGCAGTACCATGTTCGAGAAACACCTGGAATGCTACTGGGCAACCAACTTTGGGCCAAATGTTGGGGCCAACGTCTCATAAAATATTTATTTCACCACATGTACTGGCTGAAAGAGATCTCCGCCGAAGAAGTATTGCTATATTTAAAAGTTAGCTTAGTTTGTACATGGTGGAAAAAAATATGTAAATTTAACTTTTTATGTTTTTTATCATTCATAAAAATTTTATGCATGACACAAAATAAAAAAAAAGAATTTTCTTTGTCATTGCATGGTTAGTTTTCCTTTTTTAACATTTACAATTTAACAATGGTGTTGTCCAATTAGTCATGGACTCAGTTTGGGTGTATTTTCATATTTATTTTCCAATGTTTCCTAATTTGGGACAGTGCAGTGCCTCCTTAGCTAGCCAGCATTTTCTCTTTCTATTAGATGTTACACATTTTATTTTATATAATATCAATATCTGTTTGCGGGCTCCATCTCTACACCCAAGAGAAAACTATGCGGATTAGAACGAAATATAGGCTCAAGATTCTTCCGTCTGCAAAATACATTTACAGTTAAAACAAAGTTTTTGTTTTTGGAACCTGGATTTCTAGATTTACATGCCTGCAATATCTATATTTATTCTATACTAATATTATGAAGAGGAAAGATTTGTATTTTTGTGTGTATGTTTGTAATGAATAGGCTCAGAAACTACTGGCCCGATTTAAAAAATTCTTTCAAAATTAAAAAGCTACATTCTTCGAGACTAACATAGGCTATATTAGATTTAAAAAAAGTTTAGGGTTCCGTACAATATCTCGAATAATGCAACCCAAGGTGTAAAAAAAATTACTACGCCGGGAATTGTCTACGGAACTAATATAGCTATTTCCACGAGAAACGTTTTTGCCACCCGTGCGAAGCCGGGGCGTGTCACTAGTATGAGATAAAAAGGCAGATTTTGACATATTTACCGTCACATACTGGCATATTTGTAGTTTGAAATTGCTGCGAATATTTTGCCATCGACTGGGTCAAATAGACTTCAAAAACCCTGTACTGTTTTAAGAGCCACGGGCGACAGATTATATATATTAATAGGGCACAATCCTTTTCTCAGAGAGTAAAAAAATAATTAAGAAAAACTAGCTCATCCAATAAATTAATACAAAGCAAAACAAAATCGAACCAATCTCCAGCGTTGGCAGCCAACTTTGGCCGTTGGCGCAGCAAAGACGTTTTAGTGAGAGGCTGCATCGCTTTGCATAAGTAATAGCGAGCTGACTACCACACACTGCCTGGCCGAGATAAGGCACACTCGACAGCACTCGGCGACACCCTTCGTTTCGATCCTCGCACTTATTCCGTCGTGATAAGAACTTCCGTGGAGCCTAGAGGAGATCTACGGGCAGGTACATGTTTTTGCGTCCATTAATATTGCACTTGCAAGACAATACTTAGAATGTATAACAACATTTTACTTAAAAGTTGATCTTTAAACTCATTCTATAGTACGTATAAACATAAAACTAAACATAAAAATTTACATACAGGCACACGCATTGCTTCTGGCCCCACACTAGCACACCTTGAGTCATTGGAATCACAAACAGCGACACCACAAACATGTAAACATCCAAGACCTGAGGTTTTTTTTGTCCCCAGCCGGGACCTCTCGCATGGTAGGCAGATGCGCTAACAGCTGCGCCACAGAAGTCGTCAGTACAATTTCTAATTACAAGTAAAATACTTGCCCCAGACAATATCCCGTTGCCTACCAGTATTCTAAAGCTGGCTTCCCACGGTCCGCGATATCGCGGATGGACGCGGACCAGCTCGAACGACAGGAAGGGTCTCGGACCGCGGTAGCACATACTCATCGGATCGCTATGAAAGTCTGTTATTCTTAAATAAAGTGCAAAGTGATCATTTTGGTATATTTAACCCAAAAACTACCATGTTGTGGATTAGAAACTTTTTGCTAATCTACGACCAAATAAAGATGGATGTACCGGCTAGACCTAAATGTAGTAATTTTGAGTAACAAAAAAAGACATTAAGGACATCATGCTAATGTTAAACGTCCTGCATGCGTGAGGTCTGTATACTAAATTAAAGACCATTTTTTAGTAGAGCATTACCGCTTTTTATGTACGTCAGACGTGCCAATATCGGATAAAAAGGTTCATCTCCGGTTGAGCAGCAGACGCCTCTTTTGTATTCAGCGCAAAGCGTGTTGTATTGTAATTATAATAGTACGCCTCAGTGAATAACAAAGTACTAGCGTTTCTTTGTCAAGCATTTCATAAACTTTATATACATACCTAAGCTCACGCCTGTATCGTAGAGGGGTAGGCAGAGACCTGGGACTGCCACCTGCCACGATCCTGATAAATCATTTTCGCTTCATGGACATGCTTTCATTGCATGCACGCAAGGCGGTTTGCGGCACTTTTTATCTTGCCCTTTGCTAATACACCCCTACTTGGTCGAAGTATGTCCGCCTGGGGCGTGCTTTACCAGCCTTTCCACTCACATTCGCTCTGTATATTTGCTTCGTCAGTCTTTCTTCCTTCCTAGACATTTATCGCAATACTAAGCGATATGTCAATGTATTTATAGATATTTTTATCTAATCTATCTAATCTCTTTAAACGAGCAATTCTTGTATATATGTATGTATATATATAATCAGAATCTCGGAAACGGCTCCAACGATTTTCATGAAATTTTGTCAACAGAGGGTTTCGGGAGCGATTAATTGATCCAGCTAGGTTTCATTTTAAGAAAACGTCGTTTTAAACGTGTTTTTGGGCAAAAAAATAACTGCTGCCCTATAATAACGTAAATTTCGCATTAATCAATAAGGTTGTCGTAGCCCAGGTGGGAAATAGGACGATACCTCAAACAAAAGATCCTATTTCGAGACTTGTGCATGAAGTTTCTCTTTTTTTTCAAGCTCCTTTTTTGTGTGAAAACCTATTATTAGGAGCCCTATTATCAACGCACCTAAGGGACTCCACACACGGCGGCTATAAGGTAAAGATGTATATTATAGCACGATATATCTCATTACATCTTTCCATAGAAATCGTCAGGAGACCTCACACGACAGCTATAATATACATCTTTACATCTTCGTATCTTAAAGGTTCTGAGCGGTCTCTAAGCTATACATCCTGATATGTAATGTATATTATAGCTGCCGTGTGTGAAGTCCTTAATTCGTATCTAAATATATTTTCTAAAAGAAATACAAAAAAAAATCCAAAAAACATGATTTACCAAAAAAATACCGACCAAAGCTCGGTCATCCAGGTACTGTAGTATTATTCCCGGAAATTGCAGAGCACAAGCGTTTTCTCAGAGTTAGAGAATGGGCTTAATTATCGCGCGTGCCCACCGCGGAGTGCCAATGTCAAGTGAATTTTCTTGAATAAATAATAAAAAAAAAGAAAAGCGCTATGTATGTGAACATCTCAAACTTTTGACTACATCGTTGGTCTAGCCGTTCAATCAGAAATCAGAAATTTATTTCAACGTAAAGAATTTACATTCTGTTTGTTGAATGTCAATGTACATACACATATGTATAATGTTAGCCGCTGCCTTGGGGCCGTGTGTAGTGGAGAAAAAGGGAGCAAAAAAAAAACTCCACTCTGACCATCTCTTTCTCAAATCACCTTAAAGCTAATACAAATTAGGTATAAATGTTCATCTACCAAGAACCTCAAGTCCTATGAGTGCAATCAATACTTGCAAAGTCAAACATTATTTAATATTCTTAAAAGATAATAAAACACCAATGCTGCGGCCAGACACACGGACGGTAGGCATTTACCTACGGATTACCTGTTTCTTTATGCAAATACCCTAAAATCAGAAGAGGGCACGTATAAAAAGTAGTCTGTATGATCTTGTATCATCATCATCATAATCAACCCATGATGTCCCCACTGAGGGGCATAGGCCTCTTCCCTGAGGAAGGTAACTACTGACAGTAAGACCAGCCACTAGTCTTACAAGCCTCCTCCAATCCGGAATTGGCCCCCGTCTCCACCACGAGTATGGCCTATACCTTCCTCAGGAAAGATACCCGTGCCTCTCGGGGATATAATGGGTTGATGATGATGATAATTCTATTCTATTTTATAGAAATCTGGGTTAGGTCATATCGCTCAGTTTCCAGGCCACTCGCATACCAAAGGACATTTTATATTCCGCAACCTTATTCTCCCCTATCTCTTCATGCCATTTCACTTAACAAACCATAAAGATTTTTAATGGCCTTGCAAATAAAATCCCTCAACGCACATAAGAGAATGAGCCGGAGTGAGGGGCCGATAAAACTGTGTTCCTAGCTGTTAAATTGTGTCGCGGGATGTCGACGTAAATCTAGAAAAGATACGATTCATGCAAATGCTTTGTTGCTATGAGCGGTCTTACTCTTGCATACCATTGAAGGGTTTATATCTGCCCACTTTTAATTTCGGTTGATTATTGAGCGGAGGAGACTTTGAGGAACGCCTTGGAATGCGGGTACGACCAGATTTACAAGTCTGGCCATTCGAAAAGGCAATGTCGATTCAGGGGTCCCTGCTGTGAGACCATGGCTATTTGCAATTATACTGCGACCTCTGTTGCCCACTGGTTAGCGCATCTGCCTACCACGCGAGAGATCTCGCGTTCAAACCCCGGCTGGGGACATTAAAAAACCCCGGTCTTGGATGTTTATCATGTTCGTGATGTCGCTGTTTCTGGTTTCCACGACACAGAGTATCTTAGCTAGTGTGGGGCCAGAAGCAATGTATGTAAATATTTACGTTTAAATGTGTATTTCCATATTAATGTGCTGTCTTTGCTGGGTTACAGTTGGATCTCAGCAGCGATCAGTATCAGGTAGCTTTATAGTAAAGTAAAATCGGCATCACAAGTTAGGTAGAGCTAATATAGGGGGTCCTGAATGCGTATCATATACGTCTATTATCAATCCCAAGAGTAGGTTTCAGGAATATCATATTTTGAATATATCTATCAATGAATCATCATCATCATCATCAGCCTGCCTCTGCCCACTATTAGGTATAGGTTAGATTATTGCCCTATCAATGAGTATAATTGAATATTTCAAGCTGGCTTCCCACAGTGCGCGATTCTGCCAACGGCCGACGCCGGCGGACGGCCACGGACAGCCATGCACCACGCACGAGGCTCTGCCCACGGTGCGCGATTCTGCGGATATACAGTGTGTCCCTGGATAAAGTGCAATCCCGAAAGGGGATGAAACTAGACCATGAATCATTGACTAGAAAAATATAAAAAAAAAAAAAAAAAAAAAATATTGTAGGATTTATTGGTATTTTAAGATTTTCATGTTTCATTAAGGACTCTATTTACAAAAGTATTGATTTCTTCCAAAATAATGGGTCTATTTCTTTGAAATAAAAAAAAAACAGTATGCCTAATACCTGGCGATGACCATGAAATAATAAATAGTCCGCAAAAAGTAACTATCTTGCGTAAAAAAATGTATTTTTATGAAAAAAATGATTTTTTAAACGTTTATTTTAAAAAACTTCAAATTACTAAAAAAATGTGCCCTATAACTATGTAATTTTATAGCTTACTTTTATTCTTTACCATTTTAGCTTCCAAATAAAAAAAAAAACAATGTTCTACCTAAAAAAACACGCTATCTACGAACTTTTAAAGTGGAGCCTAATCGTGTTACCGTGCAGGTAGAGACGGTTTTTTCCATTGTTTCCGTCCTACTCTGTGCCCTTCGGCATCGCAGTCCTTTTGTTCTACACTCAGGTAGAGGGAAGGCGAGGGGAGGGGAGGCAGGGGGTTCGAAACAGGATTTACACAGTCGCTCCGATATTCTCGCCGCTGCTACTACTGTTCTCGTTCTCGCATTGTGTTCTCGTTGATTTGTTATTAAGTTTTTGTTACATTGTTGACTGTTACGTTTTCTACTGTTCGTTACGTTTGGACTGTTCCTGTTCTGCTGTTAAGTGTTGACGAAATGCCGCGATTGACAGAGTTCTCACCTCGAGAAATAGCCGACATGCATTATTATTATGGCATGTCACATGGTCGCACAACAGTCGCTCGGACTGCATACATGGACTCAACTCGAAATTTTCAAGAGATTCATAGGAGGCTCTCCAACATTGGACTTGGTTTGGCACGAGATCGCCGTGAGCAACCAGCTGTCGTTATTGACAATGCGATAGAAGAGGCCATTTTAAACGATCTGTTTGCTGACCTTACAACAAGCATAAGACGATTAGCGTCGCGTCATGGCATATCGAAGACGTCTGTCTGGCGAATTTTGAAAAAGGAGGGATTGCATCCTTTCCATTACCAACGAGTACAACATTTACACGAAAATGTAGATAATCGTCCAAGATGCGTAATGTCGACGTGGATTCTAAGAAAAATTAGAGCTGACCCAAACTTTCCCAAACGCATTTTTTGGATGGACGAAGCGACATTTACCCGAGACGGCATTACAAACTGCAGAAATTTGCACCAGTGGTCTCACGAAAATCCACGATTGAAGCGGGCATCTACTATTCAAGTAAAATTTTCAATAAACGTATGGGCAGTCTTAATCGACGACATTTTAATTGGTCCAATCATTTTACCCAGAACCCTAAATGCTGAACGTTTTTTAGAATTACTACAAAATTTACCCATGTTGATGGAAGATGTTCCCCTGGCTACGAGACGGCGTGGGCGTATGTATCTCCAAATGGATGGATGTCCTGCACATTATGGGCGGGAGGTGCGGCGATTTTTGAACGAAAATTACCCGAACCGGTGGATTGGCCGAGGAGGGCCAGTAGGCTGGCCAGCGCGTTCACCTGATCTGACACCCCTAGATTATTTTATGGGGTGTCATGAAGCAAAGAGTATACAGCACGCCAATAAATACCGAGGCACAGTTGCATGACCGAATAATTCAGTGCGCAAATGACATTAAAAATGATCCAGGAATGATTCGCAGAGCCACTAACCAAATTAATATTCGTGCAGTAATGTGCTTGCAAAATCGAGGAGGCCATTTTGAACATTTAATGCATTAAATAAAAATGCAAAATTGTAAATTACGGATAATTTTATTAATAAAGTTATTGTGATTAAAGTCTGACTTTTATTACCTACTAAAATGTAAATAACTCCTACCTAGCCAATTTTTTAGTTAGAACATTGTTTATTTTTTATTTGGAAGCTAAAATGGTAAAGAATAAAAGTAAGCTATAAAATTACATAGTTATAGGGCACATTTTTTTAGTAATTTGAAGTTTTTTAAAATAAACGTTTAAAAAATCATTTTTTTCATAAAAATACATTTTTTTACGCAAGATAGTTACTTTTTGCGGACTATTTATTATTTCATGGTCATCGCCAGGTATTAGGCATACTGTTTTTTTTATTTCAAAGAAATAGACCCATTATTTTGGAAGAAATCAATACTTTTGTAAATAGAGTCCTTAATGAAACATGAAAATCTTAAAATACCAATAAATCCTACAATAATTTTTTATATTTTTTTTTTATATTTTTCTAGTCAATGATTCATGGTCTAGTTTCATCCCCTTTCGGGATTGCACTTTATCCAGGGACACACTGTAGATACGACCGTACCTACGACCGCTACGTCGCACCGCCACAGACCTCTGTGCTACCGCGGACCGAGACCCTTCCTACGGTGTGTCGTGCGAGCTGGTCCGCGTCCGTCCGCGATATCGCGGACCGTGGGAAGCCGACTCAAATCAAAGCAGTTATTTACGACCTCATTATGTGTACATTTTTAATTTTATGATCAATCGTAGAACAGTTGCTACGCAGCAATGAATAAAAAAAACAAAACACCAGCCGCTGTACATTGACTACTAAGTAAATGGGTGGGACACAAATCCAAAACTCTGGGGTCGGATTTCCGTACTTTGCTCAGCATTTGGTTTTTCGTTTTTTTTTCCCCACATTTTCATTTGGAACAGACGTAAGGCGTGGTCCGTACGCTCTGTTACCCATTTTAATATCACAGCCCCGTTCCGATCCACACGAACGCCGATTTTCCGTTAATAAAAACAAAATTACCCCTCAATAGGACTTTGGGATGACTGACTACAGTTGTCATAAGAGAAATAATACCGCGTTATAGTTCGGGTGTAGCGGAGTTTTCCCTATTGTGAGCGCACAATAGATGCCATTGTGGACGAAGACAGATACTAATTTGGGACGTTTCTCGTGTATTCACGCGGTCGGAAACAAAACGTATTGCGGGCGGCATGCCGACGGAAATATAAAATACTTTTAGTGGAACTTGGAATATATTGCGCCCGATGAAATTTCCAAACAGAGAGATATTGTCTTGTTACATACTTCTCTTTTCTTTCCTTTTTTTCAGCCGTCGTCCTTTTCTGTGTTCTCGTAATGTATTATCTGCTTTCGTTGGGCAAGTCCTCTTTTTATTTTTATTTATTGTTCGCGGTTATAACTCGCTCCGCTCTGGTGAAATATGATGCTGGTATTATTATAGAGATCATTATTTCTTGCTTTAGAATTTGGCTGAGTGTTAACACATAAAATTGAATGTGTTAACACTCAGGCCAAATTTTAAAGCAAGAAACAATGAAATGTAATTATTAATCTACTTGCTATTTCTTAAAGCAAAAGTCCTTTACTTGTCAATGTGATATGCGGACGGTTCACATGTAGATTTACAAAATTTATGTCAAATTAATGTTAAAGTAATCATTCACACCCTGAACAACACAGGGAACGAGACAGAGGCTAAACAAACGAACAGGAAAGGGACCAAATTAAAAAGTAAAGAGGTTCTCTATAACTCAAACCAAAAAGGTCCAGGCACCGCCCACTGTCCTAAACAAGGGACACATTAAATATGTTTTTGTGCTGAACCTAAAATAAAACAATACAGAATACCACTACAAAATTTTGACGTTATGCTTGTCTTTGACACTCGCGCTAACACGAAGATCTTATTTGTCAAAATCATAACATTCGTAAAAGATTTCAGAGTGCGTATACTGAGTTTTTTCATACACTCTCGATAGTGAGAGCGTTTGCGATTTGCATAGGAGTGACAAAGAAACAACTAGATGGCGCGCTTTGTCACTCCTATGCAAATCGCAAACGCTCTCGCTATCGAAAGTGAATGACAAAACTCAGTATACGCACTCTGAGTGAAAATAGAATTGGACATACTTAGGTACATACAGACATACGAGCCAAATAGATTACATTAAATTTGGGCTGCGTCACAGTGGAATAAAATGGTGACCGCATGACTGACACTAATTTCAGGCCCGTAAAGTAGGTGTACTATTGTCTAAGCCAAATTAACGTAGGTTGTCCTTAAATTGTTGGAGCTGTTTCGCTAGAATTCTTTGGACTTGACTGCAGTCAGGGAAGATAAGTTGGGTCCACCAGCTGTTTGAGTAAAAGCTTTGTTATGTAAGGCGGTAGGAACGTCCGCCGCACTAGATACCATCAAGTATCAAGTTTGGGAACTTCTTAAAGGCCAATGTTGCTTGCCGATATTTGTTACTAATTTGGAACTTTAATTGATAATTATTTTCGCGTAAACTTTTCTCTGAAGATAAGTTTTTGGTTGCAGTTAAATGCGTTATTGTTTTCAGTCAAACATAAGTTTTGAATTAAGTTAGCCTTTTTTGGCTTCCAATAAATAAAAGGTCTGAAATACATAAGAAATAAGAGGAAATTCGCTTCAACGGACATGCCTTCCATATTAAATGAGCACTCGCGTTGACTGATTTTTGTGTTTGGATTCGAAACGTAAATATGAAAAGTAAATAAATGCAAAAAACTGATATTGTGTATGCAAGTTATATCTAATATGCGTGAGTCGCTTTTGAAACTGTGCTATGATAATATTTATTTCATGCCGCTCAGGAAACATTTTCATCTATATTATTTGAGCAAAATACCAATAGTATTTTCAATAATAATGATGCATGCAGAAATAAACAAGAAAAGGTTTCAAAAGAATTGAAATAACTATGCTATGTTATGGTCGAGTTTCAAGATACAATTTTTCCGCTGTATTAGGGTCTAGTTGTGGCGAAGGAAAAACCAGCAAAAAAAATTCAACTCTGATATCTTCAATCACATTCAATCTATTATCATAAATCATCAATCAGAAAATTATTTCAACGTAAATAATTTACATTCTGTTTCTTGAATGTCAACGTAATAATTTGAAAGTTAACCGCTGCCTTGGGGCTGAAAGTAGTGAGGAAAAAGGCAGCGAAAAAAAAAACTCCACTCTGACCATCTTTTCTCAAATCATCTTAAAGTACCTGGGTGACCGAGCTTTGCTCGGTGATTTTTGTAATATTTTTTGTGATTTTCGGAAATTATATTTAGATACAAATTAAATGATGAAATATCAATAACACTTTTAGAACTTACATCCCAACCTTGGGTATTAGGACTTATTTGCTGCGCACAATTCTACTTTTTTACACTACTAAAAATCTTTGTCGCAAGCAACAAACTTTCAGGGCAATTATTTTTCGTGTTTTTTTTTGTTAGGGATTAGATAAAAGATAAAATTAATTAAAATGAAAGTAATCCTTTTTCAACAAAAAAAACTTGATAGTTAAACATCTTGACTTGAACCGTGTGTATTGAAATCGGCCCGAAACGGGACGCCCGTCTTCCCGTCAAGACTATCCCAACCTTGCAAGTCGCCGCAAAATTTACCTCTGTATTTTATTATAGCAAATTTCAATTGCCTTTACAACGCCTTTAAAACACGGATAAAACAACGTTTTCTAAAAATGTAACCTAGTTAGATCAATTAATCGCCCCCGAAAGCATCTGCCTACAAAATTTCGTGAAAATCGTTGGAGCCGTTTCCGAGATTCTGATTATATATAAATATATATACAAGAATTGCTCGTTTAAAGAGATTAGATAAACACAAAGTTGGTATGAATGTCCATCTACCTAAGAAGCTAAGGTAAATGCCCATCAGTGCAATCAATACTTGCGATTGAGTGCATTTCTTTATTCCAGTTATTTTTTACCTTTGTATCAAACAAATGCTTTTGAGCAGTGGTCAGATGCAAAAAAATACCTTAATAGACTGTCCTATGTCATAGCTAGAACCAACCAATAAAGAGACAACAAAGCTGTAAAAATAACCGATTATTTCCACCAACGATCTCTCTTAAAGCACGAATAGAGTTATGCAAGCGAAATATTCTTTTTGTTGAATGGAAAAAAGGAAAAAACCCAACCAAACGAGTCAGACTTGTGCTCCAGGGTTCCGTAACGCCATGAGTATTAAACTACGTTATTACATCGCAAAAATGTGTTCTCCTTATATAAAAATCTGTCGATCAGTACAAGTACCGCGCCTGGGTACAAGTACCAGAGCCCTGTTGCATCCCATTACAATTTACGGTTTACGGTGACAATTTCATGAACATGTAATTCACTGCGCAAAGTATATCGAATCGCCATATATAATTGTGATACGTGAAATTCTATCCGTACATAGGTATGCAAGTATATATAACTGTATGAGCCACTCACACATTTATATATTTTCCGCTGACAGCGCTTACACGCGCGACCTACTAAAACCTACACCAAACTGTAATATTTTATTTAGTGCATTATAGACCGTCATACCAATCGGCTGTGTACTCATTGACAACTCCCCTCCCTTTGCATGACACGTGACGCTACGGGGTGTGAATATTGCATACCGCTCCGTACATTGGTCCTTCAAGCTATCGAACTGGACCTCGCGATTTTCGGAAAACGTACCCAGTGACATTTATAGCGTTTCGTTGATTGCGCGGTGTGGTTCGGAACTACTTACCATGGATTGCAGTGCAGTGACAATTTCTCAGTGCAGAGAAAAGTGACATTCTAGAAGCTATTGAAGCTTGTGACATTCGTGGAGAACACGCAAATTTCCACTTGGACTTGCAGTGACATTGAAAACTGACATTTCTTGGGAGGTTGTCCACTCTTAAGCCTGTGACATACTGTGGAATCTGAGCAGATTCCCTTGCAGCGAAGTTCCGTAGGAGTCTTCTTAAACTCCTGCCAACGGTGACAGCTCGTGGAAGGCGTGCAGTCTTCTACTGATCTTGACAATTGGAAGGCGTTGCGCAGCAGTTCACGGCGCAGACCAACCGCAGCAGCCGGTTGTGAGTGAGCAGCTGCAGGCAGCCGGAGCATTTCAAGTAAGATCTTTCCATTACTTACTTAACTGACATTATGGAAAACTTGCTAAGTCGTCAGAAAGAGATCGTTGTAGCAATTAAAAAGGTTCGCGATAACTTCAGAAAGGATTCTGCGACTAGAAAGACCGAGGCATATTTGCAACAAAGAAATGACACTCTCAGAAATCTCTGGAGAGAATTCGAGATAAATCACTTTGAGCTTAACAAAGTTCCTGACAAATCTCACGAGTATTTCACGTTAGACATTTACAACAGTACTAAAACTTTGTACGAGGAAGTCTACACATTGATTTCTACTTTCGAGAAACTTGACAATCCAATAATGCAAACAGAATCAAACGCTGGAGAGCTGATGAAGCAGCAGCAAACCAACTTTAGAGCGTTCAAAAGGCTTATTGACAGTTTGAGTATTGAGGAAATAAACGAAAAATGGGAGGTGGATGATGAATTACGCAATTTACAAATGCGTTGGAATCAGATAGATACTCTACACTTGCAAATTGACAATATATTACAAGGTTCAGATATGACATACGAAAATACGTTTTCTGAGTATGAGCTGACATACAAACAAGTTAAAAGAAATCTGAATAAGAGACTAGGTGCAATGACTCATCAACATCAGATGACTCCGCAGGTGGATATACCAAAGTTTTCAGGCGATTATGCACAATGGCCTACTTTCTTTGACCTGTTTAATGGTGCAATCCATATCAATCCTGTGTTGACAAAGGCCCAAAAAATGCAGCAGTTAAAAGGAAAACTGAGAGGAGAGGCTGAACGCCTCATTCAACATCTCAACACCTCCTCTGACAACTATGACACAGCATGGGAGATTTTAACTCATCGCTACAATAACATACATATTCTGTTTAGGAGGCAAATAGAGACGTTTTTGAATCAATCTGCCATACAGAAGCAAACCTCTTCCGACCTAAAAAGGCTCCATGACACCACCAATGAATGCATTTTCGCTATACGTAATTTGGGTATTGACACAACTTCATGGGATCCGCTGCTTGTCCATTTACTTACGAAGAAATTGGACACCCTTACCTACAGGGACTACATGGAGTCACGCGAAGCGCCGCGTGACCTACCCACGTTCGACGAATTTATGCTATTCCTGGAAGCTAAGTTTACAGCATTAGAGCCCTTAAACAAAAAGGACAGAGTTGATATGACATCCCTCAGCAAACCAACTCATGGTAATCATAGGGAACCTGAAAGGTCGAACAAACCGACTAATTACAATTACAATAAGTTTTACAAGGCAAATGCAGTTGTCAAATGTGGATTGTGCAACACGAACAAACATGCACTCTACCAATGCAAGAAATTCGAAACTTTGGCACCGGACGTGAAGTTAAAAACAATTTCGAAACACGGTATTTGTATTAACTGCCTATACTACCACGAACGGAATATATGCAATTCAAGCAAACGCTGCAGAGAATGTAATGAACAACATAACACCTTATTGCACGAGGCCATAAAGACCGAACAAAATCCATCGCAAACATGGAATAAACAGCGAGAGCCTCGTCAGCAAAATGCAAATCATATTACAAGCGACGATGACGAAATACTCCTCACCACTGTGCAAGTGCGTGTGCGAGCCGCCGATGGAACGGATGTTACACTAAGAGCACTTCTGGACCAAGGCTCGCAGGTCACTCTCATTACTGAGAACGCCGCTCAACTCTTGCGATTGCCAAGGCAATACAGTAGCGCCCTGATATCGGGTGTGGCGTCTACCTCGAAAAAGGGGAAAGGAAAGGTAGAACTAGCATGCAAATCTGTTCATGACGAGTACACATTCACTACAGAAGCACTTGTCATGGCCAAGGTAGTGAGCAACCTCCCTAACCACACAGTCTCTAAGAAAAATTACCAACATATGCAACACTTACAACTAGCAGATCCAGATTACAACATCTGCAAGCCCATTGACATATTACTAGATGCAAAAGTATATTCTGAGATTTTGATGAGTGGATTACTGAAAGGCTCTACATCTGAGCCAATCGCTCAACAGACCAAGTTGGGCTGGATTATTTCCGGAAGAGTGACACTTAAATGCAACGTAATAATAAACAACCTTAATGACATTTCCGCTTACTGGGAACTAGAGGACATCATTGACGACAAGAGTGACATGACAACCCAGGAGCAATTCTGTGAAAATCTCTACAGCAAAACCACAAAGCGCTTGCCAGACGGTCGATATGAAGTTAGATTGCCCATGAAGGAGCAATTTGAACAAAAACTGGGAGCATCCAAACCGCAAGCAGTTGCGCAATTCAAACAACTGGAGAAAAAACTCTCTAGGGACCAAAACCTGCATGACAGCTACCATAGATTTGTTCACGAATATCTGACATTAGGACACATGAAAGAGTGCGTGCCCAGCCGAGATGTGCAATGTTTCCTGCCGCACCACGGTGTCCACAAGCAAGACTCGAGCACTACAAAACTTCGAGTCGTATTTAATGCATCATCTAAAACATCTTCAGGCCACAGTCTAAACGATCTCATGGAGTGTGGGCCGAAACTACAAAAAGACATCCAAAGTCTGCTGCTACGTTGGAGAACCCATAGGTACGTTCTGACTGCTGATTGTGAAAAGATGTACCGAATGATACTGATTCATGAAAAAGATCAACAACTACAGAAGGTCATCTGGAGAGACACTCCACAAGAAGCACTCAAAGAGTTTCAACTTTGTACCGTAACGTACGGGATGAAAGCGGCGCCTTTCTTGGCTATGAAAACCATGCAGCAGCTTGCAAAGGACGACGGTGACAAATACCCACTAGCAGCTGACGTGTTAAAAAATGACTTTTATGTCGACGATCTATTGACAGGAAGTGACACCCTAGATCGGGCACAAGAAATCAAACAGCAGTTGATACACATGCTACACGGCGGTGGGTTCAACTTGAGAAAATGGTCGAGCAACAGCCGCCACTTATTACAAGATCTGACAGAGGAACAGCTCAACCCTTCCGTCATCGACTTCAAAAATGCAGACTCGACGAAGGCCCTTGGGCTAAGGTGGAACGCCACCACTGACACTTTTACGTTTCAATGCAAAATAGATCAAAATGACATGACACACACAAAACGAAGTCTCTTATCTGACATATCAAAGGTGTTCGACCCGCTCGGATGGTTGGCTCCGATTGCAGTGAAAACAAAACTTCTATTCCAATCTGTATGGAAAAGTGGAATAGAATGGGACGACGCAGTAAGCCCAGACGTCCAGCAGGAGTGGTCTTTACTCAGACAAGACTTAACTAATATTGACAAATTTGACATTCCAAGATGGATCGGTGACACTCAAACAGCATGCGAAATACACGGCTTCTGTGACGCGTCAGAAAAAGCGTACGCGTGCGTAGTCTACCTAAAATCAAAAGATGAGTACGGAAAAACATGCATTAAGCTTATTGCAGCAAAGACAAAATTAGCGCCGCTCAAGAAACCCATCTCTCTACCACGCTTAGAACTGTGTGGAGCGCTACTACTGACTAAACTCATCTCGAAGATACTACGATCATTGTACTCGACACTTAGTGACATACAAATACACGGATGGACAGATTCAATGGTCGTATTAGGTTGGCTTCAAGGTGACTCTTCGCGCTGGAAGACATTCGTAGCCGCCAGAGTTAAAATGATAACTGACACAGTGCCAGCTTCGTGTTGGAGACACGTGAAATCAAGTGACAATGCAGCCGACTGTGCCACGAGAGGACTCACTCCCTCTCAACTTGCAGATATTCCCTTGTGGTGGGAAGGCCCAGCCTGGCTGAAATATGACATTCGTGAAAATACCACAACAATTGACAGCCCTCAGATCGAGTTAAAAACGAAATACCATAGTAACGCAGTGCAAATCGCAGTTCCTTTGGTCGAAGAAATGCTAAGCAAGCATAGCTCGATAACTCGGATTGTACGAATCATATGTTGGGTGTCGCGTTTCATAGCCGCTACACGTAACAAGGCGAGCGCGACTTTGGCCGCTTATCTGACAAAAAGCGAGATAGAAGCTTCATACAACACTATCGTAAAATCTGTGCAGGCGCAAGTTTACGAAAATGACATAACGCGACTGAAACAGAAAGGAGCGCTTGGTGCAAAAAGCGATTTACTGAAGTTAAATCCATTTCTGGATGAAAATGACATATTACGAGTAGGTGGACGATTGCATAACTCAAACTTGAGTGACAAATCCAAACATCCCATCGTCCTTCCGCACAACTCACGATTGACAGAGCTTGTGATTATCCAAGCCCACAAAGCCACTCTGCATGGTGGCCCCCGACTGACACTTTCAGTCTTACGTAACCATTGGTGGATCGTCGGAGGCAATAGAGCCGTTAAGAAGCACATACGGACGTGTGTTAGATGTCGCCGATTTGACAATAGCAAAGAAACCCAACTGATGGCCGACTTGCCCGAACCGAGAGTAACTCCCTCACGACCATTTACACACACCGGCGTCGATTTTACGGGACAGGTTGAATTAAAAGTCAATAAGGGCAGAGGCATAAAAACCACCAAGGGCTACATTGCAGTTTTCATATGCTTTGCAACCAAGGCCGTCCATCTGGAGTTAGTGTCCGACCTCAGCTCAGCAGCATTCCTGGCAGCATTTAAACGAATGTGCGCTCGCAGAGGCACACCGAAACACATGTACAGTGACAACGGAACCAACTTCATAGGCGCAGCAAGGACACTGAAACAAGAGTACAAGCAAGCTTTACAGCTATACATTGACAACGTATTCTTAAATGACATCGCTGAGATGGGAGTCACGTGGCACTTCAATGCCCCGTCGTGGCCCAGCGGCGGTGGACTCTGGGAGGCTGCCGTACGCAGCATGAAACACCATCTCAAACGAGTGTTGGGAGATCAACGACTGACGTATGAAGAATTCTCGACGCTCTTGACACAAATAAAGGCTTGCCTTAACTCCAGACCTCTGTATGCTCTGACAGAAGATATTGAAGACGACGTTTTGACACCAGGTCACTTCCTGACTGGCGCCCCAATATTATCAACACCATTCTCTGACATCAACATCAAGTGCATAAAAACGAGATGGCAACTTACAGAACGAATGCATCGCGACTTCTGGAATAAATGGTCAACTGACTACCTGCACCATCTCCAAACAAGAAGCAAATGGCATCAGCCTAAAAGGAACTTGGCCATCAATGACATAGTCCTAATAAAGGAAGAAAACTTGCCACCCTCCAAATGGGCTCTAGGCAAGGTGACAGACCTGCACCCCGGGCAAGACGGACTTGTACGAGTCGTTACTGTGAAAACCAAAGGAGTACTGACTAAGAGACCCATCATAAAACTGGTACCTCTACCCGTGCAACAGAAACCAGACTCCGATAATGACAATCAGCCCAACAACGATGCCACTATTCCGCCGCCGAAGACACGGACTCGACGATAAGACAGAATGACAACAAACTATTATGCCCTTTAAAAACTCCCGTATACAGTCTTAAGCCGCATGAGTCAATATGTGACACCCGTTTATTTATAAACAATGATAACGTGATGTACTGTCGGTCGGAAACAAAGAGATGCACCGACAAGTGGGTTAGATTGCACTCCCGAGACTCTTGGCTGTTCTCGTGTTGCGAGGAATGCGACATCCGCATATTATGCCCAGCTGGGATCTCCACAAAACGCTTACGCGGCACAGGAGTCATTGCGCTAAGCCAAGGTTGTGTTATGAAAGGAGACACCTTTACTATACATGCACACTATGACTTCGTAAACCAGATGTATCTGCAACAGAAGGTTGACACGCCAAACCCACTCATATCATCCCCTCTAAATGACATCATCAATACCTCGTTACCGAAAGATATACTGAACATAGAGAATCATGCTCAAATGTATCAAGACATACAGAAAAAACTTGACATCCTAAAGTCACAAACTCCAGAAGAGTTTACATCTGATGAGATACCCCATTACATCGTGAACTACAGTATTTCTTCGATTGTATCAGCAGTGATACTACTGTACGCAGTCTATAGAATAAGGCAAAGATGCCAGAAACGATCAGTGACACGTCGTAGTTCAGACGAACCGATCGAGATGACACATCGTAGACCAGAAATTAGTGAGTGTAGTGTAGTTAATGAGGTAGTGCCTAATTATTTGAAAGAAGCCTCACCAGTGAAGTGTTGCGAAATAAATAAATCTCGGACAAATCTAAATAAATCATGCTCTTTTGTAGACATAACTTTTGAGTAATAAGTTTCCATAACTTTTGCATTGTAAATTTAGGTACTAACTTGCACCACAGCTTTGTAATTGCACTCTCACTAACCTTGTGACATGTAAATATTTAAGATGTTAGTCTTATGCATTTAGGTTGCATCTTAATTTTCTCTCTTTTGGGTGGCAGTATGTATGAGCCACTCACACATTTATATATTTTCCGCTGACAGCGCTTACACGCGCGACCTACTAAAACCTACACCAAACTGTAATATTTTATTTAGTGCATTATAGACCGTCATACCAATCGGCTGTGTACTCATTGACAACTCCCCTCCCTTTGCATGACACGTGACACTACGGGGTGTGAATATTGCATACCGCTCCGTACAATAACTATGTATATATCTATGTATAACTATGTACCTATATACTGAAATGGTGAAGTGAAATATGTCCCTGACAGTCTTTATTATACATTTTTGCTAAATAATTTAACAAACGTAAAAAATCACGTTTTCTCTTAATTTTACACAATTTTTTACTATTTGATGGTCTATCTACATGTTTTGTGAATACTTCAACGGTCCACCTTTACTTTATGATTTAAAGGGAATATCACTTTGTAAACCAAACAGACAGACAGGAAGACAGTTATTGTAGGCATATTAATAGGCTACTTTCGAGAAAAAATACGTATTCATTTTATAATAGGTATTAGGCAATTTTTATAGGAACATTAGGCTTCAGTTTGAACTCTTTTCAAAGAGAACCCTAAAACTAGTAGCGACTCCCTCCCATTTCTTTCCTAGCTAACTCTATTTCCGAGGCCATTATTCTTTTTCACTGCTCTGTGTAGCGGTGAGGCAACGAAAGATACAAGCGGAGCGATCAGATTAGTGGTTTTGATGGTACCTCATATCGGTACACCCAAATCATAATCTGTATTTAATTTGGATAACACAACATTTTATGAGTACACTAGCTGTTGCCCGCAACTACGTCCGCGTGGGCTTTAGTTGAGTAAAGAGCTTGAAAATAAGATAGGGATACTTTTAGCGCATGCGAAAGAGCTTTCATACTAACTTCGCAACCCCCTCTTACACCCTTAAGGGATGATTTTTGAAAATATATTTTACCTGTGTTGCATGACTTTCAATGAAGGACCCTTATGCTGAATTTCATTCGAATGACTTCAAAAATGGCTAAGTTTCATACTAAGTTTGCACCCCTCTTCTTCCCCCTTAAGGGATGATTTTAAAAAACTATTTTACACGTGTTTCATAATTTTAAATGAAGAACCTTCGTACCAAATTTCATTCGAATAACTTCAAAAACGGCAAAGTTTCATACTAACTGTGAACCCCCATTTTACCCCTTTAGGGGATGAATTTTCAAAGATCCTTTCTTAGTGCTCCCCTAGGCTCCCTAAGGAACTCCCATGCCAAATTTCAACCCCCTAGGTTCAGTAGTTTGGGCCCTGCGTTGATTCTAAGTCAGTCAGTCAGCTTCTCCTTTTATATATATAGAAGATTGATTGTAGTCAACATAATACTAGCAAAATATTACTTATGTGCTTATTAATTTTATTTATTTATGTGTATCTATTCTACACAAGAAGGCGAAGTTACACACACTCGTACAAAATGTCGTAATTAATCCTTTTTATAAAAAAATAGAAGTTAACTCTTTGGGCTGATCAAACATTGAAGGTATTTATTTAGGAATTCTGCAAGGTGCCTTAGTATCCCTTATTTTCATGAAAAGAGAGTTCTACCAAACTAAAGTCTTACAATCTTACATTAGTTGCACCCAAAGCGTGACCTAAATTCAGTTGATCTATATATTTTTTGTAATTGTTAGTGTGGTATGGATAAGTTGATAGCGAAAACCACCGTGTTGCTAAGCACCGTGCAGGTTAATTTTGAACAAATACGCAGTACGTATTTAATGCGGAAAAGTCACTCATGTTTCAAAGGCTAACTGGACTAGCCCCGAATAAAAAAAAACTTCTAAAATTCGGAGATAAAAAGCAAATCTAAAGCTTTGTTTTCCGATCTAAAGATTTGAATTCGGTTCAATTCGGCCTATGGATCATTTTCGTGTCGTAGCGTACCAGGGCGATTCGTTGTCGCTCAAGGACGTGGCTTCGCGTAAAAGGAACATTGTAAAAGGGAATAGTACAAAAGGTGGTGAGTAACAGTTGACTGATTACCGGCCGCTGTGCGGGAAATGTTTCGGAGCTGCACGTCCATTTGATAACAGTGGTCGACGTATGCTCACACATAGTGTGAGAAAAATTGCTTAAAGCTTCAGTTTTAGTTAAACCTGAGCTTTCCGCAGTAAGCCTCATAGTTAAAAAAAAACTCACGCCCGTTATCCCCGAGGGGGTAGGGAGAGGCACCAATCACTAGAACTGGGCCCATGTTTTGCCGAGTTATTAGGTCCCAAACGTGACAAGTGGCAAGCCTGTCGCCATTACCCGGGCACAATTTTCACTTGTATCACAATTTGTAATTCAAACACTAAAGTTTTCATAAACAAAATTTCTCAAATCGAAAAAAAAGTTTCAGAATTGAATGCACTTTAAGATATTTTTTTTAGAGAATGTAGTCTTAAAATAGTGACAGAGTCGCTCAGCGGCATAACAATTTTAGATACCTATATTAATAAAATGCTTTTTTTCTTATATAGCTGTAGTTACTATGTTTATTACAATTTAATATATTATGGTTTTATTTTTTTATATGTTATGTGCATATCTCTTTAAAAATATGATTTTTAATGACTGAACACGCATTTATGCGTATAATTTATGTTTCTCCAGGATATATTATGCATACAAGAATGTAATTTAAATTGATTTGTTTATTGGAATGTAAAACAGGTAACATACAATCTATATAACATACAGGAGAGCTTAATAGAGTAGATCTAGAATGTCACCCAAAGTATACACACACTTGAGATCAGGAAAATGTAAACAGGCTTACATAACAAATCGACGTTTTAAACTAATCTTTAATCTTTTTAGTATAAGATTTAAGAAATCTTTTTAAGAAATGCTTACTACTTCAGTATCATCATAGTAGGAGGTTTAGATGCTATACAATTACTACGGTCATTTTAAATTCGTATGCACTCGACACATTGAGGTCATTAGTCTTTCTAAATACAAGTCAACTAAAAAATAATACAGCTAATATAGTTTAAGAGACAATATTGCTAGTATTCTAGGGCAAGTTGTTTACGTCTATATAATAATTTACTTTAAATTTGGAAATTATATTTCCTTCTATTAGCTATACCTAATACCTGTAAAATTTATATTAGTTAGTTTATAAATTATTTCGTTGCTTTACCGACTGTTATTTACGTTAAAATAAAGAAATACAAACTTAAAAAAAAAAACAGTTGGTTTATGTAAATAAACTATTAAATACAATAGTTCTATATCTGAGCCACAGACGGTAATATCTTCTTTCGGGCTTATGGTAGAGTTTTCTAAATACTTCGAATACAAACAAACTAAATAAATACAAACACCATTAACTCTTACAAAACCTGCATCACATTGTCCTTGGGTCGGTTTATTCTGCTTCACAGATGCTGACTAATTATATTGTGTTGGGTCCATGTAATTTGTATCTTCTAAATATTTTGAGTCCATACAAACACCATTAATTCTTACAAAACCTGCATCACATTGTCCTTGGGTCAGTTTATTCTGATTCACAGACGCTGGCCGATTATATTGTGTTGGGTACATGTTATTTGTATCTTCTAAATATTTTGAGTCCATACAAACACCATTAATTCTTACAAAACCTGCATCACATTGTCCTTGGGTCAGTTTATTCTGATTCACAGACGCTGGCCGATTATATTGTGTTGGGTCCATGCCATTTGTATATTCTAAATATTTTGAGTCCATACAAAAACCATTTATTCTTACACAACCTGCATCACATTTCCCTTGAGGTTGTTTGCAATTGCTTCCCACGTTTTCGGCGTGTGTTAGAAGCCTCTTCAAAATGCCATCTTTAATTTTGACCATCAACTCTAAGGATAGTTCTGCCGAAAATTCATTCCCTTTCTGAGACTCGGCGATCACTTCTGTCAGCACGATTGCTGAATACACGATAAGTAAAGAATAAATATTCATATTTATTATTTCGGTCGAACTACTAACGTCTGCTTAGTGTAACTGATTGATACATTTCCTCATAATTTAATTTATATGCGCTTTATCAAATTATCCTTAAATAGTACGTGTCTTCCCTTTTCAGCCAAACTTCTAGGGCTTAAACCTCTCAGCTAACGGAAGCAATAATAATAATACATACGAAAATAGACTCCATTTACCAGTAGTTACTTGCTAAGCCAAATTTTTTTTTTTGTAAATTTTATTTGTAACATGTAGCACAGTTAGTATACAGTAAGTAACATAGTAAATAAAGTTGATCAGTCGACTAACCAACCAATCAATTATGTTTTCAATTACGTTTTTAATTGTCTTGTCGATATTTTTAAGGTTAGGTTAAGTTATATGGATTTTATGGTCCGAAATTAACTATTTCAATACAATTCAATGTAGCTGTCAAAAAAAAATTGACAGCTATTTTTACCATCGAGATTTTCCCTCAGTTTTATACTGTGGTCAAAGTTCACGTATTAGTATTACGTCAAGTATTAGTTTGAGTTTTAATGGGTCCTATATTCCTATATTGTCCGTTACCCATTTAGTCCGTTGTCCGTTATCCAGCGTCGCCACTTTTTGTTTTTCTTTTCCAAATCTGGAGACACAGCTGAGCGCGCTTCCTATTGCTTATATAAGTATGTTAAAAAAAAACTAAATTAAATTCTATATTTAGCTGTAAGATTTTTTCTCATGATTTGCATGCAATTTTTTTTAATTGCTATTCTTATGTTTTTCTTTGCATTTCTGTTGTTGTACGTATATAATATGTAAGCAGCCTATTTACTTCCCACTGTAGGGCACAGGCCTTCTTTCAGACACTATGGGCTTAAATAGCCCGCGTGCCCACCGCGGATCGGCGATTTCAAGCGCTGAGGTACGTGAATATCTCAGACACACAGATTTCCTCACGATGTTATCCTTCACAGTTAGCAAGTGGTATTGCGACAATAACTTCACAAATGTACATAACTTAGAAAACAAAGTCATAGGTACTGATATTCGAACTGATAATCGAACCTTGGTCTCACGGTTTTAACTTAAACATAAACATTTATATACAGTCACATGCATTGCTTCGTTTTATGTATAAAGAATGTATAAGTATCTTAAGTATATCTGTGTACAATAAAGAACATTTTGTCTGTCTGATGTATTGTTATTCAAATAATGGTGAAATAGAACCACTTAACTCAACATTGGAGGAATCGCATGGCTACAACAAGCAAAATCGGAACTAAAGCAACTCAGTATGTGACTGTTTACTTTATATTATTCTTGGTCATCCGGAAAACGTTTTGCCATATTAATTAGCCGTATATATTAGAGCTATTCTCAAACATACGAAATATAAACAAAAAAATATTGTAAATGTTTTCCAGAGCTACTGCTGATCTGCATACCATGATTAAGCTCTGTGAATCAGATCGAAACCTGGTCGGTCGGAAACCAACTCGCTCGTAGCCCCGGCCGCCTGAGTGATCTTAAACGTTCACGAAGGTTAAGCAACATAGGATTGGATGGGTGACCGTTCTGTGACTAACGCTATTGGCATTTTTCCGAGCGGTTTCGTGCTTCGTGAGGCACGCTAAGCAGTTGGTTCCGGCTGCCGTCGGTTGATGGCAGTCGTTAAGCAAAGTCAGAGGCCTAGGGCGGCTTAAAAACTTTTCACAGCTTACTGTCAGTCAGAAGACTAGTGGCTGGTTAAGACCAGCAAGCCCTTACAAGCCTTCACCAATCTGAACTAGGCCCCCGTGGTGGAGTATAGTCGATGATGAATAATTTTTTAAACAATACCTACTGAATTACATCACAAATTTGTCCTTATAGATATACCTTTTGTGGTAGGGTTCGTAATTGGCTAACTAATTATAAATTCACTGTAAAACATGACAGGGCATTTGAGTACATGCCTGTAAAGACCTAATTATCTCAAAGTGACGTCACTTCAAACGGTAGGTATCTATAGGTGAAAAAACATGAGAGTTGCCAAGTCAAACAAAATACAAGTGAAAAGGTTTTTCATGTTATTCAAATCAGGGACCAAAGTTTTGCCGGAAGCACTTTCCTTCTTCTTTTTAGGCTGTTCCCATAGCCTCCAAATTATTATCTAGGTACTATGGTCAATAAATATTGACCCCAGAACCATAATCAATTATGAGAATATTTTTATTTAGGATTCATGCTCGAGGATATCACGAAAGCGACCGTCTATTCTTCTTCTTATTCTTCTTCAGCCCGTCGATATCCACTGCTCGACAAGGGCCTCTTCATGCAAGTGCCAGTCGTTCCTGTTTTGCGCTGTTCTTCTCCAGGTCTTCCCTACTGCCTTGTCGATGTCGTAACGCCACCTAGCTGGGGGTCGGCCCGTCTATTAACCATAGTTTATGGAAAATTAATAAGGTAAGTTACCTGCGGACTCAGAGACCGCGCGCGACCGCTGGAAGGTTAATAAAACGTCGTTTGGTTATGTAGCCTACTAGCTTTCGCCCGCGACTCCGTCCGCGTGGACTTTAGTTCAAAATTTTGCAACCCCGTTCACTCCCGTAACTCCCGTTAAGGGTTAAATTTAGAAAAACGGTGGAACACGTGTTCAATCAATTGTGTTGAAGAGTATTTATTTTAAGTTTCAAGAAAATCGGACAACATTTCTTATGCCTCCCATACAAATTTTGGCAACCCTTTTCGCCCCCTTAGGGGTTGAATTTCAAAAAATCCGTTCTTATTCCTTGCCTACATTATATACAGATCCTCTGTGCAAAATTTCAGCTTCCTAGGTCAAACGGCTTGGGCTGGGCGTTGATGAGTGAATGAATCAGTCAGTCAGGACTTTGAATTTTATATATATATATAGATAATAATAATATAAATATATAATAAGAAGAAGATACATAGATAGATTTACATTTTCCTGATCTCACGTGTGTGTATGGTTCGGGTGACATTCTAGATCTACTCTATTAAGGTCTCTTTGTATGTTAACTATTGTTTGTTACCTGTAGAAATCTTCTTATATATAAAAAAAAGGATTGCTGTTCGTTAGTCTCACTAAAACTCGAGAACGACCGGACCGATTTGGCTGATTTTTTGTTTTTTATATTTCTAGAATTCCAGGGAAGGTTTAAATGGTAAGAAAATAGAAAAATTACGAAAGCTTTGGCGGTACGAAGCTTGCCGGGACAGCTAGTCTTCTTCCTTTCTTATATATAAAAAAGGATTGCTGTTCGTTAGTCTCACTAAAACTCGAGTACGGCTGGACCGATTTAGCTGATTTTTAGTTTTTTATATTTGTAGAATTCCAGGGAAGGTTTAAACGGTGAGAACATTATGGGAAAAATTACGAAAACTTTAGCGGTACGAAGCAGAGGTGTGTAGTTCGCGAATGAATGCTTCGATTGAATGCATTCGTTTTGTGAAATCATTCATTCAATCATTCACTACAAATCTTAACATATCTCATTCATTCTAATAGTCCACGAGTAGTTCACCCTTCAAGAAACATTCTTAAATCTACCATACTAAGAACCAACATTCTGTAACCCATTTGTGCCGCCAGTTCGTTGTCGTTCTCTTCACGCGCTGACAGTTTTAACGACATATTATATTGTGTTGGAAGTTCCAATCATCATAATAAGGGCTATGTTTCTTTGGCTTCACTGATTATCCATTGAAATTAAAATGTCACATCTTGCTCTGCACCGGGGTTCCATCTTTACTTAGCGAGGTTATACGTTCCGACTCGAACTTCTATTGCGAATAAAAATGCAATTTAATATGAAATGTATAAAATTAATGTTTTGGTTGTCAGTCCTAAGCCTGCAAAGTATGAAGGAAAATCGAGATATACCTACATCCACATCCATCGTGACTGGCGCGGACTGCCGTGACTCAAAATGTACGAGCAGAGGAGAGCGTGTGCAGCCCTCGCTCTGTCGCACAGCAGTTGTTGTTTGTTGGACGGTGGTGGAAGAAGAAGAAGTCGTAGTTTATCTCTTCATTGCAGTAGTTTAATCGTGACACAGAATTACATTGTTTAGTATATAAGTGTGTATTGGGCGAGTGGCTCGAGCCGACTGGCGGGCGGTAGCGGTGTGCTGGACAATGCCAAGTCAGCACACGCAGCGATGCACGGTTAGCCCGTACACAAAAGATACGTGAAAGAACTACTGAGCTGAATGAATGAATGAATGAGCTATGAACTTTGAAAGAGCTATGAACTATGAATGAGCCTTGAACTATGAATGAGCTTTGAACTATGAATGAACTCTGAACTATAAATGAACTCTGAACTATGAATGAACTATGAACTATGAAGTGAACTAATAGTGAACTATGAACTAATAGAGTGAAGTAGTTCAGGTAAGGAAATGAAGTATATCACTCTTTTCTTTTCAGTGAAGCGTTTCGCGCACCTCTAGTACGAAGTTTTCCGGGACAGCTAGTAAATAAATAAAATTAAATTGTATATTTTTTCATAATATTAGGTAGTGCTTAGAATTTTGGGGTTTTTAGGAAAACCCTTCTCTTAGACAAACGAGAGCGACACGTATTTTCATTCGTCAAAGACAATTGGCATTTATATTTGGTGTGTGTGTGTACCTATATATATGCGCGCGCCTAGCGCCATCATTGTAAAAGTTCATCGACCAGTAATAAACTAGCTACGGCGCTATACGGTTGTTTTACTTACAAATACTCTATTGGCGACGAGTCTACCCACGCGTGCAAAAATAATGGCTGCCGTTATTGGAAAGTGCAGGATTGGCCAATCTTTTACGGCCGTTTATCGCAATTCCTAAAGCTAAACAAGATACCTACCAGCCGAAAGTGAAAGTGCAGTCCTACCGTCTGGTGCTCAACTTAGTGCATCCGCGCAAAGTGGAGAATGTGGCTTACGAAGAGCTAGTTAAATTACTCAACAGTCATTTTACACCTAAGCGGTCGACGTTCGCCGACAGGGCGAAATTTTACGAGGCGACCAGAGGTGACGGCGAAAGTATCGAAGACTGGGCGGTGCGATTGAGAGGACTCGCGGTGTACTGCGAGTTCGGCACATCCCTGGATACAGTACTGCGTGATCGCTTCGTGTTGGGCTTGAAGGTGGGCCCTGAGCGCGATCGTCTTTTTGAACAAGACGAAAAAGCGCTGACTTTAGTGAAGGCGATGGAAGTAGCACAGCAGGTGGCATGCGCGCGCGCCACGCGAGTCCCACCCAGCATCAAGGAGGAGCCGGTGTACAGAGTGGGAGAACGCCGCGCGGCTGCGCCCGTCGCCGCCCGCCGTACCGCCGCCCTCGATGACTCCGGTCCGCGATGCAAAGTGTGCGGTCTTAAAAATCATGACGCAGTGAGATGCCGTTACAGAGGTTATAGGTGTCAAAATTGTGGTGAGAAAGGGCATTTAAAGAAGGTGTGCGCAGCAAAAAGGCCGTGTTCATCCCAGATGCACTGTATTGGGGTCGATTCTGAGGCCTCCGAAGGAAGCGATTGCAAGGAATGTCAAGTATTTAATATAAGGTATGTCAGCTATGCACCTATTATTGTAGACGTAACGGTAAACAATGTAGTTATGTCCATGGAGCTCGACTCGGGTTCAGGAACAACGGTGATTTCTGATAAGTTGTACAGAAAGCATTTTTCCAATATAAGCTTAGAACAATGCAATATAAAAATGTGCTTATATAATGGTCACAAAATCACACCCTTGGGATTTTTTTTGGCGGAGATTTCGTATTCTGGGCTATCAAAAAAGTTGCAAATTTACTTTGTAACCGACAATGACGGACCGCCATTTCTTGGGCGTGATTTTATGAACAAATTCAACGTTAAAATTGTGTGTGACAATATGAATATCATCAGCGCAAAGCCGTGTCAGAGTGAGATGCCACAATTCCTGAGTGAGTTTTCTGAGCTATGGAACGATGAACTAGGCCGGTTTAATAAGTTCAAAGTTGATCTACAGCTAAAGGAGGGGGTAGAACCGAAATTTTTCAAACCGCGCTCGGTTCCTTTTGCTCTTAAAGACAAAGTTGATGACGAGATAGAGAGGCTTGTAGGTTTAGGAATACTGGTTCCGGTAAAATTTTCCAAGTACGCCACGCCCATCGTGCCGGTACTTAAAGAAAACGGAAAGGTGAAAATTGCAGGGGACTTTTCGCTCACACTTAATAAAGACATATATTGATAAATACCCAATGCCTCGCATAGAGGAGGTATTTGCGAACCTCGGCAATGGCGAACAGTATACAAAAATTGACCTTAGCAACGCGTACAACCAGTTTGTACTCGAAGAATCATCGCAACAGTTGACTACTATAAGTACCACAAAGGGCCTGTTTAAATATACACGGTTGGTGTACGGTCTCGCCAATGCACCCGCTATTTTTCAGCGGTCAATGGAGGCATTGCTTATGGGGATCGACGGAGTAAGCTGCTGGGTCAAACTCCAAAAGTATAGTGCCTTTATGGCTTATTGCATTTTTGTCCAGTAGCAGTGGAATCTATAGGGTTTGGGGGCAACAGGCCAAGATTTTTGTTAGGGAGTTGGGGCGCCGTTCGGGACCGTGGGCTTGACTGCCGCCCAGAGCATTTCTGTTTCAAAGGATTTCTTTGGCAGTGCAGCGTTTCAGCGCTACCAGCGCGCTGGGGACCTTTAGTTCAGGTGTTATTCGAGGAGGTTTTTATGGTTGTTAGGTTATTTTTTTTTTGTGTGCGCCTAACCGATTACTGGGGTAATTTGTTGGAACTATTAAAAATAACACATTGAGTAATCTTACCTCAACTCCAATTACTGATACAATGCCGTGGGTACTGATGGCCTTAGCCGAAAAATGGTAATGGCCATAATAGAAGTCATTTCAACTGTTCGGTCAAGACTGGTGTTTTACCCAAAAAGCTTTATGCTTCCTCATTCTCCGATTTTCGGCCCATATTCCATTCATCTCAAAAGATTTCGAGTGTCTGATCCATCTCCAAGTAAGTATCTCCCTAAGCAAAAACGGTCTCCTTAATCCTTTCCAATCTGGCTTTTGTGCAGGCTGCACAGTTTCTGCACTTGTTAAGATTATAGTCAAATGAAATGGAGTAAAATTATAGAAAAATGGTCATGCAACTGTCCTCACATTGTTGGACTTCATGAACACGGTTGACTTTGACATCCTGCTAGACACTGTTCTCTCTATGAATCCTTCTTCGCTTAGTCTGATACTTCTGCCGGTGTCGCGCAAAGTGGTGTGTTGTGTCTTCTTCTCTTTGCAATTTTCATTGTAATAATTCCATTCAGTCAGAAGGTAAAACTTATTATTATTATTAAATTCTTTATTGCACAAAAACACAGGTTTGGTACAAACGCGTACTTAATGCTAAGTAGCATTTTCTACCAGTCAACCTTTGGTTTGTGGATCGTGGCTATTATGAGTCTTCACATTATATAAACTTATTATTATTGAAAGTGTATTGTTATTAAGTATAAATATGTATCAATATCCAAATTGGCACCGGTTGCCCATCTTTAAAGAAATTTATTTTAGTGATAAAGCCGCGAACCTTTGCAATTATTTGCAATAAATTTTGTTATCTTGACTGACAGTCGTCGGCTTAATGTATCTCGACTACGTATGTATGCACATTTTTAACGCTTTAACTTAATTTCACTTTCTCCTAAGATACAGGTTTTTCGCCAAGTTCAGGAGAAATGATGAAACAATAATATTGTACAATAGATTTCGCACCAAACGAATTTCGTCCTTTTTATATATTGTAATTTTTTTGGTTTTCAAGTAAAAAAAAATGATTTTTATTTTTTTTATTTTGAATAATATTTTGTATTTTTTGTTTCTCCGGTGTAAAATAAAGAATATTCTTATCTTATCTTACAAATTGCCACACACACCAATGAATAAATCTCAATTGTAAAGTAATATGGCGTAATTAACAGAGTTTTATTATATTTGTAAACAACAGAACATAAAATAACATTTACATACAGGCACATATATATAATGGTTCTGGCCCCACACTAGGATACCCTGTGTCGTGGGAACCAAGAAATGGTAAAAAAAATGGTAGTAGGGAATAACTGACAGTTGAATAGTTAACTTGGTTACAGTAATTGACTATAGGCGACAACTATTTGATGAAATTGTGCATGGTAGTTGGGTATAACCGACAGTGCAATATTAATCAGGTTTTAGTAGTTGCCTATAAGCGACAGCTGTATTATGAACTTGTAAATGGTTGTAAGATATAACCGATGCTCTATGTTTTTGACGACAAAGGTAAAGAGACATTAGTTCCAACTTTCAAAATAGGTGCTTATGGTAAAGAACCGTAAGCGCCCAGAATCTCTACACCAGTAGGAAGTAAAAATACATTACCGACTAAAGACCAAAAATGAGGTACAAGCGCCGTTAAGCAAAAAAAGGCCTAAAAAACGGTCGGTAACACCAAAACGACCATTTAAAAACGCAGTTTTTTGCTTGGGCACAAGCGACAAAAAAGTCATCGTAGAGCCGCGGGAGTAAGCTCATTCGACGCAGCGGAAAATTTTAAGTAAGATGGCATTCAAAACTCATTTTAGGCCAAAATGTCGCTTATGCCCTATTGCCTTTTAACCGTCGTATATAATTACTATACGCATGGTATGTAAAGGTTTAGGTCCTATTAAGTATAAGTATTTATATCAATGTCCTTATTTGCACCGACTACCCGCCTCACTTTTCCTTCAGCAACTCTCCATCGTTTGTTGTCTGGAAGAAATGGCTTTTAGCATTAAGGCCGCCAATTATACTGTATTTTTGTAAATGTTTTCTATGTGTTTTCTTGGCACAATAAAAAATGTTCTTATCTTATCTTAATCTCATGTCATTTTATTTTGTAAGGTGCACACCTTACAATGAAGAGTTTTAATCTATATCTATCTCACTCACAGAGCCAATTCCTGGGAATAGACCTGACCGTTACAGTAATGACAGTAGCACAATGACAGTTGCATGACTGAGTCGATTTTATTTCATTGCCATTTCAAATCAACGCGCGCACGCTTATTCGTAATTCTAGGCGTCAATGGAACTTTAAAACATGTCACTTGACCCGACCATTTAAGTGTCATTGAACTATAGTGTACGAACAGAATCGAGGCCCCGTTTGATCTTTATTACGCTAAACCCGATATCTACGTACATAATGTGTGCCTAGGGTTTAGCGTAATAAAGATCAAACGGAGCCTCGATTCTGTTAGTACATTATAGTTCAATGACAATTATAAACTTTTAGTCCGGATTTACTTACGGGTAAAGTTTTAGTTCAAAAACAATGACAATTATTAACTCACTTTGGCTAATCATTGTTTTTATTATCATCGCCCTCCCTCTGGACGTATATGTATAAGCTACATAAAACTTTGATAATCGCATTACTGAAGTCAGCACTCCCAAGCACCAATTTTATTGAGGTAAACAGCGAAAAAATCACTGTTGCTAAGCAAAACATTGTGGCAATTTGGCCTTACGCTGCTAGACGAAACAAGCGCCAAAAACTTCATCAAAATACATTACCCTTTTTCGACTGTTCGAAGTAACAAAAATGTTCGAAGTGTTCAGATAAAGCAGTTTTAAACCGACTGCCAAATAAAAAATCAGTGGCCATACATAGATGCAGGATGTAAAAATTCGACGTTACCTGCACGATAAGATTTCACGATGGACATCAATAAACTTTTAAATGCCATTTCATTTGTTGATTTTCTTGCAAAATTGGGAAAGACAACATTACCCAATTCTGCGGCCAGACACAGTCACGTCTGGGCTACTCTCTGCTCTGGGTCTGCTCTGCCATCCAAATATTAACCGATTGTCTATTGGTATTAATTAAAAGGGTGTTATTTAAATGGTTAGCATAGTATTGGTATTTTTGTGAGCAGAAAAATATAATCTGTGAGCAGAAATAGCTAATTGATCAGCAACTCATGGCCCGCAAACATTTCAAAATCAATCAGCAATTTATGTCACTCTGGATGGCTGTAATTATTTTTGTACAGAATATTAATTACATAAGCCGCAATGAGCTGCTCCTGTTTTAATAAAATTTTGGTTAGCACTCAGAGTGTAAGCAAAAAAATTCATTTTGTGCTGCATATATAAAGGTAGCAATACTCCCTGAGTAGATGTGTTTGTTTGGGTATATTTTATTATTTATAGAAGTGTTAATTAATATTTTTTTTATTCTTACAAAAAACTAGCTTTCGCCCGCTACTCCATCCGCGTGGACTTTAGTTCAAAATTTTGCGACCCCGTTAACTCCTTTAAGTACTCAATTTACAAAAACGGCGAAAAATGTGTTCAATTAATTGTGTTGAAGAGTATTTATTTTAAGTTTCAAGAAAATTAGACAACATTCTTTATACCTCCCATACAAATTTTGACAACCCTTTTCGCCCCCTTTGGGGTTGGATTTAAAAAAAAACCGGTCTTATTCCTTGCCTACATTATATATAGACCCTGTGTGCAAAATTTCAGCTTCCTAGGTCCAACGGCTTGGGCAGGATCTTGATGAGTGAATCAGTCAGTCAGTCAGGACTTTGAATTTTATTTATATAGATAATTCAGAAAAAATAAAAAAAAATCTATTAAGTAGGTACATAAGTACTTAAGATATAATTATCTTTATTCTCAAAATACAGACATAGCGAAAATTATCTGCACTTGCTCCGCCTACTTTTATTTTATTGTTATTTTTTATTTTATTTATTTATTTGATCCATCAAGAGAAGTTACATTAAATCGTATATTATTATAATAGGTATATTTTTATTAATTTCATCCTTGCTTAATGTGCCTCCAATTACAGATAGATACCGCATGCATAAATAACGAACATTGCCGATTTTTCAACAAAATCGCAATCGAATTAGTTATTTTGCTCACCATGTTTTAAATATGCATACCAATCAAATACACTGCTTATAGACATGTTTTATCTGCTGATCAATCATGAAATCTTGCTGATCAAGTAGTCATTTTGCGGACTGAATGTTTATTATGCTGACTCTTATTATTGTAAGCTGCCTATTTATGATTTATTTTTTTACCATTATCAAAATTAGTTGCCGAACAAGGATTGCTGCCTGATTTTTTTTATTGCAAACAAAATCTTTGTATGCTGACCAAATTATTTAAATGCTGTTTTTTGTGGCTGACCAAATTTTATAATTGCTCACCATTTTAATTACTTCTCTAATTAAAATAAGTATTTTTTATCTTTATTTTATTTAGAGGCTTTGATCACCATGTGATCATGTCAGCCCCATCGGACCATAACAAAACATGTATTCCTAAACTAACTAATCTAAATATTTTTATAAGTAAATGGTATTTTACTCTAAATATAATTATTAGCTTGCTTTACTTCCTAGCATTTTGTAAATTAATAAAGCTAGACTTGACGTAGGGTCGTGCAACACGCTCTGGAATGTACCAATAATCCTTACATTTAACTTCAGTTGGGCTATAATTTCTGCTCTTTGCACTGAATACTTGGTACATTCCAAGAGTATATTATGTTGTACGTTTTCTACTGTGTTACAGGTTTCACAGTTTGGGCTCAGAACTTTACCCCAAAATTAGTAATACTTACTTTCTACACATTTCAATTTAAATAAAATTACGTTATAACAAAATAAAGAATTATTAAAAAGAAGCCCAAAAAAACCTCCTCTTTTGTTTCTCAGCCAGTTTTTGCATTTTCAGATCTACACGTTAAAGCGTTTCACATATTAAAGTTCTTTTAAGATAAGATTTTTATTCACCAAAATCGAAGTTACACAGTTGGTACCATAGCATAATGTAAAGTACAATTCTAGACCCGGAAGGAATAAATACTTAAGTCAAAAAGAAATGGATGGCAAAATTTTACACTAGAAACTGTATAGTGGTTAGTTAGTTTTACATAGGTGCTTGTTATCGCAATAAATTTTTGAGTTGGATTGATCGACATGAAATTCACAGGCCCATGAACGTCTGAGGACTTAAGTGCTTACTCCAGCCGGTGTATGACATAAGACAAATATTTGACTTAAGTGCTTGTGGCCGCCGGGTCTAGAACGTTAATTAGGCTTTTATTCAAGGTAATGAACTTCTGCCGATGCGTGCAAAATCGGATGATATCTAGTTTCCTTTAAATTTTTTATGAATTTCAGCACTAACAATTTCAGCAACTTTTTTAGCAGTTGGGTTTTTGTTTTTAAACTAATGTTTTTTATCCGTAGCGTGTGCTCTGTGCCGCGGTGCAGGCAAATATTTGGTCTACGGGCAACCCGCTATCCTCTGTTTACTTGGTTCTACTCTTGTTTGCATGATCAACTATTTTCAATCATGTCAACACACTTGGTTCTTCATGGATCTGTGCAGGTGCACATTATTTAATTGATTAATATCAATAGATTGAGAGCTATTACAATAATAAGGCGATTGTAGAAATTATCACTAAACCTACAGTCTGTTAGCTTTTAGAATATACCTGGGCCACTATCGGATATAATCAGATACATATATTCGTGTAAAGAAATATCGGAACTAACATGACACTTAATTTCGAAATCGGAACTAATATGACGGAAATAAACTAATACAGAGCAGGAAGTAGTATTACACTCGTGTGCTTTCGGCGAAAACCGAAGCCTACTCTAGAGCCTGAGGTATATTCTAAATGGTGTTATTTAAATGGTTAGCATAGTATTGGTATTTTTGTAAGCAGAAAAAATAATCTGTGAGCAGAAATAGCTAATTGATCAGCAACTCATGGCCCGCAAACATTTCAAAATCAATCAGCAATTTATGTCACTCTGGATGGCTGTAATTATTTTTGTACAGAATATTAATTACATAAGCCGCAATGAGCTGCTCCTGTTTAATAAAATTTTGGTTAGCACTCAGAGTGTAAGCAAAAAAATTCATTTTGTGCTGCATATATAAAGGTAGCAAAAATACTGTTACGGGCTAGGGTTCTGGATTTGGATGTAAAACGCCAATGACAACTTCTTAGGATTTATTCACGCAGGGTCTGGTCTGCAGGTCTTCACGACACGAAGTCCACACGTAGAATCCAATCGCAGGTCCAATGGAAGTCCAATAGTATCGCTGAGGTCGTAGGTTATCGCTCGTATCGCAGGTATGTTCGCTCGAAGTTCACTCTTCGCTATTCCAAACGGAACTGACTGCGCGCCGCGGCGGCTGCTATTTATATCCGGCGGCAAGGGCTCTAGAACATTCCCGTACCTACGTGCCTACTCGAGGCAACGTCGCTCGAACCGTAACCCATTCAAAGAGCTTTGAACCTTACGCTAGTGGACATACGAGTTATTATTGCTTGCAGCGTTTATTGCTTACTAAAACGCAGCATGCGGCGACTATTCGATAGGCTTCTAGAAGGCTCTAGTCTAGATGGTTCGGGATAGGACCGCGACAATACTTTACTTGTCATGCGCAAAATGGATGCATTTCATACAAAGATTATTTAATTTATTTACTCCCTGAGTGGATGTGTTTGTTTGGGTATGTTTTATTTTAGAAGTGTAAATTAATATTTTTTTATTCTTACAAAAAACTAGCCCTCGCGCGCGACTCCATCCGCGTGGACTTTAGTTCAAAATTTTGCGACCCCGTTAACTGCTTTAAGTATTAAATTTACAAAAACGGCGAATTATTTAATTGTGTTGAAGAGTATTTATTTTAAGTTTATACTAACTTCCTCCCATACAAATTTTGGCAACCCTTTTCGCCCCCTTTGGGGTTGAATTTAAAAAAAACCGTTCTTATTCCTTGCCAACATTATCTAAAGACCCTCTGTGCAAAATTTCAGCTTCCTAGGTCCAACGGCTTGGGCAGGTCGTTGATGAGTGAATCAGTCAGTCAGTCAGGACTTGGAATTTTATTTATATAGATAATTCAGAAAAAAAAAATATAAAAAACTATTAAGTAGGTACATAAGTACTTAAGCTATAATTATCTTTATTCTTAAAATACAGACATAGCGAAAATTATCTGCACTTGCTCCGCCTACTTTTATTTTATTGTTATTTTTTATTTTATTTATTTATTTGATCCATCAAGAGAAGTTACATTATTATACTAGGTATATTTTTATTAATTTCATCCTTGCTTAATGTGCCTCCAATTACAGATAGATACCGCATGCATAAATAACGAACATTGCCGATTTTTCAACAAAATCGCAATCGAATTAGTTATTTTGCTCACCATGTTTTAAATATGCATACCAATCAAATACACTGCTTATATACATGTTTTATCTGCTGATCAATCATTAAATCTTGCTGATCAAGTAGTCATTTTGCGGACTGAATGTGTATTATGCTGACTCTTATTATTGTAAGCTGCCTATTTATGATTTATTTTTTTACCATTATCAAAATTAGTTGCCGAACAAGGATTGCTGCCTGTTTTTTTTTATTGCAAACAAAATCTTTGTATGATGACCAAATTATTTAAATGCTGTTTTTTGTGGCTGACCAAATTTTATAATTGCTCACCATTAATTACTTCTCTATTCTAAAAGCCTCCACCAATTCGGACTTGGCCCCAGTGGTGGAGTATGGCCTATACCAAGAGACCCGTGCCCCTCGGTGGGGACATAATGGGTTGATGATGATTCTAAAAGCTAACAGACTGTACCTGGCTGTAGCTAAAGCTGGCTGTAGAAAGACTTTTGTTATCATACAAAAAAATATAAAATTGCGCTATCATGCAATGTAACTTAGTTTTTTTTCTGATGACACGACACAGATCCTCGGTTATTAATCTGTGAATCCACTTCAGTTCTTTTTTCTGATTACCTTTGACCAAACAGCTTTCAACGCAAAAAAAAGTTGTTTTTAACTTTATTCCGCATAAACTTAATTGAAAACGTAATAATAAATGAACGATTAGTTACTATTATGGTTGTTTTAGTATGGAACTCTAAAAAAGTATTTTGGTATAAATAATTATGTATTAAACCAAACCAACCAATTATTAAACCAAGATAATTTTCGATCGAGCGCGAATACGAATGCATAGCGACAGATGATACGAATGTAAGAGACGAAGTGATAACATAGCATACATAACATTTACATACAGGCACATACATTGCTTCTGGCCCCATACTAGGATACCCTGTGTCGTGGGAACCAGAAACAGCGACGTCACAAACATATAAACATCGAAGACCTGTGTTTCTTATTTTTGTACCCAGCCGGGATTCGAACGGGACCTCTCACATGGTAGGCAGATGCGCTAACCGCTGCGCCACAGAGGTCGTCGTTTTTTAAATGTATGACATGTGTTCCGAAGTACGTAATAGTCCTTTCTACCCAATAACTTGCGTCGATGATAAATGGGTACCCCAGGGGCAAGGGGCACACGACAATTTTTCGGCTCGCTTAGCAGACCGGGGGGACATGCCTTCTGATTCGATAGTGCGAGCCATTATCGCGTTTGACGGGAGTTTCGGATGCGTTTGACTTTAGCAGCCTTATAGTATACATTATATTTCGTTGTTCTACATACATAAGCCCACCGAAAAGGTCGGTAGAGACCAGGGCCTAAATTCTACAAATGCATCGTAGTACAACGAATCGCTCGTAGCCTGGGCTGCCTGAGTGATCTTAAACGATCACTAAGGTTAAGCAACATACGGCGCGTTCAATCAATGGATGGGTCACCGTCCATGACTAACGCTAGTGGCATTTTTCCGATCGGTTCCATGCTTCGCAAGGCACGTTAAGCAGTTGGTGCCGGCTGTCGTCGATAGATGGCAGTCGTTAAGCCAAGTCAGAGCCAAGAGAGGAAGTTCTCAACCCGGCCTTAGGGCGGGTTGAGAACTTCCGACAGTAAGACCAGCCACTAGTCATACAAGCCTCCACCAATCCGGACTTGGCCCCGTGGTGGAGTATGGCCTATACCTTCCTCCGAGGAGAGACCCGTGCCCCATCGGTGGGGACATAATGGTGATGATAATGATGGAGCGTATCTCTCTACCATAATAATCTTAAAAAGACACATTTCGTTTCTCACCACTAGATGTTTAAGTGAACCTGTAATGAACTGATACTCGTAACAAAGCCATCTGGCGGTTTTAGAGAATGCTCTCTACACATATTTCCGGCGTGGCGCGTATGCTCAGTGCCGGCCACTGGATTGGGCGCGGCCGTTTGGTCGCCACTTTTTTTGTATGGGAATGGGTTTCTATCCTTACTTAAAACTCAATGCTCTCTGTTCTCTTTTCGTAAATTTTTTTTTCTCAAATAATCTTGCAAGTTGGACTTTGATCAGACTAAATTTTTTCAGGTTTGTTCCAGGTATTTTGATGGCCACTTTGTTGTGCAATAAAGGTAATGATGGTCCTAACAAGACACCTGTAGAAGAAATATTTGTTTTTGTAGTGTTTAGCTAAGGGTAGGTTGACATTTTGTATGTACCTACCTGCTTGCCGATTGTCGGCAGTCGTTATCGAGCATTAAACGGAGTAATTACTACCTCGTGGGTTTACTTACAATTTACCGTAAATTCCATATTGGCGACGAGAAAATAACTAACGTGTGTGTGTTCAGCATAATTGTGTTGAATTCTTATTAAAATGGCGTGTAACTCAAATGTAATGTTCGGAAACAGTCTCACGTTCGACCACCGAGTGCAAGAATGGAGTATATTTATAAGTCGATTCAACCAGTTTTGTATGGCCAACGACATCACCGAGGAATCCGATAAGGCTGGTTTAAAACGACGAGCGATGATACTAACGGTATTGGTGGAGGACACTTACCGTGTTGTCAGGGATCTAGCTTTTCCTAAGAACCTGGACCAATTGGACTACAAGGACTTGCTGCAGATTCTTCACACTCATTTTGTGTCGAAGAAAAGTACATTTGCGGAGAGATACAAGTTCTATAAAGCAGAACAGAGGCCAGGAGAGGATTTAGCAGAGTGGGCAGCGCGAGTGCGTAACTTAGCGCAACATTGCGGGTTTAAAACGGAACTCGAAACAGCGCTCAGGGACCGTTTCGTCCTTGGATTGGAAGATGTGAGAGAGAAGGAGAAGTTGTTCGTTGAAAGTGTCGAGAAATTAACTTTCAATAAGGCATTGGAGCTGGCGCAGAGTGTTCGGTGCGCGCGAGAGGCGCTGCGCACTTCGTGTGAACGCGAGCGTGCCGAGGCGGCAGAGCAGCAGGCAGTGCACGCGATGCGAGGCAACGCGGCCCGTAATGGCGGTACTTCGCGAGCTCGTCAATGCACAGTGTGTGGTTATCGCAATCATGTGAAAGAACAGAGTAGGTTTATTAATTTCACGTGCCAAAAATGTAACAAAACGGGCCACTTGAAGCGTATGTGTAAGGCTAATGTTAGCAATCACTTTTTGGCGGCGGACGACGGCGACACTCTCGAAGGTATTTATGACTTATTCAGTATAAAATGTGTTGGCGGGGAACCGATGCGACAGATGGTATCGATAGCGGACGAAAAAATTATTTGTGAGGTAGACAGTGGCAGTGGGGTATCAATATTACCCAATGAAACTTACAAGGCATATTTTCGTCATTGTAAATTGCAGTCGTGTAATGTTGTTTTGAATTGTTGCGACGGAAACAAAATATCACCATTAGGTTGTTTATACCTACAGGTGGACTATGAGAACGAGGGCAAACTGATTAGATTTTTTGTTGTCGATACTCCTTTAAAACAATCGGTTTTATTAGGACGGGATTTTATCAGTAGATTCAACTTGGAGTTGGGTCCCAGCGTTAAATGTAACAATATAAAAGAAGATGTTGTGTTTTTAAAAGAAAAATACTCAACTTTATTCACAGAAGAACTGGGAACATTCAATAAGTACAAAATTAGCTTAAAAATAAAGCCGGGCGCCCAAATGAAGTTTTTTAAACCTAGGCCAGTGCCTCTCGCCTTAAAACCTAAAGTAGAGAGGGAGCTACAACGATTGGAAGACTTAGGAATTCTTGAAAAGATAGACCATTCAGATATTGCAACGCCCATCGTGCCGGTGCTACGCCGTGACGGTGACGTCAGAATCTGTGGAGATTATTCGGTCACCCTAAACAAGGTGTTGTATATGGATAACTATCCTATACGGCGTATAGACGAATTGTTTTCACGGCTGCACGGGGGTGAGCAATTTACGAAATTGGATCTATCTAGGGCATACAACCAATTAGTGCTAGACGATTCAAAAAATCTGACGTGTATAAACACACATCGAGGTCTATTTCGTTATAATAGATTGGTTTTCGGATTATGTAACGCACCCTTCATTTTCCAACAAACAATGGAACAGTTACTAGGTGATATTGAGGGCACTTGCATCTTTCTGGATGATATATTGGTAACAGGACCAAATAGAGAGATTCATTTGAAACGGCTGGAACAGGTTTTAAGTAGATTACAAGACGCTGGCATGCGACTTAGGCAAGATAAGTGCGAGCTATTTAAGGACTCCATAGAATACTTAGGATTTATAATTGATAAACACGGTTTGCATAAATCACCGGCGAAAGTCGAAGCAATTATAAATAGTAACAGTCCTAAAAATGTAAACGAGCTCAAATCAATTTTGGGCATGATTAATTACTATAGGTGTTTTGTACCTAACACGGCTAGCATCTTGAATCCGTTACACGAGTTACTTAAAAAGGGCGCAAAATGGGTTTGGGGACCGGAACAAGAAAACGCGTTTTTGGTCATAAAAAAACGCACATTACAAAACTGTAGTTACGGCGGACGCGGGTCCTGCGGGCCTAGGCGCCGTGCTGTCTCAGGCCCAGCCGGATGGCAGCGAGCGGGTAGTCGCGTATGCATCGCGTTCGCTTTCAAAAGCGGAGCGTAACTACGCTCAGATCCAAAAAGAAGCGACAGCTATAGTGTTCGCAATTAAAAAGTTTCACCATTATTTGTATGGTCGTACCGTCCCTTTTACCTTACGTACAGATTACAAGCCGCTAATCACTATTTTTGGCCATAAAAAAGGCGTGCCCGAGATAGCGGCTAACCGCTTACAGCGATACGCATTATTCTTATCGGCGTATAATTTTAACCTCGAGTACGTTAAAAGTGATGACAATGTCGCTGACTTTTTATCGCGTTCCATTAAAAATATGCAGGAATTTGAAGAGTCAGAGACTGATTGTTGGGATTAATTAATATAGGAAATCTTACTATATTAATTTTGTAACTGATACCACACTAGGTCCAATCACAATAGCGGATATTCAAGCAGAAACAGAGAGTGAAGCGGTTTTACAAAAAGTGGTACAATGCTTAAAAAAGGGCTGGCCTAAAAAGTGAGTCGATGACGAAATAAAATCATATTTCAATTGTAAATTGGACCTGTCACTGGAGAATGGATGTATTTTAAGGGGGCACAAAGTGGTGATACCACGTAAATTTCGTGAAAGGCTCCTCGATGAGTTACACAACTCACATTTCGGGGTTGTAAAGACCAAAAACGAAGCTAGGTCTCGGATGTGGTGGCCTAATATCGATAGGCACATCGAAGAAACAATAGGTTCCTGTTCCATTTGTAATACGCTACGCGCGGCACCTCCGCGATCTCCGCTCGTTTCGTGGCCATACCCGGAAACACCGTCCCTTGATATGTTTACGTTAAACGATAAACAATACCTTATATCAATTGATGCACACTCTAAATGGGTCGAATGTTTTTATATGCGAACTACGGACACCGCCGCGATTATAAGTAAATTGATAGACATGTTTAGCAGGTTTGGGTTACCCCGAGTCATTGTTACGGATAATGCGACTAACTTCTGTTCTGTTCAGTTTAACGAGTTTTGCGAAGCTAATGGCATTAAGCATATGACGAGCGCTCCTTATCACCCAGCTTCAAATGGGCAGGCGGAAAACTGCGTCAAAACAATTAAAAGAGGCTTAAAGGTAATTTTAGAGCAAAACAATAATCAACAGTTGATAAATAAAAAATTAAACAAACTATTATTTGACTATAGGAATTCAGTGCACTGCACAACCGGTTTTTCGCCAGCCCAGCTGTTACTTGGTCGCGCATTACGTTGTCGCTTCGATCTGTTGCGGGAAACCTCAACACAAGGTAACCTACAGAATGTGTCATCGGCGGACCAAGCTAAAAATAATGTTTCTTCTAAACAGGTCTCTCAGCATGATCAATACGGAGGGCAACGAAAGATTGATTTCAAAATTGGAGATACATAGGCTGCTACTTATGTATGCGGAATCTGGGATTCCAATAATTTTAAACGCAATGTCTGACCTCCATGGTCAAATTCGTTCTTTTTTTAAATACTGGCCGCTAATATTTTTCTCTTATATACGTTAGTGTTTTGTTTTTGTTGGGTTTAAAATGTCATATCGCTGAAAAAATGGAACTCACTCGTGAAAATATTCGTGCTATGATTTATTACGATTTTTGACGTGGTTTAACGCAACAACAGTGCGTAGATTAATTAACTTCGACTTTTGGTGGTGAAGCTCCATCAAAAATGACTGTGTATCACTGGTTTAGTGAGTTTAATCACGGGCGCAGTAAGCTCACGGACGAAGTTAAAGAAGGTCACCCGAAATCGGTGGTTGTGCCACAAAATATTGAAGCTGTGCGAAAACTGATAATGCAAGACCGCCATGTTACGTATCGCGAGATAGAGGCTATTCTGGGCATATGTATGACGAGCATTCATAGGATATTACATGAACATTTGTCTGTAAAAAAAATTTGTTCGCGTTGGATCCCGCACAACTTAACTCAGGATAAAAAAGATGCTCGCGTCGAATGGTGCAAGAAAACCTTAAAAAAATTCAACGGAGGCGACTCAAAATCTGTTTATAATATCTACACAGATGACGAATCCTGGATGTACGCGTACGATCCCGAAACTAAACAACAATCAACAGTTTGGGTGTTTCAAAATGAGCCGAACCCTACGAAAGTGGCTCGTGCAAAAAGCACTGTACAGCAAATGGTGGCCTGCTTTTTTGGTATTATTGGCCATGTGGCTACAATACCACTGGAGAATCGCAGAACGGTTAATTCGGAGTGGTACACGACCATTTGTTTGCCGGAAGTATTTGAAGAAATACGCCAAAACAACCAGCGACGCAGAATCATACTTCACCATGACAATGCCAGCTGTCATACACCTCAGATAATAACTACATTTTTGGATGGTCAAAAAATAGAATTGATGGGTCATCCACCGTACAGCCCTGATTTGGCTCCCAATGATTTCTATTTATTCCCAAATGTAAAGAATAAATTACGTGGTCAACGATTTTCGACCCGTGAAGATGCCGTAGATACGTTCAAACAGCACGTTTTGGAGATACCTCAATCAGAGTGGAAAAAGTGTTTTACAAATTGGTTTCATCTAATGCAAAAGTGCATCGATCATAGTGGAGAATACTTTGAAAAACAATAAAAGCATATTTAGCCATATACATTTGTTTATTTTTTCTATTCCGCATACATAAGTAGCAGCCCTCGTAATGTGCTAATGAAACATTTTTATAAAAACAGAAATAAGCAAATTTGGAAACGCGGCATAGTAAAGGAAGAAAAGGGATGTAGATTATTTTTAATATTTGAACCGGAAACCAATAAAAGTTATATAAAACATGTAGACCATTTGTTAAAGTATAAGGGCGATGATTTGATGCTTGCCAGGGATGACTTAGGAACTAGTTGTACGTCAAGTTCAGTAAGTACGACGAGTGTAAATGAAGACGCAATAACACAATTAGATCAATCAGATGACCACGCCTCTTCACTGCAGCCTGAGCCACAGTTGCAGGAGGTAACAGATATGGCCGGAGGGGAAGATGAGGTTAGTGATCCTTCCTCGGTTCTGGATCAGCCGATACCCTCGGAGGTCTCGGTGCACTCAGAGGCTGACGGAGACGAATTTTTGGATTGTGATACTAACAGTGAAATCCCAGAGTCAGAACTATTATCAAGTGATCGCCGTTTTACTATTAGGTCAACTAGAAATAAGAATCCTATTTATAAGTCTTAAGATACCATAAGTACTTAAGCGAAACGGAATAGTTATAAGTTTTATAATAATGTTGGAGGGATGTAGTGTTTAGCTAAGGGTAGGTTGACATTTTGTATGTACCTACCTGCTTGCCGATTGTCGGCAGTCGTTATCGAGCATTAAACGGAGTAATTACTACCTAGTGGTTTTACTTACAATTTACCGTAAATACCATAGTTTTGTTTGTCAACAATAAATTAAATGACTTTTTACTTTACTTTACTTTTACTTTTTATTTTACTTCTTTTAAGAATTTAAGTATTGCACTGGAGGGCATCAGAGAAAGAAAGAGTTAGGGCTCAATTACAACGCGTGCCCACCACGTATTGGCCACTTCAAGCGCTGAGGTATATGAACAATTCAGATCCTCAGGTTTACTGACATTGTTTTTCTTCAATTTACTGAATAATGTAGGGTTATGGTTTAATCATTGCAAAGTTCATTAAAATGTGAAAATTACTTTGCTAAGTTCCGCCAAAATCCCACAAGCACCATGCGGTTAGTTAATGCACCGCCCTCCTCTCCCACTTGTCCAATGCATTTGCAAAAAGCATTATTTTTCACACACGTATTGGTGTCGGCGGTGATGCGTTCGTGTCTTGCTTCTGCCTGAAAAAATGGGAGGGAGGGCGGTACATTAACGGTACATGAATTTAGCAAAGTAATTTTCACATTTTAATGCTATTATGGATTTCCGCAAAGTAACGCCTGATTCCATACAATAATGCAAAGTTCGTCTAATTACACTTTAGACACTATTTAGCATAGCTAATCTAAAATGCGGTTCTAGTTAGTCCCATCGATATTTAGGTCTACAATTGAATCATGCATTCAGTTCTCGATAATTACACGCAATTGTTATTGTAATGATTCATATAATGTTTGTGACGTCGCTGTTTCTGGTTCCCACGACACAGGGTATCCTAGTGTGGGGCCAGAAGCAATGTATGTGCCTGTATGTAAATGTTTATGTTTATGTTTATACGTATGTATGTAAGTGTATTTGTGACTATAAAGGAGGCCTATGTCTTGCAGTGAGGCTGGAGACAAAAGGAGCTGGAAGAAAAGAGGGGAGCCTTTGCACAACAGTGGAACATAAAGGAGACTATATAAAAAAAAATGCATTCAATATTCACAATTTGGTACTTAGCGTTGGGTAACGCAGAGTAACTACATTAAGCCATCAGCCTACAATGTTGTGTTGGTGCGTAGATCTATTTGAAATCGTATTTGCATCCAATTGCAACTGAATAATTTAATCTTTAATGACTCTACATTCAGTGTCGAGAAGGGAACTCAGCACCTAAACGCCTACATGTAAAAGGCAATATTTGTATCCCTTGCAATATCGGTAAACTTGCCCTTGTGCTTTTCATGATTTAACCTCGTAAGGCCCGATCTTGAAAAGAACAATTGATTTTGTGATCACTTGAAGACATTGGGCCTCACGAGGATATACAGGGTGTTCAGCACATGGACCATCAAAAATTTTCGTACTACAGTGTCTAACGACAGCATCGGTACCGCCATCTGGTGGCGTTTCCCCGAGCTACTTCACGCCATGATTTCCTAACCAAATCTATATTCAACCATCGGCGTGATAGCTTGTTCGGGATTATGCCGCTAGACGACGCTATTGTCGCCTTTTGTACGAAACCAATATAAATAGAAGTGTTTAGTTTGTAAGTCTCTCTTTCTCGAATACACCGCCGACCGCACCACACGTCTCGAGTTTTCTTCCTCGCCTTCCATCCCCTGCCTCCTTGTTCACGTCTTTTATGCAATTAGAAATACTACAGTAAAATTATACCCCAACATATGGAAACATGATATATACATTTATACATGGTATTCGGCGCATGGACTATCATGCCTTCGATCGGCAGCTCACAAAAATACAAAGACTTGCTAGAACAAAGATTGGAAGCCGAGCTAAGAAAAGTTGAAGCCAACGGTCAAGCAGTTTTCCAACAAGATTCAGCTCCATGTCATGTCTCCGAAGTTATGATGAAATATTTCAAAGAAAAAAAAATTACATGCCTTGAATGGCCAGGTAACTCTCCGGATCTCAATCCAATCGAAAATATAGTTAAAGCAAGACTTAGAAAAATTGAATGCACAACAATACAAAAGCTGATTGAGGCAATAATTCAGATATGGTTTAGAGACACGAAAATATCAGGAAATTGTAAAAAACTTGTTGATTCTATGCCAAATCGTGTACAAAAAGTTATGAAAGTTAAGGGAGCACACATTTCATACTAAAAAAACTTAATTGTAATTGTTTCTGTGTATTTTTTTCCTCAATAAAGAATATTTCATATTGTTTCTAATTTATCACTTGTGTTCACATTAATTCGCATAGTACTGTATATATTATTACAAATATATAGTTCATTATACAAATATGTAGTTCAAAAATTGCTGTGTTTTCCAAGCTTTTCCTGAAATTCAAAGACTTTTTTAAAGTAAAAAAGGACACGCCCGTCTGTGCCGCAAAAATATATATTAATTTATTTATTGAAAGCAAAAAAATCGTTACGTTTTTTTTAACAAATGTCGCCAAGCTGCTGTGCTGTTTGTTGGCGTCCCTGCGGCCGCGTGGTTCACGTGGAACAAAAAAAAAACTTAAAATAAATACTCTTCAACACAATTATTATTGATTGAACACTGTTTCGCCGTTTTTCTAAATTTAATCCTTAAGGGAGTGAAAGGGGTTGCAAAATTTTTGCTAAAGTCCACGCGGACGGAGTCACGGGCAAAAGCTAGTTTATAATATTTAAGTACCTGCCTACAAATTTGTACAGAACCCGCGGTGAGAGGGTCAACTCGCCTCTGACCGGTTTTTTGCGTTAGAAAAAAAAGTTGTTTTTTCTTTTTACTTTTTACTTTTAACGGTTTATGCGTTCAAATATTCAGAGTTTGGGGGTAGCAAATGTACGAGTATCAAATGATGCATAAAATGAATTGCTTAGTTTTGGTACTTTCGATTGTAATTCAATGCAAAAAGTGTACCGTTGTAGTCACTAGTAAAGCCAACTTAACGTATCGGTTACAAATCTATAGGTCGTAATGTCCGAGTAACATAATGGTCGACTAACTGCCCAACAATATTATTTCTATCCGGAGATCATTAAATACCTAACCTACCGCCAATAGCTTAATTTAGGCATCTAGTTGAATGGGAAATTGATTGCTTTTGAAACGGTCCAACCAAATCTGCATGCAATTACAAGAGAAAGCTCCCTTTTAACTTCAGTTTAAGCTGCTTACCACGTCACGTTTGAAAAAAATCATCATCATCAACCCATTATGTCCCCACCGAGGGACAGGGGTCTCTTCCCTGAGGAAGGCACAGGCCATACTCCACCACGGGGGCCAAGTCCGGATTGGTGGAGGCTTGTAAGACTAGTGGCTGGTCTTACTGTCAGACATTTTCAAGCCGCTCTAAGGCCTCTGACTTGGCTTAACGACTACCATCTATCGACGGCAGCCGGCACCAACTGCTTAACGTGCCTTGCGAAGCACGGAACCGCTCGGAAAAATACCACTAGCGTCAGTCATAGACCACACCCATCCATGGACTGAACGCGCCGTATGTTGCTTAACCTTAGTGATCGTTCAAGATCACTCAGGCAGCCCAGGCTACGAGCGATTGAAAAAAATATCTCTACTTATTGAACAGCTCTTTTAAAGATCAACGGCCTAGAACTCAAGACTTCATCATCATCAACCCATTATGTCTCCACCGAGGGGCACGGGTCTCTTCCCTGAGGAAGGTATAGTACATACTCTTCCACGGGGGCCAAGTCTAGATTGGTGGAGGCTTGTAAGACTAGTAGCTGGTCTTACTGACATAAGTTTTCAAGACGCCCTAAGGCCTCTGACTTGGCTTAACGACTGCCATCCATCGACGGCAGCCGGCACCAATTGCTTAAAGTGCCTTGCGAAGCACGGAACCGTTCGGGAAAACGCCACTAGCTAGTCATAGAACGGTCACCCATCCATGCGCTGAACGCGTCCCATGTTTTTTAACCTTCGTGGTCGTTTAAGATCACTCAGGTAGCCGAGGGTACGAGAGATTCTTTCTTTCGAACTTAAGGCTTCATTTCCGCTAAAAACGTCTTTAGGCAAAGTTGCCTTGAAGCCCTAGATTTTTGGCCAAGGTAATAACTGTCGTCGTCTTATACAAAACAATACGTTTTTTTCCATTTGTGGCGCTGTGGTTATTACCATGTAGCCCATCATTGGATGAATTCCGCTTTCCTACCATGGGAATAGAATCAACATCGTTCGTCAACATTAATTGGGCCGGCTTATCTTACCTGTCGTTTGACAGTAAAGGGAATACGGATGGGCAAAAAGGCAGTCCAGGTTAACTGTCCCAAATTAATGTCTCGTCAAAATAAGCCGAGGTTAATAGAAGTCCAGGTCCGTGTACACTGCTAGCATCGGGTTTAACATAAAACATAACATTCAGACACAGGCACATACATTGTTTCTGGCCCCATACTAGGATACACTGTGTCTTGGGAACCAGAAACAGCGACAACACAAACTTGTAAACATTCAAGACCTGATTTTTTCTTTTGTTCTGCTGTGTGGTTTTAGATTCAATACTGAACAAGAAACCGTTATAATGTTGCCACGTCCATCCATTATGTATGTCTGTTTGTCTTAGAAAAGAACTGAAAGGCATAGAAAAAAAGAGTAAAGAATACAATATGTACTTGTAAGTGAGGTAACACTTAGCTTATTTTTAGTCTATTGTCTATTGTGAATGTATTGGTGTGTATCTTGCTGGTGGTCCTAATAAATAAAATGAAATAAAATAAATACTTATCGTATCTTAGCACAGATACGACAATAATGAGCAAACTGAAATTTGGCATAGATAAATATATATTAATCACGTCGACAGGAAGGTAGATACAATAAAAATAAAAGTTTTTTAGTATACCAATCTAGACTTGGCCCTCGTGGTGGAGTATGGCCTATACCTTCCTCAGGAAAGAGACCCGTGCCCCTCGGTGGGGACATTATGGGCTGATGATGATGATGAGTATACCTTCCCTACACTTTTTAAGGGATGCAAGCCAGGAATGGAATGGTAACTAGGCAATAAAACACACACAGACTGAGTCAATTTTGTGGTGGTGGTGAGGTAATAAATAACAGACTTTTTCCTCCAACACTCAAATCAGAAAATAGGGGCGGGTTTCTAAGTTGAGAACTTTCTCTAAGTAAATATGATTTTGTATAGGTGCGGTTAATTTTAAGTTCTTCATATAACTAAAGTTGAAAGCTTGTAAAAGATTAGATTAGATTATAATGCTTTATTGTACACACCGGAAAGAAATAAATACAAATAAAATATGTATATTTGGAATGTCTATGTAAAGGTAAACGTAGATTTTTACCTTGGTACTTACCAGTTCCCACTCCTGGATTTTATTACACTGTGGGCCAGTTTCTCAATTGAGAATGTCACTAAGTAACTACTCAAATGTAGTGCTGTCTCGTTTAAAGTCTTTACTTAGTGAAAATTCTCAACTCAGAAACTGGTGGTATTAGTATTTCAATCCTCAGAATAAATGTTGCGGGTGCTGTGTACGGTAACCCATAGCTTCTTACATTTTATAGAATGAAACAAATTGACTAATTAAACCCACCGAGGGGGTTGTAAAGTTAAATGAAGACTGACAAAATTGAGCGCGATTTCATCTACCCAAGTAACGTCCAGTGAGTGATTCAGATAAAAATCTGTTCGTAGCGTCAACTGAAATAATCGACACTACATTTTTGTCAATGTATTTGACCTAGATTAGCGTAGTAATCACTTTAATGTAGTAATTACTTTACATTACTTTGTACTTAATTGCACAAATAAAAGACGTAATCATCATCATCAATCCATGATGTCCCCACCGAGGAGCACGGGTCTCTTCCCTGAGGAAGGTATAGGCCATACTCCACCACGGGGGCCAAGTCCGGATTGGTGAAGGCTTGTAAGACTAGTGGCTAGTTTTACTGTCAGAACTTTTCAAGCCGCCATAAGGCCATGGAGATCTTATTTTAGCAAAAATATCGTCCAGCCAACCCTTGATATGGTAACACGAACATTATAAATGAGGGGAGGAGGATACAATAAATCGTAACAAGTACAATCTGGTCTCTGCCTACACGTCTGGGATGCGGGCGTGAGGTTGTGTTATGTTATCTAACCAATTCAATACTTTTGTAAGTATCACATTGTTGCCATTATCAAATTTTATTTGAATTCACAATTTTCCTATTTAGGCAAAATACATCATCATCATCATCAACCCAATATGTCCCCAACGAGGGGCAAAGGTCTCTCCCTGAGGAAGGTATAGGCCTTACTCCACCACGGGGGCCAAGTTCGGATTGGTGGAGGCTTGTAAGACTAGTGGCTGGTCTTACTGTCAGAAGTTTTCGAGCCGTGCTAAGGCCTCTGACTTGGCTTAACGACTGCCATCTATCGACTGCTTCACGTGCCTTGCGAAGCACGGGATCGCTCGGAAAAATACCACTAGCGTTAGTCATAGGCGGTGACCCATCCATGGACTAAACGCGCTGTATGTTGCTTAACATTAGTGATCGTTTAAGATCACTCAGGCAGGCAAAATGCATATTGTGTGTACCTATATTTAACATAATGGATATTCGACGTTTCGACATGTACCTACACCCAACCAGTAAATTCGCCGAGTTACAAAGTGAAGTTTTACGCTCCCCAAAGAATTCAAAACTTCATCAACCTATCATCAAAGTAAATGGGGTCCGCCAAGTTGACCTCGTAGTAACGAAGAAAAGTCCGCGCAATTAGCCTTCAAAGGGCAAAACTAGTTCGAAAGTAGTCTTGTCAAAAAGTTTAAGACGCTTTTGGTTGTGTCTAATTGAAGAATGAATCTAAAACTTTTTCACAGAGCATTGGAAGAAATACGGTTCGTTTACGACTGTATTTTCCGGTCAAGTGCGAGTCAAGGGTTCCGTACCATTATAAAATCACGTTTGTTGTATGGGAGCCCCCCTTAAACATTTATTTTAATTTAATTTTTTTTAATCAAATTATACAGGGTGTCCCAAAATTCAAGTTCAAGCCGGTTCCGGGTGAAAAGGTAAGTCATACTGGTTAACAGAAAAATATAAAAAAAATCGATTTTTTCATTTTAAGTACAATAATTTTTTTATTATTATTTATTCAAGAAATTTCACAAACATAATGAAAACTAATATTAAAATTAAAAACGCGTAATTTTTTAAGTAATTTTTTTTGTAAAGTCTCCGGTTTTGAAATTTTGTTAACAGTTTAAAGAAGCATTATTCAGAGATACAAAAGAAAAAAAAGTTAAAGATTTGTGGCAACAGGATTTTTAATTGTTTTTAAACGCCTATAATTTTTTTTTCACGCAATTTTTTTTTAATTTCTATTTTTCTGATAACCAGTATGACTTGCCTTTTCACCCGGTTTCGGCTTGACGTAGAGTTTTGGGATACCCTGTATAACTGTATATTCTGTGAACATTTTTAGCGTCTACCTGGCTGCCGTTATCAACATAGAGCAAAAAAATCGCGTTTGTTGTATGGGAGCCCCCTTAAATGTTAATTTTATTCTATACGTTAGTATTTTTTATTATAGCGGTAACAGAAATACATCACCTGTGAACATTTCAACTGTCTAACTATCACGGTTCATGAGATACAGCCTGGTGATCGACGGACGGACTGACGGACAGCGGAGTCTCAGTAATAGGGTCCGTTTTACCCTTTGGGTACGGAACCCTAAAAAAATCATTGATGGGTGCATAGTCGCCAGCATCTTTACATGCTAATGAATGCAATTAATAATTTACGTTACGTGTGACTTCGGCAATGTAAAGATTGAGTCTGACAAGCGAGTCGTGGGACGCGATTTATTTCGAATTCTTCATATGGCCACACTCTGACTGTCAAACTTTGCTGGAAGTAGTACAGCCCAAACAGTTTGATACTCGTCCTAGATTTAAACAAGAAAAAAAATTTAGTTTCTATTCAACATAATTTTACCTATGTTTTAGTATGTACATACGAGTAATAATGTTTTAAAACACACATTAATTATTTTTTGTTGTAAGGTCTGTCGGATGACGAAAATTTTAAACGTCAGATCGAAGACTTAGTCAAAGAACTCAAAGATGTTGAGAAACAAGATATGATTACGTCTTAATCAAGTTATTAGGTGATAATAATCTGCCAACTAACACAATAATAATTATTGTTATTGCAGAAGTTGGTGTTAATACAATGAGGAGGATAAAAAAGGAAGGTTCCTTAAAGCAAGGTGTGTGTGGGACACGTCAGGAAAAAAACGCCTTCGCCAGCCCAATGTTTAATTTTTTATGTATTTTACTGCGTTAAGAAACAAGGCATTGAATTTCTTGAATCAGATTTTGATTACGGTTCAGAATGAATAATAGTTTATAAGTTTATGTGGTACATCTTTATTATCCCTGTTTTTGGTGGAGTGGAAAATTAAATGTTGGTTTTGATGTAAGTAGTTAATGTTTTCGTTTCGCTTATATTTATGTTTGGACAAAATTCATTGGAGACTCCAAACTACCGTCCGGCCGCTGGGAGAATACGATCCTGACAGGTCATGTTAGAACGGACGACGTAACCTTGAAGTGGCGTTAAATTTTCGATTAAAATATTTTTATGTCCTATTTATCCTACTAGCATATAATTGACATAGAAACTATATCATTGCGTAAACTTACAATCAATGTTATATTTTGCACAGTGATTTAAATGTTGAATAAAAAGAAATCAATATTTAATGTTCGTGCGTAAAATGCTTAATACGCTGTCACAAGGTTATGTCAACCGTATATTTTTGTGGTGACGTACCAAAAATAATGAAAATAATAACGGTCCCTTTAACGATACGAAGTTGATGAACAGGCTTTAGAAAAAGATCATCACGTTCTCAGAATCTCTCCGTACCACTGCCGTACAAAGCGTTTGTGCTGATCTGGGTTCAAATAAAAGGTCGCACAGCTCGCCACAACACATCACCGCTATTAGTAACAAAAAAGATGATGACCCTTCTAAAATGCCTGCGAAAATGGCACAAGAGATGACTGAGTGAAGGTCGTCTAAAAATCAAAACTACTTAATCGTGAGTCAGTAGCAAAAGCTAGTTAAGAATAACGTAAGGAATGATAGCTTTGATTTTCTCCCATCACTAGTCATATGAAACAGACAGGTGTCAGGATCGTATACTCCCAGAGGCCGAACCATAATTAAACAAATAATCAAGTCAAGCAAAAGTATCAAGATGGTTTATTTAGACTATATGCAGGGTTAACAACTAAAAGATTTTTAAATTTCCCGCCAGAGGCTTGTGCCACGACTCACTTGTCGCACAGAGGTGATTTTGACTATAGACCAAAAATGACTCTTCTTTTTGGTTTATTGCTTTGCAGTTCATGAGAGGCTTATAAATAAACGAGAGCGTTTTGATGATGGTTGTTGGAATTAAAAGTAAATTTAATCGCAAAGGTTCCCAAAACCAACGCAATCTCTTGTTTCAATGTTAATTTCTAGAATCCGCAGCAGTCACAAAATTCGCCAAAACGGACGCAATATCTCTTTTCAATGTGGATTGCAGCTGTAATTCGTAGTAGTCGCAAAGTACACCGAAATGAACGCCAACTCTGGTTTTAATATCAATTGGTGGAATTCGCAGTAATCTAAAGGTACGCTGAAACGAACGCAATAATAAAGGGTGTTGATTTGTACAGTTTACTCCGACTCAGGGTTGGTTATTTACATAATACAGAAGCAAAAAAAATATACAAAAATTTTTTTTTTAGTGAAAATCACCTAAATTCGCCGGTTTTGCGGGGCCGGAGGCGAGCGCGCGGGCGCACTCTCCAGCCCCGCCCTGCGAAACCCCCGCCGGACCCGTCAACTGCAAATGATAGAAGCTAAGCCATATAAATTTGTGATTTTTAGGTGATTTTCACTAAAAAAATATTTTTTTGTGCGTACAGGAAAAACACAACTGACAGGTGTTAGTTATCAGTAGAATAACTTTTAATGCCGGTTTCTGAATTGAGAATTGCATAACGCTCTGTCACGCTCTTTTCTGAGAAATTTGACGAGACAGCTCTACATTTACGTAGTTACTTAGCCAAATTCTCAATTCAGAAACTGTAGCCCATAAATAGAGCCCACTGTTAGGTATAGGCCTCTTCTCTTTCACGCCAACCCATCCGGTCCAGTGCCAGTCTCGTCCAATGTCTCCCAGGCGCTTTCACAATGTCGTCGGCCCATCGGGCTGGTGGTCTGCCCACCTACCGTCGACCCATTCTTGACCACTACTCAGAAACTGGCCAATACTGCAATAAAATCCAGGGGTGGTAATATGTAAGTTTTACTGTACCTAGAGATTCCAAATATGCTTTCAACTTTAGTTAGATAAATGACCTAAAACTGATCGTACTGTTATACCCCTTGCATGTATGCCTTTGTGCTACCTGTACTCTTAGGTTCTTTGACTCAGCATTTCCCTTTCCAAAGCCTCAGACCTAGCTCCCTGTCCAGCCAGTCTCTTTCCAAACTCCGACGTGACCAGACCTAACCATCAGGTCAAAATTTTCTATGTCCTAATACATTCTATTTCCAGTTTAAAAAAAATATTTTTTTAAAAACCTAATTCCAAAACCCGTTCTAACAGTACTCGTATCATACAAAATCATAAACGACGTGCACATGATACCTAGTACCAGATAAGTACATTCAGAGTGCTTATACTGAGTTTTTTCCTTCACTTTCGATAGCGAGAGCGTTTGCAATTTGTATAGGAGTGACAAAGCGCGCCACATAGTTGTCTCTTTGTCACTCCTATGCAAATCGCAAACGCTCTCGCTATCGAAAGTGAATGAAAAAACTCAGTATACGCACTCAGTGTAACGTCCGTCTTCACATTTGTACTTTTTACTTCTTGCATTACAGGCGATATTGCGATGAAATTTCACAGGTTTATTAATCGGCGACTGTACGAAACTCGATTTCACGAGTAACGAACCACTCCTCTGTCAGGAACCAATTTTCATTCAACAATGTATGCTCAGCCTCGTCGTTACAGTAGACGACTAGGCCGTGTTTCATCGCCCCCTACATAAATCATCGTGTCTGTAAAAATGCTATTTTTATTTTTGCTAAGTAGGTAAATAATCCATCTGTAAGTGGTAAAATTTTTGTTGTTATTTCTAACTATGTATATTTTGATAAATATCAGTGTTACGATAACATGTCCTTGAACATTTTTAACAGTAAAGAGTACCAAGATCATCAAAAGATGACAAGAACATCTCAGTATGCCTTAAGCTGGCTTCACACGGTGCGCGATTCTGCCGACGACGGCCGACGCCGACCGACGACCACGGACAGCCATGCACCACGCACGCCGGTACGGCGCACCGCCACAGACGTCTGTGCTACCGCGGACCGAGACTCTTCCCACGATGTGTCATGCGCGCTGGTCCACGTCCGTCCGCGATATCCCGGACCGTGGGAAGCCAACTTTGTAAAACCGGCATAATGCGGGTTGATTCACAGACGGCAGGCAGACATTTGATAGACATGAGGAGTCTTTTTAGTTTTATTTATATAAAGAGATCTTGTATCGACGAGTATCGAGCCAAAGTATCTATAGAAACTGACAGTTCGAGAACCGCAGTTGATGACAGTTTTCCGTGCATACTTACGTAATTTCCGTAAAGTAAACTCAATATATTTTTTTTCGTATAAAAAAATTATTAAAGCACTCTAAAAATTAAATGGTGTATATGACGCAGGTACTCAAAATTACCTATTTTCCTGAAAAAAAAAAAGTATAGATACAAAAATATTTTTTTAAGACAATGCCAATTTTAGGGAAGATTAAGAAAAAAAGCATTTATTATACCAGCAAGACACATGACAGAAACAAAATAAGCAGACAAGTAACGTAATTACATTATTATGTATACAACAGACAAAAAAAAAACATGAATATACCCCCGGTTTCTCGAACGCTAACAGGCTGTTTATCTACTGTTAACAGCCGTCTGTTGTTTTTTTTAATGCACTTTTGCTAACTGACAGATGTTTGATAAATAAGACAATATGTGTGCTCCGGAATACGTGTATTAGAAGACTGACGACAGACAGCCGGACCGCCCGCGGGGTATTCATGAAATACCCTCTAATATCTAACACCTTCACCCTTAATTATTACCCAAACTTAATAAACTTAAACTAATTATAAACACTAACCTATCACTATGTACAAATTTAATAATATATATCATCTATGCCGTATCTTCGTGGCGGCCTACGATGTCTAGTGTCCCGGGCAGGTTGCTCGGACACAACGTCAGGTCTAGGCCCATCAGCCGACGGTCCGGCTGCGGGCAATGTCGGCACGGCGGCGGCAGGGCTGTTTGGTTCGCCTTCCGACAACGTCACCGGTGACGTCACCACACTCTCTGTCGCCGGCGTCACCGAAGCTCCCTCCGAAGTCAGACTTGGGGTATCTAAGTTCGGCCATTGCAGCAGACTTTGGGATGTCCCTTGCGGACTACGAGTGAACACTGGACTGTCAACTTCCTTCGAACCGATCGATTCTGATCGTCTAAACCTCAGTTGATCGATGTGTCTTTGTACCACGGTTCCGAGAGCTTTTACTCTGTAATCAGTAGTACCTAGCCTATCCATGAGCCTACCCGGTAACCATTTGTCGCGAGAGCGGTAGTCGCGGTACCAGACCGCGTCGCCGGGCGCGAGCTGCCGCCGCGCGCCGCTCGCGTGCTGCTCGCTGTGCCTCTGTCTCTCTTGCACTCGCGCCTCCCGCGATGGTTTCAACTCATCTAGGCGCATTCGCAGATCGCGACCTTGCAAGATTTTTGCTGGGCTATCACCTGTCGTATAATGTTCCGTGTTTCTATATGTTAATAAAAACCTACACAGAGCTATGTCAGGATCGAGTTTCTGGGCGATAGCTTTTTTTATTACTCGCTTGCATAACTTCGCTGCATTCTCCGCCGCTCCGTTCGAAGCCGGATGATAGGGCGCGGAAAATACGTGGTTTATTTTGTTTCTTTTTAAAAAAATGTCAAATTCATTGCTTGTGAACGGTGGAACATTATCGCTAACAATTTGTTTGGGTAAGCCGAATCGTGCGAACATATCTCTCAGTACTGCTATTACTGACCCTGCGTTCGTGCTTTTCATTCTAATAGCCTCTATCCACATATTATTATCATATTATGTGCACTTTTACTTAGATATTCTATATTTAGTATATTTCACAGCAAATTCTATTCTATTGACGTTGTTTTATAAATATTAATTTTTATGTAAGATCTGTATGTAGGTATATTACTTAATGTACGTGTATAAATTGAAGAATAGGTGCTGACTGAAAATCAGTGTTGCAGGCCCAGCCTGCAGCAAATGCTGAGTCAGCTACCTGTTTGTGGCTGCGGAGATACAATGCCCTTCTAAATTGTAAATGTTTGTTTTAAATCGTATTCTTTGTTTTATTATATTTTTCTTTGTTCTGTCTTTTATTATTTGTCTGTATTATTATAATATCGTGTTACATTGTGTATTGTATCTTTGTGGCTGCAAATAAATGTCTCTCTCTCTCTCTCTCTCTCTCTATCCACTTGGAGCAGGCGTCCACTACGATTAGATACGTGAGGCCAAAAATAGGGCCCAAGAAATCTATGTGAATTCTTGCCCAGGGTCTGCTCGGCCAGTTCCACGACTGCGGCGCGTGTGCTGGCGGTGCGCTTGCCACGGCTGCACAAATGCTGCACTCCCTGCAAATTGATTATATACCTTCATCCAACCCTGGCAACCAAACGTAACTTCGAGCAAGGGATTTGGTTTTTACAATCCCCATATGACTGTCGTGTAATTCTGTTAAAACTTTTTTTCTAATTGTGGGTGGAATTAATACCCTATGGCCCCATAAAATGCATCCTAATTCCGTGTAAAGTTCTTTTTGCACAAACTGCACTCATATTCTTGGTAACGGCAATTTTCCGGCTTATGATTAGCACCGCACACTTTGCAGCTGGTTATACACAGCTTATTCACGCCTTCGACTGCCGCGCGCTCCACCGATCCGGCGTCCCTTTCTGCTGCCTCGAGAGAAGTCGCCAAAGTTACTGCCTTTTGATAGCTCAGATTCTCTTCAGCGAATAATCTTTGTCGTGTGGCTTCACTCTTCAGACCACACACGAATTGATCCCTCAAGTTTTCTTCCAGCGCCTTGAGAAAGGTCACAATTCCGTGACATCTTTTTGAGTTCCGTTACGTAATCGGCTACCGTTTCATTTTCAAACTGCCTCCTTTGACGAAAGCGGAATCTTTCCGCTAGAATCGAAGGCTTAGGTTGCAAGTGACTTTGTAATAAGCTTACCGCTCCTTGCAGAGATAAGCTTGCAGGTTTTGCCGGACTCGCCAAAGTCGATAATAATTCGTACGCTTCTTCTCCCATAACGGAAATTAGCGTAGGTAGCTTGACATTTTCTTAGATTTTGTTCGCCAGGAAATACATTTCCAGCCGCTCGATATATGCTGACCAGTTGCCGGTTTTCACATCAAACTCGCCAATCATTTTCAAATAATGAGTCTGCACTTCCGTTTTACCTACGTTCGCCACTGATAAATAAGACAATGTGTGTGCTCCAGAATACGTGTATTAGAAGACTGACGACAGACAGCCGGACCGCCCGCGGGGTATTCATGAAATACCCTCTAATATCTAACAATGTTCACGGTAGATTAACGGTAAGCGTTCGAGAAACAGGGGGTTAGTCTGACAGGACTCAACACAACACTCATCCTCGTCGTAGTGGCCACGATCCTCTACACTGAGGGACCAACTGATTGAATTAGACGCAAAGGTGATGTTCTGTCAGTACTTTCTTTGGAGAATGTACAGTCGACGGTAGATCAACCTATACATTTTTGTTGCATTCGCATTTAATGTAACTAATTATAGTGCACATTTGTACTGTCTGAATGGGCGAGGGCTGTGGCCATCGCCCTAGCTGCCGTGTCTCCCGGCCCCCGCACCTCCCCCCGCCCCGCCCGACCCTATGTACTTACGTTAAACACCATGTGCTGTCTGAATCTATGAATCGCTCGTAGCCCCGGCCGGCTGAGTGATCTTAAACGATCATGAAGGTTAAGCAACATAGGGCGCGTTCAGTGCATGCATGGGTGACCGTTCTATGACTAACCCTAGTGGCATTTTTTCCGAGCGGTTCCGTGCTTTGCAAGGCACGCTAAGCAGTTGATGCCGGCTGCCGTCGATAGATGGTAGTCGTAGCCAAGTCAGAGGCCTTAGGGCGGCTTGAAAACTTCTGACAGTAAGACCAGCCACTAGTCTTACAAGCCTCCACCAATCCGGACTTGGCCCCCGTGGTGGAGTATGGCCTATACCTTCCTCAGGGAAGAGATCCGCGCCCCTGTGGGAAAGTAATGGGTTGATGATGATGTGCTGTCTGTACCTTTTTCCCAGACTCTACAATTAACAGCATGGTAACCTTTACATTTATTTACAAAATCACTAGTATTGTAGCTTAGTACAGTAAATAGGTACGTGTATTTCATAGATTATAATAATAATATTAATTATCTTTATTATTTGAGTTAAAATTAAAATTTAGAAATAGTGGTTTGTAAACATTTTAAGAGGCATTACTTTCCATATTTGAAGCAAAGCTGCCTATACATATATGTAGGTGAAATATTATCTTCTATGCCTGAACTAAGTTTTAGACCTGAACAGGAAACAGTGGTCTTCTACATTCAATACAGTGGCTATGTAGTTTCAACATGCGTAAGTTAAAAATAGAACAATACCTACACCGTATTTACTGAAGCGAACGACTAAATGTCAACATGTCAAAAAATTGGTTTTTCAATATGCCACATCTATAACACCGCATAATATTTAGCAAAGTTATACAAAACGATATGCCTAATAAATACCATTAAGCAATAAACACAATAACACTGTTATTACCTTATTTATCCCTCACTAGCAGTTTATTTAACTAAATATTTTATTTTATTATGAAAATACCATTTGCTTACGATCTATGCCCCAAAAAAATACCTAAAATTTCAGTGGTCCTCAAATAAAAGCGATCCTACTGCTGCCAAATATGTTTGCAACTAGCAAAGATGATGGACTTTTGTTTAAAGGCCAATTATGATCGATTATTTTATGCTAATGCGCTACGCGAAGTGTAGGAAGAAGTATGGAAAGCTGACTACGAACCTCTTTTTTAATTAAAGGCAAAAAAAAGTAAGATAGCCACTCTGACGCCATATTTACTCACGATTAACGTTGTGATGCGAGTGAAACTTCTCTAGGCTATTTTATTTTCTTTAGTCGGTTCATCATTGTAAATAAGGTATTGGTAAGTTTTTTGGTCCATCGTCCAGAACAGTTGTTGTTGTGTTGAACACTTTTTTTGTGTTTGTTATTACGAAACGGAAAATGTGGGCGAGCCGGGACCAAACGCTGATTCTGCCAAACCTATGTACATATACGATGCAAGCAAAGCTGCGTGCATGAGCTATTTTGAGTGAGATGTAAGTTTGAGAGACGCTGTGTCTTTGTTTACCTTTAGTCGTTCGCTTGAGTAAATAGAATATAAGTTAGATAATAGGATATTATAGGGTTCTTTCTATTAAGAACATCATCATCGTCAACCCATTATGTCCCCACCGAGGGGCACGGGTCTCTTCCCTGAGGAAGGTATAGGCCATACTCCACCACGGGGGCCAAGTCCGGATTGGTGAAGGCTTGTAAGACTAGTGGCTGGTCTTACTGTCAGAAGTTTTCAAGCCACCCTAAGGCCTCTGACTTGACTTAACGACTGCGATCTATTCTACTCTATTAAGATAATAATTATAAATTAAGGTACGTACTTGTAGTGCTTGGTTGGTGTGTGTCAACCTCTCTTGTGTTTTGTTTTAGCTCTCACACAAACTCAAGCGTGGGTAATTGGGTATGCTTGAGTTTGTGTGAGTTTGGTGAGCTGTCGACTGTACTGGCAACACAGGGAGGTCTAATGTTATTACTGACACACGGAGGCTCGGCAGCCATCTTTGAAATATTTATAGCCGAGGTTATTTCAACCACTTAACTTATCTTGGAGCCGGGGTCCCTACTCTTGTGCGAGATTAAACTAAGCTTCAACATTGTATTGAATGCGTCGCTTGTACAAAGCCATGGTTCTCCAACATTGAGATGACTTTATTTGTTAAAAGAAACCTTCATATTCTGCAATGAAGAGCGCATCGCCGTTACCATTATCATGACTTTAAACAATCAGATTTTGTTGTACTATTTGAGGAGCGACGGAACAAAAGTTAAGTACAAATGTCTTGATTAGAGTAAAATGAGAATAATAGGTATACCATAATAATTATTAATTCTCCTTTTTGATAGGAATAATAGTAAAAAAAAGCCATTGCGTGAGATGATATCTAAAAAAAATTTTTGTTAAAATAAAGGATCTACAGAGTTTTTTTTAAATGCAGTTAACCAATTTTGATCGAACTCAAAGTAATTAACTATTTTTATTTCAAACAAACTCGTACTTAACTAATTTTGTTCTAACAATTAGCAGTTGAATAGTTTTGACATACTTCCAACTAAAAACACTTTTTCACAGAAAAGTTATTTTATTGCAAAGAAACATTCCAGAAATTATTAAATTAAATAATAGTTTGCATGTGGCTCAGAATTCAATACATAGTGGGTTTTTGTCTATACTTAATTTATGTTAAGTTGTATTCTTATGTAATCCTTGTTGTTCATAACATTTTCTTCCCGTAGCGTGTACTTTTGAGTATGCGGTGTGCACAAAATATTTGTTATAGGTACCTACATTCATAAATATTTTTGGCAGAATAAATACATTTGAATTCACTGCCCTTGCTTGGCCAAGGGTTAAATACGAACTGGAAAAAACAAGCTTGAATTGTTCTAATGAAACGTACACGGAAAAAACAGAACGGCTAAAAGTAAATAAGTAGTGTATATTTTCAACCGAGTGACTTGGTTCTGAGGGAGCCTGCAAACTCTGTTGCTATAAATTAAACCATTCAACTTTGTTGACGTAATGTTGGTAACATTAACCCAATACGTATGTTAAAAACTTGGGCATCAAAGTTGGTTAACTTTAATGAAGATTTTTAGTATTACAAATAAGTTAAATCTAGTAGACACAACCTAGTTGCTTGGTAAACCTTGCCAAGTGCTTGGTATACTTCCTTAATAATCGAGCCACTTATTTGGAGATAAACAAGTGTAAGGGACTTTTTAAATAAGTTAAATAACATGCTTAGCCGTAGCTAACAATGTAAGCTTGTCTATTTGTAAATGATTTCCGCAAAGGTTATGTTTACCGAGACACTCATTTGAAAATAAAAAAGTACTTTATTTAAAATAACCAAGAACATTTAGCAATAGTTGCTTGTCTATCATTAACAAAGCTGCAATGAGCGTTTTAAATATATTTTAGTTATGTGTAGTCGAGTAATTTTTAACAAAGCCAAATTGGTGCTTTGCTAGGGCAGATTTTTTTCCGTGTAATATCAAGGTCTGCGCATATTTACAGTACTGAAATCGACACTCACGAAAGCATGCAAGGGCAATTTTTTTCATTCGTACTGACGACATCACATCAAAATTTCTCATACAAGCACTTGCCATTTACGTTAAGAACCAATTTGTGACAAAAATGTAGAGATTGACCTGCTGTCTTGAATAATAATATGCACGTCAATAAATCATAGGTTTGAGAGAAACACGCTTGCCAAAAATAAACCCAGTTTACAACTTAGCTTAACTTGAGCCTTCCCGCCCAAAGGCTCAGCATTAACTAAATGAACAGTCTTATTTATAAAAAGTCGTTTCTTTAATACACTTAAGACGGACTTAACGCCCCCTCATCAGAGATGTTCCTGTTGTGAAGATTTTAGACATTTGTGAACATATTATAATTAAGACGACAAAGTTAAAGGCTCGCCAGTTAAAGGCTCGTCCACCTGCTGCCATAACATAACCATAATTATGAGAACGGAATTCTCACGTGCCCTCAGTGTGCACGGAGTCTCTCCGTGAAGATAGCCTACATAAGCCATCTTCGAGCGCACCAGCGCCACATCTCTGAATAGGGGTCAAAGTGGTCGCCATGGCTGAAATCATCATCAAGACGGCAAAGCTCTAAGAAGTTTGTATGAAGTTTCGAGGCTACAGCACGCTCTTGAGCAGCATTCTTCCCACCTCAACGCCTCCTTAACTTGATTTTATGTAGAAGCATGCCCCTTCGTGGTCGGTATCGATTTTATTAACTTTAGAGCGGGAGCTTCCCTGCCATAGCTATTAGTATGTTTACATGATACCCTGCAAGGGCCATTAAAACTTCTCGAAGTAATACTTTTGGTCTAAGCATACAAAATATGGGCCTGGACCAAAAAAGTTTTTTAACCCGTCTTTTATAACGTACTAGCTGCCCCGGCGAACTTCGTACCGCCTAACAGTCAATGTATACCTATTGTGTTACAGTTTAACTGAACTTAAATAGGCTATTTGACAGGGTGAAAAAAACGTATCATACTTCATATCATATCATACTTAATATTACAAAGGCGAAGGTTTGTGAGTGTGTATGTTTGTTACTTCTTCACGTCTAAACGGTTGGAGCGATTTTACTCATATTTGGTATGGAGTTAGCGGACACCCTGGATTAACACATAGGCTACGGTTTACTACGGAAAAATATCTTATTCCCATGGGAAAATCGATGAAAATGAATTAGCGGATAATGTATAGGGAACTTTGTACAAAACTTTTTCAAAAAATTGTTTTACCAATTTATTTTACCTAATAAACCGTGGGTTAAACCGCGGAATACACCGCGAGGCACAGCTAGTGAAAGCTATCAGTTAGCTTGCTAGCTATTTCACTATCCAAATCTAGCTGACCCGGCAAACGTTGTTTTGCTATGTTATTTGTAGGATCGGCGGCCTAAAGCAAATGAGTAATATCGTCATTAAATTATTGTTCTGTACGACATCTATATATATAAAAATTAATTGCTGTTCGTTCGTCTCGCAAAAACTCGAGAACGGCTGAACGGATTTATCTTTTTGAAAAAATTAATGCTGCGTGGGCTTGAACAATTTGGACATGTAGAAAGGATGAACGAAGAAAGACTGATGAAGTAAATATATCGGGCGAGTGTGAGTGGAGTGCACTGTTTCTGGTGCCCACGACACAGGGTATCCTAGTGTGGGGCTAGAAGCAATGTATGTGCCTGTGTGTAAATGTTTATGTTTGTTTTATGTTTATGTAATCAAATACCTTGATATCTTGTTTTTGTTTAACGTAATGCACGCTAATGTTTTATTGAAATCTATATTTCTATATTTTATGTTTAGGCTCGAAAAAGCAATTAGCTGCAATCCGCTTAGTTAAGTTATCAACCATTGATAATGTAATCAGGGAGTAGAGAACAGCAGTCAATGAAATCTACATTTGTGAGTGTTGACCATTTGTGAGTGTTGACCAAAATGGGACCTCAAGGGAAAATAATTGATTTCGAGAAAATCGCGTTTGAAGTTTCGTGTATAGAAAGGTTTCGACTCGGCTCGGGTCACAAAAAAATCATAAAAAAATAACTATCGCACTTAAAAATATTCTGGTTAGACCAAAACAAAGTTAAATACAACAGATTAAAATGTTCAAATAAAAAAAATAACGGTTTCCATCCCTCCAGTCCCTTTTTGGTCAACCACTCACATTTTATAAACATAAGTGATTAAAAACATAAACATTTACACACAGGCACATACATATCTTCAGGCCCCACATAGGATATGTGTTGTGGGAATCAGAAACAGCGACATCACAAACATGTAAACATTCAAGACCTGAAGATTTTTTTTCCCAGCTGGGTTCGACCCCGGGACCTTTCGCATGGTAAGGAGATGCATTAACCGCTGTGCCACAGAGGTGCATTGCATTGCATTACATAAACTCACGTCTGTATCTCGGAGGGGTAGAATATTCATAAGTCATTTCACTCTCACACGTACTTTTATCTTGCCCTGTTTATATCAAACCTTAATACGCTATTTGACAGTGTGAAAAAAACAGTATTTTTTCTACGTATTCGTATAAATTATGTGTCTAGAAACCGGTTTAAGGCATTTAAAATAAAAATAAAACAATTATGATTCGTAAAAAAACACAAGATAAAATTAGATAATTTGTATCTGCCGCCGTTGTATCGAAAATAGAATAGAATAGAATAGAATAGAAAAAGTTGTATTCACAAATTAAAGAACACAGTACAATGATACTACTTAAAAGCTAAAAAAACAACAGTGAGATCGAAGTATTTTACACAAGTGAAATGAAAAGCCGTGCCAATGTACTGCGTTTGTGAAAATGACCCAGCTCAGCATGTGTTACAGAAAGAGGACTTTCTGTAACGCTGGTATTCTGCCGGTACCAAACAAATAAAAGACATTTACAACCTAAACTTAACTTAGAAACTAAAGTAATATATACATAATAAATTCATAAATAAGAAAATAACCCAACTCTGAGACAATAGTGAAAAATTCAATATATATTATGTATAAATATACAGATATATAAACGTATACATAAATATATTACATAATAATAAATATCACAAAAAATATATAATAGATTTAGCATATATAATAAACTAGATGTAATCGTAAGGTAAATGAAGATATGAAATGCCCGAAAATGCGTTTGCGGTGACCATTTCGCGCATTTATGCCATATGCATTATTGCATTAAACATTAAACAAAAGCACAGAAACGAGACCGAGTTAAGGGGCCTAGTGACTAAAAGAGAAGTCGAACAGAAAAACCAAACTATCAAAACTATCAAATATGAAAACGGCCTGGATTGGCCGATTCTATGATGACGTCACATGGCAGTAAAAATGGCGTCTGTTATTCATTCTTTCTTACGTTCATTGGTTGGTTTACCGGGAAGTGACGTCATAATTCCTTAGCGACGCCGTATTGCCTAAGATAGCGTTTTGGCGGCTTATTTGAAAAGTACATTTTCGTTTGTCTTTCTTTAGAAGAAATACACGAAAGAATTTAAAATGACTACTTTCTGAGGACTCCATGGACACCAACAAACAATATGAGATGGCTTTCAGAAATTGGTCAAACAGTTTTCATATTCTCCGTTATTTCATCGGGTAGCCCAAGCTGTGGTCTGCTGTTGGCATAGGTACATCAATTCGCTGAGTTTCAGAGTAGACCTCTCTTAACAAACGTGGTTCATGAATTATGGAGGAATACAATACACACAGCGATGCGCGAGGTTCGCTTTCGGCCAAAATTCTTTCTTTTTGCTCTGCCTAGATGAGAATTGTAGGCAGTAACTAGCATTTGTTTTTATTTTGCAAATTAAAATGAGCTCTATTTTCTCAAAAAAATAGTATTACGTAGATATTCCGGGCCTCAGCGTTGGATGAATAACATCTTCACGAGTATCTTCGAAACGTAAAAAAACTTTGTATTCCGACAAAATCCGGAATAAAGTAAATAACTTTGTATTTGTAAATAACATTTTAACGACTTCTTTTGAAGTGTCATAATATTCCACATTGTTGACCACATATTTTTATTCAGTATTGAATTTCTAGTATTTTTCATGTTCATGGTATTTGCTTTTTCATTTCAATAAATTCGACCTTAGAGTTCACAATGGACATCTGTGACACTTGGTGACGTGACACTAACGCAATATTGGTGACATTTATCACGGTGACGTCTATTTGTTCTCGTTCGTTTGGTCTAAACCGGCAAAGCGAGTCAAATAAACAAAGCATTCCACAATAGATAAACACGTCATTAAATCACAAAGGAAACTCATTGCCGATAGAAAACAAACAACAATAAAGTACGCAGATAAATTTGAGAGAAATCGTAAGTTCGCGGAGTAAAATAATTCGCCACTTTCTAGGCTAAAATAGTGGCTTCATGCTCACATATTTTCTTTTCACGTGGCGTCGGACGCATTAGTAGTGATTTACCGATAGCATTTATCAAAAGGCCATCCACCGTCCTCCCGCGCCTCGGTCCATCTGTATTCATGAATGATGCAAGACCTTCGTATGAGGCAGAGGTTTTCGCCCCTTCTCACCTGCCTCGGATAGTCGCCGCCGACTTTGTGGATTCTTATTACCGCTAAAAGCTGTTGTGATTTTGTTCTGCTGCTAACATTTATCTTGCCGTAAAGTCGAGATGAAAAAATCTGTGATTTCGGTCGCAACACCGTCCTGTCTATGCTAGCCGTTATGAATCATTGTTACTATCTTCAAACGGCAATCAATAACAGTGTGCTTTTAATACAAGAATAGGAATGTACCTATACTAAACCTAAACCTTTTTTTAATTCAAATACTTTAATAATTATTATCGAAGCTTTGCTGAGTAAAAGATGCTTTTACTCAGCAAAGCATTACACAATTGATTGATTGAAAATTCTTTATTAAACACGAAAATATCTGCACAAAGGCCATTACTATATTAGGTAAAAACTAAAAAAGCAACTTTTTAATACTAAAAAGTATTTTCTTCCTGCCAACCACGGGTGATGTGAAAAAGTAAGGCTTAGTGCGAGAAAAGTTTTTACCGATAACGATAAACGTATGTTTGTTTGTATCACATGATGACGCTTGGACATGTTTCATTTATTTATTATCTCATTCTTTTATTTCCATAAACTCTACGAGTCAGCAACAATCTTATCAAGATAGTTTATTGCTCTATTATTCCGCCCAGAAACAGCGAACGAATGCAACGAATGCCACAAACAGTGTAAATAATTGTGAGTGGTTGACCAAAAAGGGACCTCAAGGGAAAATAATTGATTTCGAGAAAATTGCGTTTGAAGTTTTGTGTATAGACAGGTTTCGACTCAGCTCGGCTCACAAAAAAAAACATAAAAAAATAACTACGGCACCTAAAATATTCTGGTTAGACCAATATAAAAAATCAAATAAAAAAAATAACGATTTCCAATCCCTCCAGGTCCCTTTTTGGTCAACCACTCACATATTATGGTGAAAGCATTAATTCATTGACCTCCATTACCAAGAGTTTGTTATCCGTAATTTCACGGTTTTACAGACCACAGAGACATCAAACAGGACTTAGATTCTGTTAATGGATTGTAGTACAATGACAACTGTATGAACTTGGCGATTTAGTTTCATTGCCGCTTCAAGTTCACGCGCACACACATATCAAACCTTCTTAGCGTCGTGGTATGAAAAAACGCGTCACCTGACCTGACCGTGTATTTGTTGTTATATCTAGACTCGCGACAGCGAGTCCAGCCAAGTTTGAGAAAAAAGGAACTGGCGACGCAGCAGCCGTGTGTAATATTACAGGAATCACTTCGAGCTACTTTTGACCCCTTCACAACTCTACAACTATTTAACCTACGTATATGAAATTTGGCACATTTCTCAAAGTCCATTAGCTTGCCTAGAATCCAAAGTTTCATCAATGTTGCTCAAACAGTTATAGATATATTAACGTTTAAAAACCGGCATTTTTAAGACTGACTGACTGACTCACTTATAGATCAAAAACCTAACCCACTTCTAGATGACCTAGAAACTTTATATTTGGCATCAAGGTAGACTATTAGGCATATACAAAGGAAAAAATCTAAAAACTGAAAATTATTGATATTATATCCGCATAGTATTTAGTTCCAAATTTTGCCAATAGATGGCGCTTTTTAATTCTATATCGCGGTATGGTTTTGTCTTGACCGATTCTATATAATATCTGTAAATGACTTTTTTTTACACGTTTCTCTGAACTGAATCGTAAATGAGTTTGTACTCAAGTCGTATGTTCGTAGCCGATATCTAACCCATCGGTTATCGGTTCTTTGGCAATAACGATGTCATCATCATCATCATCACCAGGCCATATTAGTCCACTGCTGGACATAGCCCTCCCCTAATGAGCGCCATGGCGCCCTGTCTTCAGCTTGCCGCATCCAGCATCTGCCTGCAGTCCTTCGCAGATCGTCATCCCACCTGGTTAAAGGGCGTCCTACACTACGTTTGGAGGATCCAGCTGGGCTGAGCAGCGTTTGGGAAACTACGCCGAGTCTTCTCGTCATCCATACCGCAATGCTTGAAAACGAAAGTTTTCAATCAGTGTGTCCTAGCTGTTATGACCTACGGAGCCGAGACATGGACACTCACGAAGGGGTTGGTCCACCAGTTTAAAGTCGCTCAGCGAGCTATGGAGAGAGCTATGCTCGGAGTTTCTTTGAAGGATAAGATTCGTAACGAATACATCCGACAGAGAACCAAAGTTATCGACATAGCTCAGAGAATTAGCATGCTGAAGTGGCAGTGGGCTGGCCATATTTCGCGAAGAACCGATAACCGCTGGGGTAAACGTGTTCTTCAGTGGAGAACGCGACTCGGCAATAACGATGTATTTACTGTTAATGATCAATACCAACAATATCTGTACAAAAAGTAGTGATATCCCATCAAAACATAAATGTGAATGAAAGCCAAGTTAAATATTAAGAACAGACATCGGTATCGACTTCGACGACAAAAGATTTGAGATCTAATATGGGTGCTGCCAAGTTCTCTGTAGAAAATCATGAAATTTTAGGTCCCGGAGAAGCTGCAAAAAGCCTTTTTGAAGATGATCAAATGAAATAGCAGTGACCGCTACTACGTTCGCATGGGAAATAGATGTTGGGTGGGCTGGGTGTTGACGATCTCTATGCGAAAGGTCCCGGGTTCAAATCCCACAAAAAAAACCAGGCCTTGGATGTTTAAATGATTGTGATGTCGCTGTATCCGGCTCCCACGACACAGGATATCCTAGTGTGGGGCAAGAAGCAATGTATGTGCCTGTATGCAAATGTGTATGTATAAAGTTACTGTGCTCCGTGACGCCTGGAGAAAGGACGTTTGGGAGGGCCCCAAGACCAATATACTGCAACGAAGTATACTGCTCGGGACTGGTGGACAAGCTAGCCAGGAAGCACCAAATCCTTACTGACCTGACTCCGGACTCTTCCTTTATAAAATGTCCTACGTGCAATAGGGCCGGCTGCTGTCGAATCAGACTTTTTAGTCAGTCGAAAAAGTGTAACACTCTTAGGCACTGCTTGAATACTTCGTAATGGACATGAGATAAGCATATGGTGCCATATGGCGTCACCACTGTCACTCAAAGTATGACTTTAATTGCCACGCGTGATGCTCATCGCGGATTGGCAATTTCAAGCATATGTATAACTTACAACCTTACAACTTTTGGTAAAGAAAATAGGAAATCACACAGATTAACCTAAGAAAACGAACGGCGGTCTATGATATTAGATAAATTAATATAAATCAGGTAAGAAAAACTGAAATGGCTTTCGCATCAATCTATCAGACTAAATAAGGTTCACGTACGTTTTGGGACTAATGTGAATGCGGATTGATGAGTCACGTTACTAATGCATGATCCATCATTTCACTCACATGTAGTTCACTCACTCACCTATTTGTAACAGGTAGTTAGATATGAAAGCAACAAGAGAGTGATTTCTCGCCATCCAAACCTATCACTTTTGTATTATATTATTAATCACCATCATCAATGCATCCATATACCTACGTATCGCATCACAGTATCCCCACACACAGACTGACACATTACATCACACTACACTTTTCAAACCATTTAATTTACTTTCAATATCTTTTGTTCTTTTTTAATTTTATTTTTCACAAGCACGCGACTAACCCGCAACATGGTCTTGACAGAATGTCAGCGTTGTAGGCAGATACAATACATGCTGAGTCGAGAACCATTTTTGTTTTACTTTTCTGAGTAAATCAAAGTGGTGCTACCCTATCGAGCTATAAAATGTTTGTCGCGGGCGGTATCATGCCGCGAGAGATTACTTGCCACCGCAAATGCGTGACGTGTAGTGACCCAATTTGACCATGACCCTGTTGTAGTACTGGCTACAGTCGTATTTTTTATTAAACGGAGTAAACTGACAGTAGCTTGAAAAATAATGTTGCCACGTTCAATGTAATAGTGATGCGTTCAGTTTTGTTCATTCACAGGAATGAATGAATACTTCGTTAACATTACCTTATTGAAACAAAAATTGCTCGTAGCCCCGGCGCCGCCTAAGTGATCTTAAACGATCACGAAGGTTAAGCAACATAAGGGGCGCATGCAGTTTATGGATGGGTGACTGTTCTATGACTAACGCTAATGGCATTTTTCCTAGCGGTACCGTACTTCCCAAGGCACGCCAAGCAGTTGGTGGCGGTTGCTGTCGATAAATGACAGTTGTAAAGCCAAGTCAGAGGCCTAAGCTTGAAAACTTCTGACAGTTAGACCAGCCACTAGTCTTACAAGCCTACACCAATCCTGACTTGGCCCCCGTGGTGGAGTTTGGCCTATACTTTCCTCAGTGAAGAGACCCGTGCCCCTCGGTGGGGACATAATGGGTTGATGATACACAATGAAGTGGCCTAAGAACGTCATCCACCGCTTCCGGTATCGTTTTATTCGATATTTATATGTTACGCTAGCAATGCCCGCGACTTTGTTCGAGCCATAGGATTAGCCTATGTCCACCCTGAAGGTTCATCCTAGACACTCGTGAAACCATATTTGAAATTAGATATCTACTTTCGGATATTACCCTTTATAATCTTTCTTATCCAATTTCACATGTCGATTGTGATCTGGCTAATTTTATAACTTACGAGTACTTACTTAATGTGATGGCTCAGCGACCCGAAGTGGATCTTGGCCTCTGATACAAGAAGTCGCCACTTGTCTCTGGCTTGGCTAATTTTATCACAAATTTTTAATAATTCTGGGTAAAATCCTATCTCTAAGTTGACAATTTTACAGTTTGGACAAAAAAAAAGTGGTTTGATTTCCTCAGACAAAGATGATAGGATGAGTTTATTGAAGTCAAATAACGCGTGAATTTTCAAATATATATTAAGCCAAAATGAAACAATGTGGTTAGCTGAAGCTTGGTGACAGTAAGACCAGCCACTAGTTTTACAACCCTCCACCAATCTGGACTTGGCCCCGTGGTGGGGTATTGCCTTTAATATTAAATTATGGCCTATAATAAAAAATATTGTTTACCCCAGTCCCCTGGCGAACATCAGCCAAGTACTTAGGAGTTACCTTAGACAACAGACTTACCTTTAGGACACACATCCGGAAGGTAACCCGGACCGCTCGTTTTTACCTTGGCCGCCTATCTTCCATGGTAGGCAGACAAAGTAAAATGACAGCCAGAAACAAGCGCACGCTCTTTAAAGTTTGCATTCGTCCCGTGATGACCTACGCGGCTCCCGTTTTCGCACACGCGGCCCCCAATCTCATGTATCAACTTCAGATAGTCCAGAATAATTTCTTACGTAGGGCTCTGAACGCACACTGGTGCGTCAGAAATGCCGATCTCCATCGGGATATGGAGATTCCAACTATCCAACAGTTTATTAGATCCCTCTCAGAGTCGTTCTTCAGCCGCGCTGAAGAACACTCTAACCCCCTGATCCGCGAATCAGCAGTTTACCCTCCCCCCACGACTAATCCTCGTTACCTGGTGCGCAGGCCCAGGAACGTTCTAGTCGACCCACCCGATAAGCTCTCATCCGACCTCGACCTCCTCCTGGAGGCCCAGGCCCAGTCAGATGTAGCCCCCGCTCCCAACAGTGTCCCCGGGGACACTACTCTCACTTAAATTTTTTCTTTCTTTCTGTTTCTGTCACTATGTGACGAATCCCCCTAAGCGGTAGCTCTAGTGAGCTCCGCTGTGCGCCCTCCTCGGCCTCGAGGGGGGTCGCTCATGATGTAGGTTTAGGGGTCCTTAGGACCAAACCAGCACCAAGGTGGTGTTTAGTGGGTAGGCGCACTCTGCGAGTCCCACATTGGCAGCACGGCCGGGCCCGTGCTGTGCATGCATGAGCATTCACCACCTCCCTCCCCCGTGTCCTTCGGAGGGTGCCCTTTATAGGGCTAAAAAAAAAAAAAAAAAAATTTCAACACTCATTCTATTCTGTCTTCCATGCAACGCACAACTGGCCTTTTTATTCATAACCGGACTCTAACCTCAACCTACCGTAGTCGACACATTCGTTAAAGGGGATTGACTCGTAGTGTATCAAGTTGTATAAAGCTCCCTCTTCACTTCAGCTAACACGCCAAGCTATTAATGCTATTAACGCGGTCAATGCAAGGCCACTCTTCATTGTGCCAACTAGCATTGAAGGATGTTGAAAAACCTCGTTGAAGGCCATTGTGCGCTGACCTACGCCAAACTATGCCTCAGTACCCGCTTCAAGATGCAATGACCCAATTGAGTTGGCCCATCGTGTTAGCCGACATGCTTACAATGGCTTAACATTTTATTCAAAATCACAAGAAAACACGGCGACGTGCAAAAATTCACCTCAGCTCCCTCGGTAAAGTTATAGCAAACTTGTAAACCCGCGGCAAATGAAGTTGTGTTCTTTTGAAAAATAAACTTTTTCAGACATTTGCATCGCCACAAGCGTAATCTTCGTGGAAGTTTTTAAAGGAAATGCGCTCTTTCCGCTGAGATATACAGCGTTATTTTTAAAAATGCGGTTTTCTTGAGACACGTCAATTAGGGCCGTCCCCACGTCGACTTAAAAACACGATTCACACCTGAAGGCGTAGCACTTTTGTAATAAAAAGTAGGTGGGGTCAATCTTTGCACATGTACCATCGTTTAGTTTTCGGAAAATGTGATCAGCCCATTGCCAATTCAATAAAAAAGGAGCATAATTTTTACAAAAAAAAACTTTCACCAGCATCCTCCGCCATTTTGAATTAAAATAATTGATTCAGATCTGTAATAAGGACAATAAGACAGCTAAAAATACCCAATAGTAGAGAAAAGTAGAAAAAAATTAAAAACAGCGAATTCGCTACCTCATGCATGAACAAAAGACTTGCTACCGAAGACACGCAAAATGTATTTCTTGTAATACAAGATACAATATTATGTTTGTGGCTAGATTCTTTAATTGACGAGATCCAGGATTTGAATGTTTCAAAATTACACTTTAGTCAACTTTATCACGTGAAATAAGACAATTACTTTGGCAGTATATAATTGTATTATTACTATGTATTATTAACTTTATTTCGGATACACGTACTTAACTTTTTGTCGCAAGAGTCCGACCAGGTTTTGCTCTGAGCAGAGCCTAATCATGGTGAGCAGAGACGTTTGTAGTTATTCACTGGAGGGAAGGATTGTGTCTAGCAACCGGACATATTTATTTAAGTATATTACTAATAAGTAAGGGACTCTAACGGGATTTAAGTTAATATTAAGAGGTCACATTAAAGAAAGATATAAAATGTAATATGTAAATAATATGAGATGTTGCATGCTTATGTTTACAATGTTACTTAGATTATTGTTTTTCTCATTTTAAGTGAACGAAATGTTAAATCTTTCTTATGAGAAATAAATACTTCAAACCTAAATCTAAGTAACTAAAAAGTACTACAGTAAAATAATTTGTTTATCCTTGTCAACATTAATTGGATGTGAAAGTGAAATTCGCACCAGGCGATATAAGCGCAGATTTTATTAAACCGTTAATTGGATTTCTATTAATTGGAAAACGCGACGATCGGAAAATTTCATTAAATGTAAACACATTGCATCAATGGAATTACGGACCCGTAATGGTGACCGCAAAAATAAACATCATGGTTGGCGGTTGACCGTTTTTAATAGATTCCTGGCTTTAATTAATTATGCCAATACGCGAATATTAAGGCGAAATATGCTTAGGTCGGCTTGCACCACCGACTAAAATCCATTTGACGTTAAATTAAATACAATTTTGACAGATAGTGTATGGCGTAACTGTCAAAATTCTGTTTAGCTTAAAGTTAAATGGATTTAAGTCGGTGGTGCAAGCCGGCCTTAGTCTACTAGTGTGTATGAAAATTGGGTTGTCTATGTGCAACCCAACAACTGGGCACCGCAACAGGGTGATTATGAGAATTGCATCATTTCTTTGCATTTTTCTTCATATTAACACAATAAAAAGTATTTTAGATGCCACCAAAACATACAAATATGTTACAATACAATCATCAGGGCCAATAAACCTACAAAACATGTTTGTTTTGATTGAGTTAATATGAAAAAAATTGCGCAAAAGAAATTATGTAATTTGAGTAATTTTCTGATAATCACCCAACATAATTTTTTACTCGATTGCAAAGCAAAAGGGGTGTATTTTTTTTCGCATTACGTATATTTTTTACGTCTTTCATGACCCTTTAGAGTCCAAGCGGTTGGACCAATTTTGACAAACGAAAGATATCAACACGCGAATACCACGCCGTATCGCAAAATTAAAATGTCAGACGTCAGACACCGTATCGCTAGCAAAAATTCACTATAACTCTTTTAATAAACGAAATTAATTTTCAAATCCAAAACCGGACTGAAACTGTCTTGGATTTTTAAAATCAGCAGCACTCCGAAATGCTTTAAAGTTCTCATTTAATTTCTTGTTAGTTTACTCTATATTGGTTCTTCTTCTCTTTCTTATCCTCTTCAATCCTGACCTTGAAAATAACAATAGTTTTCTATTATTATTTTGTCGACACGGGACTGAGGAGGTTAAAGTGCCTCTCCATCTCTGGAGGTTGGCAGTCAGCTCTTTACAACGGTCTCTGCTCAGTGCAATTATGAACAGCTCCTCAGCGGTTTTAACTCCGGTCCACTTTTTGATGTTGGACAAACATGACATCCTTCTCCTGCCCGGCCTCTTCTTTCCTTTCACCTTGCCCATCAACATGGTCTGCAGCAATTGATATCTCTTTCTTCGTAGCGCATGGCCTAAGTAAGCTACTTTCCACTTCTTGATGGTGCGAACAAGATATTATACTCTTCCAGATCCAGATCTTCCTGCATCCGTCTAAGGCCTTCGACGACTCTTGCCTTTTTGGCTTAATATTTTATCGTCCAGACTTGGCCCCCGTGGTGGAGTATGGCTTATACCTTCCTTAGGGAAGAGACCCGTGCCCCTCGGTGGGGACATAATGGGTTCATAATGATGATTATGTTATCGTACACAAATAATGATATATTTACACATCACAAATGAGCGTAACATAAACGATTCCTTAAGCAAGCTTATTTCTAGAGAAAACCACTTTTGTGCGGTTAATGTATGAAAAACATATTTTGTCGGAGGCAGTGGTTTTCCACGAGTTTTTGTACATAAGACATATAACAGAATATAATTAACGCAGCAAGACGTGACTAAACGGTTTATGTAGGTATATTGTTATTTATGTAAGTCCCTACGTTTATTAATGTTTATACCAATATGGTACCAAGTACCCGTCTAATTTTTGTCCTTCAGCAAAAATCCGTCATCCGTCTGGAAGAAATTTGCTTTCAGTAATAAGGCCGCTAATTATACTCAGTACAGTTGTTCTTTTGCCATGTGCTTTAGTGTAATAAAACCTCAATTTTTTTTTTTTTTTTCTGTATTTTCATGTTTTTATAAATGTAATTTGGTTGTGTATGTTACTCAAGTTTAATCGCGAAAAGTAAGAAAATTAAATATTACAATGCATGCGTAATCTAATCGCTTACTGCTTATTATTATTCAAAACAAACCGAGGGCTAATTGGAAAACGAGGTTTGTAACTTTGTGGGTTCAGAGGAAATTCATAACACCGAAAAGTTTCTTTATAGACCTTTTGGCGAGGTTTTTGCTTTCTACTGTCAATTATGAGATGATGGATGCGCTTAAAGTTATTTAATTATTATTGCTGGATATTTTATATAGTGTCTGATAGCAATAGTTATTATTATGAACCACGACATAGTTTCTGTAGCCCCTCGACCTAGAACAGAATTTATAACATGCAAATGTGTGCAGTGTGTTCAACCCGATTTACCAGTTAGTAAATCTTCTCAAAGTGTGTCTATAATATATTTTAATCATCAAATGCAACAAATCTTAGGCTTCTCCAAAGATGCCTATCGCGCTCTTATTTCTTAATAAATATAATATTATCTATCTATCTACTACTTATGTTTCTTCCAACTCTTTTTCCACTACCATTTTATTGTTACCTAGACATCCCGAAACTCTCAGTGCCATTACTATATTATATAATAATAATATACTAATACTATAGAACTACAGGGTGTTCATACAGTTTCGTCCAACTCAGGGGTACATGATACTGAAGCAAAAAAAAATATAAAAAAATATTTTTTTTAGTGAAAATCACCTAAAAATCATAAAGTAATAATTGCTCTTTTAGCTGATTCTTAAATACCAATTGTGGGTAACGCATATTGTAATCAATTCTTGTTTGTTAGTGAACACGTAACTCTGAGTTGAATGAGTTTTAATAATTACGCATTTGAACATAGCAATAAAATTTATCTTACTGAAAGCTCGCTTCTCGTTCGGAAACCTAGTTTTATTTATAACGCGGCCACGTATTTCACGTGGAGATGCGTTTGGAATTTTAATGGAGAGCCAATTGTTCTAGGTACTTGCTTGGGCCGGACGATTGTTGAAAGGGCTTCAGCGATGCTCTTTCGATGACGCTTCTTTGCCAAATCGATAAACAGCACGATAGTTACAAAATGCAAGTACAAGTTTGTGAAATGGTTTGTTAATCAATTCTTACAAGCTCTTGATAAGAATGAAAAAAAAATTTATAAAAAATCATATAATGATAAATGTATAAAAATAAATTATTTTCTAATATCTTTCTTTCTCTCAGCAATTTTTCATCGTAAGGTTGTCTGGAAGAGTTTGCTTTTAGTTATTACTAAGGCCGCCAATTGTACTATGAACCTTTGTAAGTATTTTGTGTTTTTTTTCTAGTGTTCAATAAAGAATATTCTTATCTTATCTTATATTCTTATTTTCGAAAGAAACATATTTTTACATTAGCTTGGTGCAAAAGTAACTTATATTGACACTTCAAAGCCCAAGTTTGAACCGGCGGCCCTTAAAACGTAAAGTGTGCTCACAGAAATAGAGGTGGAAAACTTATCAACCTACATAATTCACAGTTTTACCTTCGGACCAACTTGAGCAGTTACTGGCTCGGATTTTGTGAGTTACACCGTTTAGAGACTTTCCAAGGACGCTGTTAGTTTTAAGATGTGCCAAGGAGTGGAGTTTTAGTTCTAGGCCTCGTTGGATGCTTCAATGAGCCCTTTTCAGGTCAGGTTTTTTGACAGCTGTCATTTAGGTTCACCAAAGTTAATTAGGTAGGTACAGCGCCACCAAGTTATCTGTTCGGGTGGGCAAAATTGTAACGAACTAATTAAATGTAAATCCTGTTCACCATTTTTTGGTTTTATTTATTCACTTACTAAGATTTTTAGATATATTTTAGATTTTTAGATATAGAAAATTCTCATTTTTCTAGGTTAATTTCTTAAATGTTACTAATATATTCTACACTAGCGTAGCTATCAACTGAACAGATAAGATGGTGGTACTGTACATGGCATTGTACGCTACCCCGTCTGGGACCAGCAAAGAACATGGGGTCTCAACGTCACAGAGTATTTATGCGTGTTTGACAGATTTTATTCCTATTCTGTCTAAAACACCTTTCCAATTTATGTGTGAGTCAATGAGGAAAGGTCTGTGGTGTGAGTGATAGAACCATAAACCAAAGAAACTTCGCTCCATACTACCCGCTATGCAGATAGTTTTCTTTAGTTTCTGGTCGGCTGGCCTTCCTTCATTCAGATAGAGTTGGCGCCAGCGCCGTCTAAAGGTGGCTTCCTATGGTGCACGATTCTGCTGACGGCTGATTCCGGCCGACGACCATGGACAGCCATGCACCACGCACGCCGGTATGGCGCACCGCCACAGACGTCTGTGCTACCACGGACCGAGTCCCTTCCCGTGCGAGCTGGTCCGCGTCCGTCCGCGATATCTCGGACCGTGGGAAGTCGACTTAACGACCAAAGGAGATACTTATATTTTCAAAGTCGTTCTGGAAAGGGCTCATTGGTTACGGAAATACTGTTCTAAGAATAGTCCATGTTGTTGTTAAATTATTTATTACCGAATGAATTATGTAATTAAGGTGTAAGAAAAATAGATAAAGAATAATTTTCTAGAGTCAAATTATGGCAATTTATGTAGTCCAGTCCATGATCCTAGATTGTTGGTCATACGTCTTACATTTCACTAAAAACTATATGTTTTTAATAAACATTAACACACCAAACTCGTATATCAAACTTTACAAACAATAAAATAAATAGATAGATTTATTGATCTTCAAACATTGTATTTATTGTAAAGTTTACACCAGGAATTAAAACAGTAATAATCAAATAAAGAATCAAATCAAGAAATCAAATAAAAATAGTGACATGTATCCATTACGCACAAATCTAGGTAAATCGGCACCTCTTCATAGACTTCAAACTCTTTACAATTCTCTCGAGAGGCCAATGGAACTGGATATATTTGCTGATCGCATTGGACAGTGGAAAACAAAAATGCTGCAACCAAGTCCCGCCAATAATAAATAAAAATTATAATATATAATATAAGTAAAATAATAATTGTAACTGTTCACTTTACTGTAATTTGTCTAATAATCTGCTCTGTCAATTGTTTACAATAAGTTATAATTCAAAAATGTATTGAATGCTGTTGCAAGCCTGTTATTGGGTATTAGGCTAGACAAGAACCACATTAGTATAAGAACTCTGTATTTTTGTGCATAATACCTGTTGGCTGTGTCAATAAAATATATAAATAAATAAATTACTCCACCCACTCCACATGCACTACTCTAAAGCATGACACGTGTATGTAATGCATCGTCATCATTACGTTGTTATCTTACTAAAACGTAAATATCACGCAGATGACAAGGCGTTTTATTGCAAACTGGTTTTAACACTATCTTAACCTTGCGTTAATATTGCTTCAAATAAACATAGAAGCTGTAACAATTACCTTGCCTTTTTTTATAATGAACTAACGATACCCGCGACTACGTTCGCGTCAACAGATTTACTCATAGCCTATGTCTATCCTGAAGGTACATTGAAATCTGTCAGATCTGTAAGGATCGTGGCAAGTGGCAGTCCCTGGTTTCTGCCTACCCGTCTGGGGCACAGGCAAGAGTTTATGTATGTATGTTTTGAAGTCGCATAAGTACTTCCTCAGATTACCTCCGACAAAAAACAAACACACAAACTCAAAGATACGAACTTATAAACTTTTTCTCTTTACAATATTTCACTGTATGTTATACTTTGGTATAATTTAGTAAAATATTCATTTACCTACTTCCGAATGAAAGATAAGATAAGATAAGAATATTCTTTATTGAACACGAGGAAAAAAAACGACAGACATGACTAAACGAAACATTTATGACTAAGCAAGAATTCTTATCAAATTGTACTTGAATATTAAATGGGTCTTATAGGTCGTGAAGATAGCGGAAGGGTTGACTTACGTCACCACAATCTAAATATAAGAAACCAGACGCCAGTTATTCCAACAGTTCACGACGCAATCTCAAAGAGACATCATGTATTTCAAACGCAATGTTTGTCTGGCATTCCTCATCGCGGTGATCTATTTAATTTGTGCCGGTGACAGTGCACGAATTTTAGCTGTATTCCCCGTCCCTTCAATAAGCCACCAAGTGGTTTTTCGGCCACTGACTCAGGAGCTAGCCAAGCGCGGGCATGAAGTAACAATTTTGACTCCAGATCCTGTTTTCCCTAGAGAAAAAGCACCAAAAAATTTTACCGAAATTGACTTACATCACGCTTACAAAAAGTGGCGGAAATCGTTTGTGGAAAGCGTAAAAGGGAATTCTGACAGCGCTTTGGACGTCATGAGGGATGGCATGAAGACTGTTGCAGATATATTCGAAATAGAAATTAATACCGATGAGGTCCAAAATATTCTTAACAGCAAGCGAGAATTCGATCTCCTCTTGCTAGAAGCATGTAGTAGACAGTCTCTGATTTTTTCGCATATTTTTAAAGCTCCAGTTATCCAAATAAGTTCTTTCATGGCTTTTCCGCCAAACCATCAAGTGATGGGTTCTCCTTCGCATCCAATTTACTATCCTGAAGCAATGAGAAGACGCGTGTACAATCTATCACTGATGGAAAAAATGTATGGTATTATAGACGAAATCCGTCTTCGGCATATGCTTTGGGAACATGAAGATTATGAAAATGCAGTTATTAGAAGAAACTTTGGTAATAACGTGCCAACTCTATCTGAGTTAAGTGAGAATGTCGATATGCTTTTCTTGAACGTGAATCCGATGTGGGACAGCAACAGGCCTGTTCCTCCTGGTGTTATTTATTTGGGAGCCCTTCATCAAACCCAGCCAAAAGAGTTACCAACTGTAAGTGCAATACTTTTGTAACTAATTATCTTAAATTGTATTCTGAATTACCTAGCAACTAAACAAAATATGGTGCGCTTATGAGCACGTGCAAATTGAAAACAATAAGGATAAGGCGATACCTATGAGAAAAAGAACAACATAAATACACGTTGTTAGTCAAATACTAAATTTTATCAAAATAATCAAGATCTACCGTTTATGTATGTGTATTAGATATAGAAATATCTTGTTTAATATTGTCTAGTTCACCGACTACGCGTAATTTAGCTTCTTTATCTTTTTCCATCAATGGTTGTCTGGAAGAAATTACTCTTAGTAATAAGGCCGCCAATTGTACTGTACTATGCTATTGTCAAATTTCATGTGTAATTCCTTGTGTACATACAATAAAGAATATTCTATCTTTCTATCAAAAATATAAAATCTCGTGTTAGAGTGTTTGTTTACTTCTTATAAACAGTTTCATCAGTTGTTAATGATTTTTTTTGTTCATATTTGTTGGCTCTGAGATTAGGTCGTAGGGTTAATAAATATAGCATAAAAAATGTTTCGACGGCTAGTAATTAAATAAACCTTTTGCAATAAAATAAAACGTTCGATGACAGTGACAGTAAACTAATTTTTTTTCCAGGACCTCAAGTCATATCTCGACTCATCGAAAAACGGAGTAATATACATGAGTTTCGGTACCAATGTCAACCCGTCCCAGCTCCCTCCGGAGAGAATACAGATATTCTGCAAAGTGTTCTCCAAACTACCATATGATGTACTTTGGAAATGGAACGATGATATGCTCCCTGGGAGACCTTCAAACGTGAAGATCTCCAAGTGGCTACCTCAGTCCGATCTATTGAGTAAGTCGCAAAGTTTGAAGACAGTTTTTTTATTAGTTGCCAAGGGACCACCGGAAAGCCGTATTGATTGAAATTCTTCCTGCAAGAAATTTAATTAGTTTTCCTTTGCAACTTTTCGCTTTGGCCATTTTTCTTGTTTTAGTAGGCTCGTGGGCTCGTCGATGGACACGAATCAAGCTTAAAACTTTTTTCCCTGCATATTATCTCAGCTCCCTAACTATTTTCATCAAGCAAGCAAGCAAGCAACGCAATTATTCATTTTCTCAAACTGCAGTGATTATCATAAACAAACTACATTAAGCTGTGATCTCATTTCGCAAAAAAAACTTTCTTTCGGAAAGAATGGTATTCGAAAACGTTTACTTTTCTGACTTTATTTTTGCGTTGGTATCTGAAATTGAAGCCGTTTTGTTCCAAAATCTTGATACAAGAGCTCGAAATCATAATCCTGAGTTTAATGTACCTACCAACTTACAAAGCCCGATTAGATATTGAAGTTTCATTTTATAGCAGAAACCATCTTATTTTAATAATGAATATTGTTTAGTTGAGTTTATAGCGACGGTGTTCGTAATTTTATTACTATTGTATCAATTTTCACATAAAAAAGCATCATTATTCATGTCAGAGCAATTAATTTTAAAGTGCTAAAAATGGGATACATGAATATATTAAATTCGATCTATTTCGGCAGAAATCCAATTTTTTGACATCCATTAATCGATATCTTTTCTTCATTCAGGACATCCGAAAATAAAACTCTTCATAACACAAGGGGGCCTGCAATCTACAGACGAGGCCATAATAGCTGGTGTGCCTCTAATCGCCTTCCCAATGCTAGGGGACCAGTGGTACAATGCTGAGAAATACGTTTACCACAAAATTGGACTGAAGCTTGAACTGGCTGAGATCGACGAGGCAAAGTTAGAGCGATCGATTAAAACGGTTATTGAAGATGAAAGGTAAATATTTTTGATAAACTAGTTGACAGCGGAAGCAAACGCCTTTGTTTCACGCTGTGGCTAAATTATTGGACCGATTTTTACAAAGAACTTTTCAAAGTCATTTAATTAATATAATTATTTTCTGTGATAACCCCATAACTCTGTACATTTTGTCAAAAGAAAGATATTGACGACTCAAAAAAAAGAATGTGTATGGCTATTTGACGCTAGAACATCTATTAGCCTAGATGAGCTTACATGGTTCAATTATCTGATATTTCTTATACGATATTTTATTTTTCTTATAGAATACCTATATTTAATATTTTGGTCTCTCGCGATCTCGTCGTCTCGGTGGTTGCTGGAGATAACCGACTCATCTAAGCGTTGTTGAGAAGATAGCAAAGAACTTTTTTATACTTTTATAACCTCCTCACCTCAGTCCCGTGTCGACAAAATAACAATAGAAAACTATTCAGATCAGGACTGAAGAGGTTAATGTTTAGCAGTCAGATTTTTTGTGTTTTTTGTTCTTTTTGTAACTTTTTACTGACAATAGAACTGCTTATCATCATCATCATCAACCCATTATGTCCCCACCGTGAGGCACGGGTCTCTTCCCTGAGGAAGGTATAGGCCATACTCCACCACGGGGGCAAAGTTTGGATTGGTGGAGGCTTGTAAGACTAGTGGCTGGTCTTACTGTCAGAAGTTTTCAAGCCGGCCTCTGACTTGACTTAACGACTGCCATCTATCGACAGCAGCCGGCACCAACTGCTTAACGTGCCTTGCGAAGCACGGAACCGCTCGGAAAAATGCCACTAGCGTTAGTCATAGACGGCGACCCATCCATAGAGTGAACGCCCCGTATGTTGCTTAATCTTAGTGATCGTTTAAGATCACTCAGGCAGCCCAGCCTACGAGCGATTCACTGCTTATAGCCAATGATAATTTATTGCGTTTTCAATATTGTTTACTTGTCATTTTACCTACTTCAGTTCGCTTCTGTTACGTTTGCCCATTATCGAAATAACTACGCGTTAAGCTAATAAACTGAGTTCAAAACGTGGTTTCAATGACTAAGCATATTTTTAATATGATCAATCTTTACAGCTACAAAAACAACATGAAGCGCTTGGGTGAGTTGATGCGTGACCAACCACAAACTTCCTTGGAACGCGCCGTGTGGTGGACAGAATACGTCATAAGACACCGCGGTGCTAAGCATTTGCGTGCAGCCTCTGCCAACATTTCTTGGGCCGAGTACCTTATGCTAGACGTGACAGCAGTCATTTTAGCCTGCATTTGTGTAGTGTTAGTGTTGCTACATGCTGTTTTAGGGTTAGTTTTAAGAGTCTTACGGCGCAGTTGGAGTATAAAGGTGAAGAAAACTGATTAGATAATTTAAATAATGTGTATTAGCGATTCTTACACTTACCTATCTACGTCGTTCTTTATTGTACGATCCAAGTTATTACATACTACCTGTTTTTCGGGCAATACGTTAACCTTCTGTTGTGAGAGGTCAGTAGGGCAAAGAGTATATAAAATACCGATAGCTGTTTACAGAAGATTAACAGGTAAATGGGCTACATTTGGACTGTCTTATGATGGATGGCTGGATATGGTTGGCCAATGGACTGATAGTCGATGCTTTACAAAGGTTCTCTGGTAAGACCACGAATTGGCCATACTACTTTTTTTGATATGATATGATTTTTATAATTAATTTTTAAAATATTGACCATTTTAAGAAACTAATTTTGGTATCTTTGAGTTGAATTTATTATGTCTATTTTTAATATTTTTCTAAAATGTTGTAGGTATTTGTGACGTCATCAGAGCATAATTAATGATATAGTATTTGCTTATAAAAAAAAACAAATGGCATTTGTCATTTTTTTTGCAAGTAAAGCTATATACTCGAAGGCTGACATTCAGAGACGAATCCTAAGTTCACGCTTAGATCAGCCTTAGCAAAGTAAACTAAAGTCGTACTTAGTAAAGCGCCGTAATTTTCGTATTCACAGTACTTAAGAAAGTCATCTATATTGTCTATCATTTTTTAGTGATGTAGTTCTTACTGGTTTTTTAAATTTGACATTGCTACACGAGTGCAGGACAACATCATACAATTTTATATATGTCAGAGTGAATAAAAAAATCCCACAGATAATGCTCGTAGAACATCAGTGAAATGACGTTTGGAGTAGTCTGTGAACAAAAGGCTTAGAAGTGACAGTTCTAAGTTCACGTAAAGTCACCGATATTGACTACTTACACTTAGCTAAGCACCATTTCAAACTAAACTTGCTAAGATTCGATTCTGAATACGAAATGTTTCTAAGTACGTGATTTTGACATCTCTGAGACCAGTCTTTGCTTAGTTTTCGTCTCTGAATGTCAGCCATAGTGTGTTTGCTGACGTCACAAAAAGTCATTTAAAAGGTCAGGCTTTTTATTGAATATCTTAAAAAACTTTTTACAAATCTGATAAGTAGAAATAGTACTGAAAGCATAATTCTCGGAATGGTTTTGAGATTTCCGTTCATGTTCAAAAATATAGCATGGCCAATTGGCAAATGCTGCTTAGGACGCCCATCGTTGGACGAAATGAAGTAGATTGCTGGCCACAGCTGGATTAGAATGGCCGAGGATGGAAAGTGCCGTTCAGTTTGACTAACTGAAACTTTAATGGCTATTGAAGTACTAAAATTCTGTATTTTTGTATATAATATCAAATATTGTAAATAGCTTAATTTAATTATTAAAAATCGTTAGTTAATAGTTAATCGTTAGTGTTAGGTATCCTAGTGTGGGGCCAGAAGCAATGTATGTGCCTGATTGTAAATGTTTAAAACGTTTAAATGTTTTAAATGTTTATATTGTTTTTTTTTTATTTAATTCTTATGATTCTGTTTTTTTATATAAAAGAAATGTTGTAAATAGCTTCATTTAAATAATAAGAATCGTTAATAGATTATAAATATTTTTAAATGTATAATTTAATATACTTTCGCACCAATATTTTAGGAACATTTGAACTTGCGTGATCAGGCGATTAAATTGTTTTACTTTACAATTTGCACGACTGAAAAAAAATGTACTATGTTTAGTAAACCAAACATAAGGTGTGACAAAAACAGGTAACGATACTAAAATTTTCTGGTGTCAAAAATATTGTGCGACAAGGATTTAATTTATAAAATATCACGATTTTTTTTTCATTTGTACTGCAAACCCTTACTTATTGCTATTAAATGATTAGCAACTTGAAATTAATAGTAGCACATATTGCTGAGTTACCAATTTTCGTAAAATAAAGAAGGTATCTTCTTGTGCTTATGAGTGTCGTATTTTTTTGGTTTTACGTTTCGTCGTTTCGTGACCTACTCTGGACTTCGGTTCTTGAACTCAGTGTATGGACAATATTCAAGATAAATTTCTTGTGAAACTGATTACATTCTACAGTGACGGTTCAGAAATCAAGCTGGAATTTTGGATAAAAAAGACAATGTCGCAAAAGGTACGTTGATAATGTGTCCTACAATAATATTACTATGCGATGTGTCATCCATTTAACAGCTATTGAAACTGAAATCATGAAACTGCAGAATACATTTCAACGATTTTTTATTGCTTGTTATTGCAAAAACAAAAAACACAGAAAACTTGGTAGGTAATTGTACCAAATCTAGCTAAAAATCCTATTTTTTTTTTCCATAATGGAACTCAATCTTAGAAAATCTTTTGATCTAACGCATTCCGTGAGTACTAAGCGAGCTGGATGGAATTTGAGGAACTGAGCAATATACCCTTAAATGATTATATAAACTGGTCATATATTCATCATTCATTCATTGGTCATATATCATGAGGGTCTGGGTTCGAACCACGCATGTACCAATGACTTTTAGTTACGTACATTTGTTTGTACAGCAACACCATTCGCTAATAAATTGTGCCCGGATAACGGCGACAGGCTTGCCACTTGTCACGTTTGGGACCTAATAAACTCGGCAAAACGTGGGTCCAGTTCTAGAGACTGGTGCCTCTGCCTACCCCTTCGGGGATAACGGGCGTGAGTTTATTATTATTATTATTATTATATATATTCTATTATAAAATGTTGCAGGCAAATTGTATGGTTCCGTGGTTATAATTAAACCTGATATTATGGTCACCCTATCCAAACATTGTGTGAGAGATTATATTTTTTTAAATAACTCTCGTTACGATAGCTTTTTGTGGTGAAACGATATGTTAATCGAAGGAGCCTAAAATGTCAAAGAATTTGGTACATAAATCATATCTCAGACTTCTTTTGTTTACTAGATATCGGCATATGAAAAAGCGTTTCGATTGCGCGGCCAGCGTCCTTAGGTTTTTTAGTAATTTTGTTTGTCTGATGAGAAAACGAGTGTAAATTCAGACCTCATCGGCTTTGACAAATTCAGACCAAGCTCTGACCATCGGCCTTGACTAATTTAGATAAGCCTGATTACGAAAAAAACAACCTAAAGAAATCGGAACCGGAGGATTGCGCGGCCACGGCGTTCAGGCGTCGATATCTTCGGAAGTAATGGTGATAGAACGTATTTTCTTTCTTCGACATTTGTTGATAAATTCAAACATGCATTGACAAAAAACCAGGCCTGTAGACCCTGTAGATGCCGAGATCTGACATGGCCGCGCAGTTCTCCGCGGGAGGTTCGCGCGGCCATCTTCAAACCTCAATAACTTCTTTAATACTGCTTTGACAAATTTTTGGTTTTCACCATTCAGTTTTGACAAATTTCGACAGAATCCTGACATAAGCACTTTTTGAAAACAGAACATGGCCGCGCAATCGAAACGGTAACGCCTATTTCCCTCTAATATGGTTTAGACTGGCGATGGCTGACCCCTGCGTTATGCTCTTGAACGGGTGCGGTCCGTGTGTCTGGCCGCAGCATTGACGTTTTCATACTTGTCTAAGAATATCAAATAATGACATTCTTAGGTAGATGGACATTCGTACCTACCAAACTCTGTATTAGATTTAAGATGATTTGAGAAAATGGTCAGAGTGGAGTTTATTTTGCTGCCTTTTTCTCCAATACATTCGGCCCTAAGGCAGCGGCTAACATTATAATTTTATGTACATTGACATTCAACAAGCAGAATGTAAAATCTTTACGTTGAAATAAATTTCTGATTTCACTAAGTAAATAGGTACTTAAGTAACGTCTGTCGCGCTCTTTTCTGAGAAATTTGTCGAGACATGACTTCAGTTAAGTAGTTATTTAGCGAAATTCTCAATTCAGAAACTGGCCCATAGTCTTCTAAGCAAAAATTGAGAATTCTGATCAGTATTAAATGAACTTTATTATTGAATGGGTTTTTAGGTATGAACACATAGAAATGATTGACGCCATCTCAATAAAATACAGGGTGTTGATTTTTAAAGTAACGCCCGACTCAGGATACTTTCTACTCAACAATACATAACATAACATTTACATACAGGCACATACATTGCTTCTGGCCCCACACTAGGATACCCTGTGTCGTGGGAACCAGAAACAGCGACGTCACAAACATGTAAACATCTAAGATCTGGAGTTTTTTTTCCCGATCTTAGATGTTTACATGTTCCCGAAGGGATCGAAATCGGGACTTCTCGCATGGTATGCAGATGCGCTAACCGCTACGCCATAGAGGTCAAAAAACAAGGAACAACTGTTATTACGGGACTAACTCAAAAATATTTAAAAAAATAACAGAGTGCTTATACTGAGTTTTTTCATTCACTATCGATAGTGAGAGCGTTTGCGATTTGCATAGGAGTAACAAAGAAACAAATAGATGGCGCGCTTTGTCACTCCTATGCAAAACGCAAACGCTCTCGCTATCGAAAGTGAACGACAAAACTCAGTATACGCACTCTGTATAAATTTCAGAGTAAAACCAAGAAGTGGCTAAAATATCCTTGAGTAAAACGTTTTATTTTCCCGATTTAGTAGTCGATCCCATAGTAAAAGTAGTTCGTGTTGATGAATAAACTGAGTCGGTCATTACTTTGCCAATCAGAACGATGTATATCAGACGCCAGTTATCTCAACAGTTCCCGACGTAATCTCAAAAAACCATAACGTCATGTCATATCAGACGTCATGTTTGTCTAGACTTCCTAATCGCGGTGATCTATTTAAATGGTGCGGTGACAGAGCACGGATTGTAGTTGTACCTATTCCCATATAAGGAATCAGAAATTTATTTCAACGTAAAGAATTTACATTCTGTTTGTTGAATTTTAATGTACATACACTTATGTATAATATTAGCCGCTGCCTTGGGGCCGTGTGTCATGGAGAAAAAGGCAGAGAAAACCTTAAAAATCACCTTAAATCTAAAACAAATTTGGTATAATGGCCGAAGGCCACTTGGTGATTTTTTCCTGATATTATACTCGGCAACTACTAACTAGCCAAGCGCGTACATGAAGTAACAGTATTGAGTTGAACAAAACATGTTTTCATATTTTCAAGAGATAAATAAAATGTGGTTAGGTTCTACACTATAACACTTTTCGTGATTTGACCTGTAAAAAGTATTTCTAATCAGGTGAAACAAACAAACTATGACGTCAGAACTTGCGTGTAATTTCTTACAATGTGTGAAACCTTTACTTGTTTGAGTTATGCCGTAAATTATTTATTCGCATTTCTTAGGAAAAAAATGCTTTTGAATTTTATTTTTTTATTATTCTTGAGATTACATGTCACTTCAATCCACATTTGATGCAAGTTTCCCAAAAAGTGCCCCTTTTGACTCCAGAACCTTTTTTTTCTAAAGGAAAAAGACCTGAAAATTTCATCGAAATTCACTTGCACAACGAGTTCTTTATAAATATTTCACGATTGGATATTAAGTCTAATGTCTTTAAACGAGCAATTCTTGTGTATATATTTAAATATAATCAGAATCTCGGAAACGGCTCCAACGATTTTCATGAAATTTTGTATACAGGGGGTTTTGGGGGCGATTAATTGATCCAACTAGGTTTCATTTTTATAAAATGTCGTTTTAACCGTGTTTTAATGCAAAGAAATAACTGCTACACTACAAAAAGGAAATTTTCGCAACCATCTGTAAGGTTGTCATAGCTCAAGTGGGAAATAGGACGATACCGTAATCAGAAGACCCTGGTTCGAGACTTGATAATAATTTTTCTTTTTTTTCAAGTTCCTTCTTTTGTGTGAAAACCTACATACCGAGCAAAGCTCGGTCAACCAGAAACTTGTTTTTAAAATGTCATTGATTAATAATTACCGTATTAACAACACTTAAATGTTCTAATTACCTACATGAAAAGATAAAAACAACGATGTTAGCAAGTCACGATGATACTACACGTATTATTATTTATGTGTGTCTGAACTAATTATATAATTACATACATACATAAGCTTCCCTGAGGAAGGTATAGGCCATACTCCACCACGGGGGCCAAGTCCGGATTGATGGAGGGAGAACTCCTAATAGAAGAGGGAGGGAGGGAAGGATGGAGAACTCCTAATATCTGTTTAATTTTCCTACAATTTCTCATATGCCATAGATACGAAAGTAGGAGCAATTCATAACAACAGTAAGCTAATGCTCACTGAATAAACCTTTTGGGTTTTCCTTGACGGTGCCCGAGATAGAACAGCCACTTCACTCAATGAAAAATGACGTCTCATTATAACAAATAGGTATAATATAAACATAACATAACTTTTACATACATGCACATACATTGCTTTTGGCCCCACACTAGGATACCCTGTGTCGTGGGAAGTAGAAAAAGCGACGGCACAAACATGTAAACATCCAAGACCTAGGTTTCTTCTTTTTGTCCCCAGCCGGGATTCGAACCCGGGACCTCTCGCATGGTTGGCAGATGCGCTAACCATTGCGCTACAGGGGTCTTATATATGTATAATAATAAAACTATTCCTAAACCAGCAATGGACAACGTTTACGATTATTTGCTAAAGTGAGTATTTTGCTTGCGATCACATGTTTTGTAAGATACTAGGATTTTAACACATAACATAACATAGCAGACGACCTCTGTGGCGTAGCGGTTAGCGCATCTGCTTACCATGCGAGAGGTCCCGGGTTCGATCCCCGGCTGGGGAGAAAAAAAACTCCAGGTTTTGGATGTTTACATGTTTGTGCCGTCGCTGTTTCTGGTTTCCACGATGCAGGGTATCCTAGTGTGTGGCCAGAAGCAATGAATGTGCCTGTATGTAAATTGTTATGTTATGTTTTATTTTATAAAGATTTACATAAATTTTCGATATTATATAATTATATTACCAAGTTCTTGTAACTTAAGGGCACACTAGCGACAACGAGAAAAAAAATCACGTCTCGTACAAAACCCAGTTGAAAAAGTGTCTGTTCAATTTCTCAATCATGTTGAAAGTGATTTTTAGGGCCTAAGGCAAAAAAACCTAGGACTTGACAATAGTAACGCCAAAACAGCTGTTGTTGGCATAAATGCTGTCCAGTCCCTGGCTCCTGATCCTAAATGCTGTCCAGTCCCTGGTTCCTGATCCTAAATGCTGTCCAGTCCCTGGTTCCTGACCCTAGGTTATTTGTCCTGGATCCTCAAAATACTGATTGAAACAATGCCTGAACAATGACAATTCTTTCAGAAAACGATATGTGAAAGAAGATATGTTTTTTCACCTTACATAAATAAAATAAAATAAATAAACTCACGCCCGTTTTCCCCGAGGGGGTAGGCAAAGGCACCAACCACTAGAACCGCGCCCACGTTTTGCCAAGTTTATTAGGTCCCAAACGTGACAAGTGGCAAGCCTGTCGCTGTTATCCGGGCACAATTGATCAGCGAATGGCGTTGGTGTACAAACAAACAAATGTACGTAATTAAAAGTCATCGGTACATACGTGGTTCGAACTCACACCCTCATGATCGAGAAGCAAGGGTCAACCCCACTACGCCACCACCGCTTTTTTTATGAATGATCCACCCCTTACCCCATCCACAAACAAATTACAGTCAGGGACTGCCACAAGCTGAGCTGTTGGGAGCTTTTGGCACCAAATTTGGAGTGGTTCCAATCGATATACTGTCAAATTCCATATTAATTGTTAACGCTTTTCCTTCACCGTGAGGAATCCCAGCCCAGCCACTAATCTTACAACCCTCCACCAATCCGGACTTGGCCCCAGTGGTGGAGTATGGCCTATATCTTACTCAGGAAAGAGACCCGTACCCCTCAGTGGGGACATAAAGGGTTCATTATGATGATGATGAGAAATGGTCCGAATCCCGGCTGGGGACAAAAAAACCCCAAGTCTTGGATGTTTACATATTTTTGACGTCGCTGTTTCTGGTTCCCACCACACAGGGTATCCTAGTGTGGGGCCAGAAACAATGTAAGTTCCTGTATGTAAATGTTATGTTATGTTATGAAATATCGACTAGTATTTTCTGTGGGTTAGGTCGACTAAGCTTTCAGGACGGTAGGTGATAGGGTAGCCTTCTCTAACTAAAACACGTCTGAGTGTTAAAAGACATCTACGCGTTCACTGTTCAACTATCTAGTGTGTGCTGCCACTGGACTCTGTTTAAATAATCTCAAAACGTAGGTACATGCAAAGTCAATAGTTTTTTTTTTGCTAACCTGTACTTCAAGATTTGGTGGGCATAATTGTTAGGCTTTTGAGAAGCTCCCAGCATCATAATAATCCTATGTCAGTTTCATACGAAATAAATGTGTATGCACGCACTAGATTTTTTTTCAAAATACGTACCTAACGAGTTTAATTTTTTTCAATAATCATGCCTTTTTCTCCTGGTAGGTACCACGTCATATTTATCGGTGGTCTGCTATCATTATAACCTACTGCGTCCTGTGACGTGGCGGCTCGGCTCATATCGATGGCACCTATCTGAAACCACTCAGGTAGGTGTTGCAGCTTGTGACCAGGTCTCCCGCTGCCTTGTATTTTTCCTGTGGGATCAGTTGGAGTAAATCGTATTTATTGCTTCTATGTGTTTTGTTTACGTGCAATTACATATTTCCTTCTAGGATCCATAGAATGGTGCAACGAGATCCTAGCAAATCTATCAGCGTCGTGATCTTCGACACATCCTGAGTACCATGGCTGTTGTCCTCAAGTTGTAACAGAGACTACTGATTGATGACACCTGTCAGTTTTGTATTTTTGGCCACGCTTTGTGGCGCTATGCTTTGTTGGTATTACGTTTACTTAGGAGACCCCCTTTGTGTGCGCGACAGCTATTTGTTACGACCACTCAGTTGCGTCTGTAAGGTATGGCAAGGAAAACGTCGTTTGGTCCTCAGTGCTCTTTTCTTTTATTTTAGATAAATTGCGGTGGACTATTTGAAGTATCAAGATCACAGAAGGCATTCTTATCACAGAACATATCTGATGTCTCGTGTGGATTCTGTGTTAACGGTTTTCGATAATTACTTACTATGCGACTTCTTCTTCCCGTGCCATCTCCTATAGGAGGTCGGATATCATTTTGGCTACACTGCCACGCGATGTAGCTGCTCGCAGAAGTGCTATGCGACTATGTGACTGGACCATTTAAATATAAAGATAAGCCCTGTAGACAATATTGTTAAGGGCAGAGGTGTTAGCAAAACCTATGATTCCCTCTCATAACAGGAAAAATTACTATTAATGCAGACACACATTGCATTTTTAGAAGAAAATGGTTATCAGTGGATGCAAAATAGAAACGTAAATTCAGAAATACATCTCTCATCCGCATCTGGATTCCTGAAGCTTATACCAAGCACTGCGCAGAGACAAAAATTATGAACCTTAATGGGTTCTTCCATGTCCATCCAAAAATAATCAAAAAAATGCAGTTAAAATCCAAAAACACATGTCGTTGAAAAAATAAGAGAATGGAAATTGTTGGGCTATATCCTGCAAAGTTTTGCACAAAATATTCCGAGAGTAACACCTGACTGGAAGTCTATCGAACGCTGACTAATAACGTTTGCGAAGATTATATTTTATTGAAATTCTTTATTGAACACCATAGATTATACAGACTATCTCAAAAGTTGAATAGGACATTAGATTGTTCTCCTTTGTCTCGCCAAGAACAATATCGGCGAGACAAAAGGAGGAAAATATAACGTAGATGGAGCTGACCTGTCTTATCATGGGCAGATATAGTGAATTTAAAAAGCAGGAATAAAAAGGAAAGATCAGAAGGAAGTCGACGGTATCTGGACTGGCTTTGCTAAAATATTTCCGTTATTCTGACCAAATTGTAGATACATAAACTCTTTTATTTTGGAAGAGTAGGTAAGGACTAGATGTGTCTTATGTCCATTTTTCTTTTTCCATTTTCAACATTAAAAATAAAAGAGTAATTTTATTTGTCTCAGAAATTTTGGTTGAATAAGGAACCACCCACCGAAACGCGGGGCTTTCGGGGAACACCTACCTAATCCAAGGGTTTACGACGTAAAATTCACCACAGGTACACGCAGAACGCTATCAAAGAAATTTCAGCTATAAAGGAGAAGAGATTAAGGTCGGCAATGCCATCAAGAGTCTTCATTAAAATGTCACTTCAACTTGAGATGGATTGTAATGAAAACTCACACCGGTACCAGAATGTGCCATAATTTGGGGAGTTATTTAGGCATTAACATGTCTTTTCCAGGATGTGAGAGTCTATAAAGTATTATATTAAAAAGGGTGATGTGGAAGATATCTTTGTATGCTTTTGTTCGAAAGTGGTTAAAATATACGTAATAACAATGATCGTTAATATCATTGTATCATTGTAGATATACTAGGAATCATTTAAAAGATGTATCGTTTAAATACTCAAAATGAACAAAAGAATAATTGAATTAATTTTTATAACAAAGCGTCGATGTCGCGTGGTGTGTCCAGTCATGTGTGTCCAGTTGGTGAATAACCCGTGTGAATAGACAAAAGATTTCGGCTTATTGTAATGTCGAATAACTTTTTTCTTAGGCAAGGTTCAATGTTGCCGTAATATAAAAATACCGGACAAGAGCGAGTTGGCCTCGCCCATCGAGGGTTCCGTACTTACAGTTTTTTTCCGATCTTTTGCTGATTTTCAAAGACATTTTTTTAATGGTTAAATTACCAGTAAGTAATGATGTAACTGTACCTTTTTAGTTGTTTCCTTTTATTTTTAATAGATATAAGACGATATTATACCTACTACAAATGCGAACTACCTTGGGGCCGAATATACAAATCGTGTGTCTTCAAAGTCCTTTCTAAAGCCTCAATTGAGGTACCTACGTTATGATGACACCTCATTCTTTATTTATAAATAACAAATAAACAACGAACAGCTCTAACCAACACGCCACTAAAAGCCTTACCCGTGCATCCCAAATCGCGCCTCAGATGCATTTGCCAATTGGATTTTATCAACCGACCATCTACAGGGTGACTGGATTTGATTGACAAACTTTAAGGGGACAGTAAGACCAGCCACTAGTCTTACAAGCCTTCACCAATCCGGACTTGGCCCCCGTGGTGGAGTATGGCCTATACCTTCCTCAGGGAAGAGACCCGTGCACCTCGGTGGGGTGTAATGGGTTGATGACGAAGGGGACATTCTAACCATGATTTCGAAAAGTAATAATATAGTTGTTGACTGTTGAAAAAAAATGGGGCGTCAAAAATGTTTTATTTGTTTATTTGCACTTTACAACAGTTATATAAGCGTAGACAAAAAACGTCAGGACGAAAAGTTATAAAAGTTTTCACATTGTCTAGAACATTCTCTCAAGCTAAACGATCTCAAAATCACCCTGTAGTTGAGTGTCCAATCGAGAGATCCCGACAGATTGGCCCGGATCCGGGCCATTCTGCGAAGTGCTCCCTTGGCTAAACTTGGATTAAAGGGTTTCGTGTCAACGGCCTCAAAGCTGACCGCCCGCACCCGAGGCATGGCGTGTCTTCAAAATTTTTCCTTGTTCTACATCATTGAGGCACAAGTTCTGTGAGTGCTGTTTAAAACAACTTGATTCTTGTAAAAGGCTGTTTATATGACATGATTTTGCAAAATATATTTACTTTTATACGTAAACAACAGTCTTCATTCATTCTTATTTTTGACGACCTCTGTGACGCAGTGGTTAGCCATCTGCTTACCATGTGAGAGGTTCCGGGTTCGAATCCCGGCTGGGAACAAAAAAAACCCCAGGTCTTGGATGTTTACATGTTTGTGATGTCACTGTTTCTGGTTCCCACGACACAGGGTATCCTAGTGTGGGGCCAGAAGCAATGTATGTGCTTGTATGAAAAATTATATGTATTACCGTTTAAAATAGATACCTACCATCATAATAAAAGTCGCATTCGTCACCTTGTCATTAAAAATTAAGGCCTGGTTTACATTTGCTTTATTTTTATGCTTTTTAAGCATGCTTTCCATAGAGGTAGAATAAAATAGAGACCGCTAAAACGTATGTCGATTCATAATTTGTATTACGCTCCAAATAATTATTGTGAAAGTGCTTTAAAAAAATCTGAAATACACAGTACACAACCAACCATTACTAATTTATAATTCGCAGGACTTATAAAAGGAATTGCCGTCTCTAACCTATACCTTTATGGAAAGCATGCTATAAAAGCATGAAAATAAATCAAATGTAAACTAGGCCTAAGAGATTGTGGGGTATGTCAACATTTAAAAAAAAAACTTATAAAAATGTCTTGGATGCTGTTTATATGTTTGTGATGTCGCTGCTTCTGGTTCCCACGACACAGGGTATCCTAGTGTGAGTGTGGAAGCAATGAATGTGCTCGTTTGGAAATGTTCATTTAAAAAAAAGTTGACACGCATTAAATATTAAAAATATTGTAGCTGGAAGAGGAAATGGAAATCAAGGAAAGGTTTGATAATGGCTTCACGTTCTCGAGTATGGTGCGGAGCGGATCTCCAAACATCATATTAGTACATTCATCCTGTATCCCAAAGAGGTAGGCAGAGATCAGGGACTGTCACTTGCCACGCCTCACGATCCTGACAGATCACTTTCGCTTCATCGACATTCATTAGTCTTTGCATGCATGCACGCCGTTTTCGGGCACTTTTTATCTTGCCCTTTGCTAATCCCATATTTGGTCGAAATACGTCCGCCTGGGCGTCCCTTGCAAGGCTTTCCACTCACATAATAAAAGTAAAGTAAATAAAGTGCGCGCAAGAAGTTGATGTCCAGTCAAAGGCATTCAGCGCTGGAGAAAACTATTGCTCATTCATGAATAGCCTTCAAAGTAAAATAGCATCTACAGCCGTTGCCACTGCAATACAAAACAAAGGTGTTGGCTACAGTTCAGAAGTGTCAAAGCCCCATGATTGATACTCGTTATACATTGCGGGCGAGATGGCACGCAGTAACGATGATTTACATCTAGGTGGAAGGAAGCTATTATTTGGCTAGGCTTAGTAGTTGGAATGGAGAGAGCCTGTATGGCTCTCGTACAAAGTCAAAGTCAAATATTTTATTCATAGGACAAATATAATATTATTACTTTATGAACGTCAAAGTTTTGATTTGTTCATAAATTTGCACTCATATTTAACCTGTACAGTTTTTGGTTAGCCACTCGGCTCTCAATAAAGTCATTTTACAGTACATTACGGCAGCGGCCATTAAAAGAGGCATTGATGGACGAACGTGGAAATGTGGGCCGAGGCGAAGCCGAGGCACACATACTTAAGTCCATCAATGCCTAGTCTGTTGTGGCCAAGGCTTGTATATGATTTTTCTCACGCGGAAATTAAAACTATGAACTCATTCTGTTAAATTCAATAAACTTTCAAAATCAGACGAACCACGAACGAACAACAATAATTTTTGCCGCGTTAAAGTGTTCTTTTTTTTTCAATAGGTATATCGTATATCAAGCTCTCTATCGCAAACCAGTCTGAAATTTAAATAAAACCTCCGATAAGTTACCTCCTTGGTTGTCATTGTTTGGAGTAAAAGATAGTTCCATTTTTAAATAACACGACAGATATGAGTTAAGTAGGTATGTAATTTATTTGGCCGCAAAACACGACAGTTATGAATTTTCATAGAACTTTTTCCAGCCGCTGCTCGCGTGTAATTGGCCAGTACAGCAATTTCGATTTATCTCGAAGAAGGTTGTCGAAATAATGCTCAAATTAGGTAATATGGCGTCGCACAGGTTTATGACGTCACTTCCCGGTAAACCAATCAATGAACGTAAGAAAGAATGAATGACAGACGGTATTTTTACTGGTATGTGACGTCATCATAGAATCGGCCAATCGGCCATGCCGTTTTCGATGCAATGGCGGCAAATTATTATCAAATTTTATCTTGTGTTATTACAAATCGCAGTTGTTTTTTTAGTTAAAATATCTTAAAGCGGTTTTAAAACACATAATTAATACGAATACGTAGGTAGGTATAAATTATACGGGTTTTTTCATACTTTCAAATAGCCTATTGTTATTTTTAAGGTCATAACGCAACTGATTAAATATAATAATATCGGCCTTATTTATAAAAACGTGATTACTCTAAGACCAATCCAAAACTCTTTTGGCCTTACTAATAAAGGTTATGAGCTGTGTATACAGCCGTTATGCGAGGTCTGACAAACTGGTTATTTGTACGCTAAATGCGATTAAACCAGTATAAATTGATATACGTCAAATAGTTCATATTCATATTCATATCTTTATTGCGACCGTGTAGTTGCTTAGGTAGTAGGTACATTTATGGTTTGTCTCATACATGATACCCACTTAGGGCACAGCAATTTAAAAGCAGCATGCAGTATTATAATAAACATTAGGAACGTTGACAATATTCAATAAAATCCAGCAACAGAATTAATTTTAAACAGAGATTTTTGATTTAAATTTAATTTGATTAAGATAGTTATAGAATAATAATAGTATTGATGAATTATTTTACAATGTCAATAAACTATTAATAATAATTAGTTATTCAGAGTGTACATTTATTAGTAAGGCCGTTTGTTTTTAATGAGGCGCTACATATTTTCCTTGTAAAATCTCTACCACTGATTCATTTAACCGGCGTTTTTGGAGTGTCTTAAGTATTCGTGTCATTATAAATGTGTTATTTATATAAACATGTTTTCCTTAATAGACTTCATAAACGCAGTTTGAATAAAGTTTGGTAATATCGTGATTTTATAAATGAGACCGAATCAGTCATTATTAACTTTATTCCGGAGACAATTACTTGACTTTTTGTCGGAAGAGACCGACCAGGTCCTAGATTCTGCTAATAAATTGTAGTACAATGAGAACTGCATACAAACATGGCAATTAAAGGTCACAGCACTCATATCAACTCGGAAAGGGATCGCCACCGTATCGCCTTTCGCCTCGCCGTCAACCAGGCGTCAACCTGACGTATGCATCGTAACCAACGCGTGCAGCTCCTGTACGTCAACTCGGCTACGGCTAGGCGACACCGCGCTTACGGCTCGCCGACCACTAGTACTTACCAGATTGCTCTAAAGTAATACTTGGGGTGGACGAAGAGCCGTCCCAACCAGCAAAATAGTCTCAGAGTGCGCACTTTAAAAGAGTGGTAGGCTTAAAGCGCTCTTATAATTGTTTTGTATCATGTCTTTGTTCTTATATCAGTCTAGAACAAGTCACTACATACTCAAGAACACTCAGTCTTATTGATTGGTCTTATATACATAAATAAGAGCATTTTATAAGTCTATTTTAAGCCTCTAGCTCATTTGATCTTATAATGGACTTGATGAATGCTGATATAAAATTTTCATGTCTAATATCAGCATTGCATAAGAGTATAGTTAGTATGATTGTTTTTGATCTTATTGAATCCTATAATAAGATTAACAGCACTTGTTTAGTAAGATATAAGAGTGATATTGGATCAATACATTTACAATACAATACACAAGATCAATATAAGATGGTTTAATCTTACGTCGATCCTGGAAACACAACTGTAAGAGCTAGATTTATTTGGCCAAGTGAAAGTGTAATTTTTAATTTTGTTACAAAAATTGAAAAAAAAAACGCATACGTCCTTGTGGGTATCGGTGGCAAGTTCAGAAGAAGTACGAAATGATAAATAATTCAAATGTTCTGTTGCTGCCAGGACCACCATGTGGGGACAAAAATATTAGTGAGGGTTCTGCAGGTTCTGCTTATATACGATATATTGATGAAAGTCTGTGACATAACTGATCTTAGTGAAAATGAATTGCTATTTATTTTAAACAGGCAACCACTCCCATCCCGATCCCCGTCCCGTCCCCGTCCCCGTCCCCGTCCCCGTCCCCGTCCCCGTCCCCGTCCCCGTCCCCGTCCCCGTCCCCGTCCCCGTCTCCGTCCCCGTCCCCGTCCCCGTCCCCGTCACCATCCCCATACTCATCTCCATCTCCATCTCTATACTCATCCCCATCCCCACACTCATACCCACCCCCATCCCCATTGACATCAGTAACCTTGTCGCTTAAATAAAAATACATTTACTTAAGTTGCGATTAAAAATAAAAAAATTAATAATTTAAGGTTTTATTATTACCTAAGGAACCCTAATTAATACAACATGGCCGTACCATTGGTATTCAGAATGCAAATGTAGTCTAATAGTGCTCAGCTCTAGGATAATGCAAATATAGGAGGACGCAAATATCAATACAATAAAAAAAAGAAAATAATAAAATAATATGCAAAATGTAATATTTGTTAAGGCGCATGAAATTTGAAGCGTAAAACAGAGTCTTGTGTACTGTAAATAATTATTCCCACGAGAATATTTACTATTAAATATAAACAAACACCAGGCGATAAATACTTTATTATTTAATATTTGCTATTTTTATTGTCACGCTGCATTTATCACACAAGCAAACATTACAATGATGAATCGTTTCGCGAAGAGTTTCTGGTGTTACGTCAAACTAAAATAAGACTGATGATACTAAGGCTGACATTCAGAGACGAAAACTAAGCAAAGACAGGTCTCAGAAATGTCAAAATCACGTACTTAAAAACATTTCGTATTCAGAATCGAATCTTAGCAAGTTTAGTATGAAATGGTGTTTAGCTAAGTGTAAGTAGTCAACATCGGTGACTTTACGTGAACTTAGAACTGTCACTTCTAAGCCTTTTGTTCACAGACTACTCCAAACGTCACTTCACTAATGTTCTACGAGCATTATCTGTGGTATTTTTTATTCACTCTGACATATATAAAATTGTATGATGTTGTCCTGCTCTCGTGTAGCAATGTCAAATTTAAAAAACCGGTAAGAACTACATCACTAAAAAATGATAGACAATATAGATGACTTTCTTAAGTATTGTGAATACGAAAATTACGGCGCTTTACTAAGTACGACTTTAGTTTACTTTGCTAAGACTGATCTAAGCGTGAACTTAGGATTCGTCTCTGAATGTCAGCCTAAGAATCTTCTTAAGTAAGACCAATTTTAGCCTACGTAGTCTTAAAAGATACTTAGGTAAAAGCGATATTAGCCTAAAGCAGCTTAAAGTAGTTTTGCCGAGATTACTATAATAGTGAACAGCATTCAATAAGATTGATATTAGAATGATATTAAATCAAGTACGCTTATAATTGTGCCCAAATGCAGGCTTATACGATGATTTAGGATCAATATAAGAGCGAAAAAATAGTAGTCTTGAGACTGATTTAAGCTTGGTTTTTGCTGGTTGGGGTTAGCTCGGGTACGGAGAGACGTGGGGCGCGACGCCAGATAACCTCCTCGTTGCCCTTCTGCTGCCGTTCTACTTGATTCTTGAATCCGGTAGAAAGGCAGTGGTAAGGACCGGTGCGCCCTGGGCGTTGGTCAGTGACTTCTCCTTGTGGGATCTTGCTGGCCAGCGGCGAATAATCTGGCAGTAGGGGTCGCCTGGGCCCTTCTCAGGGCCCGGGCGGCGGTCTCGGTGGGGGGGGTGCGCTTCGGTGCGCCTCCCAAACTGGAGTGGTCGCATAGCGACCCCACGGAGGGTCGGAGGGCGTCAAGCTCTAAGGCGCCCTCCGGCACAGCGAGGGGTCCGCGCGCGCGCTCTCTGCCTTGCCTCTGATTTCAGAGGAGCACTGGAGGGCGCGCGACGTGGACGTGAGGAAGCTCCTCTGCGGAGACGTGACTCACATGGGTTGCGTCTCCGCGGGGGGAGGCGGCGGGTTGGCTGGGATGCAACGCTTCTCTCGTCTCGGCCGATCCGCCGCAGGAGGGGGGGGCGGCGGAGGGCGCTTGCCCTCTTCCGCCCCGAAAGAAAGTGGTCGCGGGCGGTGGGGCCTAGAACCCTCCACCGCACGCGATCAAGATAGGGGGACAACCGGATAGGGGAGTCCGGCCCCGTGGAGTGGGGCGGAGTGCTGCGTGCCCGAGCACTCCGCCCATACCTGGAGGGGCCCGCAAGGGCCAACGCTGGTGAGGCTGCGGTAGAATGCGAAAGCGAACCCGTGGCCCCGCCGTAAAGCGTGAGAAGGGACACCATGGGGTTTTAGTCGGTAAGAGTCCGGCATAACCCTATCGCGTTCCCCGGCGACAGGGTATCCATGAGGATTTCCCCATGTAAAAAAAAAAAAAAAAAAAAAAAAAAAGGGTACGGAGAGACGTAAGCGCGGGGGCGACGAGCCGTAAGCGCGGGAACTGCAAGTTGACCACGCACCGCATCGCGGTTCGGAGCCAGTTCCGAGGCGAGGCGATTACGTTACGATTCCGATTAGTGTGCGTTGCAGTAGGGAGTTCCTTACAAACAATGCTGAACGGCTCGAGGCGATACGGTAACGATCCCTTTCCGAGTTGATATTGTGTGCTGTGACCTTTAGTTTCATTGCCCCTTCAAGTCTACGCGCGTCAGTCTACTACTGAATTCAAGCAATCTAGGCGTCATCATCATCAACCCATTATGTCCCCACCAAGGGGCACGGGTCTCTTCCCTGAGGAAGGTATAGGCCATACTCCACCACGGGGGCCAAGTCCGGATTGGTGGAGGCTTGTAAGACTAGTGGCTGATCTTACTGTCAGAAGTTCTCAAGCCGCCCTAAGGCCTCTGACTTGGCTTAACGACTGCCATCTATCGACGGCAGCCGGCACCAACTGCTTAACGTACTTTGCGAAGCACGGAACCGCTCGCAAAAATGCCACTAGCGTTAGTCATAGACGGTGACCCGTCCATGGACTGAACGCGACGTTTGTTGCTTAACCTTAGTGATCGTGTAAGATCACTCAGGTAGCCCAGGCTACGAGCGATTCAATTCTGATTCGCAGAGTTTAATTATGGTGAGCAGAGACGGAGCTCGCGTTGTGGTTGCTCGTCTCTTTGGTGGTCGGACTCTTCCAACAAAAACTCAGGTAAGTGTATCTGGAATAAAGTTAAAAAACATAAACATTTACATACAGGCACATACATTGCTTCTGGCCTCACACTAGGATACCCTGTGTCGTGGGAACCAGAAACAGTGAAATCACAAACATCCAAAACCTGGGGTTTTTTTTTGCTGTCCCCAGCCGGGATTCGAACCGGGACCTCTCGCAAAGTAGGCAAATGCGCACCCGCTGCGCCAAGGAGGTCGTCAAATGAGTGTCAAAAACGGAAATAGAAATTGCAGAGTTGTAATAAGGAAAAAAAAACTCATTCGTTTGTTAAGTCAACTGAAGAAGAAAACCGTTTTCATTCCTTTTTCAAAAACGCAAAGGCGAATACTGAATCCGCTTCAAATCATCCATTATCGTCTCGGTTACATCCAAAAACAATTTCCGTTTCATTTAAATTTTAAGAGGGAAGAAAGTGGGGATACGAGAGCACTTATTAAAAACAACTTTGGAAAATAAATGCTGAGAATACTTCCCTTATTCGTATCTCCTGCCCGTGTATAAGTTGTAGATAAAAATTTAGCACTTTTGACTGCCTAACAGTTTTTAAGCATGCTTTCCATAGAGCTAGAATATAATAGAGACACCAATTCCTTTTATAAGTCATAGGCATATAATTAATCAGTAAAGGTTGGTTGTATACTAAGTCATCATCATCAACCCATTATGTGCTCACCGAGGGGCACGGGTCTCTTCCCTGAGGAAGGTATAGGCCATACTCCACCACAGGGGCCAAGTCTGGATTGGGTATACTTATCGTTGTATTGGTTAGTATTTAAGTTTTTTTTAAAGTACTTTTATAACATTATGGTGATATGGTGCGTAATAAAAACTATGAATCGGCATACGTTTTTGCCGTCTCTATTTTATTCTAACTCTAACGGAAAGCATGATTAAAAAGCATGTTAATGTAACAAATGCAAATCAGGCCTTAGTGTAGCGGCAGGTGCTATTTAGGCGGGTGCTCAATCTGGACTACCTCGATATCTTCCGATACTACCCCATCCATTATCCCCATCACCAAAGGTTAGCTGGAAGAAAATACTTTTTAGTATTAAGCTCGCCTACATACATGACTTTATTGTGCAATAAATAATTTTCATATCATATCATAATCATGATGAAAAATGGTCTGATGATGTTAATGATGATGATTTTTTTTCACCGCTAACACTAGTAAGCCTTAAGCCCTTTCTCCACTGCTCCGGTCCGGCCACGGAACCGGAATCAGTCATGAGAAAAATATCGGATGCCGGATTATGCTTCTCCACTTCATCCGACTATAATCAGCAATGGACGTGACGCAGTGCTTTATTCGATTCCTCGGTTTTTATATTCGAGGCAGGGGACGTTTTCCACACATTCTATTAATCTAATTAAATAGTATGGGAACATTTTTGGGTTGTATTGGTGTATTGTTCTTGTATTTTGTATTTTGAACCGGTAAAATACCGTTCCGATCTAGCAAATTTTATCGGACCGTTAAAAACCGGATGCCGGAGTAGTGGAGAAGCTTACTAGTATTATTGTGTGTTTCTAAATCGAACCGGTAATTAACGTTTGCCGGACTGGAGAAGTGGAGAAAGGCCCTTATGGAGCCGTTTAATACTAAGCCAGGTGCCCGATTCGCAAATACGGGGACAGAACGAAAATCCTATTATGCAAATAATGTCAACGGGGACCCGATCGATCGCCGGCCGCTATGGGGTCTGACCTGAAGGACTGAAGAGTTGACCCCGCAGCGCTTATAGTTGGAATGGTATTTTTGAAGACACGCGATGCTCGTACATCTAATCTTCTTCTTCTTATATACAAAATAGTATTGCTGTTCGTTAGTCTCACCAAAACTCGAGAACGGCTGGACCAATTTGCTGATTTTTGGTTTTTTACATTTGTGGAATTCCAGGGAAGGTTTAAATGGTGAGAAAATATTGAAAAAATACGAAATTTTTGTTTGCCGGGACAGCTAGTACTTTATAAAAACTATTTGCATCGTTTTTTAAGCCGAGATTCAAAGCAATTCTCATGAAAAAAATAGATCCCTATAGTTATTTTTACAAAAACATATTAACAATTATGACGATTTTGTTATAAAACTCTTTCACTTACCTACTTACAGAAACCACTTCTAGTGTGGTGACTACTTCAAATATAAAAAAAATCTGCTGCTTCCCAGTAACTTTACCATTTCTGGCATTGAAAATTTGGAATACTTGGTATTCCAAATATTCTTCTTATTCTTGATATTGACAACACAGCGAATCCTAGTGTGGGGCCAGAAGCAATGTGTGTCCCTGTATGTAAATGTTAATGTTATGTTTATGTTTTTCACGATGTCAACTTTTTCCCTAAACTAAAAGTTATGAATGTATTGTGCTGGAAAAATCCGACCTGGTTTTATATTATAGTGCTTCAAATTGTAATATGAACCAGGGAGGTAGTCTGATGGCCTAGCCCAGATTGGGCACCTATTGATATTTTAGGCAGAATAAAATACATTCAAACTCACTAATAGCACCTGCCAAAAATATCAATAGGGGCCCAGTCTAGACTAGGCCAGGTGCTATTTGTGCAGGTGCTATTTGTGCGGGTGCGCAAACTGACTACCTCAAACCAGGAACATTTATAATTTCTTTTACAATCACTTTTAGAATCTTTTTGAAAGATTCGGTTCGAAAATTGTATTTTTTTTGTATTTCGACTAACATGCCCGGCTATAATCAATCTATCTATACTTGGCATTTTTTCAGATTTTAAACGACACTGAATCAAAAACTTTTACCGGTATAAAACTCGAAACAGTTTACAAATTTAGTGCTAGCTAGTACTAAATTTGCAAACGGATTTGAATCCTCTGGAGATCCGAGGGCTGGTGCCTACTTTGGCCAAAGGCTAAGCCTCGCCATACAGCGAGGCAATGCCGCCAGCCTTCTTGGAACTCTACCGGCCGACAGCGATTTGGCTCCAATATTTTATTTAAATTAGAACATAAATTTAGATTACTTTCTAATATTATTATTAGTATTAGTTTTATAAATACCAATTAGTTTATATTAGTTTTATTAAGTATTTATTATATCTTACGTTAGATGTTATATAAATAAATTATTTTGAGGTGTTTAGGTTGAAATTAAAATAAATTAATCAATTGACTCTGATCAAAGTTTAGCTGAACATCTCAAATAAAATTGTTTTTATTTGAGGTGTTTAGGTTTAAATTAAAATAAATTAATCAATTAATGTATCTGATCAAAGTTTTGCTGAACATCTCAAACAAAATTGTTTTTATTTGAGATGTTTACTTTGAAATGAAAACAAATTAATCACTATAATAATATAACCGACAAAGATCGTGACATTAGCAGGTGTTAATCCAAAGGTCGAGCCGGTTCAAAGCCTATATTGGCTTTTGATTTGCAAACAAACGTCGCTATTCGTCTCCTTTTTTAACGAGGAAAGAATGGTGCCCCGAGAATCCCCTCGCTATTCCACAAACACTAAGGAAATTAAAAAAAAAGTCTGGCGGAGAGGGATTTAAAGTGTTTGCTTGTTTACACTTTGTCGGGGCGAAGCCGTTGGTTTTATGAAGCTTTAAGGTTGCTTTGAGTACATTTTCCTAGAAATTGAGTTACATCACTCCAAAATATTACTTGGAGTAGCATATAGCCCTTCTTCCAATGTAAGTTACTTTGACGAATTTGAAACGATTTTAGGTAACCTCAGACCACTCTATGATCAAATTATTGTCATGGGCGATTTTAATACGTGCTTGTCTCTCTTGATTTACACATTATGCCGCTCACTGCGACACATCATCCCCCCAACAGTGCACCAACCTTACTTGATAGTGTCCAAACCTACACTCATAAATTCACATGGACAAACTACTGCCCCTTTTTCATATCATGACTTACTTCACCTTTCGTACAAATGCCGGCCACCGAAGCGCCGCAGTAAGGTGATCTTGCAACGGAATTTCAAGAACATGGATCAAGATTGCCTCAAAAAAGATCTGCGGAGCCTTGACTGGTCTGTTATTTTTAACGCCGAGACCATCGATGAAAAGGTTGAGTTATTCGTTTCTTCCCTCACAGCAATGTATAATATACATGCTCCCTTCAGGCAAATCAGAGTCAAGCACTTTCCTGCCCCATGGCTCACCCCACAGATAAAAAACTTGATGGCTAAACGTGACCGTGCCAAACAACGATGTAAAATACAGCGCACTGAGGAATGCAAAAAAACTTACAAGTCTCTCTGCAATCGTTGCAATCGGTTATGCAGGGATGCAAAACGGCAACACATCCATTCCACTATAGAACAGCTTTCTCCGCCGCAGGTTTGGAAGTACTTGAGGTCGTTGGGTGTTGGGAAGTCTTCTGAACCACTGCCACACAGTATTGACATAGACGCATTAAATGTTCACTTTTCTAACCCCCCTGTTTTACTTGACTCTCTGACTAAAACTACCTCTCTCACTAGACTAGCTAACAAAAACTTGCCTGACTGCGACACGTTTGTTTTCCGCGACGTAACGGAAGGTAGTGTTAAAAAAAGGTTACTTTCAATAACTATCAAGGCTGTGGGTTGCGATGGTCTCAGCAGGGACATAATGCTTCTTATGGTTCTGGATGATATAGTTCCTGTTATCACACACATTTGCAATTTTTCCCTCTCCAGCAAAGTGTTTCCTTCCGCCTGGAAAAAAGCCCAGGTCATACCACTCCCGAAAACTCCTAACCCAATTTCCTTTTCGCAATTTCGCGAACTGTCTTGTCAACTGAGGGCGGGTGTGCCGGAGGGTGGAGTGCTCTCGCCTTTGCTTTTCGCAATCTTTATCAATGAAATAACTCATTCACTTCATTCTGAATTCCACCTTTATGCTGACGACCTTCAACTATACGTGCATTTTGATGCTGGGTCGGATCCTTGCAACCCGCTAGCCAAGATTCACAATGCTGTTAAGGCTTTTGCTTCTATGAACGATGACCTGTGGGTTATTCGGGCGTGGGCTAAAGATTTCGGTCTTCTGGTCAACCCGTTGAAGTCACAGGCCATCGTCATAGGCAGTAAACGGTTGCGCGATGGCCTGCCTCTCTCTAGTCTACCGGCCTTGATATATGACCACGTCCCAATCCCATTTAGTGACAAGGTAAAAAACCTCAGCCTTATCATAGACTGTCATCTATCTTGGCAGGCTCAGGTCAATGACATTAGCAGACGCATGCACTTTTCGTACCACTCCCTCAGACGGCTCCAAAACTTCTTGCCTTTTAAAAAAAAAGTGATGCTTGCCCAGGCGCTGCTACTACCACTGCTTGATTACGCTGATGTCTGCTTCATGGACGCAACCGAGGCTCTAGTCAACAAGCTTGAACGTCTCCAAAATCTGGCAATTCGCTATGTGTTCAGCCTAAAAAAGTATGACCATGTGTCTGAATACCGACGTCTTTTAAAGTGGCTTCAGATTAGAATGCGCCGCAATTTGCATATCGCTCATTTGCGACAAGAACGTGACAAAGTAAAAATCTCAATTTGTGGAAAAACGCATTTAAAAATTTAAAATTCCTGTAACCTTTTAATTATTATGCTTAGACTATTCAGCTTGATACAACATAACTTCAAAGTTTCCGTTTTTTAGATCAATTGCATTCAGACCTTAAAGTCAGTTATTAAATTTATTATGATTATTTATTTAAAAAAGGGTCCTCCTTGTTGCGTTATTCTTGTAAAAAATTTGCAGTATTGCAAAACAAACAGATATGTACCGTTTTTCTTAAAAAAATAATTTGAATAAAAATCTAAACCTTTACAAGTTATATCGTATTGTTACGTTTTTATTGATAATCTGTAATCTAAATGTATGGAACATTTTAATTAAGACACTTTACTGTCGTAGAAATCTCTTTATTTTTGTATTTTGTTTTACAAAATGAAAGATATATTAGCAAAGTTATTGCAGTTTTGCAGGTGTTGTCTCTCCATTAGTGCTAATCTGTACATCTGCAGGTAGTAGTTGCTTTTTAGGTACAATTGCTTCATCAAATGGTCTTTTTTTTGCAGGTGTTGTTTCACCATTAGTGCTCTTCTGTACGTCTGCAGGCGGTAGTTGATTTTTAGGTTCAATTTCTTCATTCAACGGTTTTTCTTTTTCTTTTTTAGCAGGTGTTGTTTCTTTCATTGGAGCTCATCTGTACGTCTGCAATCGGATATCTATTTTCAGATACAAATGTTGGTGTTTCTTTTCGTGTGGGCACGGTGCTTGCAATGGCATCCAGCATTTCTTGTCTCATTCTATCGTCATTTCCCGTCATAATTTGTTTAGCTGTGTTATCTATTTCTTCGTTTAAAATCGTATTTTGCATTATATTTGTTATGTTCTAATTTTTTTCTTTCTCATCAGTCTGTAAGTATAGTACGTATATCAGTCTTATTAGGATTTTCGTTGTCGAATATAATTATATCTTCATCTTCACCTTCACTAGAACTCTCAATTCTTTGTTGATCTTGAACTAATTCGTAGTCAGGATCCTTCACTGAGTCGTCAGAGTCTGCAGCAAAAGTTTATTTAATTTTTTTATTTTAACAATACTGGGGAATAGCATAGCGCTATCATTGAAATATAGAAACTAACATTATCATCATAGAGAGAGAGAGAGAGAGAGAGAGAGAGAGAGAGAGAGAGAGAGAGAGAGAGAGAGAGAACACTTTATTGTATACAGCAGGGAATCATCATACATCATACTCGTTCTTAAATTTCATAAGTTTCCTATTGTTTTGATGCATTCCTAGTAAATAATAATATTGTTGCTCATTGTGATTCCCACAAACCTACTCTTTGAAAAAAACTTGTATACTTCGTGATTTATTAAATGGTTTCATTATGTAGTGTGCACTGTGAATAAAAATACTGCTATATTGTTATTATAAGTGAACATAGTATCTTCAATAATTGATGGTATTGATGATGAAGTGCTGCTGCTTCAAGAACTAGTCAAGTCGCAACAAGGCCGGTTACATTGCAGTTATTGTTCTTCCGGTGCTGATTCACATGCTAAAAAATAAATTGATTGTTTAATTCGTTTGTATTTCAAGAATCGGTATTATCTTTTCATTTCTACAAATTATGTACATTAATTCCTTGGACAAGATTTACAATCTTCCTAGACCGTGATTCCATCTGAAAAATAAATTGTAATTAGACAATGTTTTTATCATTTATAATGCAACTTTGTAAGCTATTCGTTGTAAAAATGTATTATTTTTTATCAAGAATGTGTTAACTTGAGATAACCAACATTAAGACCAAACATTTTGTACTTTTATTATCAACTGTAACGGAACATCTTAAATTAACCCACAAAAAACATTGTTTATTTCAGCAACAACGGTACAATCCTATGTAAACCATAGCATGCGACTACTATTTTTACTACAATAATGACCCACATACAAATGTCCCGTTATAGCTGCAAAAATAAATGACTAAAAAAACAAAAAGCTGTATTTACCTTTTCATCAAAACCGTGACACAATGAGCTGTTACGTTTTTGCCGCAATCGGGCAGCACTTTCCTCCTCAAGCGAGGGGCGAAAACTGACGTGAACCGATCTTGCATTAAACTTAGGGGCGGAAAGAGATGGCGCTAAACCGATAGTCACCGACCATTTCCCTCATTACTCGGTCATTTTCGGCGCTAGAAATATCGCGTTTTAGCAGCAAGTAGAGCGCTAAGCGCCTGATTCTACTGTATCATTATTCCATAACGATACATATTTGCGTTAACACGTTCTTGTCGCAAATGAGCGATATGTTGACTCTCCTTTACAACATCCTCAAAAACCCTAGTGCACCCTTGTACCTACAAGAGAGATTTTCACTGCTGCCGCCGCGAACCAGACCACAGAGAGCGTGTGATACAAGAACATTGCCAGTCCCAATCTGCAACACTGAGTTCTTTTCCACCTCCTTCTCTGTGCATGCTGCTCGCCAGTGGAACTCACTGCCCAAGGAAATCCGAGATTGTCCGTCTGTGTTACAGTTCCGTGTCAAACTCAAAGAGCACTTTCTCTCCATTATATAAGTAATATTGTCGTTATTATTATTATTCTATCTATGTAGCTTTTACTTATGTATGTTTATTAAGTTATAAATATTTATGTTTAGAAGTATGTATATTCATATTTATTTATCCTCGTGAGAACCAATGTAGTATAATGTATTGTTGGATACTACGTCCCCACGCAGCGACGCGGGAGGGGTTGATTCTATAAAACTGCCGCGATCACCGGCGCAGGGCTCTTTTTTCGTCTGGACTTCGTCGCGTGCGGAAGCGCTGCCCGTCGGTCGGTGTAATCTACTTAGCCTGGTATCTCTGTATTTTATTATTTTAGTGTTGATTTATTATTTGATTGTTAATGATTTTGTTCCTCTGTGGTTTTTGTTCCTTTGTTTGTTAATTATTTTGATGAAATAATGTGACTAGTTTTTAGGTTAATAAATAAATCTTTTTTTTTAATTGTAATTTCACTTCTGTCCTAACATCAGAAGTGGGATTCCAATCCTTCACCCACATTTGGGCCCCTTGACTAGTGTAATTTGGAAATAGAGGAACTTTGTCATTACCCATGTGTGTAATTTTGTTTGCGTACTTAGACTTTGTTTTGGTGGTTGAACATGCCTAACACGCATAGTTCACGCAGTAGATCACGTAGTAGATCGCACCGACGGCGTCGTAGGCACGATCGGTCGCGAGATAGCTCACGAAGATCGCGGAATAAATCACGTAGCCGCCGCGAACAGACCCCCTCTCGGGCGCGGTCACCTGGCGCGACCCCGGCTGCGTCCTATCACACTAACCAGTCCACACAGTCTATCCCAGTTGAATCGCAAACGCTTGATACGATTTTGTCACGCTTAGAAATGATTGAAAAACAAATTCACGTCTACCCCCGTTCCGCAACCAGAAAAGTCGGCGCCGTTCCTAGCTCAGGCTATAGTGGACGCGATCCACTGCGTTAATCCAGCACGTTCACATTACTTTGTGTCGAACTTTGACCCATCAATCCACGACGTGGACTCCTGGTGCGACGAAGTGGATCGCGCACAACTAACTAATCGCTGGGATGATCGAGAGTGCTTATCACGCGTAGCGGGATGTTTAAAAGGTGACGCAAAGACGTGGTTAAACGAATGGGTAACTTCTGATAGGTCTTGGAGTAGTTTTAAGCGTGAGTTTAAACCGTTATGCCCCCGAAAGTTGGACTATGCAACTATACTTTATGAAACAGTGAATACGACTTCTGACAAATTTGTCTCGTACGCCGAATAATAAACCAAGGTCAGGTTAGGCCGAGCCCTCACAAGATTCAGGCTTTAGTGGATTCGTCTACTCCGGAAAGTATCAAACAACTCAGACAGTTCCTAGGACTAGCCGGATACTTCCGAAAGTACATTGAGGCTTATGCCACAAAAACGTTCTGTATTTCCCAACTAACCAAAAAAGACGTTCGTTTCGACCATTTCGTTCAAATGGGGTCCCGAACAAGAAAAGGTGTGGCAGGACATAATCTCAATTTTGACTAACAAGCCCGTGCTATCTATTTTTTACCCAAAACTACCCACAGAGGTCCACACGGACGCTAGTAGCATCGGCTATGGCGCCGTCCTTTTACAGACCCACTTAGACGGTAATAAGAAAGTCGTAGCATACTTCAGTCGGACCACTCAAGGCGCAGAAAGTAGATATCACTCATATGAGTTAGAGACGCTGGCGGTTGTGAAAGCATTGCAGAATTTTCGTCACTATTTAATCGGGATTCAATATAAATTAATTACAGACTGCAATGCTCTCAAAGCCACCGAGTGTAAGAAGGATCTGCTACCGAGAGTGGCCCGCTGGTGGATTTACCTCCAATATTTTACCTTTGACATAGAAAAGGGGTGATGATGTCACATGCCGATTATCTGAGTAGGAACCCTCCTCGTAAGGTACTCCATATTACTCAACCTCGCAATTGGGCTCAGATAGCACAAGCTGCAGATGAAGAGACGCGAGAGCTTCTTCAAAAACTCATAGAAGGCAGCCTAGACCCCAATCGCTACGTTGAGAAGAATGGTCTCCTGTGCTATAAGTACACCCCGATAGGCGAGCAGCCGCGGTTCCTTTGCTATATTCCTCGAGGCCACCGTCTTAGCCTGCTTCGCGTATTTCATGACGAGCATAGTCATATTGGTTACGACAAGACTTTAGACCTCATTCTAAGGCACTTTTGGTTCCCTGGCATAAGGCCATTTGTTAAAAAAATACCTCGAACATTGCCTGATTTGCATCTCAAAAAAGCGTGTACCTAGAGCTCAACAGCAGAACATAACTTCATGGGAAAAACCCGATCAACCATTTTCAGTGGTTCATTCAGACGTACTGGGTCCTCTACCTGAGTCAAACGGTTTTAAGTTTGTTCTTTTGATCGTGGAGGCGTTCACCAAGTACACTCTCCTTTACCCCATTTATAGACAAGATGTAGAAGAACTTTTACGAGTGGTCACAAATTCAGTTTCGCTTTTTGGTGTACCCAAGATGATTGTAACGGATAGAGGTAGAATGTATCAGTCAGCTAGGTTCCTAGAATTTGTAAAAGATATGGGATCGGAGATACATTTGATCACAGCAGAGATGCACCAATCGAACGGGCAGGTTGAGAGGTACGCTCGCACCGTTCTCAATTTACTTCGTATTGAGACCAATCATAGAGGGGCGGCCTGGTCCCAAACGCTATGGAGACTTCAACTGACCCTCAACGTGACCAAACAAAAGACGACCCAGGCATCACCGCTAAATCTGCTGGTGGGGACTGACGCTACGACCCCCGTAATCAGGTCACTGGTCCGTGACGTAGCCCTGGAGGATGGACAAGCGAATCGTGAAGCACAAAGGGAGTTACGCCGTGCTCGCAGTCGATCTACTAAAGCAAAACCAGTCTCGACAGGACGAGTATGTGAATCGAAACCGTCATCCGGCAAAGGTGTTTAATGTGAATGATTTGGTTTTTGTGATTAAGTTTTCCCAGGTTGTGGGGAAGATGGACCATGGAATGCGAGGGCCGTACGGGGTCACACGCGCGCTGCCCAATGGGCGGTATGAGCTTCGGCTGTTGGCCGGATCCTACGGCAAAACTACGCAAGCGGCTGCCCAGTATATGGTGCCCTGGAAAGGGGAGTGGTGTCCTGAGACTTGCGCTGCATTCTTTGAGCGTGATTATGCTTGCGTACTGTGAGTAATCTGCACGGCCAGAGGGTCGTTCAGATTTCGGTGAGATAGTAGACGGACTGAGATACGTCTACGACAGGTAAACTGCGAGGTACCTGACCAGTCTCACAAAGAGTGGCCATGCCACCCACGTAGAACAGATGTCGTTCCTGTATACGTGTGTTTTGTCGTGTAGACGTACAACAGATGTCGTTCCTGTATACGTGTGTTTTGTCGTGTAGACGTACAACAGATGTCGTTCCTGTATACGTGTGTTTTGTCGTGTAGACGTACTACAGATGTCGTTCCTGTATACGTGTGTTTTGTCGTGTAGAGGACGGACTGCGAGACGATCCTTTCGGTGATTTGGTAATCACCCTACACGATGGGTCATGTAGAGGACGGACTGCGAGACGATCCTATTGGCGATAAAAGCCCTACATGACAGCGAATGAACATGGATCCATGTGTGTTGTGAGATGATTGAGTGACGATGTATGAATCATGATGCAAACATTTTGTGATGTGTGATGAATGAAAATTTATGAAGTACTAAGATGATGACTTGGTACTGCATAAATAGTCTAGCTAAGTTACTAAGTTTGGCTGTTTGAGGAATGAAGGAGGCCTTGTAAGACGAGTTGAATGAACGTGTCAGAATAGGCAGATGTAATTGCTCTAGACGCATTAATGATTAGTTTCTATTTCCTCAGAAGATGATACGATCGAGGACACTACCGCCTCTGGTCACCAAGAGGCAACCGTTGGTCCTTCCCATCAAGCTAGCGAAGCCCCCGAGACTCCCATGCAGGGCCTGCCCGATCTATCTGATGCGGTCGAGGACGACGCATGATCAGGATGGCCGTGTTGGATACTACGTCCCCACGCAGCGACGCGGGAGGGGTTGATTCTATAAAACTGCCGCGATCACCGGCGCAGGGCTCTTTTTTCGTCTGGACTTCGTCGCGTGCGGAAGCGCTGCCCGTCGGTCGGTGTAATCTACTTAGCCTGGTATCTCTGTATTTTATTATTTTAGTGTTGATTTATTATTTGATTGTTAATGATTTTGTTCCTCTGTGGTTTTTGTTCCTTTGTTTGTTAATTATTTTGATGAAATAATGTGACTAGTTTTTAGGTTAATAAATAAATCTTTTTTTTTAATTGTAATTTCACTTCTGTCCTAACAGTATATATATAACCTCCTGAGAACCGACCTTGAAAATAACAATGGTTTTTGTATTTCTAATTTTGTATTTGTAATTATCTACATACATAATAAATTATTATATATAATTTATTATGTATGTAGATAATTATGTGTACAATGATAGTATATATTACAATAGAAATATTTTTTTTGAGCTTTATTTGCCATCTCCCGCTCTCTGTTTACTGTTCAAACCTTTCTTAGGCTGGCTGGAAGAAATTTCTTTTGAAATAAGTCCGCCTTTGTACATCGTCATTTGTAATTTAAGTTATTTTTTTCTGTACTATTTCTTTTGTGCAATAAAGCGTAACAAACAAGGTTGCAGGAGCTTCGTGCATACTTCGACTAAATAGGGGATGTACCTATTTGCATTTTTTTTTTGTTTTCTACTTGATTTTTTTTTTGTATTTGAATGTCGATGAAGCGAAAGTGATTTTTCAGGATCGTGGCGGGTGGCAGTCCTTGCTCTGCCTACCCCTCTGGGCTGGGATACAGGCATGAGCTTATGTATGTATGTAAATTTAATGATTCCAAAAACACATACCAAAAACACATACAAAATTCATAATACTGAAATATCACTACGTTTCACAAGCCTCTTGTGATATTCGACTGTTTCATTTGGTGTCAAATGATATGAAACATAGTATATAATAAATATAAACATATATTTTTTTAATTAAGTGACGCAGCGTCTGGGAATCCTTATTTTAGTAAATCTGCATACGTTTCCCAAATTGTGAAAAAATCGTAGTTATTGCGATTTTCCATTGATGGCCCACTTGCCTCTCAACCTGTAGAATTTTTGCTCGGCCAATCAGCTGACCATTACAATCATTTTCAATTGTTATTTTCAAAGTCACGCTTCTGATTATCATTAAATAATAAATGATCAGTTGCGTAATGACCTAATGATCGGAATATCAAAATTTACTTGCGTAACAATCACTTACCTTGAATGTCACAAACACAAGCAATATAGTGACACAACCGTTTCAGAGGCTCTCATCCCCAATTAGAATTGTAGGCGGCAGTGGCAGGCTAACCTCTAGAATTCTCCCTAATCTGGACGGGAATTCGACGGGATTTCCCGAGCTGGCCTCCGGTTATGATTAATGTAGGGGAACTCGGCACTAGGGGTCACTCTCCCTATGCAATTCGGTGATTTGAGAAGAAAAATGAGGGAATAATTTGTTTTTAGTAATAAGTGCGGTTTAGTAGTTAATAGCATTTTTTGTAAAAAACGACCCTTGTGGGTACTGTTCCTGATTTCAAATGAAAGCAAGATAATTTAAATGTTTTATTTTAAAATAATCAAATAATTGAAAAATTAAACATGTTTCTGTTTCTTCATAAAAAAAATAGTAATTCTTCCGATTTCATGTTTGTAAATAATAAAATAAAAAAGTACAATTTTGCTACTAGATAGTATAGTACAAATTTATAACAGTATTTTGATCTAGGTTGTTGTAACTGAATATTAACTAGGTATATAAAAACGATACGAAATAGATTGTTTTGTCTAACTTACCAATACGTAGTAACAGGATTTCTAGTATCTGTAAGCAAAGGAAAAAAATATTGAATCACAAATAGTACACAGTTACCAAAGCAGCAATTAAAATATTTTATTTTAAAATGTTCCCTATCTATCTGTTCATCTATAAAAAAAATGTTCACCCTGATAGAGGCAAATATAATTTTGATTGATACTATTCGAGCTTGAATCAAACTAGCGTTAACTGGACTGAGCCCGCCTAGCCCCAGCGGATACCGATATGGACAGATGCCAATGAAATTTTTATACAGATGTTATTGACTCGGAATATCAGATCATTTCATATTTTGGTATCCACTGACGCGAACCTTGTTAGCAGAGCTGGACGTAGAGGAGATTTGGAAATTCCCGAGTTTTATTTCGCTTTTACATCACTTTTGCACCAAAACAAAAAATAAACAAATGCAACAAACAAAAGCAGGTGTAAATGGGAATGAAAATATTACCAATATGCTTGAGGTCATTTTAAGAGTTAAAACTGTAAGCATTAGTGAAGTCATTGAATTTAAAAGGGATAGAAACCCATTCCCATACAAGAAAAACGGCGACCAAAAAGTCGAGCCCACCCCAATGACCGCCACTGAGTATACCAAGCCATGCCGGAAAATACGTGCAGTGTTTTTCGCTTTTGAATTTATGCCATTAAGGGTAGCTGTGCCATTCTGTGGTTTGATGCTCTTGACTGTAGGAAGCAGTTTATTTTCCACAGTAATCTTTTTCACAGCAACCACTTTTTCCACAGTAATCTTTTTCACAGCCACCACTTTCAGATTCTTGTCTTGGGCGGCACTAGACTTGTTGAAAGCGTTTGTGATGTCTCCAAAGGCTGCCCTTTTCGCGGTGACGTCTTTCAGGGGACTGTCTAAATGTAACGAAGCTATTTGATATAAAGATTGCTTTTAGGCAAATATCAACTTTTATTTTATATTTTTATCGAGAAAGCCTAGCCTAGCTAGCCCTCCACAGCTTTCTCTAAAACCGCCAGATGGCTGTATTGTCAGTTCATCACAGGTTCACTAAGAACATCTAGAGTGGTGAGTAGCAAAACGTGTTCTTTCAAGATTATGCAACAGCAGTGTGCTCTAGTGACTTCTAAATTCATTTACCAATAAATCGATAGTGAAGTAAAAGACACTTAACATCGCAAGCCACGATGCGGTATTAGGTAGACACTATAATTATACAATGTAATAAAGATGCATTATGCCAGTAACTGCTATGGGGGACCGGGCACGCTTGCGCTCGCCTGCAGCCGACGTCGCCAGCTCCGTCTCGGCACCCCATGATTAAGTTCTGCGAATCAGATCGAAACTTGGTTGGTCTCTTCCGACGAAAAATCAAGTAAGTGTATCCGGAATGAAGTTTATAATTGTGTTGTGTAGTGCTTAAGAAAGTTTTAGTCCAAAACAAATACAAATTGTATCTTATATCTAAGTAGTGGTAAAGGGTAATGTAGTTGACTACTTGCGCCACTGGGCAACGAACCGAAAGAGAAACACCGTATCGGTAACATTCCTTCAACGGGTATTGTTATTATTGGGATCCAAACTATCTGCGCCAACTAAATGGTTACTCCGAATTTATTATTCGCACCGTATTTGGTCCCAAACTATTTTCTTCAAACTTAAAGTTGCAAACTATACCCAGCAAATTTACCTACAGAAGGGATCAGACCTTTGAAGATATCGCAAACATAAGTAGGAGATAACTCAATTAGTCCAAGCGTCGTCCAACATGTAAGGATCGACGTTAACTAAATGTACCTGCGAGTTCACACCTAAACGTTTTGGTGAACTCCAGTCATACCGATACTGTCCCTGAAGACGGACCTCTAGAAGCCTCATTGGTCGCCGCTACTAAACTAATAGAGGAACCTTTTAAAGTAGCTTCACCCCACTGAGTCTTGCCTAACGTAGCGAAATGATACCGAAACTCTTATCGAGCGTGACATAAAGGCGAGTTTTTAATAAAAAAGACTGGTCTTGTAAACTGTACCTACGTTCCAACACTGGTGGCCTAGAAGTCTGTAATGTTAGTTCAAAAGGTATAGGACCACTTGATAAGTGTTTGGAGTACTCAAATTACCTGTAAGTAAGAAGGGTTGTTCTGAAGCTATCATTGTTTCACATTGAAATTACCTGTGTAAGGCAAAACAAGTTGTACAGAAAGTCTTTTCTCTTTCGATGGGACTGGTCCTATCTTGATCTTATCTATATCATCCAAAAAGTATAAGTCTTCTCTCAAAGAAAGGGAATGAGCTTCTTGATCAGCGTTCTGTGACACGTCCACTTACAACATATGGGTAGAGAGACCACTCGGACGCTTGGACGAAGCTGGGATATTATTTAAAGGAGTATGCTTGCCCAACGCCTATAGCATCTTGATAGTTTAGTCGGCCGCCAAGACCACAGGAATAAACATGTCAATACATGTGGGGCCAACATAGCCTCGGGTTTCCTTAAGGAATTTCCCTTCACGGGTAGCGTTTAGTGTTGCTAGTATAAATTCGCAGATGCACGTAACACTGAAAATAAACAAAGTCATGGATCATGCCCGCACTGGAAATCGAACCTGGGCTTCCAAATGGGCTGCCGAGTCCATTGTACTATTCTCAGTGCTACCAAGATTAGGTGGGTGCTACATTCTGATGTATTTGTGATACACTTGCTTAGCAATTTTACCAACTCATACAGATACGGGCGGCTTGAAAACTTCTGACAGTAAGACCAGCCACTAGTCTTACAAGCCTCCACCAATCCGGACTTGGCCCCCGTGGTGGAGTATGGCTTATACCTTCCTCAGGGAAGAGACCCGTGCCCCTCGGTGGGGACATAATGGGTTGATGATGAATGTAATAAAGTAGTTAAATTTTGCGGTAGGAGACGCTGCTGTTTGTCATACAGATTTTAATTGTACAGACACCTATTACTTAACATAATTACTTCTTTAGCAACGTTAAGATAGGATAAGAGTTCGCTTAACTTTTCTGTAAAATAAGTTAATTTCAATTTCAAATACTCTCCTGTAGATCGTCAAGGGGTTGTTTCACACTACGCAAGACAAGAAGAAACTTAGTCTAACATCACTTTACAAACAGCCCCTCAGAAGTGACTTCTGCCAGTCTACAATTTTGTTGGTGAACTTACCTGTGCTCCCTTTAACTTGATTAAAAGCGTAGCCCTTTGTTAGTTGCCCCATTCCTAGTTAATTTAGTTTCGTACAGTCACGTAGAGAAGTCATTTAAGAATCTTCGTTGCAGTGATGTTTTAGTGCTTGTTGTAGAGAGGTTCTGTTGCACTTTGAGAATTTCTTACTTATTAGCACATGAACCTCAGACGCTAAAAATTACCTTTTTGTTGACCACCTTTACCTTTGGTGGTTGGTATTGATTATTTCCTACATTACATCAGAATTTAATTTTTTTTGTAATACTATTCTAAGCTAAGAGTTCTGAAAAATAATGTTTTTCCTAAATTTTTTTTCTGGTGTGTAGAATTATGAGTTAATTATTATTTATCACTATCTTTACATTATAATTATAAAATTTAAGCTTGAAGAGCGTAAAAAATTGTCGATCTGAGTCGACAACTTATAGGCGGAATATTCGGATTATCGAGTATTTTCAATGTATAAATGATCTGGTGTTGCGAAGTAAACATGTCAATGTTACCAATGTTGCATTGGTGTCACGTCAACACGTGTCACAAGTGTCTATTGGGATTTGTAAGATCTAGGTTGTTAACTCCATGGTGTGTGGGAAATTAAATAGTAAAGTGCAAAGTTAGCCGAAATTGGTGGCCATGCACTACTGTATGGAAGCGGATCGATTTTATATGCCTCACTTGCTCTTTCCAAGATTGTTTTATTTTGTTGACTTTCGTATATATTTTTTTATATGTACCTACTTATCTACATTATGTTTCTGTGATAATTTTATTCATTTACTCAATTAAATTAAAATTGAAACTAATTTCTCGCTTATTGTACCGGGAAAATGTTGTCCCATAACTTTCTAAAGTTAAAGCCATGCTCATGCTCAGTGACTTTTGCCAATTCCACCACACTTATTACCACACGAGAAAGTTTGAACTAACTTCCTAATGTATTCATTTGTGTGGTATAGATAATCAAAAAATCTGTCTTTCAAATGGTCTTAGGCAGTATTGCCTCGATGCTTTAGCGGTTAAAACCGCTCGAATACCAAGACATAGGTCGTGGGGTTTTATTCCTGCGAAGACCCCGTACTTGATTCGTACGAACGACCTTAGTCTGTGTGTGAAGTGAAACACATGAATTCAGGACAAGACTAATTTATTTTAAGAGTACCCAGGTTGACAAAGTAATTCATAAATACCCCACACTACATCTTCCCCTTCCATAAAAAATAACCTAACTGATTTCCTTAATAATAATCAACTACCACCAGGATTTAAATAAACTTAATTTTCAGCAAGTTTACAATTACGTTAATTTTTTTTTTTTACAATAATTCTATTCTTCTTCAACTTCTTCTGAACAAATGTTATCTAGGTTCCTGATCCGTTCCAGCGCCTTATTTTTAGCTAATCTGTTACCCGGAAAAATGTCCTGTAGATCGTGACCCACCGGGTGCCCCAATAGGTCAGCTTCCGCAGCTACGCACGCTTGCGCCGACAGCGGCGATCCTCCCGAGTCCAAGCTCGACTCGGCGCGCGCCTCTTCAAATACGTCGTAGCCAGGGCTGTCCTCTTCATCAGACCCACCGGCACGCTCCACATGCAGCTTCGAATTTTGTGTAACGGGCTGATAGAGCCACCCAATGTATCTGAGTCAATTTTTATCATATGGCGCCTGTTACGCCTGTATACCCTACCTGTTCGCCTGTCTTCTAGGACATACGACCGAGGATGTTGATCTTTGTATTGCACATGCATATTCCGCCTGTTCGACCCGTCAATCACAACCACTTCGTCACCGGGCTGCAACTCGGCCAGTGGGCGTGAATGAGCGTCATAGTATGCCTTACTACGTCTACGGTTCTCCATAATTTTATCGTAGTCGTCATTACTGCTGCGCTCTGGACGGAGCTTGTTAATATGGACGGGTAACATCATTTTTAATCGACGACCCATCAATAGCTGCGACGGTGAAGCTATACCTTGGCGCGGAGTCGATCTAAAATTTAGTAGGCCCAAGTACATATCAGAATTTGATTTAATTGATTTTTTTATTATTATGTCAGTCCGGCGGTAGACGCAACCGGGTGCGCACGCGCTATCGGCAATTGTGTGTGGTTTTGTGAAACGCACGGACGACACAGAGTTTACAAGATGGTGAAATGTTGTAAATGCCCAAAGATGATCACAAAAAAGCAACCAGGTCTGCAATGTAATAAGTGTTCTAAGTGGATGCACGCTTCGTGTGCTTCCATCTCCAACGACCAGCTTGGAGTTCTCTATGCGACAGACTGCGCTGATTGGAAGTGTCGCGGCTGTATGGGAAACACGAAACCTAGACGGCTGTCTTGTATTCTTCCTGACAACGAGGAGGATGACACAGACGTAGAAATAACGCCCAGCCAGCCAGCCGAAATGAAGAAAATACTCGATACTATTCGCCAGGAAATCAGGCATGACATCAGAGTCACAATCAAAGACGAGCTGCAAACTACCCTCCAGTTCTATTCAGAAAAAATAGACGAGTACGAAACTAAAATGAAATCTTTCGAACATACAATCAAGAACATGCAAAACCAAAATATAGATCTGAGAAACCAGCTCAAAAATCTGTCACTATGTAACGAAGCCCTGGAGCAAAAATTCCACGGTCTAGAACAAGAGCGCGTTAAGAACTGTGTAGAAGTTTGCGGCATCGAGCAGGAAGACGATACCAAGTTTGAACAGTTAATTCAACAAGTGTGTCTAAAAATAGGCCAGGACACTAATGACATAGTCAGCCTAAATAGAAAGAGAAGCCCGCGTACTGGCACGGAAAAGGGTCAACGAAAGAACGACGTGGCTGTGGTCACCCTAAAAGAGGGTGTCCGCGACGTCTGGCTAAAGTCAATGAAAAAGGCCAAGATAAATAGCAAAGACCTAGGTCTCAACTACGACAGCCCTATCTATCTACGCGAACATCTAACGCCACATACAGCTGCGCTACTATGGAAATCCAAGAAGGATTTACAGGAAACCAAACTCTGTAGGTATGTGTGGTGTAAGGAAGGCTCTGTCCTGGTGCGCAAAGAAGAGAAAGAAAGGGTCACTAGAATCTTCTCAGAGGCGGATATCGCAAACCTAAAACGTGTGCTCCAGACTGGGTAAGCTCACATATATAAATGCACATATAATCTTCGTATACACTTTCACACGCTATGGAGTTCGATGATGATTTAGCAGAAAATTGCACCTGCAATATTTTCACAACCATAAGCAGCTGGACTTCTCACATAAAGAAAAACAAGGGTTTTAATGTATTCCATTTAAATATCAGATCCATCAGAAAAAATTTTGACCAACTACTATGCTTAATTAACAGCTGTCTTTCCAACATAGATGTTGTTATCCTCACAGAAGCGAACATAAAAGAGCACGAGGTGCCTTTTTACAATATACCTAACTATACAACATACTCGAACACCCGCATTTCCCAGCGAGGAGGGGGCATACTACTCTATATCAAAGACTGTCACATTTTCTCACCGACTAACCATAATGGAATGGCAGCCGAAATGACGTCAGGACTCCTAGAAACTCCAGACGGCCTATGTAAATACCTACTAGCCGTTTACAGGCCACCCAGAACAAACAAGTCACGATTCATTCAGGAGATGGACAGTGTTCTTCGATGCATTCCTAGCGACGCCGACTTGATTGTCACAGGTGACTTCAACATCAATATTTTGAATGGTTATACGAATAACACCGTCACGAAGTACAAGGATATGATGTCAAAAAACGGTTTACTATGCGCTTATCACGACGTCACCCGCGAGGAAGTATTGAGGGATGTGGTGACCCTTTCCTGCGTGGACCACTTATGGACCCGGGTATCACTGAAATGCAATTACAACCTCAATGCGTACGTGCTAAAAGGCGGTAAGATATCAGACCATTATGCTGTCGGTGTTTGTATGCAAACCGGCTTTAATAGTGATCTACAAAACGTAATAAACAAAACTCGAACTATATCAGTGTTATCGAATAAGTGTGTACAAGAAAAGTTAAAGTCGTTCGACTGGTCCTCCCTTCTTAATATCGACTGCCCTCTCGAACTTTATGACAAACTATGTTTTGTTTTTACTGACATCTATCAATCATCAAAAGTAGATATGAAACCACAAAGTAGAACTAAAGAAACCTGGATCGACAAAAGATTAATGAAATTAATTGAAAAACGCGACTGTCTTTTTAGAAAACTTAAAGCTGAGCCAAAAAATTGTAATTTGAAGTTAGAATATAATAGATTCCGAAACAAAGTAAATAAAATTATAAACTGTACAAAAAACAATTATAGAAAGGCAGAAATAGAGAAATGTGGTGGAGATTTTCGAAAAATTTGGAAATATATAAATAAATGGTTGGGTAAGACTAGTTCTAACATAGATAAAGTGATAACACAAAATTTAGGTAAAAGTTTCGATATACTAAACATCTGCAATGAATTTTCGAAAGTCTTTACTGAGGAGATTGTCAAGTTAAAATCCAACCATGTATGTAACAGTAATTTTCTACAAAGAGAACTATATATATCAGATTGTAACAAAAGTATCAGGTACAGAAAACCTACAGCGGGGTTTGTTGAAAAAATTATCGAAAAATTGTCAATGGAAAAAGCACCAGGTTACGATGAGGTTAGAGTTAGAGACTTAAAATGTATTAAACAAGAAATTAGTCCAGTTATTGTCAGGTTCATTAACCTGTGCATAGAAAAACAAATGTACCCGGAGAAACTTAAGGTTTCGTTAATCCGTCCCATACACAAGCAGGGCAGCTATACGGACTATACAAACTACCGACCTATAGCTATATTATCAGTCATAAACAAAGTAGTCGAAAAAATCATTGTACACCAAATCTCAAATTTCCTGGAGAAAAATACAGTCCTCACTAATAACCAGCACGGCTTTAGGAGGCAAAGAAGCACCGCAACTGCCCTGTTTGAGTTTACAGAGCATGTTTATAAACAACTCGATAATAGAAATCATGTGGTCGGTATTTTCATTGACTTTAAAAAGGCTTTTGAGACGCTCGAGCACGACGTACTCCTGCGCGCGCAGCAGGAGTGCGGCGTGCGCGGGCCGCTCAATGCCTGGCTAGCTGAGTACCTACGAAATAGAAAGATGATTACACTTATCAATGGGGTGAGAAGCGACCCAGCTCTTATCAGATACGGGGTACCAACTGGTTCGGTCTACGGGCCGCTAGGATTTACGGTACATGTTAATAGTGTATGTAACGTCGTCAAAAATTGTACTATGTTTATGTATGCTGACGATATGTGCATTCTTTATTCAGGCAAAAATCAATTTAATATACAATCAAAAATCCAAGAAGATATAGAAAACATAATAAAATGGTCTCACGACAACGGAATTATCATTAACATACAGAAAACAAAAGGAATGCATTTTTCGTCCCCCCACCTCATGAAAAGGGCTATCAATTACAATATAACGGGTCATTCATACGACTGTTTACATAGGGCAAAGGTTGGATGTAACTGTGAAGATATCGAATTTGTGCAAAACTTTAAATATTTGGGTTTGACTATTGATAGAAAAATGTCTTGGAAAACACACATTGAAATTTTATGTACAAAACTCAGGATACTGTTAGCAAAGTTCTTCCAGCTTAGACAGTTTCTGAGCAAAAAGCTCATGTACACTATGTATAATGCACTAGTTGACTCGCTTATAAGCTATGGAATTATAGCATACGGGAGAACTTTTAAAACATACCTACAAAACATTAAAAATCTACAAGTCCGATTTTTGAAAATGCTGGCCGGCAAAAAATGCCTCCAGAGCTGTAAGGGGGACAACGAAAAGCTCTTTAAATTGTGTAAGATTTTACCAGTGAATAAAAAACTAGACCTAGAATTAGCAGTACACTGTTTTCGCAACGATAAAATTGTACTAACTAAACCTGTTATACGAAGTGCTAGGAGAAAATATGAGAACTTCGCTACCACTGTCACGAAACCTAACAATTACTACGGGGAGAGACTTGCACAGCATATTGTTCCTAAGATAAACAACACATTGCCTAAAGAACTTTTTTGTGAGAAAAATAGAATTACAAAAAAAAAAATTTAAGAGAAGGGCGGCGGGGGTTTGGCTTGATCAGCTGTGATTACTTAACACGGCTGATCGAGCCAATCCTCCCCCTCCCCTCTTCTTTTTATATGCCTAGGTACTTAAGGTATACTTAGCTACTTAAAGTTTGTTTTATATTGTATTTATGGCCTTTGTTGCCAACGTCCAATAGGAGACGGCACATAGGGAAGAGTGTTTGTAATATATAAAACTTATTTAATTCGCCATCAACATGTTTCAGAGAAAAGATTGTTTACAACAATGCCGCTTATACAAGTCAACAATCGCCGATAAACTGCTGCGCAGCTTGGCAAATCTGTCAACCTATTTGTTATTTTCTTTTAATAAAATCTTTAAATAAATAAATAAATTTTATTGTTCTTACAGCCCTCTCACTTAGCCCGTTCGATTGAGCATAATTAGGGGAGCTCGTTGTGTGTGTAAAACCCCACGCCCTACTAAATTTGGTAAACTCAATGGACGAGTAAGCTGGTCCGTTATCGGTGACCAACTCGTCTGGTATGCCGTGACGAGCAAATTGTTCCTTCATGGCAGCCACTACGGCCTTTGTACCTATATTTGGCAGACTATTCACTTCAATAAAGTTTGAAAAATAGTCGACTAGTATTAAGTAATACTTTCTGCCAAATTCACAAATGTCTGAGCCGACTTTGGCCCAGGGCAGATCGGGAACTTGATGCGCTATCATCGGCTCGCGCGGCGGGCGCGCGGCGTGCTCGGCGCACACGCGGCAGCCGCGCACCGCGCACTCCACGTCGCGCGACATGCCCGGCCAGTACATGACGTCACGCGCGCGCCTTTTGCACCGGTCTATACCCATATGACCCTCGTGCACGCGTCGGACCATTTCCGATCGCAGCGCCTGCGGTATATACACCAAGTTGTCCTTGAAGATCAGTCCCTCAACATATTCAAATGTCTCTCTGTAAGACCATTGGTTGCGCACTCTTTCGTCAACGTCATATTTATTTTTTGGCCATCCTTCTCTAATATATTTTATGATAAGCCTACACTCATCGTCTTTGTTTGTTGTGTCTTTTACCAACTATGATTTTTCGTCACTGAATCTGATATTATCAATAAGGAAGCATGACTGTTCACCTAACTCCTCAGTAACCTTATCTCTCATAGTTTCCCGTAGTGGTGCTCGGGAAAGTGCATCGGCTATGTACATTGTATTTACCTGGTTTGTACACGACCCTGAAGTCATAACCCTGAATGCGCAACATCATTCGCTGTAAACGAGCTGGCACCGAGCTCAACGGTTTATTAAACAACGCCTCTAAAGGTTTGTGGTCGGTTTCAACCGTGACATCGGTTCTAGCGAACACATATTGATGAAACCGCTCTAACCCAAAAACTATGGCTAAGAGTTCTTTCTCTATCTGAGCATAGCGTGTTTGAGCATCATTTAGTGTCGCTGAGGCGTATTCGACGGGCCGGCCGGCTTGCATCAAGCACGCGCCCAGCGCGTGCGCACTCGCGTCCACCGTGAGGAGCACCAGGCGGCTGGCCGAGTACAGCGCCAGCACGGGCGCGCTGCTCAGCAGCAGCTTCAGCCGCCCAACCGCCGCGCTATGCGCAGCCTCCCAGCTCCACTCGGTCTCTTTTTTTAATAGACAACGCAGGGGAGAGGCCACTTCGGAATAATTTGGAATGAATTTGGACAGGTAATTGACCATACCTAGGAAGCGTTCCAAGGACGGTTTGTCGTGAGGCTCCGGCATCTCTCGGATAGCTTTCAGCTTGTTGTTATCTATCTGCATTCCTCTACTGCTAAACGTGTGACCGAGATAGCTCACTTCTTCTACGAAGAATTGACATTTCTCCCTGTTAAATCGAATACCTACTTCACGCGCTCGGCTCAAAAGGAGCTTAAGTCGCGCGTCGTGTTCGGCTACAGTGGTACCCCAGACGATTACATCGTCCACAAATGAGTCGACGCCTTCCAAGTCTTCTAACAACTGCCTAAGCTTGGAGTGAAAAACTTCTGATACGCAGTTGATCCCATAGGGCAAACGCAAAAATTGGAACCTGCCAAAGGGGGTTCCAAAAGTGCATAGATCAGCACTGGATTTGTCAATTTCTATCATCCAAAAACTAGACCGCGCGTCGAGTTTGCTAAAGTATTTAGCACCATGCAGTTTAGTAGCTATCTCGGTAAGCGTCGGCAGTGGATAGTGCGACCGTCGCACGACACGGTTCAGCGGCCGCGGGTCTAGGCACACGCGCAGCTCACCGTTCTTTTTGGCCGCGAGCACAATCGCATTTACCCACGGTGTTGGGTGACTCACTTTCCTAATCACGCCCATTTTTTCCATACGCTGCAGCTCGACTAACAGCTTCTCGCGTATTCCAATAGGAATCTTTCTAACGGGACATACCGTCGGCTGTGCGTCACGATCTGTTATTATTCGGTATTTGCCGGGTAACTTGCCAAGGCCATGGAAAAGGTCATCATAATTCACATTTATTGTGAAAATACGTTTAACTAAACCTAATTGTTCACAGGCATTTTTTCCTAGTACACTCTGACTATCGAGTTCTGATATTACAAATCGCAATTTAAACATTGTATTTTTATATAGCCACTCAATATAACAGGATCCTAAAATCTTTATGTAATTACCACAATAGGACTGAGCTTTAGTATTATCAGGCTGTAAACAAGACAAATTAATTCCCAATCTTTTAAACACTGTAAGAGACATAACATTGAGATCAGAACCGGTATCCAGTTTAAACGTTTCACTTTGACCGTTACAATGTAAAATTAAAGTTTCATACCATTTTGAGTCCTTGTTACCTCGTGCGCCGTCAATCGTCGACACATAATACAGGCCGTTGTCGCTATCCAAGTCTTCCTCTTCATGTAACTGATACACTTTCTTATATTGTTTGCGCGGGCACACTTTTCTAAAGTGGCCTCGTTCATAACAAAACGAACACTTGACAGTCCTAGCCGGACAACGCGCACCACCGTCACAACGATAACCCTCACACTGCATACAAGCGTCGTCGTCACGCTCCCTGGGCGGCGCGCGGCTGGGCGGCGCGCGGTTGGGCGGCGCGCGGTTGGGCGGCGCGCGGTTCGGCGGCTGCGATCGCCGGCGCCCGGCGCCCACGGCCGCGCCGCGCCTTCCGCCGCCGTACACAGCGTCCACTGCCGCCGACGTCGTCGCACTAGTACCGCTGCCGCTCGACTTGCTCACTTCGATTTGCCTTAACTCCTCATTTGACATTTCATTAGTCTGACAGATTTTCACGGCCTTATGAAGTGTTAAATCCTCTGCCCTCAGCAACCTGTCACGTACTGAACATTCAATAACACCACAAACTATGCGATCCCTTATCAAACCATCTTCGAGATGTTCAAATTCACACTGCTGGCTTAGTAGTCTTAAAGCAGTGACGTAACCATCGATATTTTCACCTCTTTCTTGGTTTCTGGTGAAAAACTTGAACCGTGCCATAGTTGTGTTTGGCTTTATCTTGAAATACTCGTCGAATTTTTGTATAATGAGATTGATGTCATCGTTATCAGGATCCTTCTCAAATTTAAATGTCGAATATACATCATACCCCTCCGGGCCAATCAGATTTATAAGCAAGCTTGCTTGTATGTCAGCCGGCTCCTTACGTACTCCCGATGCCTTCAGAAATATCTGAAATTGCTTATGGCACTTGTACCACGCGTCCGCGCGGCTTGCGGGTCCCCCTTCTAGGTTTAGCTCTGCCGGTGGTCTGGCGTGCTCCATAGTGCCTAACTTTTATTATTGTTGCCTGTGACTACTCACAACACACTTTACTCAACTCAACACAGTGTATTTAGCACTAAAAACGCGAAATTCGTGTCACCGCTGTCACCATGAAGTGAAACACATGAATTCAGGACAAGACTAATTTATTTTAAAAGTACCCAGGTTGACAAAGTAATTCATAAATACCCCACAGTACAGTGTGTATGTATTTCCATTGATTGATTTCATTGCCCTTATCAAGCAAGGTCATTATTAACATGGCAAAGAGAATCTTAGCTTAGGACCAGGATAAGTTGTGCTGTTGTGTAAATGTTTTTTATTATTTATAAATCAAATCATCATCATCAACCTATTGTGTCCCCACCGAGGGGCACGCGTCTCTTCCCTGAGGAATGTATAGGCTATACTCCACCACGAAGGCCAAGTCCGGATTGGTGGAGGCTTGTAAGACCAGTGACTGGTCTTACTGTCAGAACTTTTCAGGCCGCCCTAAGGCATCTGACTTTTCAAGATCATAACACAAGTGATTACGCATTTCATAAGAAATCCACCCTGTTGACCTCATTTTTATCTCCCAAAGTAAAATTCTGCCAGAGATGGTTCTTTTTTATTTTTATTCCGTAAGTTATAAAAATAATAATATCTTTGGTTATAAATTATTTTATTGCTCGACCTTGCTTTTAGGCGTTGTTCTCCCTATCTTCGGACCGTCGTAATTTCTAGTACCTTTTATGGTAGGTATTATTAATATTAAGTTAATGTTTATTAAAGTTTACATAATATTAAAACAAGTTGTGTAGGTTCGGATCTCTTAAAACTATAAATTATTATTAATAACATAGCCAAGTACAAATTTCCACGTAGTTAGGTAATTATTTATATATTTTTTCCTTATCTTAGGATCGATTATGTTACATAAATTGACTTAAATTATTATTGTTTTTAAACAAACGACAACAATATTCCAAATCAGAAAAGAAGAATTAGAAGTTTGTCTTACAGTGTGTAGTGTGTACATCTGTGTTTGTTTGTGTGTATGAATGTGTGTAACATTCTACAGCTTAAGCAACTTTGAATAGAATACATATGTAAGGATTAAAACAAAATCCCACCGAATCTGTTGGCTCGGTCACGTGGAAAGAATGGAAGAGGACCGAGCAGGTAAGAGAGCATACTCGGGGCTTCCAAGAGGCCAAAGACCGGTAGGCCGCCCTAGACATCGCTGGAAGGACGAAGTTGCCAAGGATCTGCGTGAGCTCCAGGCCAGCGACTGGCAGGAGTGGCAGGAGACCGCGCAGGACAAAGGCAAGTGGCGACTTCTTGTGTCGAAGGCCAACACCCACTTCGGGTCGCTGAGCCAGCGCAGTAAGTAAGTAAGTAAAACAACGTCTTTTGCTATCAAAGATTCTTCTAGTAAGGATTGATCAGGTAAACGTAGCTTCAACGAATTAATAATGCAAGAAATTAATATGGAAAGAAAGAAAGAAGACTTTTATAAAAATAGCAGCTTTTTTAGCACCCTTGTGGAATAGTGGACTGTTTTATGGCGCTGATGATAAATGAAACCGGTGTTAACTATTTTTAAAGACCACATTATTAGGACAAAACAAACCGCGTACGGGAGCGGCAAAGCACGAACTCAAATACCAAGTTCACATTTTTGTAATTTTTTTGTTTACCTAAAGTATAGTATGAAGTATAATTATTCCTTAAAGCAAAAAAAAAGGAAAATTTTCACAAAAATGTGACCTTGGTTGTTTTTCCAAAACTTTATTATAATGACAACCTAAGAACGTGAAACAATGTTTCCACAATAAAAGTAAGGTAAAATAATCTATGTCGCGAACAGCTTTGTCCAAACAGTCTGCCCAAAAGCTGTTGTTAAACTCAACCTAAACTTAACTGTAGCGCTAAACACCAACAAACATTTGACCCAGGTGATGCGTTACGAGATTACACACTGCAAGAGTTATGAGCAACTTTAGTGGGACTTAATGCAATCTATATATATAAAAGGAGAAGCTGACTGACTGACTGACTGACTGACTGACATATCAACACAGGACCCAAACTATAAGGGTTAGAAACTTGAAATTTTGCACAGGAGTTTTTTTTGTAACGTAGGGGAGCACTAAGAAAGGATTTTTGAAAATTCATCCCCTAATGGGGTAAAATGGGGGTTTAAAGTTAGTATGAAACTTTGCGTTTTTGAAGTTATTCAAATGAAATTTGGTACGAAGATTCTTCATTTAAAATTACAAAACACGTGTAAAATGGTTTTCTTTAAATCATCCGTTAAAGGGGAAAAAGGGGGGTGCAAACTTAGTATGAAACTTTGCCGTTTTTGAAGTTATTCGAACGAAATTCAGAATTAAAGATTCTATGAAACACATGTAAAATAGTTTTTTGAAAATCATCCCTTAAGGGGCTAGGAGGGGGGGGGGGGGGGGGGGTGCAAAGTTAGTATGAAACTTTGCCATGAAGTTATTCGGATGAAATTCAGAATAAAGGTCCTTAATTGAATGTCTTGAAACACATGCAAAATAGTTTTTCGAAAATCATCTCATAAGGGGACAAAAGGGAAGTGCAAAGTTAGTATGAAAATTTGCCGTTTTTGACGTTATTCGAATGAAATTCAGTATGAAGGTTCTTCATTGAAAGACATGAAAGACGTGTAAAGCAGTCTTTCGAAAATCAACCCTTAGGGGATAAAAGGGGTTTGTCGAAGTTAGTAGACAGCTCTTTCGCGTGCGCCAAAAGTATCCCTATCTTATTTGCAATCACTTTACTCAACCAATGAAGCAATGTATATGCCTGTATGTAAATGTTATGTTAACTAAAGCCCACGCGGACGTAGTCGCGGGCAACAGCTAGTGCAACATAAGAAACAATGGCGAAAGTTTTAATAGGAGGCGCAGAGTTAATGTGGGCCTATTAAGCTTTAAGTTTTAAGGCAAAACTAGGGGCTAGGACAAAAGCCTCAACGTTGTCACCCTAAGAGGTGCCTCCGAAGTAATTTTGAAGTTTTTCCGAAGTAGAAATTCATGATGTTTACGATATTATTATTTATTATGTATTTTTTTATAATATTTAATTTATTTGGGACCTAATAAACTCGGAAAAACGTGGGCCCAGTTATAGTGATTGGTGCCTCTGCCTACCCCCTCAGAGATAACGGGCGTTAGTTAGATCATTTTTTTTTTTTTTAAATTTATTATCATACATTTTACAGCTAAATATCGTAATATTAATTGTAATCATCATCAATCCATTATGACACCACCGAGGGACTCTTACCTGAGGAAGGTAAAGGCCATACTCCACCACGAGGGTGAAGTCTGGATTGGTGGAGACTTGTAAGACTAGTGGCTGGTCTTACTGTCAGGAGTTTTCAAGCCGCCCTTAGGCCTCTGACTTGGCTTAACGACTGCCGTCGACAGATGGCACCAACTACTTAAAGTGCCTTGCGAAGCACGGAGCCACTCGGAAAAAACGCCACTAGCTTTAGTCATAGACGGTCACCCATCCACGCACTGAACGCGCCCTATGTTGATTAACCTTCGTGATCGTTTAGGATCACTCAGGCAGCCGGAGCTACGAGCGATTCGTACAAATATACATAACATAACATTTACATACAGGCACATACATTGCCTCTGGCTCCACACTAGTATACCCTGTTTTGTCGCAACCAGAAACAGCGATGTCACAAGCATGTAAACATCCAAGACCTGGGTTTCCCTTTTTTTCTGTCCCCAGCCGGGATTCGAACCCGGGACCCCCCGCACGGCAGGCAGATGCAGCAACCGCTGCGCCACAGAGGTCGTCTAAATACAGAACCTTAAATTACGTAATTTCCAGCTCTTTATTTCGTCCTTCGCACCGAGCCTACCTTTTGTACTAGCTGGCTTGGACTTAATTCCAGGGACGATAATACCCGTGGATACAACTTGGGGAATGCTTGACGGAACTAAAGTACACTCTGTAGGAACCTAGATCATAAATACTCTTTACGGGGCTTAGGCCGTGGAGCGAGGTCGCGGAAAAGACGTGGCACGTTGTGTAGAGTCACAGACCACAAAGCGACCACATGCCAAGGACTGTATACTCTATTCCACGAAACGAGTTGCGTTCTTATGCGCCCATTGATTGGCGCACATTACCCTATCAAGCAGACCGGCTTCGCTTATTGATTCATTTATCTCTAGCCGCTCGTATCAGCCAATGAGGTCCGAAAATTTGGTGCGCTAGGAGTGAATTAAGATTTAAAGACCGAGGAGTTAATAAAAAATAATTTATTTATCGAACAGAGTTACCACGAGGGTCTAGACTAATGCAATATTACTTATTCTAAGGTATTTAGTCTATCTGTCTGTATATATAAAAGGAGAAGCTGACTGACTGACTGACTGACTGACATACCAACGCAGGGCCTAAACTATAAGGGTTAGAAACTTGACATTTTCTACAGGGGCTCCTTTTGTAACGTAGGGGAGCACTAAGAAAGGATTTTTGAAAATTTATCCCCTAAAGGGGTAAAATGGGGGTTCAAAGTTAGTATGAAACTTTGCCGTTTTTGAAATTATTCGAATGAAATTTGGTACGAAGGTTTTTCAGTTAAAATTATGAAACACGTGTAAAATAGTTTTTTAAAAATCATCCCTTAAGGATGAAAAAGGGGGTGCAAACTTGGTATGAAACTTTGCCGTTTTTGGAGTTATTCGAATGAGATTCAATATGAAGGTCCTTCATAAAAAAATATGAAACACATGTAAAATAGTTTTTCGAAAATAATCCCTTAAGCGTAAGAGGGGGTGCAAAGTTAGTATGAAACTTTGCCGTTTTTGAAGTTATTCGAATGAAATTCAGAATGAAGGTCCTTCATTGAAAGTCATGAAAGACGTGTAAAGTAGTTTTTCGAAAATCATCCCTTAAGGGGGCAAGAGGGGGTTGCGAAGTTAGTATGAAAACTCTTTCGCATGCGCAAAAAGTATCCCTATCTTATTTGCAAACACTTTACTCAACTAAAGCCCACGCGGACGTAGTCGCGGGCAACAGCTAGTTTATAATAAAAGTATTGAAACATCAGCATTAATCGATTGACGTCAAGGCCTACTTTTGGAGGGGTTGGTCTACCTTAACTAGTGCGACTTGTGGAACTGAGTATATTCTGTGACTTTTTACAAAGTGTCGCGTCTTTTCCACGCTCTTCCCTTACGTCATTTCTGTATGGGCTACGCCGAGGACAAATTTCTTGGTTAAAAGCGCTTTATTCTTTCCAAAGCAGTGGAATTACGTAACTACGTATCTAATACAGATAAGGAAGAGACAAAAAGCAAAGGTAATAATCTTAGCACTCTATTTATAGATGTATGTTTGAATTTACAGATGATCAATCGTAGCACCCTAAGCTACGCATCAGTTTTGATAAATGAGGTGTGGTGCGAGTCGTGAATAGCTTGCCGTAGAAAATATATTCTGTGTACCTACTTTAATAAAGTCCCCAAGATACTGGCCTCGCCTAGTTTGTGCCGTTGAACCATGTATTGTGCACCTACCCATCTCTTTTGTTAAAAATTATGTAATAACAAATGCTGTAACGGAGTTATTTTAATAAAATCTTATTTAACTTTTTACTTTACTTACTAATTGACTCGACATATGGTCCAAGTAACAAAAGTCAACATTTTATTAGAACAACAGTAGTATGACGTCTACTACATTAAACATAGTAGTTGTCATTTGTTAAATGTGAAATACGTGTAAGCTAATCTTTACTTTTGGCAAGAAAAAAGAGCCAGCAAAGCCACCAACATTCTACTTAGAATTTTTCACGATGACGCTGCAAAGAAAATAAAACAACAAATCCACACAGCTATGATATTCGTGCAGACATTCGAAAGAGACAGGGCTTATGTTCTTTCACAAAAATACTAATCCCTTTTTCGTTCCTTTGCATCTCTTTGGCGAAATAAACCACAGTGTACTTTGGCTCCTCAGTCCAGACCCTGAAAGTTACAATGGTTTTTTATTGTTATTTTCAAGGACTGAAGCAGAGAGCTTGAATCATACCCAAGCACGTCATTATATGATTTAGAAACAAATAACACAACATTTACATACAGGCACATACATTGCTTCTGGCCGCACAATAGGATACCCTGTGTCGTGGGAGCCAGAAACAGCGACGTCACAAACATGTTAACATCCAAGACCTGGGTTTCTTTTTTTTTGTCCCCAGCCGGGATTCGAACCCGGGACCTCTCGCAAATATACTACGGTGAGAATGTTTTATAAAACTACAATTCGGAATATTGTATTCGAAGTCGCATTTGGAATCGAAGTACCCTAAACCTACGTAACTACGTGCATGCAACTACTAATGAATGTTGATGAAGCGAAAGTGATTTATCAGGATCGTGGCAGGTCAGCAGTCCCTGGTGTCTGCCTCCCCTTCTGGGATACAGGCGTGAGCTTATGTATCATCATCAACCCACAATGTCCCTACCGAGGGGCACGGGTCTCTTAAGAAAATCGAAAATAATATTATACTGACAAGTACCAAGATTATGTAGAGAACTCAAACAGACTTATTTTTATATCTAAAATAAGACATATAATTACGGTTTTAAATGCAGGTTAAAGGTAATTTGAAAGTTCTAAATAAGTTCAAAAATAAAATTGAAAAGTTCTGACAGTAAGACCAGTCACTGGTCTTACAAGCCTCCACCAATCCGGAATTGGCCCCCGTGGTGGAGTATGGCCTATACCTTCCTCATGGAAGAGACCCGTGCCCCTCGGTGGGGACATAATGGGTTGATGATGATGAAAGGTAATTTAAAGGACAGACGGTATCGTAGGCGAGTTATAGGGCTTCGTTGGAGCCTTTCGCGCGCGGAACCCTGAAAATGACCCGTGAATCAATAAAAAGTCGGCTCCCGCAAATAGATGACCGGCAAACCGGGTTTTTAGTCAGGAGCCCGAGCCAATTAATCTTTTATTCGGTCCGGGATTTCATTTTGACCGTTTTTTGCATTGACGTTCGGTTCAGGCGACGCGAGCTTAAACTCGGGGAATCGTTTGTTCGGTTTATCTAGGATCGTTCTGTCAATAAACAGTGTTTTTGTTGATAGGTGATGTTCACGGTCTATAGTTTTTGCCTGTTACTCCGATTACATGGATATAATTTAATAGGATATGATTAAGCTCTGTTAATCAGAGCGACATACACACAACCACCACACACAAGCATTATAGATAGATAGATATAATATTCTTTATTGTATGTATACCAGGCATTACACATGAGAGAATTACCATAGGGCGCGTTCAGTGCGTGGATGGGTGACCGTCTATGACTAACGCTTGTATCATTTTTCCGAGCGGTTTCGTGCTTCGCAAGGCACATTAAGCAGTTGGTGCCGGCTGCCATCGATAGATGGCAGTTTTTAAGCCAAGTCAGAGGCCGTAGAGGGGCCTGAAAACTTCTGACTGTAAGACCAGCCTCTACCAATCCGGACTTGGCCCCCGTGGTGGAGTATGGCCTATACCTTCCTCAGGGAGGAGACCCGTGCCCTTCAGTGGGAACATAATGGGTTGATGATGATGAATCAGAGCGAAACCTGGTCGGACTCTTCCGACAAAAAGTCAAGTAAGTGCATCTGGAATAAAAGGAATAATACATGGATATACATAGGTAGACTGGACCTCTATTTTCTGAAGTTTATTCTTAATTGTTCTACCCACTTGGCTACCGCCGCTCACAGGCAATCGCATTTAGCTAACAATCTCTGTGGCGCAGCGGTTAGCGCATCTGACTACCATCCGAGAGGTCCCGGCCTCGAATCCCGGCTGGGGACAAATAAAAAGAAACCCAGGTCTTGGATGTTTACATGTTTGTGATGTCGCTGTTTCTGGTTCCCACGACACAGGTGATCCTAGTCTGGGGCCAGAAGCAATGTATGTGCATGTTTGTAAAGGTTATAAAAAAATAAAATTGATCCAGAAGCGGGATATACCTATGATTGTTTTGTAAGTTATGTACATTTGTGAACTTATTAATCGATTTCAAAAAAGGAGGAGGCTCTCAATAGGCTATTTGACAGTGTGAAAAAAACAGTATTATTTATACGTACTCGTATCACTAGCAATACCACTCATTGAAGGTGAAGGAAAACATGGCGAGGATGGAGATGGCCTAGTATGGCTAAGGAAAAAAAGTGGCATACTATTGGGGGCCCATATTCAGTATACGATTAATTGGCCTCTCATGGCCTTACTAATAAAAGTTATGAGCTGTGTTACAGCCGTTATGCGAGGTCTGACAAACTGGTTATTTGTACGCTAAATGCGATTAAACCAGTATAAATTGATATACGTCAAATAGTTATCCAGAGTGTATAACTTATTTAGTAGTAAAGCCGTCAATATCAATATTTATAAAGAAATTCAGTTTTTAAATTGACCCACGAGCGCCATTTCGTGGAAGGTGTAATATTGTTTTCACGCCAATTACCCAAAGGAGCTTACATTAGGCATCTTACTCCCTAATAGAATAAAGGGACTCTCAAGGAGTTTCAGCTAATTGGGTTAAGGTAAGTAATTATATACTGGTTATGGGAATAAAGAAGGTTTTTAACTCAAGTGTCCAATGTTTATTACAAAAAAAAAATGTTATTGCAAGAGGTCAAATCGGATAATTGTATTTTTTCTCTGCAAGCAATAATTATATTAAGATAGAACACAACACCCGCAGGGTGGTGGATGAGAATGGCGCGAGACCGCGAGGTATGGCGTGATGGAGAAAAGGCCTACTAAATTAAAACATTCTTAATTAGCTTCCTTTTTTCCAAGTCTCACGCGAACGAAGTCGCGGGCACTGCTGTTACAGTCAACGGCATATCATCCTATACACCTAAGCACTCTACTCCGTTGCATTACGGGTGACTTTGCAACTAAATTGTGAATGTTGACGTGCTGTTGTCTGTACAAATATAAAATCAAGCCCGTAGACAGTGGCCACGGACTGCCACTTACCACGATCCTGACAGATTACTTTCGCTTCTATAATAAAAAACGGTTCTAACGCTTTGGTGTAATTACTGTGATGCAATAAATAATTATTTAATAAAAATAATTAATAATTGAACGTTACAGTGTAGGTATATCTTCGGGCAGTCAGATGTAATTAACTGCCGCCGCCGATCCCTTTGCTTCGGAGATGGCCTTTCCTTTATTGGGTAATCAATTACTGAACCAAAAGAGCTCTGGAAAGAGCTGAAATTGGACAGAGAAGCTATTTCGGGAAGTATACAGAATTATACGACTTCATAATCTAAATCATGAATTCACGAATACTTAGGTAATAAACTGACTTAAATATCATTTATTTAGTTTGATTGTTTTGTTATCTATCTATCTAATCTATCTATCTAATCCCTTTAAACGAGCAATTCTTGTATATATATTTATATATAATCAGAATCTCGGAAACGGCTCCAACGATTTTCACGAAATTTTGTAGGCAGATGCTTTCGGGGGCGTTTAATTGATCTAACTAGGTTACATTTTGAGAAAACGTTGTTTTATCCGTGTTTTAAGGCAATTTAAATTTGCTATAATAACATACAGGGCCGATTTCAAGAGACCCGGTTCGAGTCATGATGTTTTTTTTTCAAAGTTATTTTGTTGTTGGAAAAGGATTATTTTAATTTTATATTACATATTTTATATTACAAAAAAAGTACCGAGCAAAGCTCGGTCACCCAGGTACTACTTATTTAAATGTACAATACCTGAAACAAGTCTATATAATGTATATTAAACAGTTATAGTGTTAGCTTTCACTGGGAAATGCCCGGCCAACATATATTGCAGGCTTCTAATTTACATTGCTACTACATTATTGCGTAGCAATGTAAATTAGAAGCCTGCAATTACATTGCACTACAACACTACTCTTGCAAAAATACTGTTTTCATTATCTTTTTTTTCGAGAGGACGCCTAGCCTAGCTACCCCTCGACTGACATCTCTATCAAAAACGTAGCGATTCTCTTTCAAAATATTTAAATTAATACTAGACGGCTGTGCCAGCCAGTTACTATAAAGAGGAATCGCCACATTTCAGTCAGTCGAGAGCTAGGCTAGGCCTTGTCGATAAAAATCTATCTATATAAATAAAATTCAAAGTCCTGACTGACAGATTCATTCAGTCATCAACGCCAAGCCCAAGCCGTTAGACCTAGGAAGCTGAAATTTTGCACAGTAGGTCTATATATATTGTAGACAAGGAATAAGACCGGATTTTTTTAAATTCAACCCCTAAGGGGGTTGCCAAGATTTGTATGGGAGGTATAAAGAATGTTGTCTAATTTTCTTGAAACTTAAAATAAATACTCTTCAACACAATTGATTGAACACGTGTTTCACCGTTTTTCTAAATTTAACCTTTAAGGGAGTGACCGGGGTTGCACAATTTTGAACCTAAGTCCACGCGGACGGAGTCGCGGGCAAAAGCTAGTACATAATATAAGCTCACGCCTTTATCCCAGAGGGGGAGACAGAGATCAGGGACTGCCACCTTTTTATCTTGCCCTTTGCTAATATTGCATAGAATAATGACGTGACATGGTATCCGTCCTTACGCGTATTAAGTAACTGTTAAGCTGTCAACTGAAGTTATAAAACAAACCGGCATAATTTTCAAGTTTGTTGATCGTATGGGACTGCGCTTGAAATATTTTACCTCAAGGAACCTTCCCTTAATATTAAAGACACAGAATAGTAACCTAGAAGGATATTCTTTGACTACTGAGTGTCGTAAAAATGTATTATGAAACTGAAGAATGATAATAAGTTATTTATAAAAAAAAAACTTTTAATAATAAAAACTTTTGTTGCGGTCCCAAACTAGAATAACTATAAATTGTATTTTTTTTGTCTGGATCAACTTACTTGACTTTTAATCGGACGAGTCCGACCAACCTTTATATTACGTAACTTTCCACTCTATCGGGTTAAGCATTTAGACAACTCAAAAGAGTCAAAATAAGAACGTATGTGACAGTTCGGAGTTGGAGTATGAGATACCTAGTGGGGAAAAAGTCCCAGAATGTAGCAGTGTGACATAAGGTGGTGTGACATACCGGGAACAAAAGGGATAAACCAGACAACTCTATACAGTGGAGTCTTACATAATTGCACCCCAGGTTTATCTCCGATTCGCAGTGCTTAATCATGGTGAGCAGAGATGGAGCCAAGTAAGTTGATCCGGTCCAAAAATAACATAACATAACATTTAAATACATGCACATACATTGCTTCTGGCCCCACACTAGGATACCCTGTGTCGTGGGAACCAGAAACAGCGACGTCACAAACATTTAAACATCCAAGACTTGGGTTTCTTTTTTTGTCCCCAGCCGGGATTCGAACCCGGTCGCATGGTAGTCAGATGCGCTAACCGCTGCGCCAAGAGGTCGACAAAATGTACGATGTGTAGTGCTTACGAAAGTTTTAGAATAATTATTTGGTAACTAGGCAAGAATATCACAAACATGGGAATACACCAGGGTCTAGATTCTGCTAATGCATTGTATTACAATGACAATTGCATGAACACGGCAATGTAGTTCCATTGCGCTTCAAGTCAACGCGAGCTCGTGTATCAATAATTCTAGGAATCAGCGGTATGAAAAAACCCGTCACGTGACCCGACCGTGCATCTGTTATCGTACTATAACGTACTAATAGAATCGAGGCCCGGGCTGAAACCATGCATATAAATGTATAGAGGGCTAAGGTTTCATTTTTGTTGCATGCGGTTTTAGCAAATGCCCATCTAATCAACATCAACCCATTATGTCCCCGCCAACGGGTCTCTTCCCGTATAGGCCATACTCCACATACTCCACCACGGGGGCCAAGTCCGGATTGGTGGAGGCATGGAATGGCCCTCTAATACCAAACTGAACCATGTACAGTCGACAGAACATCATCCTTTAAACCCATGCACTCTACCCCGTTGCATTACGGGCGACTTTGCAACTAAAATGTGAAGGTTGACGAGTTGTCGACTTAATTCCGTTTTTAGGGCTCCGTAAGATGACAACGGGACCTTCACATTTTTACTCTGAGTGCTTATACTGAGTTTTGTCCTTCACTTTCGATAGCGAGAGCGTTTGCAGTTTGTGTAGGAGTGACAGAGCGCGCCACCTAGTTGTCTCTTTGTCACTCCAGATCTCCAATGCAAATCGCAAACGCTCTCACTATCGAAAGTGACTGAAAAAACGCAGTATACGCACTCTGCCCTCATAACGAGAAACACAGTAATAGCCATTACTACGTTTTTAGTTTGAATGCAAAAATAAGGTAAATACAGAGAGGCATTTTATGCAGTAAAAAAGTAAGGTGGCCACTCTACAGCCACCATTATTTTTTTACTGGAAAAATGCTTCCAAGTAGCTTATCTTTGCATTCAAACTAAAAACGCAGTAATTTCTATTAATGTGTTTCTCGTTACGTGGGCAGAACCTGGCCTTCTGTGCTTCCACACTTTGTGAGGAGACCCTTTTGAATTTGCATTAATTAAGCATTAGAATTGCATAATGAAGAGGTGCCACAAACTGGAGTATTAGCTACCTTTTAGCGTTGTAATTTACATGCAAGGTGGAAAACTTTTACTGGGCTAACTGGTACTTATAACGTTGTTTACCTACTGCAAGCCGGGTATTAAAGGAGCTGTCACTAAGATCTTATTTTGCAAACAGTATTCTGAGATGCTTTGCAAAGGTTTTACTGTTTATTGCGAGTTTGTTTGCTTTTTTCGGACTATAACTTCGTAATCACTAGATATTCGACAACCTCTGTGGCGCAGCTCTTGGCCTATCTACCTACCACGAGGATCTGGGTTTAAATTCCGGCTGGGTACAAACCCCTACGTCTTGGATGTTTACATTGTATGTGCCGTCACCGTTTCTCGTTCCCACGGCACATGTTCCCATGGGTATCCTAGTATGGGGCCAGAAGCAATGTATGTGCCTGTATGTAAATGTTAAAAATATATACAGTCTGTTAGCTTTTAGAATATACCTCGGGCTCTAGAGTAAGCTTCGGTTTTCGCCGAAAGCACACGAGTGTGTACCTTCCTGCTTTGAATAAAACTTTTCTTCACTATTTTGAAAAGTTATGTAAAGTTATAAATAACAATACAAAATAGACCTTACCTTATTGCAATATAATCGATTCTATCCGATAGTAGCCGAGGTATATTCTAAATTCTAACAGACTGTACTATGTTATCTACTCTTACCCATCCGCACATTCGCTGTATTACACACACTTCCTATATATCCCTAGTCTCTTGCCACACCTAGGGGAATATGCCGCATGCCATTTCTAGTCTACACAAATATAGGATGTCATAATATCAAAGCAAACTTGGTTGCCTAGCCACAGCTATCAAATGGAATGGCTTAAGCGCGACCGCGGCGTGACGCCATCGTCCCAAACGACCCTTTGGGGGGACTTCGGAGAGACACGTGTTACGACTTACGACTGATCTTTGCGACGTAAAAGTTACGACCGATGCGACGACTAGCTCTTCCTATATTACGCCAACCAAATCCTGATTGATCCCAATCGCCTTACTGTCACATTCCATATTGACTTCTATCATAAAATTCAAAAAGGTCACGATACTAGAGTATCTAGATTATAAGGATTAGCTTAGATAATATTACCTATTAAGTAATTACCTGTATATAGTTAAGTTAACGTATGTGCTTACACCTGAAAAGGTAGACTCTGGCGTTCTATTAATAAGCATCGGTTACCGCTAATGTACACCTACAGTCAAGCACATTAAAGATTTCATTTCATTTAAAGATTTCATTTCATTTCATTTCATCCCGGTAGGATTTGGTGCGCATAATTACTCCAAAGCACGGAGATATGCTTTACTTGACATTAACGTCTAGAAGTTTTATTTGAAAGAATTGACTTACTTGACTAATGCCCGGTTCCTATAATATACGTCTACCGGCTACGATCCGTTTTCCATACAATTTATTGACGGTTCGTAGGAATTTCGTAGGAATTGTAACCGATCGTAAGCAAAAACGAAGCGTTTTGTGGATATTGGAACCGGGCATAAATGTTATATGCCCCCTGTTCCGTCGCGTCCCATATTATTATTTTTTCTTTATTTTTCTACAAGACAACACAGGTTTGAATGTGTGCTTTTGTGTTTTCGAGTAATTTTGTTTCTAATGGGAAAGCGACGATCTTTTCATTTTCGGCGGCATACCTTGTGTGCCGCGCTGCGATTCGCAAATTGCGAACCCCAATCGCCTATGAACTTTGGTGCCGTATAGACGTGTGCGATACCTACCCCGCGCGTGCGCCGGTTGACGACTGTGTTTCGTGTGTCCCGTGTGTGTGTTCACGTTTTACTGCTAGTGAGCCTTCCCCTTTCATCCGCTGGAGGGTGCGAAAAAGAACTACCCCTATGGACCCTGCAGTTGGGCGATACAAGCTGATATTGCACCCCTGTGCCGCGGCCCCCGTCCACCTACCACGAGGCAGCCTAAGGAGTGTCAAGTGAGTCGCCTTATCCCCAACACCCCCTGAGTGAGGCAGAGGGCGTCCACCAATACTCCGCCATCTTGTCCTGTCTTGGGCTGCACTTGTCAATTAGGGCCAGGAGCCTAATTCTGTTGATGCATTGTAGTACAATAACAACTGCATAAACATAACGATTTTGTTTCATTGCCACTATTTATAAGTTTTTATTTTATTAATGAAAACATATAAAAAGTGACAAAAGTTTCCAAACCACGCAGCAGTTTATCTGTGTTATTTTCATAAATATTTAAGCCCTGTTTCACAATCTATCTTCTATCTATCTATATATATAAAATTCAAAGTCCTGACTGACTGACTGACATACTCAACGCCCAGCCCAAGCCGTTTGACCAAGGAAGCTGAAATTTTGCCCAGAGTATCTTTATATAATGTAGGCAAGGAATACGAGGAAAGGAAACGAATTTTTTGAAATTCAACTCCTAAGGGGGCGAAAAGGGTTGCCAAAATTTGTATGGGTGGTGTAAAGAACGTTGTCTAATTTTCTTGAAACTTAAAATAAATACTCTTCAACACAATTGATTGAACACGTGTTTTGTCGTTTTTCTACATTTAATCCATAAGGGAGTGAACGGGGTTGCAATATTTTGAACTAAAGTCCACGCGGTCGGAGTAGCGGGCGAAAGCTAGTGTTCAAATAAAGTTCCAGATTAGCTATCCGCAACAAGGGCTGCCGTTTGTTCTAAATATAAATAATTTTTCCTATATTACATGATGTGTTCGTTTATGGCTTCAAATTTAGAACAAACGGCAGCCCTGGTTGCGGATAGCTTATCCGGAACTTTATCTGCGGATTGTGAAACAAACCCTTAATGTTCTGTCGTAAGCTAAACAATCATCGTTTTTATTTTTAACTAAGAACTGGATTGAAGTCCTATTGAATAAAGAGAATAAATAAATATGAACCGTGACTGTGACTTTCATGCGGGCCTCTGTCGCAGCTGTGTCGTGACGCATGGAATTTCCCCTTTATTATTCTTGACATGTGCACCGGTCGGAAAAGCTCAGGAGGGCTTATTCACTAACCTCGCGTCTTTTGAAGTGTTAACTCGGACAGAGTACGTTGGTAAGCCTATTCTGTCTGCCTTTTTTTGGTGTAAATGGTATAAATAAACAATAAAATTCTTGATTAAACATATGAACGGATCATCATCAACCCATTATGTTCCTACCGAGGGACACGGGACTCTTCGTTCACTACGGAATCCAATTCCGGATTGGCGGAGTCTTGTAAAATTAGTGGCCGGTCTTACTGTCAGAAGTTTTCAAGCCGCCCTAAGGCCTCTGACTTGGCTTAACGACTGCCATCTATCGACGGCAGTAGGCACCAACTGCTGAACGTTCCTTGCGAAGCACGAAACCACTCAGTTGCTTAACCTTCGTGATCGTTTAATATCACTCAGGCAGCCCGGGCTACGAACGATTCATGAACGGATCGCAAGTTTTCTTATTAATTAATAAGCATTTTATGTATCACCGATTGGTGATCAGCCCATACCAGTATTCGAGCTCAATTTGACGATCTCTGTGGCGCAGCGGTTAGCGCATCTACTTACCACACGAGAGGAGACACTTGGATGTTTACATGTTTATGATGTCATTGTTTGGGTTCCCACAACACAGAGTATCCTATCGTGGGACCACAACAAGTAATGTGCCTGTGACTTAATGTTTAATGTTTAATCACCACTGATTTTGTTACAGCTATTGCGCGATCGCCCACTCACTGCTCTTCTTGATCTTTTCACTACAATTATCATTACCATTTCGAGGTAGTCCAGTTTGCGCGCTCGCCTAAATAGCATCTGCACAAATAGCACCTGGCCTAGTCCAGATTGGGCAACTATTGATATTTTTGGTAGGTGCTATTAGTCAATTCAAATGTAGTACTTATTCTTCATAATACCTACGATGAAAAAAACCCCTGAAAATATGGGTTTTATTTGTCAAAGTAAAAAAGTGAATAATTGTATGGAACGGGTGGAAGAAAAGGTTTATTTTTAGTGGTCCTTGTTTATGGTATGATTAGAAACATATAATGGTGTGTCGTCTCTCTTTCTCAATCACTGTACGTTTCAGCAATTCTAAACGTCCAATGCTACAGAATAGGTCCTCTAACCGTTGGACGTGTGTGTAATTTGAATTCCAGCGTCAAGTTTGTAGAAACATACACGTTTGACTACGAATTCTCTCGGCTACAGAGATAGTGTCTCTAACGGCAGAGGGGAAAAGAATCCAGAATCTTTATAGGTACAATTTTTTGAGGTGAATTTTAGGAATTTCATATTTGTAGTGTTTTTTTTTTTTTGAAAAAAATATATACTTATTTGCTGTATTAGTTTGAATGTAGCTGTTGGCGTTCTTCAATGTGATAATATGGTAGATACTGATACAGTTGAAACTGAGAATGTAAATCAAAAAAATCTTTCGAAGCTCCTCGAGTTACATAGATATCTACAGTTACATAGAGCATAACATAAACATTTACATGCAGTTACATACATTGCTTCTGCCCCACAATAGGATACCCTGTATCGTAGGAACCAGAAACAGCGACGTCACAAACTTGTAAACATCCAAGACCTGGGTTTTTCTTTGTCCCCAGCTGGGATTCGAACCCGCGACCTCTCACATGGTAGTCAAATGCGCTAACCGCTGCGCCACAGAGGTCGTCAAAACTTTACCGAAGGTAACAGCTAACTAAGGGCTGATTTTTCAATAGTTAGATAACTTTTATCTAAGGAATAAAAATGGTTTGACAGGTTCTGTATGAAAGTTATGTCCAACCGCCATTTCTATTCCTCAGATAAAAGTTATTTGACTATTGTAAAATAAGCCCTAAGCTGACTAAAGAAAATACTGGCAAGTGCTAGACGTGGTTGCGCCCTGAGCACGTATCGAGTATGGGCCCCTAAAAATAATCGATAACCTAACGAGAACGAGATAATGAGCAAAAATGACATTGATGTCTCCCGTTACGGACGCCAGACTTTTCGCTTCGCTTGCCCTTAGCCCACGCTTCAACTGGCAAAATAATTGCCACCGTCCGCAAGAAAAGGTATGTGGTGTATGACCGATATGAAGTCATGCATATTTATTTATATTCATAGTCCTAGAATCGTTCGCAGCCCCGGCCGCCTGAGTGATCTTAAACGATCACGAAGCTTGAGCGACATAGAGCTTGTTCAGTCCATGGATGGGTGACCGTCTATGACTAACGCTAGTGGCATTTTTCCAAGCGCCTCCTTGCTTCGCAAGGCACGTTAAGCAGTTGATGTTGGCTGCAGTCGATAGATGGCTAGACTTCTGCCAGTAAGTGCTCTGCCTCACTAGGACGCCATGGCGACGTCGCCAGCGACCGTATCCAAGCAGTTAATATGAAAATTTATTGTGCTTAACTCACTTGGCGACGCGACGGTCTGGTAACGTCGTTATTCAATACAAAATGCTTGGATACGCAGCTGGCGACGAAGCTATGGCGTCCTAGTGAGCCAGGGCACTAAGACCAGCCACTAGTCTTACAAGCCTCCACCAATCCGGACTTGGGCCATACCTTCCTCAGGGAAGAGACCCGTGCGCCTGGGTGGGGACATAATGGGTTGATGATGATACTCATAGTGATCCCGCCAACGCTTAGATTAAAGTACAATGCTTAGATTATTCGGGATATTAACAGGGACGGGCTGAAAATCAGCGCTGTGAAGATGCATGCACTCACAGCACTAAACAGAACCCTATATATATATATATATATCCTTCTTATCACATAATTATCTGTCTATAATTTTGTTATATTATGTACATAATAGGTATTGTGATGTGATAAATAAACATTTTTCAATTTCAATTTCAACTAATCTTATTTTGTTGACTTTCGTGTATTTTGTTTGTTACGTACTCGTACCTCCACACTGTTCCTGTGACAATTTTAATACAAGTCATCTGTCTTTCCTTCTTTTAATTATTTTCAGTCTTCAGGATACGGTGGAGATACTTATTTTATTTTAGTTGGGAAACTTACAGCCAAGAAAAAGAAACATGTCTACCATACTCAATGATGTCTACTGAAATAAAGACATAGTGCCAATGATACGTTTTCACTGGTAGAAATTTTATAGTAGAAAATGCCTAAGTACGTCTAGGAAACAATATTATACTCACTCCAAAAGAAATATATAAAGGGACATTGAATACATATTCATGGTAACAAACGTAATTTCTAGTGTACAATAAAATATAATGTTAAAGTGACTGTCGGTCAATATTGTAGTAATTATCAATTACAATAATAGTTTTATAGTCAATAATAGCCATTGAGTATCGGGTTCACCAAGGATTTAATGTAAAACCAAGTGGATTCCTGAACTAAACCTTTTGTATGCACTATTATATTATCGACTTTATTCCGGATAGACTTAATTGACTTTTTGTCGGAAGAGTCCGACCTAGTTTCGCTCTGATTCGTAGAGCTTAAGAAGAGTTGGTTGCTCTTCAGTCACTGAGCCGAGCGACCGATGACGCGAGCTTCGTCTCTGCTCACCATGATTAAGCTCTGAAAATCATAGCGAGGCTTAGTCAGACTCTTTCGACAAAAGGTGTGTATCCGAAATAATGTTATCAAGTAAATTCCATCTCCACCATCATGGTGTGTTAAAGCTGTACTTAAAACCTAGTTCTTTGAATACTGCCCAGCTTAATGGTTTGTTGAGCGATAAAAAAATCGTGCCGCCTAACAACAAACCTTATTCTTATGCCAACAACTTTAAGGAAAAGAAACCGCTGGCATTTTGTCAACTTCTTGCGGCGTATTTACGAGCTACCATCAAATATTATGATGAATATCGCTTCATTCACTTGTACAGTCATAAAGGAAATCGCTCTTAAAGCTTGACGTTCTAAATGCCCGTAACTTGGGAAACACTTTAAGATTTGACTGTACGGGGTGCTAGAAGAATTGCGTCCAGAATCGAAAGAAATTAGTACATTAATTTTAAATATGATTTAACTAATCAATTATTAGTGCGGTGCTAGCGCAGCAGAGGCAGTAGGTTTTAAGCCCACCATTCACTACACGCACCGCGAGCCGAGCCCCGAGCCGTACCCATTCGTGGACAAATCCGTCATCGCCCACACACTACACGACCGAGCTGCTTACTACTTTATCTCCAGACGGCGAGCGCCCTTGCCGAGCCGCGAGCCGCGCACCGAACCGAGAACCAACACATTTACACGCAGATTTGTCTGCGGACTTGTCTTTAAAAAAAGGTCATGGGCTCGAATCACGGCATGTACCCGATAAATTAGTTTTCAAATTCAGGTACATTTGTAAAGTGGACAGCATTAAAAAAACTGCAATAACACTAAAGGCCAGTTTCTGCATTGAGAATTGTGCTATCTCATGAAATTTCTCAGAAAAGAGCCTGATCTGTGAAATTCCCAATTTAAAATAACTACCGCTAACTGTTAAGATAGCTTAGCGCTTAAATGGCCAATACGCAGTTTTTACTGGTCTTAATAGTTTTATCACCTGAGCATTTTTTTTGCTTCCGTGCTTTACGCCAGGTATTTTTCATAATAATTTTCGCATGCTGTGGACACCTAGGCACAAAATACATGATAGTACAGGTACAGAAGATTCACTCCGTAAAATCAATTAAAGAAAAAGGGACTCTAGCAGCGATAGAATTAGGTGCAATTCAGATCGCACGGCGCTAAAAAAGCTACGTTATATTTACCTACATGTTGCCTCACTTTCTACCGCGTAACTCTTACCTCTTCTGGCGCCTGAGTTCCTACCTATTTGCCACTCCGGAGTGGTCGCCGCATGTACTTACGCGTTCGATACCGACGCGTAGTGAAACAGGCCTGATCTAGGGTCAGGTGATTATTTTTTAAACTGACAAGAATAAGTTAAAGTAAAAAATTTAAGGCACTTCTGTCGTTACTTGTGCTGTGCAGCTAACATGGCGTTCACCCCGACAGGCTTACCACGAGCGATCTTAAAAGGCTATTTCTCACGGCGTCTAAAAAGCTTTAAGTCGTTTACCCTAACTTCGGCGGCTCTAATCAATATTTGATGACACGTTGTAGGCTCTTTGGCGTGTGGCGTCGTAATCACTGCGGAATTAGGAGGCCCGAGGCCGTTAGTTTCCTTTGCGTACGAGAAAATGCTTGTCTTCTTGTTACTTTGATAATATCTCATTATTTTGCTGTAACACCCGTTTCTGAAAGCTAGATTTTCCGGTAGCATTTTTGTCTTTCAGTTTGAGACCACGGGGTGACTTGTTAAAACCGCATGCAACGAAAACATGTCGCCTCGGCGAGGGCTGTAATCGCAAAGCATAAATATAAAACATAAACATACAGGCACATACATTGCTTCTGGCCCCATACTAGGATACACATTACACAGTGTTGTGGAATCCAGAAATAGGCAAATATCACAAACATGTAAACACTAGCTGTGCCCCGCGGTGTTACCCGCGGTTCATCGATTTTCCCGTAGGAATAAGATATTTCCCCGCGGTAAAACGTAGCCTATGTTTTAATCCAGGGTATCGGCTAACTCCATACCAAATTTTATTAAAATCCGTCCAGCCGTTTCAGCGCTAAAGACTGACAAACATATAAACACACACACAAACTTTCACGTTTATAATATTGGTGTGATGGGGGTTTTTTTTTGTCCCCAGCCGGGGCTCGAATCCGGGACCTTTCGCATGGTAAGCAGATGCGCTAACTACTATGCCACAGAGGTCGTCGAATTATTAAATTATATCGTTGATTAGAGCAAAGTAACCATTGTTCATATCTTCTCGAATCCCTCATATCGCCTGCTGCCTGAGTGATCTGAAACGATCACGAAGGTTAAGCAACATAGGGCGCGTTCAGTGCATGGATGGGTGACCGTTCTATGACTAACGCTAGTGGCATTTGTCCGAGCGGTTCCTGCTTCACAAGGCACGTTAAGCAGTAAAGTTGGTGCCGGCTGCCGTCGATAGATGGCAGTCGTTAAGTCAAGTTAGAGGCCTAGAGAGGGCGGCTTGAAAACTTCTGACAGTAAGACCACTCACTAGTCTTACAAGCCTCCGCCAAACCGGACTTAGCTCCCGTGGTCCACCACGTGGAGTGGTGGCTATTGGAGTATAGCTAGGCTATACTCCAATAGCCTAGCTAGACCTTCCTCAGGGAAGAGACCTGTGCCCCTCGGTGGGGACATAATGGGTTGATGATGATGACGATGATGATATCTTGTTTCATGTCGTTAAATACCGCCAGTGCTGAGTAATACATTGCGCAGTTCGACAGAAAAATTAACGCTTACTTATAACGTTTCACATTATATTATAAATTTATTAACAAATCAGTCAATGCTATTACAGGAAACCCTGCTCTTATATTACGTAACGTTCCACTCTATCGGGTTAAGTATTCAGACCACTCTAAAGTATCAAAATAAGTGAGCATGTGTTTGACAGTTTGGAGTTGGCCAAATTGGAGAACTCCATACAGTGGACGACTTACGTAATTGCACCCCAAGACTTTTTACCGTGGATGGACATGTTTTCTTGTTTCATAGATGCTCGTGAAACCTCCGAAATGAATACTGAGCTGAACCAATAAAACCAGCCAGTGTGAATCGCAAACATGGTAAATAAAAAAATTGAAAAAAGCCGGGGAGGATCGAGGCAAAACGTTATCGAATCGAATCGGCTTCGAATCGTGACAGGACGCGGCGAGATGCATTCGCAAAAATGAAAATTAATTCAGTAGCGACGAGCTCAAAGGAAAAATATCGCTCCGCTCACGGAAATAATCGAAGGGTCCTGACACTGCTGGCGGACATTCACAGATTGGTTTTGTCTCGACAAATTGATACTCGGAAGACCCAGTTAATTTGTTACCTTTTGTTAACTGTTTGAAGTGCAGTTATGAGGTTTCGATCGCACGTCAGTAACACAACGTTTGGTTGTAGTTACTTTGTGCCGTCAATGTTGTTGTTATATAACAATTTCCTAAATGTATGTTCATACACAACAATAAATTGTAGTAGAAACCTAATCAGTCCTTGTATTACGTAATTTTCCATTCTATCGGTTTGAGCATTTAGACAACTCCAAAGTGTCAAAATAAGTATGTGTTTGACAGTTCGGAATTGGCTAAATCGGACAACTCCATACAGTGGAGGTCTTACGTAATTGCACCTTAGGTATTATCTCAATTCCAGATACACTTACTTGATTTTTCGTCGGAATCGGAGTCGAGACGGAGCTCGCGACGTCGGTTGCTCATATCTGATTGACTCGTCTCTCTCTCTCTCTCTCTTAAATTAGGTACCTACTTTTTTTTTTTGCTCACGATTTCTTGATGTAGGTACACTGACAAATTGTCGATTGACGTGTAACAGGTGCCAAAGTGCACACACAAAAAAACTGACAGTTCTTGTGAGTAGATTAACAGCTTTTTAGTAATAAACAACGATTATGCAGTTTCTCTACCACTTGCCAACGAGAGATAATGTTCAAACATTAAGTTATTTAGTAAAATCAGAAATCGAAAATCAGAAATTATTTCAACGTAAAGAATTTACATTCTGCTTGTTGAATGATAATGTAGGTACTTATAATGCTAATGTTAGCCGCTCTGCCGAGTGTAGTGGAGAAAAAGGCAACAAAAAAATCTCCACTCTGACCATCTTTTCTCAAATCAACTTAAGTCTAATACAATATTTAGTACAAATGTATGTCCATCTACTTTTGAGAAGGTCAACATTAAAATAACTTTATCATAGACTAACTTTAACCTTTCTCAGTACCTAACGCTGACTTTGTAACATTCTTCGCTCAGGAGAAACCCATTAACCTACGGACTGCATCATACTTAAACAAACTTCCTTACCCACCTAATCAACTACATTTCTAGTTAAGAGGTTTCGTTCCCACCGACGGAACCCGAAAGCTCTGCTGCACTCGCGACATAAAAACCTATCCGGACAGAAATTGAAAACAAACGCTGGCTTACTGACGTGAGTGGGTGTGGACCCTCTAGCCTCTTTGATGTCGTCCTGGGTAGACAAAAAGCCCACGCAGATGTGGCGAATGCAATCTATCTGGAGACACGGAGCGCTCAGGCGTATGACCCGATTAGATTGTAATAAACGGAATTGTAAAACAGGTGCTGCAGTTCACAGCAATGTTGGGAATTCCAAATGAGAGAGCTTGTACGTACCTACTAGTAACGTGGAAAGTAAAACAAGCCAAAGTCCCGACTACCTAACCCGACTACAAATAGATGCAATATTTTAATATTGTAGGGTATCCTAAATTTATGAAGTCGGAATTTTTGCCTTTTCCATTTTTGACGACCTACGATAGGTTCTCCATGGCCAAAGTTGTTTAATAGCGACAGAAACTTTTTGTCCCCCAGAAGATAGTAGAACGTATGTACTACTCTCAGATAGAAAAGGTCTGTTTAAGGTACGAGTAGCAATTAACGATCTCGCAGCTTAGTTGACTATTCATCCCAAGGAAAAAAACATTACCACCTTTTGCGATGCCAGGGAAGATTTCAGTCTTGGAAGTATTATAACAATACCAAAAGTCTGGGCCAATGCGTTTTGCCATATTATAATTAATATTGCAAAAACACACAGGCTAATGCCTACAACTTATTTTCAGACCTACCAACTACACATAAAAAACATGAAAAAAAACATAAACCAATTATTGGTGAAGCCATTTCAGAATTCTGACTAGAGATTTTTATTTATTTATTTTTAAAACTCTCACAAAAAGCTTTACATATCCTGGTTCTTAACTAGAATACTATGTGCTATGGTAGCTATGAAGCAAGAGACATCAATAGCTGCAGCCCATTTCGATGGGCAAGATGAAAGGAACAATTTCGGGCAGTAGAATGACGTCATGGTTGTGCAACATCAAAGAGTGGACCGGGAGGTGCTGTTCAGAACTGCACTGTACAGAGACCGTTGTAAAGAGCTGACTACCAATCTCCAGTGATAAAGAGGCACTTTAAGAAGAAGAATGACAACAAGGCAATAATATCAATTCTGTTAATGCATTATAGCACGATGACAGATACTTGGTCGTGTTAGGCAACTGCATCTTTATGTAATTTTGGCTATTTCATTTAAATACGCCTCAAATAAAATGTTGAAATTGTGAAGATTTTGCTAAACTTTATCATCAGGCGTCGTATACGCGCGACTATAACGGCCATTCGAGAATCGAGGGTTTTAAAAAAAACGAACGTCGGGAAGATGGCGGGCATTCGAAGGGCGACTACGGCTAAGGACGGTCGGTGTTTGAAGTGAAGATTGTGTCTGTAATTTGTCAAAAGTGTTTAATTATTTGATTAAAAGCCTGAAATTGCATATTCTTTCTTGATCTTGTTTGGTAGGTCTAATAAATCAGAAGTGCGAAGACCCACTGGTAAGTGTTTTATCTTTTACATTGCTTAAGGCATAATTATGTTAACGTTTTATAATTTATGTGTATTCTACCGCATACGGTAGAATACACATACATGCTACATATAGCATTTTATCGAGTTTAACACAAATCTAATAGAAACCTGCTACACAAATAAAAACTAGATCTGATCCATGCTTTATTTTTGAACTGCCTATTTGGCTTTAAATTTACGAATCTTAAATAATCACGGTGATCCTTTTATATTTTTCAAAAAATATGGTTTAACTACCTAGATATAGGCTTAATAATACTGATATAGATAATATTTTTTATATTGGCACGAGAAAATCACAAATTATTTAAGTTTCATTTTTACTACATACCTGAATCCGAAGTAATCATGATGATCGTATCATATTTCTCAAAACCACTCTTCGTACAGTTTAGTTTTAAGTCTGGTCTTGCCTAACCTGATATTATTTCCGGTCCTGGGAATCGACAATACTTTGGTAACGGAACATTTTTGTACAACAAGTGTTTGTTATTTAAATCCAAGAACATCATGGCGATCTCACATGTTTTTTTTAAATACTGGGTTTGATGGCTAGATATAAGTATTTTCTCGAAGATATTTACAATATTTCGGGTATCGAACACCTACCGGCCGAGACGAGTAGCGGGAAATTCGAAAGTTAATGAACTGGCAATTTTAATTTAATCCAGAATTATCTGAGAGATCCAAATAGATTTCTCTGAAATATGTTCTGTTTATTAAAGACACCTCTGTAGTCTACCCGATTGTCATATTATTTTTCAGTTTTTATTATTTTATTCACCAATATCATCTGTAATAGAGGTTACATTTTATTAAGACATGTTGTTTCTTTATAATTTTACTAGCGACTATGTTTAATTGAACTAAGTGGATGTTTGTACCTATTATATCCAGGACGCTTAATCCAATCTTTTTTTGTACGTTCCCCTTGAATAATATAGTGATGAATTGGTACTATCCTATATTAATACAATGTTGTTTTTCCCCCTCTCTATCCAATATCCTTCATTACTGATACGTATAAATAACTCACATTTTATTCGTATACCTATATTATTTTATTAGACGACACTAGAATGATCGATCCTGGGTTGAGTCCACTCACACCACTTCCAATCAACACGGAACATGACACTATAGAAATCTCTAGAACACATAGATCGCGAAGTCGTAGACGCTCCAAACATCGGCGAAGTCGTTCTTATCGCCAGAAATCTTCCCGATCTCGAAGACACATTAGACATAGAAAGAGGTCTAGGTCTAGAACAAGTAAAAGTAGTAACTCTAGTCGGACCACATCAACGCCAAAACGCCGGAGTCATAAGCGGCGAGCTCGTAGGGTCAGTTCTGGATCCTCGCCGACTTCAGCTAGTGATTCCACATCATCCCAAAGCTATGTAACTCAACGGAGTCGATCACGATCTCGTCGTTTACCACACTCAAAAAAATATGGCAAACGTCGCCGTATGACCCCCGAACATGAACGAGATTCATTGAAGAAGTTTTTTGACGCTATTAGTTCACACGGATCGCATTCTTTTCATGGAGCTCAGAATGTCATACCATTATTCGACCCCAGTGAAAAGATGCAGTCTACTCGGGCCTGGCTTAGGAAAGTCAATGAAACTGCGAAGATATATAATTGGAGTGATAAGCAAACCGTATTCTACGCTATACCCAAGCTTTCAGGCCTTGCACGTAGGTGGTACGAGAGTCTTACTACGATTAACCTGAATTGGAAAGAATGGCAGCGAAAACTTCTAAAGTGTTTTCCGGATGATCGGAACTATGCAGATAGGCTTCACGAAATGCTAGAGCGGAAAAGTCAGAGAAATGAATCTCTCGAAGAATTCTTTTACGACAAATCTAAACTTGTGACTCACTGTAATATTAGGGGTAAAGATGCCGTTGATTGCATTATTCACGGTATATTCGATCACAACATTAGACTTAACGCCCAGGGCTGTAACTTCCGCCGACCCAGTCAGCTCCTGAGGTATTTGCAGAACATAACAGTCAAAAATCCAAAAGAACGACCACAGAATTCTTCGTACAAAACCATGAGCAATAATAAAAATCAAGAGTCCATACGGAATAACAAACCTGTTCTAGGACCTATCAGAACTATTCGATGTTACAATTGTTCTGAATTGGGCCATACTGTGCCAAAATGCCCAAAAGAGCTGCAAAAGTGCAAGCGCTGTAACCGGCTAGGACATATCGTAGATTTCTGTAAACGAGATGTTAATTCAACAATTAATACCATGACTAATAATCCTGCCACTGCGACAAAGCCAGGTGAACCAAATAAAGTCTTACACATCACTACGTGCAAAGGAACCATGGATATCTACAATAAGATCGTGAGCGTAAACGAAACTAATCGGACAGCATTCATTGATTTTGGCAGTGAATGCACGTTAATGAAACACTCTGTAGCTGTCAATGCTAAACTAGAGATTGTTAGCGATGAACTACCTGTAATAAAAGGCTTTGCTTTGGGTACTTTACAGCCTATAGGCAAAGTCACGTTTGATATAAGGATAGATTTCGTAGAAGCAACTATTCAAGCATTTGTAGTCTCTGATGAATTTTTAAAGACTGACCTTCTCATTGGGCATAATCTAACAGAGTTGCCAGAGGTCATCGTACATAAGACTAGTACAAATCTCATGCTTTACTCAAATAAGGTTGAGTTAGATAAAATCATATTGCACTGCAGGGTTGACGTGTCTTTTAAGGGTATTCAAAGCGTTAATATATGTTGCAATGGCAATCTAACTGGCTATATATTTGTTTCTGGCAATACAACTTTTAAGACCGGAGAAGAATTTATAGTTTTGCAAGGAACTTACTTTATCGAAAAGGGGTTGGGCCAAGTACTTGTGATTAATATTTCGGGAGGTGAGATCAGTCTGGAAAAAGGCAAATTGCTCACACGAGCTTACATTTTACCTACATCGGAGAATCTGTGTCCCCCTCACTGCCCAACTGAGTTTCAGGTAAATAATGTTTCATCATGTAATAATGTAACCGATAGGGAACCCATAACTTTAGAGATGCTCAATATCGGCTCACATGCTACTGAGCAGCAACGGCAAAAATTACTTAGCTTGGTAAACACTTATCGCGACTGTTTTGCATTAGATATGACTGAGTTAGGAACGACACAAATAACAGAAATGCACATACAACTAAATGACGATTCACCGGTTACTTACAAACCCTATCGATTACCATATAGTGAGAGACTAATAGTCAGGGATTTAGTCAACGAACTACTGGAGAATAAGATAATTCAAGAATCAAAGTCATCTTATGCTAGTCCAATAGTACTTGTTAAGAAAAAGACTAACGATTATCGCCTTTGTGTTGACTATCGGGCTTTAAATAAAAAGACCGTAAAAGACTCGTATCCTATGCCGGTAATAGATGACCAATTAGATAGACTGAGCGGGATGAAATACTTCTCTAGCTTAGATCTTAAGTCTGGTTACTACCAAATTCCAATGGCGGAAGACTCCAGGCACTTGACAGGATTCATTACACCCGATGGCCATTTTGAGTATACAAGAATGCCATTCGGCCTGGTCAATGCGCCTGCAGTTTTTCAACACATGATAAATAAGGCACTCGGTAAACATAGGTATGAGCTGGCAATGCCCTATATGGATGATCTGCTATCGTCAGCGGCTAATATTGACGATGGCTTAGGAAAACTAAGCAAAATATTTGAATTATTGAAGGAAGCCCGGTTAACACTGAATATTACGAAATGCGTGTTCTTTGAAACCTCGTTGGACTATCTAGGTTATGAAATTTCAGGAACCGGAATAAAACCCGGCAATAGAAAAACGGAAGCCGTTGCTTCGTTTCCCACACCAACAAATGTCCATCAGGTGCGACAATTTGTTGGATTGGCAAGTTTCTTCCGTAGATTCATACCTAACTTTGCAGCCGTAGCAAAGCCACTAACAACGCTTACGAAAAATAATGTAATATGGTCCTGGGGTGAAGAACAGGAGAAAGCTTTCCAGACGATAAAAACGAAATTGATCGAACGTCCGCTTCTTGCACTTTATGATCCATCCTATATTACTGAAGTCCATTGCGATGCAAGTAAATTGGGGCTCGGCGGCATAATGCTACAGAGACCGGATGATAAAAGTCCTAATAAGCCCGTAGCATACTACAGTAAACAGACATCAAAAGATGAAGAGTTTTGGCACTCGTTTGAGTTGGAGACATTAGCTGTAGTACTGACACTGAGAAAATTTAGAGTGTATCTCATCGGTGTACCCTTTAAAGTATTCACCGATTGTAACGCTTTAAGGACCACTCTCACTAAAAGAGACTTAGTCCCACGCATTGCAAGATGGTGGTTGACTTTACAAGAATATAATTTCTCTATCGAGTATAGGCCTGGTCAAAATATGAAGCACGTCGACGCTTTGAGTCGAAATCCGATAAGCGGCACCAATTCTAACGACCATACAGACACAAGAGAATTTGAAGTTATGAACATTTCAACAACAGACTGGCTACAAACGGTTCAATTAACTGATCAAAAATTAAAACATATAAAACTAATTCTTAACAGCAAAGAAAAAGGAATTAAAGATATAATATCGAATTACGAATTACGTGACGATAAAATTTATAGACGAGTAGGTGGTCAGTTAAAGTGGGTTGTTCCCGATGGTGCTAGGTGGCGTATATGTCAGATGAACCACGATGACTCAGGGCATTTTTCGGTAGAAAAAAACTCTCGCCAAGATAAAACAGGACTACTGGTTCCCTAAAATGAACCGTTTTATCGAAAAATACGTCAAGTCATGTCTTAATTGTCAATATAACAAAACATCTACCCAGAAGCCTAGTGGTTATCTGCACCCGATACCAAAGGGTAACAAACCTTTCCATACCCTGCATATGGACCATGTAGGTCCATTTGTTAGGAGCAAAAGAGGCAATTCCTATATTTTAGGAATTATTGATGGATTTAGCAAGTTCATTTTTGTTAAGCCCGTCAAAAATGTCAAAACAAGGACAACTATACAAATACTGAGAGATATATTTGACATAATTGGTAGTCCCAGCGTCATAATATCTGACCGTGGATCTAGTTTCACTTCAGCCGAATTCGCGAAGTTCGTTAAATCCGTCGGTGCAAAGCACGTCTTGAATGCGGTGGCAACACCACGGGCCAATGGCCAGATAGAACGATATAATCGTACAATTTTAGATTCATTGGCGTCAACCAATCAAGGTCTAGACGAACGTGAGTGGGATGTTAATGTAGGCAAGCTTCAGTGGAGCCTTAACAACACCATTAATAAGACTACCAAGAAAACTCCTGCCGAAATTGTATTTGGCCACAGGACTGTAAATCCTAACAATGAAGAAGGTCAGATTCTCAACGTTATAGCAGAATCTCTGGCAGATATTGGACTAGAGTCTTCTAGAGAAAATATAAGGGCTACTGCTGAAGAGAATACAGAGAAGAGCCAAAGTTGTATGAAAAAACAATGATAATAAAAGAGCACCAACAGTTTTCTTCAATCTAGGCGATTTGGTCATGATTCCAAATTATCATAATCCTGCTAACGGAAAGAGCAAAAAGTTATGTCAAAAGTTCAAGGGACCATTCAAAATAACAGCAGTACTTCCAAACGATCGTTATGAGATTTCTAGTATTGAGGGTCACTCCAAACGCAAATATAAGAGTATATATCCTGCCGACCATTTAAAACATTGGATAACCTTCACGTCAACCGAGTCCAGTACAGAGGCTTCTCCTGATATATCCGACCACAGCAACGTCGGAGACAGTGATACAACTAGTGAATAATATTTACTCACGATTTATTAATTTACTTATACATCTACATAATACATAGGTAGCTAATCTGTATATTTTAAAGTAATAATATGTTACACACCTATACAATATATTATAAAACACGTACCTACCATATCACATACATACTTCATGTTTCATATTTAATTATAGATTCAGTCTAAGCAGTTAAATTGTAAAATATACTAAATATACCCCTCAATCTATATTTACATCCCTGCCCCAGTCCCTTTTTCTGTTGTTTTAGATAATGCAGATTCTGGGGCCAATAATGTTTTAAAACTTATGACCACATCATGGCTTACTTGCGGGTGTGTAGCCGTGGTATTAAACAAGAATGAAGTGAAGGATGCCGAAGCACAAGCGGTACTCACTGTGTGAAGGATGCCGAAGTGCAAGCGGTACTCACTGTGTGAAGGATGCCGAAGTGCAAGCGGTACTCACTGTGTGAAGGATGCCGAAGCACAAGCGGTACTCACTGTGTGAAGGATGCCGAAGTGCAAGTGGTACTCACTGTGTGAAGGATGCCGAAGCACAAGCGGTACTCACTGTGTGAAGGATGCCGAAGTGCAAGCGGTACTCACTGTGTGAAGGATGCCGAAGCACAAGCGGTACTCACTGTGTGAAGGATGCTGATGAGATGCAAAAGATATTTAATGTGAAGGTTGTCGATGCCCAAGCAGCGGTCACTATGTGCATTGAATTTATTCTATATGTGTTAGAAGGATGCTGTCGCTAAATTGCAAGCGTACCTACATACTCCCTGTGTAAAGAATGCCTAAGTGCAACTATAGTTTCACTTACCATAAAATCATTATGCACAATATCCGTATCCCATCAATTTATTACTGCGATAAATAATTTATCACCTTAATTCATTATCATTCTCCCTTTGTTGTCGCGAAGAAATTGCTGTTAGCAACAAAACCACCCATTATATATATTTTTTTTTAATTGTAACTTTTAGTTGGCCTTTATCTAGTTTGTAATAAATAATATTCTTATTTTATTTTGTCACTTTTTATATATTAAAAAAAAAAAAAGATAAAACATTAATATTGTTTTGTATGTTCACAGGTTGACCGGAAGAATCAATAGACTAGGAGATATAGAATAAGACTAAGGGAATAAGAAGGAGAATAAGAATAAGAGTTTCTAAGAATATGTGTCTTAAAATAATTTGATTGTACCTACCTTAATAAAACAGATAGTTATTGTTTATGGTTACTAATACCGATAAATTCCTTAATTGTTATTTGTTTTGCAAAGAAAGTTGTAAATTAAGTTAATATCGATTTAGAGTTATGTATTATTATTTTATTTTTGTTTCGTTTCGAGAGGGTTCATTTGAAGTTTGATTAGTATGTACCTAATTAATTTATATTTTTAGTAGGCTTTCATTGTAATTGTAGGTGTATGATGTGCAACTGTATGAGGACATAACAGAATGCTCGAATGGCCGAAACGGAATGGGGGCATTCCTATTACAGGACGGCCGTCTGTTAGGCAACTGCATCTTTATGTAATTTTGGCTATTTCATTTAAATACGCCTCAAATAAAATGTTGAAATTGTGAAGATTTTGCTAAACTTTATCATCAGGCGTCGTATACGCGCGACTATAACGGCCATTCGAGAATCGAGGGTTTTAAAAAAAACGAACGTCGGGAAGATGGCGGGCATTCGAAGGGCGACTACGGCTAAGGACGGTCGGTGTTTGAAGTGAAGATTGTGTCTGTAATTTGTCAAAAGTGTTTAATTATTTGATTAAAAGCCTGAAATTGCATATTCTTTCTTGATCTTGTTTGGTAGGTCTAATAGTCGGGTCACGTGATGCATTTTTTCAAACCATTGACGCCTAGAATTATTGACATAGGTGCTCGCGTTGATTTGAAGCGGCAATGAAATTAACCCTTAATAAGCCATAGGGATAATAGTTCCCACTTTAAATTGTACCTTATCCCTTTGAGATAAAGTCCAAAACCAATGAAAAATGTATCCTATCCATGGCCGTTTAAGGGTTAAATCGACATGTTCATGGAGTTGTCATTGTACTACAATCCATTAGATCTAGAGCAGAATCTAGGCCCTGGTCGGACTCTTCCGACAAAATTTAAGGAAGTGTATCCGTAAAACAATTTAAATAATGGGAAGTGCTTACGAAAGTATTAGTCCAAAAACATCACGAGGGTGGAAATACTATTTAGTATTAAGCCCGCCAATTGTACAATTTTTATTTACTGGTACAATAAAGAATTTAATAATAATAATAATAAATACATCACAACTCAAAATTTGCATAAATATACGGTGGTCTCTAATGGGAATCAAACTGATGATGATTACCTCTGTGGCGCAGCGGTTAGCGAATCTGACTACCATGCGAGAGTTGCCGGGTTCGAATCCCGGCTGGGGACAAACAATCCAGGTCTTGAATGTTTACATGTTGTGACGTCGCTGTTTCTGGTTCCCACGACACAGGGTATCCTAGTGTGGGGCCAGAAGACATGTATGTGCCTGTGTGTAAATGTTATGACTACGGCATGGTAAAGAGACCAACGAGGTAGTAATAAGTAGATGCAATGTGAAAATATTGTAATATAACATACTAAAAAAACTAAACACAAAATACTAAGGGCTAAATCGGTCAAAGTCCTTTGCGGGCGCGACCGTTCAGGATCGAAATGTACACTCGGAGATTTTCAATGAAATCGCTGTACCCGGGCCTTGTGTCTTTGACAAGTTTACGATCTTTTAGCTAGAAATATTATTTGATTTTAACCGTTCTCTTTTCTTTCTTCCCAAAGTATCTACTTATTTTGAAAATCAGAAATATATTATTTATGGGCGACCGAGCTTTGCTCATAATATTTTATTTCAAGACTAACGGACTTATTTTTAAACACTTTTTTAAACACTTCAAAAATGCCGATTCAAATAGTCTGTGGTGTATATTTTACAAGGACAAGATGTATCTCAGGGACTCCACACACGACGGCTATAAGGTAACGATGTATATTATAGCACGATATATCTCATTACATTTTTCCATAGAAATCGTCAGGAGACCACACACGACAGCTATAATATACATCTTTGCATCTTCGTATCTTAAAGGTTCTGAGCGGTCTCTAAGCTATACATCCTGGGATGTAATGTTTATTATAGCTGTCGTGTGTGAAGTCCCTAATTCACGCGTGGAAATTTTATTGAATGGTATGTGTCAATAATGAAACAATGACTGAATGCAGACTGATGGTTTATTCGACTATCTTTATGATCATTTTATTGATTAAATGACACCGAAAATTACACAAAATTAGACACAGATTAAATAAACAGATTCATTTTAGATTAGTTCTAGAGTAATCATAGATAATACATTAGTCTCTATCGGTCTTATTTATAACAGTTCGTTTGTTCTAAAACAATTTTTAAGACGGAGTTATAATTCCGCCGTTTATTGCCATTCCTGCCCGATGCCCTTTAATAAACCGGCCTTAATTCCATAATTAGCCCATGTAATAATGGCATAATAAATATGCTCTGTCAATAATATTGTCGTGATAAGCCTTCTGTTAAAGCACTTTTCGATAGCGAAAATACGCAGGAGCCGCTGCGTGTAATAAATTCATAATTTGGGTATAAAATAAATTTTTAATAATCTCTTACAGGGTTTAACTAAATTTTCGTATATTAACATACAAAATTAAGGTTTCCACTGAAGATAATTATCAAGACGCAAAAAAAAACATCAGCACCTTTATTGGATTGTAATTTTGAGTAATTATATTGTTAAAAAAGTCTGGTCTCAGCTTATCCCTTTAGGATACAGGAGTGAGCTTATGTATGTGTATGTAAATATAGTTATTAGCTTACCCAGCAAAACGTTCTTCCGCCATGATAATTACCCTACGACCTGTTCTGAGACCTACCAAATATAGTCAAAAAAATCATAATGATCGGTGAAGCCGTCTTCGATAACAAACACTAAGGTATATATCTTGTAGGTTTATTGGCCCTGAAGATTGTATTGTAAACATTTCTAGGTTTTGGTGGCATCTACTACTTTTTACATCATCATCTTTTTACGGCATCTTCTACGTTACTTTTTATTGAATTGAGGTGGAAAAAAATGCGCCAAAGAAATTATGCAGTTCTGAGAATCATTCTAAGTTCACACGAGATTTTTACACTCGTATATTAGATTGTAGCTAATTGACTAGACACATAAGGTCAAATTCTGAATTGAGAATTTCATTAAGTAACTGCTTGACTGTAGTGCTGTCTCGTCAAATTTCTCAGAAAAGAGTACTAAAAAGAGTATTTAGAGTATTTAAAAGAGTAAGAGTCTGTTTCACAATCTGCAAATAAAGTTCCGGATAACCTATCCGCAACCAGGGCTGCCGTTTGTTCAAAATTTGGAGCCTTACACGAACTCACGGAATATAGGAAAATTTATTTAAATTTAGGACAAACGGCAGCCCTGGTTGCCTATAGCTTATCCGGAACTTTATTTGAACATTGTGAAACAGGGCCTAAGAGTATTTACTCAGTGAATTTAAAAATTAATTCAGAAACCGGCCTTTGACCATACTTTACTTCGTTACAAATTGCTTGTATCATAAGTGACTGTAGCTTGAAATAACTTTTCAACTGGCCTAAAATGAAGGAACACCAGTGACTATTTGTACCTAGGTAGATACGAATATCCGAAGTAATAAATTCCGTATACAGTCAACAGCGTCTCAAGCTTCACATAGGGCTTTTGTCGCGTAACGCGTTAAGGACGCCTTTGCAGCAAAAATGCTAGTAGACCCTGCCGTCAACCGTACCAAAAGCAGTCGTCAATTTGGCAGCGGTAAATTTCTCTCGAGCCTACTTATGCAAATTCGTCTCTATCAGCGAGTCAGGCCCTTACACACTGAGAGCTAAAGCGAACAAACATTTTCATTTGTTGAAAATTTGCATACGCGCAGCATTACCAGCCTACTAAAAGCTCACTCGTACGCAGTAGGTTTACCGATCCGCGGTTCGGTGTCGTATAGTCAATGGCGTCCGCTCATTTTAGGCCAGAGTGCTTTACTGAGTTTTTTCATTCACTTTCGATAGCGAGAGCGTTTGCAATTTGTATAGGAGTGACAAAAAAACAACTAGGTGGCGCGCTTTGTCACTCCTATACAAATTGCAAACGCTCTCGCTATCGAAAGTGAATGAAAAAACTCAATATGAGCACTCAGTTGAAAAGTTTTTTAAAGCTACGGATCGGTAAACGTAGTGTAAGACATCCTCGGACTCAGTGGAGCGATGATCTTCGCAACGCGGCTGGCAAGAACTGGATGAGAATAGTCGAGGACCGGCTCAGTGGAGTGCAATGGGAGAGGCCTATGCCCAGCAGTGGACAAGCATAGGCCGATGATGATGACGTAGTAGATACGGCGGGGCGAGTCATACGTTGTAACCTCAAAACTCACGACATAGCAGTATGTTGATTGTCAAATTTTGACATATTAGTGCCACAACTTGACAATTGTAGTACTGGGTAGTCACGACTTTTGACGTTAAAGCGCGTAACTAGCGTAGTTGTACTACCAGTGCAGCATACGAGTAGATAGTAGGTAGGTAGGTACGGTGTAGCGATGTCGTGGATCTAAAATCTCAATTAATGTATCGGATAGCCGTGATTTTAGACGGTGAAACGCACTACTCGCGACATTGTTATACCTAAGCAGTATATAGGTAATAGGTAATATGGCGCGAGTCACGTATTTTGTGGCTCTGGAATGTTTGACATTCCAGAGCCACAAAATTTTGACCTAGTTATTTATGACCTTTTTTTAACTACTTGAAGTGTAGGTATTTACGATGTTTCGATCGCACGTCAGTAACACAACGTTTGGTTTCGTGTTCACTTTGTGTCGTTAATATTATTGTTCTAAAACCACTTCTTAAATCTATATTTAGATAGTTAACTCCATATCGTAAAACACAGGTAAAAAACACTAAACGCTTTAACCACTTGCGAACAAGTAAAAAATATTAAAAAGACATTTATCAAGTTGTCAAGCATCCAATAGTGAAGTTTGAGTTTGCGCTAAACTTGTTATTTTCCTGAAAGTTGCGGACCCAAGCGTACAGTTGGCTGATAAAATCTTCATCCTTTACTCAAATTATTTTCGGGTTCTTAACCCAAATATATTTTTTTATCTATATTAACCTGTAGAACTTTGAATGGGCTCAATATAATAACGGTTTTAATTGTTCTCTTCAAGGTCATAACACAACTGATTACGTCTACTTATAGTTAATAGGTATTACTTTGGATTCACTGTTTGTTTTTTTATTAAGTAAAACTTCAGGTCCAATAAGAAATCAATAGTTACGGCACGAGATACCCTGCCACGCCGAGCCCGAAGGCCGAGCTCCGTCTAGGTCGAGGCCTAAACGGAGACAGAAAAGCAAAAGCCAATTCTTTCAAACAATTTTTATGATCCAGGGCCCGAGATAAGAAACCATGGATTAAACAGCATTAGCGCCGAAAGCGGCCGTTTTTGACACAAATGCAGTCTAGTCCCAGGTTCGTGACTAAATATTTTTGTCGTGGGTGCCAAATATCACTTTAACATGATTGAGAGATTGTACAGCCACATTTTGCACAGTTCGATCTGTAAAAAATACATGATTTTTTCGCTTAGTTGCGCTAGTATTAGCCCCTGCATGGGTACGATGTCACGCGATTTGTGCTGCTAAAATGTCAAAAAATTGTATTTTTAAATTTGTGTACCCGTGGTGGAGTATGGCCTATACCTTCGTCAGGAAAGAGACCCGTGGATCTCGGTGTGGAGATAATGGATTGATGATGATACTAAATAGTCGCCTCTGTTGACATTGAAACGCCTCACTCGCGTCATCGTGCTACCAATGCTAGGGCCCTTTAATGGACTGACGATACTCAGAAATTAAAATAAATTGTTAAGGTACCTACTATGTTTGTTTAAGTGCTTGCGACTGAAAATTTTAACCTTAACTTTATCAAGCCTTTCTCTATCGACTGTCCCCGGATCTCCTCTACAGAGATACTTGCTAGAACTTTCTGCAAAGTCTCACTTGTTATTAAATTACTGATTGATCACTTCGTTTTGCAACTGGCCCGTCGGTAAATTTAAACTGTTTGTTTAAATTTAAACAAATTGTTGGACCACGCTTTCGGGTATTTAGAAGTTTCCGTTTTGAGTTAATTCTTTTGACACTTTTAATCAAACGTTGAAATATGCCTTGCAGACTTGTTTGCTTTACATTTCTTCAAAAGCTTGTAATACGAGCAAAAATTTCAATTTAAACACTCGTAGGTTACAAATATCTTGTTGGAAAATCATGCTAAAAATTTGAAAAATTGCAAGCTTTATTTTCAAATTTAAATGTTTTTATTCAAAATTCAAACAAAGTGTTTACTTTATGAACGTCAAAGTTGTTAGATTCCCAATTAATAGGGTTACGTGGAGAAGAATCTAACAAATAAACTCCACATTTATTCTTTTCAAAACAGTCAAACAAAAATATTAATCATGGATGTGTTAAGCGCTAGACAAAACTATCAATGTGTAGAATAGTATTTTTACTCTTGAAAGTATAATTGTACAATATTGTTGTCCATCGCATTAAAATACTTAAGAGAATAAGTAGCAAAAGAAAATAATGTATCATAAATAATTTAATCTCAAATCAAATTACTCATGTTAAAGATTAAATTATGTATCATATGTTACATTATTTTCATTTGCTAATTATTCTCTTATGTATTTGAATACGATGGACAACAGTATTGTACAATAATGCTTTTGAGGGTAAAAATATTATTCTACACGCAAAATTATACTTAGGAGCGTAATAGGAAAAAAAATACATAAATGTGGCGCCAAATTCTTTCAGTGATGATTAAGATAATTCAACCTCAAGACTGGCAGGGTTTCGAAGCGATTACTGCACCATACATCACATCCACATAATGCAGATTATACAGGAGACCGAACAGTATTTGGTCTATGAGAAGCCTCAATCGAAACATGGTCTGTTTTGGAAGTCCCTGCAGCATTACCAACTTGACTAGCAATATATCAAAGTGATGAGATGTCTGTGTAATGTCGCAACGATGACTGTTTAAGTACACAACCAGCAAGGTAAACATATTCACCTGCGTCGAGGAGAGAGACAGACTGACGCTATAACCCCGAAACTATTCACCAACTTCTTGTTTAAGACGCTGGACAGGAAATATGTACTGTGGCATCAACATCAACGGCAAGTATACGTCTCATGTCGTCTGATGACAGAGACGCTGCAAGACGTACAAAATATACCTAATTAAACAGACTAGCTGATTCTAGTCGTCATATCGATCTCCTGATGAATTTGGATAACACCAAAGTCATGTACAACGAGCACATTGTCCGAATCGATTGCCGTAATTGGAATCAAACTTGAAGTTGTTTCACGGTATGTTTATCTAGAGCAGACGCTTAAACAGGCATCCACAACCTTGAGAAGAAAATCCAGAGAAGAATTGGATAACACCAAAGTCATGTACAACGAGCACGTTGTCCCGGAATCCATTGCCGTAATTGGAATCAAATTTGAAGTTGTTTCACGGTATGTTTATCTAGAGCAGACGCTTTAACTAGGCACTCTCAACCTTAAGAAGGAAATCCAGAGAAGAATTCAGCTAGGCTGGGCAACGTTTAGGAAGCTCCGTTTTGTCTTCTTGTCGCCGATACCTTAGTCCCAAAAGACAAAAGTCTTTATTGAGTGCGCCCTACCCGTCATTATATGTACATATAGATCCAAGACGTGGACACTCACAGTTTGACTAGTCTACGAAATTAAACTCACTCAGGAGCTATCAAAAGAGCTACTCTCGGTGTCTCACTACAGGATCAAATCCGTAATGAATTAATTTGCCAGAGAACTAAAGCGATCGACATAGATCAACGGATTAGCAAACTGAAGTTGCAGTTGGCTTGTCATATCTGTCGCTTGTGGGCAGGCCGCTCAGCAGATGGTCTGACGTTCTAGTCACTGTAGGAGGGAGTCGCTGCATATAGGCAGGACAAGACCAGGAAACTTGGAAAACCATGAAGGATGCCTATGTCCTTCAATGGGTGTCAAATGACTGATGATGAATAGATGGATACTCAATACTTTATTGCAGCCATAAGTTTGGTAGGATTTTAATCCATTGGCTCAACTCTACAAAATTTGTAGAGTTGAGCCAACGGGTTAAGAATCATCATCATCATCATCATCAGATCAGTTTGAAGCCAATTAACGAATATGAATTTCGCGGACTTATGCCGCCCGTCTCAAAGTCCCTTGTGTCAAAGCCACTTTAAGGATAAGTTGCCTTGACTTGTTGCTTAGTCCTGCAATGGGGTTCAAAGTGATCTGATGATGATGATGATTCGATCATTCACTTCATAGATCATTCGTTTGACATATCTACAGTATTAATACTAAATAATGCATTGCTGTGTGTCAAAATATGTAAATATATTTTATTGTATTATTGCTTCAGTATTTTGTTTGAATAGTCTGGTAACTTTTTTTTCCTGCGTGATTGTGCAAACGAATAATTTAATCAAATTTTCGTCAGTTCATAAGCCGACATTACTTCCCCAATAGTGCGTGTCATAGTAAATTTTATGTTAAACCAGGGTTAGGCAGTTAATCTGCGGTTTAATGAATCGAGACAGACTCACCAATAGGTGCTTCGGGTTCCGCCAGCTAAATGGCTCGGAAAAGGGTTCTGCTGCCTTTGGATAGTTACAAATAATGGCCGATAAAGATCGTCCAGATGGTGGAAGAATTGGCTTGCCTTTGTTTACAATAATGCTTCCATTTAGAAGGCAACAACACCCAACGGATTTTTAAATACCAAGCCTTTTACACATTGGTATTATAATTTATTTATATTGTTTTGTTATAACATTTATCTAAGTAAGATTTATCTAAGTTTATTAAGTATAAGTATTTATTATTCGTATGTGCACCAACTAGGTTCCCGTCTCTTTTTTCCTTCGGCAACCTTTCCGTCACAAGATTGTCTGGAAGAAATTGCTGTTAGCAATAAGATCACCCATTGTGTATACATATATATATATATTTAATTGTAGCTTTTATTTTGTCTCTTGTTTCTTGTGTGTGCGATACAGAATATGCTTATCTTATCTTTTTAGGTTTCATAGCAAAACACATTCTCACAGAACTGAAGCAATTATTTCACTACTAGCTATCACTTCACTGAGAAAGATTTCGTTACAGAAATTATGTGATCACTGCTCCAATTCTGTCAGAAACTCTACTCCCTTAGGGAGTTATAAGCGAAAGGATATGTTATGTGTTACAATTATTATAACAATCAACTAAATATCCACGGGAGAGATTTATTCGTCGACAACGTAGTAATAAAGTAAAACCTCCGCCTATAAATCGAGTTAACACAGTTTTTCAAAGTGGAAACTCCTTATAACTCAAATACTTAGTGCAATAAATTACGAAGGCTATCCACATGAACGCTCCGCGCCATGGATGTGCCTCTGGGCGGTCTGTTCCTATACTACCACAATATTTCATCACTTCAGTCTGTGGCATAAATAAATAATAAGATGTTTATTTCATCAACTTTACGCTTTGGCTCAACTCTGCAAATGATAAGTCGCCTTGACACAAGGGACTTTCGTACGACGGTTAATGAATATAAGTTTAATTTCGCTTCCGAGTACTCGCTACCAAATTTGGTAGCCGCCGAGCCAGCGGGTTAAGATATATTTGGTCTTAACAGTATTTGGAGCCTCCAACAACTAATGAAATGCAAAGTCTAATTTTTTAATGTTAATCAAACGAAAGAGGTGTTTTCGGATAACGGCGACAGGCTTGCCACTTGTCACGTTTGGGACCTAATTAACTCGGCAAAACGTGGGTTCAGTCTAATGATTGGTGCCTCTGCCTACCCCCTCGGGGATAACAGGCGTGAGATTATTTATTTTATTTTTTATTTAGGTATTTTCGGACTGTGGTAAGTGGCAAAGACTATCTCTGTCTAGCCCTCTAGGAAACAGGAGGCGTGACATTATGCAATGTAATGTTTAGTGTCCACGGTGACAGCCTTCTTGCTCATACATTTTAAAATGTTTAAGGGACCTATTGAACCAGCTGGGGCCTCTTTTCTCGAACTACATTTCATGGTTTAAGTTAGAATTTAAATATACATACATAAGCTTACGCCTTTATCCCAGAGGGGTAGGCAGAGACCAGGGACTGCCACTTGCCACGATCCTGACAAAACACTTTCGCTTTATCGACATTCATTGGTCGTTGCACGCATGCATAGAAACATACATAGAAAGTATCCGACACCAGAGTGTCGGGTACTTTCTATGTTGCCATTTGCTAATAAATCTGCTAATTAATAATAAAAACAGGGAATTATAAAAAGTATGGTTGGGAAGAAGCTCCGAGCGCAGAGGCCCCCAACAGCTGTTTATCAAACTCGCTGGCACTTTAATTTATCATTATTTTCTAGACGATACGTTTCCGTGTGAACGACCCGACCCGAACCTCGCCCAATGAGCAATGAAGAGAGCTATGTTAGGAGTGCCACTACGCGATCGAATCGGGCATGAGGGGATTTGCAGAAGAACCCGAGTTACCGATGAATTGCTTAGTTGAAGTCGGCAGGGTACATAGCTCGGAGAACTGCGATGGCCGTCGGGGCGAAAACGTTCTGACCTGACGACTGAGGACTGGATGAGGCAGCGTGAACTGAATAGGCCTCTCACCAGATCGTCTGACCAGGCCCTAGATTTTACTAATGGATTGCAGTACAGACAACTGCATGATCGTAGCGATTTAGTTTCATTACCGCTTTCAGTCCACGCGAGCTCACGTAGCAATATTTTTAGGCGTCAATGGTACGAAAAAACACGTCACGTGACCCGACCGGGTATCTGTCATCATACTATAATGCACTAAAAGAATCGAGGCCCTGGTTACGGTAGGGCGGGAAGTCTCTGAATGCAGGTAGTACCACACCGGGAATTGCTCGTATTAAGCGCCAAGGTACGTAAATACCTCAGACACTAGGGATCCGAAGAAAACATCTTGTTCTCTGTACTGCTACCATATCTTGATTTAGAAAACTACGTGACTCTTCCACATAGGTACTGGGATTCTAAATCACGGCGACTCGAATGTGAGGCCGGCACTTCACCGTTGCGGTACCACCGCTCCTGCATTAGCTGAGTCAGTGCTATTTATTTTCCTTTCTTTCACAGTTTGTTTTCTTCGACATAAATATGATATTTATATATTTTTTGGTTGGTCTTTGTTTTGTCATTACGGCGTATGTACTGTTTTTCTAATAAATGTTTTTTCCTTCTATTTAAGTTCTATTCTATAGCATATAATATATTTTCCCACAAAGAGAGTAAGGCCAGTTTTAGAGTCACACTGACACTCGGCGCTGACAGGCCAATATATTATATACTACATCCTCAATTTCTAAGACACAAGTCCACCGCAGATCAGGAATTTCAAGCATTGAGGCGCAATAAGAACACCGCAGGCACTCAGACACGAACCGGAATAATTCGAGCCGTTACTCAAGTGGTTATAATATTGTGTTACAAATACTTATTCCATTGAATTCGCAGAAGCCTCAAACTTTTACCTTTAGCTCTAGGCTTGACTTTGTTTCTAAGTTGTACGTATACAGCATACGTTACAACCTGTTACCTGCTGCACGCTTAACAATTTCAACTCCCTCTGGCCTTCATCCCCTCTTACGTCTACCTCTCTTAGCGCTAAAGAGCCGAGCTGTGCAATAAAATGATTTCGTTCGACAATGGTTCACGGTTAACTTTGTCGTGTTTATAGCGTGGAAACAATTCGCTGGGTGCGTTAGCGTAGTAATAAACGGGTCTAACATAAAGGTTACACTTTGTTACAAGATTTGTACGCTTCAGATGTAGTGGCTGGGTTATGGCCACTTTTTCACTTGTGGCTAATACGAAAATACTTTCTGAAAGGATTGATCAATGGCTTTTAGCCTAAAATTAGATTGATTCTTTCATTTTCCTAACCTTTTACTCGTAACTTTGACAGTTGTATTTTTTTCGAAGGAATGATGCCAATGGATGCCAAGCTACAAAAGGTTGGCATCCATTGGCATCATCCTATATTAACTTAACATGAAATTCTGTTGATAAACTGCTGTTGTAATAAGGCTGCCATTATTGTACTTCAATTTATATAAGTTCTGTAAATGTAAATTAACATAACATAAAATTTACATACAGGCACATACATTGCTTCTGGCTCCACACTAGGATACCCTGTGTCGTGTGAACCAGAAGCAGCTACATCACAAACATGAAAACATGATTGTAAAATGATTATTCGCCACCCACGTTAGAGAAACTTTCCTCGTGTAACTTCCGCTTAATATTGGCTTTGAGCCGGATGCAAGTAACTTGAGTAATTTATCTGTGCCATCTTGAAATATTATATTGTATTTTGCTTCCTTTCGGTTATTTTTCTTTGTTTTCTAAAATATGGTTTCTAATTTAAAAGTTTCAATGAGCAGGAAAAAGCAAAATGATTCTGTGCAATTATTTTAAGGCTATTTCATATAACTTATCTTGTATACTCAGAGAAAATTGTGAGAAATTTTTCTCAAGAAAATGTTTCCTTATTTAAAAAAGGTTTTCGGTTATTAGGAGTGATTAATTAGCTTTCATCGATCTACCTTAATAAATTTAATGTGGCGGTTTTCCTCTCGGTGAATTATCTCCTTTATAAAACATTGAATGACTGCTTTGCCTCTCGCGAGGTCGGTTCCCCAACAATTTTGCGTTGAGTCAATGATTTTGACATACAACTATCCAAAACCTCAACTGTCTAAAATCAAAATCCGTGTACCTATCCTCAACTATCTAAAAGTACTGTACAACTGTAAAATAAAACTATCCAAAATATTCTTAAGCAGATGACACAAAGAGCTAAGTTGCAACTTGTATTGAAAGGTTTTCAAGAGAAAAAGAAAAACAAAATGTACACGTTGTTCAGCTGTCTACTGTACCTATCTTGTTACTTTAGCTAGACTAAGTATAGTGCCTACTACTTTTATGCATGCACTCTGGTAATGTCGAACGTAATTTTGAAACTGTGGACTAGGAAACGATGGAGACCAAGTGCCACTTTACGTGGAATAGAAAATTTTGTAATATCGTGAACGATTTATTCTGAATATGTGTGGTGTGCCAGGATTAAGCGAAGTGCCCATAGAATATATTGCAGTGTCGGTAGCTTCGTGAGTTTGACTTTGTGAAGTGCAGTCTTCAATGTAGCAGTTGTGTTTTTAACAAAATATGTTTTGTAATGTGATTTGTTTAATGCAGCGGTGGTAGTGGAGCGGTACGCAAGCTTGACGTTCGGGACGTCACGGGTTCAAATCCAATGACTTTGTCTTCCAAGTTTCGTCTACATAAAAACAACTATGGTAGTTAATATATATTATTATGAAGCAATATAAATTGGCCACCAGCTAGTCAGATTCCAGGGTTTCAGTATCAAATAATAAGTAGGTAAATAAATAGTCCGTCAATCAAAATTAAAAAGTAAAATGCATCTATATGTTTATAGATATGTAAAATGTAGCTATATGACAATCTTGCAAGAAACGAATTTGCTATGACAAGTATGTCATAAAGTTACCAATGTTGCAACGCAGGATCTCTACACTCTAGAATTCTTCATGATGTGTGATAAATGTTTTTGCAAAAATTAAAAACCATTTCTAGTCAGTTTTTGGCAATTTTCAGTTGCCAACTTCAGGTTTCTTTTACACATTTCAACCACATGGGTTTTTGAAGTCTCACTGAAGTTGTTTACCGAACGATTCGTACTTACCTAGAACTCCTCGAGCGGGAAACCCCAACCATCTGGCAACCCCGAAATTCTATGTGGTTACAACTCAAGTTACGTTAATTTCTGTACGGTTTGTCCGAGGACTGTTGTCTCCTTTATTCGTATTTGTAATCCACGAAAGAACAAAGGAGTTTTCTTAAAATTAAGACAGTAAAGTATTGTCTTAAGTTACCTTTTCGGGTTTTAAATGACTACTGACAACGACGGTTTCTAGTTGACTATGACAACGACTATGACTATGACTTCCTCAGGGAAGAGACCCGTGCCCCTCGGTGGGGACATAAGGGGTTGATGATATGCTGTGATGTGTGATATGTAGAGACAAACATAATACGACAAAAAGTCAAATACAAGTAGTTTTTGCGAGCCCTAATTTAAAGTTTGTAATGAACGTCTACGACACGCTGCATTTTCTTTTTTTATTGTGTACTTAAACAAAAATTAGTTAAAAGGATCGAGGCAAGTTCTAAGGCCTAGTCTCTGCCTAGCCCTCACGCCAATGATTAATACTTTACTGTCTTCATTTTAAGAACACTTTTTCGTTTGTTCGTGAAATACAAACACAAGTAGGTATTTGACGAAGGAACAAAGGCGTTTTCTTAAAATTAATGAAGACAGTAAAGATAATATCCATATTGTGATACATCACAACAGAACACATTATTTCCTTGTTTAATAAGAAATAAAAATGAGCTAGCAAAATAAAAAAACATAACACATAAACATTTACACACAGGCACATACATTGCTTCTGGCCCCACACTAGGATACCCTGTGTCGTGGGAACCAGAAACAGCGACGTCACAAACATGTAAACATCCAAAACCTGGAGTTAGTAGAAATATGTCCACCTTTACACATATTTTTTATCACAAACATGTTATTTAAGTAGTATTATGTATTTGTTTAATCTCCATTAAAGTGTAACAACAACAACAATCGCGGTCCCTCCCTGCCCAGTGCCCACGCCCCACGCCTCTGAGCTTATGTAAAGTAATTGTAAAATGCTGTTGCCACAAATGATAATCGTAAGGATCACTGAAACCAAACAACTAGTTTACTAATTGGTTTTTGATTACTCAGCTCAGGTATATTTTAAAAGCTAACAGACTGGAAGTAAGGCAAAATAATTATCATACGTCTCAAGTCAGATCCTTGTCTAGCTGTGCGCCAAGACTCATGTAAATCCGTTATTGCGTTATTGAGTAACAAACATCCAAAGATCTTCACAAACTTTCACATTTATACTACAAAGTACGTTTATGTAGAGGCGTATGACATGGAGCAATAAGTCCTGCGCGGTGTCGAGCACCGTCATTAGGAGGTTTTGTTTCAAGCGTAATTATACTCTTGTGACACCATTCACGACCTTAATGGCAGGGCGTGAAGATGTAAAATTACATGCACATGAAGTAGTACTTACAGTCACTGGTCGTGTGGGCGAGTAAATGTTTTTGGAAACGGAATTAAATTCAAACAATTCGATAAACGGGTGAGTTGAAATAATACATTCAAAGAAGAATTATGTGTTCCATAGGCATGCACAATTAAAAGTCAATTAAATTAAATCTTATCTCGTTTCATCATAGTTCACAAGAACTCGTGACGTATACTTCAGATAGCAAATAAGAAAGTAGGAAAAAACACGAAGAAGATCCGCCAGCTCGCACGACCTAGCACGCGCCGATTTGGCTCGAGCCCAGTGCACATTAGTGTCTTAGTAATATTTTGTTACTTAAAAATATCGCACTGAAGTGTGACTTAGGGCCAGTCCACACCCGAGTTCTAAAATAAAACTAATAAAAAATCGGGGAAGTGTGAGGTGGACTCGTGCGCAAAGAGTTCTGTACCATTATTTGTATTGGTGAAATGTATGTATACACAATCTATGGTTATTAAGAAGGCAAAGTAAACATTAACATTTACATACTGTTACATACATCGCTTCTGGCCCCACACTAGGATACCCTGTGTCACAGAAACCAGATACAAAGGCTTCACAAACATGTTAACATCCAAGACCTGCGGTTTTTTTTTTGTCCCCAGCCGAGGTTCAAACCCGGGACCTGTCGCATGGTAGGTATATCTTTGTTAGGCTTACAGTGCGAAGGATGATCAGCGATCGTCTGTACAGAATATTACCTGTATTATAATATCATCCTCTTTAACAATGCAGATCTCACACTGATGTGGAGCTGCGCCAACTACTTTGAATCTAATTTTCATGCTTGCCCTGAAGCTACATAGTGCATCTGCAGTAACGTGGTTTTAGAACCAGTAAAATGTCTAAAGACGAGTTGACTGACGCTATCAACACAAAATAATAAGAATGCAATAAAAAGATTATTATTACCGCAGCAGTGTGGACAAAGCCTTGCAGGTAGCATTTTCAGCTTTCGACTGAGGATTCGAGTGCCAAGTTTCATGTGACTCACCCCATGGGTCGTGAACTTATGACATAATACTTCATCCGTTACAGATGATTTTAAACGCTTTACAAGTTTGCGCAGTATCAGAATAAGCGGTGCTACTTATTTTTGTCCGTTTTACATAGTTTACATTGTTTGTTTGTTTTGTTAGAATCGCTCGTAGCCTGGGCTGCCTGAGTGATCTTCAACGATCACTAAGGTTAAGCAATATACGGTGCGTTCAGTCCATGGATGGGTCTCCGTCTATGACTAACGCTAGTGGCATTTTTTCCGAACGGTTCCGTGCTTCGATACCGTCGATAGATGGCAGTCGTTAAGCCAAGTCAGAGGCCTTAAGGGTGTAACAAGGGTAAATGTTGCAAAATTGGCTAGCTTTAACTGAAATGCTAGGCAAAAGTACGCACTAAAAAATTCTGAATAAAATCTTTGGTAATAAACGATATATCAGTGACTAATTCGTACGGAAAAAAAATTGCATTTAACCTGTCTAGATGGCAAAAAAAAAATTTTTCTTAAAGCTTTATTTTCCACAAAATTTAATTTCGCTGGTAAACGATAGTAGCTTTTCATTTAAATCCTTCATGCAAATATCGGCCACATCAATATCTGCAATCCTAACTGCTCATACATTTTTAATGTTAATATTAAGCGTGATTAGTACAAAATTGTACGATTTCTTAATTAGCGCAGGGAACAATCGCCATCGAACATACGCCACATCTCTTATCTGTGTAATCTTTGGATTATGGATTAGCCTTTAAAGTATTCGCCGAAGAAGTACAACAAACATTCAAGAGATTGCGCTAGTTTATTATTCTATAACTCAGAGGTCAAATGCTCAAAGTCATTCGCCCTTGTTACAGCCTTAAGGCGACTTGAAAACTTCTGACAGTAAGACCAGCCACTAGTCTTACAAGCCTCCACCAATCCGGCCCCCGTGGTGGAGTATGGTCTATACCTTCCTCAGGGAAGAGATCCGTGCCCCTCGGTGGGGACATGATGGGTTGATGATGATGATTGCATAGTTTGCAAGCATACGCTCCAATCACAGACCAAGGTGGACATAGGTGGTCACAAGAATGCTTTGTAGGACAACCAAGCGCGCCATATTCTTTATCACATTACGATAATAGTTTAATACAAGGCTCACCGTAATAGGGCAAGACTCGCCACCGAGTGGGTGCCACCGAAATCGAAATCGAGTCGATCTAGAGTCGATCTCTACCAGCAACTCTCGACTGAACTGGGGCCTTTGCCCATCTGTGGAACACAATAATAGAGGCTCTTAAAAAAAAGTTCAGTGATGGTAAAACATTAGTGCCCGCCAACCTATTCCAAAGCGCCCACAACCATGTAAAATGGAAAATTAATTGTACCATATTTTTTAACTAAAACTTTCGTAAGCACAACACATTGTAAACTTTTAGTCCGGATCCACTTACGGGTGTTGTTTTATCGGACGAGTCCGACCAGGTTTCGCTCCGATTCACAGAGCGTCAGTGTGAGACGAGCAACCGACGACGCGAGCTCCGTCTCTGCTCACCATGAATAGGCTCTGCATTAATTATACCATAATTTGTCGAGATATTTCACTACAGATTTTCGACCTAATCAGCTTTGATCTGCTAATCAGTTTGATCGAAGATCTGATGGATAATGTTTATCAATTTTTATCCAGCTACCGAGAAAGAGATCGTGGGTTTGAATCCCAGTGAGTGCCCCGTAGATTTGTAATAATGGCCTCAGTCTGGGTGTTTTTCGATGGTTGTAATGCCCTTGCCTGGCACAGAGTATCCTGGTCAAGTGATTGTATTTTGTGGGACTTATTATTAATATTCAGAGATTTAAATACCATCATTTAAATACCATGATGAGATAGTAAGTAAGTAAATTATTTATTTGATACTCAAATCTTAATATCTAACAATACAATTTTGAAAAATAGTTGGGTTAGATTTGGCATCAAATTGGTCTCCGCTGAGCATCATGTCGTGGCCGATAGCGACCACGACGCTGGTTTTCAGCGGAAACCATTTACGGCACAAACAAAGAAAAATAAACTAAAATACAAATACCAGTATAAAGAACATATTAGAGAAGGGATATTAGATTAGGATAGGATATGAGGTTTGCCTACCATGCGAGAGGTTCCGGGGTCGAATCCCGGTTGGGGACAAAAAAAAACTCAGGTCTTTACATGTTTACATGTTTGTGACCTTGCTGTTTCTGGTTCCCACGACACAGGGTATCTTAGCGTGGAGCCAGAAGCAATATATGTGCCTGTATGTAAATGTTATGTTATGTTAATAGCTTTTACCATTAATTGACCTGGGCTATTATAATACATTTGTATACTTGGCGTCAGCTGGGTGTATTTCCATGTGTGTGATAATGTGCTTGTCTGCTCACGATAGCACAGGGTTTCCTAGTTTGGTTGCAGGATAAGTCATTGCATTGATTGATTGATTGATTGAAGACGTTTTTTCTTCTTCTTCTACCGGCCTTCTTCCCAGTTTTCTCCTAACCGCTTTCCTCCAGGCTTGGCGATTCTGGGTCGTCCTTGGGTTAGTGCCGGATTTTTTCAGGTCACTTTCCACGACCTTCGACCATGTGAGTCGGGATCTCCCGCGTTTTCTCGGCGCTGGCTCAAGCTCAAGGACTTTTCTAGTCATGTGGTTTGCTGGTCTCCTCATGACGTGGCCATACCATCGCACTCGTGCTTCTGCTATTTTTTCTTCAATAGGTGTAATTTTGAAAGTTCCTCTTAAGCTAAGCGTCCACCGCATCGGAATCGGAGCGTACGCACCGTACGGGTCGTCGGCATTTACAAAATGCCGAAAGGGTGCGTTCAGATTCAGATTTGCCGTCGGCAGTATCGGTATTTTCAAAGCAATCGAGTTCGCTTGTGCACGTGTGTTCGCAATGGAGGATAGTGACGAGGATATTGTTGTCATTAGTTATTTGTTATCATCTGAGGAGGAGAAAAACAAAAGGAAACGCAAGATGTGGGCTCATAAAATAAACTCAAAAAGACTTATGTTTGGAGAATTTCATACATTATATTATGATTTATTAGAAGATGAATATATATTTTTTGGGTACATTCATATGTTTCGAATCAAATCGAAGTGAACTTCACTATATTCTCGAACCGCACCTAACTAGGCAAGACACGAATTTTAGAAAGGCGATTGGAACAAAGAAAAGGCTTTTATTGTGTTTAAGGTAAGTTTTTGTAATCTATAATAATAAGAGAAAAAGTAATTGTAAGACAAATGCTTAAAAATTAACAGGAAATAATACAAGTTCAGGTCAGGTAGGTACAAACCATAAATCAAATGAAGGGTACAGGGAAAGAACAAGGTATTCCACCTGAGTTGATTGTGAGAAAAACGCTTTTTAAAGTTTGAAAGTATGGACATTTGTATTGAGAAATCCATTCCGATCAATCAAAATACGTACTTTTTGCACCATTCCTTGTTGTATTTCAGTATTCTGAGATTGTAAACAACGCTACCATAGACAACGAATGTGTTGCCACTAAAAAACGAGTTTGAAAAAAAATTGATATTCCTTGTTCTTTCTCTGCACCCTTCAAATATGATTGGTAGTCATCTTCGTTTGTTTTTTTTTAATTGTGCTTGTCTGCGTCAGCCTGCCATACTCTTAGCGTTTGTCTTTAAAAACTACATATTCAGCCACATCAGATTCGGTAAACGGAAAAGACGAAACGTTACTGTTAGAAGCTGATAAACTGCGTCAAGTAGTTTTGGCAGTCCTCTCGTGGTGTTCACCTGACACTGCCTAAATAATTCTGAAGAGACCGAAACAGGTGGAAATCTGAAGGTGCAAGGTCAGGACTATACGGCGGATGCATTAACACCTCCCAGACGACCTCTCTTAATTTTTGCTAAGTGGTTAACGACGTGTGAGGTCTAGCGTTATCATGATGAAAAACCACACCCCTTCTGTTGATTACTTCCAGCCGCACTCTCTCAACTCCTTGCTTTTAATCTTATCAGTTGTTCACATTAGAGTTTGGAATCAACGGTCCTGCCTGGTGGTAACAGCTCATAATGAATAATGCCCTTCTAATCCAATAAACCTATCAATATTACTGTGTAAAATGCTGTAGTCAAATCAATAATACCAAAAGTATACTTTATTTTTTAGCTCGCGTTGTGATGACTCTAAATTGCTTTGTTTACATTTATTGTTTATCGAATTTGGCCCCAGTATAGTCATTCAAACACAAGCGTCGCGAACACGTCAGAACTTGAAGCGATCGGAATCTGAATGGCGCGTCGGCTGCGGATGACGTCATCGGCAGGAATATCGCACTCCGAAGCAGAAATGCCGATCCAGTGCACGCAGTACCATAGAAATCAATACAAAGTAACGAATCCGTCTGCTCCGTAGGGAGCGGTTCCGATGCGGTGGACGCTTAGCTTTATGTAGCGATTTGGCACCTTGTCTAGAAGTGTGACTCCCGCAGACCAGATGGTCAGATGAGCATTCTCATTTCTGCGGCGTGGAGTTTGTCAACTTGTTTCTGCTTAAGAGGCCAGCATCCGAGCCATGTGATTGAAGACATTTATTCAGATAAATATACAGTAAAATACAGAAGTTGGTTTCTGCCGAACTGCATAACAGTTTGTTGGCAGATGCTCTTGGTTTTACAATTTTAATTACTCTTAAATCGTAGGTGGTGAGTGGAAGTTATTATTATTAATATCAAGCAAACAAGAAAATGTTTTTCCCCCTTCAACAAATCGACTAAAAGCGCAACGTTAATACGCGTGAATTGAGCGCAACCGTTGCTGCGGTACGTCTCAGATTCAAGAGCTCGAAGTTTCAAACCCACACTGAGTACCATTGACGGGGTACCATTGACTTTACCTTCTAAGTTAATTACACTTGTGAATTACGAAGCGAAATTAATGTTACAGTTTAAAATTAACATTATCACCTTGAAGTAAAGTCCAAAACAAATGAAAAACTCTTACTGCCCATGCCTGGTCTTAACCAGGCCCTTAGGTTAATGCAGACAAAAATATTAATTGAACGAAGACATCGTTAATTAATTTTGATAACTGATCATGCGAGAATATTCTCTGAAAAGATTGTCTTTTAGCCATATCTAGTCACCACGTGTCTCCACCGCTGATTGATGATTTGAAGCGCTTAGGTATGTAATCAGCTCAACCACTCAAGTTTCTTTGCAATCCATCTATCTATCAACCAATCAATCACCCAGCTCATACTTCTCCACTGCTGGTAAAAGTTCTGCCCTCAAGACATGCCACTTCTTTCTGTCCTCGGCGATGCTCAATCAGCCACTGACAATAATAGCAATCAATCCCAGATCGACCAGCTCGCTGGTCGGCGTACTGCGTTGTGTTTGCCAATATGTGGTCGGCACTCGAGAATTTATCCATCGACCACCGGTTCTTTAGTATACCTATCTATCTTCATAAATGTAGCATATTGTTGGGTAGGAACGAACATAGTTTACTGCACAGCTGGTTTTAGGCACCACCAGTCCGAATGTCAGGCACCAGTCCCTGCGGTGGGATCTGGGTTCAAATCAAAGGCAAGGACTGTCACTTTATTTGATAATACCCACCATAAAATATGTTTGTTCCTAACGAACAACATGCTTCAATACCTAATAATATAAAATCCGCCTGCAATGTGAGTCGTTAATTGTAGTATAATATGTATGTAATGTCATAAAAACAGAATATAGACGATAGGTAGAAGTTGCGATACAATTACGTACCAGTTTTGCATTACTCTACTATTGATTGTACAAAGCATCCTACACACGTGCTGACCTAAATATAATTCACGGTTATTTCCACCGTCTATCAAACAAGTTCTCACATTACAGTGATGAATTCTGTACACCATTCTATGTATTCTATACCGTAGTCGGTTCTCTTTTGTTCAACATTATGTGATGTAATGTATTGTGTGTCTAGAATAGGCTTGATTAGGCCTTAACTAGTCCAGCCTATGAATATAGGATTAGTGTTTATTTGCAATACGCTGCGAATGAAATTAGGTGATCATAACTATTCACGGCGAGATTTGCAGAGGCTTACAGGAGGCTAATGTTCTTGACGTTAGTAAAATCACGTGGATTAGTCACGTAAATAGTAATGTTTTGAAATAAATATGGAAGTTGTTAGCACTAGACTTTATCAGGCCTGTTTCACTACGCGTGTCGGTATCGAAGGCGTAAGTACATGCGGCGACCACTCCAGAGTGGCAAATAGGTAGGAATTCAGGCATCAGAAGAGGTATGAGTTACGCGGTAGAAAAAGAGGCAACATGTAGGTGGATATAACGTAGATTTTTTAGCGCCGTTTGATCTGTATTGCCCCTAATTGTATGGCTGCTAGAGTCCCTTTTTCTTTAATTGATTTTGCGGAGTATTCTGTGACTTTATCCTCATATTATTTATGGGCGACATTGAAACAAACAAATAAGGTTAAATGTAGTTTCTGTTTTGGGAAAGAACAATGCGTAACACTATCCTTTCGGCATAACACCGTTTTGTTCCTTAATTCATCTATTGTCCGTTTGTGTATTTATGGAGGCTTATTTTGTTCAGACGAATATCCAGAAATTCATTGAACTTAGGTGGATGTATTCTTATAAGCTAAACTTGTTTGTCCGAGTAAAGATGAAGAAGTCGTAGAACCATGTTTCAAAAAGTGTGGATTTATAATGGCTTTATACACTGTTGCATTGACAACATTTTTATAATCATCATCTCATCGTTTTGCTTCAATGTGGCGATACGGCTTAATATGAGTATTTTGGGGAATCGCTACGGACAGAGAGACGGCATTCGAAGCACATAAAAATACATAGGAGCCATTTACATTGTTCTCCGGATACACTTTCTTGTCTTTTCGTCGGAAGAGTCCGACCTGGAGTTGCAATCACGTAAGACTCCACTCTATGAAGTTGTCTGATTTAGCCCTTTTGTTCTTGGACTTTTCTTTCCGGTAGGTATCTCATACTCCTGCTCCGGACTGTCATATTTTATAAAATCTTATTTTGACTCTTTCGAGTTGTCTAAATGCTTAACCTGATAGAGTGGAAAGTTACGTAATGTAAAGGCGGGTCCGAAGAACAATTTACAATGTTCAGTGTTATTTAATTTAAAGTTCTAGTTCATACGAGCCATGTCCTCGTAAGGTGGACCTTGAAAATAACAATGATTTTTGTACTTCTCTTTGTACGTAGTATTTGTATCTTTGTAGTGATGATTATAAGCTATATTTTAAGAAAAAATATATGTTGTCGCTACCAGGCTAGTAAAAGTAGCTCTGTTTGTCATATCCAATATATTTTTTTTTAAATACATCTCTGTCGTAAGTAGTAGGTTACAACGTGGCACAAGTAGAGTATGCATCCGTAGGGCGAACACTGCTCTATTGCAAAAAAGTATATTTGGCGTGGGAACTACAGTTTATAATAAACTACCTAGTGACTTAAAAGAACTGGCAAAGTATGCAGGACATATTTTCGACTACCTACCGTACTCTTCAAAACTCATGACTGACAAATAAACATCTCTATCTCTATCGAGCCAATTATGTGGTCCATCTTTGTATTGTATATGTTTAAATCTATTGGTATTGTAAGCATAGAGTTGATGTAACATATTGATTGTTATCATTATAAGTACATTGACATTCAACAAACAGAATGTAAATTCGTTACGTGGGAATAAATTTAGGATTTCTGATTGAATCTACCCAATGACATTGGTAAATGTTTATTACTGAATTTGTTTTGGCAATACCATTCGTGTACTGTAAAAAAAAACTTTGGTATAACATAGCATATGCGACCTTAACCCTTCGACTCGGCGGCTACCAAATTTGGTAGCGGGTACTCGGAGGCGAAATTAGATCTTATATACATTAGCCGTCGTTCTAAAGTCCTTTGTCGCTTGGTGCGCCTGACGGCTAACAGTTGAGCCAATGAGTTAAGTGACTCAAAGTCGAACTGCAGGGTTGCTTGTTATGTAACAAAAAAACCGACAAGCTATTTTCGTCACTCACAAAGTAGGAAACGTGAAAAGCTTGCATGAAAAGGAACAATCTCAGACTTTAGTCTCGGCTCACGTCCTTTGAAATAAATTCAACTTCAACACATTGCGCTGTAAATAATATCACCAACAGTTCCGTTCAGAGCAGACCAGAGAATTTAAAAATGCATTTCGCAAAAGGAAAAAAGGGGAAGGAAACGCAGCAGTATGCGGCGACGGGCACTTGGGCAAAAAACTGTGAAAACCGTTTTCATAATTAAGCTCTTTTAAAAGCTTAAGAACCCACTCAATAAGGACTCTTTTGGCCTGAGAGGACCAAAAATGATTTACTTGGCGGACACGCCTTAACGATACGGTTTAATTGCAGTTCCAGAAGTGGCTCGGCGTAGTCAACGCTGGCCCGTATTAAGACAACGTTTTATAATGTCCGCTCTGAGACCACGCAAGTGCTTACCTATTTGTTTTAATTCACAGTGTTTTTTTCACCCAACTAGGGTAAAGCTAAAAGGTGTGAAGATTTTAGCAGTCCATCTTGAGTATGTATGTTATCTACGGATCTTTCACCTGTACGTGAAAACTAGCCAAGTCAAATCTTAAGCTTGTATAACAATTTACATCTCTAGTGATCTTGTAACTAAAATTTCATGATTTTCTACAAAGAACTTGGCAGCACCCATATAGATCTCAATTCTTTTGTCGGTGAAGTCGATAACGACGTCTGTTCTTAATATTGAACTTGGCTCTTATTCACATTTATGTTTTTGATAGGATGTATGCTTACTAGGATTTTTAAAATAAATATTTCATCACTCACCAGTCCTTCATCAAAGTTGAACTAACAGACTCAACGGTATCTGTAAAAAAAAGAAAAAAGCTTTTTGTGTCAAGGAGTACAAATTATTTTCGAACGAACAGAAAATATCCCAATTATTGTTATTCATCTTCACCCTACACAGAAAATTTTAGTCTACGCTACTGGTCGTAACAAAGCCAGGGGAACTGTACAAATTACTCGAATAGTTTTGCGAGATAAAGCTTGACACACAAAGCGTAATTACAATCCACTGGCGCAATATTTATTGCAAAAACTTTGACGGAGCCCAAAGGGCTTCTATCGATGGAATATTGCAATAAATTTCCTTAAAACCTATTGTTCCCGCATATTTGTTGGTAATCTCGGCGCGGATCGAACCAAAATGAAACAAAACCTTTTCAGACCCTCGTCATGTTCAAATTTAGTTGGTAATCTGTTCCTGTGGACGCTTGCGCAAAATAATCCGGATATTTTCGTATGCAAAATTGGGAAGTGACCGAAAATGTCGTCATCACCCGACGCTGTCAATCTCCTTCAAAAGATTAGATGATAAACGATGAAAACAAAAGGGTATCGATATTAAAAGGTTATGTAGTATTTATTCTAAGAATACATACTTCAGGTACTTCAGAATGTTCAGAAATGTACGAATACTTTTCTCAAAAATTTATATTTTGTTGTTATTAGTTTTGGTTGTCAATTGAAGTAAATTATTTTTAGATTAGATTGAATTTTCTCTTTATAGTTTAAAATAGCTTCCCTTCTAATTGCTAGAACTATATTATATTTTGTGTATTGATTATTTTGTTCTTATACCGGCTTTATTAGATACGTAGTGCCGCAGAAAACTGCAAATCTGATTGCGTTAACTCATGTACGCATTGCTGGCTTACTAAAGCAGCTTTAATTTACAATAGTATTATTATTTTACAATTAGTTTTATCTAAGACTCCACACAAACCCAAAATACAAATTGCATTATTCGAGCTTTAGAATCTGGGCCTAAGTCTATAACGTAAGACAAATGTTCGGCCTAAAACTTGGCTTACATCGTACGCAGTAATTCTGTGCTAAACAAGCATTCTGCTATAAACACGCCGGTAGTTTTAGTCCACATTAGGAGCTATCAAAGGGGTTATTTAACTTACAAACTGTTAAGACGGAGCCCTACCCGCGTGTACGGAGCAAAAACCTTCTCTAAGCCAGGATTAAGTTCCCATAACAGTTGGCTCACTTAAATTACATACATAAATTCTTTGTCCTAGAGATTTTGATATTTCGAGGTAATTTTGTGAGTAGTCAAATTCATGTTAAAATATATAAAAAAAATATATAAGGTATTATCATCATAGTATTTATAACCTTGAAAAGAATAATTAAAAACCATTGTTAAAATTCTACAGCTTCAGCCTAGGCGCACACTAGGCGACACGCGACAGCGACAGCTCGGCGACTAGACGGCGAATTTTCATATATTTTGTTTGAAGCTCTCCGCACACTTGGCGTCAGAGTCGCGACGACAAGACACCAGATGCAAACGACAACGTCGCGATTGGCGCGGAGACTAGACGCGGCGACAAGTCGCCCTGTTTGCGATGGCCGTAAAGGTGAAAGTCGCTAGCCGACTTCACGCAGCAGCAGCAGACGTGTCGTCTCATGTCTCATGTCTCTACGACACGTCGTTGCGTTCCGTCGCTGCAGTCATGATTTCGAACCCGACTGCAGACGGTAACAGCAAAATCCTGTTAGATCCGAGTGTTCCGTGACACAAGATGTCTGAAGTGTTCGAGAATAGTGATCGCAATTTTTTATAAATTTTATTAGAAGAGGAAGAAGATGATGACTTTTTTAATGACAGCAAAAGACGAAAAGCCACACGTCCTATGTTTAAAGGCAGAACAAGCGATGGAACTTATTCAATAGTGATTTAAAACCATTTGAAAAGCGATATGAGAGAATTCAGAGAGTATTGTCGTTTAAATGACGACCTCTGTGGCGTAGTGGTTAGCGCATCTGCTTACCGAGAGGTCCCGGGTGCGATCCCCGGCTGCACAAAAAAAACTCTAAGTCTTGGATTGTTTACATGTTTGTGACGTCGCTGTTTCTGGTTTCCACGACACAGGGTATCCTAGTGTGGGGCCAGAAGCAATGTATGTGCCTGTATGTAAATGTTATGTTATGTTATGTTATGTTATGTTATGTTATGTTATGTTATGTTATGTTATGTTATGTTATGTTATGTTATGTTATGTTATGTTATGTTATGTTATGTTATGTTATGTTATGTTATGTTATGTTATGTTATGTTATGTTATGTTATGTTATGTTATGTTATGTTATGTTATGTTATGTTATGTTATGTTATGTTATGTTATGTTATGTTATGTTATGTTATGTTATGTTATGTTATGTTATGTTATGTTATGTTATGTTATGGTATGCTATGCTATGCTATGCTATGCTATGCTATGCTATGCTATGCTATGCTATGCTATGCTATGCTATGCTATGCTATGCTATGCTATGCTATGCTATGCTATGCTATGCTATGCTATGCTATGCTATGCTATGCTATGCTATGCTATGCTATGCTATGCTATGCTATGCTATGCTATGCTACGCTATGCTACGCTACGCTACGCTACGCTACGCTACGCTACGCTACGCTATGCTATGCTATGCTATGCTATGTTATGTTATGTTATGTTATGTTCGGCCTTCCGCGGGGAGTGGAACCACCGAGATCTTCGGTGAACGTGGGTGGCGCAACTGTGCAGGTCAGACGGTACATGAAGTACCTGGGCGTCGTCCTCGATGGCCGATGGATGTTCATCGAGCATTTCGACCGCCTGGTTCCCCGACTTGAAAGGGTAGCGGGTGCTCTGCACCGAATCCTACCTATCCTCGGGGGACCAAGGGAGAGTGTTCGTCGCCTATACGCGGGGGTCGTGCGGTCCATAGCCCTATATGGTGCGCCAATCTGGGCGGATGAACTGGCCAGCAATCGCGCATGCAAGGCAAAACTGCTGAGCGTGCAGCGGCGGCTGGCCATAAGGGTGGCGCGCGGATACCGCACGATCTCGAACGAGGCGGCAGGTCTTCTGGCGCGGTTTGCGCCCCTTGACCTACTGGCGAGTATGGACGCGAGGGTGTATCACCGACTCCGCGACATCCGCCAAGGGGGCGAAAACCCGCCTCCCAGGGAGGTCGGAATGCTCAGGTTGGTCGAACACCGTCAGGTGCAGCAGCAGTGGCTGGAGCGGCTCCAGGAGCCAAGGAGCGCTCGTCGGAGGGTGGTCAGGGCAATTCTGCCGAATTTCGACAGTAGGCTCAACCGAGGGTATGGCGCCGTGTCGTACAGGCTAACCCAGATGCTCACTGGACATGGCTGTTTCAGTGAGTACCTGGATGGGATCGGACGCGAGGAGTCGACGCGGTGCTATCACTGCGATGGTGACTGCGATGACGCGCAGCACACCCTCGAGGTCTGCCCGGCGTGGCGGGCTGAGCGGAGCGAGCTGACTGTTCGTATCGGGCAAAACCTCTCCCTGCCCAGCGTGGTAGCTGCCATGGTGCAGGGAGAGGCAGAATGGAGGGCCGTGACCACCTTCTGCGAGGTCGTGATGACCCGAAAGGAGGAAGCCGAGCGGGAGCGGCAGAGAGCAGACCCTGCTCGGAGACGGAGCCGTAGAGGCGGCGGTGGCAGAGGGCGCCGCCGTCCGGGCCCCTAAGCCCGAAGGCGTCGGGCTGCCACAACCCTGTAGTTTCGGGTTCAGAATAGAACTACGGTATCCTCTGCCTGTCGTAAGAGGCGACTAAAAGGGGACCTTGGAGTCGCGGACGGGGAGAGCGGGGACTCGATCCGTCCGTTCACGCGGCTCCGGGAAGACGGCGACGTAGGGTGGCCCTGCGTTGCCGTGAGTGCATTGGTACTCGTGGAGGGCTGCGGCTATGCCGGGCGGAGGTGCTCTACGCACCAAGTGCCAGGGGGGCTCCGGAGGAGTTCATCAGAGTGCCCGGAGCTCCCCGGGTATCTTTAAAAGAATTCCCCCCCGTCAGCAAAAAAAAAAAATGTTATGTTATGTTGTGTTGTGTTGTGTTGTGTTGTGTTGTGTTGTGTTGTGTTGTGTTGTCTTGTGTTGTGTTGTGTTGTGTTGTGTTGTGTTGTGTTGTGTTGTGTTGTGTTGTGTTGTGTTGTGTTGTGTTGTGTTGTGTTGTGTTGTGTTGTGTTGTGTTGTGTTGTGTTGTGTTGTGTTGTGTTGTGTTGTGTTGTGTTATGTTATGTTATGTTATATTATATTATGTTATGTTATGTTAAATAAAAAACAGAACGATTTTATATGTTGCCCCGGCGTCAACGGCACTACTGATATGTGGTCGGGCGACACTGCCGTCTGCCGCTCGACGACGCTTCGCTAGCTTTATGTCGCTTACTAGAGAGGGAATTTTATAGCAATACATAGAAACCAGTAGTGTCGCTGCGACACGTCGTTTGCTGCAGCTTCATGTCGTCCGCTACCAATTAGACGATTTAAGAAAAGATTGTGAGAGTGAAGTTTTCTTTTCTGCTGGATTTTTTATCTCAAACTGCCTGAAGAAAGCGGCTAACAAAGCGTCTTGACAATCAGCTAACAAAATGTTTTTTGAAATATATTATTATACTTGAGGCATTACAAGCGTGCGAACTGAATTATAAACATTTGTATCAGACCTCTCTCTCACACATATACGAGGCATATCAGACATATCGGAACTCTCGCTCGCACTTTTATTACTTGGTTCCCACGTTTGTAATGGCTCAAGTTTAATTTCTGATGGAATAAAATAATTTCGTATGTATGCATATGCAAGCCACATTGAAAACTATTTGAAGCATTTTTATATGGTTACACCATTACCATTGTAGATGGGCTTAAAACTAACGTTAGAGCCGTAAAATAAATCAACGGAATACGTGAAAAACTGCTGTCCGTTGCTTGATTTGTGATTTACAAATGTCCATCTATCACACCAATATTATGCTGCTAACGGCCCAGTTTTCCTTTACTAGTTGACCTCGATCAACACGAGTGTTTTTTTGCAGTCAGTGATCTTCAAATTGAGCCACAGTTCTCAAAGAGATTGTATGCGGATGAAAAAATTCAGACCTAAGTAGTGATTTGAAGAAGCGATAAGTTTCTTTGAATGGTCTTTGCTACTTTGATTTGTTCTATTTCTCTGTAGAGTTATTAGAACAACTTCCACCCAAAGTAACCAACCTGTATAGGTTACTCCTTGTAATAGCCAACAGGGTTTGGTTGGATCTAGTTGTAGCCGGCATGATATTGGCTAGACCTAGTATCAGCCATGGGGGTTTGAATGGACCTAGTTCTAGCCGGAATGATACCGGCTAGACCTAGTTTTACCCGAGAAAAATCGGCTTATACTAGATTTAACCAAGAGTAAGTGGCTACACCTAGTTCTAACCGGCTAAAACTAGATGTAGCCGTACTTCGGGTTTTAGCCGTAACATATACCTATATCTTTATTACACATATAAAAAAAATCTTTATTCATAGTAATAGTGTAACATGACTTGCATTATCTTAAATTTTGTAAAACGTTGACCTCAAATATTACAATTTGTGTAATGTAATTGGTGGTCGTTTGCTGCCATAACTAGACTCGCAAGTAGTCTGTATTTATGGTCAGCAGGCCCGTGTCTCATAAGAGGTTACATGAGAGTAATAAAGATTTGAGGATTACATTAGTTATATAAGTGTTTACTTTATGTGGACAAAGGTATTTTGAAGGAGTACAAAAGAAAACAAAAACTCCAATCGGACTAGTAAAAAAAAAACAAATTGAAATCTTATAATCTAACATGCTGAATGAAAGGTGTGCGTGGATGTGTGTGTGTGTGTGTGTGTGTGTGTGTGTGTGTGTGTGTGTGTGTGTGTGTGTGTGTGAGTGCATGTGTGTGTGTGTGTGAGAGTGCGTGTGTGTGTGTATGTATGTGTGTGTGTGTGTGTGTGTGTGTGTGTGTGTATGTGGGTGTGAGAGACAGAAAGTTTGTGAAATAACTACTTTGAGAGGAAGTTTTCTGTGTCATCATAACTGAAGGATTTTAATAGAGAGAGCACTTTCTTTTTACACTCGAATGTGGAGAAATTAAATACGTAACAAATACGGTTAAATTTATTGTCCAGTGAGGGACCTAGATAGATGGGATGTCTTTTAGTAAAGGTTAATTTTGGCGTAGGAACGGAACAAAATTAGGTCTTTTCGGCGTTTTGTAGACTCGTAATAGGGGATGTTATTGTGCTGTTGTTAATAATTAAGTTGTAAATAAAGAGCTGCCTGACGCTCAGGACATCGCAGTTTTTGTAGAGTTCAGAAGTGGGGTAAAGGATAGGGCGTTTAGTGGCAACTTTTAAGACTCCACGTTGTGCAACTTCTAAATCGACGGCCCCTACGTAAATCATCGAATCTGCAAAAATCGCAATTTCGTTTTATTGCACCAATATTTAGTAAATTGAATAGTTTATATGATAAATATTTTTTTTATGTAAAAACCAATTATTTATATACTATTTGACTAGAACAAAATCATATCACCTCTCGTTGGATGACGAACATCATCTTATGTGGTAGTTTCGATGATGTACCGTGACAGCGACAAGACCGCGCAGTTTGTAACTGTCGGACTCGATAGTGTTCGCCGCGATCGTGTTAAAAAGAGGCCATGTTGACATTTTAAGCATTTCTTTGTTTTTGAGTTATGCTGATTATAAATTAATGTAACCCTGAATGAATACACGTGGTAGAAAAATGATGAATTTAATACGTTTGGAAGAAAATCCACGTGAAGCCCTCGGAAAAAAAAGATAACTACTTCACCAGCAAGTGTTTTTATTCACCTTTAAGAACTAGTTTTCACCTTGCCAGTTGCTTAGACATTATAACCAAGTATAAGAATAATATATTTCCATAATTTTGGAGTAACACTGATTTATAATGTTTTTAAATCACATTTACGGATGATATTTAAGGTTAACAAAGAAAATAATCGAAATTGGTAGATACGACATTGTATGGTGTCAATAGCCGTTTAGTTACAATCGAAACTACCACTTCACATAGTATTCATTGCTTTGTATGGGCCAAAAAATATCGATAGTGGTACTTTCGATGTTGTACTGTGCTACGCATATGTCGAATGTACCATTTACGATATTTTTTTACGCTCAAGGCTGCCGAAGCGGCGGTTTTGTCAGCATATTCGATATATAACAGTAAAAATTTTTGTCGTTCTACTAGTAAAATAAACTTTTTCAATAAAAATTTTATAACTTTTCCATACTTCCTATTAACTATGTTGTGTGAGCGGAGGTGCTTCCTGTATAATAAATAATTATACATAAATCTTATTCTAAAATAGATGTCTAATATGTAAGCAAAGTTGAGTGGGGATTTTTTTTTGTTATCAGGATCACCTATCACATGCAGTTAGGTACACTAAAGAGGTTCATTGCTTAAATAATCGACATCGACAGCGAAGAGCTAATTAAAACGGTTGACACAAGAACAGACTGATGCTCTGATATCACTACAGGCCTCCCAGCTTCCTAACGATAGCGGTCCGTTGTTTTTCCACGCCTTTACAGTAGATGGTCACATGGGCGGGTGTTTCCTCTTCTTTCAGGCATCCCCCGGTAAAGCGAGCTGTCGGTTGCCTATTCAGCGCGCAGTGGCCTGTTAGGATTACCACAGCTCTTCTCAGACGAAGCAGGCTACGTCAAAGACGATTCGAGATTGTTGGTAGAGCCTCCTTGGCTTGTCTGCATTTAGGTTCCGTTGTCCAGAGTTCAGCATGCTGATATTTTGTTTGTGATCTCAACCATTTCCTATACTGGTTGTAATGGAGTGGGAGCAGGGGTTCGGGCCTTTCCACTATAGTTTCTGAGCCTCTTCTAGCGAGTTCACCCGCAGCATCATTTCCCAAGGAGCCGCTATGACTCTTTATCCATTATAGTGTGACTCGGTTGCTTGTAGACAGTTTTTCCAACTCATGGTGACACTCTAGTATCAGGCTGTTGTTGGTGACATTGCTATTAAGTGCTTGTAGGACTGAGGCGCTGTCCGAGACTATGCGTATGGCATAGTCTTGTAGATTTCTTGTATTCAACAGCGCGACTGCTCTTGTTATGCATTCTGCATAAAACAATTATTTAGGAAGCCAAGGGTTGTAAACATTTATAAATACGTCATTGTTTTATATTTAGGTTATTCCATGGGTGTTTTTCGATCAAAATATACTAACCTGCCCTTGTAAGAAGTGACTTTATTCTATTATTAAAGAAAATTGTCGCTTTTGCATTTGACAATTTTTGACGCAGGGAAAAAGAAAACCCTCCGTCGACTTTGAAATTTTCTTAATCGCGACTCTTTTTTAACTTGACATCTCTTTACTTTGTGTCTTTTTTTAAATTGACTCTTTCCAAACGCGTCTTTTTTTTAACTTGACATGTCTTTACTCTGTCTCTTTTTTTAATTGACTATTTCCTAACTCGTCTCTTTTTTAACTTGGCATCACTTTACTTTGTGTCTTTTTTAAAATCGACTCTTTCCAAACTCGTCTCTTTTTTAACTTGACATCTCTTTACTTTGTCTCTTTTTTTTAATTTACTCTTTCCTAACTCGTCTCTTTTTTAACTTGTCATTTTACTACCCTGTCCTCTCTTTTAAACTTATCTCTTTCTTAACCTTTGACAGTAACTCTGCACTGTAATGTTATTCATTGTAGCTATTGAAAATGTAACGTTATTTGACTAGTGTTGACGCAAACTTGTTTATTAAATGTTTCAGGACGAAATATTCAAATGGTAGTATTTTCTTAATAAATTCTGCGTAAAAATCAACATTTTTTAGTTTTTTTATGGATTTTGGGGTTTATTTCAGTACCTAAATCATAAAAGTAAAAAGAAATATTTATCGAAACTGACACAAAATACTTAAAATTAGATAAATTTGGCAAAGAATACTATTGAATGTGCCACATTCGATACTTTATACATAATTATGAACCAAGAATACAATCAGAACTGCCACATTCGATGATAGTCTACCCAAAAGTAACGTAGAAGAATATCGAATGTGTAAAATCTCTAAAATTACTTAGTATAACAAAATATACTTTAGGGTAGAAATAAAGAGTCTAAAATGTTGATATTTTTGGATTTTTTGTTTACTGATACTATAACAACTTATTCTTCCACATTAAAATGGAACTTTGAATTGCTCTCCTGTAAAGTAGCACTTTTGCAGATTCGATGATTTACGTAGGGGCCGTCGAAATGTTTTAAGTGGGTTTTAGCTGCCCCTCTCCAACATCGTCCTACAAGGTAGGATCGTAATAAGTCATTCTGGGGGCCTCTAATACCGATCTTGTCGAGTTTGGAAAGAAGAGTTGGTAAAGGGACTGTATCGAAGGCTTTTGCCAAGTCAAGGAATACAGCGAGGGCTTTTTTACCTTTATTAACGCTTTCGACAATGTTATTGGTGAGATGTGTTTTCGGAATCCGAACTGTTGGGGTGAGAGTATGTCTTTATGCTCGAGGTATTTGGTTAGCCTTTTATTAATAAGACGTTCAAGGAGCTTGGAGAGCGAAGTAAGAACGGCGATGGGACGATAATTACTGGCACAAGATTTGTCGCCGCCCTTGAAGATGGGGTGGATGATAGCTTTTTTGAAAGCGTTAGGGAACTGGCCGTGCTGAAAGCAAAGGTTAAAGAGGTGACTTAGAATGGGAGCTAGTACTATAGAGTATCTTTTAATTATTTGTGGAGAGATTCCGTCCCAGCCAGTAGCGGCGTGAGGCCTAAGAGAATTAATAGTGTCTAATATTTCGTCTGCATCGGCATCTAAAATAACAAAAGATTTTTGGGTTTGACTTGTAGAGCATAGTGAAGGAGGGTTTGTTGTGGGGGTCTTAATATTGTCGGCCAAATTTTTTCCAACAGTGACAAAAAATTTGTTTACGTTGTTACATGAAAGTTTTGGTGAAGCTGAAGAAGAAAGTAGCTGAGTCGGTATAGTTTTAGATTTGGTAGTATTAGAAATTCTCTTAAGAGTATCCCAGAGTTTTTTACTATTATTGCCAGCCTTTTGTATTTCGGAGGTATCAAACTGTCTTTTTATTTATTTTTATGAGCCGGCATGATATTGGCTAGACCTAGTATCAGCCATGGGGGTTTGGTTGGACCTAGTTCTAGCCGGAATGATACCGGCTAGACCTATTTTTACCCGAGGAAAATCGGCTTATACTAGATCTAACCAAGACTAAGTGGCTACACCTAGTTCAAACCGGCTAAAACTAGATGTAGCCGTACTTCGGGTTTTAGCTGTAACATATACCTATATCTTTATTACACATATCAAACTATTTGTTTTGTAGTACTGTAATAGAAACATCAATGTGTCGTAGATTCTCGTTACCGGAAATCTGGGACCTATTTCATAGAATTTAAAATCAGTTATTATAGAATTTAATTCCGATAATTTTATTTAAGTTAATTCGAGAATATTTAGAATTTAATTTCAATTTAGAATTAAAATTCATGGCTTACTTTGACAATTCGTTGTACACTGCGAAGTCAATTAACCGACAGATTAACAAGCAGAAAGACATCTACGCAATGTACATCGAATTATTATTGTAATAATAACCTTCCACACAGCACAATCACTCGTCCTGGTCCCAAATTAAGATGCCCTTGATATAGTAACCAGGTAAGGACATGTCAAACATGTAGATACACCCAGATTAAGGGTCTTCGTACAAATGGACTACGGCCCCAAGTGGAAATCGAACCATCGACCTCGATCCTGATAGGTAAGCGCCTTAACAGCTAGACCAACGAGGCAGTCAAATGTATACTTTCTATAAACAACTGGCCTGGTCATCATAGCACAGTGTAGGTATCCTAATTTGGTACCAGATCAAGTGATTCAAACATAGAAAAACACCCACACTGAGGGTATTTGTATAAATGACCGACACCCCCCAATGGAGAAAACTAACTAATTATGAGTTGCAGTTTTATAAAACGTGCTGCTGGTTCAAGATAGCGGAGGTCAAAAAGAAGTGGGGTCTTTTGGCAAAGACCTACCAGTAGCAGTCATTATCATAATAATCAGCCGGTGTCAGTTCACTCGAGCCCTTATAGTACGTGACTTTCCACTATAGAGTGGAAAGTTTAGCAGTTTAAGCATTAAGACAACTCAAAAGAGTCAACATAAGAATGTAACAGTTCGGAGTAGGAGTATGAGATACCTACTGGGAAAAAAGTCCCAGAATGTAACAGTGTGACATAAAAACGTGTGACGGAAAAAAAGGGCTAAGTCAGTGGAGTCTTACGTAATTGCAACCCTGGACATAGGCCTCTCCCAAGACACTTCAGCTCTTCTTTCCCATTCACTGCCCACCGCTTTGAGGGTATCGTCGCTCCTCCTCGTCACAGCAGCAGCTAACAGCTACAACTATCATATATTACAAAAAACTGAGTCCATTTGTTTAAATGTAGACTGGTGAATACGATTGAATAGAAAAAGCACATAAATCCCGTCGGGTTGGCATTTATGTAATCGCTGTGTTAGTGGCGAACACGTCCCAGACGTTATCGCCCATATTTTCTACACGGATAACTCGTGGCTAATGTCCCAGATGCATGCGGGCCCCTAATCCGACATTAAATTGATTAGCCCCGGGAAGGACACCGCTTAATGGTCGGAATAGATCCATCTTCCTTTTATAAACAATCTAATTTCTACCCAAACCCTGTAGCCTGAGATCCAGGTAAGTATGACAGAATTCACACAGTGACTTGAGGTAATAAAACCAGAAAGTGGGAACTAGAAACAGCGACATTACAAACGTGTAAACGTCCAAGACCTGGGGCTTTTTTTAATCCCCGAAAGGGATATGAACCCAGGACCTCTCGCATGGTAGGCCGGTGTGCTAAGCGCTGCGCCACGGAGGTCATCAAAATAACGCTTCACGTCCTCCGAATTAACTGCAGTTGTACATACATTTTTTTGTTTTTACCATGCAAAATATTTAAATACTACTGACGCTGTACAGGGTTATTTTTAAAGTGCTCAATTATCTTGAACACACTATTTAGGGTTAGTGTTTTACAATCACTTAAGTTTTTTAACAGATTTTTTAAAGTCAGACTTTACATATTTTTTGTTAAATTCGTATGTATAAATGTCGCAATATTCAGTTAAACGAAGTTGAATCGTAGTACATAGTCTACATAACAACACTTATGGTAAGCATTACCTATCAAGCAACAAAAATTGCCTCTCTTCTTCTTTGTAGGACGAAATCAGAAATCAGAATTTTACTTCAACATAAACAATTTACATTATGTGTGTTAAATGTCAATGTACTTATGCAAAGTGTCAATGCAAAGCAGCAGAAGAAACACTTAAAAAAATAAGAATTTTCAAGACGTAGAACAAAAGTGGTCAAGTAAAAAAATGTATAAATCAAATTAGAATCTTCAAGTGTGACTGAAACACAATGAACTGCTTCTCTTTCTCTGAAATTGTCAAAATAATTGAGAAATTTTACGATTTTTGACATGAAATTAGGCAAAGTACTGTGTAAAACTTAGCGCGCGTTCAGTACATGGATGGGTCACCGTCTATGACTAATGCTAGTAGCATTTTTCCGAGGGGGTCCGTGCTTCGCAAGGCACGTTAAGCGGTTGGTGCCGGCTGCCGTCAATAGATGGCAGTCATTAAAGCCGCGTTTTCACGGTCTTAATGCGCTCGGACCGAGTGCGCCATCCGAGTAAACTAATGCTTCTGATTGGCCATTTTAGTGTTGTGGCGAAAAACCGTCCAATCAGAAGCGCGTCCAAGTGAAAACGCGGCTTAAGCCAAGTCAGAGGCCTTAGGGCGGCTTGAAAACTTCTGACAGTAAGACCAGCCACTAGTTTTACAAGTCTGCACCAATCCCGACTAGGCCCTCGTGGTGGAGTATGGGCTATACCTTTCTAAGGGAAGAGACCCTCGGTGGGGACATCATGGGTTGATGATGATGATGATGATTGTGTAAAATTTTCATAAGTCTATACTAATGAACATTTTACACATAACAAAACTATATTTTGCTAAATACCTAAGACAACATTAGACGCACATTATCCATTTGGATCTTAGACTACGAGGGGATGACGGTACGCTATCCCTGTTTCTTGAGATAGTTCTTGCTATTTCAGCAAGTCATCGGCTTTAATACGTCGCAAGGCCTGTTTCTAGGAGAAGGTACAGCTGGACATAGGCTTAGGTATGTATGTATGAAAATTAGGAGTACATTTTTTACGTTAAGGGGTTAAAAGAATGACAGCATTTGCTATTGAACTTTATTTACAAGCTTTTGTTGATATTTGGGTAAGAGAATGTTTTAGTTGTTCGTTTACGATTCAATTAATATACGGATTTTAGGCATCGGAAAACAATCAAACCCAACGGCCGATTTCTGAATTAAGAATTTCGCTAAGTAACTACTCAACTCTAGTGTTGTCTCGTCAAATTTCTTTAAAAAGAGCGGTACAGAGTGTTATTTAAGTTTTTACTTACGTGAGACTCTCAATTCAGAAAACGGCCTTTAGTTCCCTCGTTTTTGTTTCTTAAAATTTAGCAAGAAATATCGTCTTGTACTTAAAAAAAATCTAAAATTATTCATTTATTTATCAGAAACTCACAAATTCGTGCGGATCCGTTAGAAAATCACTGAAAAAGCAATAATTAAAAAGAATATAAAAATCAAACACACTCGCCGACTCACACTTTGTCCGGTTTATTTTTATTTTTCACTTATTGTGGTTTAAGACGTAATCGATATGTAACTTCGTAAGTCATCAGTCATTTAAACCAAACAAGCGCGAGTCAGGCTCGTATTTGACCGGTTTATTTTAATTTCCATCTTAAGAAAAGATTTTCCATGATTTTCCGAACACTTTTTTTTATTTTGCGAAATTTCTGTATTTTTTATAATTTAAAACAGCTCTCCTTGTCGTTATAATCAAAATGTTAACGTGACATTACATAAAGACCACTTGTATAATTCAAAGTAGCTACAACGGCCGTCAAGTGAGATCAAACTCATCAAACAATTCTTAGTAATCGAACGTATTACAAACCAACTAAACCAACAAGGCGACGTTTCCGCATGAAAATGCTATCACAAGCAAAACAAGCATTCAAAAACTATTTTTCTACGCTCACTTAATCGGGAAAATTTTAAACAATTCATGCGCCTAGAGCATCGAGTGAGGAAACTTTGTTAATTTCGCTGAAAGTTGCTTCCCCCGAGTTATGAGATGGCAACCGGCAAATATCAAGACGCTGTGAACCGAGCAAGTTAGGGTGCAAGCCTACCTGTGACTGGCAAACGAGCCAATCCAATGGCAGATTTGTGAAAATTCGAGAATCGTTCGCCGAACCGAAGTTATAAATCATATGGAGGAAAAGCTTAATAAAATATAAATAAATATAAGACTCCACATATATTTACTTTTACTTTTTATTACTACTGTGTACGTGGGACGCGAGACAGCTGGGCAACTAGACGCGACGAGAGGCTACGGCCGACAATTTTCATATATTTTGTTCGAAGTTCCGCATAGGTGCTTGGCGTCAGAGTCGCGGAATCGCAACGACAAGCTAAGAGCCATCGCAAACAGGGCGACTTGCCGCCGCGTCTAGACGCGGCGACAGTCATTCACTTTCGATAGCGAGAGCGTTTGCGATTTGCATAGGAGTGACAAAGAGACAACTATGTGGCGTGCTTTGTCACTCCTATACAAATTGCAAACGCTCTCGCTATCGAAAGTGAAGGAAAAAACTCAGTATAAGCACTCTGTTTGCGCTAGATCCAAGCGACTGTCACCGCGTCTAGTAGCGGCGACAAGTCGCCCTGTTTGCGATGGCTCCAAAAGCAGTTTTAGCTAGCTTGCCGAACTACTATTTACTTTTTGAATTTTCAACAATGAAATTATATAAACGAAGGAGGCTGGCGAATGCTTAGTTAATATTCACTTTAAAAATAAGTAATTATGTTAAAATTAAAATTAATGTTTAAAGGGGGCTCTGGCCAGCATCGCTTGGTGCGCCGTGGTAGAGTATGGCCTATACCTTCCTCAGGGAAGAGACCCGTGCCCCTCGGTGGGGACATCCACATACGTGACTTTGTTCCAATTTTATAATGGTACGGAACCTTCCGTGCGCGAGTACGACTCGCACTTGGCCGGATTTTTAATAATTCTTTTTAAGGTCATAACGCAAATGACTATAACGAACAGTGTACAACGATCCTTAAAGTAAATGTTTGCAGAATATAAAGGTGCGGTTTCGTCGAGATTCGTCTGTCTGTCTGTATGTCAGGAGGCTACGGGTGCTCCTATTACGAATCTGACGCTCACTTGCTTAAACTGAATTTGCACTCGGGCGTAATGGCTGTGAAATTTTACTGTTGCAATTTTAACACATGAGCGGGGATGGGATCTAGTTCCTCATGTTATGCAAGGGGTTTTGTCTGTGTAACGTAAATAAGCACAATGCTTTTGTGTGCAGATGTCGATGTTGAAAACGTACTCAACTTTTTTTTTGTCGCTGTCAAAGGGTATCCTAGAGTGGGTCCAAAAGCAGTGTACGAGTAATTGTATGTGCCGGTATGTAAATGAATATTTTTGTGTTTAATTATAATTATAATGAAACATAAAATATTTAATTTACAGGGAACCAGAAGCAGTGACAGAAAAAATAAGTTGAGAACGTTTTCAACATAGACATCTGCACACAAATTATTAATTCAAGACAATTTTGCTAAATTAATTAAAAACGCTCACTGAAATCCGTGTAGGTTTCAGTTCTGAGTTCCTGAGTTCTGAGCTATGTGCATACCTCAGCGCTTGAAATCGCTAATTTACGTTGGGCACGCGTGGTGACAAAGACCTCAGTAGAACGTGTATAGTATGCTTACAAGGATTATTCGGAGTCCTAAAAAGCAACCGATCCACTCCTCCACCTCATAATTCTGTAAAGGATCTCGCGCCGAAGCGGTCGTTAGTGGCCGAATAATCTTTGAAGAGCTCCGGACGTGACGTCAGTGCACACGTGACCCTCGGAGGGCTCACGTGATACCAAAATGGCGGACGGCTATACGTGACTGGGCTTTAGGGGCGCTGGAACTACAGCTAGGATACTTACCTAGTGATAGTTGGAAAAGAATGTATTCGCATGACGACCACTTAAAATTGAAAAAGATAATGCGTGAATTACCTATCTATCTGTCTTGAAATAACTTGTTGATCGGGCAATATTATCTTGCAATAGTAGATATACTTTATTGCTCACGAGACATTAAACATAACATTATATTAAAAACAATATGTACAAAGGCGAGCTTATCTCTGTAAGAGATTTCTTCCAGCAAACCTTAAGGAGTCGGAGCAGCGGTAAAAAACGGGTCTATACACAAAATAGTACAAAATAGACTACATGAACTACAAAAAATCCTAAACAGTTTCCTACGCTATGCAAAAAAATAAATACACTACATAGACTTGCTTGCAGTCTAGCTTATAAGAACATGTTTCTTCAAAACACTCGATAATTCCCGATCACAATAGTCTGTGGTAGAGATTATAGAATGAAAGGACGTAGATAATAAACTTGGCAAAAACGAGGGCCCAGTTCTAGTGATTGGTGCCTCTGCCTACCCCCTCGGGGATAACGGGCAAGAGTTTTTTTTACGTAGGTAGATCATAGATTAAATAAATAAATTACCCCCCTGCACATCAAGTCCTTGAAACTAAATAGTGTAATGATCATTCCAACAATCATTATAACCTTGTAATAGCTGTTAGTCTTCCTACAATCTAAAATAAAATAAATAAATAAAATAACATTTGCTCTTTATGTAAAATGCACATTCTGATGCTGGAGCATTTCATCGCAGATACATTCATAGCATTTGCTCATTTTGTCGTGGATTACACAACACATTTTGTCGTTTGTTCCTTTGGACCGTTCTGTGCATTTTGGCAAAGTATCTGTAAGGACCCGGCACCGTAGAATCTAGGCCCGGTCTTTTACAAGAAACATCCACAAACCTTTATCGTTCGAAACTAATATATTTCAGTATTAACTTGACTATTAGGTTGTCTATTATCTTGGCAGTTTTCATCTTAGTAATAGGCAGCATTGGGAATCAAGCCGAGTGTATGAGAAAAGAGCTCATTTACTATTCTAAAGAGACAAGTAAGAGTTTTGTAATAAATCTATAATAAAGTATTTATTTGATGTATACTAATGGCACATCATTTACGAAATATCATAATATGATGTGTTGTATAATATGTATTAGAAGTTTACGTATTGTATTGATATTACTCACTACTCAATCTGTAAGTAAGTAATTTATCTAAAAAAAAAAAGAAAAAACTACTTAGTAAAATACTTAAAAAAAATACTTTTTAGTATTAAGGTCGCCCTTGAACAAATTTTTTCTTGAGCAATGAAGAACTTTTCAATTCCAAAGTCTGTCTCTTATTAAGCTTCAATAAATTTCAAAGTCTGTTAATAAGTTGCGCTTTTTAAGGTGACCTTCGAACAACGATTTTAAAACATATGACGCGTATTATTTTACTCGGTATTATTTTATTTAATCAGTTACGTTATAGGCTTGAAAACAACAATAAAAAACCATTGTCATGGTGAGCCGATTGGTCTTCCGAAAATTCTACAGCTTAATAAAGTATTACATGCCGCCATGCTGCATGATGTTTTTAATTATTTTGTTTTATTTTTATCTGTTGTATTACAATATTGTTACTACATATAGTAACAATCTAATAACACGACAGATAACGACGAGTTACGGCGACCTCTGTAGCGTAGTGGTTAGCGTATCTGCTTACCATGCGAGAGGTCCAGGGTTCGAACCCCGGCTGGGGAGAAAAAAAACCCGAGGTCTAGGATGTTTACATGTTTGTGACGTCGCTGTTTCTGGTTGCCACGACACAGGGTATCCTAGTGTGGGGCCAGAAGCAATTTATGTGCCTGTATGTAAATGTTTATGTTTATATTGTGTTAATTATTTGTTCATTTTCAGGTTTGCGCACGACGCTTGTTTGCTATAGGCAAATGTAGGACCAACGCGGGCAAGCGATTTCCACTGCGTCGACTCGTCGAGACGTATAACGCGCGCTTTGAGTCCATCGACATATTCTCACTTTCCATGAGTAAATTTAGACAACAGGTTATCAGGGTACTTAGTAATCGGTACAACCGTTTTCTTGTCTCTATTTTTCCTTTTTTTTTCTGCACTTGTTTATTTTGTTCAGCCAAGCAGAGTATGAGGGTCGATGCGCTCTCCACTCCAGGTGCTGATTTTTTACAATTTTACTACCTCATACACAAACAGTGGACGCGCCTACTCATGTAACAACATGAGTAGGCGCGTCTACTAGGCATCGACCCACATCGGCTAACAATAAAATTATTATACTACGAGAATATCTTCTATGTTAATTGCAACTTATATAATCTTAATTCTGTTAGTTTCATTATAAATTTATAATTTTTTTTATTTTATACAGATAATTAATGAGTCACACAGCCTATAAGTAAAATGTGGATAACGTAGTGGACTAGATGTTTATTAATCTAAAATTCTAATATTATTATTTTTTGTAATATTTTTAATATGTAGTTGTTTGTTATTCCAAATAAATAAAATAAAAATAAAAATGTGTTTCTATGGTACGTCTTGTTGCTAGAATAAATGAATATGTTTCTTTCTTTATCTCCCTGAAGTGATAAGCCTGTTCCTTTCCAAGTTTCATCGCTCAAGACAAAAAATGCTGTGGCTTTTACAGCGAATGCCTCAGCCTTTCGTAAATAAAACAAAAATCTTGGAAAAAAGGTCTCTGTGGCCGAAGTCTGAAATGTAATGCAATTTGTCCTTTAGTTTGGAATTCCATTGCAAATAGGGTACCTACTATCGGAAAAGGGTTAGGTTATTAGTATTTTCCATGTATCAGTATACCGCTCGTAGCTCGGCTGCCTGCGTGATCTTAAAACGACCACGAAGGTTAAGCAACGCGGCGCGCGTTCAGTGCATGGTTGGGGACCGTCTATGACTAACGCTAGTGGCATTTTTCCAAGCGGTTCTGTGCTTCGCAAGGCTCTCTAAGCAGTTGGTGCCGGCTGCCGTCGATAGATGGCAGACGTAAAGCTAAGTCAGAGGCCTTAGGGCGGCTAGAAAAACTACTAACAGTAAGACCAGCCACTAGTCTTGCAAGCCTGCACCAATCCGGACTTGGCCCCTGTGGTGGACTTATTCCTTGCCTACATTATATATTATAGACCCTTGGTGCAAAATTTCAGCTTCCTAGGTCCAACGGCTTGGGCTATATTTATATAGAAGATAGATGTCGATGAAACGAAAGTGATCTGTCAGTATCGTGACAAGTGGCAGTCCCTGGTCTCTGTCTACCCCATTGGGATGCAGGCCCGCGTTTATGCATGTATATAACATTCAGCAACAACCAAAAACAATAACAATAATTTATATTTAGTATATCCGTCAACGGGCGCTTCAATCAATTTTTCTATTAACAGGGATATTTTCCGGGCTTGGGTGAGCGTGACGAAAATTTGTATGTCCGCCATTACAGGCCAGTCGATTCCCCCTTTACGTCATTAGTCAACGCAGGGACTATCGGTCTATTATGACCGACTCACCTTTCTTGAAGCCCAGAAAAATATTATCTTATAAGGACGCTGACACTGGACGACACCCTGAACTATCTCATAATCGATATATAGTCAACTATACTTGAGCCATTACAAACGTGCAAACCGAGTCATAAAAATGCGAGCGAAAGTTCCGATATGCCTGATATGTGTGAGAGAGAGGTCTGATACAAATGTTTATGAGTCAGTTCGCACGTTTGTAATATCTCAAGTTTAAAAAATAGAAAGTAAAATAAATAAGGTGCAATAAATTCGTGCCTTGTTTTATTTGTTTTTATCTATGAAGATTTCGTATTACTAATATATTATTAGTACTTACTGACGGAACAATTATCATTATATCAAGCGGATGTGGAGCAAAGGGCCGATAAAGGACGCCCCAGGCGGACCAAATAGAGGCTGTCTTAGTAAAGGGCAAGACAAAAGTACCCAAAATCGGCGTGCGTGCATGCAACGAGTAATGAATGTCGATGAACCGCAAGCGATTTGTCAGGATGGTGACAAATGACAGTCCTTAAACCTAGATTCTGTTAATCAATTGCAGTACAATGACAACTGCACGAACATGGCGATCTCGTTTCATTCCCACTTCAAGTCAACGCGCGCACTCAAATCAAGCAATCTGGGCGTCAACGGTATGAAAAAACACGTCACGTGACCCGACCGTAAATCTGTAATGTAACTACAATGCACTAACATAATCGAGGCCTGGTTTCTACCTACCCCTCGGGGTCACAGGCGTGAGCTTATAAATGTCTGTATTTTTGCTATTATTAGACCTTAAAAGGGTTTCGTATCTCAAAAGGAAGAAAGGGAACTTGCAAACGTTGTTTTCTAAAATTAATTAGCTTACGACTCATTTGGAAACGAACCAAATATGTACAAAAATATCACAAAAATTGCTGAAGCCTTTTCAGAGGAGTTCGTAAACCAACCCTATGACACGAAATATTTCATCATCGAACCATTTTGTCCCCACCGAGGGCCTAGTCCGGATTGGTGGAGGCTTGTAAGACTAGTGGCTGTTCTTACTGTCAGAACTTTTCAAGCCGCCCTAAGGCCTCTGACTTGGCATAACGACTGCCATCTATCGACGGCAGCCGGCACCAACTGCTTAACGTGCCTTGCGAAGCACGGAACCGCTTGGAAAAATAACATAACATTTACATACAGCCACACACATTGCCACTAGCGTTAGTTATAGACGGTCACTCATCCATGCACTGAACGCGCCGTATGTTGCATAACCTTCGTGATCGCTTAAGATCACTCAGGCAGCCGGGGCTACGAGATATTCGACACGAGATGTTTATATATTAGATGCCATTATATGTTTTTGGTTAACGTGGCATAGCCCCGTCCTGACATTTCATTAATTCCTGTCAGGCTCAAGCCCTGAATAAGGCGAGACGACAAAAACATTTTTCGCTACTGTATCCCTGCCCGTTCCATTATTAGGCGACACTTTCAATAAATAAGATAAGATAAGATAGGATAAGATAAGATAAGATAAGATGAGATAAGATTAGATAAGATAAGATGAGATAAGATAAGATAAGATAAGATAAGATAAGATAAGATAAGATAAGATAAGATACGATTGTTAGGAAAGTGCATGTAGAAAAATAATAAGTGACAATCGACCGTTGATTAGTTCAATGTTAATGTACAAAAAACCAGAGGTAAGTTCTACGAAGGGTGCTTTACAGTAATTTGAAGGTCAAGATCGGCTACATAAGTCACCTGAGGGCACATCAGCGAAACCCTCACCAACAATAATCGTGAGCCAGAAAGCAGTCGCCATAGCCGAATACTGCTAGAAGGATATTATAAATTATAGGTACACAGTGATTTGAACTTCCTGATTACGCAAATTGGCTAGGTTTTTGAGAAGAATGCGTTCCTTGGATGGCGACCTGGTATTAAGTCACCATCATCATCAACCCATTATGTCCCCACCGAGGGGCACGGGTCTCTTCCCTGAGGAAGGTGTAGGCCGTACTCCACCACGGGGGCCAAGTCCGGATTGGTGGAGGCTTGTAAGACTAGTGGCTGGTCTTACTGTGAGATGTTTTCAAGCCGCCCTATAAAGGCCTCTGACTTGACTTAACGACTGGTATTAAGTACTTTCATAATTTTATATTTTTTTCTTATTCTGCCAACAACAACATGCTATTGTTACTGATACTGGAGTTATGAGACCTTTATAGGTCAGACTGATAGACATCGTTGACAGAGAGATAGCGTCCCCATCTGAGGTCCCCACCGTTCAGGTAAGGATCTCTAAAAGCAATACAGGTCGACAATTCGAGTGGCCTAACCTTTTTGTTTAGAGTGTCTAGACGGTCTAAATCAATTCCATCAATGTGCCTCTATTTCTGTGTTACCTTGAAACGGCGCAGATTGTCATTTAATTTGCAAACTTTCAGTTAATAATTAACGAGACTTCCGCTTTTATCGAGCAGATACAAACTTGATTCTTTTATTTTACCGACTTCATAAAAGGAGGAGATTCTTAATTCATGGGAATCTTTTTTTGTATGTATGTTTTTCAATTGGCCAATGACCAGTGGAGCGATTCCGGAAAGTATTTTTATGTTTGAAAGGATAGACATTACAACTGGTCGCATAGTCAGGTCAGGATCTGATGATGGGATCTAGAAGAAGTTTATAATAATAATTTAATAATAATAATAATAATTTTAATCCTATTTAGGGTTTTAGGTTTGTCTGCTTCTAGCACAAATGTGGCCTTTCTTTTTCACTTTCTTCTCCATCATAATTTTTTAATTGTGAAAGAACTTTGACGTTCATAGAGTAAGGTTTGCTATTGCTGTACATAAAAATATTTTAATCTGAATTTAGGCAAATTCGCATAGACAAAAAGTTTATGCTGTTTACACTCTTATTTTAGACACGAGAATTTTACATATTACATAATATTATTATCTCTCTCTAATATATAAAATTCTCATGTCTCAATGTTAGTGCGCATATTCCTCCGAAACGGCTTCACCGATTTTCATGGAACTTTACATGTATATTCGGTAGGTCTGAGAATAGGTTGTTATCTATTTTTCATAGCCAAGTGAAAAAAAAATTTGGGGAAACAACGTTTGCCGGGGCAGCTAGTCTTCTAATATATAAAATTCTCGTGTCACCGTCACCGTGTTAGTGCGCATACTCCTCCGAAACTGCTTGACCGATTTTAATGAAATTTTACGTGCGTGCACATTTGGTAGGCCCAAAAATAGGTTGTCTATTTTTTATAGCCCTAAGTGAAAAAAAAACTATATGGCGAAACAACTTTTGCCGGGTCAGCTGCTAGTCGTTTTATATTTTTTCAATATATAATTTTCTTAGGTCTTAGGCTGAGAAACCTACTCAAGCCTTTCTGTAAGTCACTATAAGAGCCTCAAATATATTGAGGCTCGTATAGTCTCAAATTTAAAGGTTCAATATATAACGGCCAATAAGGTTCGATATATAACGAGCAGCGGTGAGGTGGTGTGAGTAGAGGCAGGCCTGTCGCACTCCGCGTGTAGATATCGAACGCGTAAGTACATGGGGCGGCCACTCCAGAGTGGCTGAAAAGTAGGGACTCTCGCAAGAGCGAGCAGTGACGCGCGCGCGAGTCACGCGGTAGAAACATAAAATAACATAACATTTACATACAGGCACATTCATTGCTTTTGGCCCCACACTAGGATACCCTGTGTCGTGGGAACCAGAAACAGCGACGTCACAAATATGTAAACATCCAAGACCTGGAGTTTTTTTTTTCCTCCCCAGTCGGGGATCGAAAAGAGAAGCAACATGTAGGTGAATATAACTGTAGCTTTTTTAGCGCCGTGCGATCTGAATTGCACCTAATTGTGTCGCTGCTAGAGTCCCTTTTTCTTTAATTGATTTTGTGTAGTGAATCTTCTGTACCTGTACTATTATGTATTCTGTGGTAGAGGTGGCGAGGCTTAAAATCTAAAACAAAGCTTTTTCCTCGTTTAATAATTTTACCCTGCTAGATACTGTGTTGACAAATTGTGCAAGGAGGAAGAACTAAAAAGTTGCCGCCAAAGTAGGTTAGTCGTGTCATGCTAGAAAACCAATTTTGAACATTCAATAACGTTGTCTTTCGGATCCAAGTTGAAAATTAAAAACGTTTGGGTACTTTTCTTTCCAACGCCTCCAATTTAGGTATATTGTTTTATATTGTAAACAAATAAATTGTAAATGTATTAATTGAATAAGATATGAACAAAGATTTTATGGCGAACAGTAGCAGGTCAGTCTATTTATCTCTACTATTGTAATTGTTATTTAAAGTTTCCTGTAATACAATAAATAAATATTTTTGATTATTATAAAATAATAAGTACAGTTTGAGAAAATATAATAAAGAATATAAAGAAGAGCGTATAATCTCAGTGTTAATCAGAAACTTAGACTTAAAAATTAAAAAAATGTCTAATAAATAAGACAAACGTTATAAAAATAATTTACCTTTCCAAGATCTTATATGTAATTTATGTGTGGATATTATCTATTAAAAGATAAATCAATAGAATATTCCTTATATTCCATTTATTTGTGTATCTTACATGGTATATAATATACGAAATGGGTACGCTATTGTTATAATATTACTATTGCACGGATTCACCTAAATACAAACATTTTGCATTCTATTAACCGAAAACACTTTCATTTAAGATGTTTTCATAACGAATATCCTACATTGTCTCAGCTAAAAACACTCCCAATAATTTCTTTGATAAGCAGCATATTTTGCTCCACATAAGGGCCACCCCGTCCGTAGCTTCGTCAGTTTTAATGATCCATCAAGTTTGGGCAGACGCGTACATTAAGCCAAATGCTGTACTTTATTGTTTCTCCCTCACTGAGTGATTCGGAGAACGTCGACAATCGATGCTATTGTCATCCTGTTCTTTTTTGTAAAACCTGACAGGGACAGAGTTAGGTTTATTGGTTGTTTAGATATACAGTTGAGTTGGGGCGCAGACATAAGAGGAAGAACTGATCGGATTTTATAGTAGAGCTATTAAATGAGTGCCGCTGTTGATGCTATTCGCCAATTGAGGTAGTATTTTTTATGTTTCTATTTATTGTGCAAGTTAAATTGGGATTTTTCGCTCGCACTGGCTTCGTCTAAGATCATCTAAGATTTATATTTGGAATGAGCAATAGAGAAAAACTATGGCGAAGTTATTTTAAACAAAAAAAACGTGGAATTTTTAAAAAAAGTAAAAGTGAATGAACTACATTAATTGTCAAAACACAAATTATAGACTTATAATTTGTGTTTGGTTAGAAATATAATGTGCGTAAAATGCACTTGTGCATTTTTTTTCTTTTACATTGGGGCTTTTTGATTTGACAAAGGATTGTGTCGGATTGCGATAAAACAGAGATCGTACGAGATTGTCCGAAGACAAAAAGAAGGGGAACTATATTTTGTGTCATCAAAGTTTACATTTGTCGTCAACTTGTATCATCTAATCAATAGTTCTATCACCACGAAATATTTTCATTCTCAGAAAAATAAAAAGTGTCGCCAGGTACAAATTATCAAATTAATGTCAATATGTACGTAGAAAAAGAGATGGATTATCTATATAATCGTAGTTCATCGATTGAATAAACACTTTGTTCTCAAAATAATAAGTTTATTCCAAAAATAACAGCTCCGTACTCAGAATATCTTATCTTATCGACTATCGTCCGCATATCAGAATATATTATCTTATCGACTATAGGTACTTGTGTACTTGTGAACAATATAAAAACAATTTCATAATAAATCACATATAATCATCGGGATATATTATCAGGTATCAAATAAATAGGTTTGTACTTATTTTAATAGATTTGTCCTGATAACTGTACACAAGTACCTAATGTAAGATAGTAGTTAAAGTCATAGGTACAAAAACATTTTTTTTTTGGTTTATGATTTTTTTAAGTTACACATTTCATTTTCTTAATGACCGTTTTTCCTTAATTTGATTATACAGTTATCAGGACAAATCTATTAAAATAAGTACAAACCTATTTATTTGATACCTGATAATATATCCCGATGATTATATGTGATTTATTATGAAATTGTTTTTATATTGTTTGGCGACTACACTTTGATGACAGATCTATTATTTTGCGGAGAAACCTTATTATTTAAAACATTCAAAACTTAATAAATTAATGATGGCTTAAATAATACCCAAAAAGAAGTGGCGTGCCTCAAGGGAGGCCTATTTACAGTCACGAGCAATAATATATATACACTGTCACATTTTATAAAAATCTTAACTTAAAACAATCTAGAAAGAAGTGTACGACAAGTTGTCCTAAATTATGTAACTAATGTTTAGATAAAGCAAAGGACAAATTGTCGTACACACGTGCAGTACAAAATAAAATATTTGCGTCGAACAAAATGAGACAGTATATAATAATAATTATATATTATTGCTCGTGACTGTACAGCAGTGGCTGACAGGGTGATTAATTGAAATATGATTGTGATGCACAACGACAAATCGCTTGACCTCACTGGTCAAGATTACGTTAAAATTCTCCAAATAGCAAAGTTAGCAATTAGGTATTTGTCAAATGAGTTACTTTTAAAACGGAATTTTGTATTAAAATACTTGCTTGTGACGTCACATTTCAGAGCACTCTTTTTATGTTTCATCTATTTAAAAATTGTAATAACTAGTAAATGATTAAAAGAAATACATTTTCCGAATCATTTTGTAATTTTTGTTTTAATCGAGCATCTCAAATAATTTATTGTTGATAGTGTCAAATACCGTATTAAGTACTGTATAAAAGTGATCTTACCTACAAAATTATGCAGCTTATAAGCATTATTTGTAAAACAAAGGCACGCATTTGATAATAATGTGATAAATTTATTTCGATATCGCCTGATATCACTGATTTAATTCATTCGATAGTAATATTTTGTTATTGAAAGTTAGTAGATAACTCTTGACTCGATGACAGATAGATACACGGATAGACAGACAGACAAAGGAGTCTCGGTAATAGGATCATTTACCGTTAGGGTACGAAACCCTATAAAACAAATATATTCGTTGAAATTTATACCCTGAGTGTTTGATTCAAAAAGTGAATATAGGACCCATTGCTATACGCAAACTGTAGGTATTGCAGGGTTCAAGTTAAGTGGCGTCATGTTTGGAATACGTGATGTTTAATTCTCAAAAGTAATCCTGTATGTCTTGACGCGATTGAGTAATATGAAAATAGTAAAAATACAAGCTAAATACATATATCTCAGCGCTTGAAATCGTCAAACCGAGGTGGGCACGCCCGGTGATTAAGCCCATACTATCTCTCGGAGGAGGCCTGTGACCTGCAATGGGATGTGTATTTATGCTGTAGCGAGATTGTGATACCCCATCTACAAACCTGTTTATTAGGTTACCCTTTAGGTTTGGACTATTTACTTTTAAATCTGTGTATTCCGTTTTCAATTACAAATTCAAATTATTTATGTTTTGTCAGGGCAGTCCTTGAAGAGGCAGCACGCTAGTGTCTTAGTTTTATTACATATTTTTATTAGTTATTTAAAGTTAATTAGTTAACCAGTGCAGGTTAAAATTCAGTATGAACGTTATCATCAAATCCTGAACTTTCTGTATTCCAAAACCTTATCTTCGACGAGGCACCATCGTGCCTCTCCTTTTTACTAATAAAGAAGTATTCTGGTGAAATAAGAATACTTCGTTGGGTGTTCCAACGAAGTATTCTTATTTCACCACCCGCTGAGCTTCCTGGGCTTGTTATGGTTATGACACACGTGCTCATTAGTAGCATGAAAACATGCTTTTATTGAGCAAGTGCTTTACTCCCAATCTTTTCTGTATTTTTGTATTCGATGTTTTAATCTATCCGTCTTCCTTTTTTTGAGGTTTGATAACCTAAGACTGCATTCTTGTTGTCAGTGTTACTGTCTTAAGAAATCATAAACTTATTTCATCGTAAAGAATTTACATTCTGTTTATTGTGCCTACATACAGAAAAGATTGTGAGTAAAGCACTTGCTCAATGCAAGCATGCTTTCGTGCTACTAATGAGCACGTGTGTCAGTACCATTACGCGACAATGCTGCTTACTTACTTTATACGAGCCATTTGTAATGTGACGAGCGTTACAATAGGCTACAGTAGATTGTAGTGTACGAGTAGACCTCCCACTACAAGGCGTGGGAGGTCTATAGTCCGAAGCTCTTGGCTCAGATGGATAGTATTAATCATCACGCTACGGACGCCTACCTATATTTGGCAACTTTAAGGTCTGAAGTGAATATGAATGTGAACTTGAAGAAAACCTGAAACCTGGGTAACTAAAGTCGCTCAGGTTTCCGCACGATATTATTTTTCACTTAGCAAGAGATAGTCTTACTCAGATGTAAGTAAATTAAGTCCCCGTTATTGTACAGAATCTTGTTAACAGCTGCCAGAATGCCAAAGTTCACATAAAAAGACGTAAATGACAACAGTCAGCAGTTTTTACTACTTGCTGACAATTGACTAACTGCTGCTGACAGTTGACTATCTATTGAACAACTGTCAGCAGTTGTTGCCGTCTACCAGGTTTTTATTGTACGAAAAACCGAGGTCTGTTATTATTATTAAATGATATAATTATTAAATTATTGTAAATAAGTAAACATTAGAGTGGCAATTCTGCGGACTTAATGTTATAAGCATTTCCTACCAGTCGACCAGGTAGTGGATGACAATAACTGGGTCTAGCAATTTAAGGACATACCGGAATCGAACTCAGTACTTTTTAGTTTACTGCACTTTAAAGGCGATCTCAATGCTGAAAGCAACATACTCCTATTATCTTTGGTTTGATACGAAAAAATGCGAGTTTTATGTTTCGTCGTAATACAGTTCATACAATACTACGCATTACGTATTAATACAGATAGATTAATAATATATACACAAGCTCACGCCTGTATCCCAGAGGGGTAGGCAAAGAGCAGGGACCGGCCCTGCCACGATCGTGACAAATCAATTTCGCTTCATCGACATTCATTGGTCCTTGCATGCACGCACGTCGGCTTCGGGTACTTTTTGTCTTGCCCTTTGCTAATACATTCACTATTTGTTCGAAGTATGTCCGCCTAGGGCTTCCCTTACCGGCCCTAGATAAATAATTTTATCTACTATTGTAATTAAAATCACGTCTTTATAATATGTCATAATTATTAGCTTTGTCTGGGAATTTTTTTCATGGACGATAAACTTCTCTAACTTCTGCATGTCTTGAGACTAAACAGTGTCATAAGCATTTATGAGCGACCGTAAAAACGGGGCTAAAATATAATTTATAATTAACTTGTTGTTGATACTAAAGCGCTCAAGTGATATTTGGTTTTATTTTATTTTATTCAAAAAACTAGCAGCGTTACAAAATTTCAAAACTTAACATAATATCTGACGAAAAAGACCAGCTTTCCAATAGTTTTCAATTTTTTAAGTAATAGAATATTACATTTATTAATACAATAATTTATTGGTAGTTGATACATTAATTTTAAAAATATAACATTAAATAATTTTGGTGTACCCTCATTAGCTTAATTAATAATAATGTCTATTGTAACCTATTGGTAAATAAAAATAAATAGTAAATAAATAATTTGTATTTGTATAACATCAATCTACTGTATTGTAAATTATGGCAATAAAATAAATTAAATTTAATTATTGAAAAAAACTTAAATCTTTCTAATCTATGTGCCTTCTTTCTTAAATCCTTTTTCAAATCTTTCTAATCCCGTGGATTCTTAGTTATAATTTCACTTATGGACGACCAGAAAGCTACGTATATTATACTGTTTTACTAACGACGTTATTGTTATTTTTTCTAGGATTTTTTTTTAGCTAACAAAATGAAAAAAATATCTAAAAACGCATTAGTTTAATTGTTCATTAGCACAGAGCGCAACAACTAGGCATCTGAATTTTATCAGAATTTTTCCATAAATAAGCTTGTCTGGAAGAAATTGTTATTAGAAATAAGGCCAGCAATTGTACTGTTATCTTGTAAATAATTTGTGTTTTTTTCCCTCGTGAATGATAAAGAATTTTCTTATCTTATCTATCTCCATGCTTGTTTGAGATCTTATGGACTTAATTAGTATGGAGTTTGACAGTGAAACGATTACAATAATTCATAATTAAATTTGATGATAATTCACAGAAAGAATTCATACAACACGCAAGTACCTACTGGGTATTACTGTTAGTAATAAGGCCACCGATTGTACTTTGTACAATGTTATTGTCAAATCTCATGTGTAATGCCTGGTGTACATACAATAAAGAATATTCTATCTATCCATCTACTGTCATTTTGATTTTGATCAAAATTAAATTATCAACAAACTAAAAATATAATAATTTTGAGTAAGACCATCCCTAGTTGGAACCGATAGTCTGTGGTCACTGCAGCAGTTGCAGCGTCAGAACCGCAGTACTATAAGCCAGTTCTCAACTTTATTAAAAGCGCATTAAGGTAGAAAATAGAGTGCGATTAAGAGCTACATTCTTAACCAATTTTCCCCATTTATTCGCAAGTATTTTCAATAGATATTTGGTTTTTCTTTTATTCGTGGTGATCGTCACGATGCAGCTTAATTAATTTTCTTATGGCATTTCTGCTTTCACTTAAAAATGTAAATATTAATTAAATTTGAGGATACAGTCCATAAACTTACCGCAACTAACCATTAGTTATTTACTAGTAGAAGAATATAAAAGAAAACGAAAAATAAAGCACCTACACTTGAGAGCAGAAAATAAGCGTCACTCACGTTATCCTTGATATCTAGGTAATGAAGAAATTAATAATTCAGATTAATCATCATCCCCATAGACCCAGTGTCCCCACCGAGAGGCACGGGTTTCTTCCCTGAGGAAGGTATAGGCCACACTCCACCACGGGGGCCAAGTCCGGATTGGTGGAGGCTTGTAAAACTAGTGGCTGGTCTTAATGTCAGAAGTTTTCAAGCCGCCCTACGGCCTGTGACTTGGCTTAACGACTGCCAAATTCAAATTAGTAAATAAATTAAAACAAAATAAATAATTTTAAAACAGAGTAATACCTAAATATGGAATGATACTCGTAAATATTCGTTATTGTGGTTTTTCTTTTCTAAAAGTATCATCCGTTGCTGAAAAATGACATTGTCAGTGACATTTATTTAGTGATCTAGAGGGAGGGTGGTGGGGGTCACATTGCTATATAAATATTCTTCATTGAGATATCCAGTTTTACGTCAGTATCTCCTAAAATAGTAAATGTTACGAAAAGGTTCTTTAGAAGTTTAAAATAGTACTAACGGCTCCCAAGATTACCCTAGATTAGACCTGTATCACAGAATCAGAACAAAACCAAACAATCCCATTTCAAACCACCATTACCGACAATAAGCCTACAGGTTTACCCAGTAACGGTACCCCACGCAACCGCAATGGGGTGGCATCTGGATTGTATTTGTATCATCCAAACCGTCCTGCTGCATTTAGCCGTAAGTAAGTCTTTTGTCGTGACGTAGAAAGTGGCCAGTAACTTTCCTATTAAGAAATAAATAAATATATGAATAACTTTCACACAACACAATCACTTGTGTTGGCCCCAAACTAGTATAGGTACCCTGTATTTTGGAAACCAGGCAAGAATGTCACAAACACCTAAATACTCGTACACCCAGAATGAGGCCAATTATTATGCAAATATACGGCGGCCTCCTATGCTGCTATCATAAGAAGAAAGGCCATAACTTCCATATTTATTACTGAGAAAAGTAAACTGTATTTGAATAAAAATAACACTTAAGTTTAAGCAAATAGCTTATGAAATATGTTTTTTTTTCTTGTGTTTTTCAAATAGTAATCATCGACAAGTTAGCCAGTGAACAAAAAACAGAATAAAATGGGCTTTTGGTGCATTTATGACGAGAGCAAATAAAAATCACTTGCGGTTCACTTGAAGGCTGTATTAGTTTGACAGCTGTCACACGACAGACCACAGACAATGCACGTTCGCAAATCAAAAAGAAAAAGTTAATGTTTCATTGATCTAAACATACTCTTAACGCAGAAAAATCAACATAAGACATTCTTGTATTACGTATAACCAGTGGACTGTATATTTTATAGGGTTTTAAATCGATAGTACATATTATTTATTAATTAATGACTTACTCATTAAAAACTATGCGAATACAAGTTACAGTCTTACATTACTGTGTAAATTAAACATGACAACCATCATTGGGTAAGTAAGCTAATTTTAATGTAATTACAATGCTTCTAAATTTTATTTATACTTAGGTAATTACTTAAAAGTAAAAAATCCAAAAGTATATTTAGTCTCAAGTTTGCTATCAACTAACAATAGTTTATAAGAAACAAATGCAAATTAAACCACCCTTTTTGGTTTTGAAACTCTTACTTACATCTAAGCACTTAGGTAAGTACTTTAGTTACAATGTTTTATAAGATAACTCGCAATTATTTGCAATTACATATTTAAGTGTACTGGTAAGCACCTACATTATAACTAGGTAGGATACAAACCCAATTACTTTCTATGTAAAAGTATAAGCAAACTTATAATAACACAGTTGGCTGTGACATCTTATACTAAACTTAAGTTATTGTGGGCACTCATGGCTATTGTATTACTTAGACTAATTTAATGTTTAAATTTTTATAAATATTAGTGGCATAGTTAGCTGAAGTGTTAACATTGAAATTAAGTTATGGTTCAATAGGCAATATACAAATTTTTGTAATGGAAGTGGTGTGGCATCTACCATTAGCCTTTTTAACCTCTAAAGCTCTAACTTTGCCATCATTTCCAAGAAATACCTTAGTGACTCTTGGGCCACATCATGGGACCTGTATCTATCTCTCTGAGGATAACAAGAGATCCTACTTTAACATTAGGTACACTATCCTTCCATTTTGGACGATTTTGTAACACATTTAGATATTGTTTAGACCAGTAGGTCCAAAACCTTTGTTATAATACAGTACATTTATTCCAGAATTTTATTTTATTTTCAGGCATGTTCGTGAGATTCTGATCCGGTATACATGTAAAAGGGGCTCCAGTCAAGAAATGGCCGGGCGTCAAAAATGAAAGATCTTCAACATCTGATGACATTGGAGTTATTGGCCGTGAATCTAAAATACCTTCAATTTGAACCAATATTCTATAAAGTTGTTCATAAGTAAATATATGAGAACCTAAAATTCTTTTCAGGTGATGTTTTATACTTTTCACGGCGGCCTCCCACAACCCAGCAAAAACTGGAGAATAACTTGGAATAAAATGAAATTTAATACCTAAAGTGGCAGTTTGATTTTGTACTTGTGACTGATGGTCTTGAGAAGTATTTAACTTATAAATTTCAGTTAACTTTGTCCTGGCAGACTTAAAAGTACTTGCATTGTCACAATACACATCAGTAGGACAGTTTCTTCTAGATATGAAACGTTTAAAGGAAGCCAAAAACGCGTCTGTGGTGAGATCTGACACTAGTTCGATGTGGATAGCCTTTGTTACAAAACACACATAGACAGCAATATAGCCCTTAGTTGATATAACGCTCCTCAATCTAGATTGCTGAATCATGATAGGTCCAGCAAAATCAATACCTACTTTTTGAAATGGCCGGCTAGCTTGAAGCCTGCCAATGAACCCATTAGCTGTTTCGCTGTTACACCTTTGAGTCGAAAACACATAAGGCACCTATGAATATATTTTTTTACAGTTCTTAACCCATTGACAATCCAATAAGTTAAATTTAAACTACTCAATACATGTTTTTGACCAGCATGAAGCAGTTTTAAGTGTTCATTTTCTATTAACAATTGGACAAGTTTTGATTCAAAATTGCAAATTGGCAAAATTGTCTGATGTTTTTGGCTGTAGGGCAAGGATGAGTGTTGTAACCTACCACCAACTCTCATAATGCCATTAGCATCGAGAAATGGGTTAAGCCCTTTAAGTTGGGACGATACTGGCTTGTCAGCTTTTAGTGAAGCAATATCTTGTTTGAAATAGAAAACTTGTTCATTTTTTATTAACAATTGCAGAGCATGATTTTTTTCAGAAAATGTCACAAAGTTTTCTTTTATTTGTTGAGAACCTGGCTTAGTGTTTCTAACAAATCTTATAATGTAAGCAAGTACCCTAGTTGCCTTGTTGATGTTAGAATATTTATCCAATACAGATGAAAACAGTGAAACCATGTTACCTTGTGATGCTGCACAAACCACTTTTCCACACCTCTTTATGCTTAATTTTACTTCTGGCAAATCCTCCATTGTAAGAGTATCAAAACTGAAATCATTGAAATTGTAATCTGAGTTTAACAGACACTGTGGGCCTGACCACCACAATTCATTACCTTGTAACTCGCTAGGGTTTACCCTGTTTAGTTGATGTATAACCACTGGTAGGTGTGTGTATACTTATCAATTAAATTGATTCTATTGGCTACATAAGCATTCAATTTTGCAGGTTCAGTTTTCAACCAAGCCAATACTACCTGAGAGTCACTGAAGAGATGCACAGAATGTATAGAAACTTTCTTACTTAGAGTATCATATACTCTAGCAATTACTTTCGATAATAGCAAGGCAGCATTTAATTCCAAGCGTGGTACTGATAATTTACTGTCCTTCGGGGCAATTCTAGATTTGGAACAAAGAAGTGACATAGTCACATTCCTTCAACTTATCAGTGACTCGCAAATAAATTGCAGCGCCATAGGCCTTAATTGAAGCATCACAAAATCCGATTAATTGTGCAGTCTCTTGATTATCTATGCATACATTACGTTTAACTTTAATATGTGACATGTTTATTAAATCATTATAGAAGTGCATCCATTCTTTTTCTAGAGTGAGTGGGAGAATTGAATCCCAACCGACACTAGCTTGCCACAGCTTTTGTATAATGACTTTGGCTTGAACGAAAACCGGTCCAGCAATGCCTAGAGGGTCATAAAATGGACTTATGAAACTCAAAATTTGTCTTTTAGTTTTAGGAACTTGTTTAGGGACTGGGCAAGACATTATGAAGGAATCTGTATCAATATCGAATTTAATTCCTAAAGTTTTGATACTCATATCTTTTTGCAACTTCTTCTCCCCAGAAACCTGCTGTTCTATTGAAATATCTTTGAGAATCTCCTTGTCATTGCTTGACCATTTATGGAGTTCAAAACTTCCTTTTGAAGGTAATTGAACTAATTGATCCTTGGTTTGAATTAACTTACTTTTGCTATTGTCAGTATGCAAAATGTCGTCTACATAAGTAGAATTCAATAAAACCAAAGCGGCTCTTGGGTATTGTTCTTGGAACTTGTATGCTAGTTCATTTATACATCTTGTGGCTAAGTATGGTGAATTTTGTAAGCCATATGTAACCGTATTCAGCTGAAGGCATTTAACTGGCTCATCTACAGAGTCTCGCCACAGAATATTCTGCAGTGATCGTTGCTCTTGAGTCAGAAGTATGTTGCGGAACATGTGCCGTATATCACATACAAAAAAGTACTTGTTCAGTCTGAATGAAAGCAAAATGTCAAACAATTCTGGTTGAACTATGGGTCCATTTAACAAAATATCATTTAAGGATACTTTGTTGCTAGTTTTCATTGAACCATTGAAAACTATTCGCAATTTAGTGCTGTCTGCCTCTTGTTTGATCACTGGGTGATGAGGTAGGAAATAGACAGCATCTTTGGAAAGATCATATTGAGAAATATCAATATAAGTTGCATGCCCTAAGGCGATGTACTCATGTGTGAATTGTTGATATTCTTTGAATAATTGGTGATCATTCTGTAATCGTTTTTCAAGATTAAGAAGTCTTTTCATTGCTAAGCATAATTAATCTCCTAAAACATTGTTCACATCGTAAATTGGTACTTTAATAGGCATTGAAACTACAAATTTATTGTGAGTTAACTGAACAGTTTCTTTAAAGTACTTTTCGCAATACTTCTGCTCAGACGTATGTTCCGCAAATACCTCGGGCACTGATTCTGTTTGCCAAAAACCGCTTAAGGTTTCATTGATGTCCGACTTACATTCGTGGCAAAGTAAACCAACAGTTGGCTTGTGAGGAGTGAAGTTGGGGAGGTTGCCACCTACCACGTAGCCAAATTGTGTGTGGAGGACCCGTGGCTGTGCAGCATCACCTTCCAGTACTTCCTCAGGCTGCGGCAACAGCGACTAAAAAACGACATCGGCAGAAAGTAAAATATCTATCTTGTTTGTGATGTGAAAGGAGTTGTCGGCTAGCTTTATATTTTCTGGTATATGGATACCGGTTTTGTCAAATGTGTTCTGTGGCAGATGGGTTGTAATATCATCTACCACTAAGCAATTTTTAGTGACCATGTAAGGATAGGTGCATGATAAAATATCTACTTGCATTGACCTTTCTACTTTTTGTTCAATATTGAAAATACCTACAATATCTGTAGAATTAAGCAATATTGGTGTGCCTATTTTCTTTGCAAGTTCTGTAGTAATTAAAAAAAATTGACTACCTGTATCTAACATGGCCCTAGCATTAATATCTTCGCCTCCTTTGCAGATTAATTTGACTTTTGCTGTTGGCAACAACACTTGATCGTCACTGAAGCATGACAAAAGGCATGGTCATAAGACTTTATCACCTGCTTTTTTGATCACTTTGTGATCACTATCCTTGTGCAAAAGAGAATTATGGCTCTGCTTACATTGCTGACATTTAAAGTAGAATTTGCATCTATTTTTGTGTGCATTTAGGCAAATTTTGCACAAAGCGTTGCTATTACCAAATTTGTGCCTTTCATCCACTGTGGCCAACGTAAAACTTGGACAAGAAAATAACTTGTGATTGGACTTACCACAGTATAGACATTTCACTTCCTTGGGAACTGCATTGGATACATGGCGGGAGGAAGCAGCAGCAGTAGCAACTACAGCAGCCCGGAGAGGCACCGAAATGCTGGGCGTCTCACAGTCGTCAGTGTTTTCCAAAGCAAAGGCACGTTGCTCTAGGAAATTTAAAAAATCGCACACTGTAGGCTGTGTATTTTTGTCATGCTGTAGGTAATAAGCTTTGGTGCTCCCTGCATCTATTTTTCGTAATAATATACAAACAAGCAAGCTGTCCCATTGGTCTACAGGTTGTCCTAAGTTTTTTAAGGCAGCTGTGTGTTGTTTCACTTGTGAAATGAGTTTCCTTAGTGCCACGACATTGGATTGGCTTCCCATGCTAGCCAAATCAAATAAAGTGAATATGTGCTCAAAGGTTATCCTATAAGTGTTGTCATACCGAGTTTTCAAAATACTTAATGCCTCGGAATAGCTAGATCCCTCCACAGGTAAGTTTTTTATCAGATCGTAAGCTTCCCCTTTCAGAAAACTGCGCAAATAGAAGAACTTTTGTACCTCAATTATTGTTTCGTCATTGTCAATGAGTGCGGTAAACATTTCAATGAAGGGACGGTAGTTAATGTATGTTCCATCAAAGGGTTCCATTTGTACATTTGGTAACTTAAGAAACTTTGAAACTGACCCAGTGATAGCTGTGGGGGCAGCAACTGTACGTTGCTTCCTGTCAGCTAATTCGGATAGAATATTATCAACACAGAAAAAAAAACAGTTTTCAGTGCTGGTTGGATCTTCGCCATCGTTTATAAGAATATTTAGGGTTTCGTACTCACCAAAAGCAGCTTTTGCCCTTTCCTCTAATAGTCTGAGCATCTGTTCAGATGTTCTTTTCAGAAACTCTGGGTTCAACTTATTTTTCAGCCGTGTGAGAGTGGCTTTGCATGTACCACGCCTGACCACTTCGCTTACATCTTTTTGTGGGGGTGCCATAGTTTTAACTTTGTGTTAGGCCGCCGTGACAAGTAAATAAATTCAAGCTGAATCACAAATTCAATAAACTTAAGCAATATGAACAGAATGAAATCCGCGCTACATGCAACACTCAGGCGAAGAAAAAAGAATATGGCCGCTTGGCATAGTTTAGGAAGAAGCAGCGCGGCGTGGTGTGTGGGTGGCGGGCGGCGGAAAAGCTAGCGCGAGCGCGGCGCCACTGTAGTAAAACTCCAAACTTGACCGTAATCCTGACCAATGACGAGCCGTAGAATTACTTGCCACTTCCGGACGGGTACAAACAGCAACCGCTATTGGCTGTTGACAGTTCGCTTCAATGTTGTCGGCACTGGTACCGAGGCGATGGGAACACGATGAGAACCCCACCGACCGACCAATCGCAACACGATGGCGGACGAAGTGATGGCGTATGCGCAAAACTTGCACATGCAATAGGCGTATTTTATATAACACGTAACTGCACTTATCTCTTCTCGTTGCACTTCCGCTTTTTTTTTTTTTGACAGGACCATGAACAAAAAACAGAATAAAATGGGCTTTTGGTGCATTCATTTTTGACGAGAGCAAATAAAAATCACTTGCGGTTCACTTGAAGGCTGTATTCGAAGAAGTAGGGATCCGCAAAAAGTATCGATACCTAAGTATACTCGATACTTTGGTTACGATACCAAGTATTTTTGTACTCGATACTATTTAATACGACACTAAGTAGGTATCGATACTTTTCACAGTACTCGATACTTTTTTCGTTGAATCAAACATCCCTATCATCATTCGTCTTGTCTATGGGTCTATGAGTCCCAAGAAGCTTTGCGACTAGGGAAAATTCCCGTCAGATTAAGGGAAAGTCCCCATTAGAAATAGGTGTAGTTAGAATTTTTTTATGCGTGAGCGTGACTCTTATGGCCTAAGTAATTAGGCTTAATTGAAGAAACAAATGAACGCCTGCATAGTTTGTACATACAGTGTGGCCATTTAGGTAGATTTAGCACATTTTAAACAGGTTGTGCGACTAAATAAAACTAAAATCATCAGTTCTTAGCACCAAGCTTGTCTTTATCTGTCAACAAATTGAAAATGACAATACTGAATCAGAAATTGATTTGAGATCGTTCTATCTATCTATACAGTCCTTAAACAGAGCTCACTGCTGGGCATAGGGCTCTTCCATGTCACGCCAACTCATATCGTTATTTGAAGAATCAAGTTTCGCGACCAACAGATAAATAATTAATGTATCTTGCGTATCGGTCGGTTCGTTTAGTGCGCGCAGGTTTCGGCAAACGCTATCAATTATTTTTTCTAGTTTGAATGGGCGACACTTTTTTTGCTGATTGCATGGTAAACAACGACTTGACGTGATTATGTACTAGGAGGCGATGATTATGGAACCTAACCTGTAGGAGTTCCCATGCATGCTGGTAATAAGAAGCGGTGAACTCCAAAGCACTAATGACCTGAAGGGCACTTCCTGATAACAATGATTTTAAATAATGAAATTTATGGATTGGATCAAGGTCTGTGCGACTGTGTATCGTGGACTCGTATGAATTCCTGAACTCTAACCAAGAATCGTAAGAACCATCGAAGGCAGGCAGTTTTATGTCGGGTAATTTTACATTGGCCCTAGTTGCATTTGATGAGGAATTTAATTTAGGACTTTCGTCTTCGACATCAATTAGACATTGTGCAGTGGCCATGCAACTATAAAATTACTCTTCAAAAGACTCCCTGTACTCCAACTGACTCCCATCGTCATCACTGACAATTGATTCAAGCTCATCCTGAACATCACTAAACTTTTCAAACAAAACGTTAGCCGACTGCATTCGCAAATGAAGTTCAGCCTTTTGAGCTTTATTTAGGGGTTGATCTACATAACGTGACACGAATTTTACAAAGAGAGTCAACCTACAGACAATGCACGTTCGCAAATCAAAAAGAAAAAGTTAATGTTTCATTGATCTAAACAACCAGACATGCTTAAAATTTAGTTTTTCACTAATTTGCTCAAAATCAAGTTATGGCCTTTTTTATTATGACGGCAGTATGGGAATTGAACTCACGAACTTTGGCTTGGTAGTTAAGCGCCTTAACGGCTAGACCAACGTGGCAATCAAATTCTATATTATTCTGTATTCAATATCAGTGTTTTTCTTTTATTTATTCTTTTTTGATCAAACAGCAACACCTACCTATAAACAATATTAGCTGACCCCGCAAATTGTTTTGCCTTATTAATTTAATCCACGATTCATACCTTTAAGATTAATTTAATCATACCTACCAAATATACATTAAAAAATCATAAAAACCAGTAAAGCCGTTTCTGAGAAGTTTGATAGCAAACACTGGGATACAGATTTTTTAAATATTAATGTTAGATTATGAATAAAAAAGCAAGTACTTACTAAGTTTAAAAAGACTTAGGTCTTGCAAAAGTTTTTTTCTCGTTTTCTATCCATCCTTATAGGATATTATGAACCGGGTATATATGTACGATAACGATGGTCATACCCACAACTCAGACGCCGACCGATTTACCTAATAAATTCTTACAATTTCCTTACACAAAAGCGAAGCCAACATCTCGACAAGAATCCCAAAACGCTCGTTCACAGTGCGTTGAGAGCGGTCATTGTGATAGTTTAGTTATTTTCGAGGTTCGGTTGCGGTGTTGTTTTGTTTCAATAATGGCCATGGAGAGGGTTAAGAGATTTATTTTACAGCCCATTCAGTTTAACGACCAAGTGGCTTAATTTGAATATACTCATGCATTTTGGTGTAATCAATATGCGTGACGCAGACAAAAAGAGCAACAGTTGGTTTCAATGTTGTTTCATTTTAAACATAAATGTTGTAAGAAGTAAAGTATTAACATGAGTTAAGTATTTTATTTTGTAGGTATTAGTAGTTTCAGTGATCCGCACCTCAACAGTAAATAACGGATGTTCACTTTGTATTCTGAAGGTCCGTACGTCTTTCTTTATTGTGGGAGCGAGTTGAGGTAAAGAATTAAAACTAAAACCGAATACTCTAGTCTATGGTTTCTTGACACTGTAAAAGAACGTCTTAAGTTATAAGGTAAAAAAAACGTACGCCCGTATATGTTGCGAAAAAACGCAACACACAAACGCATTTAAGGAAATGTCGTAACGTGCGTTTTTACAGGGTACTTCCCGTTGATATATTATAACTATGAAATTCGGCAAAAAATAATATCAGTTTGCAGTTTTTTTTAATCACAAAACTGAAAAAACTACGAGTATGGAAGCCTCCATGGGCGAGCCCAGCTTACTCTTGGATGTTTTTTTTATATTTTTAGTATTATTAGTGTTATTGAAGTATTATTTTTATATTATTATTATTAATGTTATTTAAATATTATTTTGACTGTATCGGTGGTCTAGCGGTAAACCGTCTGATCAAAACGCCCGACGTCGTGGTTTCGAATCGGCCTAAGACTGATTGTACTTTCATGTTTGTGATATTCTTACCTAGTTATCATTGCACAGGTATCCTAGTTTGGGACTACGACAAGAGATTGAGTTGTGTTGGCGTTATTATAGTTATTTATATTTACTTTTAAAATAAATCTCGTACAAATCGTTAATGAATAAATGTCACCTACTGGTTAAGTATGCAACATCGAAAAATTTTTAATTATGATTTTTGATGACTAATAATAAACCAAAAGAGTCTTAAGAAGGAATATTAAAAAATGCACATTTTTATTGTATTTTTTATAGTTTTACTAATGTGTCATTCAGTTGTTAATTAATTATTTCCGCAAAAAACATGCAAATTCTATTAACCCTTCGCTTGGCAAACGCCCGCAGCGGGCAGGCGGCCATTTTTTAACTATTGTTATGCTAATTACCGCCATTAGAAGACTTAATTAAAACCACGAAACTAGTTAGGTCGAGTAAAAGCCCAACCAAGCATCTGATAAAGAGTATTTATCGGTTTAAGATTATAACTGATAACTACTAGATTTAGTCTAAGAGAAGGCAGCCAAAAAAACCTATTTTTTAACCAAAAACAGAAAATAAACAAAACATTACGACCCATTTTATTCAACAAATAAGTTCACCGCAAATCATTGATATCAAAGCTTTGTTAGCTACGGGAATCTCGTAGCATGCTCGTAGCGGTAATGCGCGTAGCAAATTACGTCATTATTTCGATGCTACGAGTGCTACGCCAAATGTCTAGCGTAAGAAATGGATCATACGATTTCATTTGGTTGAGCGTATTCAATTTATTACCAAAGTGAGGGAAAATCTTTGTAGCTTACGATATTATTTATCTTAGACTATTGATAGCAGTAAAAGGTCGCCATTGTATAAAAGGATTTGATGATCAGGTACTTAAAAACTACAGTAAAATTACTAACGACACCACTCTGAATTCAAGGGAAATTTATCGTTTTTTAAGGTGTTAGTCGATGACTAGGTAGGAAATCGATAAGACCTTGAAAATATCAGAGTATAAAGTTAATTATCTCATAGTAATACGTTTTATTTTGCTGTGGTACTTGTAGGCTTAAGGTAAGGTACTCGCAACGCACGTATTTGTATAGAAGTTATTGCGATGCGCGACTAAAAATGAGGCAAATAGAATTTTTTGGAGTAACCAAAATAATAAACTAGTCGGAAAACCCAGCCATAAATGTTATCTGTGCCTTGATATGACTTTCTTTACCATCAAGGAGTGGTAATGCTACTAGGAATTATCTAATTAACGGTAAGTATACGTAGAAAATGCCTATATTTACGCCTTAGGTCGATGACTCTCAAATATTAAAGGTTTCCTCGTACATTTTATATTCTGCTGGGATATGTGAGTTCATGTGACAATAATAACACAGATACACACATGTCGTCGCCTTAGTGGTGAAGAGAGCTATGCCATACTTTTCATCGAATTCAGTTATGAAAACCACTCTGCTCTGCGTTAAATGGAGATTGTGTTGGTGAAGAGATCTAAGTGATAGCTTACCTAGCAGTTTGTTTTTCATTCAGACGTGAAAAGAGTTAATTGAAAAGAGGAAGAAAAAATTCAGTGATGATTTTAACTTAAACTGCATTAATTTGTTCATCACGTCACAAATTATTAGTGTCATACAAACACTACAGTCTGCCTGCCATGCGAGGGGTCCCGGGTTCGAATCCCGGCTGGGGACAAAAAAAAGAGAAACCCAGATCTTGTATGTTTACATGTTTGTGACGTTGCTGTTTCTGGTTCCCACGACACACGGTATCCTAGTGTGGGGCCAGAATCTAAATGTTATGTTAGTTAATGTGGAAATCTAAAGAAATCTGAGGAGGTATAAGTTTTTTTTTTTTTCCACGCACTCAATCATTTTAATTGGTTATACCTCGGAACCACTCAAATGTGGAATAGCTCTCTTCACTACTTCACACACGCTCTCTTTACTACACTAATTCAGTGGTGATTTTAATTTTAGCTGCATTAATTTGTTCATCACATCACTACTTATTGGTGTCATACAAACACTACAGTTAATGTGGAAATCTGAAAATATAGAGGTATAAAAAAAAATATATTTTTTTCCAGGCCCTCATTCATTTTAATTGGTTCTACCTCGGAACCACTCAAGTGTGGAATAGCTCTCTTTACTAAGGCAACGATATTATGTACATGTACATCAGTGCCTGAAATTGCGAATCCAGAACGTTTTCTTTCAGTAGGACTTCAGTATACAGGCTGGTTGGCCATAACTGTTCTTCGTAGTAGTCACTATGAATATCAAAAAAATAATCATAACCACTTTTAGATCTCAAATAAACTGGGTTCATGCCAGAAAACTTTGGTCGCGTGATTTCAATTAGGATTTACTTGCAGAGAGGGAAGACATTGTTTTTTCGACTTTTCTTTTGTTCTCATTCATTCTAGTCTGAGAAGTTATTATCAACAAATTGATCACGAAAGTTTCCACAAGAAAAACCAAGTGCGAGTGGGATTCACGTTTTGAGGCTTCGAATAAACGTCTACGAACTTTATTTACTTACAGATCGTACTCGTTAATCATACTAACCAAAAGTGACGTGCGTGTATGCAACGACTAATTAGTGTCAATGAAGCGAAAGTGATTTCTCACGTGGCCGTCTCTGGTCTCTGTTTACCCCTCTGGGATATAGGCATGTATGTATGTACTAGCAAGAAAACTGTAATTTGCTTTTTTCCGTAGTCCACAAAGCAAAAATAATACTATTTCATGGCAATGGTTTACCCGCACCAGTTAAATAAGCGTCTATTACGAAATAGAACAAAACGCGCGAGTATATAGTGGTTTTACCATTGAGTTTTGGGTTTTAGCATTGAAGTACGATTGGTTGATGACAACCAACAGCGTACTTAAAATAACCATTTACCGTACCAATATGAGTTCTTTCAAGTACATTACTTAGTTTTTAATTATCATTGTCATGACCGCATGCCAGCATTAACGACTAACGACTAATGAATGTCGATGAAGCGATCGTGATAAGTGGCAGTCATTGGTCTCTGCCTGTTCCTCTGCTATAAAGGCCTTATGGCCTATACCTTCTTCAGGGAAGAGAGCCGTGCCCCTAGGTGGGGACATGGTGGGAATAATCAAACCATTAAGTCCCCACCGAGGGGCACGGCTCTCTTAGTAGGTATAGGCCATACGCCACCATGGCGGCGGCCAAGTCCGGGTTGGTGGAGGCTTGTAAGACTAGTGGCTGGTCTTACTGTCAGAAGTTTTCAAGACGCCTTAAGGCCTTTGACTCGACTTAACGAATGTCATCTATCGACGGCAGCCGGCACCAACTACTCCACGTGCCTTGCGAAGCACCGAACCGCTCGGAAAAATGCCACTAGCGTTAGTCATAGAATGTGTGACCGCCCATCCATGCACTGAACGCGCCCTATATTGCTTACCTTCGTGATTGTTTTAGATCGCTGAAGCAGCCGGGGCTACGAGCGATTGTATGTATGTTATGAGTCTATTGTACTATAAGGAAACTCGCCTCCAGGAACCCGTGGAGAGAGTTTTCGACATGTGACTAATATTGATTCCACTATTTATTGGCTATCGGCGACATGCTGTATGAAACGATAGTTTGTGAAAATCTCCCTTCGAAAACCGATGGTTAGTCAAAACATAGATTTCGTTTGTCACTTGTGATTTTGAATTGTCTTTGGAAATTTGGCCTTTGCGTCTACTTAATCAGCCACAGACACAGGGTATCATAGTGTGGGGCCAGAAGCAATGTATGTGCAGGCACATACATTGCTTCTGGCCCCACACTATGTTGTAAATGTTTGTGTTATGTTTAATCAGATGATTAATACAGCGTCCCGTGGCACCTTTACTCATACTATATGGTGAAGGGATAGAATAAGCTTGTCTAGCATCTATAAAATTCTTAGTCAGCTCACTCTACTAAAAACCGTAGAATTATGTGGGAAATATAAGTATCTACTCACTAGCGTCACTTACCTCCGATTTCTAGAACTCTAGCATTTTGTTAATCTACTGTTAATAGCTGTCAGTTTTTTTTTTTCGAATTCACTTCTAAAAGCCTCATCGGTCTAACCGTTAAAGCATTTAACTACCCAGACAGAGAGGTCGTGGATACGATTACCACTCGAGGCTGCTATAATTTATACAAATGGTATTAGTTTGGGTTTCATATATGTAATGTCCTTGCCTGGTTACCATAGCACAGGGTATCCTAGTTTGGGACCAGGTCAAGTGATTGTGTTGTGTTCAAGTTATTATTATTATAACGTTTGCCAACTGACAGTTTTTAACAGTAGATTGCAGACTGTAAGCGTTATGGCCTGCGCAGACGACGGACTTTTCTCCGCGGCGGAGAAAAAAGTACGCTCCGCGAATAAAAAGTCCTCCGCAAATTAACCGCGCACTCAACGCACATGGGCGTGCGTGTACTCGGTCCATCCCCTTATATTTCAAAGCGGACTAAAGTCCGCCCTGTGCGGTGCTTCGGCTAGTCACACGAGTTCTATTTTTTTTGGGGACTCCAGCGTACTTTAGTCCGGTCCGCTCCCTGCATGTCCTCGGTTATTCGGCGGATTTTTTGTACGCGGTACTTTTGATCCCTCGTTTGCGTTTCTCGATACAGTTGTATACGCCCTATTTTAGCGGATAAAAAAGTCCGCGGAGAAAAGTCCGTCGTCTGGGCAGGCCCTTAGCGAAACCGGATGTTATATAGACGTTCTCATTTTAAAATGCTGGCTACTTTACGACATCTAGCGAACTTAATCCAGCTTCCCATTTGGAAACTGTGGGAAGCAAAGCAATAAAGTATAAAGTAGGATTTACCGGGAATTGGGTCGCAGATTTTAATTACAAAAGCATTTCGATCGTTTTAAACTTGAGCGGGCCGATCGGCATGTAAGAATAAAGTTCCAATTGGAATATTAGAAAAGTTGTCCCGCCACTCAGGTAGCCGGCCTGTTCCGGGTTTGTCCAATTATTCCATTTCGTTTGCTGACTTATAATTTACTCTTGTGTGTAAGTGACACACATAGAGTCATCATTACATGCTGGCAAGAAGCTATGACTAAGTATGAGACGAGAACCCTGTGTAATCAGTTTTTTTTAATTATTTATTCAAGAAATTTTACAAAAAATACTTATAATACAAAAAACCGTCACTCAAACCTGTGTAGGTTTATCTGTGAGTTGCGTTAGTTAGCCTTGTTTTGGTGACTGAATCTACCCACCGAATATTCTACAGGTTAGGGCTTTACTTGTGTATGTGCGATAGTGCGTGTCATAATGAATACACAAAAAAATTACACTTAACCTACCCATATTGATGGGAGTGGCAAATGTATCTTTTTGTAGCCTTTAATTTAGTTTATCTTTGCATGTGAATTTTATTTTGATACTTTATGCGTCGCATAAATCGCATCGCGTCGGTAAGCGGCCAGCAGTTGGCAGGATGACCGGTGGTGGTGGTGGTGGTGACCCAAATAATCGACGCCAATACCGCAGGGGCACCGTGACGGTGCACCCCAGTTGTAGTCGCTAGTATTACTAAAAGGCACAATTTATCGAGTTTTTGAACAAATAAATGGTAATAACTGAAATCATAGTCTCCAAAACTGTGTATGTATCTTATAAAGTTTAATTTAAAAAAAGATTTAAGAATTTTGGCATCCCTTAGTTTATTGCGCTAATTCGTTAATAATAACAACGTTAATATTTATTTTACATAACATAACATTTACATACAGGCACGTACATTGCTTCTGGCCCCACACTAGGATACCCTGTGTCGTGGGAACCAGAAACAGCGACGTCACAAACATGTAAACATCCAAGACCTGGGATGTTTTTTTGTCCCCAGCCGGGATTCGAACCCGGGACCTCTCGCATGGTAGTCAGATGCGCTAACCACTACGCCACAGAGGTGGTCACACCTACGAAATAAGACATAAAAATCGGTGAAGCCATTTCAGAGGAGCTCAGCAGCCAAATCACACGACATTTGACCAAATCACACGACAGGCGACCTTTGTGGCGTAATGGTTAGCGCATCTGCTTACCATGCAAGAGGTCCTGGGTTCGATCCCCGGCCGGCGAGAAACGTCGCTGTTTCTGGTTCCCACGACACAGGGTATCCTAGTGTGGGGTCAGAAGCAATGTATAAAATAAAATCAATATATTAGATAAGTTACATTTACAGACATTCGATACCCTCGTAAGGCCCGACCTTGAAAAGAACAATTGATTTTGTGATCACTTGAAGACATTGGGCCTCACGAGGTTATGAGTCTAAGCTATTCACATACCTCATTGCTTGGAATTGCTAATCCGCGGTGGGCACGCGTGTTGACCCATGGCTATTCTCTCTCAGAGAGAAGGTGTGTGCCCTACAGTGGAACGAACATAAGCTGCTTACACATGTTTATATGATAGTGCGTACATATCAACGCTGGAAAGAAAAAATTATCCAAGCGACATCAGACTAATATTATTAGAGAGTACATGCAGGCTGGCAAAGCGATGCATGTCAGGTGGATCTTGGTGCCCTGTTATAAGTTTTGAACTAAGACTTTCATAAGCACTACATATTACTAACTTTATTCAGGATACACTAACGTGACTTTTTGTCGGTAGAGTCCGACAAGGATTCGCTATGATTCGCAGAGCTTAATCATGATGAGCAGAGACGCAGCTCGCGTCGTCGGTTGCTCGTCTCAAACTGCGGGCAAGCATCATGCATGTATCATCATAATCTTGTTATTATGCTCAGAATGCTGTTGAAGCTATTTCAACTCTATTAAGTAGCGTTTAAGTTAAAGAAAAATATTTCTCCGCATCTTTTTATCGGGGCTTTGAATCGGACTAAAACGGATCGGAACGTTGGTGGTTTCGGATTCCAACATGAAAGTATGACAAACTTTGTAAATGAAAACGGTCGATAGAGGACCGCCGGCTCTCCATTGTACAAGTTTCATGTTTGCTCACGGAGAAAGAAATCGTTTTGATGTTCATTTAATGTTAATTTAATTATCTACTTACTATAATTGTCTACTTACCTAACATGCAACGTGATGGGGCCCATTATCTCTGAGAGAAGCCCACTGAGCATTTATTCGCTATTGACATCATCATCATCAACCCATTCCCCACCGAGGAACACGAGTCTCTTCCGTGGAGAAGGTATAGGCCATACTCCACCACGGTGGCCTAGTCCGGATTGGTAGTGGCTTGCAAGACTAGTGGCTGGTATTACCGTCATAAGTTTTCAAGCCGCTCTAATGCCTCTGACTTGGCTTTTAACGACTGCCATCTATCGACATCTATCATGGACTGAACGCGCCGTATGATGCTTAACCTTAGTGATCGTTTAAGATCACTCAAGCAGCCCAGGCTATGAGAGATTCGAGCGGTCATATTATAATGCAAAATAATTAGAACTTTCCCCACAACACAATAACTAGGCTAATGGATAAAACGTTACATACAGTAAAACTAAGTAACTAACAACTAACTTGGCTAAACAGTTAATGGATTTATTAGTCGTAATTTTATGGTTGAGAGAAACAAAAAATTCGTACACTAATCTAGCAATGTTTATTTTGCATAGGTGTCAGTACAACCTTTATATTCGTGCACTCTACTACGATAGGCTACGGCTGATTTTGCTATAAAATTGCGAAGATTGTTGCGTTGAAAACTCTGTAATTAGATCAATTAAGGTAAAAAGTTTTTTTTAAATAATATTTGTTGTTGTTGTTGTTGTTGTTGTCACACTTTATTGCACAAAAGAAAAGTTTTTTTAAAATAATATTTTGAGTTATTTGTTACCTTCTTCTCGAAATAATATATGACTACTGTGAAAATAATGACTGGTGTTCTTTGAGATAATATTACATTAATATGAAACGCTTTGTTTCACACCATACATTGAGGGTTTTTTTATTTAAAATTAAACAATTTTAGTTTTAACTGTACCTATCGGAAGTTAATAATAAGTGTCAATATAATTTCACTCTCCGTCCTTACTCAAGCAATTAGGTTACTTTCATAAGTACTAAGCAAACTTTATTTTTCATAGATAATTCACCATTTGGAGACTAAGCTGTCGTAAAACTAATTACCTATGTAGCATTGTCCAGCACACCGCTACCTCCCGCCAGTCAGCTCGAGCCTCTCGCCACATTCATATACATTTAACTACGAAAAATATTGTAATTTTGTATCATGAATAAAAAAAATCAAATTCAAAAGTTTTACTCAAAGTTCAAACAAAATGTTTGCTTTATGAACGTCAAAGTTGTTAGTTACACAAGTAATGGAGTACGTGGAGAAGAAACTAACAAAGAAACTCCACATATATTCCTTTCAACACAGTCTTAGTTTAATTGACAAACTTTCAAACTAAAAAATATTACTCATGGATGTGTTGAACACTAGACACAATTATCAATATTATAATTTAAAAATATCTAAATACATGTAATATTAATCTACTGTTTAACACCAGACATCCTTGTCTTCCAAATAATCATTGATTTTATAATAAGCTTTTTTGCACAGAGTGTTGCACAGAGTGTGCTTAACACAATTCTTACGCAATAAACTACCACGAAGAGTTAAACTACGTCTTCTTCTTCCACCACCGCCCAACAAACGACATCTGCTGTAAGACAGAGCGAGGGCTGCGCACGCTCTCCTCTGCTCTTACATAATGGCCCTTTTTGAAAAGTATTTTTTTATATTCAGGCTTGATAATTTTGCACTGAGAAAACTGTTAATCATAAATAACCTGAATTCAGATTAAAGTATGGTGATTTACTTTAAGTACTGAGTATAGTGATATCACCAAAATTACTATGATAATAAGGTTTCTGATGATAACGGCATATAGGATGACGTAGTCACCGACTTTAATAGGACGAGAATACATTATAGAAAAGAATACATTACAGAATATAGGACAGTGAACCATATTCTATTCAATAATGTTATTATTTGAAAAAGGAAACTATTATTTTGTGTGATTAATTTTTAAGATGATGAGTATCATAATACTTCGTTATTTACCCAAATAATTCGATTCCATCTTACACATTTCAATGATAGCGTAATATTAACCTATTATTTCTTTATTTTAGGAGAACGTAACTATTTTATTATTATGTCATGATATTTTAAGATTACGCCAAAATGACATTTTTTTCAGTGTGCTATGTACGCTAGTACCACATAAAGTTTTTAATCTAGCCTGACCCTCTTGACCTTTAGCTCCGTTATCCTCAGGGCCACTCTAAAAGTTATCGATCGTTGAACCATTTCGCCGAATACAAATATCGAATTTTAAACAAAATGGGTGCACTAGATATCATTGGATCGGACTTACGAAGAACTGGCGCCAATTTCTACGCGAGCCGGACTCTAATAAATGTAGCAGATGATTTTCTATGGCAGGGGCTGCTACTCTGTTACACTGGACAAGTAAGAGTTTCACGAAAGAAGTCCCATGAGTTAATGAATTTTGGCTTTTATTGTCATAGTTTTAAAGATCTTTCCGTGAGACTTGTTTGGTAAAACGATCTTTACAAAGAAAACATAGGAAAGAGAAAACATGCAGATTCTTGGGCCAGGCCCGACCAACCGGTAGCTCGCAGGCCACAACGCGGCCCGTGCAGGTTATAGAAAAATAAAAAAATAAAACGTGTTACTATTAATATATTCTACTAGCTTTCGCCCGCGACTCCGTCCGCGTGGTCTTTGGTTCAAAATTTTGCAACCCCGTTCACTTCCTTAATGGTTAAATTTAGAAAAACGGCGATACACGTGTTCAATCAATTGTGTTGAAGAGTATTTATTTTAAGTTTCAAGAAAATTAGACAAATTTCTTTATACCTCCTATACAAATTTTGGCAACCCTTTTCGCCCCCTTAGGGGTTGAATTAAAAAAATCCGGTCTTATTCCTTGCCTACATTATATATAGACGCTCTGTGAAAATTTTCAGCTTCCTAGGTCCAACGGCTTGGGCTGGGCGTTGATGAGTGAATGAATCAGTCAGTCAGGACTGAATTTTATTTATATAGATGTGTAAGATAAGATAAGATAAGATAATTCTTTATTGCGCAAAAGAAACAAGAGACACATGTGTAGTTTTGTTGTCAAACAATTAAATAATTTGCAAAACGAATAATCGTATCGAGTAAGTGTATTCGGAATAAAGTCAATAATGTCTAGTGCTTACGAAAGTTTTGGTTCAAAAATTGAATAACTTTATCATCAAATACTTTATCAACAAAGAATACAGAACTTACGAATGTAAAAAATCTTTAATCGTTATTCCCTTAATCAAACCGTGGGAGAATAGCTCCCACATTAAATTGAACCTTATCAACTTGAAATAAAGTCCAAAACCAATGAAAAATTCATACTACTCATGCCCGATTTAGGGTTAAAATCAAGGATTATAAGGCGTCTTAAGCAACAAATATTTTCATTGTTACTATAAATCGATGCATTTTTACCAAAAATTACATTTTAATCTATTTTTTTTCATTCTTAAATAACGTTTATTATCTTTATTGATTTTTATCTAATTAATTTAAAAAAAACCTATTTTTCTATAATTTAAAAAAATATATTTTTGAGCTTATAAACAATCAAGAAAACACAAAGAAGCTTTAAGAATTTAATTTTGTGTTCTTTATTTCATTCAAACGATACTTTTGCCTCAATGTGTTCCATTGAAGTATTCGTGAGAAAGCTTTTAGAAGAATAGTCAGAAATCGATAAAAATAACTTTGCTCATCTGTCATGGGCATTATTGCAATAATATTTTAAGCATAGAAAAAAACCTAACCCAACAACCGCCCTGGAAAACAGTTGAACTAAAGGCCATTACCATTTAAGTCATTGCGTTTCTTTTTGTGACGTCACACAATTTCTCAGAATTTGATGTCATTATTATTGACCTCGCCCTTAAATATTATCTTTCTAGTGTAGGTCACAACGAACTGAGAGTAGTAAGAGAAAAATCTCAGTCCCCGCCAAAGTGACACCAACGCGAGCTCTAACAGATTTACTGTCACATCTGGAAATTCTTTACATTCTGTAGTGTCGCCTTTGTGTTTTACTCACTGCATTTTACTTTAATTTAATTATTTAACGCATAAATATACATACATAACTTCACGCCTGTATCCTAGAGGGGTGGGCAGAGACCAGGGACTGGCACCGGCCACAATCCTGACAAATCACTTTCGCTTCGACATTCATTAGTCGAGATTCAGGTAACTTTAACTACTTTTTAAATAGTTTTTTTTTAAGAAAATATATTCACTTAAATTAGTCGGGGATAACGGGCGTGAGTTTATTTATTTTATTTTTATTTATAAATAAATGACTATTAGAGCCATCGCAAACAGAGCGACGACGTGTCGCCGCGTCAAGTCGCCGCGTCAGACACGACGTTGTCATTTGCTTCTGGCGTCTTGTCGTAGCGACTTCGCGACTCTGACGCCAAGTGTGCGGAGATTCGAACAAAATATATGAAAATTGACGGCCGTAGCTTGTCGTCGCGACTAGTCGCGAGCTGTCGCCTGTCACGTGTCGCTAGTGTGCGCCTAGGCTCGTCGTGGCCATACTATCATATACTCGTATGCATGGTCACTTTTCATTATGAGGGCAACCATTGACCAGATCATCAAATCAGCAACATTTCACGATTTTGTCATCCACGTCTGGCCGGATCGTATAAATGTCAATGTCTATTATTTTTTAGTGATGTAGTTCTTACCGGTTTTATAATATTCATTTTCTCTTACAACTTCGCAGTAATCACAATGCTATCACAAACTCCAACCAAAACAGTACAACAAAAAGGTAACCTCGAATCAAAATGAAGAAAACCAAATGACAGTTCTAAGTTCACGTGAAGTCACCGATATTGACTACTTACACTTAGCTAAGCAGGATTTCATACTCAATTTACTAAGATTCGATTCTGAATACGAATTATTTATAAGTGCGTGATTTTGACGTTTCTGAGACCAGTCTTTGCTTAGTTTTCATTTATGAATGTCAGCTTAAAATGTTTCATAAAATGCGACTACCTATTTCATGAAAATACATAGTATTCATTTGATGGCCCTGACAATTTAAAAACCATTCAATAATTTTCACTAAGAACCAAGTAAGTGAAAAGAAAAAATAAAAACATGTAGGTATATTACTATATTAATTGCTTTTTAACAATTTAGTTATCCGTTCACTGCTCATATGACTTCTCTCAAACGCTTTAAACTTTTACGCAAATGGGTATCAAATCTTCGTTTGGTATCCACATTATTCCATAGCACAACGCAGGGAAACAAAACAAACATTTCAGAACACACGAAATTGCAAATCCTTATTACGGCTGCAGGAATCTAATGAATTTATAAATGTTATGGCCGCAGCATCTGACCTTGTTTCTGGACGAAGGCTGGGATTGCACACAAATAGCACTCAGCGCTTGAAAGTTTGGTTAGCACAACAAGGTTTGCAGCGCTTTACTGAGAATAAAATCTGGTCTAGCAATTAACGTAGCTTATTATTAAACGCTTCACGCTTCAGCAAGTTCGTTCTTCAGCTATAGTTATTGTTGTCGGCTTCCAAGTTGTTGGAACTTTAAAACAATCTGCCTACCTACACGTTTATTCAAGCCACCTAATTATATTGTTCGATCCCCGGCTGGAGAGAAAAAAAAAAAACTCCAGGTCTTGGATGTTTGCATGTTTTTGACGTCGCTGTTTCTGGTGCCCACGACACAGGGTATCCTAGTGTGGGGCCAGAAGCAATGTATGTGCCTGTGTGTAAATGTTTATGTTAATGTTTATGATTATTGTAGGGAGCCTTTCCGTATCTATCATCTTTCTAAAAGAGATTATTAGTTCTTTCTTACACGCCTGATGTCTGTAATTTAGAGTAGGCTTGTTGTACAGAACATCTATTTCTTTCTGAAGTCACCTAATAATATATAAAAATTTCATGTCACAGTATCCTAATGAAACCTACTTTTTTTGTGTTTATTTGGTACATCTGTAAACAGATTTAAGGCTAATTAATGTGGCAAAACAAAGTTTGCCATTTCAACGAGTAATGATACAAAATGTACATAAACTTGAACACCAAGTACCTACCTAACTAAGAGCCGTCCAAGTTTGTCATACATAACTTCTTCAATTCTTTATAATAATTCTTCTCATCTGCTATGGAGAAAAACCAATACATTTGGGAGAAAAACAATAAATTTCTACGGAGTATCCGTTAAAAGTTATCGCTGTCAAACAACCGCCGCTGTTGTAGCGCTATACAACTACTGTGCGCGGGTAAGTATCGTAAATTGTAATGCCCCACTGCAACTTAAATCCACCTTTATCCTTTCTGGAACCATCTAAAATGGAGCCGGGCAATTTCCCGCGGTCGCCCCGACTGTTTATAACATTAGGAATGCCTGGAAATCTCTATAGGTTGCATCAGGCAGCTTTGAATATAATATTAAAAGGTTATGAACATAGAGCATACTTAAATCTTTCTTACTACCCAACTAGGCAAGGCTAAAAGGAAGGGTTACGTTTTCAGCAGTGTATCATCATCAACTCATTATTTCCCCACAGAGGGGCATGGGTCTCTTCCCTGAGGAAGGTATAGGCCACACTCCATCACGGGGGCCAACTCCGGATTGGTGGAGGCTTGTGAAACTAGTGGCTGGTCTTACTGTCAGTAGTTTTTAAGCCGCCCTAAGGCCTCTGAATTAGCTTGTCGACTGCCATCTATCGAAGGCAGCCGGCTCCATCTGCTTAACGTGCCTTGCGAAGCACGGAACCGCTCGGAAAAATGCCACTAGCGTTAGTCATAGTCGGTGACCCATGCATCCACTGAACGTGCCCTATGTTTCGTGATTCTTTCTCAGGCAGCCAGGGCTACGAGTAATAGCAGTGTAAGCACCTATGTAATTGTATTCCGTTTCATTAAGTTTTTTCTGAGACTATATTTAATATATTTTTGAAATACTGTTTAGTGTCAATCAAAATAATACTATAAATCGGAACATAAAAACTACATTATAGACTAGCAAAAGCAACATGACATGTTAAATCAAAAATACGGAAAGACTATTGAACAATTTATACTCGTATTATGTCAAATGAAAGTCGAGAAAATCATTAAATTGTAAATAATGAACATCATTTAAATATATCACGCGACAAAAATTCAATATTGTGCCAGCGTCATATACTCATAGCAGTTCTGAATATTAAATGTTATAAAGAGAACTTTTCTGCGAAGTTCGGGTTAAATATTTTGCTTATAAATAACGCATGCAGTTCATCTTTGTTTCACCATTATGATGAGTAGGCGGTCCCCAAAATGTTACGTGGTTGCCGCTAAGATGCTTATAATAAGATGCTCTCCGAGAAAACAGGATGGGAACTTGGGAACTTTAAAAAACCAAAGCACTCTTGTAACGAGGTGCAATTCGCCTCATTGCTTTTTATTATTTTTGGCCTTCAACTATTATAAATTTAATTACTTTTGACATTTGCCTCAGTAGTTGGATGTATCTGGGCATTTCTCCAGAAGAGGCAAAAATGGCTGACTTCGGTGGGTGTTTTTCTTTGCTTCTTTCGGGAATTTAATCGATTGTATTGGATAAAGGACTAAAAACTGTAAAACCTGATATATTTTGGGTACCCAGATTCTCGGTTATATAACGAAATATTTAAATCACCGAAATCAGACTACACCAAAATCAGAAAACTGTACACCGAAATCTGACTACCTGCACCGAACTCAGATTGTAAGCATCGACATCAGACAATAATTCACTGGAATCAGAAAATGACCAGAGAATCATTTAACGTGCCAAAGTCACAATTTGATACCAGTAATTGCACCTAACAGTCAATTAAAAGTATGGGAAGTTTTCGAGTGTGATTTTAGAGATTTAAGTGTATATATATAGCTAGCTTTCCTAGCCTCAACCTAGTGGGCCATCTAGGTATGCACATTGTGGTGAACTGTTGTGTCGCGATTTAGCGATAGTTGGCGAGTCTCCAACAATCAATATTTATTAGTTGTGTGTGCCTCCTCGTCACTAGATGTTGTTACCAAACCCCAATTATCATCCCCAAATTTTTATTGCACCATTTAAACACAACTAAATACTGCTGATGAAAGAACAAAATATAACTAGCTGTATTTTATTTAGGAAAAGTAAATAAACTAAGCTATGTCTCGGTTCCTCCTATCTTCCATTCGAAAATCTCTCGACAAAAAAACAATTCAGATTAAATTATCGATCGTGAGCACATGAACGGAACCTGGTCCGTTACACAACCTCTTGTCAAAGAGAATACAATGGTAGGTAGAGTAGGTTGATGTAGAGGATACTGTACATACCTACATAAACGTACACACCGACTGACCACAAACTACGAGTATAAGAAAACTATGTTAAAGAAAATGTACACGCACTTTCTTTCTTGTAGGTACTTTAAACTTGCCATTGTTGACACATTCACATAATTCACAAACACAGACATAATAAACACACATGCACATGAAAAAATTTACACACGTATAGGAACACATGTTTCACACTTTCAAGTTAACGTAGGCACGTAGTTGCTGCTGCAGCAGTTTTTAATCTGACTGAAATCAATTATGACAGAAACAACATATTTTTGTAGTTGCTGCTGCAGCAGTTTTTTTATCTGACTGAAATCAATTATGACAGAAACAACATATTTTTGTCGTTATTATTAACAGTAAAGAAAATATCTACACGTTTAAAACTATACGTAGATTTCCACACGATGTTTTCTTTCACAGTTAGCAATTACTTTTCCGAAAAAACAAATGCGCATATCCTACTTGAAACTTACAAATAAGGAATCTGACCTCGGTTCTCTAAAGTCGAACAACATACACTGAAATCAGGCAAATTTGACTTCGCTGGAAGTTTTTCTGACTTTGGTGCTCAAAAGCCTCCGAAATCAAGCACACCGAAATCAGAAAAGATAGTTTTTTCAAGTTCACTGTTATATAACACCACGTATCAACCCCAGCTCAAGGCACTAGAAAGTATTCACTGAGATAAATTATGCAGTAGGCACTAGATTTTACAGTCAATAAGTATTCTTCCTAAGAACACCTCCACCGAAGTCAAAGTGTGCCCTGGATCAAATCTGAAGAATGAATTACCCTGATATTTCCCAAGACTTTCATTCAATCACCCGTCCGTTGACCTCGGGCGCTGCGGGGTGACTGACCTAATGGCTCGTCCACACCGTAAATTCCTAGAGTAATCTACGACCGAAGAAACGCTTGGTTCATAAGTGCCACCGTATTCAGGCAGAAGCAAGGGACACTCAAACATCTTGCTATTGTAGGCGAACTATTGATTAGATTATTATGATATTTAAATGAGAGGTACTTTAACTATCTGACAATATGTGAACATAAATAGATTCCCGGAAAACATTCTGAGTTTTATAGAAATAATTATAAATTGTCAAGTTTTGGGTTGGGGACAAGCCACCGAAGGTCATTTTCAGCCATTTCAGATTTTGTTTCTGTGAGTTGCAAACGGTTTTCAGCAAAGTTTGCATGCTCTCCAGGTAGGCGAGAACCTAGAAGACACTGTAGTATTTTTTACAGGAGTATATTTTGATAATCTGGACATGTTATGCGCCGGGCCGTCAAATTCGGACCCCGTGGAGAAATGCCCATCTGGAGCCAGATAACCGTGAGCTTCCAAACTGAGTGGACCTAGACGTCATTATTTCACCACATATTAATATTACTTTATCAAGACCCGGATTCTCTTATTCTTCATATTACTACTATCTATCTATCGATCATTCAATAAATATTTAAAACGCACATTATTTAAGCGATCTGCTTTTTTATATTCCAATTGTATTGTTATATTTACCTCTTTTAGAACTTAGTTAAGGTTTCTTTATTTCATTGTCATCACGTGCCTTTTTTTTAGCTTTTAAACCAATTATATACTTCTGCGCCTCTGGATACCCTACTTTTATTCTACCATCCGCACTCTCGAAACCCCTAATTACGACACTCTATCAAACCCTCTAGTCTGCACACATCAATATTGTAAAGCCAGATAGTACTCTAGGGGTTAACACAAGAACAAAAGAATTCAATAAGTATAGACGATACGACCTATCAGGACTTTTAGTTGTAACGCTGCACCAAAAACCATATACCAGTTCAGTTTAAAAAAGGAATTACAATAAATACAGCCGGAAAGCACAAAGGTATTGAAAACTTCGAATAGATTTCTTTACACACGTTTCCCATTTGAAAACAATCATTGTGCGGAAACACCTTTTAAACTTCCGTGAGCTGCTGAAGTATAAAACAGAAGCACAGTCGGCAGCCAATCGCCTGTTGGTTTTGTTTCCTAGGCAACCAACTACTTGGATCTCATTGTTCAAACTCATTGTTTAAACAACCACCCAACTTAATCTATATATATAAAATTCAAGTCCTGACTGACTGACTCACTCATCAACGCCCAGCCCAAGCCGTTTGACCTAGGAAGCTGAAATTTTGCACAGAGGATCTATATATAATGTAGGCAAGGAATAAGAACGGTTTTTTTTTAATTCAACCCCTAAGGGGGCGAAAAGGGTTGCCAAAATTTGTATGGGAGGTATAAAACATGTTGTCTGATTTTCTTGAAACTTGAAATAAATACTCTTCAACACAATTGATTGAACACGTGTTTCGCCGTTTTTCTAAATTTAACCCCTAAGAGAGTGAACGGGGTTGCAAAATTTTTAACTAAAGTTTACGCGGACGGAGTCCCGGGCGAAAGCTAGTCGAGCATATTAATTGCTATGATATTTGTAATTTAGGCGCAACATCTATTCACACAATATTATTTAAATCATAATAATATAATATATAAACTAGAGAGCCTAGTAATAATCATTTAAAACATTTCTTAAGCAAAAATAAATTTGGTACAAACTTGAAGCTAAACTTCTGTTATGCTTTTCCAGCGCCAGCAAAATGGCTCTTCGAAAGCATTTGTAATGTTCGAACGAAACGTATAAAGACCGGGCCATGTATTATTCGCTTTTCAAAAGCAAAATGTTTGCTTACTACTGAAACGTCAAAACCTTTTTTGAACCAAACGAATAAAAGTGAGCAAATGCTGATTTTGCAAAATTGAAGAAGCACGCAGACCTGCTCGTACCGCACGCGCCGCACTAGCCACAGACATCGCTTTTGTTACACACATCTGCCCGCGCCGCAGTTACCGCAGTCGTTCCCATCACCTCACGCTTCACACCGAATTTATTTCATTCAGTTTCTTAAGGCGGATACAGACTAACGTAATTAAACATGCAATGCAACATGAAAGGAGCATTTCATGAGTGTGGACGCAGCGCGCGCACGAACCGAGCATGTATCTATTCGATACTGTTTCCGACAAGCGCGCAGCGAACAGCCCAGTCTGCCGAAAACACGCGAAGAGAATGGATCGTGTCAATCGGTACACTCTGGCGCCACTAGACCAACGAGCCCAATCATCATCATCAACACATTATGTCCCCACCGAGGGGCACGGGTCTGTTCCCTGAGGAAGGTGTAGGTCACACTCCACCACGGGGGCCAAGTCCGGATTGGTGGAGGCTTCTAATACTAGTGGTTCGTCTTACTATCAGAAGTTTTCAAGCCGCCCTAAGGCCTCTGACTTGGCTTAACGACTGCCATCTATCGACGGCAGCCGGCACCAACTGCTTAACGTGCCTTGCAAAGCACGGAACCGCTCGGAAAAATGCCACTAGCGTTAGTCGTAGACAGTGACCCATCGATGAACTGAACGTGCCGTATGTTGCTTAACCTTAGTGATCGTTTAAGATCACTTAGGCAGCCCAGGGTACGGGCGAACTCGAGCCCAATAGTAAATTGGTTTAAATATGAAATACGAGTAAAGGGTCATACAGATTGACATCTCCTTGATCCCATGGCAACAAACAAATACTCGGTTTCACTTGCTCGCAGTTGTAAACTTTTTTCAGTCTAAATGTACCTACCATCGCTTGAAATCGATGCTACGGGCGAAAGTTATATTATTTGTGTTCGATACTTTTATTGGAGTTCGAAATGTCGGCATTTTTTATTTCTCCCGAGAATGTTTCAGACAGGTAAGCTGTGATAAACCAAAATAAATTGTTTCTCTAATAAAAGCTGGGGTCAAGGTACTAATAGATGCGGTTAGGTTGTGGTCCGGAAAAGTGGGAAACGACAATTTCAGTTGATTCAGCTTTTGTTAGATCGATAGATACAGAACACTTTATTGTGTAACGAGAAAAAGTAATTAGATGTTAACAGCAGTTTATGGTTATGGTTTTGTTCCGTTTTGTAGTGTTTTGCAGCGTGACGACCAGCCACAAGATGGACAGACGATCTCATCCAAGTGGCAGGAAGGCGCTGGATGCAAGCCGCTTCCGACCGGTCTTTTTGGAAATCCATGGAAGAGGCCTATGTCCAGCAGTGGACTTCTTGTGGCTGAATGATGATTATGATGATAACTACGAAAATAAGCAAATAAACGCCTGTATCCCGGTGGGGTAGGCATTGACCAGTGACTGCCATTTGTCACGATACTGACATATCACTTTCGCTTCATCGACATTCAGTAGTCGTTGTATGCACGTAAGCCGGTTTCAGGTGCTTTCTATTTAAAAAAAAAAAATTTTCGATAAGGACTGACAAAACAAACATAAGAATATCGTACGAATTTATGTAAAAGGGCAGATAAGGGATGGCCAGAGGAAATATTTCGATCAAATAGGGAATGTATTCGCAAAGTGATGTAGCTTGACCTAGTTCTCAAGTAAAATGTAGTACAAGTAAAATAAAACATAAAACATTAACATTTACATACAGGCACATACATTGCTTCTGGCCCCACACTAGGATACCCTGTGTCGTGGGAACCAGAAACAGCGACGTCACAAACATGTAAACATCTAAGACCTGGAGTTTTTTTTTCTCCCCAGCCGGGGATCGAACCTGGGACCTCTCGCATGGTAAGCAGATGCGCTAACCGCTAAATAAATGTTAAATTTCAAGTTTCAAACAGACGTTCCCTCTGAGTTGCAGGTATAATGACAGTTGTGGTGTCTCAAAAGCTCTCAAACGTAGCACCCTATGTAAACAAGCTTCGGTGGGTAGGCTTTGTGTTTTGGGAAGCCTACATAGTTAAGGCTGAGGTTAATGTTGAATTTATTTTGATAAATAGGCGGGCTTTTACCTACCATGTATTTCGTGGAGCTCAACGACCGTTCCTCTGGTGACCTGTCTGTTAGAATAAATATAAGTAATTCAGGGGCCGCCAAGTGAACTCTAAGGTGTTTCGGGACTACCGTATAGGTAAGTGAGCTCTATAGCCCTAATAAATCAAGATTATGGATGTTGAGAGTAAATGTTATAGGGCTTTTATATTAATTGGAAAAAGTGGATTTCCTAGAACTTCTTAGAAGGTTGCTTGTTGGAATTTGTAATTTAGATATGTTACGTAAGTATACATGTATAAATAAATGTAAAGGACGTCCAAAGTGGTTTAAGCATCAACCCTATAACGAGATATAAATATTAGTCAATATCAAAGTGTAGGTCTTTATTCTGTAATTAAAAGTTATACACTCATCGGCCCCACATTTTGATGTATTTAAATTGTCTGCTAGAAACGAATATTTAGTTTAGTTGGAATGATGAGACCATTGTCTCCGCGAATCCCTCTAGGATACAAATGTGAGTTTAAAGATAAATAGATAACACTATACTGTACATAAAATATTAAGAATATTATATTACATTTTTAAATAATATATGGTCAAAGATATCAATATGAATTAGTTGTTTACAGTTTTGGGCATCTGGCATTGTATTGGTCCTTAATTATTAACGGAGAAAGTGACGATAGTAAGAAGGATAATAAAATAATGGTAGAGGAGTAGAAAATTTCAGCGTTAAGTTAGTCTTTGTGCATAGCTTTTTTTTCGTTGAGGAGTGCTTATATTTATTTGAGTGAGCAGTTAACTTCGCTGCTCTATGGCACGAAAAAGCACACGTAACCGGGTTATTTAATTAAAAAGCCTGCCAAGTGCAAGACGAACTCGCACACTTGGGGTTTCGTGCCGCCAATAATTTCATATTGCGTAATTAGCAAACATTACATTTCCTTCTTCAGTTCGGGCCCTTGGTGTATTTATTAGAGTACGACACAACAGCGCGCGGGCGCATGCACACGTTGGCTATTTCACGGCCAACGTATAGAGGCTGCTGCGGCTTCCCGCCACATTCGTTTTCCGATCGAGGAAGAGACAGAGTGTGACTTACAATATTGTCGATTTTTATTTCTTTTCTCATTAAAACCAGTGTAATACAGTCCACTCTCTTTATTTACCATCTGGCCTACCTACCGTTATTACGATAAACCAAAAGAAAACAACACTTTTCTTGCACGAGGTACCTATATTTTGTTAAGTATTTCAGTCTGAGAGCATTTTCATCAGGAATTAGGAGATCTACAAAAGAACCCGAGTTGCTTATATAGCTCAAAGAATTGCTCGGTTGAAGTGGCAGTGGGTGGGACACATGGCTCGGAGAACTGGTGGCCGTTGGGGCGAAATTATTCTAACCCGGCAATAAACATGTAATAATTCATGATTTTAGTCTATTATAATAGACATTACGAGTACAAGCATTTGACAAATCAGGTCACGAAGGTATCAAGATTTTATGATTTTAAAATAAAAACCTAAGAGAAAAAGGACTCTATCTCTGATAGGGGTAAGACTGAAAAAAAAAACCTGGCTACCGGATGCAGACTGGATAACCCAGTGGAGGCAGCCCCCCAACAGATGGCCTGGCGACATGCTTAAAGAGGCAAGGAGTTGCTGGATGCGAGTTGTTGCATTAGACCGGGCGCCTGGCGCCTGGATAGCAGCAGCGAGGAAGGCCTATATCCTGAAGTAGGCATCAAACAGCTTATGATGATATATTTCTGTATGTGTGGGGTATCTTAGTTCGAGATATAGATTAAACAGTAGATTCATAATAAATGAATTTAGAGGAGATTTTTAAATTATAAAATTAATATTCATAATTGCGTCTAGTGTTCAACACAATATACATGAGGAATATTTTTTAAGTTTGAAAGTTTGTTAATTAAACTAAGACTGTTTTGAAATGAAAAATGTGGAGTTTCTTTGTTAGTGTGGAGTTGTGGAGTTTCTCCACGTACTCTATTAATTGTGAAACTAACAACTTTGACGTTCATAAATTAAACATTTTGTTTGAATTTGAATAAAAAAAAAAATTTGAATTAGATCAAAACAAAGTGATCGGGTCGTGTGAAAGATATTATTATTCCTTTTTTTGTAGTTGTAATATTTTGAGCAAACCTCTGAGTGTTATTCACTGAAACACGATTCCTCTGAAGCACAGAACTTTTCAGTTAAAATAGTGGTAAAGCTTTTCGTTTCACCACAGACAATTTAAAACGCATATGAAAACAGTTGTAAGGAATCGAATTATTTTATGAAAAGGGTTGTCGCTAACCGGGTGCGGAACCCAAAAAATAGCAGCCGCATTAAGCCAGGCCTCAACAGTGCCGTGATAAGGCACTCAACATGAAAACCGCACTCGGATATAATCTCGACTGATGACAATCTGCATATTTTAACGTTTTCAACTGCGGTCTACCCCTGACAAAATAAGAATGTTCGTGTATCATACTAGGCTTTACTTTGAGCGCTCGATTATCGGGTAGCACGAAAGCTACAGTGTTTTTTTGGCCATGGATTTTTTTTGTTTTATTAAATCTAAGGCCGGTTTTAGAGTCACGCTGACACTTGGCGCTGACAGACCAATATGTACTACGTCCTAAGGAGGGTTTTAGAAGTACGCCGACCCTTCAGCGCTGACCGCTGACATTTTGTCTAACAGCGCTGACGGTCAGCGCGTAGTCAGCGTGACTAAACTAGCCATATACATACCAGAGGTCAGAATTCCCACTGGGGACCGAGGTACATTTGTGCACATGACTACGTCTATGCATGTTTCCATGTCGTGTGCGATGTTCTTTTTCTGGTTACCATAGCAGTGGATGTCCTAGTTTGGCTGGATCTTCCATGACAGGATATATAAACAAACAATGGCTTTGAGCTATCAAGACTTTTGAGACCATAGTAAAATTAAGCAAAACATTTCAAGGCCACTTTTGTATTTAAAATTTACTTAAAAAACTGCATAGCATTAAGTCCGCCGCGTTGCCATTGTAATTTTTACTTATGTGCAATAAACGTATTAATAATAATAATAATAAAAAACGATTTTATAGATGAACAGTTTATATTGAAACAAATCTTAAAAAAAAACAGTCTACTAAGGATCTCTTAAATCCAATCTAGGCTATCCGTGCTAAGGATATATTATTCGATGTTTTTAAGGACGTCAGTATTGCATTACTTCCTCCGTTGGTCCGTAAATAAAAAAATGCAGGTCACAATCCGTAATGTGCAAAAAACATCGCTGAAAACATCAACGGTGTTGTACTTACACAACCACGGCTCGCTCCGGGGGATTATAATATAAAGGATGAATTTTTACGCCGTGAAACTGTGCTGTGGACGGGCATACAAAAAAGTTTCCTTTTGGTCGAAGAGTTCGGAACTCTTTAGACAGGTCATTATGGAGTTGGCAAGGTTGGCTCGACTTTTTTCTTCGCCCTCCGATACACCAAAAGTTTGTAATCGATACTTTTCATATTTGAGATTGCTTACAAGTCATAATTTGGTGAAGAGACGCCAAAAGAAGGTGCTTTCAAAGGGAGGTATGTACATTAGTCGTAGTTTTAAAATAGCCAATATCATTCTTGTTTTTTGTACGTATTTTAAATAATGCGGTGGGCTTCTAGGATCCACCGCAGAACACCGACCAGCGGCCTACCTCTCCTTTTAATTTTTAATAAAAAATAAGTCATTTTGAATTGTTATTGTCGTGGTTGCTGTTTTGCTTCTGTTTTTTATTTAACCAGAATTTTATGTCGAAATATTAAGAACATATTATCTAAGTTCCTAAATATATCTACTACAGAAGAAAATTATGCAGAAAATTTCATTAAAATTATTTACCATCCGCGGTGATCCTAGGTTCTTCCCCTATATTAAATCCAAAATAGCGCCTCTTCTTCCGTTCTACTAAATCCTGATGTAAGTGTAATAATCAAAGGTGTAGTAATCATCAAAACCAAGTAAGTTAATCCAGGCCATATTTTACCCAATAATCAGTCGCTGCATGCACCCACGGTAGTTCTGGATACTACTTTTTATTGTTTGTTCTTTTGTTTGCTAGTTTGTTACGCTTTATTCACAAAAGTGAAAAATATATATATAAAACCTAAATAACAGGCAAAAGTAGACGTACAAAGGCGGGCTTTCTTCAAAAGAAATAGAAATTTTGCGCTTCACTAATAATGATAATAACTTCCACACAATATCGTCACATGACCAGCTCTATTTTATGCTGGGTGTTATTTTAAATGGTTAGCATAGTATTGGTATTTTTGTGAGCAGAGAAATATAATCTGTGAGCAGAAATAGCTAATTGATCAGCAACTTATGGCCCGCAAACATTTCAACATCAATCAGCAATTTATGTCACTCTGGATGGCTGTAATTATTTTTGTACAGAATATTAATTACATAAGCCGCAATGAGCTGCTCCTGTTTAATAAAATTTTGGTGAGCACTCAGAGTGTAAGCAAAAAAAATCATTTTGTGCTGCATATATAAAGGTAGCAAAAATACTTTACTCGTCATGCGCAAAATGGATGCATTTCATACAAAGATTATTTAATTTATTTTCTCCCTGAGTGGATGTGTTTGTTTGGGTATGTTTTATTATTTATAGAAGTGTAAATTAATATTTTTTTTATTCTTACAAAAAACTAGCTTTCGCCCGCGACTCCATCGGCGTGGACTTTAGTTCAAAATTTTGCGACCCAGTTAACTCCTTTAAGTATTAAATTTACAAAAACGGCGAAAAACGTGTTCAATTAATTGTGTTGAAGAGTATTTATTTTAAGTTTCAAGAAAATTAGACAGCATGCTTTATACCTCCCATACAAATTTTGGCAACCCTTTCCGCCCCCTTTGGGGTTGAATTTAAAAAAATCCGGTCTTATTCCTTGCCTACATTATATAATATAGACCCTCTGTGCAAAATTTCAGCTTCCTAGGTCCAACGGCTTGGGCAGGTCGTTGATGAGTGAATCAGTCAGTCAGTCAGGACTTTGAATTTTATTTATATAGATAATTCAGAAACTATTAAGTAGGTACATAAGTAGTTAAGCTATAATTATCTTTATTCTTAAAATACAGACATAGCGAAAATTATCTGCACTTGCTCCGCCTACTTTAATTTTATTGTTATTTTTTATTTTATTTATTTATTTGATCCATCAAGAGGTATATTTTTATTAATTTCATCCTTGCTTAATGTGCCTCCAATTACAGATAGATACCGCATGCATAAATAACGAACATTGACGATTTTTCAACAAAATCGCAATCTAATTAGTTATTTTGCTCACCATGTTTTAAATATGCATACCAATCAAATACACTGCTTATAGACATGTTTTATCTGCTGATCAATTATGAAATCTTGCTGATCAAGTAGTCATTTTGCGGACTGAATGTTTATTATGCTGACTCTTATTATTGTAAGCTGCCTATTTATGATTTATTTTTTTACCATTATAAAAATTAGTTGCCGAACAAGGATTGCTGCCTGATTTTTTTTATTGCAAACAAAATTTTTGTATGCTGACCAAATTATTTAAATGCTGTTTTTTGTGGCTGACCAAATTTTATAATTGCTCACCATTTTAATTACTCTTTTATGCTCACCAAATCTTGGGCCACTGATCCTTGATTAAAGTCTGTTTTTTAGTTCAATGCAAAAAGACTGTCACGTTAACATATCAATATCAAGCCAAGGGCTATCAATCTGTTGAGTGTCGCTAGTAAAAACTACATAAACCCAATTTTTCTTCCACGTAAAAATTGTGTTTACACTCTTATGTCTAACTAAATTTTATTGTCTTTGATGTGGTAAGGATTTTGGTCAATTTGGTCATATGAATCTTCTATACACGGTAAAAAAAATCTACCAAGTAAATCTATAAATTTTATAGCGGTAACACCGCGTCATTTTGTTTGGCATCGAAGTTAAAATCGGACTATAGGGTACGTGCCTTATTTGGCCTAAGTATGAGAATGACCACGTGTAATATTTATCATTTCCATACATTTCATATTTTTATTCCACCTCGCTTCTAATGTCCCATGTTTTGCGTGGGCAGGTAGACGTAATTACAAAATAATATTTTATTAAGGGCTCGCCGACCGGCAGCCATTATACGGACTGTCATTTTTGCGCGGCATCAAAACAGGGAGAGAGCGAAAGAGCTAAGAAGAATTTATGATTAGAGTTGACATTTTCGTATCAACGTTTCTATTAAGATATTTTTCGAGTAATTACTCTTACTTTTATACAATTTATTTAAAAAATCTGTAATATATTTAAATAATAAAAACTAGGCATTAATTATATTAACTATGAAAATAAAATTGAACATAAACTACAAAACGTAAAGTCAAAAGATACCTATTAGACTCCTTTCATGCAGTGACAGTGTGTGTTTGTGCTTGGCCATTAAAATCACTTTGTAGTCGACGACTAGAAAACTAAACGAATACCAAAACGAAATGTGTTGTGTAAATTATATTAAACTGAATAACATATAATTAATATTAAAAAGAAAAAACTCACGCCCGTTATCCCCGAAGGGGCAGGCAGAGGCACCAGTCTCTAGAACTGGACCCACGTTTTGCCGAGTTTATTAGGTCCCAAACGTGACAAGTGGCAAGCCTGTCGCCGTTATCCGGGCACAATTTATCAGCGAATGGTGTTGCTGTACAAACAAATGTACGTAACTAAAAGTCATTGGTACATGCGTGGTTCGAACTCAGAATTAATATTAATATTATATAATTTCTGTTATAGCCATATTCTTGTCATTCTTGAACTGATATGACGTTTCCAGGGTTCAATATCTCTTAAATAAATTAACCCCTATAAGACCACTTTCGATACATCCGTCTATCCTTACATCCATCAGTTTATCCGTTGATCAGGACTATTTTTTTAAAAAAATGCCTGTAGAGTCGCAATAATAAAATCTAGTAGTCCCCAGAGTTAATTTCTTTTTATTCAAAGTAATGACGATATTAATTCAATCTGAGGACACTTTTTTAAGTAAGCATTTTTGTTAAATACCAAAATCTTGACATCAAAATATACGAGAACTTTTACTTACAAATTACAAACAGTTTGCTCAAAAAAATCACTTCGTTCTGCTACTTGCAAGGCCCTGTTTTTCTATAAACGTTACAAAAAATGGTAGTCGTGAAGCATACATTTTTTTCGTGGCACTTACTCAAAAAAGTTACAAGAGTAACAGTATATTTCTAACTCTATGCTTCATCTAACTTTTACTCCTCAAAACATGGCGACGTCTTTTCGCGAGTCACCCATAGTCATGGCGGGGTTTTTTCCTTACAGGGCCCGGGAAAATAGGACACGGCCGCGCTTACTTTGAAGACCACTTCGGACGTCTTTAAAACTCAGACAAATAGTATTCCGTAGCTGAAACAACTAAACCCAACCCTTAAGATGATAACAGACCCAAGCAAAGTCAAATTTACACAGTCTTGTTCCTAATTTTTTAAATTATAATTTAATTAGACAGTTACTTTATGGTTTACATGAATTGTTTGGCATCATAATATCAGCTCACGCTTCTGAACCGAATTAAAAAAATGAAGAGGTTCTCAATTTGACTGTATTTTTTCCTATTGTCAGTAAATTTTACTAAAGTCTTTACATAAAAAACTGGCAATGGTTAACAGATGGTTAAGTTACGGGAAACCAGCAGTAATTCAGTTTAATTCACAGGAAACACAACATCAAAATTAAATGTGTGTATATACAGGGTGTCCCAAAACTCAACGTCAAGACGGAACTGGGTAAAAAGGCAAGTCATACTGGTTATCACAAAAATAAAAAAAAATGCGTGAAAAAAAATATAGACATTTAAAAAAAAATTAAAAATCTTGTTGCCACAAATCTTTGCTTTTTTCAATTTTTTTTTGTTTTGTATCTATGAATAATGCTTCTTTAAACTGTTAACAAAATTTCAAAGCCAGCTGCTCCAGCTTGGAAAAAAAGGAGACATTAAAAAAAAAATACTTTAAAAAATTGCCCATTTTTAATTTTAATTTTAGTTTTCATTTTGTTTGTGAAATTTCTTGAATAAATAATAATAAAAAAGAATACTGTACTTAAAATGAAAAAATCGTTTTTTTTTATATTTTTCTGATAACCAGTATGACTTGCTTTTTTACCCGGAACCGGCTTGACGTTGAGTTTTGGGACACCCTGTATAACCATATAAAAATATCTCGCAGAAGATGTAAGAGCGTCGGACATAAAAGAAGGGCTAAGAGTTTTTTTTATAAATCAAGAGGTCTATCTTCAGAAGCGTAAGACGTTTTATTCTATCTGCATCTGATCAGCAGCCGCCTGAAAGAAAATTACAATCATTAAGTAACCCGCGTAGCGTAAATTATTTTAATTGTATAAGTAGAATTATTTTAAAAAGTTGACTGTCTAATAGGGTTGATGAGGATGCCTCTTCCTCTTCCTCAAAATGAGGAATTTCCTCATATTTTTGAGGTTCCTCATCCTCTTCCTCTTCCTCATGAGGAATTTAAGAGGAAGGAGAGTTATAAGTTTTGTTGAAACGAAATGTGTTTGAGAGAGAGAGAGAGAGAAGTCTCGCCGCATTAAAAAGTTAAAGGAAGACAGAGATGGAAACATGTAGATAAAGAAGTCCAATACTTGCGTTATCTACGTAATGTTATTTTGTTCTTCGTATTTAGCATCCTCTTCCTCATCCTCTTCCTCTTACTCTGCCAGATTCCTCATCCTCATCCTCTTCCTCAAAATCGACTTTTAAAAATTCCTCTTCCTCATCCTCTTCCTCATAACAAGTTCCTCAACAACCCTACTGTCTAACACGGAGTCTTGTTCAGTTTTCACAATATGATGCGGAACCCGCTCTACCCGCGTGGGTCACCAACTGCACTCCGCACTTAGGCAACTTACAATACTGCCTGTGCACAGATGCTAACGCCGCCGCTTCTAATCTTTGTCTCTATCTGTGCATTTTAATTTATATTTAAGAGAAGGTAAGTAAGTTCATGGGTATTTAGTTCCTTAATTTTAATTCTCTAAGCCGCTCTGTGGCCGTTGAAACGACTTTGTTACGAAATTACTAAATTCAACATATTATTCCTAGGTGTATATAAAATTCAACATGTTATTTTAGGTGTATATAAAGGAGCACCTTTATATACACCTAGGAATAACATGTTGAATTTAGTAATTTCGTTTTTGAAAAACAAAGAACCCCAGGGACAACCGAAAGTCACGTATTTTTTTAGAAAATAGAATATTGAGCAAAAGGAATACGGAGTAAAAAATGGTTCGTGGAGACACGCACTGATTGTTTTAACACTGTACATACTACTCAAGCGCTGCAGGTTGCACGCCAGCCCCAAAATACAACAGTGTAGTCGCTGAACGTTATGACCCAGCACCGCTAATTAAGCATTGATCAAAAGTGATTGGTGATTTTAAATCGTAAAATTGTATTGATACTAGAAAATAAGTTTAACTTACAAATTATAAAAAGTTTTATCATTATTATTACATTTTAAAAAGATTTTATTTTAAATTAAAAAGTAATTACACACATATTATGTAGTACTTATTTACCCTACCTTATACGAAAAAACGTGATAAAATTGATGAAATATAATACGAAAAAGTTTGTACTCAAGGAGTTTACAACAATTTTTTCAGGCCATTTCTCATCGCGCTGGCTGGCCGCTTGACGGCGACAACGAAAAAAAATAATAAAAAAGGCATAGCTAGAAAATGCATTCTGGGGCCATTTTATTTTCGGCCAGGCTTGTTTCCGGCGTTATGTTATGTCACAAACAAGTGTTGATGCGATGCGGGAGCTCGTAATTTTAATTATTAAATTAAAACGTCCTCCGTTTGCAGAAAAGCGGTTTTGTAACTACGCTGCCTTGTTAACCAGATTCGTGTGTGTTTGTTATTACGAGCGATGGGAACCTTATCGAGAAACTACAATACGGACCGTAAAAAATATTCAAAAGTTTTTTTTAATTCACTGATGCACATAAATACAAAACTTTTGATACTTTTTTTGGTACTTACATACTCGTATTCGAGCCCATATTCTCTCTCTGATTGAAGGCTTGTGGCACAAGCCTTACAATATAGTGTTCTTTAACTCTATATATTTATCTATCTATCTAATCTCTTTAAACGAACAATTCTTGTATATATATATATTTATATATAATCAGAATCTCGGAAACGGCTTCAACGATTTTCACGAAATTTTGTAGGCAGATCCTTTGGGGGGCGTTTAATTGATCTAACTAGGTTAAATTTTTAGAAAACGTTGTTTTATCCGTGTTTTAAGGCAATTGAAATTTGCTATAATAACATACAGAGGTAAATTTCGCGTCTACTTGCAAGGTCGCGATAGTTCTGATGGGAAAACGGGCGACCCGTTTCGGACCCATTTCAAGAGACTAGGGTTGTTGAGGAACTTGCTATGAGGAAGAGGATGAGGAAGAGGAATTTTTTAAAGTCGATTTTGAGGAAGAGGGTGAGGATGAGGAATCTGGCAGACTAAGAGGAAGAGGATGAGGAAGAGGATGCTAAAGACGAAGAACAAAATAACATTACGTAGATTACGCTAGTATTGAACTTCTTTACCTACGTTTCCATCTCTGTTTTCCTTCAACTTTTTAATACGGCGAGAGTTCTCTCTCTCTCTCTCTCTCAAACACATTTCGTTTCAACAAAACTTATAACTCTCCTTCCTCTTTAATTCCTCATGAGGAAGTGGAAGAGGATTTTTTTTAAATCAATTTTGAGGAAGAGGAAGAGGATGAGGAACCTCAAAAGTATGAGGAAATTCCTCATTTTGAGGAAGAGGAAGAGGAATCCTCATCAACCCTACAAGAGACCCGGTTCGAGTCATGATGTTTTTTTCCAAGTTCGTTTTTGTTGAAAAAGGATTTTTTTAATTTTATATTACCTACATATTTTATATTACAAAAAAAGTACCGAGCAAAACTCGGTCACCCAGGTACTCTATCTTAAACCGCGGTGGAGATAACTCTTATATATCTTGGGCTATCTTATTGTAGGATCATGACTAGAGACTTAGCTCGCGTCGTCGGTTGCTCGTCTCTTCGAACAAAAAGTCAAGTAAGTGTATCTGGAATAAAAATAGTGTCGATTGTTTACGAAAGTTTTAGTTAATCTCCTCAGCTCTGACCTTAAAAATGACAATTGAAACCCGATGTTATTTTCAAGGTCGTGATTGATAAGGATTTCTGATTTCATCTTTGTTTGACCGTACCAGACAATCAATGCTTGGACACAAGTGTCGAGCTGTCACCGCCAATGCATCCCTAATGACACTCGGGTATCGGTGGCCAAGCCGATAATATCGCGCGTCGATGGCTTATTAGCATTTGATTCTCGTTAGTAAGCCGGGTTTCCGATTTCAACAGGGAACAGGAATCTGATGCTGAAGATTCCAAGTCATTCGACGAGGTTCTTTGGCAACTCATTTGCTGTCAGGGCCGCCCGACTGTGGAACGATCTGCCGGTTTCGATAAGGCGCTCTCCTTCCCCAGCTATTTTTAAAAGCAAGGTTTATGACTTTTATTTATCTTTGTAATTTATTAAATAATTTTTTTTATTATGGTTTTCCTGAATGTAGGTAGGTATGTCTTTTCTTTTATCCTATGGTAGAACTTTATGTTATATTATGTAACTTTATGTATGTTTATAATTATTATTATACGTATAGAATGTAAAGGTTTATGTATGTATATTAGTATTAAGTATAAGTATTTATTCTATGTTCTTATTTGCACCGACTACCCGTCTCTCTCTTTTCCGTCAGCATCTTTCCATCGTCGGTTGCCTGGAAGAAATTGCTTTAAGCAATAAGGCCGCCTCTTGTACTGCATCTTATTGTTAATGTTCTGTATTAATGTTTTTCCTGGTACAATAAAGAATATTCTTATCTTATCTTATCTTAACAGGGTGACGGAATTTCACAACGTTTCACTTTCGCAATCCTTAAATCGAAATAATGTCAAAAAAATTATGGCGAAAATATAAGAGTTGTTGACTGCCCAAGACTGAAAACTAAGCTTGATACCATTTAGTAGCTTTCGTTGCGAAAACAATTTACAGTTTATCAATAATGTAATATCTCCTCGAAACAAAGTGGTGTCTCTATATTTGCAGAAGGGAACTCGATAATCACTAAGTTATAAATTGGGTTAATTTTAAATTCCAAAATGGGTTAGTTTGCCCAACCGATCATCTAATCGGGTCCAGCCTTTGCCTTTTTGGCATCAGGGCTTAATAGTGAGCGACGCTATCTGCTACATGCAAGCAATTAAAACAAAATTAAATTGCGTCTTTATTTATTTTATCGTTTAGTGAAATCTTCCTAGTGAGAGTAAATTGCTCAAGTGTGGCTCGGTATCGGTATTTGTTTTGTTTTATGTATTTGTTGTGTCTGTTGCCTTTGTATATATTGTTGCTGTGATGGCTCTTTTTGGTAAAATAAACGTATTTCTTCTTCTTCGTTGTTCTACAAAGTGTTCTTTCTATCTATCTTTATTACATGTAAATGATATTACTAAAGATTTAAATTGTACAGTTAAATATAAATATGATCCAATAACTAATTCATTAAGTTTTTAGTGAAGATCACTTTAATGTAAGTCCTGTAATATCAATGTACACAGAAACCGTTTTTAGCTGTAATAATGCTTGGTTTGATTTGGTTTGGTTAATAAAATGATAAGATACTAACTGCACAAGAAGAGTTTTTGCAAAAACACTAAATCCAATCCAAATCACAATAGAACCTACGCACGCACGACTGATAGATGTTTGTTTACAAGCAAAGGTGCTTTCAAGATGGCGGATAGTGTTTTCACCGTTCCGATTTAAAAGCGAAAAATTTATTTTCTATTTGCAAATTTTGCAGCCATCCTGCATATTTACTTGGCAAAGTCAATATATTTCGGTTTCTTACGTTAGATACTACAGGAAATATCCATTTATCGCGTCAAATTTGATACGAGTCAAGTAGCGTATTGCAGTATTTTACAATTTACAACATTTACTATTTTCTGGTGTACGATAAATAATATTTTAATCTATTTTGAGTATAAAAGCAACATAAAAAAAGTAATAAATAGTGAAAAATAATACCGACACGATCCTGTTTATTTCGCACCTACCCTCCAGTGAGTCCACTGTCTGAAGCAGAAAATAAATATTGGTACGGAAGACAGCTCGACCATTTTGACAGATCGGCCTTTACTTCAGCACCCACCTTTCAGAATCAATACCCAGCCAGTGTCACCCGCTCGCAAAGGTCACAAACACTGGTGACCCGTATTTTCAAGCAAAACGTTTAGGGGTCGACAGCCAGTCGCTCAGTATGACAAACGGGATAACTCTATGGTGACAAAAACGCCGTTCCCGTTTGATCGATCTCCGGCCCACTTTGTCGCGTCTGATTGATGGCAGCTTGAATTGGGCAATTTCGTAGTTCTCCGAATAAGTATCCATGGAGGTCCGAAAGCTTCGACATGTTCTTTATCAATCGAATGGCGCGTTTTAGTGGATTAGTTACGTGCACTCGGACCAAAGCTATTATTTTACATTTCTTGTTCGGCAAGACCGAGGTTTTTAATTATTTTTTTAATTCGCAAAGCGTTATCGTAATTATGTGTGTATTCTGGTTTATTTTTCATAAATTTATTGTACGTATTAAAGTCAAACGGGGTGTCCCAAAAATGACACGTCACTGGAGGTCCGTCACAGGTCATCTGACCTACAATTAACATACAAGTAGTAAGCCTAAAATAAGAGGGCGGGCGGGGGACAAGAGCGGGGCAATATATGCTTACGTACAAATAATTTCGACATACGTAAATACATAATAAGATAATATACAAAAATTACACGTCACAGTGACACTAGAGGTAGACCTGCTCAACAGGCATCGAACCAACCTAACATGACCTCAGTAAAAGTTGCACGGTTTTTGAGATATGGCCAATTTAAACTTGTTCTATATTTTCACTTTTTTTAACAAGTTTAGTGCTAGCATTAAGTTAGATAGACCTCGTGTTTGGTTTTTTTATTTGTACTCGGTCACGAACTTACTAACTTAGCGTAAGTTAGAACAAGTTTAACTTAGCGTAAGTTAGAACAAGTTAAATTGGCCATATCTCAAAAACCGTCATACTTTTACTGAGGTCATGTTAGGTTGGTTCGACGCCTGTTGAGCAGGTCTACCTCTAGTGTCACTGTGACGTGTAATTTTTGTATATTATCTTATTATGTATTTACGTATGTCGAAATTATTTGTACGTAAGCATATATTGCCCCGCTCTTGTCCCCCGCCCGCCCTCTTATTTTAGGCTTACTACTTGTATGTTTAATGTAGGTCAGATGACCTAAAAAGATAGTGGTTATAAACTAAATATGACAAACATAAGCAGATGTTTACGTTTGTTATATTTAGGTTTATAAGATATAGGTTAATACCCCTTTTTAAATCTCCGCATACCCAAAATTAACGAGAAGATAAGATTTTAGCACTATGTTTTGCGTAATAATAATATTTCTGACCTGTATTTTTAAACTTGGAAGAAAGAAGTGGATATGTCCCTTCTACACGATATTCTGTCTGGTAGGCTTGATTCCCCTGATCTGGTTTCCGAGTTGAAGTTCTCCGTTCCTAGTCGCCGAACACGTCACATAAGTAGCAGGTTATTTTACCTATCCCATGTCAACACTAACTATGCCCAAAACTCTACGTTATTGCGCCTGGCAGATGTATTCAATAAGGAATTTAGCTCATCAGATCCGTTCTGCAGTTCCAAGGCATCCTTTAAATCTGACATAATAAGAATACTTATCAAGGAGAATCTTTGATAAGTATTCTTATTATGTCATCTTTGATTCTCCTTGTACTTAGTGACTCAAACTTACACGAAATGCTCTTCCTGCCTCTCCTTTCTTCTCTCCTCTCCTTTCCTCATCCAAACCAACATACACTACACACACACACACACACACACACACACTCACACACACGCACACACACACACACACACACACACACACACACTAACACACACACACACACACACTTACTAATATAAATAAAATAAAAACACCATTGTTTAACTTACCATTTCAACATGGCCATACTCCACCACGGGAACCAAGTCCGAATTGGTGGAGGCTTGTGACACTAGTGGCTAATCTTACTGTCAGAAGTTTTCACCCTAAGGCCTCTGACTTGGCTTAACGACTGCTATCTATCGACGGTAGCCCGCAACAACTGCTTAGCGTGCCTTAGAAAGCACGTAACCGCTCGGAAAAATGCCACTAGCGTTAGTCATAGAACGGCCACCCATCCATGCACTGAACACGCCTATGTTGCTTAAACTTCGTAATCGTTTAAGATCAATTAGGCGGCCGGGGCTACGAGTGACTAGTAAAGGCTTATTGATTGATATGTATGTTGAAAGAATCGTTCGTAGCCTGGGCTGCCTGAGTGATATTAAACGATCACTAAGGTTAAGCAACATACAGCGTGTTCAGTCCATGGATGGGTCACCGTGTATGACTAACGCTAGTGGCATTTTTCCGAGCGATTCCGTGCTTCGCAAGGCACTTTAAGCTGTAATTGGTGTAATTTTTTCCTACTATTTTTATACCCTAAGATCAATAAAATCAACAGCATTTATAAAATTTCAATGAAAATGGACCTTGCCAAATTAAGGGTTAATGCTACCTTACGTTACAAAAGAAACCCCTGTGCGAAATTTCAAGTTTCTAACCCTTATAGTTTAGGCATGATTGACCAAGGCGGACGTAGTTGGAGGACCTCAAAACTTTTTTATTGGGGTAGCATGGCTTATAAGCATGAGTGGAAAGTTAAACGGTACAGTCACGAGCAATAATATGTATACACTACCACATCGTACACATTTTGTTTCGTACTGCACATGTGTACGACAATTTGTCCTAAATTACCTAACCGTTGGTTACATAATTGAGAACAAAATTGTCGTACACTTTTTTCTAGATTGTTTTAAGTTAAGATTTTTAGAAAATGTGACAGTGCATATATATTATTGCTCGTGACTGGCCTTGGCCTTGGCCTACTAGTGGAACAGAAGCACAAAATATTATAACAGGATCTCAAGTGGTCTAATTTTATCACAACAAAGATCGAACGTTTAGTAAAGACCTAGAGACAATAAACCTACTGTCGAGAATTCGAGATAAATTCCACTTTGCAGGTAGGATTGGCGCCCAGCCAACGCAGACAAAATCCACTTCAGCATTTAATAAGTAAGTAGCTTCCCAGTAAAAGATGGGGCCCGTCCTTTAACAATAGGGTGTTTGAGTGAACATTAGAATAATCGTATTTTATGTGTATTATGTTATGCTAACATAATACACATAAAATATTATGAGAAAACATCGTGAGAAAATTCGCAGATTGGTTAGCTCGATTGATTTGCCGACTAAGCTGTCAAATAGGTGATCTGCGAAAAATCAGAAATCAGAAATTCAAGCCTAGTTAAGATGCCAAAGGACGCCGCAAATCATTAATTACTAGTATACAATAACCAGTTATATAATAATTCTCTATCATCTCATTACGTAGGTGCAACGTACATCGTTACATTTACGTAATGAGATGATAGCTTAGTTTATATACAAAAAGTTTGTTTACATAATATATAAGTGGTATATCTAACTTCCCTTAAAATTTGGTCATGGGCAAAAAAATATGGACACAAAAAGGTGGGCAAAAATTGTCACCGATTGGGTGCCTTGCGATAAATACCGAGGATATAGAGTGGTGACTCGACCATAATGTTTTTTGGATTTCTAAATTTGTTTTTTAATGATTTTAAATTTCTAATGTTTATTGTGTCATTTAAAACGTAGTTATTGCTAATAATAAAGTGTATATTGAAATAAAACAGTGAAAACATACAAATTCAAGGAGAACTTGATAATTTGTACTGGACTATCGAACTGTCAAACAGTTCGAATTGCAACGGCATAATCAGGGAAGTATTGTTTATTACATTGTATATTTCACCTAATACCGCACTTCATACTCCATAAAGTCACTGTACATAACCTCACATACGTGAGATACGTCCTATACATACACTCAGGCACTGTTTTGACTCTCTTTACTTGACGAAAAGTGGACTCACACTGCACATCTACAAACGTGTTGTCAAGTCACTATCGGCAAATACCTACTATTTCAACGATCAGACACTGACACCGATTCCCGGTTTTCCAGGCTAGTAACATGCTGACCCGGGGCAAGATGACTGCGCGTGACATGGAGCTGAGATTAAAGGCGACCCTGCTAGAGCTCAAGAAAAGTAAAGAGTTTTGCGATACACTGCTTCTAGAACGATCAGACAGTGAAGAAGAGATTGAAAAACAAATAAAAACAAACAAGGCTCTCAAAGAAGAGCTAAGCGAGTTGGACATTCAATGCCAAGACCTTACTGCCCAGCGAGACGAGCTACAACATCAACTCGACTCATTTAACAAGTGCCATGATGTCCATAATATGGCACTACAGCGCATAAAATCGCTTGAACACCAGCTTGCTGAGGCACACCACGAGATCCAGCAAATCAATGAGCGAGAAGAACAAAAGGAAACATCTAAAACCTTGTCTTTGTACAATGAAATGATGAGTGAAGCTGGGATACCAACTATTGACTTAACTACAACCAGCGATAAGGCCTTCACTAACGAGAACAACAGCTGTATGAAAATGAACAGTGCAAATAAAATCAGAAAGTATATAAAAACCAAGAAATACATTCAGAAGGTGCAAAAACTGATAAAACAAAGCCGGAAAAGTATAGAATGTGTACCTCTTTACCGCCAAAAGATGCAACTAGAAAAAGAAATGGCTGAGTGTCAAAAGGAACTATTTGACAACAAAGTAGACCATGAGCTAGCGATGGCTGAGCTACAATTGCAAGTGGAAGATCTGAGATTTCAATTACTGGACATCACTTGTAAGTACTCAGTCTCACAGACCCAGAACATTGACTGCATTTCATCTGTAAATGGGTTGATTGCTTTAAGCAAGGACAATCTGGAACGCATTGAGTCGAACATGGTCCACATTTCGGATGACTCTGAGGAAGAACTAACCTTGTCACCTCTGCCACCACCGTCTAACCTGCCTGGAGACCCAGCCCTTCTACATCCGAGCTCCAACCAGCAGCTGATCTGTGAAAAAGTTAGTCCACAGCCAAGTCTACAGCCGTGCATTGTGCCAGACATACCAGCCTTTATACAGCTAGATTGTGCACAATGGCATGGAGGAAAGCCAAGCGGGCGACTTGAAAGCGGGAGCAGAGCTACAGAAACCAAAGACACCAAAATGACATCACCACAGTCGGGCCTCACAAGCAGCTTGGTTGAAGACAACAACACATCCTTTAGAACTCTAATTTACTCTGATAAAATAGGTGTAGGTTTAGGAACTAGGCTTCAGAACAACTTAAAACAGCATGTAGAAAATGTATGTATGCCAAATGCATCTTATATTCAAATAGTGAATGTTTTACTTAACAAAAAATATGATAGAAACACAACTATTGTACTATTAATGGGGAACAGCACAGGAATAAAAGAAAGGGACTTAATAAATTATTATGAGTCCATATTAGCTCTGCACATAAGGAAAATTATCATCTGTGCTTTTCCCTATTCAAAAACTCTTTCAGAAGTGCAAAATTACCGGATATACAAATTAAACCGGCTATTACATAATTTGACCTTTGGTCATAGAGACCAAGTCCATTTCTTTGATACGAATAAATTTATTCAAGACTTTATTTTAACCCGGGACACAATGAGTGTGCCCCTCTCTTCTAAGCGACTAATTGCCAAAATGTTGGCATTCAATGTTTATGACCCTATTATTGTTAATACAATAGCACAGGGACCTCCAGGTCATACAAATTGTAAGACAAGTGACACTTGCCAACCTCTGTACTAAGAGGTTGTGAAACTAGTAGTAGGTTAAATTTGACCGCTGATTTAAACTGCCAGCGCAGACAAAGGAAAAGCCCTCCTTAAAAAAACTTATTTTAGCTAATCAGAATATACAGGGTGGCTTTTCTGAAAAATTATTAGAACTAGAGTTGTTTTTAGAACAACACAGAGTGGATATACTTTGTGTCACAGAGCACTGGCTACTAGAGACTCAAATGAATTTTTCTGTGAATAATTATCAAATAGCCAGTTGCTTCAATAGAAAGTCAGCAAGGCATGGGGGGTCCTTGATACTAGCAAAAAATAATTTGAAATTTAAAGAAAGGAATGATATTTGCAGACTTTCTGTTGAAAAAGTAATTGAAATATCGTGTGTTGAACTGTCTGGACACATTGTAGTAGCCTTGTACAGGCCCCCTACCAGTGATTACAGTTTATTTGAAACCATATTAGAGGATGTTTTAAAGGTAGCTTCTAGCAGCAATAAGAAAGTCATAGTCTGTGGTGACTTCAACATTGACTTGATGGCAGACACCGCTTTAAATACAAAATTGACAATTATTTTCAAGTCGTTTAATCTAGCAAATATTTTTTTTTGGAGCCTTCCAGGATAACTGAAACTACTGCCACCTGCCTAGATAATGTTTACTGCGATTGCGATTTTTCCGATTATTCTACAGTAAATTGTCTAAAGTCAGACCACAGCGGTCAAGTTGTGCATTTTGAAATAGATACAAAAAAAGGCCGAACCTGTTATCCTCGCCGGCCCGTAACAAGTAAAAAATTAGTTTCATTTAAATCAGACCTAGAAAGTAGTATAATGACTCAAGAAAATTATGAAAATGCTAATGATCATTACAAAGAGTTATTCGAAGTGGTGTCGGGTAGTTTTAAAAAGCGCCATTTTTTAAATTGCGCCATCTAAAAAGCAAGGACAATAGAGTAGGATTCAGTGAATGGGTTACGTCAGGTATTCGAAAGAGCAGAGACACACTTTATGAATTGAATGACAAAAAGACTTATACATATGACGCCAACTTCATACAGTACGTAAAAAAATATTCAAAATTATTTAAGTCCGTCTGCCATAAAGCTAAATGCGATCATATAAAAGGTAAAATCCTACAATCACCGAATAAAGTAAAAACAATTTGGACCATAAAAAATAGAGAAACGGGTAAAGCAAAGTTAGGAGACCGAGATATTTCACTTAAGATTGATGACAAAATAATAACATCAAATGAAGGTATCGCTGCAGCTTTCGAACACTTCTTCACTAATGTCCCAATCATAACTACAGCTCCGTTAGACTCGTCACCTGATCGTGCGGCGACATTATTAAGGGACAATGTCCCCGCATGCGAACACGATTTTACGTTTAATTACATTGAGCCCCATGACATTGTTAAGAATTTTAAATTATTAAATCTTAAAAAAACCGAGGACTTATGGGGTATGTCAGTAACAATAGTTAGTTCAGTGATAAATATCCTAGCTTTGCCGTTAGCACAGATTTTCAATAAATGCCTAGATGAAGGAGTATTTCCAGACCTCATGAAATATAGTAGGTTAGTACCCTTATTTAAAAGCGGTGATAAACAAGATCCAACAAATTTTAGACCCGTTTCAGTCCTACCAGTATTAAGTAAAATATTTGAAAGAATTATCTTAGATCAATTACTTATTCATTTCAATAATTACGAACTCCTCCATAGTCAGCATTTCGGTTTCATTAAAGGGCGGAATACAACAGACGCTAGAGTCATGTTAGTTAAACATATTTTCAGTGCGTGGGAGGATCATAATGATGCGATAGGAGTATTTTGTAATCTGTCAAAGGCATTCGATTGTGTAGACCACAAAACATTACTCTCAAAGTTAAAACACTATGGAATAAAAAAATTAAGTCTAGATCTTTTAAAATCATATTTAGAAGGATGGGTTCAAAAAGCAGAAATAAATCGTATTAAATCGTCAGGCTCACTTGTAAAAATGGGAGTCCCGCAGGGATCTATCTTAGGGCCGTTCCTTTTCCTAGTAAATGTAAATGATTTACCGTTTTTGGTACAAAAAATGTGTGAGATAGTGCTATATGCTGATGACAAGTCACTTGTTTTTAAAATAAAGAGACAGGAAAATAATCTTGACGAAGCAAATAATGCTCTCTCGCACGTTCTAGATTGGTTTACAGTAAATAATCTATTGTTAAATTCAAAAAAGACAAAATGTATGAAATTTACCCTACCTAACGTAAAATTAGTTGAAAACAACATTGTAATTGAAAATGATAAACTAGAATTTGTTGAAGATACTGTATTTTTGGGCATCACAATCGATGCCAAACTACAATGGGGTCCACATATTATAAAATTGGCACATAGACTAAGCTCCGCAGCATATGCCGTGAAAAGAATTCGAGAACTTACTGACGTTGCAACTGCTAGGCTTGTTTATTTTAGTTACTTCCATAGTATTATGTCCTATGGTATAATACTATGGGGCCGGGCAGCAGACATTGAGACTATCTTCATCTTGCAGAAGAGAGCGATCCGATTTATTTACAAGTTAGGTAGTAGGGACTCGCTAAGAGATTTTTTCAAAGAAACTAACATCTTTCAGTTGTTGCAACAGTTGCAAGCCAATACATTTATGAAAATATTATGTACGTTCGGAAAAATATTAAGGACTTCGAAACTCTTGGTAGCCATCATAACGTTAATACTAGGAATAAACATAAATTGTCATTTCCACGATTTAGACTTGCAAAAGTTAATACTTCCTTTATGGGGCACTGTATAAGGTTCTACAACAAGATACCCCAAGATATATTAGAGTTATCTCCAACGCGATTTAAGAATTGTGTTAAGCACACTCTTTGCAAAAAAGCTTATTATAAAATCAACGATTATTTAGAAGACAAGGACGTATGGCATTAAATAGTAGTTTAATATTAAATTAAATCAGAGGATAAATGTGTCTAGTGTTCAACACATCCAAGATATTATTTTGTATGTTTTATTTGTATTAGCTTTAAGGTGATTTGAGAAAAGATGGTCAGAGTGGAGTTTTTTTTTCGCTGCCTTTTTCTCCACTACAAACGGCCCCAAGGCAGCGGCTAACGTTATACATAACTGTATGTACATTGACATTCAACAAGCAGAATGTAAATTCTTTACGTTGAAATAAATTCTTGATTCTTGATTCTAATATAATTATCGTATGGTAATAGATGACCAAGGATCATCAAGAATAAAAGCCTAAGGGAAGGCTTTTCCCAGCAGTGGAACACAATCACGGCTACATAAACGAAACGAAAATTTACATCAAGTAGCCTATTGTCTCCGGGATTTAGTTCTTCTGTTGTCTAAGGCTCTTAGCATTTGAATAAAGATCTGAACTTATTGCAAGGTATTGAGTACTTGTTACTCATTTATGCCGGAAAGGTGAGCTCCAAGTACTCTTGTCAAAGGAAAACAGTCGAAAGGCTTAGTTTGGGTGTAATGAAATTCCTATATTTATTCGGGAATCCAAATCCGCTAAGGCGTAGAAGAACACCGTAAGAAATCCTGAGTGTTGTTGTTGTTGTTACACTTTATTGCACAAAAGAAAATACATAATATGACTTAAATAACAGGTTTGTGATAAAAACAACGTGCAAAGGCGGACTTATTTCTAAAGAAATTTCTTCCAGCCAGCCTAGAAATTTTGGAATGTTAAAAAAGAGAGTGGGGTAGGGCAGATGAAGTGGATAACAACTCTTATGTAGGTATAAAAATAATAATATTAATAAACTACTTACTAATATACATACAACTTACATAAATGCCTACATAGATATAAGAACGCCAGAAATATATATCTAAAGTTAGCACAAAAGTATATAATACTAAACTATACAATAATAAACATACATACGAATATATTACACAGACTAATATATTACACAGAGTGTCTGAGGTTTTTAAACACCTCAGTACCTGAAATTGTGAATCAGCGGTTGGCTCGACTATTTCTCTATCAGAGAAGATCTGTGACATGCAGAGGGACTTTTATAGGCTACTAAAAAAAACTGAAAGAGGATTTCAACTCTCCGAAAGAGTCCTATGCTCTGAATTGGGCGTCAAATACCTGATAATGATAATGAATCTGATGATCAGAAGTTCGAGCTCCATGGCGTGTCTTGGCAGGGTCTGTGTTCACCAGCCTGGTAAGAGCAGAGGTAAGAGTTACGCAGTAGAAAGAGAGGCAACATGTGGGTGAATATAACGTAGCTTTTTTAGTGCCGTGCGATCTGGATTGCACGGCACAAGAGTCCCTTTTTCTTTAATTGATTTTGCGGAGTGAACGACGAAGGAGCGACGACCTCTGTGGCGTAGTGGTTAGCGCATCTGCTTACCATCCGAGAGGTCCCGGGTTCGATCCCTGGCTGGGGAGAAAAAAAAAACTCCAGGTCTTGGATGTTTATATGTTTGTGACGTCGCTGTTTCTGGTTCCCACGACACAGGGTATCCTAGTGTGGGGCCAGAAGCAATGTATGTGCCTGTATGTAAATGTTAAATGTTATTAATCTTCTGTACCTGTACTATTATGATGTATTCTATGGCTGAACCAAAGAAATGCGGCCTAGTCCTGCAACAAGACGTTTGAAGGTCGGCAATGTACGTCTTTACACTTCCGACTTTGGGCAATGTTATGTGCTGGTCTAGTGCTCCATAATTTTCCGCCGCGATCTCCGTCTCGAGTGTGGGAAGGAAGGGGATAAAATAAATCGTCCCCTTACGTTTTTATGACAGCTCCAGGCTGCTAAAGGGCACGGCCTAATATAACACGACGTAAGCGAGCGACGCGATAAATGAGAAGTTCACTCGATCAATCGCCCTATATACGTCCACTGTCGTATGGTGGCCTTCTCCAGAGCGCGCCACATTTTTCTATCCACCGCCATCCTCATCCAGTCTCTGTCTTTGCATGATCGGCTCAGCAAGTTCTACTCTTTGCCACTTTACGGTATCTAGGTACTCAAAAATTGTCTTAAACTTGAAATGTATTATTGATTATTTTAGATTTAGCACTCTTTGTTGAATCTAGCCCAAACATTTTCCTACCGATCTCGCTTGTCAGTAGCCGCTTACAATGAGTTGAAAATAGAGTAGTAAACGTAGAGCCAATACTGCACTTATGCATACAAGTCTGTATTGTATGGGCCCTATTTTGCATTAAAATTCCAAGAAATGTACGAGAATTTAACATGAGCCAATGCATAAATTGAAAAAAAAAAATGCTACCGGAAAAAGGCTATTATAATTTAATGGAATTTCTAACCGATTGATTTATTATATGACCTTATGTGTACTGGTTCTTCTAAATACAAACTTGACTAAGAAATAATTTTAATATTTGATAAGTTCATTATTGTTTTCTACATTTTTATTCCTTGAGACTAAATTAGTTTTTTTCTAATATAAACATAATTGACATAAATAAAACTCGTATGGAAAGTATTGTGTGATAGACATATATTTTAATTACAAACAATCAAATGGTGCTCTCTCTAAAATATTGTGTAAGTCTCGATGGGCGAAACATGTACAGGACGTATTTCAATGCAACAACGTTATATCATGTTTGAGAAATAAATAATCTTTATCATTATTAAGAGACCATAACTAAGCCTATGCGCACACTAGGCGACACGCGACAGCGACAATTCGGCGACTAGACGACAGGCTACGGCCATCCAATTTTCATATATTTTGTTCGAATCTCATCAAACTTGGCGTCAGAGTCGCGGAGTCGCGACGAAATACAAGACGCCAGAAGCAAATGACAACGTCGCGTCTGACGCGACGACTTGACGCGGCGACAAGTCACACTGTTTGCGATGGCTCTAAAAGGAGAGTTCTGTCGTATCTTGTACAATTTTTCGTGGGCCCATCAGCTCACCATAACATTGCTTTTTAATTGTTCTTTTCAAGCTCATAAGCTCACGCGACTGATTAAGAGGAGTCAAACTTGTTTCTTGTTTCTGAGTACTATATCTTTAACAATAGAACATTTTGTCGTTTGTTTGAATTGAATGTAACACTTAAGAAGACATCAGTGGATGAATATGATTAGTGGCTTTTTTTAGATTTTGAGTAAATTGAAGTTAAAGTTTTGCTAAATTTTCTGCAATTTTTTTCCACACAAAAAACACCGAAAACCGAAAATACGACATATCACTTTCATCCACTCACGTCTTCATAACATACAGCCTGGTCGCAGGAACACTATTTTTAACCTTTTTGGTACTTTTTTACTAACAATACTGGCCGTTTTTTTTCAGCTAGTGACCCTCACGTCATTAATACATTTTATTGCTCATCTCAGATGACAAAATACATCAAGCCATTTATGGTTCGGCCGCTGGGAGACTACGATCCTGACACCTGTCTTTTCATATGACTAGTAATGGGATATAATCAACGTTATCGTTCCTTACGTTATTCTTAACTAGCTTTTGCTACTGACTCACGATTAAGTAGTTTTGTTTTTTAGACGACCTTCACTCAGTCATCTCTTGTGACATTTTCGCAGGCATTTTAGAAGGGTCATCATCTTTTTTGTACCGAATGACGGTGAAGTGTTGTGGCGAGCTGTGCGACCTTTTATTTGAGCCCAGATCAGCTCAATCGCTTTGTACGGCAGTGGTACGGAGAGATTCTGAGAACGCGATGATCTTTTTCTAAAGCCTGTTCGTCAACTTCGTATCGTTAAAGGGACCGTTATTATTTTCGTTATTTTTGGTACGTCACTACAAAAAAATACGGTTGACATAACTTTGTCACAATGTAGTAAGGATTTTACGCACGAACATTAAATATTGATTTCTTCTTTTTTAACAATTAAATCACAGTGCAAAATATAACAAATAAAAATAAATACATATATAGTTTCCATGACAATTATTTGCTAGTAAGATAAATAGGACTTAAAAATATTTTAATCGAAAATTTAACGCCACTTCAAGGTTACGTCGTCCGTTCGAACATGACCTGTCAGGATCGTATTCTCCCAGCGGCCGGACGGTAGAAGAAGAAAAAGAAATAACATTAATTTATCTACCCCCACGGAAGAGGTCGTAAAAGCATATTATGAAAGCACATTTCAAAAAGCAATAATAATATCAAACGAAAACAACTATGAAAATAATACTATTACAAAGGAGACGGGGATGTCTGGGCCCAATTGTAATAAGCTGAAATATGGTTTAAAAAATGCGGTATTTTTCTCTGTTTCAAAATATAAAAAATCTGCTCAATTCACAATCTGGGAGACGAGAAATCTCTAAAACAAGTTTATTGCACTGATGAAATAGAGTATCGATTACTATAATCGATTACTGTGAATGAACTTAAAAACACTTGCACCGGATGATGGATTCAATCAAAGTGAACAAAATATGCTACGAAATAAATAATTATATTGTCAATAATTTCAAATAAAACAGAATATTAACTTTAAAATCGTTTCTCGTAGATTCTCGTTTACAGATCGATTTATTACTTATGTTTGTCAAATGTATTTAATCTGTGCTGACAGTGACAGCTCCCGGACTTTCAATCTATGATGGTCATTGATCACCGGGTTATACTTGTCTTGTATCGGATCGTTTGCGTATTTCAATTATATTCCTCGACCAGTGCTTTCTCTCTACGGACTTCTAGTATATTGTTGAACTTGTACGACTGTGGCATAGCGACTAATCGATGTAATACACTGGGCCGACGAGTTTTAGATGATGAAATGACACAAATCCTGGTCTTCGCTATCTTTTAATCCATTTCTAAGTTTCGTTACATTCACCCACTAAATACAATACAATAAAAACTACAATTAATGTAATAAATAATTGTCTCATCATCATCAACCCATTATGTCCCCCCCACCAAGGGGTACGGGTCTCTTCCCTGAGCAAGGTAGGTATAGCCATACTCTACCACGGGGGCCAAGTCCGGATTGGTGGAGGCTTGTAAGACTAGTAGCTGGTCTTACTGTCAGAAGATCTCAAGCCGTCCTAAGGCCTCTGACTTGGCTTAACGACTGCCATCTATCCGACGGCAGTCGGCACCAACTGCTTAACGTGCCTTGCGAAGCACGGAACCGTTCTGAAATATGCCACTAGCGTTAGTCATAGACGGCGACCCATCCATGGACTGCACGCACCGTATGTTGCTTAACCTTAGTGATCGTTTAAGATCTAATCGTTTAATTGTCTATTACAACAAAATAGCAATCATACCTAGTTAAAAAAAAACAGGTGTTAAGTATATGTTGTTGTCAATTTGTTGCATAACCTCACTTTTACTAAATCTCTTTTAACTTTGCTCTCAGATTGCCTAAATCCGCAAAATCTTCAAAGATGGTTTGACAATATTTATACTGTTAATTGACACCACTCTCATCTTTTTACATCTGGGCCCAAGAATGTATGAAAGCGTTTCCGTCTTCATTACTCTAGTAAGAAAGAGGTCTCCGCTTAGCATACTGTTGGTTGCCACGTAGCGCTATACCAAAAACACTGATTTAGGCTCAAAAAATAAATATGCTTACACATAAAAACGCAAGGCTCCTTATGGTGTAGTTGGGACAGAAATACATTATATAAAACTTCAGTAAAATAATAACGTTGGCGAAAATTTTTGTCAGTGAAACATACCATCGGCTTACTGTCAATGGATCGTGGCGAGTACCGCTGTCTGCAGAACGTGATTCAGTGAATCATGAATCGGCGGTACGTGATAAAATTAATCACCGCGGACGTAGTAAAGAGGGTATCGTAACAAACGGGGTGACTTCTAATTCGTTAAAGGCTTTAAACGCGATATTCTAATCATGATTTGAAAACATTATGTTATAGTTTTGTTAAAAACGACATGTCTCACCTTGATAATCTAACGTCATTAAACGAAATTTGGCAATTTTGAGTTAGTAACACCATCTGAAGTTTTTTTTTGCGAAGCACAGATTGCAAAAACACTAGTGTCACTAGTTCATTTCTACACCATACAATAAATAATGTCATTATGCATTTTAGAGATACTTAAGGCGACATTAGTGTGAAAGAGAGACATAATTTTATTAGTGACGAAAACACAGCCAGGGCGACACACAACAGACGTTATTTATGCATTGACGGATTTCAGTAAGTTTTGTTCTTGGTTTAATGAAATTTTGTATTTTTTTATTTACAGTCAGTATGTCTTTTATTTTTTTGATAAATTTAGCACTTAATTTATAATTGTACTATACAAAAAGTTACATTTACTTAATTTAAACCAATATTTTTTTAGTATGATACCTACCTACCTAAAGGTGCACATATTTTATTTGATTTTGATATTGTTTTTTTAACTTAATAATATTAAAAGATATACTTAATCCCTGTATTAAGATGTATGACTTGTAGACATGGTGGCAATAGCCTATCTCGACCTACTAGTTACCCGTAATTTCTTGATCGTCTTTTATTTGTTTTTATTTAACAGACATTTCCCTATTCTATCTATTTAAATCTTATTTAATTGTCATGTTGCTGATAAGCCTGCCATTAAACAAACCTAGCAGGTACCATTACACCGAACAACTACTAATTAAATGATCAACATGACACATCCTATATAAAATATTATACATAAATAATTACAAATACCTAATTATTATTATTATTATTAGTATAATTATTTATCATTTTATTTATAAAAGCGTGTAATACCATTTCAACCATTTCATGGTTTTAAGTTATAATTATTAATGAAAGTGAAAGTGAAAATATTTTATTTACCACACAAAAATGGTTTATTTTTTTTTTATTTTTTTTTTATTTGTTTAATTTTATTTTCTCTTTCTTCTTCCGATTAACTAAGAAATTGGAATTTAGCTTAGCTTTAATCTAGCTTAGTTTTTATTTGTATTTTTAATATTTACTCAGACTGTCTACCACAGAGGAACCTTTTAATAATAGTAATCCACAAACGGAAGCCCACGATACAGGATTTGCCTAGTGTGGGGCCCACCAGAAATTACATCTGCCAATGGTTGTTACAAATAAATAAAATTTTTACTTTTACTTTACTGTACTTACTTTACTTACCTATTGTATTTTTAGAATTTTTTTTCTTTGTCATCGTTGCTGATAAGCCTGCCATTAAACAAACCTAGCAGGTACCTATTATATTGTTAGAAATTTTTTTCTTTATCATCGTTGTATTTTTTCGTGATTATCGGTGTCCAACATTCCTCAATTTTTTTTATAAAGCCTCTAGTTTTAATTAATTTCCAGGTTTCTTTTATTGTTTTGATAAAGCCCCAGTTGCGTTTTTTGAAACTTACCAAACAACTAATCCATCTATTACATGGTACGATTACCTACCCAATAATGATTATTTCTCTTTTCAAATTTGATCTTAATTTGTAATAGAGATAATGAGATTGTGTTTTCTTTAAGATTATGCTTCTAATTTCTTTGTTTTTATTCGAAAATGTTTTTTAAATGACGTTATGATCTCATGAAATTAGCTATTTAAAAAATTCACATAGTGATAAAGTGTCACTAAAACGATGTTTTAAAGAAATAAACATGTTCAGTAACTCAACAAAGCTTATTGCATACTTTACTTGAAAGCTACATTTTCAAAGAGTTTTTTTTTTGTTTGAAGGTGTTACGTTGATTTAATCAAGAATAAAACCAATTTACATTACAAAAATTTTTAAACGCTTATATCTCAAAGCATGGTTTTTCGTTTAGTGACAGTTTGATTATAAAGGTGCGATGTTATTTAAGTTATACTAACTAAACACAAATAAAAACACTCACAAAATCACACACACACACACACACACATACACACGCACACACACACAGAAATGCGCAGATTTTTACGTTAATTGCATGCCTAACAATTAAATTAAATAAACAACATTTTAATGAAACAATGTACTTAATTAATTATTGTATTGACCCAATGCAACGAAACGATGTCTTAATTATTTTCTTTATATAGTAATTTTCGTCTTGCTAATATTATTGTAAAGTTGTTAGAACTAATTATCAAACCGCAATTATTAATACTACTAGCTGACCCGGCAAACGTTGTTTTATTCCACACGTCAATTTATCCTAGAGGGCGCTGACACCTATCACACATCCCCATCTACCACAGGTGTCAGAGTCAAACAATCTTTGTACTCCAAAAATTTAAATACTTTGGTTATTACAATTGTAACTTGGCATATTATTAGAAACTAGCTTTCGCCCGCCACTCCGTCCGCGTGGTTTTAGTTCAAAATTTTGCAACTCCGTTCACTCTCTTAGGGCGCGTGTACACGAGCACGGTTTCTGCCCGGCACGGCGCCGGTCCGGTGTCAGTTATGTATGAAGCACCATGAAAGTCTGTACATGAAACCGACGCTAGCGCCGGCTCACACCAGCTTATACGGCGCCAGTTCGGCGCCGTGCCGGGTAGAAACCGTGCTCGTGTACACGCGCCCTAAGGGGTTAAATTTAGAAAAATGTCGAAACACGTTTTCAATCAATTGTGTTAAAGAGTATTTTTTTTAAGTTTCAAAAAAATTTGACAGTATTCTTTATACCTCCTATACAAATTTTGGCAACCCTTTTCGCCCCCTTAGGGGTTGAATTTAAAAAAAATCGGTCTTATTCTTTGCCTACATTTTATATAGACCCTCTGTGGAAAATTTCAGCTTCCTAGGTCCAACAGCTTGTGCTGGCCGTTGATGAGTGAGTCAGTCAGGACTTTGAATTTTATTTATAACTAGCTTTCGCCCGCGACTCCATCCGCGTGGACTTACACATACATTTTTCGTCAACCTAATCTGTGCTATAGCACAGAATACATAAAAGTACAGGTACAGAAGATTCACTCCGCAAAATCTATTAAAGAAAACGGTACTCTAAAAGCGATACAATTAGGTGCAATTCAGATCGCACGGCGCTAAAAAAGCTACGTTATATTCACCTACACGCTGCCTCTCTTTCTACCGCGTAACTCTTACCTCTTCTGGTGCCTGAATTCCTACCTATTTGCCACTCCGGAGTGGTCGCCGCATGTACTTACGCGTTCGATACCGACACGCGTAGTGAAACAGGCCTGGTTCAGCGGGCATTATTGCGTGTGCTTACCAGATCGGAGTTTCTAGGTACGGTTTTAATTCTTCTTCTTAAAGTTCGGTGCCTCTCCATCACTGGAGGTTGGCAGTCAGTCAAATCTTTACAACGACATCTGTTCAGTGCATTTCTAAAAGCTCCTCTGCGATTTTAACACCTGTCCACTCTTTGATTTTGCACAACCATGACATCGTAACTCTTACCTCTTCTGGCGCCTGAATTCCTACCTATTTGCCACTCCGGAGTGGCCGCCACATGTACTTACGCTTTCGATACCGACACGCTTAGTGAAACAGGCTTGGCTACAGTAATAAGGCAAGGACGTCATAAATATGGAAATACGCGACGATTGATGCTAATTGATTTGACTCCAAAATTCGTTTTTTTTAAGTCGGGTCATCATCATCATCACCAACCCATTATGTCCCCACTGAGGGGCACGAGTCTCTTCCCTGAGGAAGGTATATGGCATACTCCACCACGGGGGGACAAGTCCGGATTGGTGGAGGCTTAGCAAGACTAGTGGCTGGACTTACTGTCAGAAGTTTTCAAGAAGCCCTAGCCTCTGACTTGGCTTAACGACTGCCATCTATCGACGGCAACTGCTTAACCCTTCATTTGGCGGTAATTAGCATAACAATAGTTAAACAATGGCCGCGTGCCCGCTGCGGCCAGCACGGAACCGCTCGGAAAAATGCCACTAGCGTCAGTCATAGACATATTAGACATGACCCATCCATGGACTGAATGGTTACGCCATGCAATCATATTTTTGATAGAAATTTTAAATATGGATCCTTTACTTATTTAATTATACTCTAATAACCATATTATAATCTCTATTTTTACCTAACATGTGATAAAGTATTTAGCCAAGCAGATCAATGGCTAACTACTATCGTTTTTTTCAATTATGAAACACATACAAACTGAAGCCATTTAATTTTATGAAAATCAGTATAATATTAATATTATTAATACATTTATTGCACGTAATTACTACAACAAAGAAAAAAATAAAAAAAAAGAAAAATAAAATAATTAAATATTACAGTGGCAATGCGGCGGACTTAATGCTATAAGCATTTTCTACCACTCGACCGCAGGAGGTGGATAACTGGTAGGCATATGAATGTGTGAAGAAGCTAAATTAAATATACCTATAATAATCACACCAGCCACTTCGCTTTAGCAGACAAGCTAATTTGACCGATTTAACATAACATAACATAACATTTACATACAGGCACATACATTGTTTCTGGCCCCACACTAGGATACCCTGTGTCGTGGGAACCAGAAACAGCGACGTCACAAACTTGTAAACATCCAAGACCTGGGTTTCATTTTTTTTTGTCCCCAGCCGGGATTCGAACCCGGGACCTCTGGCATGGTAGGCAGATGCGCTAACCATTGCGCCACAGAGGTCGTCAATTCGGATTTGGTCCAATTCAGTCATCACTTTAACTGACGTGAACAATATTGAAATAATACCATTGTTTACCTACATAGGTAAACTGATATTATTCAAATAGCTGAATAATATCAGTTTCAGTCAGACAGATTACATTGTAAGATTTATTTTGAAATCGAAACTACTGAATTCCGCAAAAAGGAATGTTTTGAACAATATTATGTTGGTAGGAAATGTAAACTTGTACTTGTAGAATCAACATTAAATCCATTGTTGCTTTTATCTATACCCAACAATGTATAATGAAAAATCTCGAAGTAGGTAAATGAGGATTACAGCTTTCATTCCATTTACAATAACTTTTGTCCTAAGCGTAAGCTTTTAAAAGATAATAGTTTATTGACACTCGCAATACAAAATATATTTTACACACATGTTTAATACACACAGTTTATCTCAACGCTGATTTTTGGCTTGCTTCTTGTCTATAACTTTGCTTTTTTTTTCGTTTGAATTTATCCAAAAAGACCGGTTAGAAGCCGCTCCCATCCAGCGTCTTCCTGCCACTTGGATAAGATCGTCTGTCCATCTTGTGGCTGGTCATCCTACGCTGCGCATGCCGATGTGTGGTCTCCATCATTTTTATTTAATGTTCTATTTAATGTTTCGTGTTAAGTAAAGTTCCGAATCACCCTGTAGGTTGAGTCAAGTACCTACCTACAACTGTATCGGGAGCACCGGCCTCTGTAAATACTGAGCATGACACCGAAACATTGTAATGATCGATGCGAATATGTTTCCCCTAAAAAAAACCAATGATTGAGTACTTTTCAGTCCTGCGTCGCTATACAGGGAGGCTTACTCGTAGTGTTCCAAAGCTTTCTATTTTTATATTTAACTGGGGACAAAAAAAACCCAGGACTTGGATGTTTCCATGTTTGTGATGTCGCTGTTTCTGTTACCTACGACTCAGGGTATCTTAGTGTGGAGCCAGAAGCAATGTATGTACCTGTGTGTAAATGTTTATGTTTATTAAATACATCTTTTTGAACAAAAACTTTCGCATTGCACTACACATTGTAAGCTACAAATAAACGTAAGATAATCCGGACGTGATAGATTTTATAGATTAGTTTAATAGAGTATTGTTTAAGTTTTGTCCACCTATCCGGACCAAAAATTTATAACCACATCTTCCTACTTCTAGTACAAAAGGCAAGATGTAAAGTACCCAAAACCATCATACACCGTCGTGCGTGCATGCAATGACAAATGAATGTCGATGAAGTCTATCAGGATCGTGGCTAGTGGCAGAAACTGGTCTCCTGATCACTAGTCTGCCTCTCTTGGATATAGGTGCCAGTTTATGTATTGAAAACATGCAATTAAACTTAACAAAAATTGTCATCCGACTGCGAAAACAAAGATAGGCTATTTTTTATGTATGTAGGTGATTATGTTTATTCCATTATGACCACGCGGTCAAACAGCTGGATTGATCCATACAGAAGCGTGTGGCGAGCACATGTCAAAAACATTTTTGCATCGCGCAAGCAAAGTATAAACCACAGCATAAACATTTACATACAGGCACATACATTGCTTCTGGCCGCAGACTCGGATACCTTGTGTCGTGGGAACCAGAAACAGTGACATCAGAAACATGTAAACATACATCATATAAGTATCATACATGACTTACGATAAATATAAAGTCCAACAAACAACAGTTGGACCGGCCGTCCGCAGGCATACGATCTGCCTGGCGGGAAATTTTCTATAGTGGAAGAGCACGATCACCCTCTCTGCTCTGTAAGGGAAATGAAAGGTTTCAAAGGCGCTTCGGTCCCTAGGTATGTAACGTTGCGGAAAAACCGGCTAAGTTCGTATCAGACTACGGGCATAGATATACATAGATATTAAGCCGACAAAACAGAAAAATAAAAATTTGGAAAACTAAAATGTATGCATTACCACCTGTACCACATATCCCCTATAAAATTAGGGACGCATTATTTTTCCATGGTAAGAGTACCCTTTCTTTGGATTCTTGGATTAGTAGATGTACAAAACGACTATTTTGTCACCTTTGTAAACGAGAAAAATGTCGGAATTTGGCAACACAAATTATTACGAACTTAAAAGGAAAACTATCACAAGAAGATTTAACAAGTCTACAAGTAATAGGCGACCAACTTATAAGACTTACGAAAAAATACTTTGATAAAGTTGTAAGTTATCTTCAGCCGGTAAAAACTTTGCACTGAACGTGACCCGACGTTTTTGTATTCGTATTAATATTTAAGAAATTTTGCAAGTTTGCATGTGAATAATGAACTGATGGCCGATGGGGCCAAAAAGTTCTTGAGTGGGGACCACACATCGGCAAGCGCAGCGTGGGACGACCAGCCACAAGATGGACAGACGATCTCATCCAAGGGGCAGGAAGACGCTGGATGCAAGCCGCTTCCAACCGGTCTTTTTGGAAATCCACGGAGGAGGCCTATATCCAGCAGCAAACTTCTTGTGGCTGAATGATGATGATGATGTGAATAATATTGAGTTCCTTTTTTGACCTCTTAAATGAAGCACCCTGTATAACACTTTTTTTTTTCAATACACGGCTCCGTATCTGTGCAATTAATCTTCCTCTCTTGTTTTGAACGTACAGGGCGTGCACGTTTGGAAATGAAGCCTTTGAAAAGTACATTATTTTGTAATTGACGACGGCACAAAATATAACCAGAAGTTATTTAAATGTCCAGATCAAATTGTCAGTAATATAACTGTATATTACTCATAAGTTACGGTAATGTCGTCGTATAAATCATACAAATCGATAGAAGCAAGCCTTTTTTTTCTCTGGGCACTAAACTTCAGTGAAATCGATTTATGCAATGCAATTTACTCGAAATTAATAAAAAACAATATTATATTTTTTTCTTTATATTACAAGTGCTGTGAGCTGATGACGTTTTCGCCAAAGTTCATTCTAGGCCAACAGTAATTGCCCTAAACGTTTCGATATAGTATGTTTCCTACATACAATTATATACATGAGCTCACGCCTCTATTCCAAAGGGGTAGGCAGAGACCAAGAACTGCCACCTGCCACGATCCTGACAAATCACTTTCCCTTCAAGTTTCGTAGTTTGAAAAATTAGCTATACTTTTGTATAATGTCGACAATAACTCAATCCTATACAGCTATGAGATCGCAGTTTCCAGTATTTCGTATGTATGTGTGTTTTTTATACAACAAACAAAAAAGCAAATTATTATTTTTGCTGTTTCGAATACTATAGCTGAGCATGATAGTATTAACGAATTTTCTATTAGCAATACATAAGCCATTCAAATAGTGCTGTAAAGATTCTGAGAGTTTTTACATAGTGATACATCAACGACGACCAAGATTTCTGAAAACGATTTGTGAAAACGCTCCTCAGTTCTCCTATCCCTAATTAAAATTCTGACACAATCGCATGCTTAATGGAACATTGACCCATTTTAGTAGATGGGTCGTTCTACAGAACAAAACTTTAATTTTAAATAAAACAAAATTTGGGATAACTTAACTTTTATTCAATGTTTCATTTAAAAATATATTCCCTGTGGGAATTTTAACAATCAACAAATGTGAAAACAAATATTTTCTCAGCTAAATACCTAAGAAAAACAAAAAAGTATGGCCACTGGATTGACATAAGTGTCCACGGAATTGAAATTAAACATTGAGATCTTTGAAGTAATTGAGATCAATAACATAAAACGTTTGACAAACTATTTATTAGGAACTGTTTACTCATAATATCACAAAATAATAGTCTTTGTTTTAAAAACATTACACAAATTCCTTATTTCTAGATGTCCACGGATTGGATGTAGTCCACGGTACCCAAGTACCTAAATCTACTAAAAAATGCTCTCTCGGAGTATAGTTTTTAATAGTTTTTTTCTTCTTCTTTCATCTTCATAATATGACGCTCCCGATCTTTCCTTTGCACTTCTTGCAAGGCAATAGGATCTTTCTTAAGTTGCTCTCGTTTTCTTCGCATATACATCTTTTTCTGCTCTCGACATTCTGCATCTTTTTCTCTTATCTTCAGCCGCGTTTTAGCCATATTGAATCAAACTGTATTGATAAAGCAAAAAAAACTTTATTATACGCCCAACACCTAAAGTTCATCAATTCCGTGGACAAAGGGTACGGAATTGTCGTCCACGGAATTGAAATTTGATTAGAAAAAGGCATTAGCTGTCAAATAGTTGCAACCAAACAAAAAACATAACTTATAACCGTATGCACACCTTAATTACTTTCAAACAAACCGCAATGGCAAAAATTTTATATGAAACTTACCTTTAATATTCTCGGAACAGAATTGACACGATGGATTGGACGAAAACCGTAGAACAACCATATTTTTCTCAGTTATGAAAAAATAAAACAACACAGCGGACACCGATTCTCAGCTGGAATAAAATAATAGATGACGCGATGATGCCATTGAAAAAAATATATGTATTGGTAAAATTTGTAGTTTTTGTTGTGAAAAACTCGGTCCACGGAATTGATCAGTCCAACAAGAACAGGCGAAGAACAGTTTTATTCTACATGCCTTAGATAATAAAGGCCGAGTACTGAGAAAAACATTTAGTTCCATGTCTTCGGTTTCTTCGCAGGTAGGAATACCGAACGGAACATTACATTTAATGTATTTTGGATCGAATTTTGTATGTATGAAGGTATCGCGAGCAGTCCACGGAACTTGACACCAGCACGTTTTAACACAAATTTCTCAATTACGTATAAAATCGACACCAAAAATTATCAATTTATGGGATGAAAGGGTACCTGAGTGAAGGTTTACTTTAACAACAATCAGAAAAAAGTGAAAGTTTTGGTATAATCAGACCCTGCATACATTTTTTTTTGTTTCGTAGAATGACCCAGATAGGTAATTTGAGTTACGCTTTTGCTATGATGGACTTATCCTACTAGTTGACGCATAAAATTAAAACTGATTTATTAATTAATCATGAATGCTTGTATTTTGAGCTATTTGATACTACTCGTATATATGTGATATGACTTATTGAGGAGATCCGAGTGAAAAAAATCCGTACGTAACTCAAATGACCTATCTATTAATGGGTCAAAGTGAGAATAAGCGTGCGACATGATCGACATAATACGAACAAACAGACGGACATGAATATTAGTTGTCGTAGCTGTTTTACATTTTCTTCTGTCACACCTATAATGTTGTCGACATTACCTCACCCATTCTGCCAACCTAACAAGTGTTGTGTCTGCACTCACTGGTAATTTTTGTTCATACATTTGTCGATAAACTGACGATTATAATGCAATTGGCTAAGCTAATACAGTCCTCCACAGGGGGCCAAGCGGTGTCTAACTGTGGGAGAAGTTTCGGTGTACTGTTGATTGCCTTGTCTTTGTATATTTGACAGCAGGTCAGTCTAGACATTTGTGCCGCAATTTGCCCTTAATGTAAAGGATTAAAGTGCACTAGCGAAAAGTTTGTTTACCGTCGACGGCAAACGGAAACATGGTTCTATTAGCCGGTATTAGCGGACACTCGTACATGCTAGTTTGATTGCTCAGGGAGTTTCGAGTGGGATTCAAGCTGGTTGGTAGATTTTGTTGACGTTTTGACAACTTTACCCTTAAGGCTGCTCTTACGTGGATATTCTGTCTCACTCGCACAACCTAACATATTTAATTCTTCTTCTTCTTCTTCAGCCCGTCGATATCCACAGCTGGACAAGGGCCTCTTCATGCAAGTGCCAGTCGTTCCTGTTTTGTGCTGTTCTTCTCCAGGTCTTCCCTACTGCCTTGTCGATGTCGTCACGCCATCTAGCTGGGGGTCGGCCCACACTTCTACGTCCGGTCCTCGGTTGCCACTCTAGTACTTTGCGACTCCATCTCTCGTCCTCCCTGCGACAAATATGACCTGCCCACCTCCATTTTAGTGTAGCGACCCTTCTTGCAATGTCGGTCACTTTGGTTCGCCTCCTGATCTCGGTGTTTTGCATTCGATCTTTGATGGAGATACCGAGCATCGCTCTCTCCATCGCTCTCTGGGCTACCTGAAGTCGATGGGTGGTGTGCTTAGTGAGAGTCCAGGTCTCGGCTCCGTATGTCATAGTAGGCAATACGCATTTTTTGCAATTAATTAATTACGTTAATCATACATTTTTAATTACTGTAGTAAAATGAACTTATTTTTATATTTCCTTTTTTAAATGGTCTGAGGGTTTGATACATAATTAATTTAAGTACATTTTAATAAACACTTTTGTATTTTACTATAGGTAGATGTTTTTTATGAAGAAAAGATGTTTTCAAAATTATTCATTTTGAGAGCAGAATTTCCAAATCAAAAATTTATTGTCGGATCAGAAAAATACGCTTTAAATATACGTTATTAAATGATCCATCAAACCCTGAGGCCAGATTCATCAAAAACTTACACTTTTTTTACAATCACAAAAAATGTAAAATTGTGCGAGCAAAACAGCGTGCTTTACGTAAGAGTCTTAAAGGCAATTAATTAATTACGTTAATCAATTTGGGGAAGAGGTCAAAACAAACAAAAAAAATTCATATTATGTGAGTAATAAGTCTTATTCTGTTTTACGTGGGATAGACACGGGAAAGGAATTGTCTTATGTAATAGATTACATAACATAGAAAATACCCTATTTTATCCAGCTTATTTTATTTGTAAGCCAACTCTTATACATACATACCTACATGCACGTATTTGTACGAGTATACACGCATGTATATACATAGTTACATACATTTATTAGTTTTAAATTAAAATTACGCAAATTATTCAGACTCAAGCATTTAACTTTTTACTTACCTAAAAATGTTGAAAAAGGCTGGTCTTTTCGAACACTTACTAAAATAAATTAAGGCATGTGAAAACAATACAACACTGTATTGTGACAACCTCTGTGGCGTAGTGGTTAGCGCATCTGACTACCATGTGAGAGGTCCCAGGTTCGAATCCCGGCTGGGGACAAAAAAAAGAAACCCAGGTCTTGGATGTTTACATGTTTGTGACCTCACTGTTTCTGGTTCCTACGACACAGGGTATCCTAGTGTGGGGCCAGAAGCAATGTATGTGCCTGTATGTAAATGTAAAATGTTAATTTGGACATTATGTTCCATAATAACATTTACTGTGAAAGATCAACATAATTGATATCTATTAAATGGAAACAATGCTTGTTTAACATTTCAAATCCGGGTTAGAACCCGAGCAAAGTACCGATTTTTTTAGAATGTATCAATGCAATTTTTCTTGTTATTAAAATCGATGACAACATTAGTATGGGTTAAATTGTAGTTACAGATTTTTCCTTACTGACTGACCTAACTGACCCACCATGTATAGCAGAATAAATTACAAGCGCTTTGCTCTCGGCAAACTCAATAGCTGTATTTAACTTCACAGCTAGACACCTCTAAGTCGATAGCTTTAGCCGAGTACAAATAAAAAAAACAAATACGAGGGTTATCTATCTAACTTAATACTAGCACAAAACTTGTTAAGAAAAGTGAAAATTTAGGACAAGTTTAAATTGGCTATATCTCAAAAACCGTGCAACTTTTACTGAGGTCATGTTAAGTTGGTTCGATGCCTTTTGGGCAGGTCTACCTTCGGTGTCACTGTGACGTGTCATTTTTGGGACACCCCCTAAGTAAATAGCCTACCCAGAATCGACGTGAGTGCATGCAACGACTAATTAATGTTGATGAAGCTAAAGTGATATGTCAGGATCACGGCAAGTTCCAATCCCTGGTCTCTGCCTACCCCTCTGGGATACAGGCGTGTATTTATGTAAGTATGTAACAAATCTAGTTGTGTCGACAGACTAATTCTCTCCCCTTTCTAAGTCAAACTCGCCTCTCTACTGTAACACTTCCTGTCTAAAGACAGGTACTAACAGCATTACCATACTAATGTGAATTCTATAACTAAAGTAGTTATTCAGCTATGCATAACGGCACCCGTATACTGTTCAGCAAACTCAGTTACCTCCATGCACTTGGATTCTCGATCGGTAAAATTGCTTCGCTGTTATCGTCTTGTTAGTTACTCTACGGGAGCCAATACTGTGATAATATCATAGCTTAGTAATTGCTTACTGGATATTGCAAAAGAGAAGGTTATTCCTGACGGTAGTGAGTCTGCAACAAACAGATGAATAAATAAATCTAAATCAAATACAATAACGGCGGTGTGAATTAAATAATAAATTTAAATTACTGAGCCCTTCATTAGACTTTTAATAGCCAAACTAACTAAGTCATACAGTACCATTAGGAGCTAACAAGATCAAGTAGAAGTTAGTCTATAGGTACACATTATTTATAAAAATTAATATCAAAGTTTTGGTTCGTACAAAACATTATTTAACACGAAAATGTTTATAATTATGGAAATTTCTGACACTTTGTCTAAAATCATTATCAACCCATTATGGCCCCACCGAAGGGCACGGGCCTCTTCCCTGAGGAAGGTATAGGCCACACTCCACAACGGTGGCCTAGTCCAGATTGGTGGAGGCTTGTAAAACATAACATAACAACATAACATAACATTTACATACAGGCACATACATTGCTTCTGGCCCCACACTAGGATACCCTGTGTCGTGGGAACCAGAAACAGCGACGTCACAAACATGTAAACATCCAAGACCTGGAGTTTTTTTTTTTTCTCCCCAGCCGGGGATCGAACCCGGGACCTCTCGCATGGTAAGCAAATGCGCTAACCACTACGCCACAGAGGTCGTCAAACGACAAATGCTATATTTGCATTGAGTCCATAAAACAGAATTGAATTGAGTAAGACTAGTGGCTGGTCTTACTGTCAGAAATTTTCAAGCCGCCCTATGGACTTGGCTTAACGACTTCTCCAATATACCTACTCGATATTTTTTATCGATATTAAAATTACCTATATATTTCAATGTAGGTAGACAAAAGTTTTTGGCAGAGTTCCAATTGATTGTTACCGATAAATAACAATACATAGCGCTGAATGAAAAATCATCACAATATTCTTGTTTATGTTTCTTTGGTTGCAAAAATCAATAGTCTTGTTGTTGTTTATAGTCTCCCAACTTGGTGAAAAGACTAAAACTTGTATTGTTCTGTGAGTATTTTCACTTCTTCTTCTTAGACGCTGAAAATATGCTATTTTGCTTCTTGAGACTACCAATATAACTACCTAACTAAAATATAATATAATAAAACCCCAATTCGGTAGTGTGAAAAAATAAATATATTCGTAGTCGTAAAATATATTCGTATGAACATCGCTTAAAGGGATCCAAAAAACAGGATAAAATTTTATCTGGAAACGGCCTGGGTGAGCCGAATGACGTCACAGGTCAGTAAATATAGCATTTGTCGTTTTTGTCTTTTTAACGTTCATTGATGTTTGTTTACTGTCCAGTGACGTCACCGATTCTTGTGCAATGCCATGTTGTCAAAGATAGCGTTTGGCGGCTCAGTCCAAAAGTGAATTTCGATTTGTTTTTCTTAGAAAGAATACACGAAACAATTTCTGTGTACTCAATAAACACCAACAAATTATATGAGATGGTTTCAGAAACCTATCAAATATTGGGCTATTTTTTCCAAAAATAGAACAACTAAAAAAAACATAAAATTAGGTTCACCTTGTAGAGTATTAGTGACTACCCTTCCTCCGTCTTAACACGTTTGGCTGAAAATGTTAGTTGGTGTTAATACATAAAAACGCACTACGCAAACGCAAAATTGCAGGACGTGTCATTACGTTGTTAATGAAAACAAAAAGCTTCGACCTATATGATACTGAACAACGTTTGTAGACGCGCAAACGCACGACTCCTAAGCTTGGCACAAACCGACTGAAGTTTGACGTGTCGTAACATGGCGGACGTTTTAAGACGTTGTGTATGTAGGCGTAAGGCATACTTTGGTTGTGTGAGTGTTGTGTTTATTGCAAAAAAATCTTCAATATAAGCACTAATAGAAACTGCCAGTGATATTAAATAACCGCACAACGAACTCTAATGTTAGCAAATGTATAAAAAAAATACGTGATTAAACGTTGTAGTATATCTATTTTCTTTTTTTTAAATAAAAACTCCAGGTCTTGGATGTTTAGGTACATGTTTGTGACGTCGCTGTGTCTGGTCCCACGACACAGGGTATCCTATTCTGGGGCCAGAAGCAATGTATGTGCCTGTATGTAAATGTTTATGTTTATGTTTCTTGGGTTTTAAATTTTGACGTGTAGTGACGTCGTGCGCGACGATAAACTAAAGTTACGACGTTGCTAGGCCGAACGTGTTAACCATCATCAAGCTACTTTTTTACAAATAAACACCACTTTCCAAGTACATGAATATAATACAAATTGTTGAAAAACCCACAACAACCACCGACATTGGCGGCTCCATCTAACCAGCAAAAGGACTTCTCAGTTAGAACAACTTCTGCATTCGCATCAAAACTTTTTAACTACGCACCTAAAGCCTTGTGAGCGAGCAACCCTTAGTAGCTCTTTTGTGGAGAGCGAGGCTCTACAATAAAGTTTGACTGATCTTACTACCATTTTAGGTCATACATACATACATAAGCTCAGACCGGTATCCCAGGGGGTAGGCAGACCAGCGACTACCACTCGCCACGATCCTGACAAATAACTTTCGCTTCATCGACATATAACATTGCAAAAGGATTTAACGACTTTCAAAAGAAAACTCCAAGAATTTCTTATAAAAAATACTTTTACTCGACAAGCAGTATCTGCCTAATATAGTATAAATTAGTATAAACCTAGACGAGGAAAAATTGCAACACCTGCAAAAGGTGACTAAGTTTTAAGTTCTAATCTTAAATAAGACCTATGTACCTACACTTAGGCCGACTTGCACCACCGACTAAAATCCATTTAACACTAAGTTAAACAGATTTTTGACACTTCCGCCATACACTATCTGTCAAAATTGTATTTAATTTAACGCTAAATGGATTTTAGTCGGTGGTGCAAGTCGGCCTTAGTCGGCAATAAATTCACTTGACTTGACATTCATTAGTCGTCGTTTTTAGGCACTTTTTATCTTTCACTGTAGGTCAAAATAATTATGTTAAACAGGATCTAGAAGCCTTGATGTAGATAAATAAAACGTAAACGACTACGAAAAAATCTGGCCTATTTCGTGAGCAGGATGCATTTAACACGGGTCGGGAATCTTTTGCTAAGATAAAATACCTGGTAAACCTGATAACGAGATTGTTATGATTCACCTACTCAACAAAATTTTACTTTGTCATATGCGAGCACGCCAACGCCACCAATCCTGGTGTTGAAGTGGACGCGTGACCGAAATCGGTTTAGACCATCATCATCATCATCTACCCATTATGCCCCCACCGAGCGGCACGAGTCTCTTCTCTGAGGAAGGTATAGGCCATACTCTACCACGGGGGCCTAGTCCGAATCGGTGGAGGCTTGTAAGACTAGTGGCTAGTCTTACGCATACCATCAACATCATCACTAGTATTCATTATTATGGCTAGCAGTGGGCTGATGATGATGGTTGAATTAAAGTCCTCATCTCGACACTAAAGCATACATTCCCACGCCCACGATGAGTCCCTCTAACACCATTAAGAGGCGTCAGGCCAGATCTGACATGAAATTTATCTGGAGCAATTTAATTAAATGTAGGTAAGAGGTGTAATTAGAAACTATGGCGTACCGGAGCAGTGAAGCTATGCGAAAATTAAACTGTACACTGTATAGAGAAAGCACGGGTTAGTGACTACCAGACTCTCTGACAAAGCAGGCTACCTAGGTGAGAGTTTGTCTTAGCTCATATGATAAGTGAATCTTATGATTGAAAAAAGTTTTCATCTGTGCGGCAGGCGTCGAGTTGGTGTCAGTTGCATTCGAAAAATAAGCTCGATGGGTGTTAGTGCGACAGAGTAGCTGCGACAAACTTATGTTAACATGTAACAATTTTGGTAGGCCGATTGGCTCACCATGACAACGGTTTTTAGGGTTCCGTAACCAAATGGCAAAAAACAGAACCCTATGGATTCGTCATATCTGTCTGTCTGTCCGTCCGTATGTCACAGCCACTTTTTTTCAAAACTATTAGAACTATAGTATTGAAACTTGGTAAGTAGCTTATTCTGTAAACCGCATTAAGATTTTCAAACAAAAATATAAAAAAAAATTGGGGGTTCTGATCGACACCATTATATCATTGACAGAAGAAAATGGAAAACAGCTACAACAAACTAATTTTAGTCAATCATCAGTTGCTCGACAGATATGTCTGCGATGAGTGTTAGTGCAAAAAGTTTACTCTAATCATCATTACTTTGGTGACATGAGCGTTAGTGCGACAGAATTCAATAATGATCTTAGTTAGTGCATGTAGAATACATTGATAATCTTAATCTTAAATCAAGTAATGTATCTTTTTTGTTTTTCTTAAGACTTACTGTTTCCACATTACCCATGGTTAGCGGGAAAAAAGTACTTTTTAGTATTAAGCTCGTCTTTACACAGAACTTTTTCTTGTACAATAAATAATTTTAAAATAAAAAATGAAAAAGAATAGAAAAACATTAACCAAAAGCTTCGTCATACAAAGTGGCACAACAGACAACCATCATAAAAGCTTTACGCCAAATCAATCGATTGCAAAAATATAGGTACAGCAAATTTTGATGTTTAGACTATAACTTTCCATTACAAAAGATTACTTTTAGTTAAATATATATTCCAATAACTGCTATCAACAGTCACTAATCAGCTCTACCCTTGTTATCTGTCAAATTTACCATCAATATTAAGTATCATCGGAAAATTTCTTAATAAGAAAACATTTACGGAAAATCTCCGAGAAAAAGCTCGCGAAAGTGTGCAAAACTAAAATCACATCAAGGAAAATGTCAAAGAAAATTATTTATGACGGCGGAGACGAAGCTTACAGCCGGACTCAATTCATTGAACTGTGATGGGACCATCAGAGTCAATAAATCAAATAAGCCCTTAGGTTAGTAAAATAATTATTGATACCATAGATGTATAAGAAAACAATATTGACCATTTATGACAGCAACCCCGTCTAATTTTGATAATCGAGGACGATGTTGATATATTTACAATAATTGTATAAAGCTTACATAAGAAATGGATGGAGAGAAGGAGTAGTTAAGCCAAGTCAAAGGCTCTAGGGCGGCTTGAAAACTTCTGACAGTAAGACCAGCCACTAGTCTTACAAGCCTCTACCAATCCGGACTTGGCCCCCGTGGTGGAGTATGCCCTATACTTTCCTCAGGGAAGAGACCCGTGCCCTTCAATGATGGCATAATGGGTTGATGATGAAGGAAGGGCAGTGCATTACAAGTGGTTTGTCTGGATCGTGGAATAAATATATGGGTTCTCATAATTACACAGTGCAGTCATTTTAGAACAAGTTGAACGTGAGGGCGAGTCTGAAAAAAGGCATAGTAGTTCAGCAGTTCAGTAGAGTCATATTAGTACAGCTATGGTTGGTTTTGATATAATTGGTAGTCCAGTAACAGATTGCATCCCATCATCATCATCATCATAATCATTACCCCTATTTCACCCACGGCAGGACATATACCTCTCTCATGATTTTACAAGCTTCCTGATCTCGTGGCGCCAGCATTCAGCGACTCCTCGCCACTGTAGCCAGGCTGTTAGACCATCTGGTACTAGGGTGTCAAGACTACAACCTCTACATATTAAATAATGTAAATTTTTGTTCAAAGTCACCCTTATTCATCATCATCATGATCATCTATTTGGCGCTCACTGCAGGACATAAGCCCCCTTCATGATTTTCCAAGCTTTCCGAGCTTGTGTCGCCGCATCCAGTGACTCCCCGCCACCGTAACCTGGTCGTGAGACCATCTGGTAGGGGGCCTGCCCACGCTGCGTCATCCGATTTTGCGGTTGCTAGGTGAAAACTTTTCGCCCCAACGGCCTTCAGTTCTCCAAGCTTTGTGCCCCGTCCACTGCCACCTCAACTGAGCAATTCTTCGAGGTATATTAAAGTAAAGTAAAAGTAAAAATTGTTTATTTGCCAGAACATGGCTAAGTACAAAAGTTCTTAAAATATAATGTTAAGATCTTTCATGATCTATCGATTGGTGTGCAAATATATCATTAACGTTTAGGGTTTATTTCACGATCTGCAGATAAAGTTCTGGATAAGCTATCCGAAACCAGGGCTGCCTTTTGCTCTAAATTTGAAGCCATAAACGAACACACGCAGTGTAGGAAAAAATATTATTTAAAACAAATGTTCTTTATTTGAACATTCAAAATCTGGAACTTTATTTGAACATTGTGAAACATGGCCTTAATTTAGTGACTCGGGTTCTCGTAATCGTTCTTAACGTAGCCAATTACGAAAACTATAATGTAAAAGCTGAAGTGCCGTCAACTGTACTGCACATCTGCCATTTGTACTGTAGTGTACTGCAGTCCTGTACAAGTGCACTGTAATCAGACATTTGGCGCCGATTGCAGGACATGGTTGTGAACATGAAGAATTTTATCATATTCGCCTCGCTTTGCAGGCGGGTTAGCGATCCCAGTATGCGATTGTAATCTCAGAAAGACAGTGCTGCCCGTCACTTGCTAATTTATTTCCTTAGTTGCCTTCTACGACATCCACGGAAGGAAATGGAGTGAGGCCATTTTCAATCCGGCGTCACACGGACTGTAGGTCAGTTGCATACTGTACACCCTTTCTAGTGCCTGATTCTGAGTGCACTACGTAATGTATTTTGTGGAAGGTTACCTGGTTGAGAGTAATCTAGGGCTGTAAAATTTGTTGCCTTGGATTCATATTAGCGTAGAGGTGAGCAATTCGGGACTCGTACATAACACGGATGATTAAAGACCCCCGGGGGTTTTAAGTACGCTTGTTAGATTAGTCAAATGGTCGCTGGAATTGTTTAAGTATTGCACAGACTATCATGCACTCATGAATATGATCGAGAAGCTGACTGGTGACTACGCCCATTACTCTCTCTCCTTCAGTGGAACGTTTATAGGCCGCCTACAACAAAATATTTCCGTCAATATTTTCAAAGGATTAGATAAGAAAACAATATTCTTTATTACACGTAAGAAGAAAGAGACAAAAATATAAGTTACAAAAAAACACGGCGCCCTTATAAGGTTACATAGGGTTAATTAAAAAAATATGCAATTTCTGAGTTTTCTTTTCAGCTTTTAGTGTCGTAGTTTTCGGTGAATAATTCTCTTACAAAAACCAATGATCATTCTATTTAAGACACACAATATACCTTCTTATCGATCTTAAGAGAATCCTTACAATTTAATTTAGTGATGGCTCTAATCTGCATAAAGCTTATTGCACGAATATTCCACGATGCCCATTTGCATTATTCTAAGGTTACACTAGCAAAGATTTGGTCTTCAACCATCAAGTAACAGGGACAGAAGTACCAACAGTAATATTTGTTGTTGTAGTAGCAATCATCATCATCATTCAGCCACAAGAAGTCCATTGCTGGACATAAGTCTCCTCCATGGATTTCCAAAAAGACCGGTTTTTAAGCGGCTTGCGTCCAGCGTCTTCGTTTCTGTAGGATAAATACCACATGTGAACCATGAATGAAAACACCGTAAAGCAACCCTTGGCTTGGTTAGTTCCGCACGTTTTGACTCGTGGTTCCTGTGGGCTAGGCCGACTAAGCTGTCAGTATGGTATAGGTGCTGGGCAGTGGGGTGTTTGAAAGCTGGGTGCAAGCCTTAAGGGGGTGTTAGTATAGACCATCTAGAATATTTTGAGCCATATTTGTTTTAGCCAAGTCTGATTGTTTGTGTTTTATCGGCCTGAATTGTGTTGAATGATATTAAATCATTTTAAAGCACTGTTCTTTCTGAATAAAAATCCTTAAAAAAACAGACTTTGGTTAGGCCAAATATGGCTCAAAATGTTCTAGTGGTCTATTTTATACTAACAGCCCTTATGGCTTTGCACCCAGCTTCCAAACTCCCTGTATAATTAGTCGCTGCATGCACGCACGATGCTTTCGGGTATTTCGGGTATCTCTCATGTGGGCTTTAAATACTTCGAACGGAGTCGCAGAGATTACTGATACCTATATTTTTCTGTTCTCTGAACGAATTCACAAAATTAACTCTTTTTGTATAAATATAAGTTGTAAATTTGACGAACGAAAGTCGTCGACATAGCCCGGCGGATTAGTAAGTTGAAGTGGCAGTGGGCGGGGCACATAGCACGCAGAACTGATGGCCGATGGGACCGAAAAGTTCTCGAATGGACACCACATATCGGCAAGCGCAGCGTAGGACGACCAGCCACAAGATGGACAGACGATCTCATCCAAGTGACCGGAAGACGCTGGATGCAAGCCGACCGGTCTTTTTGGAAATCCATGGAGGAGGCCTATGTCCAGCAGTGGACTTCTTGTGGCTGAATGATGATGATGAAGTTGTAAATAGATTGCGTTTTATCTAAAATTTGAAGCTTGTTAACGCAATAGGGATCCCCTGTAATGACAGCTCAAAGTTTTTTGACAAACAAATAAAAAAAAATATTTTTAGTAAATCAAACTCTTGGGAGTTTCCAATTTGATTCGCGTTTGAGAAGTCACGTTGTTCCAGATTCTAATAGAGCACGATTTCTAAGAAAACATTCCAAAGGCTTTTCGCCGATCGAAAGTGTGCTTCTGTTTCTACTGAAACGGAAACTAATTTAGTTTGTACGCAAAACCCCTCTGGTCTTCGTTAAAATTTAACATCAGGTAATTATTTTAGGTAACATAGGTACTTACTTGGTGAAATACACGTTTACGTTAGTACGTTTCCTCGCATCCCTTTATGTTTATGGGTATAAATAAATGGTTTGTGTCCAGATTTAATTTTAATGAGCTTCCAAACAAGGCTTAGTAAAATTACTTTTAAGATCCTTTTTCTGCTTTTATTTGGTACCATTAATACCTACTTAGTAAGAGACCATGCTTTGTTAAGTTTTATTTTGTAAGAATTTGGCGCTAATTCAGACAGAGACAGACACTGACCCAGATTAAATTTAATAATTTACGGAGGAGTATAACATAAGGCCGAGGGACCAAAAATCACTCGTAGCCCTGGCCGCCTGAGTGATATTAAACGATCATGACGGTTAAGCAACATAGGGCGCGTTCAGTGCATGGATGAGTGACCGTTCTATGACTAACGCTAGTGGCATTTTTCTGAACTGTTCCGTGCTTTGCAACACACGCTAAGCAGTTGCCGGCTGCCGTCGATAGATGGGAGTCGCTAAGCCAAGTCGGAGGCCTTAGGCGGCTTGAAAACTTCTGACAATAAAACTAGCCACTAGTCTTATAAGCCTCCACCAATCCGGACTTGGCCCCCGTGGTAGAGTATGGCCTATACCTTCCTCAAGGAAGAGACCCGTCCCCCTCGGTGGGGACGTAATGGGTTGAATGATGATATGAAATACCAGAATAAGAGATATCTTCTACTGACGCCATTAACTATAGCACCTAATCAAACACACATTCATTATTCTAACATATCTTAGGCTGTAAATAACGAAAACTTAACGTAAAAGCCGCGAGTTGATCCAAGAGGAAAGTCTCTCTAAAAGACACCGTTTCCACAGTTTTAAATGTGCCTTTTCCAACTAGAATCGCTAAAGAAATCCGATTATCGAAAGGTAGGGAAGCGGACGGCGATGAGGGTCTATGTCGAAACGTCGGTCGCCACTAACAAAGTCTTTTATGAGGAGTTTTACATTACTAAATCGGAATATAATCGTTCCGTGAATAGAGAAAACGTCTGGCGTATTTTGTTGAAGATAAAAATGAGCGGTTTTTGTGTGTAATAGGTATCCTTGTTTTCTTGTTGAATAAATCTACTAAGGGCCGTTTCTTATGTTCAAACCATTGAAATCGTTCGACGAGTATTATATGTTGTTATTTATGCTTATAAATAGCGTGACCATGACTGACACTGGCTTAAGGAATAGACAACGTTCAGTCGTTTTAGGATTGTTTGAAAGATAGCGAGTTTTAGTCTACGTCTACAATAAAAAGTATAAGTTTAAAATAGAGGCGTTTTCTTTACTAATTACCTATACACATTCATTTGAGTGTGGTGTAATATACTTGGTGTATTATTTATTGTACAAATAAATTATATAACCACGACTTTCAAACCACTAAGATTTCAACGTGTAACTCCTCTCTCTCTCTCTCTCTCTCTTGAAAAAAAAACTATTGTTCCAAAATGTTGTCCTAATTTAAAATTGACAACGATCTAAACAGACCATCTTTAAAAGAAAAGGTCAATATTTTCATCGTGTTGCGCCGCTTTGAAAGCTCAAACATCCTCATTAAAGTACAAACCGTACCGCCCCTTTTATTAAGTACTTCGTGCATATTAAAATCCACTCTAACTCGGTCTTATGTCTGCAAACTATCGGTTTTAAAAGCCGCGGCTAGTCCGAAGCGAACTTGGCCAGGTGTTATTTGTGCAGGTGCTATTTAGGCGGGTGCGCAAACTGGACGAACTCGAATTTTGGTGCGAAAATGGAGATTGAATTGCGCGTTAGGTACAAATATCCCTTTAAAACTGACGGGCTCTGTAATAAACACCCTGTATACGTCCCTCTGTAGAGCAAAGGCCTTCTCTCAGAGAGAGCGAGAGAGAGTATAGGTTTCATAGCTAGGCATACCCATCGCTGATTAGCAATTTCAAGCGTTAAGGTGTTTGAACACCTCAGACATTCAGGTTTCTTTACGATGTTTTTATGCATCGTGAGCGAGTGGTATTACTGCTACAAAGAACTGATATTTAATTTTTATTATTATTTTTAGTGTAATACTGCACCGTCTGCATAAATTATTATTTATTATTGACATGCAGTCATTCATAGACTTTTTATTAGTTACTTTTTTATATTTTTTTAATATTGATATTGTTTGACATGATAATGCATTCCCGGGTTGCTTTTTATTGTAAGTAAAAATACTGTAGTTCGTACATAACTATAGTAATTGCTAATACTTCAAAATTGTATGAAGTACTTATGTAACATTTAATTATTTCTACGCCTCAAAGGCAAAACATACTGGAACAAATTATATATTTTTAACACCTTGTACTAATGTATACGTATGTTTTACAAATAAATAAATCTTATCTTATTTCAAGGGAGTCTAGCTTGATGCGAAAATGGCGATTGATTTGCGCTCAAAGTTAGTTTCGGACAGCTCTTGATTAAGGTAACGCGTCAATTCTATTATACTTTGTGCTAGTTTTGCGCTGCTTAGATGTAAACAAACATGTTTGTTCGTGCACGAACAATTTTGTAACAAGAAATGGTTATGATGTTTACAAAAATAAAGACATAACAGTGCTGTGAACAGACATTAATTTATAAAATTAACTACCTATGAAATTTAAAAAAAAATATTTCAGGCAACAATTTCTGATAACATTAGAAATTAATTTACATTAATAATTACAATTTCAGTTGTGCTTAGTGCAAGTTATTTATTTATTTTATTTTTATTTAACCAAAGTTAGCAATTGATGTGATTTGAATTTAATTAAATTTCAGTTACATAGCTATTTCACAGTCTATCTTAAACTTTTCACAAGTTGCAACAAACATGAAACATGCAGTTCCTTTTTTGGACTTAGCAGTGTTGTAATTTTTTGATGCGTATTTCTTGAATCGTCTAGCTAAATAATAGCAAAGACGAAGCTCGCGTCGTATCCATCCTGGTCGGGCTCTTCCGACAAAAGCTCAAGTAACTGTATCCAAAATAAAGTTAATAATACCTTTACTTCGACCGATGCGTCCGAAAAATTCTTGAATGGAGACCACACATCGGCAAGCGCAGCGTAGGATGACCAGCCACAAGATGGACAGATGATATCATCCAAGTAGCAGGAAGACGCTGGATGCAGGCCGCTTCCAACCGGTCTTTTTGGAAATCCATGTAGGAGGCCTAATGTCCAGCAGTAGACTTCTTGTAGCTGAACGATGATGACGATGAATACCTTTACTTATTTTAATGTTTTTATCAACGGCTAAACTCCTATCTGGCAAGGAGTATATACTCGCATGGGGAGATTGTTAACCTTTTGTGCTTCGGCTAGGATCTGGAATAGGGGGCCTTTGACCACACTGGTTGTTCTATCTCAAACATCAAACACATGCCGACAGACTGTTCGCCGTAACTTCAAATACGCTGCAGTCGAAACATGTGTTCAGAGCCGTGGTTATTCAGCTTCCGATTAGACATGAGTATATTTCGATCAGGTAAATTTCAACAATACGAAGTGCATCGAAACATGTTTCTACAAATGACGTGTCGAAGTTTGTATCATGGGACTCTTGGATGTTAGGGCTCCCACACATAAACACGATACGACGTCGCGTCGTACCACGATGCGACACCGTTTCACGATGCGATGTCGCGTCGTGGAAATGTACAGTCGACAGCACATCATCCTATACAGCCATGTACTCTACCCTGTTGCATTACGGGCGATTTTGCAACTAAATGTGAAGGTTGACGACTAATAGAAATGTATTATGATATTTCTTTCCAGTCCGAATGTACCCCTATAATACTGCCGTGGCACTATTTTTCATGTTTTTTTTATCGTTAGACCAACGAGCGCGCCTTCGGCTATCTTCAGGTTCGGATTACTAAACGGCAAGTGTTTCAAGGAGGCATTGCTGATGTGCCGTAAAGGTTCATGAGTGGAAACTACAATCTCGTAAACGCAGCAGATGATATCGAACAGGCGACTAATTATGAACACCAAATCTTGTAATAATCCTGACGTTTCGATAACATTTTTTTTTTGGAATTTGAGAGACCCTTTTCTTACTCTCCGATCCGATATAGGTGTCACACGCTGTCTAATATCGGGTTAAGTAAAAAAAAAAGAAATATGTACCTACCTGTCTTTCATATTGTCCGCTGTCGGGCCCGATCCATCAGACGCCCCGTGAGTCGCACGATCGTATTTGTATGTGAACTATACAAATATTTAAATAGTCTATGTGCGCAGAGCCCCTCGCGCGGCAGCCATTTTAAAAATGGCCGTATCGGAACCATTTTGTCGGAAATATATTATTATGAAAACAGCCCATAGTGCCGGCTGTCGCCATCCGCCACCGATATCGGATCGGATAGTGTGAAAACGCTCTTATACGATTGGTATCTATGACAAATTGGCACGCGTAATATGGTGATGGTGCGCTCGACCAACGAATCAACTGACAGCTGTGGACAGAAAGAAGAACTCCCTCCCTAAAGGGAGGCCTATGAAGCAGTTTACGAATACTGGCTGAGTGATTTAATGATAGAATTTCTGTAATATTATAGATTACTCAAGATAATTGTTGTAAACCGTCATTAATATATATTCCATAGGTAAATTTTACTATAGCTTTTATATAATTATCTGGTCTAAAAATCATGGTTACTTATTCATGACAAAACTCTTAGGCTTTTTAACTACTTAAATTAGTTAATTTCTCCAAGAACTTTGTAAACATTAGTGGTAACAGAATAAGCCTGCGGCCCTTAGGGAGCCCAGCGATTTGTTCCATTACAGCGGAAGACAGGACGGGACAATAGGTCTCTTTGGCTACTTATTGACGGAAATACTTTTTGCTCCATTATAATAACAGGACCTTACAAAGGGACCGGGAACTCATTAAATATTTTTTTAGAATGGATCCAACACAATGGGCACTGCCCTAAACATAAACGTTTACATACAGCCACATACATTGCATCTGGCACATACATACCCTGTGTCGTGGGAACCAAAAACAGCGACACCACAAACATGTAAGCATCCAAGATCTGGAGATTTTTTTGTCCCCAGCTTATCTAAATTCAATGCCCCAGCTGGGATACGAACCCGGGTCCTCTCGCATGGTAGGCAGATGCGCTAACCGCTGCGCCACAGAGGTCGACAACTAATCGTCAAAGTATGAAACTAGGCAATTATGTAAGAAAGATAAAGCGTATTGAATAATATTACACTAATTATTACTAAACAAATTAAAATCATATACCTAATTGTAGTAATGTATTTTTTTCTTATTCAATAAATTTAGTAAGAGAAATGTATGTATTAGTCAGTGACTTTCATCTTTTCCCTTCTAACGTTTGTTAAACACGCGTAAAATAATTTAAATACATTTTTGTGAAAAGAAAAATTTTCTTTCATTAGGTATTTCTTCACAATATTATTTACACAATACTACACAATTGTACTCGTTTTTGTTATCCAATTAAAATTGAATCTGTATTGTATTATAAAAGTATAAATTAATTCTCTAAGAGGACTCTATAATATTTAAAATGCCACGAAGATCTAGTCTTTATAACATTAAATTAATTGTTATCGAAACTAGCTAGCAGTTTCATGTTAACAATTATAAATAAAAGTTCAAGTTATAAAATGACAAAAAAAAACCTTTTTACGTCGCGACGTTCGAATGGATATATTTGAGGTTTTCGTAACACTTTGTGGAGATATTTTAACTAAAGTGTTATACTTTTTACAATACTTTTTCTTTTAATAATTTTATACTATTGCAAAGTGCAGTGTTTCTGGTTCACTTTATATTCACCAACTCGACACACATGACTGGACACACCTGTGTCCAGTTGGTTAAACTCAAATTAGTGTCATTTATTCTTTCGTCACCTGGTCACACCAAGATTTTTACGCGTGTCCAGATGCAATCCAGTCCAGTTTAACTAAGTGGACACAGGTGTGTCCAGTCATGAGTGTCGAGTTGGTGAATAACCCACTTTAACAAACTTTATCAAACTCAAAATAAGGGGGCATTATAAAATTTCAACCAGCCGTGCAATTCATTACCATTTCCATTCCAAACCTGTGTTATCACATAAAATATTAGTCTCCGAGGCCTCGTCCATCAAACCGCCAGCCTTAACTTCATTTGTTTCGGCAGGTACCACTTACCAGCTAACCAATACAACTAGACTTTATTCACAGGCCGTGCGAAAAAATGTAAACAAAACAACTGTGGTCCCAAAACTTCACTCATATTTGGTGGACGCGTTGGTCGTGAACTAATAAAGTGTAGGAGCTATTTTGTCCAGACTTTCTCAATGTTTTTCTCAATAAGGACAAAAGAAAAAAAATGTTCCAAAGCTGCAAAGCAAAAAATTACGAAACAGTCAACACCCTAACGAAGCCAATGATTTTTATAATAGTTACTAAATAAAACAGCATTTTTAGGATTCTGCCATTTAGATTACATTTTACACGGATTTGAATACCTACGTCTAAATCAAATCCGCTTCGAAGACCTCTCTGCATTATTTTGAGGTTTATTTTATGACGTAGATTGGAAGTCAATTATTCTGGCTTAAAAATACTAATTTATAGGTAAAAACTAAACTGCTAGTGACAGAAAAATAATAGTGATTATTAAAGATATTATTTACCATACAGAAACGTTATTTCGTCTTTAATTTTTTTTTGTGTTAAATATTGATCGTTACATATTTTTTTTTCATTTCGTTGGTGTACCTAAATGGACACAATTGTAAAATTAGACAGCGTACGTAAATTCATGTACGTGGTAAAAATCTCATTTACATACATATTGTGTCTATGGAGATAATGACTTGCTATATAACCTATAAAACCCACCAATATAGTATTAGTAGAAAATATTTGACTGAAATATTATTACCTACATAATTATTGTAAAGAAGAAAATACTGCTTCAGAAGCAATTTGCCTTCGACTCGTTTTAAAATAACACCGTCGTCGTAAGAATAATTTATGAAATGAAATTCCCCCTTCGATCAAGGCAGGGACGGTTGATTCGAGACGTATTATTAGAATTACTCGAATGAAATTGTAGACGTTTTAACTCGAACTGATAGTGACGGCACATTCAAAATGTTATAGTTGCCGAGACTTGTTAATATTTTATTAGGTACATTAAATCACAAAATTGTAAAGAAGGTTCATTACACACATCACATTAGGTACATCACATCACATGACATCACATTCCAGCGAGTGTGCATGCAATGCAATGAATATCGAGGAAGCAATCTGTCTCTGCCTACTCCCCTGTGTTACAGGCGTAAGTTGTAGTGCATGGCCGTACGTGGTCGGGCCTTGAGCTCTTCTCACTTAGAATCGAGCTTTGATCTACGTTTCTCATCAAAAAGATGTAAAGTGCTCACGGCATGCCTCTACACTGCCCAGTCAACTGTCAATGTCTCCCAGTATACCGGATCCAGATCACATCGTCTCATGTGACGCTTAAGCACTTATTTGCACCGCAAGAGTTGACCGCCTTGTTTCCGCTTGCTAACCTGCAGCTCTGAGTAAGAGATGGGTTTTGCCAATCTGTGATCAGGCATACGGGCGACATAGCTGTGGGGTCCTGCTGTTTGACCAAAAGTCATTTGGCAAAATTACACTTTACAAACAATGTTTGACAAAAAATGCTTTCGCCAATTGATCATTTTACTACTAATCATTTTACAAATGACTCACTTATCCAAATGATCAACACTTAAATTTACATTTTACAAATAATTATTTTACTTAATGAACATTTAACAACTGAGTTATCAGACAAAACTACTATTGGTCTAAAAACGTTTGATAAAATGTATTATTTGACAAATGTTTCGTTTATTAATCAATCTTACGAACGGGGGGTCGGCTATGTAAAGAATACGTGACAACAGAAATATAGGTGCGACGACGCGCGTAGCGAAGCGGAGCGCGTCGGAGCGTTAGGTTCTCTATGTAAGATCGAAAACAGACTCGACTTTGATGCGTTCAACATTTTGTTAAATGACATTTGGACAAATGCTTCATTTGCGAAACATATTATTTGGTGAAATTAAAAAAGGTCAATTGACATTTTAATATTCAAAACATTTAACAAATGTAGTGTTTGCTAATGGATCATTTGCTAAGTGAGTTTTTGTAAGATAATACTTTTGTCAAATGTCTCGTTTGCCAAATGAACATTTGGTTAAACGTTGTTTGTCGAATGACCATTTGTCAATAATTTTTTGGTCAACCATTAGTAATCCCATAGCTGTGCTTATAACTCAAACGACACACCCTCTCTAACACTCACGCATCACACATACACACACATACACGTCCATGCACGCAGATACACATACACACAAAAAGAGAGGAACAAAGTTTTTTTTCATATATTTTTGTTTTAGTTTTTGATACATTTATTTTCTAAGCGTTTAAGCTATAATCTCATCTATAACTAGAGACTGACTCATTTCACTCGAGAATTGGGACTACTTGCTGTAATACAGGTGTCAAATCTTGCACAGCAACAGCAGCTACTATAATGCTTCATAAACAGTGCTAATTTTAGATTGTTTCAACACTGTAAGTTTTCACAAAAACCAAATTAAAATTATACTTATTTTTACTTTTATAATTGGAAACCCCTAATTTAAAACGCATTTATAGAAGTGTATACCTACTTTAATAGCAATTTATGTACAAGTTCTTTCATATACATAATAATATGGAACTAATCGAATTACTCAAATGAAAGAAACGAGTTAGCCCATCACTAGAGGAAGATACAGACATTTCCATTACGATTGCACAATACTTTTTCGTATGAATAGGTAGTTATTGTAAAGACAGTTATCAAGGGGCAAGCTTGAGTCTAATTGATTGAAAAAAAAATTCCTTATTCCTTGCTACTGGATTTTTGTGTCTACTCAATGATAATGAATATTTAAAAGGCTTTCTAACTGCGAGGATAACCTCATGGGACTGGAGATATTTACAAAAGAGATGTATTGAGATATTATTTTGAGACTTCTAATATGGAAAGGTATTTATTACACACAGCTACGCGAATCAATACGCTTTCAATACGCAAACCATTATTTCCATTTCCCTTTATAGTAAAAAGAATGTTGTGAGCGTAGAAAATGGATTATTTGCATAAAATCATCGACTCATTATGTCCCCACCGAGGGTCGCGTACGGGTCTCTTCCCTGAGGAAGGTATAGGCTATACTACACCCCGTGGGCCAAGTCCGGATTGGTGGAGGCTTGTAAGACTAGTGACTGGTCTTATCTTCAGAAGTTTCTAAGCCGCCCTAAGGTCTCTAACTTGGCTTAACGACTGCCATATATTTACTGCAGCTGGCACCATCTGCTTAATGTGCCTTGTGAAGCACGGAACCGCTGGGGAAAATGCCACTGGCGTTAGTCATAGAACGGTCACCCATCCATGCACTGAATGCGCCCTATATTGCTTAACTTTCGTGATCGCTTGAGATCACTCAGCTAGGCCGCCGGGGCTACGAGCGATTTCGGTCGCTCTTTAGAAAGAGGACCATTTTGTTCATTACACTTTATTGCACAATAAAAATACTGACAAAAATAAAACTCCAATAATAGGCTTGCTATAAGAAATACATGCAAAGGCACTTTATTAAGCAATTACAAAAAATTACACAGATATTTCTTAACTCAAAAGTACAGACAATGGCTTTTGGGCCAGTTTATGAATTCAGGATTTCGCTAAGCAACTACATAGCAATTCAGAAACGGCCCCAAATCACTAAGGGTCTGTTTCACAATCTGCAGATAAAGTTCCGGATAAGCTTTCCGCAACTTTATTTTCCGCAATTTAAATATTTTTTCCTATAATGCGGGTGTTCGTATATGGCTTCTAATTTAGAACAAACGGCAGCCCTGGTTGCGGATAGCTTATCCGGAACTTTATCTGCAGATTGTGAAACAGACCCTAAAAGTGTTATCCAATAGATATTCCTGTCAAACAGCGTTGGCGCAAGCCAGTCTAAGACGTCCTCATTTTATTTTACTTCGGCTAGGCCTTTCAATATAGACCTATCAAAATAAAAACAATTAGTACCTTGGCAAAAGAGAATATTTCCTTCAACACCTCTCTTTTCTCTTTTTTTCTGAATCCCCAGTGCAGTTAGAACAATGCCTCGTCCCAAAGGACTTTTTGCCGTCTATTGTTTCGTTGGAAGAGGGTCGATCGGGGTGCGACACCCCGCCGACATGTGACACGGAAATTGGCGAGAAATTTCGAATTCCCGAGTCTGTCACTTCGTTTGTGTGAATCAGAGAGTCTTCTTTTCTATTGCGTGTTGATTTCCGTTAACTCCCTGTGATGGAAAACGTCGTGCGAAAAAGCGATGTATTAGCAAAAGGCAAAGTAAACAGTACCCGAAACCAGCGTGCGCGTAGACAAGGATGTCTGGTGTTAAACAGTAGTTTAATATTACATTTAATCAGAGGATAAATGTGTCTAGTGTTCAACACATCCAGGAGTAAAAATTTTTAAGTTTGAAAGTTTGTTAATTAAGGTAAAACTGTTTTGAAAAGAATACATGTAGAGTTTCCTTATTAGTTTCTTCTCCATGTAATCTATTGATTGTGAAACTAACATAACAACTTTGAAGTTCATAAAGTAAAAAAATTGTTATTATTATGAATAAAAACGTTTGAATTTGACTTTGTATGCAACGACTAGTGAGTGGTCGATGAAGAAGGCGTGATTTTATGCTATGTGTACGACTTGCCAAGATGTTAAATCGAGATGACAAATGAATTCCAATTCGCCTATTCCAATGCAAGTATCATCATTATCATCAACCCATTTTTTCTCCACCGAGGGGCACAGATCTCTTCCCTGAGTAAGGTATAGGCCATACTCCACCACGGGGGGCCAAGTCCGGATTGGTGGAGGCTTGTAAGACTAGTGGCTGGTCTTACTGTCAGAAGTTTTCAAGCCGCCCTAAGGCCTCTGACTTGGCTTAACGACTGCCATCTGCCAACTGCTTAACGTGCCTTGCGAAGCACGGAACGGCTCAAAGAAATACCACCAAATCTTATGCACCAAATCTAATGTATACTCGTTCTCATATTTTTAAACACGTGTATTACTTCCAATTTTCTGTAGGATTCGGGCCATTAGATTCTCAATCAGTTCAATATTTATAAAAGGTTATGTTACAATTAAGAAACTGATATACAATCAATCTCACTCTTATTCTAGACATTCATGTAGAAAGCACACCATAGGCTACATCCATGGTTTTGTTTTATTTGTATTTTGTTTATCTGTTGCGTTGCCTATATTATGTTCCTTGTCTGTTTAGTTGGTTTCTGTGATGTGTCTTGTTGCTATAATACAGATTTTTCTACTTCTCTTTCTTCTTCAAAAAGAACAAGGAAGTGTCCTTCGACATTCCGTAATTCTACTATCTATTAGCTTATGCGCACACTAGCGACACGCGACAGGCGACAGCTCGGCGACTAGACGCAACGACAGGCTACGGCCATCAATTTTCATATATTTGTTCGAATCTCCGCACACTTGGCATCAGAGTCGCGGAGTCGCGACGACAAGACGCCAGAAGCAAATGACAACATCGCGTCTGACGCGGCGACTTGACGCGGCGACAAGTCGCCCTGTTTGCGATGGCTCTTAAACCACTTGTTAAGAGTGCAGGAAAGCATCGTGAGGAAACCTGGGTGTCTGAGGTGTTCACATACCTCAGCGCTTGAAATTGCCTATCCCCGGTGGGGACGCGTGCCACTTAAGCCCATACTCTCTCTGAGAGAAGGCTTGCGTTCTCCAATTGGGCGTACTAAGTGTAGAACACCCTTGTAGTTAGTGGACTGTATGATGGTAAATAAAAACAGATTTAACTAAATTTGAACTGTATATTATAGGACAAGCAACCGCGTGCGGGAGCGGCAAAGCATGGACTCACAGAAACCATATTGACAACATTAGAAGAATGTAAATCAATGTTGCCACAATAAAAGCCAAATTAAACCATCTATCTATGTCGCGAACACTAAGGCTAGATAAAAAAAAACCTCAAACCTGAAACCTTGAGTAATAAAAATATACTAACTATTTACAATGATTGCAAATGTGAAGACGTGCGATCGTACCGGCAGCCTTAAATATATTTATGAATCATGTTCACAGGGCCAATATTGTTGCCATCCACCTGATAGAATCAAATATGTAAAACCTTATGTATTGTGACTCAAGCAGGGGCTTGTATAATTCACTGATCGGAAAACAAAATAGTGTGGAATATTCACAATACTGCTGTTAATACTGTATTATGTTACTTACTGACTCGAACATGATGAAACTTCGGTCACATACCTGATACAAGTAAAAAAGCAAGGTCAGTACAAAAAATTGGAAAGCAACTCAAGTAGCAACTTCGATTGGGTTTTACAAGCGAAAACTTATTGGAGACTCATCTCGATCCCAGCAAATAGTCCAGATTATCATCTCATCATCACAAATATCCATAATTCATACGGAGCCCAGTCGAAAGCAATCCACTTAGAATTTAAAATTGAATCGCGCAAGATACACAAACTGACCGCGAAATCTAATCGCGACGTTACCATTTATGCGAACCCGTGGTAAATACAAATAGCGGTTCTTCTTCCCGTAATAAGAAAGTAACAATAGCTAAAAACTAAAATATCATGAGGAAACCTGCAGTGGTAGTACGATGACGCCAATCGCGCATTTTAAATGTCTTTCGACTTTCATGACTTTCCAGTACATTAACTGTCAAATTCTGACACTTTAGCGGCACAAAACGTGTGTCATGTTCCATAATATTATGCAGAGGGCCTGATGTGGTCACGTACCTGTGGGGGCACGTGTGGTGAGTAAGCCGACTCTCTTTCTCTCTGAGAGATTGCCTGCGGCCTACAGGGGGGCATGTACAGATTACTGTATTGTAGTCAGTACATTGATGAAGTCAGAATAACATACAAGGTATCATTAAAATACGGTTTAACCAGAATATCGCATTTTTCAGAAGTTGTTCAGATTCAAATCACTTCCACTAGCAAAATGTAAATTTTCTCGAAATAGTCTAATTTTAATATTAACTTTAATTTATAAACTTGAACAGAAAAAGAAATCTAATATAAAACATTCTCGTGTGACAGTGTTAGTGCGCATAATGTACTCCTCCGAAACGGCTTGACAGATTTTGATGAAATTTTATATATTAGATAGGTCTGGCAATAGATTGTTAGGTCTAACAATAGGATAACCAATTTGGCAAAACAACTTTTACAAGGTCAACTAGTTAAACTATAAAAAGACCTGGTTGCTTGAAGTACAAAAAAACCTACTTTGTATTTTGTTGCAGCTAGAATGCCCTATTTGACGCATCTTATCCTTGGGCGTCGTTTCTAATAAATCGGGAATTTGTCCAAACCTACCCGTTCAAAGAAGCGGACATAGGGTCACTTAGGTCATAACACTATCGAGGGCACCTTGTCTCCTTAGACCTTCATCCAACCCTCCGCAGTAGAGAAGACGAAGTCAAACGTGACATTAAAGGCAAGATTGCTCCAATTTTCTTGATGGATTGCAAATGTAAGGTTAACTGACGCTTTATTACTTACTCCACTTTTAGTGTGGACCCCGAGCTCTATATTTTATTTCATTTCATTACCATAGCACAGGGTATCCTAGTTTCGAGCCGGAACAAGTGATTGTGTTATGTGGAAGATATTATATAACTACATTATACATAAGCTCACGCCCGTATCTCATAGGGGTAGACAGAGACCAGGGACTGCCACCTGCGACGACGTTTCGCTTCATCGACATTCAGATACACTTACTTATAATTATTCCTCATTTATTCACTGCTGGACTTCCCCATGGCGTGTCACTTTTTGTCCTCCCCCATTCCGAATGAAGAATGTTAACTAATTTTGATTATTAGCACTCCATATTCTCTGTCAAAAATAAAAAATACTAGTGAAAGAATTACATCGATACGTCAATTAGTTTCCGATTTAGAAGTAAAACAAGTTGTAACTGTACGACGCGGGCCGCCGGTTACGGTGTGACGTCATCGCACAACACGCTTAGTCTGGCTTACTAGTTCGCTCGCAGTTGCGCGCCCGTGCCGTCGAAACTATACCTAAATACTTTTAAAAACGTCCAATCCAAATACTAGGAAATCATGTGTTGTACCTAAATGTAAAAATACAACTACCAATTCGCCGGAAAAATGGTTTTTTATAGTTCCAAAAGACGTTAAAATGCGAAAAAACTGGATAAAAGCTATGAAGAGGTTAGATTAGATAGACAGACTAGATAGATTAGATTAGATTATATAGAAGTGTTATACAACTTGTACCTAAATCTTTAGCTTTAATAATTTTCAGTTTGGTACCAATACCTGAAAGCTTAGACTTTTTCCAATAACACTTGGTAGCAGTAGTTGAAGGCTCCTTGCTTCGACGATGTACCTAGCCACATTAAAAATGCTATACCTAGTATGTTTACAGCCACCTCTGCTGGCGGCACAATAACATAACATAACATTTACATACAGGCACATACATTGCTTCTGGCCCCACACTAGGATACCCTGTGTCGCTCTTCGCAGGTTACGTTTAAAATCCTTTTAAACGTCCTTTTCACTACGTCCTACATCATTTTCATTGCATTCTAAACTGCAATGATAAGGTGTGGTACGTAGTACCTACACGGTGTTCTGGCATGATTCTACATTGAACTGTACATCACCTACTCTTTTTACTTGAACAAAACCAATAGCATCATCGCCATAGCTGTCTCTTGCCGACATGAAATAAGTTTCAAATAAAAATAAATGGCGTTACGTATTTTGTAGGTAAAAAAAATACAAATAAAAAAAAGGTTTATACCTACGTCTGTAACGTTCAACCCACTACATCTACATCTTAAGTACCTATCCTACTTCCTACTAATATTATAAATGCGAAAGTTTGTGAGTGTGTGTGTGTTTGTTATCTTTCACGAAAAAACTACTGAACGGATCTGGATGAAGTCTGGGATAACACATAGGCTACTTTTAATCCTGGGAAAATGTACAGTTCCCGAGGGAAACGGGGGCGAACTATTAAGCATAACTAGTAGCACGGAAAGTTCACTCACCTTTGCATTTTTATTCCTCGCATTTCGGCGGCAACGAAATCATTATTTGTTGATAAATAATGCGCAACCATTAATCCATCTATTTTAGATAGATTATCCGATTGCCCTTTTTTGAATCCTTCATCCATTTTATTAATCGAATAATATTTACTATTATTAGACTATTAACTTAATACGCGAAAGAAAACACAACAAAATACTGCGCAAGCTATTACACCTACTACTATAACCGCTGGCGACTTGATATTAGGCGGGCGGCCCGCGCGGCGCGTTGTGATATGACGTCACAAGCGGTCTCGTGACTGTTAGCGGGACGCGATATTTTTCGAAACTTTGAATGCCTATAAAATCAAAACAACGAGGTATTTTTGACTAAAACAAAAAATAGTGTATTTGTATACATACAGGCTTTACTGAGACGTAGCGATTTGGCGTACCTAGTAACATTCTCCATTGTAGTTCTATGAGTTTAACAGAACAAACATTCTCGGTTTACGGTGCTATTCGTACTTGTCAACAAATGAGGGTTTTTCAATGACAGCTGTCAGTCGAGTTCATTAAAAAAACTTGATGGCGCTACAAGAAGACCAAAATGTCATCATGTTTTTAGGTCTGTGGTTTTAATCGTTATTAATCTGTGATAGTCTATACATCTCTTTGTAGTCTGTGATCTAAACTAAACTTTATTTCGAAACTGTTGAAACTTTCAAAGTTATCGAAGTAATTTTACTACGTTTATTACATACGTAGGTACGTGAATTGTGTCTTTGCTCATGACTAGCCCATGCATTGTGCACATTGACAGGCACCACAGATAAGCTACAGTGATGTCATGACGTCAGCACCATCTATCGGTAATTTGCGGTACTATTTTTTTTTAATGACGCTCTGAAAAGCCCTCATTGTAGATTTACGAGTCGGCCCAGCAATGTGCATCAGTTCGCCTCATACTACCAGTCAGCAGCATCTTTTGCGAGGTTTAGTATTTTGAACACCTGGAGGGTCCAACCCTTCGATCAAACGAGCACAAAGGCCCAGGAAGGCTTTCCATTCTAAAGCCACAGCTCGAATTCGTTTCAGGCTGGCTTAATGTACGAATTTACTCATTGAAAACGTTTTACATGCAGATTATCGCTCGCCTGCCTCCGCTTTCACCTTTTTGTGTATTAATCCGGCGACAGAAAACGCTAAATAAAAGCCACAAAAGGATTACTTAGAATGATGTCGAATATGGAGTTAAATTTAGACCATGTGTGGCGCGACATAATAGGTACCGAATTTGTCAAGTAATTATGACAAGTCGATTGCAATTTTTTTGCAGAATAAAATTCTTCGGTCAGCTCTTCATTACCATCATCATCAACCCATTATGTCTCCACCGAGGGGCATAGGTCTCCTCCCTGAGAAAGGTATCAGCTCCCCCATAATAAGTATTAAAATAGAAACATAAATAACAGTAAATAATAGGGCCTGCTATTCCATAAATTCAATTAAAATAAACACGAGCTAGTATTACAAGTACTACGTGGAATCTCTCTCTGTCTGTGTGTGTGTGTGTGTGTATGTGTGTGTGTGTGTGTGTGTGTGCGTGTGTGTATATGTGTGTGTGTGTGTGTGTGTGTGTGTGAGTGTGTGTTTGTGTGTGTGTGTCCGTGTGTTATAGGTGTGCGCATGTGTGTGTATGCTAGTTGTCTACCCACGTGATATTCGGAAAGTAAAAGTTCGTGTTAATCAAACGGTACGAACTAGATTGCAGGCCAAAGTAATTCCTCTGGCTTTGTTTATTCACGTGAGAGAAAGGTTCTTGAGATCCTACCTCATTGAGTCGGTTAAAGAGACTTATTTTCTTAGAATTTGAAGGAAAGGCCGTGGAGGTAGCAATTTACTTTCTTTTTTCCCCTATGGATTATGATTATTACTTCTTCTTTACAAATGTCTATTGGGCACAGCCAAGTAAAAAAAGGACGAATGGACACCAGTATAATTTGTTTTATCTACTGTACGTACTAGGTATCGAGGTTTACTTCAAAGAGGTGATACAAAAATACGTGAAAATATCATGTCTGCAAAAGTTTTACATGCATCGCTAGCGTCTTTTACATACCACAGGATGTACTCTGTGACTTTGTGATTGTAAGAGTTTTTTTCCTTTATTTTTTACTGTTACATAGGCTGCTACTTATGTATGCGGAATCTGGGATTCCAATAATTTTAAACGCAATATCTGACCTCCATGGTCATGGCCAGTTTAAATACTGGCCGCTTATATTTTTCTCTTATATACGTTAGTATTTTGTTTTTGTTGGGTTTAAAATGTCATATCGCTGAAAAAATGGAACTCACTCGTGAAAATATTCGTGCTATGATTTATTACGATTTTCGACGTGGTTTAACGCAACAACAGTGCGTAGATCAACTTCGACTTTTAGTGGTGAAGCTCCATCAAAAACGACTGTTTATCACTGGTTTAGTGAGTTTAATTGCAGGCGCAGTAAGCTCACGGACGAAGTCGCCCGAAATCGGTGGTTGTGCCACAAAATATTGAAGCTGTGCGAAAACTAATAATGCAAGACCGATGTTACGTATCGCGAGATAGAGGATATAACATGAACATTTGTCTGTAAAAAAAATTTGTTTGCCTTGGATCCCGCACAACTTACCTCAGGATCAAAAAGATGCTCACGTCGAATGGTGCAAGAAAACCTTAAAAAAATTCAACGGAGGCGACTCAAAATCTGTTTATAATATCTACACAGGTGACGAATTCTGGATCTACGTGTACGACCCCGAAACTAAACAACAATCAACAGTTTGGGTGTTTCAAAATGAGCCGAACCCTACGAAAGTGGCTCGTGCAAAAAGCACTGTAAAGCAAATGGTGGCCTGCTTTTTTGGTAATGGCCATGTGGCTACAATACCACTGGAGAATCGCAGAACGGTTAATTCGGAATGGTACACGACCATTTGTTTGCCAGAAGTATTTGAAGAAATACGCCAAAACAACCAGCGACGCAGAATCATACTTCACCATGACAATGCCAGCTGTCATACATCTCAGGAAACAACTACATTTTTGGATGGTCAAAAAATAGAATTGATGGGTCATCCACCAGCCCTGATTTGGCTCCCAATGATTTCTATTTATTCCCAAATGTAATTAATAAATTACGTGGTCAACGATTTTCGACCCGTGAAGATGCCGTAGATGCGTTCAAACAGCACGTTTTGGAGATACCTCAATCAGAGTGGAAAAAGTGTTTTACAAATTGGTTTCATCGAATGCAAAAGTGCATCGATCATAGTGGAGAATACTTTGAAAACAATAAAAGCATATTTAGCCATATATATTTGTTTATTTTTTCTATTCCGCATACATAAGTAGCAGCCCTCGTAATACGCCATTTTTTTCTTCAAATCTAATATACAAGTGCAGTTCTCGAAGTCAAAAGCATTTGGTGGTATTTGTGATTTTTACGCTTAACAAGAGAGCGTGTATAGAACTATAATAAGCCTACATACGGCATTATGAGGTGTATAATTATCTCAGCAATAAAATACGATAGAAATATGTTTCACGGATGGCTAGAAAGAACTCCATGAGCTGAGATTGAAGATATAAAAAAGGTATTTCCGTCGGAATCGAACATACAACCATATGCCTTTGACGTCGAGCGTTAGACCCATCGCAAACCGGGCGACTTGTCGCCGTGTCTAGTCGCCGCGTCAGACGCGGCGTTGTCGCCCTGTTAGCGATGGCTCTTAGCTTGTCTGACGCCAAGTGTGCGGAGCTTCGAGCAAAATATATGAAAATTGTCGGCCGTAGCTTGTCGTCGCGTCTAGTCGCCGTGCTATCGCTGTCGCGTGTCACTAGTGTGCGCCTAGGCTTAAAGACAAACTCTAATTTATAAACAAAAGTCAGTAGGTACGCTAATATAGACAGGGTGCCGAAATAAATCGAATTAAGCAAGCGAGTGATTAATTCCGTTCGCGCGGTTCATTAATCAGCTTCCTGCCATTATTGGAATACCACATAACTTACTTAGCTACTCGTGGCATCGTGGCATATCGCATTAAGCGGCTCCGTGGGGTTTGCTAACGTAACCAATGAAATATCACTCGATCAATCAGCCTAGTCCACTGCTAGACCTAGGCCTCCTGAAATAAAAAATCTGAAATTTATTTCAACGTAAAATTACTATTTACTGCCAGTTTCTAAATTGAACATCTCCCTAAATATGACTAAATGCATACCTCGGTGCAATATGAAAAAGATTATTCGATTTATTGAAAATAAACGAGGCAGAAGGACACTTGAGTACTACGACGCTTAGTGAAATTTTTAGTTCAGTAACCGACGAGTTGTAAGTAAAATTATATTTCTGTGACCAATTTTTTGGTTTTCGTGAACGTATTATATTGTTTCTCTAAGAGCTACACATAAATATATGCAACTTTCTGTAAAAACCACGATTCAAAAAGCATTTACCATTCGCGCATTTTTCAACCAACGCTTTGTGCAATCCAGCGCATAGGCTGAGGTCACACTGTGCAATCTGGGGTAAGATTTGCTGTGTATAGCTGCATCAGTAAGACTCCACACTCTACTCACACAGTATTATGCTTCACGCATTCGTTTACTTGTTTAATTATATTATTTATTACAATAAATATTATTTAATAATTCATACGTTTAGGTACTTAACTCAAAGTAAACAATCTGGATAAGTCTTTTTATTGAAATATACACCTTTTAAATCAAAATTTTTACAAATTAAATTGTGTCTTGATGAAATTACATTTAATTCACATTGAATTGGTAATGTGTAAGGATTTTGGTTTAATATGTGTACATTTCAATAAAAAGGCGTATCAAGATTGTTTACCTTTATTATTTATTTCAAGGGGTACTTACAGAATAAGGGTTTCTTAAACACATACTAATCATGTAATTATCGAAATTTCGTTTGAATTCGCTCTGATTTCGCCGAAAGGTTGGTATAGACAGTAAAACCGTACACTTTTTTAATCGCTGGCTTGTCGCATATAGCGTCGCTGCCTAATGTAGCCGCAGCCTTAGTATCAAGGCAGCATTTAATTGAATAGCTCCGGAAAGAGTCTACGCGACGCCCGCGCTGGCAGCCTTAAAACGTATTAAGCTGCGAGCGGATATCGAGATTATTGGCCTTCCTGGAGCTTTCAAAGAGTTACTGTGCAAGGAGGCTACTTGGCACGCCTTCAAGGCCAGCAATGGTAACGCTAAAATATCTAATATAGAAAAATCTCGTGTTACAGTGTTTGGTATCGAACCATTGACGGTCACCCATCCATCCACTGAACATGCCCTATGTTGCTTAACCTTCGTGATCGTTTGAGATCACTTAGTCACCCGGGGTTACGAGCGATTAAATTATTACTATTTAAATAAATATAATAGATAGCACCTATATTGAGCGAATTTGGATGGTACGGTGGAATGGAGTATATGCAGAAATGTCCGCCAAACTAAATTATTTGTCGCATAAGTACCATTGTGATTTCACAGCGTGCAAACATTCGCGGTTACATTAATTAATATTATTTGTATTGTTACACACACAACGTACTCTGTTGAACGAATGGAAACATGTGCTTAGCTCTATTTATCAATCAATCGTTATTGATGTTTTGAACAGCCTAAAAATAAATTCGGGAAGCCTTGACGTACAGTCAACTCTGTCATTTGACTTCATTTTAATATTGATAATAACTTGCACACAACAATCACTTGTCCTAATCCCCAACTAGGATACCCTATACTATGGTAACCAGGCGAGGACTCTACAAACATCGATAAATGGTTTTTCAAATTTTATTACTTTTTTTGGGCTCGACAACTATGTCGAAGGGGTGCTAACGTGCAAAAACCAAACAGCACCTGTCCTGAGAGCACAATGAGCGTCGCTTTTTCAATAGTCAAATCACAGTCGCTATGGACGAATACGGTCGGGATATACAGGGTGTCTCATTATGAGTGGTCCAAACGGTAATTGGTGAAGGGTTGGCCTATCATCTATACCAACCCACTCATAATTTTATTTCTCTAGGAAGTTTCACCGAAGTGAAACTAGAAAAAAATCTAAAGACTCATTTGAGTGTTCCCCTCCACGGAAATCTTTAGTAAAAGGCGAAAGATTTATGCGTATTGAAGGAAAACCAGAGTTACCATCACCGGCATATACAGTGACATTATACCTAATCGTCGGCAGAAACATTTTGCTACCGCGATGTAAGATTTGGCCAGCGCCATCTAGTGTGAAGTTTAAGAGTTATAAATTAGATAAAATATTATTTATTTATTTATTTACTGCTACTTTTTTTTTAACTTGAATAACCTTACATAAAAACTTAATTAACAATATATGAAACTAATCTACTAAATAATACTTAACTAATAAAACTAATATCTAATTATATATTTACAAATAAAAAACTTGCCCCAGATCGGTGTCCCGCGGCAGAGAGCCTAGGATGCTGGCAACATTCCGCCTTTGAATGGCCAGACTTATTCCCTAGCCGAGGTATGCGCCAGCTCTCCGGTCTCCCGTGGCATCGATAAGGCGCGTCGACAGCTCTTTAAAGAGCGAACGCGCCTCGGGGCCCCACGGGCCTAGTGTCTCGACCCCAAACGGCGCAAATATGTATTGGTTGCCCAATGACGCATATTTCCGCCGTTTGAGGCCTTCCGCTGCACTGGCCGCCGAGCCAGCCGCCCTTGTACTCTGAGAAACATGGGAAGGCGCCAGCGTGTCGACACAAGTTGAGTCCCACACTAACGGCCTCCCATGGTTCCAGGGAATTGACGTCATTCTGCTACTTTTGTTGCACTTAAATTTACATAAAATATTGTATTTTTAGTGTAAGGTGGTTGCCAGTCTCCAACAAATCAACATCTCCTCTTTTGGTACACTGACAAACAAAAAATATGTTTATTAAAAGTGTTTGGGTGGGTTTCGAGATTTTTAATATCGAAGATTTTTCTTTTCATATTACTTTTTCGTACAAAATGTACAAATGAAAGAACTCTTTAATTTTTTTTTAAATATTTCTGACCTTACGTGCTACAACACGTAAATCATAATTTTTCAAACTTCTCAGAAATAAAATTAAAAAAAAAATATTTCAAAAATCGTGACACTTTTGCTGAACGTATTTTTCCGATAGAGGATAGTTAAACCCGTCACCAATTACCGTTTGGACCACTCATAACGGGACACCCTGTATAGGTATATATTATTTTGTATTTAGTTTTCATCGTAATAGTAACAAAATCAAATAAATGCTATTATTTCACGTCGTTTGTAATTAAAAACTTCAATAGACTAGACATTATAAATAAAGGATCTTCAAAAGGCTGTTTATATTTACTAATTACTATAAAGCCCCAATAAATTAAAGGTGTAGAAAGCTTTTAGCGAATCGTTACGAAAATACGGATGATTCTTTAATATTTATAAGTTTAGCATTTTCATTAAAGAAAAAAGAGGGAAGCAAAATTAGTTTTGGGCGTTCCAAATTAGGTTTCTGAAATAAAATGTTTCCATTTCAGTTTTTTAATTAAAAAAGACGGTTTCGCTTCCAAATTCTTATCTCGTTCGAACATAATTAAGGAAGCTAGAGAGAAGATTTAAACCAGATAGTGAAATTCCTCTGAAAGTCTTTTCATTTGAGCTAATTAAACCGAATGCTAGGGTCTCGGAGATTTTATCAAAAAGCATTCTGTATGCATGACAGTTCGCGAACTGCTCATTTCCTAGGACCGAAGGATGTTTTAGGAATATTCAGTTTTCTATCGTGCAAATAGGTTACTGATTTCATTTCAATGTTAGGATTTAGTTGACGACCTCTGTGGCGCAGTGGTTAGCGCATCTGGCTGCCATGAGAGAGGTCCCGGGTTCGCGTCCCGGCTGGGGACAAAAAAAAACCCAGGTCTTGGATGTTTACATGTTTGTGACGTCTTTGTTTCCGTTTCCCACGACACAGGGTATCCTAGTGTGGGGCCAGAAGCAATGTATGTGCCTGTATGTAAATGTTATGTTATGTTATGTAGTAGTAGTTTTTGTAAACGGAGGAAGTACGCGCTGCCTGGTGTAATACATACTCGTATGATGAACCTAGCACACCAGCGGATTTTAGAAAATTATTTAGTATAAGTCATTTAAGTCAGAAATAGATTTCTTATGTACTAGTTTTTTTTACACTATATCTATTTGTTAGGCATTATGAACAAAATAAAGCATTTGAAGACTGCAGCTTTAAAGTAAAATATTACTCTGGAAGGTTTTGTCTGTAAACCAAGCCAACCGAGTAACATCTTTTAAGAGACATATTTATTTTTCTCCTTCGGTTCTTTTACTCATAGGGGAGCATAGGGCTTCAACCACTGATTTCCACTTCTAACGGTCGTTCGCGCCAACTTCTAATTCAGAGTAGCACTGGCCGATCGACTTGGCTTCTTGGGCCATAGATCTTTTCCAGGCGATCCTTGGCCCTCCACTCTAGGTTGCCGGAGGGCGTGTATGTGAGGGCTTGTCTGGTCAGGCATCACTTGTTCCGGCGTACTGTGTGGCTTATCTAGCGCCTTTTCCTATCCAGAGTTTCTAGACGGACAGGTAATGTACCTCTTTCTAAGAGAAAATATGTGCCTAGCAATGGAGTATGCCGAGATAACTTTTGCTAGTTTCCTACCTACGTGTGTAATCACCTGATAAAGAAATTAAGAAAGGTTTTGTATGGGTAATTTTTTTTAAAGGATTTTATTTAAAAAACTGCCATTAATGAAGAGAAACGATTTACGACACTGTCCATCATTTGATTTACATCGCGGCGCCGGCGGAAAAAAGCACAAAATTACGTTAACATTTCCGACAACGCGATGTTTTCTCATAAAACCAAAAACGTCAACGACGTGATAGCATTTTAGGGTTCCACGGCTCTTGTATTGTTGTTCGAAGCCAAGTTAAGCGCATTATTTTTTTCTAAGTATTTATCTGAATTTCGTTTTCGCCTGCTTGCGTGCCAGTCAGCTTGCCTGCTCGCCTGCCCGCCTGCCAGAAGAAAGCCCAGCCGTGTTCTTTCCTTTCCGCTTTTTCAAAGAATAAAAATAATATAAGCTACCTATTTCTAACTACTGAGATGTCAAATGAATGGCCCATTGACCGCACCCTCTCAACGTGGCGACCTCTGTGGCGCAATGATGCATAGCTTATCTGTCTACTGTGCAAGAGATCCCAGGTTCAAATCCCGGCTGGGGCCAATAATTCAAAGGTCTTGGTAGTTTACATGTTTAAGACGTCGCTGTTTTTAGTTCCCACGACTCATGGTATCCTAGTGTGGGGTCAGAAGGAATGTTTGTGCCTGTATGCAAATGTTTATGTTTATGGTCATCTTTCTCGATATCTAACAATTCCCTCCGCTGGCCCTCTACCAACTGGACCACATCATCTGGTCACTTCTAACCATTCTTTATTCAAATGTTGTTCAAAACAATTTGTGGAAATATGTCCCTCCAGACGCAAGTCTATCCAGCGCTTGGCAGATTTTTCTGTGTCTGTAACAAGGAGGCATCGATTCCAACCATCCTCGGTAATAATATATGTATGAGGAGGGCGCAAGATGTCTCTTTGACAATAAAACATTTCGAAGCGGATTCTGTCACGCCTTCGGCGGTTATTCTTGTACGTTCGATTGACGCCGGGAAAGACCACAAAAATATACTTAAATAAAGCCGGTGGCTCACAGAGCCACTCTGCATTTGATATTTGTATATTGGCAAATATTAACAATATACTGTAAGGTTTTCTGACCAACTATTACACTTCGTTGACGAATACGCAAGTACAAATAGCAAAACGAGAACACGAATTGTTTGTTTTCCCTCTACTTTGGAAAAATATTAAAAATATTATTATAATACTCGTAACGTGGGTTTTGGAAAGTTACATTAGTAAATATCACGATTTGTGCACACACGCAGTGTGCGTATCCTAATATCATCATCATCATTCAGCCACATGAAGTCTACTGATAGACCTCCTCCATGGATTTCCAAAAAGACCGACTGGAACCAGCTTGCATCCAGCGTCTTGCTGCCACTTGGATGATATCGTCTGTCCATCTTGTGGCTGGTCGTCCTACACTGCGCTAACCGATGTGTGGTCTCCATTCAAGAACTTTTCGGCCCCATCGGCCTGATATCCTAATACCGAGTCTCCAAGAATAGCCTCCAAGAACCAAAGTCTGTCATGCCTACGGAAAAGAAATAAATCTCTAAGCCATCGTGCGCCAAAGACGAAAGCAAACAACTTGAATAATAACGTAAGTCAAAGGAATCTTTCTTCCGTCACCTTCTTTCCACCAAGAGCTGGTGGCCTGAGTTTCTTTACGTCTCACTCCATTAAATAGACCACCAGGAGAGTCCTCGGAAGATGAGGTTGCTTACAACGTTGCTTTTATAACCTCCCCGAATAGAAATGAATGGAAATAGTTTAGGGTCAGGAGTTGTTCTTTTAAATAACCTTTGTGGGAAATGTCACCCACGTTATAGAAATAGTAAGATAGGTCAGCTCGACCTTTCTAAGGAATTTAACACGAATAATGTAAGAGGTCAAACGATAATCACCTAGGTACTACAGAAGTCAATACTGGAGATGTTGTGTCAGAAAAGTAAGAGTCATGTAAATAATTAATTTAAGGACAATGGGCTTAGTCCTGAGAAAATGTTCTGTTTTTATTCGAATAAAAAAACAGGTAAATCCTTTTAAGAAGAAGAAGAGAACATTTAGTACTTAAAACCCTTAAACTAAGTACTAGTTGTAACTATTGTCTATATTTGGGACCATTGTGACAATTTTCGGACCACAATAATAGCTAACCCATCGAGGATAACCCATCTCTAAAGCCCTATTAAGAGGCCTTTGTCGGTGTGAAACTTAAAGTAACTTTAGCACTAAATAGGCCACTCTAAAGGGACACTACATTCTTGTCGAGATAGAGATTTTATAGTCACTTAGAATTCTGGGAACTTTGCTCATCTATCTTTGCTTTTGGTTGGTCTATAGTCGGCTCCAAACTTACAGTCATTCAACTAAATCTGTTCAAATTTCAGAGTTATACTCGGAGTATGTGTCCTTCATGAAGGAATATATCATCATCATAATCAACCCATTATGTCCGAACCTAAGGCCTCTGACTTGGCTTAACGACTGCCATCTATCGACGGCAGCCGGCACCAACTACTTAACGTGCCTTGCGAAGCACGGAACCGATCAGAAAAATGCCACTAGCGTCAGTCATAGACGGTGACCCATCCATGGACTGAACGCGCCGTATGTTGCTTAACCTTAGTGATCGTTTAAGATCACTCAGGCAGCCCAGGCTATGAGCGGTTCCGCTCTTACCGCTCTTACATCTTCGTAATCGTCTCATTACGTAGATATAAAGCCCAGTTTGTATACCCAAAAGTGGGCGCTAATTCTCGAGCTAGACGGACAAAAAACTGTGGAAAATTCTAGTAGAAACCAGGAAACGCAAAAGGAGCCACAAGCCAAAACTAGTCTTCCTAATACATAATGCAGCGCTGTTTTAATTTTCACGTAAAGACTTGGAAAACCACTGGGCTGTTGTTGTAAAATAAATATGTAGATCGCGACGGCGCTGCGAGGTCACAAAGTAACTTTCCCATTATGCAAATTAAATTCTTTAAAAACCCCCGAGGGGCCAAGCAGCCTGTTTCTTAGAGATTTAATTAGATATTCTCTAAAAATAAAACACTGTCGGCTACGGCCCTTAGCACGCCGTAGAAGGAATAGAAGAATAAGAGAAAAATAAAAATAAATTTCTTAACAATTGAATTTGGTAATTAATAATGAATGTTGAGTTAATAGAATAAAAAGAACAAAATGAAAGTAAAACTTTTCGGCAACTTGCAATTGGAAGTAGTTTAGCAAAACGGTTCCAAACCACAACATGGCCATTTTTGAGTTTAATATATCATAATAATCACCATTCTATAGAGAATAGTGATCGTCAAAGTATAGACTTTGAGAACCAAAGACTTTCATAGCGATTCGATGAGTATGTGCATAGTTATGGCACACAGTATTCCAACCCAAATGTATGGAGAGCGTAAATCAGCTTAAGCCTGAAATCTGAATTATCTCAAAAATCACTTTGTGTTGGCAGGAACCTTTTTGCTAAACTACGTCCAATTTTGTTGTTGTCTCAATGCTTGTGTTCGTTTTGTATCTGTTAGTTGTAACAGTTGATCTGGGCCTGGATTCTGCTAATGCATTGTATTACAATGACAACTGCACGAACGCGGCGATTTCATTTCATTGCCGCTTTTAATCTACGCGCGTGTGCATGCACTCCTTTTAGGCGTCGATGGTATAAAAAATACTGACCCGACCGAGTATCTGTCAATGAACTATAATGCACTAGCAGAATTGAGGCCCTGTTGTAACGGTGTTGTATCTTTTTACACCATTTTTTATGTCTCTTTTAATACTGTCTATAATTTTTAAATCAAAACTTAAAATTATTTCACCCATTGACAAAGAACAACCTTCATTCCTGCTTTACCTTTTGACGACGACTACTTTCTACTTGCTAATTAGGTAATTTTATTTCATTTGTTTCTATTATAGATAGGTTATTGGGATCGGGCATTAGTCGATGAAGTAAAAATTAGTTTAAAACTTACAAACATTAGTTTTAATTCACATCAAAACCTCGCACAGTGAAATTCAAGCGCAGAAATAAATAATACATTGAACAATCACACTCCAACGCTGACCACGGTTTTGGCTACTTTTTGAAACAAAGGCGCTTTCGGCTACTTTTTGTGGATAGTGAATGAAACTGCATTGTAGGTACGCTCAAATCACGACGAACCGTGAATTACTAAGCTGTGGTTTGTCGGTGAGACTAAATTGCGTTTTACAACTGGATGTAGTTTAGCAGAAACGCTCCAACCCACACAAAGTGAGTTTTGAGATATTTTAGTTTTAAGGTTTAAGCTGATTTACTAGGGTTGGACTACCGTGTGCCATAACACTACACATACTCATCGGATCGCTATGAAAGTCTTTGGTTCATAAAATATAGGGCATAGTAATCATTTTGGTATATTTAACTCAAAAATGACCATGTTGGAACCTTTCTGCTAAAATACGTCCAAGTGCGTCGGTGAAACCACGAAAGATACACATTTTTTCCCTGTACAATAACTTTTAATGCAAAATTTTATTAGGATGTAATGTGAATCACTGCTAAGAAAGCCATTTCTCTTCTGCACTACAAGCATTTATGTTCATCAGAGATTGGCTTATTCAGAATGGACACAGAGGACGGCGGAACATGGCGCAGACGGAGGGACGATCTATACAAATTCTTGTCGGGATGTCGCTGATGCAATGATGAATGTAAAATCCCGTATAATTGGAGTCTAAGGAGTCCTATAGCACAAATTCAATCCATCTCAGAATACGAAAATACCCTAGAAGACAGGTAAATATCCTTGGTGCGCCTGGGAAATCCGACAAAAATTTATTTTAGCAAAATTAGCCCATTAATTAACCCGTAAAGCCCATTGTGCTGGCTAGCTTAAAACTTACAATGTAAATGTCAGTATGTATTTACTGAATACATACTGACATACTGACGACCTCTGTGGCGCAGTAGTTAGTGCATGTGCCTACCATGCGAGAGGTCCCGGGTTCGAATCCCGGCTGGAGACAAAAACAAAGAAACCCAGGTCTTGGATGTTTACATGTTTGTGACGTCGCTGTTTCTGGTTCCCACGACACAGGGTATCCTAGTGTGGGGCCATAAGCAATGTATGTACCTGTATGTAAATGTTATGTTATGAATAAAAAAGGGTGTCGTAATTACGAAATTATTAAGTTTTTCTATCTCCTCAATAGTTAGCATATTACGTTTGTCGGTTTTTCCAAGCGCAACGACGATGTATTCTTTATTGCATGAACGCCAGAAATTAGTATTAGATACAAAATTATTCTACCACTAACATTGCCCGCGACTACGTTTGCGTCAACGCATTAACCTAAAGAACCATTCTAAATACTGGTGAAAACATTTGTACAAGCACAAGAAAACAAGTACTTTGGACATTACCCCCCACACACACTTTTTTCCTCTTTATAGCATTAAAATACATTACTTCCAAGCTGTTGAGTTGGTAGGAATTATCTAACCACGCATGTACCAATGACTTTAAGTTACGTACATTTGTTTATACAGCAACACCATTCGCTGATAAAATGTGCCCGGATAACGGCGACAGGCTTGCCACTTGTCACGTTTGGGACCTAATAAACTCGGTAAAACGTGGGCACACTTCTAGAGACTGGTGCCTCTGCCTACCCCTTCGGGGATAACGGGCGTGAGTTTATTTTATTTTTTTTATTTATCAATTAGTCTGGTTCTGTAGGTTCTGTTGCTAACAATCACATGCAAACTGTTGCCATTTAACTAAATGAATAAAAACAAAAGTCTTTTTTTTACACTTATGTTAATTTCCTTTATTATGCTAAGCAAGAGCACTGTGTCAATGTATTACCCGCCCTTACTCTTGATCACATCAGCTGGCTTCCCACAGTCTGCGATATCGCTTACGGACGCGGACCAGCTCGCACGACACACCGTGGGAAGGGTCTCGGTCCGCGGTAGCACAGACAGACGACAGGTCAGTTGGAAGAGCTTCTCGTGGTGCGTGGGCTGTCCGTGGTCGTCGGCCGTCCGCGCCCGTCCGCGATATCGCGGACCGTGAGAAGCCAGCTTTAGACACTCGGACATCTGTCTCGAAGATTAGTCGATTAAAGGGAATGGAAATACGACAGTTCCGAAGTGAAAGTAGTATCCGGGTATGCGACGGAAGCAATTATAAATAGAAGTGACAAGGTCCGATGACGATTGTATTCAATTTCTAATTCAAAAGCAGCGACTCCCAAATGTCACGAGGTAATCGTTCTGTGCCTTCGTCTCTAGAACTGGACCCACGTTTTGCCGGCAAAAATAATATCATTCAAATATGGGCTTTAAATATTGCTTAAAATATCTTCTTATCTTTAAATTGCTAAACAGCAATATTTAAAGCCCATATTTGAATGATATTATTTTTGCCGGGTGGTAGCAGAGTCGTGTGAGTGGGCTATGACCTTTATTCTGGTCGTAGTTATACAGGGTGTTTGGAAGCTGGGTGCAAAGCCTTAAAGGGTTATTAGTATATGCCACCTAAAACATTTTGAGCCATATTAAATTAAATATGACAAATTTTCTCCTTACCAAAGTCTGATTGTTTTTTTTTAAGAAACTTTAAATTTAGGTCCAAAATATTTTTTTCAGCAAGGACAGTGACTTAAAATGATTTATTATAAAACATAATAAAAAAAATATCTCCATTTCAATTTTGCGTTATTAGCACCTAATTGTAAAATTTTGAATTTTCCCTAAAAAAATCAGACCTTGGCTAGGACAAAGTATGACTCAAAATGTTCTAGATGTTCTGTACTACAACCCCGTTAAGGCTTTGCACTTAGCTTCCAAACACTCTGTATTTCAAACGGGTCTAATCGCTATTATTTATTAGGTGAAATGAAGTTACCTTGTATTCCCGACGTTTGGGCAACGTTAACACAGTTTACTACTCACGACTGGGAGGTTGTGTAAGTTTTCATTCCAGTCCTACTTTTGCCCTTCGAATTTGGTTTAATATCTATTCCAAGAATATTTGAGGTTTTTTTTTTAGTTATCTTTATAGTGCGTACTTTTTTCAGTTAAGTTTTAATTTAATGCATGTGGTACTGTTGTAGAAATAAATGTTTGTTTTACTTAGTCAAACCAAGGTACTTACACCTGTACCTGAAAATTTGCCTATACTTTATCGGCCTTACTAATAATAAGTTATACACTCTGAATAACTATTTGACGTATATCAAATTATACTGGTACAATCGCATTTAGCGTACAAATAACCAGTTGGTCAGACCTCGCATAACGGCTGTATACACAGCTATATTAGTAAGGCCGCATATATGTTTACACCCTATTTACTGAAGCGAACGAGTAAGTGTCAACATGTCAAAAATTTGGTTTTTCAATATGCCACATTTATAACACTGCATAATATTTAGCAAAGTTATACAAAACGATATGGCTAATAAATGCCAATAAGCAATAAACACATTAATACTGTTACTACCTGATTTATCCCTCACTCGCAGTTTATTTAACTAAATATTTTATTTTATCATGAAAATACCATTTGCATAAGAGATGCCCCAAAAAATACCTAAAATTTCAGTGGTCCTCAAATAAAAGCGATCCTACTGCTGCCAAATATGTTCGCAACTAGCAAAGATGTGGGACTTTTGTTTATAGGCCGATTATGATCGATTATTATTTTATGCTAATGCGCTACGCTACTTGAATCGCTCGTAGCCTGGGCTGCCTGAGTGATCTTGAACGATCACTAAGGTTAAGCAACATACGGCGCGTTCAGTCCATGGATGGGTCACCGTTTCTGACTAACGCTAGTGGCATTTTTTCCGAGCGATTCCGTGCTTCGCAATGTACGTTAAGCAGTTGGTGCCGGCTGCCGTCGATAGATGGCAGTCGTCAAGCCAAGTCAGAGGCCTTTAGGGGCGGCTTGAAAACTTCTGACAGTAAGACCAGCCACTAGTCTTACAAGCCTTCACCAATCCGGACTTGGCCCCCGTGGTGGAGTATGGCCTATACCTTCCTCAGGGAAGAGACCCGTGCCCCTCGGTGGGGACATAATGGGTTGATGATAATGCGCTACGCGAAGTGTGGGAAGAAGTTGGAGAGCTGACTACGAACCTCTTTTTTAAATTAAAGGCAAAAAAAAGTAAGATAGCCACCCCGACGCCATATTTACTCACGATTGACGTTGTTGATGCGAGTGCAACTTCTCTAAACTATTATATTTTCTTTAGTGTTTGTCTTGTCTTGTTTGGTTGTCTGTCTGTTTTCCTTAAGCAGTGCCTACCTAAGCCTATGTGGGTATACGATGCAAGCAAAGCTGCGTGCATGAGCTATTTTGAGTGACATGTAAGTTTGAGAGATGCTATGTCTTTGTTTACCTTTAGTCGTTCGCTTCAGTAAATAGATTGTAGGTACTTAACTAAAGGTAAACAATGTTCATACGCCTTTTTATTGAAATGTAGTGTACATTATAAAACAAAATCTTTACACAATAACCAATTCAATGTGAAATTAAATGTAGTTTCATAAAAACACATTTAATTTGTAAAAATTTTGATTTAAAAAGTGTATATTTCAATAAAATTACTTATCCAGAGTGTTTACCTTTAGTTAAGTACCTAACATATGCGACCTTACTAATAATAAGTAATACACACTGAATAACTATTTGACGTATAGCAATTTATACTGGTTTAATCGCATTTAGCGTACAAATATCCAGTTTGTCAGACCTCGCATAACGGCTGTATAGTATACACAGCTCATAACCTTTATTAGTATGGCCGATGAAGTATACTTGTAGTATGTAATTATAGTCTAAGAAATAGTTGCATTGTGAGATGATAATATAATAATTTTGTAATACGTAGACAACAGAAACTTTAGAAGTAAATTTACAACTAATTTATAAAGTACTAGCTGACTCGGTAAACGTTTTTTTTCCATATTAATAAGACCACGAACTACTCTCAGATACCTTAATCTGATCAGATCAGATACCTTTCTGTAGATGTTTTTCAACCAACTGACCGCTGTTAACAAGAAAGTAACAGGCTGTTAGCATTCGAAAAACCGGGGGTTGGACACGTACCAGACAGGCTACCAGTTACGATGCAAACCCAATTATTGGTTATGCATAAAATGTCCTTTACACAAATTGTAATTACACAAATATTATCAACATAATTAATAATTAAGCTAATATTAAATATTTGGTCAATGAACGTTTAATTACAGTAAAATGAACCGTTCGTTACTACTGACGTGATTTACAACGTATAATGTAATCATCATATTTTCGAATTAAAACTTTCGTATATATTACTTTGAAGTGTACATTAAGTTGAAGTAGCAGTGGGCGGGGCACATAGCACGAAGAACTGATGGCCGATGAGGCCGAAAGGTTCTTAAGAGGCAGTTTTTCCATACAAACGTAGTCCCCTGTTTCCTCCCTGGATAATGCCAGTAGAGCAATTCTTTTTTTCCATAAAATCTATGGCTACTATAGGCATGTCCCTTTGTTTTTATTTTTTTCATAAATCTATTATTAAAAGAGATATGAACATTCAAAAACCTAAAAAATTGGCCCGATTTTCCGCTTCATTCAAAAAATCAGAAAAGCTATTTTACTAGATTATATAAAAAATGGAAAACATAGGAACACGGCCAAAGCCTTTCTTTTATTATTTATGAAAAAAATAGTTAAATTGGTTAAGTTTTGGAGAAGAAATCGTGCTCTGCGTGGGGAGGCTTGAGGTTGGGGAGGCGCGGACTACGTATACATACACTAGTGACGTGACACGTAGTCGATAATTTTATTGATACTTTAGTGTTGTTGATTGATATCGATATTTCTAGTAAGAGTATTTTACGTGAAGTGCATTTAGCAGATTATTGTGTTGTTCGATTGTTGGAAAATAACAAGTAGGAGAACAATAAAAAACACACTAATATCAATACTGCCGCGCTAACAGTAAGAGCAGTAAGTCGATTTTTATCAAAAATGTGTTCATCGCCGCGTCATGCTCTAAAAACTGGTATGATCCCCGTTTTTCTACCTTCACTGGAACCTAAAAATACAGACATAAATAGAAACATAACAGCAGTAATTCAATGAAATTATTTTGTTTTCTTGGCGTAAAAGCAGGAAATATACTTACTTCACGTTAATTACTGTACATACGAAATCTATATTCTATTTTGCTAATAATAAAAAGAGTCTCTGTAAGTGAACATTATTGTTGTGTAAATGGGCTTAATCAAAAACTTTTAACTTAGAATTTCAGCACTAATCACACTTACTGCTTTTTTCTCAAATCAAATAATCTGTGAAAATTTCAACTGTCTAACTATCACGGTTCATGAGATACAGCCTGGTGACAGACGGACGGACCAACAGCGGAGTCTCAGTAATAGGGTCAGTTTTACCCTTTGGGTACAGAATTTTAAAAAGGAAACTCAGGAAGTAGTAATATGGATGGATAATTGTTGCGCCCAAAACCAAAATTTCGCTCTTTTCAGTTTTTTGGTGTACATTATTAAAAGCCAGCATTTACATGCAATAAAAATTTAAATACTTTGAGCCTGGGAGCCGATTCTCGCCCATGCGAATTGAAAGCGTAGACGCCAAACATTCGAAGGATTAGACATTTGTCGCATAAAAATCAGTTTCATGTATTCTCACAAAGTCGTATACTCAAATTTGCTAATAATTTTCGTACGCTTTGAGGTGTCATCTTGTCGCATGGTAATTACCATGCGACTCGCAAAAGGCGTATGAAATTTGAACGCATTCATTGATAGTTGAGGGTGGGTGTATTCCGTTATGCGATAAAATCGATTACAGCGCGAATCCACTTAAGTGCAGTAGGCACAAAAACCCTACTCCGTGCGAGATACTTTGGGACTACTAAATTTGGTCGGATTCGCGCTGTAATTGATTTTATCGCATTACGGAACGTAGGGCAAGTCCATTAGGGACTTCACACACGACTGCTATAATATACATTACATCCCGGGAGGTATAGCTTTACATTATATTAAAGTATCACACACGGAACAGGTAACGTAATGTATATTTCGCTTCATTTCGTTGACATACGTCTCCACCGACACACGTTCCGGCTGCTAAGGCGTTATACAGGGTGTTATGGATCTGTCGACTTACTACTGGATTTAATAGATAGGTAGTTCATCAGAAGATGATTGAGATTTTGATGCGCGTATGCGTTGGCACATGTGCCAAAAGTAGAACGATGTGCATTAAACAAGTTTAAATTATATGCGGAATTAGCAGACATCGCCAGCTAGTGGACAGGCATGATATTATTACAAAATTTATGACCACTGTGTTGCTACACTTTTTTTTCTTTTCTTGAGGTAGATTGATTTTTGTTACTATCCTTCATGTTAACTTGGCATGGCAACTTTAATGTTATATTCCATCACTATATACAAGTTGTAACTTCCTATGTTGTATCTATAAAATCATAGGTAATCAATAATAATAATTATTATTATTATTAATACGTTTATTGCACATAAGTAAAAATTACAATGGCAATGCGGCGGACTTAATGCTACAAGCATTTTCTACCAGTCAACCGCAGGAGGTGTATCAATCGACTGAATCGAAGAATTGCTCGCAGCCCTGGCCGCCTGAGTGATCTTAAACGATCACGAACGTTAAGCAACATAGGGCGCGTTCAGTGCGCGGATGGGTGACCGTTTATGATTAACGCTAATGGCATTTTTCCGAGCGGTTCCATGCTTCGCAAGGCATGTTAAGCAGTTGGTGCTGGCTGCCGTCGATAGATGGCAGTCGTTAAGCCAAGTCAGAGGCCATAGAGCAAGACCAGCCACTAGTCTTACAAGCCTCCATCAATCCGGACTTGGGCCCCCGTGGCGGAGTATGGCCTATACCTTCCTCAGGCTTACGAAACGTAGCTTACGGCCGATTTCTGAATTGAGAATTTCGCTAAGTAACTACTTAACTCTAGTGCCGTCTCGTCAAGTTTCTCAGAAAAGAGCGTGACAGAACGTTATTTAAATATTTAAGTGAAATTCTCAATTCGGGAACCGGCCTTTAGCGAGACTATTTATATGGAGCAAATTTATGTGGAGCAAATGATTTTTTTGAGATAGGACTCTGAATACCTATGTCGTTAGCGACATAAGACTCCTAGTGGAGTTTTTTGAATCACCAAGAAACTTTTTGAACACCCTTTACGAAGGAAGATATATCGTAATATACGGAAAGGTATAGGGAGGTATTGAAAGGTATCGAAAGGTAAATATACATCTTCGTATCGCTCAGTACCTTTAAGGTACGAAGATGTAAGGATGTATATTATAGCTGTCGTGTGTGGTCTCCTGACGATTTCTATGGAAAGATGTAATGAGATATATCGTGCTATAAGCCGCCGTGTGTGGAGTCCCTTATTGGTGGACTCGCCCTACGTTCCCTACATTGACGTTTCGTTATAAGTAAAATTTCAGTTGAAAATTTTAAGAGTTAAGTGTATTAAACTTTTAAATAACGTATATTTTGTACCTAAACAGTTTCTTAGTTTATAAAATAACACTCAAAGTAATAATTTGCCGCAAAATGTATCAATTTAAAAGTGAAATTGTAAATGTTTTAAGATTCGACTAACTTTCAATTTACAATCGAGAAAATGGAACGTAGGATTCACAGATTACTGTTCTAATCGTTAGACATTTCTTTTTTCATTCGAATTCAATGTCGCATGGTGTTCAGAATACAGAATTTGGGTGTCGTTCGACTTTTTTATGTAGAATTCAAATCATATGCCTTAGAGTCGCATACGTATTATTTGCTAACGAAGTGAGAATTGGCCCCCTCGTCCCTCTTTTAAATCAGTCGACAGCTTCCTACACCAGGTTGAACAAGCTATGCAAAGAAAACAAAAACGTATAATTTTTCAGATTTTGTCGATTCAGTACAGCAAGCAAACTCTAAAAGGGCTATTCTCAGAAAATGGCTCAGATTAACTCAATAAAAAGTAACAAATATGGCCGTAATGGCCCCTGAAAATTGAATTGTAGCATATTTGTAGGTTTCGGGACCTTAACGGTATTACGTACTTTTTTACGTACACTTTAATTACGTACTACTTTCAGAGCCTTCTAGAAAAAAACTTTAGGTAATTTACTACATTTCAAAGTTTGTGAGTATAGATGTCTCACTATATTATCTTTTAAATTATACATAGTGATTACTGCTTATTAGTTAACATCTTAGTTTTTTTTTTACCCCAAAGTGACACGTAATTTCATACAAAATATAGATATCGAATGTATGGCATACTTAGCATTAAATCAGTAACTGGGGCACTTACTGCGGTTATTCTAAGCAATCAGTACAAATAGATTTAACTCGTACTAGAAATAATAGGAGTTTTCGTCAATTAAATAATATAGTATTAAAATAACTAAATAGTAATTTAGTTATTATAATAAAGCATGTATCATGAAAGAACTCCATTTAAGCTACATATTGAAAAATCAGAACTACAAAAACTTATAAACTACAGTAGAAGTAAATAAAAATGTAATCCAGAACTTTGTCCTTCATTTTCTCAACTTTGAAATTTCCGACTTACTGCTCTTACCCTTAGCACGGCAGAATAATGTTGAAAGTAAATCTAAAGTTAGGTATAAAAAACCTATTCAGTGGTCAAACCGTTTCTCTCTCTTACTGATCTATAAAAAACTTGTATGTAATGGTCCGGAGCGTGCTAAATTTCGTGGTAGGTTACGAGTGTTACGACCATCGCGGGAATGGGAAAATGGGGATTGCTTGAAACGCATATTGAATGAAATGGGAATCAGATCAATAATGAACTTGGATCTATAAAAAACGAGCGGATTATTTTTCGATCTGGTAACAGACAATCGATATAAAAAGTTTCTTTTTCTCCCAAAATACATCGTCTCTTTTAATTTTTTCGTAAAGTAAGCCTGAGATCCACAAAATAAAATAGCGGAAGTCCAGTAAGTAATAGCCAGAGTCAAATAAAATAATAAGACGAAACAACACTCCGCACACGACGAACGAAATCAACTTGCAGACTACGCCCGGCCCGCTCGCGAGCGTGGCGGGCGCAGGGCGCGGCGGCGGCGTGTGCGGCGCGGCGGGCGTGCCACGCACACATTGACAGTCCCATTCACACATTGATAGCTCGTTTCTTCGGGCATCGCGCGACAGCAATAGATTTTACAAATACCTATTTTTCAATTCTCTAGCCCGTGATGTTCCCTCTTAAATGGAGACCACACATCATCGGCAAGCGCAGCGTAGGATGATCAGCCACAAGATGGACAGACGATCTCATCCAAGTGGCAGGGAGACGCTGGATGCAAGCCGCTTCCAACCGGTCTTTTTGGAAAACATGGAGGACGCCTATGTCCAGCAGTGGACTTCTTGTGGTTGAAAGATAATGATACGTTACTTATCACCTTAATTCCGGATTCACTTACTTCATTTATTTCGAATGAGTCCGACCGGGTTTAGCACTGATTCGCTGAGCGGAACGTGGTCATAATGAGACGACACGCAGAGCAAAGCGTAGAGTCGGAGCTTGCGTTGTTGGCTGTACTGGTCGGACTCTTCCGACAGAAAATAAGTTAATCCGGATTAAAGCTGATAAAATCACCATATATTGTGTTTGAAAATGTGTAGATCCACTGGTCAATATTTATAAACAACTTTTACTGCAGGCAAAACTTTGAAATCGCATAAACTTTGAAATTCCATACATTTTAAAGTTGCAGATGGTACCCAGCTTTAGTACAGAAGCTGATTTCAAACACTTTGTTTACCATATTTTATCTGTATTTGACAGCCTCGTTGATCTAGCTGTTGAGGTGACAGTGTGAGTCCGGAGGCGATGTATGTGCCTGAATGTAAAATTTTATTTATAGGTTATACTCTCCTAAACTATTGTGCAATAAAAAAAATACGATTAATGGGAAAGTATTTTTTTTTTTTTTTTAAAAAGCGAACGTGGAGTAATCGTCTACAAGCCTCCACCAATCCGGACTTGGCCCCCGTGGTGGAGTATGGCCTACCTATACCTTCCTCAGGGAAGAGACCCGTGCCCCTCGGTGGGGACATAATGGGTTGATGATGATGATGAAACGTGGAGGATATCCCATATTATCCAACTTCCAATTCCGTTACCAGATTCGGTCACCAAAAAACTCATCAACCTTAGCCAAAACCAGGCACGAGATATTCTATGAATTGTGGTTTTATAAGAGCAGCCTAGATCGTCCCTCTTTTAAAAACAGGAAAAACAAGATAAATAAACCGATAGATAAAAAAAAAATACAAATACCTACTCGTATTAATTATTCTATCATTCTGTCCATTGTGGCGATCCGTGTTAGCTCTTATCACACGCACCGTAAATAAGGGATGTCGGGAAAAACAATAAATTGTATTAGACTTTTTTGTGGGAAATAAAAAAATGTATCTCTGACCAAAAATGTTTTTTGTATTTGGACATAAACGAAGCTTACCAAATTGATGACGTTGGTAAGACTGTTCGAAAATTTTAATGTCACTTTCGTATGTGACGTGCTGGCTGAAAAAAAAATGCTTTTGATCGGTCTATAGACGGGTTTAGCAGTTGTAATCAAAACTTTTGGGTATATCGGTTTTGATCGAATTTTTCAAGAATTTGTATTTGAATAATATCAAAGTTATTCAAAGGACAATAATTGTGTCTAGTGTTCAACACATTTATGAGTTGTTAATTAATTAAAAAGAATAAATGGTGAGTTTCTTTGTAACCTTTTCTTGTTTTTATTGTGAACAAAATATTTGATTTAATTTGTTAGTCCAACCAGCAGCACGGGATAGTCGGACGATATATGCCCGGTTCCTATAATATACGCCTACCGGCTACGATCCGTTTTCCCTACAATTTATTGACGGTTCGTAGAAATTCGTAAGCAAAAACGAAGCGTTTTGTGGATATTGGAACCGGGCAATAGTGAACTCGGTAGAGGGTCCGTAGATACGCACGGCATAGGATCGCGAGAGATGCCATTTGGTGAAGGCACACCCGTGTGCTTAACACGGGTTTATTTTATAAGGTTTGATTCATGAAGATTAAGTTCAGCGGCTGAGATGGTTAAATAAAATTTGTCAAATGCCTGTCGAACTCTTGCACGAACGGCTCCGTACCATTAACTATATACTATTTGAGTATTTTAACCATCTATCTGTTGCCGTTATTAATATTGAAACGGCAAAAAATCCTTGAATATTTGTTTTATTTCCAGTATTCGTTGTTATAGCAGCCACAAAATACATTATCAAGGAAAATTCAACTGTCTAGCTATCACGGTTCGTACAGCCTAGTGACAAACAGACAGAGGAACAGCGGAGTTTTAGTATTAGCCATTAATAAGGCATGGGGATAATAGTTACCACCTTAAATTGAACCTTATCGCCTTGAGATAAAGTCCAAAACCAATGAAAAATGTATACTAGCCGTGCCCGTTTAAGGATTAGTCCCCTAACCCTTTGGGTACGATTTATCAGTTTTTTGATCCGTCGCTTCTCAAATAATAATATCGTTTGATAGGCTTTCATCTTCAGTCTCAGACAGTAACTGGCCTCATGCGAAGCTTAAGCCTTGTCCTAATAACTCGGCTTAAAATTAACTTTGCAGCCGTATACGTGTTCTGCTCGGATTCTCATTAATTTTATCAGATTTCGGAAGGTTTACTCGGGAGAAGTGATTCGGAGGCTTTGGCCGGGACTTAGTTGGCGTGGAATCGGAAAAAATATACATATACATACAGACATAAACTCACCCCTGTATCCCAGTAGGGTAAACAGAGATCAGAGACTGTCACTGGCCACGATTGAATAAGAAGCAAAGTAGAATATATGTAGTATTTAGTCATCATCATCAACCCATTATGTCCCGACCGAGAGGGGCATGGGTCTCTTCCCTGAGAAAGGTATAGGCCATACTCCACCACGGGGGCCAAGTCCGGATTGGTGGAGGCTTTTAAGACTAGTGGCCTGTCTTACTGTCAGAAGTTTTCAAGCCGCCCTATGGCCTGTAACTTGACTTAACGTCTGCCATCTATCGACGGCAGCCGGCACCAACTGCTTAGTTTGCCTTGTGAAGCACGGAACCGCTAATTAATATTATAATTTGTATGGTAGTCGCTCCGTAAGGCGCCCTGTTAAATTATGGGCACTGAAAAAACAGTTGTCAGATTTTCCCTTGTTTCATTCAATAACAACTAGTATGCTAATTCAGTTCTAGAGTAGCAGCCAAGTGTTTGTCGATGCTACACGTCGTGCAAGGTCTATAATTACATCTCGCTGAAAATACGTTCGTTAACAGTGTATTACTTTGTTCAGCGCGTAGGCTGGAACGGTGATGTGTTTACTTCAAGTATTTCCTTTTAGGGTTCAACCTGAGAGATATTCTCCTCGACGGATATTGGATTGAATGGAAATTCAGTAGTTTGGAGAAAAGTGCGAAAAGCTGAAAGCCTGTTTTCATTTAACCATAAGCCTAGGCGCACACTAGCGACACGCCACAGGCGACAGCTAGGCGACTAGACGCGACGACAGGCTACGGCCGTCAGTTTTCATATATTTGGTTCGAATCTCCGCATACTTGGCGTCGGAGTCGCGGAGTCGCGACGACAAGACGCCAGAAGCAAATGACAACGTCGCGTATGACGCGGCGACTAGTCGCCCTGTTTGCGATGGCTCTAAACAATACGACTGCCTGGTTGGTCTTGCCCTTAAGGCGCTGAACTAACAAGATAGAGGTCGTGGGTTTGATTCCCGTACATTTGTACAAAAAGGCCTCAGTCTGGGCGTGTCGGATATGTTTGTGATTTCCTTGCCTGGTTACCATACCACAGGGTATCCTAGTTTGGGACCAGGACTTCGATTCTGCTAGTGCATTACATTTCAATGACAGATACTCGGTAGGGTCACGTGACATGGTTTTGTACACCAATGACGTCCAGAAGGATTGGTACGTGTGCGCGCGTAGATTAAAAGCGGCAATGAAATGTGATCGCCGCGTTCGCGCAGTTGTCATTGTACTACAATGCATTAGCGGAATCTAGGCCCTGGTCAAGTGAGTGTGTTGTATGGAAGTTACTATTATTTACAGTTCTTCACAGTCGTAATAGAGAAGCTTCAATGCAAAATTCCATTATCTTATTATAAAAAAGGAATGCTGTTCGTTAGTCTCACTAAAACTCGAGAACGGCTGGACCGATTTGGCTGATTGTTGGTTTTTTATATTTCTGGAGTTCCAGGAAAGGTTTGAACTATGAGAAAAACTTTGGCGGTGCGAAGTTTGCCGGGACAGCTAGTCAGAAATAAAATTAAAAAAAATAAATGTAAAGAACTACCTACTTACATTCTGTTTGTTGAATGTCAATTTACAATAGATCGAATTCTACTGGAGAAAAAGGCAGCGAAATAAACTATAATACACACTAGTGTGTTACCATATGTTAGTATGTTACCAACAATGTACAAGCACTGGACGTAAGCCTGGATAAACTATGTATGTTTGTTGAGAATATAAAAAAATTGTGCCCGGATAACGGCGACAGGCTTGCCACTTGTCACGTTTGGGACCTAATAAACTCGGCAAAACGTGGGTCCAGTTCTAGAGACTGGTGCCTCTGCCTACCCCTTCGGGGATAACGGGCGTGAGGATTTTTTTTTTTATATAAAAAAATACAATGCTTTTTATAATAAGCTGTATACCGGATACAAGTTGACTTTTAGTCGGAAGAGTCCGACCAGGTTTGGCTCTGATTCGCAGAGCTTAATCACGGTGAGCAGATACGTAAACTGTCTAGTGCTTACGAAAGTTTTAATTTAAAAACAATGCTTATATATTATCTATTCTATAATGTCCTTACGTACCCAGGCAGAGCACAGTCCATTTTAGGGTCCATCCGTCTGTCACCAGGCTGCTTCTCATGAACCGTCATAGTTAGACAGTTAAAATGTTCACAAATAATGTATTTTTGTGGCCGCTATAACAATAAATACTAAAAAAAAATAAACATAAAACATAACATAAACAATTACCTACATCAGGCACATACACTGCTTCTGGCCCTACAGTAGGATACCCTGTGTCGTGGGAACTAGAATCAGCGACGTCACAAATATGTACACATCCAAGACCTGGAGTTTTTTTTTCTCCCCAGCCGGGGATCGAACCCGGGACCTCTCACATGGTAAGCAGATGCACTAACCGTTACGCCACAGAGGTCGTCGTGTAATAATAAAATTAATACTCCCATACAACAAACGTGTTTTTTTTGCCGTTTTTATATATAATGGTGCGGAACCCTTCATGCGCGAGTATGACTCGCACTTGGGCGGTTTTTCATATTTAACCACTAAACGAGCCCATCGCAAATTTATTTAATTTTTATTAAGGTTCACCAACGAGATATACTCAAAAATTACATTGCACTAAATCTTAAACACTTTTACTTATAGGTAACCACATCAAGCATTTGTAATAAAGTAACAATATGAAAGACTTATGTGAGCAGTCCTACGTAACAAAAATTACGATACTAATTTTCGCAACTTTCACTGAATGTATGTCAAGTAAGGTTCATTATATGGATTCGTTAATTAAGCTAATAGCTAGAGCTTTACTAATAGAAGACTTGAAGTTGTGACTAGAAGAGATGTCAAAGTCAGGCTTAGAATACCTAGAGAGAGCATTGTAAAGACGGCAAAATCTCGGGATAGGACTATTAATTCCCAAATTAGTTCTTGAGAAAGGTAAGCTTTTTTGTCTCCTTAGGTATTCATCATCATCATTAACCCATTATGTCCCCACCGAGGGGAACCGGTCTCTTCCCTGGGGAAGGTATAGCCCATACTCTACCACGGGACCTAGTCCGGGTACGTGATCGTTGAAGATCACTCAGGCGGCCGGGGCTACGGGCGATTCTATGGGCCAGTTTCTGAGTTGAGAATTATCACTAAGTAAATACTTAAGTAACGTTCTGTCACGCTCTTTTCTGAGAAATTTGACGAGACAGCGCTACAGTTAAGTAACTACTTGGAGAAATTCTCAATTCAGAAATCGGCCCTATGAATCCTAAATTAAGGTTGGATTCTTCGAGCGCACGGATTTGTATAGGATTTATTGTACTGTGCGAATAAAAAGTGGGGAAAAGTAGGTTTATTTCTTTATTTTACAGAAATACGAATCGTTGTTAACTTTATGCCGGATAAACTTACTTGACTTTATGTCGGAAGAGTCCGACCAGGTTTGGCTCTGATTCGCAGAGCTTAGTCATGGTGACCAGAGACGGAGCTCGCATCGTCGTCGGTTGCTCGTCAGAGACGAGAGTCAAAGTCAAGTAAGTGTATCCGGAAGATGGCTAATAATGTCAAGAGAGCTTACGAAAGTCGAAAGTTTTAGTTCAGAAATTCAAATCCTACAATATTTTGTTCCACCTGAACGCCGCCTATCTTACAATAACTGATTGACGAAGACGTAAGAGACAAAGATCGATGAGTAGTCAACTAAGTAGGTAATTTTCAGCCCGCTGCTGTGATTAATTTTTCATCCGAATGTGTGTTGCTATTAATTATTCATGAGCGCACGTCAGACTACGGCGTTTGAGTTATAGAAAAGCTACAGCTTTCAGGAGTTGCTCGTATAATATTAGGCTTCTTAGGAAGAAAGTTTTAAGGAAAACGATACATACACCGACTGTCAAAAGTTTTGGCTTCTTGAGTGGATACCAGGAAATAGCAAAGGCAGCGTAGGAAACCCACTGGCTCGCTAGATCGATAAATACAAATAATGGAATTCCATCTGACAAATCGGAGAAAAAAATATCTTTATACTTTGTTCTAAGCACCGTAGGAATGCGTTACTTCCCTGCCATGTAAAATTAAATTTTTGGACTTTTATTTATTTGACACAATTACTGACACATGGATATAGACTAAGCTGGTTCGAACACAAAACTAAATTTTAAAATTATAATAATAAAAAAAAAACTCACGCTGTCATCCCCGAGGGGGTAGGCAGCGGCACCAATCATTAGAGCTGGGCCTACGTTTTGCCGAGTTTTTTAGGTCCCAACATGACACGTGGCAAGCCTACCTCCGTTATCCGGGCACAATAAATAAAGAATAGTATCTATAAAAAAAAAACAATAAAGGTCTGTCCCCAACTTTTTGCCTACATCAAGTGAACTTGAGATATGATTCTCGCTTTTCATAAGTAGTCAAGTACTATTCTGTTTGAACGTGATCAATAATTATAATTATTGATCAAGCTTATAGCATAATGGAAAGGAAAAATCCTGTTAATTAACTTAAAAGAATTACATGAAAGGGACTTCAGATCTTTTTTTGATTACGTAGTTCAAACAAGAATCGCTTTGCTGTTCCGTATTTCGTTTTTAATTAATATCTACTAAGATATTAATTAAAAACGAAATACAGAACACACACATACAATCTACGAAGCAAACTAGATCTGTAAGAATCGTAGTGACTGGCAAACTATTCGCAATCCTCTATGCGCTAACCAATGAAAAAAATTTATATAAATCCTTTTTTAGGTTTGGCTAATTTAGAAGCTTGCCTCTAGTACAGAATGGGAAAAGTTTTTCACGATTTCTGACATTTTTAGTAATCAAACCTCAGTCCGTCAAGTAGAGGCTTTTGATCCCTATAAGAAACAGGATCGATTGGCATCAAAAAAAGTTTTCGTGTAAAATGACCATTTTCTTGCTGACTGCACATTGTTTCCTAATTCTGTGAATGCAGTTCAAAATATATCAGAATTCAAATTAGTCTTTAAGAAACGTTTTCCTGTAACTATAAGCCTAGACGCACACTAGCGACACGCGACAGGCGACAGCTCGGCAACTAGACGCGTATAAAGGCTACGGCTGTCAATTTTCATATATTTTGTTCGAATCTCCGCACACTTGGCGTCAGAGTCGCGGAGTCGCGACGACAAGACGCCAGAAGCAAATGACAATATCGCGTCAGACGCGGCGACTTGACGCGGCGACAAGTCGCCCTGCTTGCGATGGCGATGGTACTTGCCCTTACGTCCCGTCTCAAGACCCTGTATACGTCCCACTATTATAGGGCACCAGCTTTCTTACAGAGATTATAACGGTTAAGGTACCTGCCCTTTCGGTACCGTCTCAAAAACTCACCCTGTATACGTCCCACTATAGGGCACAGAATTTCTCACAGAGAAAGAGTATAGGCTTAACTACTACACATGCCCACCGCGGATTGGTGATTTCAAGCACTGAGGTACGTAAATGTGTCACACACTCAGGTTTCCTTACGATATTTTCTTTCACCCTTACCAAGAGGTACCTATTGCTATTCTAACTTCATGAATGTTAGAAAACAAAGCCGTAGTATATGCCCGCACTGGGCATCGAACTTGGGTTTCCCGCCTTTGAGTCCATTGTCCCCACTAGGCTATCACAGCATTTTCTAATGCATTTGAATATGGTAGATAAATTAGTTGTACGGACACTTTGCAATCTCGATGTGTAAAATAAGATTGTTTCTTCTTCTAGGGATTAGCCCCTATGGGACTTTGCAAAGTTCTGACTATAGACAGAAAACACTTGTTTATACAACAAAAGAAAATTACATACGATTTCTTTCATCTCCGTAATAGTATGCGACCTTTTTGACGACCTCTGTGGCGTAGTGGTTAGCGCATCTGCTTACCATGCGAGAGGTCCCGGGTTCGATCCCCGGCTGGGGAGAAAAAAAAACTCCAGGTCTTGGATGTTTACATGTTTGTGACGTCGCTGTTTCTGGTTCCCACGACACAGGGTATCCTAGTGTGGGGCCAGAAGCAATGTATGTGCCTGTATGTAAATGTTTATGTTTAAATGTTTATACAATTTCAACGCTATGGTATTGAGCTGAGGCTCATATCGCTAAATTTATTTTTGTACACAGCTTAGAAAACCAAGTCATTTAACACAACTAAGAAAACAAAACAAACTCGAACCTACGACTCCCGTAGGATGAGAGGTCGGCGCCTTACCGCTCCAGTTACAATTACAGGGCTAAAAAGTTCTGCCAACTACGAGACAAGGGTCCCAATCTGAGTCAAAGAAAATACTCTCTTCGGTGGTACTCGGCCACGAGTCCATCTCGCCCTTGGCCGGCTTTTTTCGAAAACACCCGAGACAGAGAGTCGCGGCCCGATCACTCCGTAAGCCGCTTATAAATGCTTCTCGCACACGCCCGCTCCTAAAGATGTGGAAAATCCAAGATAATCCCCCAACGACACGATTCCGAAATCAGGACTTACAAAAGACTCTTTGGAAATTAAATAAAGTTTCTTTTGGTGCTGAAAAAGCGAATGGGTACACGCGCAGTTTGTAAATGGAACGCTATTGCGTTCGTCACTTTGTGCTAATAAGAGTTCATGGAACGGCGAATCGAATCAAATCGTATGATTCTATGGAAGAAGTTCATGTCACTGTCTAATATAATTAATTGTCAACTCAATATCGTAGACTAACCCATATTAGACTAAAACAATAACTATGTATAACCAGTCGACAGCACATCATCCTATAAACCCATGCTACTCCGTAGCATAACGGGCGACTTTGCAAGTAAAATATGAAGGTTGACGAGCTGTTGACTTTACACAGTAATAACATCTTCGAAAACATCCATGCACTGCAAACGCCCTATGTAACTTAACCTTCGTGATCGTTTAGTTTACTCAAGCGATTACTCAAGCGGACCGAGCTAAATACGAGCGATTCAAACATAAATAATAAAATTGACAATAATTAAGTGGGCACTCGCGGTAATTAAGCCCATTCTTTCTTTGAGTGAAGACCTTTATACTGCAGTGGGACGTATTTAGGACATGTAACAATAAAATTTTATTGTCCAAGCGAGAGAAAATAATAATATTAAGGTATCGTTTCTCGCAATCATCAATAACTAACATGTCACCAATTTTTGATAGTTGTAGTAATTATCAATAACGACGATAGTAGTGAATATCGATTATCATGCAACTAATGAATGTCGATGAAGCGAAAGTTATCTTGGGTTATTCACCAACTGGACACACATGATTGGACACACCTATGTCGAGTTGGTTAAACTCAAATTAGTATCATTTATTCTTTCGTCATCTGGACACACCAAGATTTTTACGCGTGTCCAGATGGTGAAACGTATTTAAATCATTTTAATGTTTTCGTCAACTGGACATACATTCGAATTTCACCCAAATTTATGACGAAGTACAATCATGCGCAGAATGTTTTCTGTCACAATCATCATCGGCCATCAAATGTTCCACTGCTGGAAACGGGTAATTTTACAATAATTTTACAGCAAATAGACCAAAAGTACTAGGATAGCAGCAGTAGGAGATTTAAGAGATTTCGGCTAAAATAAAATCTCATGAAAAACATGCGGTTTAGTTCACTGTGTTGCTTAATACTACGCAGTATTAAACAGGGTTGTTTACTACTACTACTTACTAACTTTTGTTACCCTATTACTTTTAACCGCTCTGGTAAGGTAAGACGGGGCGTACTGGAAACCACTGTGTAGCAAGGAGCGAAGCACTGGGAATTGAAGTGAAACGCAAAGCGACATTATGGGTATCAAGATTCAGGGAATAAAACTTATGATGAAGGTCCTACAGCAAGAAAAAAAAATTGAAACTATCAGCATGAACACTACGATCGCGACCACTGTAATGTTAGAGATCAATAATTCAATGAACGAGGTGATTGTTAACCTGAATGTACCCTTTTTCTGCAAAAAAACAGAGTGTGTCCAGTTGGCGAAAACATAAAAATTATTATTTCAGCTTTCACCATCAGATGACGAAAGAATAAATGATACTAATTTGAGTTTAACCAACTCGACACAGGTGTGTCCAGTCATGTGTGTCCAGTTGGTGAATAACCCGTTATCTTGGCAAGTGGCGGTCCCTGGTCTCTGCCTACCGCTCCGGGATAGAGGCGTTAGCTTATGTCATTATCAAATGTACGACCACATCTATAATATAATTTGAAATACAAATCTGTTGAAACAGTTACAAAACCACAATCACGCCTACATAAACGGGAAACACCTCTAAATAGCTGAAATAATTGTTTCAATTGTACTAGAGTTCAAAGCCGAAGTGTTGCGACGACTCGAACTATTATAACCATTCCGAAATCCATTCATTGCAAATATTGGAACACAAATTTTCCCGTGAATGCCGACTCCAAGCTGTGAAATATTAAATCACATCATATTCGCCTCCCGGTCGATAAACATCTGTGAAAATGGGTCTACGTTTTTCACGAACTTATTGGTCCAGTAATAAATTGTATGGTCAACGTGAATTGCTAACGTGATAAATAAGTAAACCACCCGTCAATACTTTTTTAATCTACGGTTCCCAGTATGTGCCAATGATTTTTCAGAGTTAAGTATATTTGTAATAAGAACAAAAAGAAAAACTTGATTATACCAACAAGACACATCACAAAAACATAAAAAACAGACAAATAACAAAAAATGCCAAAAAAAAAACAAAAAAATTAAACAGAACCATAGATATTATAGTCTGTGGTGCGTCTAGATTGTCACAAAAGGCAGCTGACTCAGCGTCTTGTGCTGCTTTATTAGTAAACATTTTAAATTTCGAAATTGATTGAAACTACGTCTTAGCCAGAAACTTGTAAGTTTAATCACAATATCCAATGTATTTTTTTTTTCTTTTGTAAAGCAGCGAAAAAGGCGCGTAAGCCACGCACAAAATATTCGCACTCACAAAGCGAGTCTGACAGGAAAAAAAAACAAAGAATTAAAAAATAATTCTAGAAACTGCTCTCTATCAAATAGGCAAAGGTAGAGGCTCATTAGGCCTCGTCGGGTTTTTTTAATTACACGGAAACGAGAAGCGCGGCGCAACGATATTTAAATCAAGTCCATCCAAGTTTTTTTTTTGCTCGAAATTCCTTCGGCTTCTTGCGGCCAGCCTGATTCCATTGAGGATTTCTACGTGGAATAAAATGCTTGCGAGTGTCTAGTTAAGTTGCAAAAAGCCTTAAAACTGAAAGATGGATGGGAAGTAAGAGTTTTCTTATTCCTATTTTTTCTTTTTCGTGGTATAAAATGCTTATGAGTAGATACTCAGCAAGTAATTTACTAGATAGTTAAGATGCAAAAAAGCCTTAAGATTGAAAGATGGAAGCGAAGTGACTTTTTTTTATTGTGATTTTTGACGTGCCTACACGGCGTAATTAATATAATATCTTTCTTTACTCGTGCGTTCTTAAACTGTAAAACTAGCTAGCAAGATGTATGAATCTACTTATTATTGTTGTGGTTAATACGACAAAGATTTACTCAAATAGTCATCATCAACACATTATGTCCTCACCGAGCTTCACGGGTCTCTTCTCTGATGAAGGTATAGGCCATACTCCACCACGTGGGCCAAGTCCGGATTGGTGGAGGCTTGCAAGACTAGTGGCTGGTCTTACAGTTAGAAGCTTTCAAGCCGCCCTAAGGCCTTAACTTTACTTTAAGGCCTGACTTGGCTTAACGACTGCCGTCAACCGACGACAGCAGCCGGCACCAACTGCTTAGCGTGCCTTGCGAAGCCGCTCGGAACAATGCCACTAGCGTTAGTCATAGAACGGTCACCCATCCATATACTGAACGCACCCTGTGTTGCTTAACCTTCGTGATCTCTTAAGATCACTCAGGTGCCCGGGGCTACGAGAGGTTCTCAAATAGTAGGCATACATAATACAGGCGGCATCTGCATTATTTTCTTATTATTAAAAAAATTAATATTTCTATAAAAAAAATCTGAACATGTAAATTTTTTCAGCAAAGAGGCTACGCCAACAGTAATACAGAATAAAAACAGGCTTATGCGTTGAATAAAGTGGGCCAATATGCTACGGTCACCCTTTAGCGATGTTAACAGGACTTTGCAGAGCCCGGCCTTCATTTTTACACATTTGTCCTGTGAGCGAAAGTTATTCAAACTAGGACGTTGCCCTTTCTATTACCCACCAAATCTTGCGCGACCGCAATTTTGCGGAGGACACTGGTCAAAAACCCGCGCGGCCTGCGCGGGTTAAAACAATTTTTATATTCGCAGTTCCGAGAAAAATGTAATCGCAAAGGTCAAGGCCCTGAAAGTACACAATGTCAAATTACCTATATTTTTTATATCAGAAGCTGTGGTCTTGTAAGAATTTTACTGAAATATAATTAAGTAACAGTAAATCCTCACTCTTACATGTTAGAAATAATTGCAAATTAAATACATACATACATACGTAAGCTCACGCCTGCATCCCAGAGGGGTAAACAGAGACTAGGAACTGCCACTTGCCACGATCCTGACCACTCACTTTTATTAAATTTGCTTCATTACATTCATTAAGATAAGATAAGATAAGTACACAAATCTATTTAACTATGTAGTTGATACAAATTCACAGATGTACGCACAGAGAATCGATCATACCCATGATCATACCTGTATGAGGTAAAAACTTAAATGATTTTAGGAATTGAATGATTTTTGTGAACTATAAAAATTGTTGAATATTTAAATGACAAAGAATTCTGCAAATAACTTTACCGAGCCACTGAGCCACTTTACTAGATATAACATGTGTGATAGACTTCTATTGTGACTTTTGACTTTGATATAGATATTAATTTGACCAAGTACTAGCATTGCATGTTAGACTATAAGTAATAAAAATATTTTTATGCTTTTTTTAGCAGAATGTAGAGTACATAAATGTATTTACCGTCTTATATATCCACCTACATTCTACAAATAAAGGATTTTGTATAATTTGTATTTGTACAGTCGACAGCACATCATTGTATACACCCGTGCACTCTACTCCGTTGCATTACGCACGACTTTGCAACTGAAATGTGAAGGTCAATGTGCTGTCGACTGTACTTGTCAGTTTTAAAACAATCCTATTCTTTACAGTAAGAACTTCAAAACAAAGTCTGCATTATATCTTTGTCTTCAGGTATCCAACCAAACGTATGTTTTGTAACGTTTTAGTATTTTTCTTTTCCAGTCACTCTCAAATACAACAAGACACGTATGTCTTAGTCGGCCGTACCCGGTACCCATATGCCGCAAGCGCCTTTCGGCTGTGAGGCCTCTCTATGGAAACCCACAATTGAATATTAAAACTCCACTCATTAGCGTCCCGGGGAAAAACTCTTTTGTACAGGGCGGGTCGAAGAACTTATCGCAAATAATGAGTGCGCCATTCCGCCGTCGAATTTCAAAAAGAGACGCGTCAGACCAAAATGATTAATACATCAAAAGAGATAATACGGTTGACTGAACCTTACAATGAGGTGAGACAGAAGTGCTAATCATTTTCACTTTTTCGTACGTTAAGACAACTTAAACTTAAGACAACTTAAGACACAGCTTATTATAAAATCAACGATTATTTAGAAGACAAGGATGTCTGGCCTTCATTAGTAGTTTAATATTAAATTTAATCAGAGGATAAATGTGTCTAGTGTTCAACACATCCAAGAGTAGATATATTTTTTTTTAAGTTTGTAATTTAGGCTAAAACTGTTTTGAAAGGAATAAATGTGGAGTTTCTTTGTTAGTTTCTTCTCCATGTAATCTATTAATTGTGAAACTAACAACTTTGACGTTCATACAGTAAATATTATATTTGTATTATGAATAAAAATATTTGACTTTGACTTTGATTTTAACTTTATTCCGGATACACTTACTTTCTGTTGGAAGAGTCCGACCTTAATCATAGTAAGCAGAGCCGGAGCTTGCATCGTCGGTTGCTCGTTTTCATTTGATTACCTAATCTGGTACGGGAACTTTACAGATTTACTTTAATTGAACTGTGTAAAGGAGATGTCTGGAATTTTAATAATTTCAACGGGAATGATGATGAATGTAGGGTAAATCTAAGTTGAAAACATAACCAAGTTAAAACGTGTTTCATCATCTTCATCATTATCAACCCAGTATGTCTCCACCGAGGGGCATGGGTCTCTTCCCTCAGGAACGTATAGGCCATACTCCACCACGGCGACAAAGTCCGGATGGTACGTGTAAAACGTGTTTAAAAAGGAAATGTCGAGTTTTTCTAAATATTTTATTTTTATGAAATTACCAATTTTTTACGTTCATTAAGCAAACATTTCTTTTTGTAGTGAATATTTTTTTTTACTTTAGCATTCGGTATGACCTTGTGCCTGTCTGTAAATGTTTATGTTTATAACACTATATCACACTAATATTATAAAGGCAAAAGTTTGTGAGTTTGTGATGTTTCTTACATCTTCACGTCTAAACGGCTGAAGCGATTTAAATAAAATTTGGTATCACTTGTATCAATGTATTCAAATAAAATGCAGCGGCCACTCGTCTTTTACATTTCCTTGAGCTTCTTTTTCAATTTTAATGTAGTCAGGAAGATTTTTTTTAGCTTTAAAAACCGCCAATTGCAAATTAAATGTTCTTTCAAAGTTTTGTCAAGTTTTCTTCCGGTGTCCGATACGAAATATAATAATTATCTTATCAATGTTAAACATAGTATCAAATTTTGATTGATTTTACACACAATGTTACGAAGAAAGAAAATTTTTCTGTCTGCTGTATTACAGTCCTCCTGCTTTCAAGATCGCTCTTGGCTGCGTTTAATAAGATAAGAAAGTCCTTTATTACATAGGTACCAGAGCAAATGACATAAAAAGCATGTTAAATATACAGAAACTAACAACATTGACAACATTGACGTTCATAAAGTAAATGTTCTATTTGGATTATGAATAAAAATATTTGAATTGAATTGAATTGAAAGAGTCCAATTGGCGTTACCAACGTTATATCGATAACGTTGTTGTAACGTTACAAAAATATTAGCACGTAAAAGGCCGGCCGTCAAGACAGAAAATGCAGATCCGTTGTAATTGCCTGAGAATCACGAAACAATAAAAAAATAGTATCCACGGGTCCTCTTAGACCCAAACAGAAGAGGAATCGTGTTTTAAACCGGCTTGATATAACCGAGTATTATAAAAAGTACCTGGATGACCGAGCTTTGCTCGGTATTTTTTTGGTGAATCAAGTTTTTTGGAATTTTTTTTGTATTTCTTTTAGAAAATATATTTGGATACGAATTAGGTGCGTTGATAATAGGGCTCCTAATAATAGTTTTTCACACAAAAAAGGAGCTTGAAAAAAAAAGAGAAACTTCATGCACAAGTCTCGAACCCGGGTATTTTCTTTAAGGTATCGTCCTATTTCCCACATGGGCTACGACAACCTTACTGATTAATGCGAAATGTATAGTTCTTATAGGGTAGCAGTTATTTCTTTGCCCAAAAACACGGTTAAAACGACGTTTTCTGAAAATGAAACCTAGCTGGATCAATTAATCTCCCCCGAAACCCTCTGTTTACAAAATTTCATGAAAATCCTTGGAGCCGTTTCCGAGATTCTGATTATATAATATATACATACATATACAAGAATTGCTCGTTTAAAGAGATTAGATAAGGTAAGTTTTTGATCCCTGGAAATACTTATCCGATTTCTTTCAAAAAGGGCGACTGTTAAGTCAGGACTAAGTTAGTCAACTTAAGCTTTTGGACTTTTTCCATTCTATAACTGAACTGAGCTTTTTCGCTTTTTTTTCCTCTCCCCATTCACTGTTTCCATTAATTTAATGAAGCGTTCTCGCGAAGAATCAGCTCCTGATTTCACGGTGAAATATGATTATTATCTTTGTTTTGTCTAGAAAAAGATTTTTTTAAACCATCCATCCAACAAATCGAAAATCCATCCATATAATTGTGTTGTGGTACGATACCCACGAAGAGTGAGTTCGTCTTTGCACGACAGAAGAAGATATTTGATCTAATGATTATCTAAAAAATGCATAGATTATTAGCATTGTTTTATATTCATAAGTGAGTTATATTTATTTTTATTATTTTATATCTCATTTATGTGTACAATAAAATTTATTGTTACGTCAGTATAAAAAACAAACAGAAATAAAAATTGTTTCTGATACTTTATAGAATAAGAACAAAATAATTATAAAATTGAAGAAAAATCTCGCCCAAATGAAAATTGTAAGAAAAATTAAAATCACAAAAACTCAGTTAATTTTATTTTAACAATAAGCAGTGCTAACTCTCAATAACAACTAGCACAACCAGTAGGAAAAAAACATATTTTCTTTTATAATCTTATTATTTATCTAAGAACAAAGAACAATTAAAAATTATTGTCATGATGGGCCCGTAAGCCCATTTAGAATTAATTCTACAGTGTTTATTTTGGACACTTTGAAAAACGAAAACGATTTTTTTTATTTACACCTTTTTTGTCGTTGTTTCATTACTTAGTATATATTATTATGTCAGCCCCCTAAGATTTTATATATTATAGAATGTCTAGCTATCTAGGATAGATTAAACCGTTAACCTGGAACTACAGAATAATATTTCCTGTAGCGTTTAGACCAAACGTAGAGGGGAAAACTTTATTGCACACAAAAAATAATATTATTCAGAATGCTTGTCTTCAAAGTACATAATCATCATCATCAACCCATTATGTCCCCACCGAGGGGCACGGGTCTCTTCGCTGAGGATAGTATTGGCCATACATACTGGATTGGTGGAGGCTTGTAAGACTAGTCGCTGATCTTACTGTCAGAAGTTTTCAAGCCGCCCTAAGGCCTCTGACTTGGCTTAACGACTGCCATCTATCGACGGCAGTAGAGCTGACACCAACTGCTTAACATGCCTTGCGAAGCACGGAACCGCTCGGAAAAAATCCACTAGCGTTAGTCATAGAACGATCACCCATCCATGCACTGAACGCGCCCTATGTTGCTTAACTTTCGTCATCGTTTAAGATTACTCAGGCGACCGGGACTACGAGCGATTACTTAGATGTTCTAATTAGTTATCAAAGTTATCATCTTTTGCAAAAAAACGTTAAGCACTACACACACATTGTGCTTACTAAAGAATATATTTTGTGCATTGAAAACTGAATTGAGCCCTTCCGCAGCTCTTTTCTAACGTCGACTTTTGTGATGACACAGAAGCAGCACATGATTAAGCTCTATGGATCAGAACAAAACTTGTTCAAAGTCTACCTACAAAATAAGAAGTTTATAGGGAAAAATAATAATAATAATGGCGCAGCGTAGGACGATCAGCCACAAGATTGACAGACGATCTCATCCAAGATGATGGATGCAAGCCGCTTCTAACCGGTCTTTTTGAAAATCCATGGAGGAGCTTATGTCCAGCAGTGGACTTCTTGTACCTGAATGATGATGATGATGATGAGAGAAAAATATTCACGTTTACGCCACGAAGGGCTTCGTCTTGGAGACCGGATAGTCAAGTAATATTTTCAAGCGAAGCGGCATAATCATATTATGTACTGGTAGTCGCCACGCTAAGTTGAGTCTGTGCTATGGTACAGTTTAATTTACATTTACACACAGGCACATAGATTGCTTCTGGCCCCACACTAGGATACCATGTGTCATGGAAACTAGAAACAGCGACATCACAAACATGTAATTATGTAACCATCATGAAACCAGCTGCTTATGGAGGCTCGGTGTAAATGCATCGCAGAAGATAATAAAAAGCTTTAATATTCAAAGTTCGTGCGGATTCCGGCTCTTAGATTTTATTGGCTCAAATTACTGAACCCCTAGACATTTCTAAAATAGCTCGTCGGCTGGTAACTGGATATCTTCTTATTGATAATGGAACTGAAAATGCTACCATTGCCGGTTTTCACCAACAAAACCTTAAAAACTAAGGCATAACCAACATACCAACTGTGAGATGGATATTTTACAAAGTGGACATTTTTTTAAGGATAAATTATGTGAAATTACCATTTTATAAATAAATAAACTTACGCCCGTTATCTCCGAGGGGGTAGGCAGAGGCACCAATCACTAGAACTGGGCCCATTGCACGTTTTGGCGAGTTTATTAGGTCCCAAACGTGACAAGTGGCAAGCGTGTCGCCGTTATCCGGGCACAATTTATCAGCGAATGGTGTTGCTGTACAAACAAACAAATGTACGTAACTAAAAGTCATTGGTACATGCGTGGTTCGAACCCAGACCCTCGTGATCGAGAAGCAAGGGTCAACCCGACTACGCCACCACCGCTACCATTTTAGTCCACCTAAAATGGTAATTTCACATAATTTTGCATTTCACATAATTAAGAATTTTACATTCTGCATGGGATAACGCTACGCTAACGCTATAACGTTTTAACGTTTGGGTGATTCTCAGAAAATGGCTCAAATTGCATAATTTCTTTGGCGCATTTTTTTTTTCATACTAACTCAATAAAAAGTAACATATTATATTGTAGGTTTTTTGGCCCTGAAAAATTAATTTTAAAATATTTGTAGGTTTTGATGGAATCAACGATGACTATATTATGTAACTTTTTATTGAGTTAGTATGAAAAAAAATATGCGCCAAAGGAATTATGCATTTTTGATAATCACCCGTTTGCTATGGATGAAATAACTTTCACACAATACAATCGCTTGACCTGGTCCCAAACTAGGATACGAACCCGTGTCTTAGCAGGTAAAATATCTGTCAAGTGGCCCTAAAGTGGGATTGGAATTTTATTCTAAACGAGCCGATCAAAAAAATAATAATGATGTTTTTTTAAAGTCAAAATTCAAATGGCTTAAGTGGTTTTAAAGGTGAATAAAATCGGGCAAAATATTACACAATTGGCAAACCTACGTTTTCACTATGTGGTCTGAGAAGTCGAAAACAATCCTCTGGGCAACAGTTCTAAGTATAGAAAAGCAATTTCCTTCGCGTAGTCTTCCTGTTTTGCTCAAAAGACGTACACAGCAGAAGCAATGCTAAGGGAAAGTCTCCTGCTCGTGTTTGTCACGTTTGTGACAAACACGACGACGTACGCCAGTTTTGGGGTGGTTTTGTGTTTACAAAACGACCTTAAAATTGGCGTACGTTCCTGCAGCGACTTTGCACAATCATGTACAAAAAATGTAGCGGGAATTTATGTAGGTTTGTACATACTATCATTTTTCAAGACGCAAAGCAATATTTCTATTTTACCGTAGGTAGCAATGAAAATATTGTAGCCCACCGAATGAGTAAGTTGAAGTGGCAGTAGGCGCACATAGCACAAAAAACTGATGGCCGATGGGGCCGAAAGGTTCTTGAATGGAGACCACACATCGGCAAGCGCAGCGTAGGACGACCAGCCACAAGATGGACAGACGATCTCAGCCAAGTGGCAGGGAGACGCTGGATGCAAGCCGCTTTCAACCGGTCTTTTTGGAAATCCATGGAGGAGGCCTATGTCCAGTAGTGGACTTCTTGTGGCTGAATGATGATGAATGAAAATATTGTGTAATTTTTTTTAACAAGAAGCGCACCCTAAAATAAAATAAGACAAGATTTTTTTATTGTACACCGGAAAAAACACAAAAATGTTTAAAGGTGTTCAGTACGATGACAGATACACTGTCGGGTCACGTGACCATAATTATCATTGACGCCTTAAAGTATGATGTGGTGTACGCATACACTTTTGCGCGCACACATAGTCAATGAAATTAAATCACCACGATCATGCAGATGTCATTGTATTATAATACATTAAGTGAATCTACTGGTCTTGTGCACATGTTCTTCATCAAACATTGACAAAATAACCCAATTGCAAATCAAATCAAAACATTTATTTGTGATAAGCAAACGTGTTGATTACAGATCTTGATAATAAGTTGGGTCTCTATGCTTTATTCACAGGGTATAGAAATATTTTAGGGCTAAAACATCATCATCATCATCAACCCATTATGTCTCCACCGAGGGGCACGGGTCTCTTCTCTGAGGAAGGTATAGGCCATACTCCACCACGCAATTAAACAGTCAAGTCGTTTAAGAAATCGTATATCGAATAACAAGGATTTTAGTGCGCACAGCTTTGTTAGTACAGTATAATCTCGCTAATCCGACACTTTAATAGACCGACATACTTGCTGTTTTTTTAAATTAGTGTAATACATTATGTCTGTTCCCTCTATGAAATGATTCAGGTATTTTATTTTTTCTGTATAATCCAGTAATCCGAACATTCCAATAATCCGGCACCCTCTAGTTTTTAATAGTGCCGGATTAGTGAGATTGTACTGTATTTTGCTTTACTCCGAACAGATAATGTTTTGCGCATCAAAAACATATTTTTTGTCATGTTTGCAAGCAGAAGGCGCCGTTTTAGAAACACACGAAGCTCAATTGTCCAGTTCCGCCGCAGATAAAATAGCAAACATTGCTATAAGTGGAGACGATGTTCTTTTGTAAAATAAATAAAAACTAACAATTGGAAGCGAGGGACGCTCATCGATAAGCCACTGTGATTCTATCGACTCAGCTTGGACCCAGCTTTTCTACGTCTCAAGAAGCAATGACGTGCCTTTCACTATTGAATCCACATCGGACGATGCCCTACGGGCCTCGTGGAACTAGTTTATACTACAGGGTGATTTTGAAACCGCTAGCAATATTTTATTGACAGACAGTGGAGGGTATTACAAAAATAAAAATGTTTTACGTTTACGGACAGTCCCCAAACCAGGCTAGGCCTGTATCTCGGGGACTGTATTAGTCTGCACAGTTTCTGTTTTAGTCGTTGCCAAGTTTCTAGGGAAAGTTCTTTTCATTTATCAAAAATGGCATAATATAGTAATCGTCTCTAATAGTTATTACAATAAAACATAATACATACAAAAAATTAATGAATCAATACAAAATACACCCGCTGATTTCGTCAGTCAAAACAATTATAACAAAATTTCAAAACAATCATCATCAACCCATTATGTCCCCACCGAGGGGCACGGGGCTCTTCCCTGAGGAAGGTATAGGCCATACTCTACCACGGAGGCCAAGTCCGGATTGGTGAAGGCTATTGGCTGGTCTTATTTATTAAAACAATATTAAATGATAATACAAATAATATAACCTAACCTAATAAATCGGTCCAAGCCACATCCGACCCAAAAGCCCCCATAATACGGGCGACGTCACCGCGCTGCGCAGCAAGGGAAATTCTTTGGCTCAGATATGCCCCAGAGCGAACGTTCATGCAACAGTCACTCAATCGGCAACCCCACTCATGAATAAAAGCTCTACTCAGCGTCCCCCAGGTAGTTGACTAAATATTCGTGGTATCCGACCTGTCTCTCCAAACTGTGAATCCAAATTCAAAGTCGTAGGAAGTACCGAAACATTTAAAACTGTTTTCTAAAATTTAAAATGCATAACAGTGTGGCGATGATGATGATGAGGACATAGGAATGGAGGAATATGCAAAAAATTGACAACGTCTTTAGTAAATGTACGCAGACTAAGCAGGAAACTTGCAATCTAGGAAGTGAATAAAATCACCTTTCCTACGGGACCATCTTCTGAAATCGTGAATAACTTCAAATCTGAACTACTACCGGAGGAGGTCTTTTCCTACCCATGACTCCGGGGTACAGGCGTTAGTTTATTTTACATCGATGTCTTTTGAGAAATGGAAAAAATTTAATAACGACTTAAAGCATCAGAAGCAGAACATTGAAAATTGAATTTTGTACTCGGCGTTCTGGGCTGTAATGGACGTGAGGTTTTAAGTGTTCTATTCCCAAGAGAGATCGATGGCATCACAACAGTACAGCGCCGGCCTCACATTCGGAAGGTCGTGGTTCCTAATCCCTTCTTGTGCCAATGGCTTTGTCTTCTGAGTTACGCTCATTTGTGAAGTGGTCCTAGCTATTATCTTCAACCCATTATATCCCCACCGAGGGGCACGTGTCTCTTCCCTGAAGAAGGTATAGGCCATACTCCACCACGGGGGCCAAGTCCGGATCGGTGGAGGTTTGTAAGACTAGTGGCTGGTCTTACTGTCTGACATTTTGGCTTAGCGACTGCCATCTATCGACGGCAGCCGGCACCAACCGCTTAGCGTGCCGTGCGGAACCACTCAGAAAAATGCCACTAGCGTTAGTCATGGAACGGTCACCCACCCATGCGCTGAATGCGCCTTATGTTTTTTAACCTTCGTGATCGTTGAAGACCACTTAGGCAGCCGGGGCTACGAGCGCTTTTAGCGTACTAGCTATACCACTAGCTAAGTAACCGTGAAGAAAAACATCGTGAGGAAACCTGTGTATCGGAATTGTTCACGTACATACCCTAGCGTTTGAAATAGTTTATTAGACACTTTAAAAAAGCACTCAGTCTGACTGGTTCTAGCTCAAAGACGTTTGCACTACCTCAAACTTAGGTATGACCTTAAGCAACTAAGACTGAGTTCAAGCAGTTAACTACAATGTTTGGAGATAAACACAGAAGTGTAAGTTTGTATGTGCTCACGATCATAACTAGGCTCCGTATTAACCGACACGTGCTTAGCCGAGTAGTTGTTTGGTAGTAATTAGACAGTGGAAGTTTGGCCCCAGAATTTGGAGAGCTGTTAGTTATAATAGCAGTTAAACGAATTTTAGAAAACAAATCAATACGGTGTTCCAGGCACTGCAGCATCCGAGCTCTCACTTTACCCACCTACTAAGTAAGTGAAGTCTACAGAACGCTGTACCACAGAAAAAGCAGAAATAATAAAATACGCGTATAATGGGTATTGCAGAAGTATATTATGGACACGGTGCTAAGTTTCTATACACTACATATTGGGTACAGAGTCCAAAATCTTCCTCAATACCTAGATGTATCATAATCATCATCAACCCATTATTTCCCCAGCGAGAGGTACGGAATGATGATAATGATGAGATGTATACTAAAATAATTATTTCTACGTTTTTAGTGGTGTAACTTCTTAACTGTAACTTATATCTAGCCTAAATCTTGATACAAAAAATAATTAAAGGTCACACAATAATCACATGCATTACTTTTCTGAAACTTAAACTTATCATCAAAGATCATTTCGTAATGTCAGGGAGCTCTAATCAATGGTTGCAAAATATTTATTGTTTGACTTCCACAGATGAAAACTACCGGTATAATGATTTGCCAATTTGCAGAGTCTAAGGTCCGTATTAATAAACCGCTCTTACAGCTGAGAGCGCACTTAAGAGCGCTCTTAAGATGCTGTTCTAATTAATAAACCAAACTTGAGTTCACCGATTAGAAGCCGTCATCACTTGAGTGACGTCGTATTAATAAATGAAAATCGGCACTTAAGAGAGCTCTTGAGATGTCGTTTGAGTGCGTATTTGCTGAGTGCAGTCCGATGGTGACTTGAGTGCTTGTAACATACTTGCGAGAGTTAGCTGCGATTATGGATATTGAAAATATTATAAACGAAATTAATTACTATGATGATATCGATAACTTCGATGATATTTTATGGCTTGATAGAATTCGTGTGCCTAAAACTTACATAAGGGACGCCCAGAATCCTTTCCAAGTGCCTGCTGAAAGATTCAAGCAAAGATACAGATTCAGTCAAGAATCTGTTTTATACAGGGTGTCCCAAAACTCAACGTCAAGCCGGAACCTGGTGAAAAGGCAAGTCATACTAGTTATCATTAAAAAAAAATTGCATAAAAAAAAAATTATAGGCGTTTAAAAAAAATTGAAAAATCCTGTTGTCACAAATCTTTACTTTTTCAAAAAATTTTCTTTTTAATCTATTTAAATTTTTAATCTCATCTCGTCTCATCTCATCTCATCTCATCTCATCTCATCTCATCTCACCTACAAAAAGCTGCAGCGACACTGCTTGACCGCATTTTGTCGTTGCGATGTGGTGTGGTTGTAGTACGTGTGAAAAGATACAGATTCAGTCAAGAATCTGTTTTATACAGGGTGTCCCAAAACTCAACGTCAAGCCGGAACCTGGTGAAAAGGCAAGTCATACTAGTTATCATTAAAAAAAAATTGCATGAAAAAAAAAATTATAGGCGTTTAAAAAAAATTGAAAAATCCTGTTGTCACAAATCTTTACTTTTTCAAAAATTTTTCTTTTTAATCTATTTAAATTTTTAATCTCATCTCGTCTCATCTCATCTCATCTCATCTCATCTCATCTCATCTCATCTCATCTCACCTACAAAAAGCTGCAGCGACACTGCTTGACCGCATTTTGTCGTTGCGATGTGGTGTGGTTGTAGTACGTATGAAAAGGCCCTAAGGCTTTTGACTTGGCTTAACGACTGCCATCTATCGACGGCAGCCGGCACCAAATGCTTAACGTGCCTTGCGAAGCACGGTACCGCTCGGAAAAATGCCACTAGCGGTAGTCATAGACCATAGGTGACCCATCCATGGACTAAACGCGCCGTATGTTGCTTAACCGTAGTGATCGTTTTAAGATCACTCAGGCAGCTCAGGCTTCGAGCGATTCGAGCAATAGCAAAGGCAAGTTGATTAAATAATAAGTTTGAACTTATTTTAAGTACTTAATTATTTCAAACTGATTTTTGTGTCGTTCGGTCAGCCATTCGTTCAAAAAACAGCTCTTATTTGAGTACAGAATCTCAACATCCCTGGATTCTGAGATGCTGAACTTGAAACCGATCTCAAGTGATACGCACTCAAAATCCGTCTATTAATTAGCCACGAACTTGAGATGCTGTCCGCATCTTGAGAGTGACTCAGCTGAGATCGCTCTTGAGAGCGGTATTGAGATCGGACTATTAATACGGGCCTAGGAATGGCAGAGTTAGCTCCGAGAACCAAACGACGCAAGGGAGGGCATATAGATGTTATGGGATTTCGGGGGTTGTTTTGGGGCACTTATAAATGTCGATGAAGCGAAAGTGATTTGTCAGGATTGTGGTCAATGGCTGTCTCTGGTCTCTGCCTACCCCTCTAAGATACAGGGGTGAGCTTATGTATACTGCATTAATCCCTACATAAATTATTTAAATCTATGCGATGAATCAACGGTCGTTCTCGTCTCTTTCCTTTCTTCCCCAATCAATCATTCCCTTCAGTCATGTGTATATGTAATATAAATTATTATACCTACGCAATATGAGATGACACATCGCGTAAAAAGCGTCTTACATCACTCCGAAAATTAATGGTTAATTTCGGCGAAAAGAATATCGAAATTCAGGGCAAGCGTACCTGACTAAAAGTGTCTATGATAGGTAGGCTAAAGGTTTATTCGTGTTAAAACAAACCAGGGAGGTGCGGATGAAATAATTATAATCACAAATCATCATCTTCGAGGCTTGTAAGCCTCCACCAATGGATAGGTGACCGGCTATGACTAACGCTAGTGGCATTTTTCCGAGCGGTTCCGTGCTTCGCAAGGCACGTTAAGCAGTTGGTGCTGGCTGCCGTCGATACATGGTAGTCGTTAAACCAAGCCAGAGGCCTCAGGGCGCCTTGAAAACTTCTGACAGTAAGACCAGTCAGTAGTCTTACAAGCCTCCACCAATCCGGACTTGGCCCCCGTGGTGGAGTATGGCCTGTACCTTCCTCAGTGAAGAGACCCGTGTCCCTCGGTGGGGACATAATGGGTTGATGATGATGATGATGATAACATTTTAACATAACATTGACAGACAGGCACATTATATTGCTTCTGGCCCCCACCTGTGTTGTGGGAACCAGAAACGGCGACATCACAAAAATGTAAACATCCAAGACCTGGAGTTTTTTTTCTCCCCAGCCGGGATTCAAACCCGGGACCTCTCGCATGGTAGGCAGATGCGCTAACCACTGCGCCACAGAGGTCGTCAATATTTAGTATTGACTTAGAGAAAATTATATATCAGCATACCTAGCTAAGAATTTTCTAAACGTTATTTTCTGCTTGATATGGCGCGGAGACTTTTTTTAACAAATTAGGTGTAATGAGCTTCGGTGACGCAAATATGATTCCTTTTGGAACTGTCTTATTAGTTCTATAAATCTCGTCCGCCTTTTATAAATAAGATACGAGAGGCGCGGCAAAAAGTCCAATATTGCTTTTATTTACTTAAAATGAGGGCGTTCACAATGAGATTCTGAAAACATCAATTTGCTCCTCGCTTTTACGATGAAACTATACTATGTAAGATGGACGCAAATAGTTATTTAATAATATTGAAAATATGTGTCAGATAAGATCCGGCAGATCCACTCATCATATTTGGAGCAAACGGCTTAAAAAGCCTTTGAGCTATTGGCAGGCCTGTTTCACTACACGTGTCGGTATCGAACGCGTAAGTACATGCGGCGACCACTCCGGAGTGGAAAATAGGTAGGAATTCAGGCGCCAGAAGAGGTAAGAGTTAAGCGGTAGAGAGGCAACATACAGGTGAATATAACGTAGCTTTTTTAGCGCCGTGCGATCTGATTTGCACCTAATTGTATTGCTTCTAGAGTCCCTTTTTCTTTAATTGATTTTGCGGAGCGAATCTTCTGTACCTGTACTATTATGTATTCTGTGCTATTGGCTTCAACAGAAGAGCACTGAAAAAAGAGCAAGAATACATTCCATTTCATATCAAAGACCTCACAGAAACCTGAAACAAATAGTACGGGCTCATGTAGCTAGGAAAAAATATTAAAAGAAACCGGATAAATGAGAGGCAGACTCGCGCATGAAGGGTTCCGTAACATTATCTATTCAACATTTTATCATTTCAAGCATGTACTTGTTGCCATTAATAATATTGTGCAAACAATGGCAGCAAAATCACTTTTGTTGTAAGGCCGGTTTTAGAGTCACGCTGACACTCGGCGCTGAGAGGCCAATATACGGTACTACGTCCTAAGGAGCGTTTTAGAAAAACGCCGACCGTTCAGCCACACATTTTGTCTATCAGCGCTGACGGTCAGCGCGTAGTCAGCGACTAGCCTTAAGGAGCCCCCATAAATAGAATTATTTGTTTTTAGCATGAATATATAACTAATATCCTGTGCATGTTTCAAACGTCTACCTGTTGCCGTTATTAATGTCAAACAAAAAACGGCAAACATATCACGGTTGTTTTATGGGAGCGCCACTGAAATATAAATACACATCGATGAAAATTTCAAATGAATTATACAGACGTACAGATGAATAGTGAAGTTAGTAGGTAATACTACTAAGAGCTGGTTTCTGAATTGAGAATTTAACTAAGTAACTACTTAACTCTAATGCAATCTCGTCAAATTTCTCAGAATTACGAGCGTGACAGAATGTTACTTAAGTATTTACTTACGTGAAATTCTCAATTCAGAAATCAGCCCTAAATCCACTAGCATTTGACGGCGTCTCACGCAAATGATTTTTTGAGAGCATTTTATATGAAAATGTAAGAAGACATAATTTCAAACACATTGACAAATGAAAGAAACCAAAGATTGCGAAAATTGGCGTGGCCGTTAAATATTGAAACTAACCTACTTTTGTTACATAATACTCTCGGCAGAATAACTATTAACATAAACATAAAAATGTACGTACTATGTTATTGTCAAATCTCATGTTTAATTCCTGGTGTACATACAATAAAGAATATTCTATTCTACATACATACAGGCACATACATTGCTTCTGCCCACACTACCGGATACCCGGTGTCGTGGGAACCAGAAACAGCGACGTCACAAACATATAAACATCCAAGACCTCGATTAAAATATATTAAGTATGCTGACTAGATTGTGTAGCAAAACAGGCCCCTAAACCAGCCAAATTATTATTCCCCGAGCTCATCAGTTACGCCTTAACTCCAACTTTTCTTCGCGAAGCTTTTGGTCCGAAATGCCGGGAATTATCTCCGGAACAGGGACATTATCGTCTGCTAACTGTAGTCCTGTGCTTATTCCTTACTCCCAAGTTGGGACATTGAGTACAAACGTAGAAATATACAGGCGGAAAGTTTGTGCGTCACCCGAAAAGAGTGGGTCGACTCTTCCAGCTGTGACACCAGATCAGTGATCGGTGCCAGGGTTTCCTTTCAACCAACATTTTGCCACTTCATTGCCAATTAATCATCATAAACCCATTATGTTCCCACCGAGGGGCACGGGCCTCTTCCCTGAGGAAGGTATAGGCCATACTCCACCACGGGGGCCAAGTCCGGATTTTGGTGGAGGCCTATAACACTAATGGCTGGTCTTACTGTCAGAAGTTTTCAAGCCGCCCTAAGGCCTCAGACTTGGCTTAACGACTGTCATCTATCGACGGCAGCTGTCACCAACAGTAACTTTTGTTAATTTTGTTAAATGTTAATTTCTTTATTGACGTTTTGTTGTCAAGTACGTAGAAATCACACTCTCTCGGAAATACCCTCTCCAGGCCTTCTTACCTAGGACAAGCCTGCATTTACATAAAGTTCTGTGCAAATTTTAACTGTGCGAGTCTCAAAAAGGCTTTGTCCGATATACTCAGTGGGGATCCAAAGTTTTACTGCGTGTTTTATGAACGCTTACCTTACTTACAGTTGGGCGTCATGCTAAAAAGGGTTTCAAGTCTCAACATACCTACGTAGATGTTTGAGGACAGTGCGCTTCGTTGTGAAACTACATAGATTTAAGTATGTTTATTTGAGGGTTAGTATCGTCAATGTTAGTTTTGTGCGTTGGTATCATATCGTGAACTTATACTATGTTTTATCTTCTAAAATAATCTTAAATAAAAATGTATGAGAAGATTACAGTTCCGGTTATAAGTACTAAAAGGAAAAAGTTTGTCTTGATTGTAGGTACATAATATTGACAATGACGTATTATCTGGTAGTAATTTTTCAGTATTTTTTAGTAAAATATCAATCAATCAATCAATCAATCATATATTTTATTGTCATAAATTACATGTGCAGAGTTGTTCATAATATTATACATGTCAGTTTCAGCTATCATATAGCAATTATTCACATGGACTACCTTATGCTTTAGGTTTGTAAAATAATCCTTTGTTCAATTTACAAATTTTCTATAATTATCAACATTTCTATTAATAAAAGGGAGATATTTCTTTTAAAACAATACTTTACAAAAATTTGATGCCAATGCAACCGCTGACATAAATTATTTTACCGCTACGCCAAACTCGGGTGGAACTTTAAAATGGTAAATTTTGATTTTTTACTCAAAAGAACACGAAGTGGGTAAGAACTTCTCCAACTCTAATCGTAATTTGTTCTAGGTACGTTTTTTTATGATAGGATGCCTGAGTTCTAAAAGTCACTCTTGGTGACAAAGACAAGATTGACATGACAAGATTGGTGTCATCTTTTTTCAAAAAAAAGATCCTCAGTAGACTTTTTTAAATTCCAAAAATCCCTTAATCTCATCAAATGAGTTCAAAAGTCACTAAATCTAATTTAAGTAACTAAATCCATTCTTAATGTATTTGAAAGTCATTAAGTCCATGCATTGTATTCTTCGTAAATTGCCAGGTCAGCAAGTAATAAATAAATACATAATACTAACAAATTTACTAATAATGTAAAGAATACTCCATACCACCGCTGCTCGATCGAATCAAATTGCTCGTAGGCGCTACCGGCTGCCTGAGTGATCTTAAGCGATCACGAAAGTTAAGCAACATAGGGCGCGTTCTGTGCATGGATGGGTAACCGTTCTATGACTAACGCTAGTAGCATTTTTCCGAGTGTTTCCGTGCTTTGCAAGGCACGCTAAGCAGTTGGTGATGGTTGCCGCCGATAGATGGCAGCCGTTAAGCAAAGTCAGAGGCCTTAGGGCGGCTTGGAAACTTCTGACAGTAAGATCAGCCACTAGTTTTAGTCCCCCGTGATGGAGTACGGGCTATACCTTCCACAGGGACGATACCCGTGCCGCTCGGTGGGCACATAATGGGTTGATGATGATGATAACTCCTTACAATAAATTAAGGAATTACTGAATTAAGAATTGATTCATCATCATTATTCAGCCAAGAGAAGTCCACTGCTGGATATAGGCCTCTTCCATGGATTTCCAAAACGACCGGTTGAGACACTGACTCAATACTGAATCAAAAATATTGTATTGTAAACCGAACATAAAAAATCCTACCACGAGCGATTCTGAGCTCTGCCGTCGCGTCGTTTTACACTATTTCCTGCTGAAATTTGCATTATTTAATGAAAACTTCACTTTGAGTGGGCAAAACCCGAACGTCTGGCTTATTATAGCGGCGGTATTGTGAAGAAACCCTAGCGCCGACTAAGGATCCGGACCGTTGAAATCCTAGACAAAGGTAGCTTGGTTTTAATTTCGAAGAATCATAGAACGACAATTAGTGGTTTACGATAACACGATAACGAGCGAGAGTTGGAAATGGACATCCATTTTTCAATAAGTAAAAGTGTCTGCGATATTTTGACAGACAGATAAAACATTTATTTGTGCTTGTTAAATAGACACACACACATAGGACCAGTTGAGAATTTTCACATAGTAAATACTTAAGTATCGTGCGGTCACGCTCTTTTCTGAGAAATCTGACGAGACGGCACTACAGTTAAGTATTTACTTAGTGAAAATTCTCAATTCAGAAACTGCCGCATAAAGAATTACGTTAGGTATATAAAAATGTATTAGGTCCTTACAATTGTTTAGACGGAAATACAGATTTAACTTACATACTAACTTACATGTACAAACATAAGATTCTATGGCACTTATAGGCCATATGCGTGTGCGCTACAAAAGCTCAAAAAGGTCGTAACTCAGCATTATAAATATCCACAATAAGCAGATACTTTACTGTTTTCAGCTAAGGCCATTGAATGTAAGAATCTATATTATCGATATATCATCTAATCTCTTTAAACGAGCAATTCTTGTATACAGGGCATCTCCTTGATACATATATATTTATATATAATCAGAATCTCGGAAACGGCTTAAACGATTTTCATGAAATTTTGTATACAGGGTTTTTTGGGGGCGATTAATTGATCCAACTAGGTTTCATTTTTATTAAACGTCGTTTTAACCGTGTTTTAAGGCAAAGAAATAACTGCTACACTACAAGAAATAAATTTTCGCAACCATCTGTAAGGGTGTCATAGCTCAAGTGGGAAATAGGACGATACCGTAAACAGAAGTCCCTGGTTCGAGACTTGATAATAATTTTTCTTTTTTTTTTTCAAGTTCCTTCTTTTGTGTGAAAACCTACATACCGAGCAAAGCTCGGTATATTTTAAAATATTTAAAATAAATAAATAAATATGTACCTACCTACTTATCCGGTCTTAGACAAGAAATAACTTATAAAAGTAATCGCCCTGTTCATAAAATATAATTATTACATAACAGTCTAATTATTATTGATTATTGTAATTTTAGAACTTCATTACACAAAAACAAACATCTGCACAAACTTTTTACAGTTACAATATCATAAAATAAATTAGGATTATGTTTTAGTTTTGTTATTCGCTTATTTAACTATAATCGTTATTTATGGTTTCAAAGTTTTATGTTATATTCATAAATATTACGAGTAGAACGTCAACCCGTACTATCCCATTTCAAAATGTCATAAATTTTCAGTTAAATATTACACTTGTTATTTAACGCGGACTAATAGAGACTAATGTATTATAGATATTATACAATATTTATAGACGTAGACAACAGTGAAAAAAAAACCTTATCACGCGGCGTCGACGCTCCTAGTTTCTCCCTATTTCGTCTGAGGCACAATTCATTACCTAAGACCAAATACAAGAATCAAATTACTTTAATTAACTTAATTACAAAATCACTTACTTCAATTATTATTCTCGACAGAAGAGTCCAACCAGGTTACGAGGAGTCGACCAAATTCAATACACGTCTATACTCAACATGATTAAAAATTATTGATTCACCATCGAATAAGGCCAAAACCTGGTCGGGGCCTTGAAAAAAAGAAAGAGGAACGTTTATTGCACCAACAGTCACACACAAAAGAAATACAAAGAAGAAGAAAACATCAAAGATAAGGTCCAAACATACATAAAGAAATACATTTATACAGAAACTTAAGGATCTACTGATACAGAAATGTTATTCACAGTGAACGATTTATTGGCTGACAAACTTTAATCTTTATTGTATAATCTTTATGTATTACATGACATTATATTAATTATTGACATTTAACATTATTATTATTATTTTCTAGTGATTGGTGCCTCTGCCTATCCCCTCGGGGATAACGGGCGTGAGTTTATTATTAGTTTTTATCATTATTATATTTGGACATTACAGAAATTAAATGTAAGATTATTTAAAAGTAGCATAATTTTTGGAATGTTCATACTAAGAATGTGATCAAGATACCTATTATACTTAAAATTGAATTTTTATGATACGTTAAAATTGTGACCGTTCCACCGTCTAGTATTAAGCTAATCTTCAATTTGTACGCCGAAATGGCAATACACAAAGGAACTCATTGTAATGTAACATGTGCGTGTAAAAATACTCGTATTTACGCAAATAAACTAATTTGATTTGATGACTTATGGCACTGACACGTTGTCTTTCACTATGGAAAAAATCTCAAGGTCACGCAACGAGCTGTGGAAAGGGCTATGCTCGGAATTTCTCTAAGAGACCGAATCAGAAATGATGAGGTCCGTAGACAAACGGATGAGTAAGTGGAAGTGGCAGTGGGCGGGGCACATAGCACGAAGAACTGATGGCCGATGGGGCCGAAAGAGTCTTGAATGGAGACCACACCTCGGCAAGTGCAGCGTAGGGTGACCAGCCACAAGATGGACAGACGATCTCATCCAAGTGGCAGGGAGACGCTGGATGCAAGCCGCTTCCAACCTTTCTTTTTAAAAATCCATGGAGGAGGCCTATGTCCAGCAGTGGATTTCTTGTGGCTGAATGATGATGATGATTTGATTTGATTTATGCAGTTTTATCGCGGTGTGTAACCGCTGCTGCAAAAGGTAGCTGACTCAGCATAGAGCTAAGAGTGTAGCCCCTCTGCACTAGTTTTCTCTTCCGACGAAAAATAAATTAAGTGAATAAGGACTTTAATTATATAGTGCAAAACTTTTTCATACAAACGTGCTTTAATAATATGTAGTGCAAAACTTTTTCATACAAACTACATCTTCAACCACGTACGTAACTCAACAATACCACTGTACCTACTCCATTGGAATTACAAGGCTCTTAAGTGAATTACCAATACGCCAGCGGATATTGAGCCTCGGATTAGCCCAACAAGAGCTTTACTACCTACAGAATAAGGCTTAAAACTTACCGGTAATAGACCGACCTGCGGTGGCGGGAAGTAAAGTTGCATGCACCAATCAGTATCCACGTATCGGTAGCGAAACAAAGGTGTCTTGTTTACAATTTGCGGTCGTGTCAAGTTTACAAAATGTAGCCGAAAGCCAACCCCTATTGAGAAAGAGATTTCAAGTCAAACCTATTTAATCACAGGACTATTGTTTTACTGTGCTTTGATTTCAATCATTTTACCTTAACCTTTTAATAAAGCATCAATGAATCATCAACGAATACGAGTACATAGCTGATTGACCGAGTTGTCAGTCATACAACTTCATCATCATCAACCCATTATGTCCCCACCGAGGGGCACGGGTCTCTTCCCTGAGGATGGTATAGGCCATACTCCACCTCGGGGGCCAAGTCCGGATTGGTGGAGGCTTGTAAGACTACTGGCTGGTCCCAAATGTACATAACTTTGAAAACAAACTCGGATAAATGCTTCTCGAACGAGAAGCCGACGTTCTACCGTTCCGCTACCGCCGCACACGCTCGTCAGTCGTTGCGTTGATGAATAAATAACCCTCAAATAACTGGATCAAAGGGCCAAATATTTAACAGTAAAGTTTAGAATTGTTATATAATCAAATCATTCTCCACTGTGGAATAGGCCGAGCCGCCCAAAATTTAAAATTCCTCCGGGTATTCTCTGGGCCAATGATCTACAAACAGCGTCACTAAACAATGACCCAAATTAACAGCGAAAAGAGGGAAAAAAACCTTCATCTCTCTTTTGACAACACTGAAAATGAAAAAGTCCGTTTATCTGTCACTTTTACAGTGGTGAAAAATGTTCTAGATACTGCCGAAAGAAAAAAGAAAATATTCTTCTTAGCGCGTCGATCGCAAAACAATTTTTATCAGTCTTTATCTTTAACATTTATTTAACATCACATAGACATATATATAACAGTTTTAAACAAATAAAATAATTAAACAAGAAAAATAATCTCAAAATATCAAAGGCATCGAGGTACAGCTATGTAGCGATAAAATAGTCTTGAACTCAGTCAGTATACGCTGCCGTTCCACCCACAGCACTCATTTTCAAGCACAAGCCCTTGGTAACTTACGGAGCTTCTAAGGGAAGTGATAATAGAATTCATTAACAAAATAAAAATAAATAAATAAATTCGGTCAAGTAGGGGATATATTGAATCGCTCGTAGCCCAGCTGCCTGAGTGATCTTAAACGATTACGAAGGTTAAGCAACATAGGGCGCGTTCAGTGCACGGATGTGTGACCGTCTATGAATAACGCTAGTGGCATTTTTCCGAGCGGCTAATTTTAAAAGTTAACTTTTATTTCCCTTTTTCTTATGCTGGGGCCGCACCTGCGTCTATCGTGATAAAGCTTCGCACAATGACACGATCTACGCAGATGTAATCGTCCATTATCGGCTATCGTCACGACAGTTCGAGCTGCGTCATAGTTATAGATACGGTGGCGGTACATCAAAGGGATCTAGCGCTCGAAATATCGTATAGCGCGGTCTGATTAGCGTTTTAATTTTGAATGTTGTTCTTGGTCGGGCAAGACGTACGTAAACAATATCATAATGAAGTGGAGCGATGAAATGGTGCTGGAATTTCTAAACAATTCAAAGCTGAGCCATCTTCAATGCATGAAAATGCGTGATGTAATAGGTTAGGAAACATAAAAGTACAATATTCTATTATAGTCGTCATCCGCCATTATTCCCAAAGGAAATTGTGTTGCGGCCATCTTGAATTACTGCACGATAATTCATTTAAAATTACGAAGCCACTAATCTGACCACCGTATTAGCACGATAACTTTTGGCGAGGGAAACATACTAATCTTCGGCACGCATTGCTGCGTGCCGATACACAAAAGAATGTATCCCCTTTGCCAGGCAAGGGCATGTTATAATAGTTGTCACCTCAAATTAAACCTTATGACTTTAAAATAAAGTCCAAAATCAATGAAAAAATTATTCTAGTTCTGCCCGTTGAAGTGTTAAAGTTACCACTTTTTGAGCCCTCAATAGACACTAACAAAAATCTTATAATTGAGAACCTTTTTGTAAGTTGAATAAAAAATGTCCCCCGCAAGTGAAGCGGCCTGCGAAGCTAGTCTTAAATAAAGAGTGGCTCCAAGTACCTAATTGAATAATTTCGTTAAGAGGATGGAATTGCCAAGAGGTTGGGCAGAAAGGGAAGGTCGAGTCAACCCTTTTAGGGGCATTAAGCTATGTTGTACGCTATAGTATCTCCGCTTCACAATAGATCTTGAGGGATGGTGGCTGGCATAACTAAATTGTCTTTTTTAGGGTACCGTACGCCAACGGCACCATAGGGATGCCATCATTAAATTGGAAACAGTTTATTTTTTACACATGTACTCATGTTTGTTATCTTAGTACATTAATATTGTATCGGTCTACGGTAGACTAGTAGATACATATTATCAAATTGATGAGCGTAAAAAAATTCAATCTGTATTTTTTTTCCTGGGTGGCGCTATCTATACTATATTCATTTGGGTCTTAGACAAAATGTTGACAACATTTCAGTACTCTTTAGACTATTTTCATAGTCAAAAAAATTTCAATGGAAATAGTATTTAATAAGAGTACTGAAATGTTGTTTACATTTTGTCTAAGACCCAAATAAATATGGTATAGTGTAACTCAGTGGATCATCTCTTTGTTGTTTAGTAAACGAGTTCAACTGCAATCTTGTTGACCTAATAAAATCGTTGACGTTTTATTTGATATTTAAATAAACTCGTATACTAGGACACCCTGTGCTATGGTGAACAAACATGGACATCACAAACGTGAAAATATTTGCATAGATCTAATGATGGGGATATTCTTTGACAATAGGAAGTCAGTCCCATTTAGTTTACCCAAAGTTTGCCGCAACTTGTCAACAAATTTTGTTTTAATTAATCAGGTTAAGCAACCGTTAATGCGCTTAGCTACCAATAGAGAGGTCGTAGGTTTGGTTCCTACTGGAGGCCGCCGCTCATTTGTACAAATGGCCTCACTCTAGGTGTTTTTCCATGTTTGTAATGTCCTTGCCTGGATACTACAGCACACGGTATCCTATTTTAGGACCAGGTTAAGTGATTTGCTTCATCATCATCAACCCATTATGTCCCCCCTGAGGGGCACGGGTCTCTTCCTGAGGAAGGTATAGGCCATACTCCATCACGGGGGCCAAGTCCGGATTGGTGGAGGCTTGTAAGACTAGTGGCTGGTCTTACTGTCAGAAGTTTTCAAGCCGCCCTAAGGCCTCTGACTTGGCACCCCTTGAGCGCTTAGCGTACACCCGTGTGTACGCTAACTTTTTGTGCCCCAACTGCTTAGCGTACACACGGGTGTACGCTAAGCGATCGATGGATTTGACTTCTATTATCTATGGTGTTTTTATTCTTTATGGCCAATATCCGGTTTTCCAATACCAATGGTTACTAAGGATTACTTTTGTCAACCAATTTCTATCAATGGCAGCCGGCACCAACTGCTTGACGTGCCTTGCGAATCAAGTTATTTATTATTTATAATTATCAAGTTACCGCTCCATAATTATTCACACCTGTATGCTTATAAAAGACATTCCACTTACCTACCTATGTCTCGAATATAAGCTGTTATAAATTCAAAATTCAAATTCAAATTCAAAAATTTTTATTTCAACGTAAAGAATTTACATTCTGCTTGTTGAATGTCAATGTACATACAGTTATGTATAATGTTAGCCGCTGCCTTAGGGCTGTCTGTAGTGGAGAAAAAGGCAGCGAAAAAAAACTCCACTCTGACCATCTTTTCTCAAATCAACTTAAAGCTAATACAAATTAGGTATGAGTGTTCGTATACCAAGAATCTCAAGATCCATGAGTGCAATCAATACTTGCAAAGTCAAACATCATTTAATATTCTTAAAAGGTAATAAAACACCAATGCTGCGGCCAGACACACCAGGCAGACAGAAAGGCTATGAAGTAGACCATAGAAAATAGACAATAACCGTATCCCTGCCCCGTATAAAGATATTCCAGTCAAGTTACAAACATAATATTTTATATTGACCTATAACAGTGCTGATCACCACGCCAACACGGTTTATGTTTTTAGGTACCTAATCCGTACGAATATTATAAATCCGGAAGTAACACTGTTTGTTTGTTGTTACCTTTTCCGCTTAAAACATGAATTATATTTTAAGGTAATAATGTGCATTGCTTAAGAAAAAATTGTCTCGAAAATACGTCTATGAAAGTAGAAACAAGTTCTGAAAACAAGAAAACAAGAAACAAGTTAGAAAAAAGAAACAAATCAAAGAAAGCTAAAAAATATTTTCAATGATTGTAAAAAACCGATGCGTCTTTTTGCAGTCATTGAAAATATTTTTTTGTTTTCCGTTACAGTACAATATATTTTCGATTTATTTATTCATTTATATTCTAAATAATCATACCTACCGACTACGTTCTTCCTACAATTCTTTCCATCCAAAGGTTGTCTGGAGACATCGTTCTAACCGATAAGACCACCAATTGTATACGATTACTTAGATATAAAGAAACTACACTAATTCTGTATACTGGTTGAGCAATGAAGTGACGTGTTATCTATCTATCTATTTACAATTTATCTACAATTTTTAACAAGAAAAATAATATGAATATCGACTAAGTTAAAGGTTTAAAGGTAGGTAAGTCCTTCGCTCTTAAATTAGTAGTCAGCGTGAATAATTGACTATTCAAAAAATCTTCGAGTGTCTGAAATAAAAGCAGCAAGTTGGCATTTCAATCACTGGGCAGAGTGCGATAAGCCCGCGTCTGAGCAGAAGTCAGTAAAAGACCAGAGGCAAGGAAAATTCGCGGGAAAAACTCCATGAGCTACCCGACCAAATCCGCACACAACCCATATCAATATAACGTTTTATGCCGGCAGTGTTGTCTACACATTTATGGGTGCTTCTCGGCCGTCGTTCGGACAACGCCAGGCCGTAACTCGAGCTGGACCACCAAGCCTCACTAGGGTTGCCAGCCATACCTTTTGTGTCCCCAATACAAAGTGTATGTACTGCAGCCCTCTACTTTTTGTTTGTTTTTTTGTTTTGTTTTTCACACACACATACATTGCTTCTGGCCCCACACTAGGATACCCTGTATCGTGGGAACCAGAAACAGCGACGTCACAAACATGTAAACATCCAAGACCTGGAATTTTTTTTTTCCCCAGCCGGAGATCGAACCCGGGACCTCTCGCATGGTAAGCAGATGCGCTAACCACTACGCCATAGAGGTCGTCGTTTTATTGAATACTTTTATTTTACACTAGCTAGTGGCCGCGAATTCGTCTGCGCAGGAATAGTATTTCGAGTAGCGAGGCGTAGAAAAGAAAAATTCCCACAACTAGGTATATGATCTTTATAAATTGTAGCCTATGTGTTATTCTGATGTAAACTTACGTTAAAATCCATTCAGTAGCTTTTACGTGAAAGAGTAACATACATCCATCAATCCATATTTATAAACTTTCGCGTTTATAATATTAATATTATAGGATATTTGTCGAGGATCGCCTAACCTAGCTAGGGATTGACTGGCATCTCAACAAAAACGAAGCGTTTCCCTTTCAATAATTTTAAGGCTGTGCGGCCAGCTACTATAAAAAGGAATCGCTGCAGTACAATGTATGGCGGTCCCCAACCCCCGTACATATGTACAATTGGCCTCAATTTGGGTGTATTTCTGTAATTGTAAAATTTTTTTTTAAATTTATTTTAGCAAAATAAACCTTTACATTTTTATTTAAACCAATGTCGCCAAACTGCTGTGCATGCAGTTTGTTGGCGAAGCGCTCTTATGACTTAAGGTTTCCGTTGACAATTTTACAGCTATACTATACTTACTTAATAATTTAGGTACTTATTTATATTCTTGTATACAAAAAATAAAAACATCCTTGCATGGTTACCATAGCACCAGATATTCTAGTTTGGGACCAAGCCAAGTGATTGTGTAATGTGAAATTTATTATTGCTTTCTTGAACTAAAACTTTTTAAGCACTACAGTTTTACTTTGAATTTCCTTTGAATTGTCCCACAAAATTGAAATAAGTGAATCCGTAAAACTATTTATATTATTGCTATTATTTTTTGTGGCAACCCTGCAACACAACCTAAACACACATGGTATTTTTGAGGTAGCCCTACAATTTCACCCCCTTTTTGCGTCAAAATACTCGTTGTATTTTTGGGGTAACCCTGTTTTCCTCAAAAGTACACTTTTCCGTCTTCATGAGGTGTTCCACCAGCCTTTTGCTGAAAAATCAGGGCTGTGGGTTATAGAACTACAACAAAATATTGAACCTGAGGCCGTTTAAGCGCCATATGGATACAGTTGTAGTTATTGTTGTGGATCGTGTAGTACTTATTTATATTTTTTACTTTCGTGTATGTCAGTGGATTTAACTAAAATCTTTTACAAAGGATATAAAAATAAGTGGAGCTTCCTTTTTGCTGTATGGATTAATTCCCATCAGGAAGACAAAAGTTTCGACTTCATAAATAATAACTGACAAATAAGTTTCCGTAAAAGCACTAGGAACCAAAAACTTAGGTATAAGATTTTTTTATTTGCAAAAAATTATTATTAGTGTCACTATGATTACACAAAGTTTGATACTTCACAGAACACATAATTCAAAGCTATAGTCTCTGTGTATAATTCCAATATGTAGACTCTTCCAAACTTATTTCATTCTATAAGTATAGATAGGTATACCCAACACCGACTTTCTTTCAAACAATTTGGCAACCCTACCCCGTCAAATCTTATGGATGTTATTATTACTAAGCGTTTCGCCCTGACCTTTTTATTCTAAGATTATGTTTTCCGCGTTGCAATGCGGCAACTTAGCTCGTTACGGAGTTCATTGACGGAAGTCACGTTTTTTTTGCTTTTCGAACGCAAGTTTCTTTGAGTCCCTTACAGGTACCTAATATACAACAAATAGCCAACGCATATTTTTCTTGGTTTTTTCCTCTATTCATTTAATCAATCAACCCATGCTAGCATAAACAAACACTTACAGGCACATACATGTTTCTGACCCCACACTAGGACACCCTGTGTCGTGGGAACCAGAAACAGCGATATCAAAAACATGTAAACATCATCAGGGATTTTAGTCCCCAGCCGGGATTCGAACCCGGGACCTCTCGCATAGTAGGCAAAGCGCTAACCTCTGCACCATAGAGGTCGTTCTAGTCAATCCTCTGCTGAATCCCTGGCTGAAAGTACAACCCGTCCTTGGCCCTTTTTCATCCAGTGGCTGTCTGTAATCAGCCTCAAATCGTCGATCCTGTTGCTGTGCGCTGGTGATCATCCTAATAGTCTAGCCAGCTCGTGGTCTCCACTCGAGAAAGAAAGAATCATTGCTTCTGTTAAAGTTAAATTTGCACCGGCCACCCGTCTTTCGAATTTCTCTCAGCAATTTTCCATCGTAAGGTTGTGTGGAAGAAATTGCTTTAAGTAAGAAGGCCGTTAATATTAATATGAACCTTTGTATTTTGTGTTTTTTATTGTTTCCGGTGTGTAATAAAGAATATTCTTATGTTATCGTCTCATAAAGTAATTTCTTGCAAGACTTAAAAAACTCTATAGGTTAAGGAACTTTCCTATAGAAAAAACTTTGCAGGAAAAACGGCCTGAGGCCATTTGGTTCGACAATGTTGAATGACGAGGAATGTTGATCCTACTACGCCACAGCATCTCCACCAATCCGGACTTGGCCCTCGTGGTAGAGTATGGCCTACACCTTCCTCAGGGAAGAGACCCGTGCAGCTCGGTGGGGACATAATGGATTGATGATGACGCCACAGCATAAAAAACGTGCACAGTGTATGTTGGTCGAGTATTCTCAATGTGTGTAGTGTGAGAAGAGGTGTGAGTGTGTATAAAAGATTTATTCTACCCTACAAATTCCTACACCGCTTCATTTTAGTGCCTGTGATTCTGGAGACAACTGTTGGGTAAAGAACACGTAAATAATAATAATAGGCATTCCAGGAAAATTCCGTGAAACACGGCGTAACGCGTCACGTCTTCAAATGTGACGTGAATTGGCTGTTTGTTGGCACGTGGTGAATTTGTGTAAGGGTTTTCCCCAACGTTTTGCTAGAAAAAAATCTCAAATTATCATTTCGGCATTTCGTCAATAGGCTGCATGTTTGACAGGTTTCTGAAAACTAGCTCAGACGTTTTTTTAGTGTTCATTGAGTACTCAGAAAGCGGTAATTTTAAATTCTTTCGTGTACAGTGCCACCATCTTATCTGTTCAGTTGATAGCGGCGCTAGTGGAGAATTTAGTAATAATATTTAAGAAATTTACGTAGAAAAATTAGACTACTTTAACCAGTCTTTCAATTTTAATGAAAATATATCTATAAGTCTTGGTAAGTGAATAAATAAAACAACAAATGGGGAACAGGATTTACAATTAATTAGTTAGTTACAATTTTGCCCACCTGAACAGATAACTTGGTGGCGCTGTATTTCTTCTAAAAGAACCAATAAAACGTCACTTTTAAAATAAGCCGCCAAAACGCCATCTTGAGCAATATGGCGTCGCACAGGAATCATGACGTCACTGGTCAGTAAACAATACCAATGAACGGAAGAACGACATGAATGACAGATGCCTTACCTACTGATATGTGACGTCATCATAATATAACATTTACATACAGGGACATACATTGCTTCTGGCCCCACACTAGGATACCCTGTGTCGTGGGAACCAGAAACAGCGACGTCACAAACATGTAAACATCCAAGACCTGTTTCTTTTTTTTTGTCCCCAGCCGGGATTCGAACCTGGGACCTCTCGCATGGTTGTCAGATATAATATATTCGGCCAATCCAGGCCGTTTCCGATAAAGTTACTATGAAACAAAATTTCGAATTTTATCCAAGTTTTTTTAAGAAGTACTCGATTTGTTTAAATTAAAATGCTTTTAAGCGGTTTAAAGACACATAATTTACGAAAATAATAACATCACACAACATTTACATACAGGCACATACATAATAAATAAATAATATTTTTTTCACGCTGTCAAATTGCCTAGAGATTCGGCGTGAATGAACCGCAGCGCTTTCATTCATTGTGCGTCAGCCTAAAGATCGTAGCACATTATACCGACGCACCGCTGCGTCACAGTTCCAACACAGCAATTAACTTTTCATTCAGATTTGAGCATTAAGTTGTGTATCGTATCATCGTATAGCATGTTTTATAAAGTCGGGTCTGAGACTTTTTAGAGATAAGGCAGCCGTTTGCGGGGTGCGCTGTTTGCTGAAATACCTACAGGTCCACGCCTAGTTAAGCAACAGATCTGATGCTACTATTTGCTTTTGATAAATGTTACCTAAGATAATTTTATTCTAGTTCCAGAAACATCCTCTATGATTCTTGGAGACAAATAAATTATTTTTATTCTTACTTGTACTCTTAAGTTAAGAATTATCTATGTAAGTTCTATTTTTATGTACAATAAAGTATTATCTAACTATCTAGTAGCAAGATTCGTCATTAATCAGTTGTGTTCTTACCTTGAAAATTTAAAGAATTTAAAGACCAATGTTTTGGTAGCTAATCGGCCCATAAAAAATTCTACAGGTCAAGTCAATCGCGACACTAAGTAATTTTAATATTTTAAACATGTTGTAGACATTGTAAAGAAAACAAATTAAGCATTTAATTTATTCCTTGATATAAATTAAATACAAGTCGCTTCTGTTACATCTCTTAGAACGTACTGGAGAAAAGATTTTAACAAGATACCTGATCTGTTTCCAATTAAATTAAATTAAATTAAATAACATGAAACAGAAAACAGTTCTTTCTTCTCAGAATTATTAGCATAATTGAGAAGTGGTGCTCTTAAACGGAGACTTACATTGCCTTTTAGATTTCTACGCTAAGGCATTTTATACAAAGATACAAGATATTGGCGGCGTTAGCGAAATTACAGAGTAATCTAGTTTGGGGGCCAGGCACTTTCATTTATGACAATACACTTTCATGACGTTGCAATTTTTTGTATTTGTACTGTGCCTTAATGTGAAATGAAACCCATAATAAAGAGAGTAATGTACCAACAAACTGTATTGACAGCTTTGTATTATTAAATAGTAAAAATTGTTAACTAAAGTGTGAATTAATAAACTATTTGACTGTAAACTGACATCAACGGAAACACAAAATAAATGAAAACTAAATGTAAAGATATCACTCAAATTCAACATTACTAATTAATTGAATCGCTCGTAGTCCCGGCTGCCTGAGTTATCTTAAACGATCACGAAAGTTAAGCAATTGCGAAATACATAATAATATTAACACTTAGTAAATGTCAAAAATTGATACTTAGTGGATTATTTAAAAGGAGGGCAGAGAACTCTAGACATTCACTGAAATTAAGCTCAATAGTGATTCAGACTGCAAATAACGATACCCGATAAAATCACTTTACATGGAGTCAGCACTGACTGGGCGCCAACAGAGTAAACATCACAGAGTGAAACTCTGCACGATGCGTTCAGAACTTTTCCAACAAAATTAGAAATTATTTATGTTGTCAGAATAAAGTTATTAAAATAGTAGCTCTTCTACGTACCAATGTTCCATTTATTGATGTAATGAAGACGGCCAAAAGGCGGTAAAACGCCCAGTTGCAATCTCGTATCAAGTGCAATCTACAGCAGGTAAAGCTTTACATTTATACTGCAATGTTCTCCATAACATAACTGAAGCTGGCATGCATAATATTAACGTCGATGTGCTTGGAAAAACCGACAATCGTAAAATGCTAACTATTGAGGAGAAAGAAAAACTTAATTGTTTCGTAATTACGCCCCCTCTTTTTATTCATTAAATACATAATTATCTGCCCTTAAATTACGTAACTTTCCACTCTATCAGATTAAGCATTTAGACAACTCGAAAGAGTAACATTAAAAATGTATATTAGAGGTATTATGAGATTTCGGAGTAAAAGGAAAAATTCCCACAATGTAACAGTGTGACATAAGGTGGTGTGGGCTAAATCAGACAACTCCATACAGTGGATTCTTACGTAATTGCACCCCTGATCTTCGAATGGTTCGAACCACGGCTGGGGAGAAAAAAAAGTCTTGCATATTTATATATTTGTAACGTCGCTGTTTCTGGCTCCCACGACACAGGGTATCCTAGTGTGGGGCCAGAATCAATGTATGTATTTACATTTTAATTTTCAAGCTTTCATCATCAACCCATTATGTCCCCACAGAGGGGCACGGGTCTCTTCCCTGAGGAAGGTATAGGCCATAATCCACCATAGGGGCCAAGTCCGGATTGGTGACCTCACCATTGACACCTGTCAAGCTAGCTAGCTCAAAATGGATTTTACAGGCGCATTGCTTAGAAAATAGTAACGAATTAAATACATAAATACTACTATCGTTGCCGAGGGCGGCTATATAATAAGGAACATGTAAACAATTTATTTATATAAAAAAATGATTGTCTAATTTTCCACGCTCAGCGACGATAAGTGGTATTATTGTGATATCAATAAACCGCTCTTGCACTCTTGGGTGGTCATTCGGTTGTACAGAATCAAACATTAACTTGTCAGCAACAACACAGTCATAAGCAAGAGCGATATCAGAGGTAACTGTGATTTACTAACTAAAACTTTCGTAACCACTACACTTTGCTTGAATCGCTCGTAGCCCGGGTTGCCTGAGTGATCTTAAACGATCACTAAGGTTAAGCAACATACGGCACGTTCCATCCATGGATGGGTGGAAGCTTGTAAGACTAGTGGCTGGTCTTACTGTCAGAAGTTTTCAAGCTGCCCTAGCTTAACGACTGCAATCTATCGACGGCAGTCGGCACCAACTGATTAACGTGCCTTGCGAAGCACGGAATCGCTTGGAAAAATTCCACTAGTGTCAATCTGAGAACGCTCACCCATCCATGCACTGAACATGCCCTATGTTGCTTAACCTTCGTGATCGCTTAAGATCATTCAGGCTGCCGGGGCTACGAGCGATTCTTGTTTTCAATCATTTACCTTAACCTTTCATGAAGCATCAGAGTGACTTGCATAAGTCAGTACTTGCGACAAACACTGGTATATCACAGTACGCTTTATTAAAACTTCCTTAACCCCTCAAGCCACGAGGACCCGCCGGCGGGTCCGATGTGAACTACGGCGCATTCCGTTAGGCCCCGTGGACCCGCCGGCGGGTCTTACAACGGCAATTAGAATCGAAGTTTGCAGATGATATACAACACAGTTGAGCATGTATGAGCATAGGAACTGTATGAGCAAGTTTTGTTCTTCGAAAACTGTGACAAATTTCAGGTATTACTCTGTGAATAACCAACTTAGCTGTGATAGAAAAAGTGTTCAAGGCCTGAGGCGTTAGTTATTTTAATTTTCCGTTATTGCGCCAGCAGTTGACGCCAGCCAATATACAGTTCAAAATATCGGTTTTGTATCGGTCCAACGGGAATCGCTCAAGCCGTTCCTGATTCCACAATGCAAGATGCATAATAAGAAATTTTATTGCAGCACCCTCGGAGTGAAAATAGGCGCTTATTCTTTGCGAATCGACAAGCGATCCGATTTAAAATTCAATTACTTCGATTCTATTTTCAGTGAGCATTTTAATGACATATTTTCAGCCCTTGGAGACATTTATTGATTCAAAACTCTTTTGCCACCGGCAGAATCTAGGGTCTGTTTAATAAAAACTGTAGCTCATGGCTTACGACGATAATTCGATGTACATAGCAAAGTCGACTAACCCACGAATTAATAAGTACTCAACGACACAATACATATCTGGAATTGTCTTAATAAACTACGCTGTTGCATTCGCTGTTTCTGGGTCCCACGACACAGGGTATCCTAGTGTGGGGCCAGAAGCAATGTATGTGCCTGTATGTAAATGTAATGTTGTTGTAATGTAACTACGATTTATTTATGAAACTCGGCCCTTTTGCCTTTCGTAGGCAAGTTTTTCATTGATTTTGAAGTTTTCAGAAAGAACATAAAAATATAACTAAAGTCAGGCCAAAGGTAATCCAATCATCATATATTTTTTACCATTTCATATATACAATAAAAAGTACTGGAAACTGGCGTGCGTGCATGCAATGACTAATGAATGTCGATGAAGCGAAAGTGACTTGTCAGTATCGTGGCAGTCCCTGGTCTCTGCCTACCCCTCTGGGATACAGGCGTGAGCTTATGTATGTATGTTTATACTTAGTTTATTACGACGATTCGGGATTCACTGTATACTAGAGTCTGTGGGTTAATCAACTTTGAAATTAAGTACATTTCAAAGTTGATTAAATGTATTATAATGTCCTTAGAGAAGCAATCATTGTTTCCAGCCAGGTAAGCCGCTAAAACGGTCCGGAGCGCGACAAACGTCAGACGCCTCTACAAAAAGAATTTCTTTAAAGATAAGAGATTTTTGTCGTCACGTAGCGTAGGTAACATAGGTAACGCGACGAGAAATGCAAATAGTAGAATGTAATTTTCAGCGCGTGTCTGAATAGGGCCTTAAGCCTGCCAGTCAAATTACGCAAGGGGGGGTGGCACACAGTAGAGACGTACAGAGGATCCACTTTGAAACATGTTAACATTTTTAAATTTCAAATTAAAACTTTTAAAACCTTAACGTTGAATTCGTTAAAGTTTAACTTCATTAACATTACAAACGGGTCATGCATTAATGAATATTATCTTACAGCCCTATTGCCAAGATCTTCTGCTCTAGATTTTGTTTAAAATAGTATAATTAATTTAGTCTCTGATAAGTTATTATCATTACAGAATCGCTCGCCCCGGCTGCTGGGGTGATCTTAAACGATCACGAAGGTTAAGTGACATAGGGCGTTTAGTGCGTGGATGGGTGACCGTTCTATGACTAATGCTAGTGGCATTTTCCGAACGGTTCCTTGCTTCTCAAGACACGTTAAACAGTTGGTGCCGGCTGTCGTCGATAGATGTCAGTCGTTAAGCCAAGTCAGAGGCCTTACGGCGGCTTGAAACCTTATGACAGTAAGACCAGCCACTAGTCTTACAAGCCTCCACCAATCCGGACTTGGCTCCGGTGGCGGGTATGGCCTATACCTTCCTCAGGGAAGAGACCCGTGCCCCTAGGTGGGGACATAATGGGTTGATGTTGTACACAAAGTTTTTGCATGCATATTATATTATAAGACTAGGCGGACCTTCTTCATTATAACATCGTCGGAAGGTCGTCCTCAACAAATTGAAAATGAACCAGCCTCAGTGAGACTCCCTTACATTTCCTCTTGGCTTTTTTCATAACATTTTTTTCCCGAGCGCGTTATTAGTTAAATCATTCCTTCTCAGGTAACCAAGGTTCCTAATGAGGTTTAAAATTGACAATTCCAGTGACAATTCTCTAAATGTAAAGTTAATGAAATACAATGTGTACAATTTAATCATCATTATTGATGACAAGAATGTTCTTTATTGGAGATGCGGCCGCGATCCTGTTAGTGCATTACAGTACGATGACAAACACACGGTCGGGTCACGTGACGTGTGTTTTCATACCATTGACACATAGAAGGTTTGATATTTATGCGCGTAGACTTGAAGCGGCAATTAAACTAAATTGCCACGTTCATGCGATTAACATTATTCTACAACGCATTAAAAGAATCTAGGTACAGGGCATATCACATAAAAATGTATAACGTAACATAACATTTACATACAAGCACATACATTGCTTCTAGCCCCACACTAGGATACCCTGTGTCGTGGGAACGGTGGAAACAGCGACGTCACAAACATGTAAACAATCAAGACCTGGATACAAGTACAAGTTTGTACAAGTTAGGAATAGAAATAAAAATGTTTATTAATGTCTTCAAACATAGTATCAGGGTATAGCCCGATTCAATAATACTCACCAGAGTTTAGTTAATCTGTAGATGTCTGTAGTAAAGGGGAAAATGTAACTACAATAATAGGCTATTTGACAGGTTTCTAAAAATCTACTCAGATTTTTGTTGGTGTTCATTGACTGCTCAGAAAGTGGTAATTTTAAATTCTTTAGTGTATTCGTTCTAAAAAAAGTTAATAAAAATTCAGTTAAAAACTAAGCCGCCAAAACGATGTCTTGAGCAATATCGCAGAGGAATCATGACGTCTCTTGTCAGTAAACAAAACCAATGAATGTAAGAACGACATGAATTACACTATAATTTACCGACCTGTAACGCTATCATAGAATCAGGCAAACGTTTTCGAAACAATGGCTACAGATACATAATAATAAAAATTTATCCGGTTTTTTTATAAAAGATACGTTTTTTTTCTAGTTAAAATGCCTCTAAGCGGTTTTAAGACTCGTAATTTATACGAATATGTCTCGACGTCAGAAGCATGTTCGATTCCGAAGAAAATTACTTTTTTTAAAACTGAAAGCTCATTGTAGTTGGCAGCACTGTCGAGTGTTCCTAAGAACCGCCATATTGTACTATTTTGTTGTTTGGTCTCGCGATTATTATCAGCTAGAACGAAAAAAATGTACTCGACTTGTAGTGTAGCTGAACTAAAAGAAGAGTTTGAAAATGGGCGGCACATAGTCTTGACGAAGTACTAGCCTTCCAATTTTTTGTACGAAGAGCTTTCTCCCACAGTTTTCTTCTTTTAGGTTCCTTAGGAAATAAATGGATTCCCATATTTTTGCAATCAACGGCTGCACAAAGAGTCATTGTATGATATTATTCACAAAACAGTTAGTTTGTTTACAAATTTAATAGGAGAACTGTCAAATCAATGGTACACCCAACAGTGGTGACATCTGTAGTGAGTATTAGGCAGTTTTTAAGCCCATTTCACCTCGTCAACCAAGATCTTATAGATAGAAGATAGAAATATGTTTCTCAGATGGTTACTAAGATGTAACCATCTGTGAAACATATTTCTATCTTATTCTATTTCTGGGATAATTCAGGTAGGCTTATCTATAGCAACCTGAGGCATTCTCTCCCGTAAAGTATAAGAACATCGAGACATCTGACATCGAGATGTTTAAATAATATTTTTTTCACACTGTCAAATAGTCTATTATACAAGCTATTCTAAGCAGTATTTTATGGGACTCGTATTTTTATGAGTAAGACCGTTAAATTACAGAAAAATAACATTTCGACGAGCCATTAATTTATTTACCTAAGAGCATTAGACCTTCATGAACGAAGACGAAAAGCCATAAGGCTCTAATTGTACTATACCTTTGTAAACATTTAGTCATTGATGTAAAGTGCTATAAGATTTTTATGTTAATATTAGAATACTATTTCCGCTTCCGCATTTGAGTTGACACTAAGCAAGCTCTATAAGCACTAGACATTGTCGAGGTACTAAAATACTTTGATTTTGACGAAGGTCCGTCTGTTTTGGGTCTGCAATGACCGCGAGTTTGAAATAATTATAAACCCCTTGAAATAATAATGGATCCCAAATGCGTTTTTTTCTCAGGGAAAGAGAGAGTATTGACAACCCAAGTTTCTCGTACGTGACAATTCTTAGTCAAACAATTGAACCGTGAAAACTATGGAAACTTATGAACTGTATGAATGCAGTATGAATAATAATTAAAGCGTAGAAATCACCATAATATTATGATTACAATGAACTAAAAACATGAACAGAAAAGCTAGCAACTTGACAACCAAAATACTTCTACAATAGAACCCCAATCTGACGTATAAAAATCTTTGAAAACGATATAAAAAAACAGCGAGGAGTTCGCCACAAATCGTGTTACGCAGAAATAATCCAATCCTGAAAAATAATCTTTCGAGAAGGATTACAATGACTTGCAATGCTGATACAAAGTTAGCATTAAATTAAGTATTAAAAGGGGCCAATCGCGATTATTTATAAGGTAAAATTATCTTGTATTCCCGACGTTTCGGCAACGTTACAGTTGCCATCGTCACGGATAGACTGATTCCACTAATTTATACATTGGTACCAAAGCAATTTAATTTCACTTTATAAAATAATCGCGATGAGACCCGTAAATAACTAAGTTTGGAGAAAATCGCTCATTTCACTGTTATTTTTGGACGTTTTTATTGAAAAGTGTTTAGATATGACATTGCGTGATTACAAATATAAAAACACTAGCTTTCGCCCGCGACTTCGTCCGCGTGAACTTTAGTTAAAAATTTTGCAACCCCTTTCACCCCCTTAAGGGTTAAATTTAGTAAAACGGCGAAACACGTGTTCAATCAATTGTGTTGAAGAGTATTTATTTCAAGTTTCAAGAAAATTAGACAACATTCTTTATATCTCCCATACAAATTAAGGCAACCCTTTTCACCCCCTTAGGGGTTGAATTTCAAAAAATCCTGTCTTATTCCTTGCCTACATTATATATAGACCCTTTGTGCAAAATTTCAGCTTCCTAGGTCCAACGGCTTGGGCTGGGCGTTGATGAGTGAATGAATCAGTCAGTCAGGAGTTTGAATTTTATTTATATAGATAGAGTAGAAAACAATGATTTTGAGACATGTGTTTTTCTCGAGAGTTACTTCTGCGTTACACTGGGCCGGTTTCTGATTTTAGAATTTCATTAAGGAAATACATAAGCAACGTTCTGTCACCATCTTTTCTGAGAATGAGGGGACAGCACTACCAGTTAACTAGTTACTAAGCCAAATTCTTAATCCGCTAAAAAAAATGTTAACTAGTTACTAAGCCAAATTCTTAATCCGCTAAAAAAAATGTTAACTAGTTACTAAGCCAAATTCTTAATCCGCTAAAAAAAATGTTAACTAGTTACTAAGCCAAATTCTTAATCCGCTAAAAAAAATGTTAACTAGTTACTAAGCCAAATTCTTAATCCGCTAAAAAAAATGTTAACTAGTTACTAAGCCAAATTCTTAATCCGCTAAAAAAAATGTTAACTAGTTACTAAGCCAAATTCTTAATCCGCTAAAAAAAATGTTTGAGCACAATGTATCAAATATTTTACGTGTAACGCATTCAATTACTGAATTACAAATCCTATTAATAGACTTTTCACGACTGACATCCCTAACAGATTCAGCGATAGTCGTTTTGGTTTATTTTTTATTATACAAAACTCAGTGCAGCTCAAATAAATATGTAACGTAGATGCATGTTTGCATTTATTTTGATGCCATAAGGTTTATGACAGTAAGACCAGCCTACAAGCCTCCACCAATCTGGACTAGGCCCCCGTGGTGAAGTATGGCCTATACCTTCCTCAGGGAAGAGACCTGTGCCCCTCGGCGCGGACATAATGTGTTGATGATAATGAAGCTAAATTCGCAATTCAGAAACTGACAAACAGAATATTGTCAAATGGCAATTAACAATATCGCAATCCATCTATTCACGTAGTTTGTGCGTACGACACATCGGCGGTAAGGTGATGTTTTTGAGAAGAAGCTTGAATTATAATGTCCCAAAATATTGTGTACAAATATCCGCCAATTATTAAGATCCCCTCATTAGTCCCTTGCCACCAAAGAATATCGATATAATCGGCAATTGAATATAGCGCTTTTAAACGCAACATTCACAAATAAAGGTGGAATGGGAGAAATTACGCCGGATTAATTTCAATGTTGGCGTGCCATTAGTAGCTCTCGACTTGGTAACCTGAAATAATAAACAGTAATACCAGAAGCACAGAATACATAATAGTACAGGTACAGAAGATTCACTCCGCAAAATCAATCAAAGAAAAAGGGACTCTAGAAGCAATACAATTAGGTGCAATTCAGATCGCACGGCGCTCAGGCTCCAATATCAATATTGATATTGGAGCCTTAAATATTATTTAATTCACAAGTCAACGAAAAAATAAAAATTTTTGGGTTTGTTATCAAATTCATATTTTCTAATTGTCTACAACTAAAAGTAACCAGAGGCTCCATTCATAGCAAATAAAGTTTGCTTTTTGTGTATTACATTGTGTACAATATTATTTTTAAAGTATTTTTCTATTTATTTTTATATACTTGTCACGTTTGGGACCTAATAAACTCGGCAAAACGTGGGTCCAGTTCTAGAGACTGGTGCCTCTGCCTACCCCTTCGGGGATAACGGGCGTGAGTTTATTTTTTATTTTTTTTTTTTACATGGAGATTTATCTTTATTGTTCTACAGGGATTCGCAAAAGTGGTGTCGGGCGGGGGTCCGGTGATGGAGCGCCTCTGGGGGTGCCCAGGTAGCCCCCATGTGTGTTCCGCGATTTTTTGTGGTTTTCGAGTTATACTTTTTATCCCATCAAAAACATAAATGTGAATGATATGAGAGCCAAGTTCAATAGGTATTAAGAACAGACGTCGTTATCGACTTCGCCGACAAAAGAATTGAGATCTATATGGGTGCTGCCAAGTTCTCTGAAGAAAATCATGAAATTTTAGTTACAAGATCACTGAGATGTAAATTGTAATTCAAGCTCAAGATTTGACTGCTAGTTTTTACCAACAAACCAAATTTCAGAAAAGTCACGTAGGTATGATAGTTTATATAATTATAAAAATATTTCTTAATTTCTCAGTTGCACGACTACCCGTCTCTAATTTCTTTCTTGTCTCCGTCTGTGGTTGCCTGGAAGAAATTGCTTATAGTAATAAGGCCGCCAATTGTACTTAGATGTATAAAAATTTGTAAATGTTATTTATGAGTACAATAAAGAATATTCTATCTATCTATCTATCTATGATATCAACCTAACAGCATAAGTACAATACAAACAGAAAATACACTAACCTCCTACTAAACGAAGTAGATTTCATTAAATAAATATTATTTAGCCTGAACGTGAAAACTAGCCAAGTCAAATCTCAAGCTTGAATAACAATTTACATCTCTAGTGATCTTGTAACTAAAATTTCATGATTTTCTTCAGAGAACTTGGCAGCACCCATATAGATCTCAATTCTTTTGTCGGCGAAGTCGATAACGACGTCTGTTCTTAATACCTATTGAACTTGGCTCTCATATCATTTACATTTATGTTTTTGATGGGATATCACTGCTTTTTGTACAGAGATTATTGGTATTGATCACTAATAAAACATCGTTATTTATTGCCAAGGAACCGATAACCGATGGGTTAGAAATCGGCTACGAACATACGACTTTTCAGAAACTCATTTACAATTCAGAGAAACGTGCATAGGAAGACGTTAACAGATATTATATAGAATCGGTTGAAACAAAACCATACCGCGATATAGAATTAAAAAGCGCCATCTATTGGCAGAATTTGGAACTAAATACTATGAGGATATTAATATCAATAATTTTCAGTTTTTAGATTTTTTCCTTTGTATATGCCTAATAGTCTACCTTGATGCCAAATATCGTTTAAAATAAAGTTTCTAGGTCATCTAGAAGTGGGTTAGGTTTTTGATCTATAAGTGAGTCAGTCAGTCATAAAAATGCCGGTTTTTAAACGTTAATATATCTACAACTGTTTGAGCAACATTGATGAAACTTTGGATTCTAGGCAAGCTAACGGACTTTAAGAAATGTGCCAAATTTCATATACGTAGGTTAAATAGTTGTAGAGTTGTGAAGGGGTCAAAAGTAGCTCGAAGTGATTGCTGTAATATTACACACGGCTGCTGCGTCGCCAGTTCCTTTTTTCTCGAACTTGGCTGGACTCGCTGTCGCGAGTCTAGATAATTTAGGGAGGATTTTGGCGATTCTCAGTTTTTTGTAGCGCAATTTTATCGGATTGACCCACAAATGAGTTTTTGTGTGCAAAGCACACTATTTACCTATTTCGGAAAAATGAAGCATGTATCTTAATAATTCATGGGTCTGTGGCCAATAAAATCTTGTCAAGGTGGGACAAAAAATACGGAAAAAATTATAACTCGAAAACTGCAAGGGGTCGCTGGACGTGCTTAGGGGTGGTTTGGGTGCCTCAGGGAGGTGCTCTGTCTCTGGACATCCGCTTGACACTGTTTTTTGGGACATTCTGTATAAACTAAATTCTATTGAAGTAAAAAGTTGAAATTTTCTTAAAATTTGAAATTTCCTTCTGGTTGCTACAAAAGCAAACTTTATTAGATAAAAGTATTTTTTCTTTGTTTAGTTAGACAAAATTAATCAAAATCGGCTCTACAGAACTCAGACTCAAAAATCGTGTTGACCATCAATATTCATAATCTCAATAACACAACAAACTTTTACACTTTTTGAATACCGGCTGGGAAAAAAACCCAGGTCTTGGATGTTTACATGTTTGTGACGTCGCTGTTTCTGGTTCCCAGAAGCAAGGTATGTGCCTGTATGTAAATTTTATGTTATACCACGTTTTACTCGATATTAATAACAGTTAATACAATATAATATCTAAAGTTGTATAAATAATGGTAAGGAACCCTTCGTGTTGCCGCATGGCCGGTTTTTTTTTATTTTAGCAAAATAATATTCAATATAATCTTTTAAGTAGGTAAAGGGTGTCCCATAAGTAAAGAGACGAAACTGAGTGTTCATATCGGCCAAGAAAAACAGTTTTCAAAAAAGAAAATAACTGTTGCCATGGTAACCACCGGTAACAAACCTGTCAAATTCACGGGGTTTTGCAAATAGTGTCGATGTTTTTCTAACATGAAGCGAACCGAACGAGAATCGTTTGCAAAAAGAGTAATTCAGTACTACCTGAATAATGGGAAATCCGAGGCAGTTCGTAATTTTTCTCAAGAAGGGGCTATAAGAACAAGTATCTACAGAATAATTAAAGGGTATGAAGAATCAGGAGAAACTGATTTTAAGAAGATTCCGGGAAGGCAACGTACCATAGCAACTGATCGAAACATAGATAAGGTAAAAAAGGTTTTTAAAGAAGCTCCTTCAACATCTGTGAGGACTGCGGCGGACAAATTGAAAATATCTAAGTCAAGCATATCCAGAATTAAAGTTCAAGATCTGGGCATGAAGGCTTTTGTGAAATTGTCCGCTCCAAAGTACTTGAAAGACCAAGAAGTGCGTGCTAAGCGAGGTCGCCGTCGAGTTTACCAAAAAACTTTGAAAAAAATTCTCATAATTGATGATGAAACTTATGTACCGGGTGACCCCTCTGATATTCCTGGGAAGCAATATTTCCAAGCTACTAGTCGTGGTGAGGTGGATTACAGCGAAAAAGTTAAAACAAAGGCTAATTTTTTTTAAAAGTATCTGGTTTGGCAAGCCATAGACGAAAACGGCATGTTTCCGAACCATTTATCTCTACACGGTCTATGAACTCACAATTTTTTCTTCGAGAGTGTAGTATGAAGCGATTAATACCATTTATAGACAAGTATTATCAGAGGGAAGACTTTGTATTCTGGCCGGATATGGCTTCGTATCATTACCAGTCTGAAGGCACTCAATATTTGCAATCTATGGGCGTCGAATGCATATCGAAACAAAACAATGCTCCAAATGTTCCTTAGGCTCGAGGTATCCAAATGTTTTGGGCTCTGTGTAAAAAGGAATACAAAAAGTATTCGGAAAAATTAAAAACGTTGACATCTTTTAAACAAAGATGGGCTAGATTGGCCAAACGGGTGGCAACAACTTCTGAAAAAGCAGTCATGACACGTGCAAGCATTAATTTGAGCAAAATCGGCTATAAAGGCATCGCAGGAGCAATTTTGATATAGATTGTATTTTTATTATTATCATGCAAAATTTATAATGACACACATAACAGTTGATATACAATTTTTCATTAAAAAAAATTCATTGACTTGTCTCTTTACTTCTGGGACACCCCAGTATATAAGAGAAATATACTTATCATGTTCATCATCAACCCATTATGTCCCCACCGAGGGTCACGGGTCTCTGCCCTGAGGCAGACACACACAGGATTGAAATTAGTTTTTTGACAAAGTAAACATAAACATTTACATACAGGCACATACATATATACAAAGTAGGTATTTTGTCGTAATTATTTTGTGACATTGCGCCTAAATTCGTCTTCATATTGTAACAATAAAATTAAAACGATATTAAGTGACCTTTTTCAACAAATAAATGTACATAATATTTCCAAATATTCATAATGAACATTAAGATTACACTCAAGCCTACAGGGGTAGATAAAAAAGTATCGTATATTTCCAGCGTATAGTCATTACATTGGTTTATGTGTACGTTTTTGGCTACGTATTATAATGGCAAAATTCTAAAGAGCGAACATAATTAAGCTTACAAATGGGATTCCAAATATTAAACCGTCGAATGTTTACCAACCCAAATGTTTGTTATGTCTAAAGTACGTTTGAATGACAGCCTCAAATTTCAAAGTATAAAATACCGAAGAACGTTGTACGAGTACGTACAGTAAAATACGTAAGTATATGTAGGTTTGGGGTTGCGCTGTTCACAAAAAAGCGTATGGGAGCCCCCGCCGTAAAAGAACCTTCACCCTCCAGCATCGTCGTATGGGGTATCCTAGGATAAGGATTGTGTGTGCTGAGTGCAAGATAAGTTCGAGAACTAGACTAACTAGAATATCTCTAACTAAAACACATTAATAATAATATTATTGTGTTTTAGTTAGAGGTATTCTGGGATTTTGCAATATACTGCTGCCATTTTACTCGATATTTTGTGTTCAAAAAGTTCTTTCATTCATTTTAAAATAAACAAACTACGTTTAGTACCTATCATTAGGGTTCCGTACCAAAGGGTAGAAACAGGACCTTATCCTTCTAAAGCTGGCTTCCCACGGTCCGCGATATCGCGTACGGACGCGGACGGCCGATGACCGACCACGGACAGCCAGCCACGCACCACGAGAGGCTCTTCCAACTGACCTGTGTTGTCTGTCTGTGCTACCGCGGACCGAGACACTTCCCACAATGTGTCGTGCGAGCTAGTCCGCGTCCGACCGCGATATCGTGGACCGTGAAAACTTCCTGGCAAAATGAACAGCATTTATAACAGAAACCGCTGTATTCTGCCACTAAAAACTGGATGCTGCAAATTACTGATTCTAATGCGCATAATCACGGGCTATTCACACACAAATTAAAATCAATTACAAACATGACTGTGACAAGCAGGCTTTGATACTCTTAGTGTTGTTATCGACAAGCGAACTTTGCATCCCTTAGCAGTTTTCGAAAGCTATACATAGCAAAATGGATAGGTCTGATAAAAAAACTTTTGTTAAGCTAAGTTTTTGCTAGCTTTGTTACTTCAAAGACGCATAATACAAAGGTACGTAACCAAACACAAGACAACGATGAATCTGGAGAATTTGTTATCAAGTAATTGACTGGGAGACTAGGAGAGACCGGACTATTTGGACTACTACTATGTATCCCATGTAATGGGGCGATTTTGAATTTAAGTTAAAAATATATGGATCCAAAGTTGTATCCAATGTATCAATGACAATTTATTATTCCCACGTATCTTTGTGATGAACCAAGTGGAGGTAGTCCAGTTTGAGCACCCGCCTAAATAGCACCTGCACGAATGGCACCTGGCTTAGTCCAGATTGAGCCCCTATTGATATTTTTGGCAGAATAAATACATTTGAATTCACTAACAGCATCTTCCAAAAATATCAATAGGTGCTGAATCTGGACTAGGCCAGGTGCCATTCGTGCTGGTGCTATTCAGGCGGGTGCTCAAACTGGACTACCTCACCAAGTGGGGTGCGTCGGAGTGTCGAACGCTATTGTACAAAATGTCTTCGACGATGGTGACTGTGGCATTGCCGCGACACAGTGACATCGTGCTACACAATCGAAGCGCTTTCAAATCAAACAATACTAAAATCAGTGGAATGTTTTTTACCATATAGTTGAAGAATTGGAAAAAATAGAAGAAAGTCAGTACTCGTACCTACTGAGAAGAAAGCGCTTCAAATACCGAAAGTGACGTTACACGCTCATAGATGGTCGCGTTTCGAAAGACGATCTATAGGTCAATGCGACTAGTGCGCGGGCGGAAAATTAAATGTTGACAGAGACATACGTCATGCAAACCATTTCGAACCTGTGACCCAGTATAACCGTAACCACAGTTTCTCAACATAGTTTACATTGAATGTATCGATAGACAAGCATTAACATGTTTGATTAATATGAGATAAAATTATCTTCCCGCCCGTACACCCCTACACAAGACAGGGAGATCGTAAAAATGAAGAATAAAGAATTAGTAACTCTTATTCAGCTAAATTCAGCGTCGTTAAGCCAAGTCAGAGGCCTTAGGGCGGGTTGTGACGAATGGTTTGATGATGATGATTCAGCTACACAAGAATTATTAACAAATGTTATCTGTTACAGTGATTGTTACCCTGTAGTTCTTAAGCTAGCGGATAAGCAGTCACAAAATTATTGTAAAATCAAAAGAGTTTTTAGTGTCTTGGTAAGAACGGTTGTTGAGGAACTTGTTATCATGAAGAGGATGAGGAAGAGAATTTTTTCAAATCGATTTTGAGGAAGAAAAAGAGTATGCTGAAGACGAAGAGAAGAACATAGGTAATTTAACAAATTGATTTTCAAATAAAGTTCTCTCTCACACATTTCGTTTAAACAAAACTTATAACTCTCCTTCCTCTCAAATTCCTCTTGAAAGAGCAAGAGGATTTTTTTTAAATCAATTTTGAGGAAGAGGATGAGGATTGTCAAAAAGTGAGAAAATTCCTCATTTTGAGGAAGACAAAGAGGAATCCTTATCAACCCTATTGGCAAGTGGCAATCCCTGGTCTCTGCCTATTTTCCGGTATATAATATATACTGTAGACGTGACTTTACGGATCAATATAAAAACTGAAGTCACGGTCTTAAATTCCGATCTTACACCGTTACAACTTATTATCCCTTATATTTTAGTTAAATCCTTCCAAAACGAACGCTGCAACAAATATTATAGATTACTGCACTGATCTACAAAAAGCTTTGCCAAAAGTGGCGTCCAACTAAATAAACAACATGCTAACCAGAGCTCGAGCTCCGAGCTTTCAAACTTGTCAACACGATGCTTGTTTAAAATGCTGTTTTAGAAATCCGTACTCAAAAAGTAACAAATGGAACCCTTGAAATCATTTTTATATTATTATGTCCGTCTGTGCATCTGCCCGTCAAGACGCTTTTTCTCAGAACAGATAAATTTGCACTACTAAATTAATACTAACCTCCGGTTTCTTGAACGCTAACAGTCTGTTAATCTGACGACCTCTGTGGCGTAGTGGTTAGCGCATCTGCGTACCATGCGAGGAGGATGCGAGAGGTCCCGGGTTCGAATCCCGGCTGGGCACAAAAAAAAAAAAAAAAAAGAAACCCAGGTCTTGGATGTTTACATGTTTGTGACGTCGCTGTTTCTGGTTCCCACGACACAGGGTATCCTAGTGTGGGGCCAGAAGCAATGTATGTGCACGTATGTAAATGTTATGTTATGTTAAAAAAAAAAAAACTTCTGTTAACAGCTGTCACCTGTTTGTTTTGTATACACTTTTGACAACTGACAGCTATTAACAATATGATTCAAAGACTGTTAGAGTTCGAGCATCCGGCGGTAAGTGAAATACTGGTAAGATATAAAAAACCGGACCAAAACGAGTCGGGGTCATCGACCGAGGCTTCCGTACTCGTAGTTTTTTCCGAACTTTTCACGAACTTTAGAACTAATTTTTAACCTTCGTATACTCGCTCGCAAAATCATTACACATACTCGCGCACGGTGCCACAGACCGAAAGTTCTCGTCTGTACATTTTTAATTATAAACTTATTAAGTAATTTTGTTTTTTTATTCTAACAAAAATATATTTGTTCACATAAGTCGATATATCTTGACAAATTTCATCGTCCTAAGTCAACGGGAAGTACCTTTTGAATTTGGATTGCCTTGAGTGTCGAAATATACGTGGGTCGTATTTTTTCCTTTTATTTTTGAGATTTTCGAAGGTGACAAGCTCACGCTGTAAATCAAACGTCAGATGTATGCTAGCTTAGTCGATAGCTAACATATTATTTATTCTATAGTATCTACCTACGTTCAAACGTGAGATCTATAGGTACTGGTTGAACGATATCGTGACAAATGAAAGTTTCAAGCAAATAATGCACAAGATGACTGTTATTATTAACACTACAGTTACACTAATACTACAGAGCGTTATTGAATTCGTCAGTTCATAAGGACTAGACATTATTAACTTATTGATAACAAATGAAGAGTAAATTTTGCTTGTTTACTTGCTTGTTTAGTTCTGTAAAGCAAAAAGAACCCTTTCTTTCTACGGAATCCTACACTGTGCGTGGCCTGACACGCACTTGACCGGTTTCTTGCTATCACTGGTTGACGTGCGGGCAGAAAAATTTCAATGTAAATTTGTCTTTAAATACTACGTGCTAAGGACTACGATACAAGAGCAAACTGTAAGTTACTGACTAAGTGACGTAGCCAATCTTTCCCATCCGGGCAGCATCAAATCTCAAACAAAAACACAAACATTTGGGAACATCAACTGAAAGTTTTACCTAGCAACTACGATGGTAACATAGTTGGAAAGCCTCCGGGTTATACAAATAGTCGATCGTTGAACTTCGCGTGTCGACGCGCAGTTACAAACTGTGACGTAGATGGACTAAAGGGAAGCCGGTTCAGTACTTTATTTCACCCACGGCTTGACATTTTGCATGAACACTGCAGCTTGCAAAGTTTCACCTTTTAAAAAAGTACTTTGGTTTCAGCCGAGCTAGGTCAACGTGGGCGGAATATTGAACGAGTAGAGGAGTATTGACGGAGGAAATGCAATCATATTTTTTAAGGAACTTGCTCTCAAAAACAGGAAGCGTAGCTTAAAGAAAATGTTGTTTGTTTGTTACGCTTTGAATGAAATTGCTTAGAAATTTCTTATAGTAATAAGGCCGCCAACTGTACCAAGATTTATAAAAAATCTGTAAATGTAATTATGAGTACAATAAATAATATTCTATCTATCCATTGCACAAAAGAAAAAAAATACATAAAAACTTTTCAAAACAAAGAAGAAGAAGTTTTTTGTCTCATGTAGTAGTACTTTGTCTCTGTAGGATCACATGAACAATAGGGAAAAAGAAAGTTAGGAGTACCCACCGTAAGCAATTGGGAGAAAACAGATTATAAACAGAACTAAAACTTTTCTAACTACTAGACATTATTAACGTGAGAGACGAGCAACCGACGACGCGAGATCCGTCTCTGCTCACTATGATTTTTTTCATAAATCTTTTTGTTTATCATTTCTCTAGAGTCTCCTAGACAATGGGAAAAATTAAAGTCAAGAGTAGGCACCCTAAACAATTCGGAGAAAATAGATTATGATAAACGGAATAATTTGCTTCTACTATAAATAATAAAATTAACTAAACTTTTTGCAAGGACTAGACTTTATTAACGTCAGTGATGAGCAACCGACGATGCGAGCTCCGTCTCTGCTCACCGTGATTAAGCTCTGCGAATCAAAGCAAAACCTGGGGTGCAATTGTAAAACTCGACTCTATAGAGTTGTCTGATTTAGGCCTTTTGTTTCCGATATGTTACTACACCTTATGTCACACTGTTACATTATGGGACTTTTGTCCCAGTAGGTATCTCATACTCCTACTCCGAACTGTCACATACATTCTTATTTTGACTCTTTCGAGTTGTTTCAAAGCTTAACCCGATAGAGTGGAAAGTTACGTAATATAAGGGCTGGTCGGACTCTTCCGACAAAAAGTCAAGTAAAGGTATCCAGAACGAAGTCAATAATGCTAATGCTAAAGAGTTTCTTTGTTAGTTTCTTCTCCATTCATAAAGAAGTTATATATTTTGTCTGTACTATGAATAAAGTATTTAAATTTGAATTTTAAATTAAATGCAACTAGTTGTTCCAAATATGGTTCCTTGATTTAAAAAATAAGTCGGCCCATCCTAATGCCAAACGTGTATTTGACGGAACGTTAAATATAATTCATTTATGAAATAGTTCAATAGTTCATTTGAATAATAAATAATGTTTATTGCACGTAGTTAGTCTGTGGTGACTTCAACATCGACTTAATGGCAGACACCCACCGCCTTGAATACTAAATTGACAATTCTCTTCAAATCGTTTAATCTAATAAATATTTTTTTGGAGCCTTCTAGGATAACTGAAACTACTGCCACCTGCCTAGATAATGTTTACTGCGATTGCGATTTTTCAGATTATTCCACAGTAAATTGTCTAAAGTCAGACCACAGCGGTCAAGTTGTGCATTTTGAAATAAATACAAAAAACGCCGAACCGGTTATCCTCTGCCGGCCCGTAACAAGTAAAAAATTAGTTTCGTTTAAATCAGACCTCGAAAGTGGTATAACGACTCAAGCAAATTATGAAAATGCTAATACTCATTACAAAGAGTTATTCGAAGTCGTGTTAGATAGTTTTAAAAAGATTTTTAAATTGCGCCATCTAAAAAGCAACGACAATAGAGTAGGATTTAGTGAATGGGCAACGTTAGGTATTCGAAAGAGCAGAGACACACTTTATGAATTATATGACAAAAAGACTTATACACATGATGCCAACTTCATACAGTACGTTAAAAAATATTCAAAATTATTTAAGGCCGTCTGCCATAAAGCTAAATGCGATCATATAAAAGGTAAAATCCAACAATCACCGAATAAAATAAAAACAATTTGGACCATAATAAATAGAGAAACGGGTAAAGCAAAATTAGGAGACCGAGATATTTCACTTAAGATCGATGACAAAATAACAACAACAAATGAAGGTATCGCTGCAGCTTTCGAACAGTTCTTCACTAATGTCCCAATCGTAACTACAGCTCCATTAGACTCGTCACCAGATCGTGCGGCGACATTATTAAGGGACCATGTCCCCGCGTGAGAACACGATTTTACATTTAATTACATTGAGCCCCATGACATTGTTAAAAATTTTAAATTATTGAATCTTAAAAAAACCGAGGACTTATGGGGTTTGTTAGTAAAAATAATTAATTCAGTGATAAATATCCTAGCTTTGCCGTTAGCACAGATTTTCAATAAATGCGTAGATGAAGGAGTATTTCCAGACCTCATGAAATATAGTAGGTTAATGCCCTTATTTAAAAGCGGTGATAAACAAGACCCAACAAATTTTAGACCCGTTTCAGTCCTACCAGTATTAAGTAAAATATTTGAATGAATTATCTTAGATCAATTGCTTATTCATTTCAATAATTACCAACTCCTCCATAGTCAGCAGTTCGGTTTCACTAAAGGGCGGAATACAACAGACGTGTTAGTTAAACATATTTTCAGTGCGTGGGAGGATCATAATGATGCTATAGGAGTATTTTGTGATTTGTCAAAGGCATTTGATTGTGTAGACCACAAAACACTGCTCTCAAAATTAAAACACTATGGAATAAAAAAATTAAGTATAGATCTTCTAAAATCATATTTAGAAGGAAGGGTTCAAAAAGCAGACATAAACCGTATTAAATCGTCAGGTTCACTTGTAAAAATGGGAGTCCCCCAGGATCTATCTTAGGGCCGTTCCTTTTCATGGTCTATGTAAATGATTTACCGTTTATGGTACAAAAAATGTGTGAGATAGTGCTATTTGCTGATGACACGTCACTTATTTTTAAAATAAGGAGACAGGAAAATAATCTTGACGAAGCAAATAATGCTCTCTCGCACGTTCTAGATTGGTTTACAGCAAATAATCTGTTGTTAAATTAAAAAAAGACAAAATGTATGAAGTTTACCCTACCTAATGTAAAATTAGTTGAAAATAACATTGTGATTGGAAATGAAAAACTAGAATTTGTTGAAGATACTGTATTTCTGGGCATCACAATCGATGCCAAACTACAATGGGGCCCACATATTGTAAAATTAGCACATAGACTTAGCTCCGCAGCATATGCCGTGAAAAGAATTCGAGAACTTATTGACGTTGCAACTGCTAGGCTTGTTTATTTTAGTTACTTCCATAGTATTATGTCCGATGGTATACTACTATGGGGCCGGGCAGCAGACATTGATACTATCTTCATATTGCAGAAGAGAGCGATCCAATTTATTTACAAGCTAGGTAGTAGGGACACACTAAGAAATTTTTTCAAAGAAATCAATATCCTAACAGTTGCAATTTAATCAGAGGATAAATTTGTCTAGTGTTCAACACATCCAAGATATTGTTTTGTAAGTTTTATTTGTATTAGCTTTAAGATGATTTGATTTGAGAGTGGAGTTTTTTTTTTCGCTGCCTTTTTCTCCACTACAGACGGCCCCAAGGCAGCGGCTAACATTATACATAACTGTATGTACATTGACATTCAACAAGCAGAATGTAAATTCTTTACGTTGAAATAAATTTCTGATTCTGATTCTGATTCGTAAGAAAAAATACAACGACTTCAAATATTATTATTACTAATTTACTTTTTTAACCGTGACTAAATTATAGTGTAGATATGACTGATTAAATACGCTTTAAATTTACGCTACATTCCGATAATGTACGAATTATGTACAATTTTATTCGGCACGCGATTTCGACTAACCTTTGCCGGTTTTTCTCTTAATTACACATAGCCGTGTACCTATAAAGTTTAGTTATTTTTCATGTCATATGATAACAGCACCCTATATATTAACGTCAATCACAAGTTCACAACAAACCCCGCCGCCATTTTGAAAATAGAACTGTCACTTAGCGCCTTTTATTGCGCTAACACAGAAAAAAAAGAAAAATACACACCGCGTGCCGAACGCACCAGGCGTTTTTGCCGTTTTTCAAACGACACGCGTCTAATAAACTTTTGTATCTCTTTCCGCGACCTATTCGTTGTGAAATGTAGGTGTTTTTCGTGCCGAAATGATGACGACATTTATCACGATGAACGTTCGACGTGCGATACGGCTGAGCTGAGCAATTTCGCTCTATGGCAATGGGTATGGAAAAAATGTAATCCGCTTATGTACACACACTACACAGATATCTATACTAATATTATAAAGAGGAAAGATTTGTATTTTTGTGTGTGTATGTTTGTAATGAATAGGCTCAGAAACCACTGCGCCGATTTTATAAATTCTTCCACCATTAGAAAGCTACATTCTTCGTGAGTGACATAGGCTATATTGGAAATAGATTGGACATAGGAAATTAATGTGAACTACTTGACTACCGTTTTGTGTAAGGTCACGCTGTTATTTCGGTTAGCTACGTCACACCCAAGCCTAGCTACCGTTTGTCAATGCGCTGTTTAGACAGAAAGATGCTTATTCAGTATTCATTTTATCCCAAATACAATTTACCTTTGACACGGTTGTTCTGTGCGATTATGATGCCGCAATGGCTCAATGTAAAAAAAAAAAGAACTTACCTTTTTGTTAACGTTGCGTGACTTTAGACTGAATGCTGGCAGGCGATGGATTTAAATTCTGAAAAGAAAAAGAAAACAACTTTTAAAATTCGAATTTTACAAAGGTTCATTCGACTGCTCGTAATCCCTCTTTTCACAAAAGTTCAAAAGGACATCGGCCTTGGGACTGCATTTACAAAGACTTTCATGGACATAGAAAAAGGGTCCTGACAAAAACGTTATTCCAAAAAAGGCCTAAGAGAGCGGAGCAACATTTCCTTAAACATTCGTAGTACACGTAGCTAGCTCTTATCGTCTGTGACATAAGAACGACTATTGAACAGTAGGTAAGATAAAACTTTTGATATCGGTCACTGTACTCCACTACCCACATTAAATAGATTGATGGCCGACAAAGAGTCGAAAATATGTTTGTAAGCCGGAGGCAGCTTGGCATGTGTAAATGTACGGACTTACAAGCGTTGAGCTTTCTTGAATATATATTTTATTTCATCCAAGTTTTCCCTAGAGGAACACATATTGTTATATTAATAGAAATTATTTAAACATAGACAGACATAGCTACCAAGAAACAACCAACGCGGTCGCGGGTCGCGGTGGCGGTGGTGGTTATACAATACATACGTCTGTCTGTTTTATCCATAACATGTTTGCTTATTTATCTCATTTAAGAAATATATTGTACAGGGTGTCCCAAAAGTCAACGTCAAGCCGGAACTGGGTGAAAAGGCAAGTCATACTGGTTATCAGAAAAATACAAAAAAAAAATCTTTTACAATTTTTTTTTTCAGTACCGTATTTTTTTAAATAGGTAATCAAAACTAAAATAAAAAGGCAATTTTTTTAGAATTGGATTTTAGTCTCTTTTTCTTCCAAGCTTGAGCAGCTGGTTTTGAAATTTTGTTAACAGTTTAGAGAAGCATTATTCAGTTACAAAACATTGAGACATCAAAATATTGGACTTTCGCGTGCCAGGGTGGAAGGAGCACAACTCGCACTTGTCCAGTTTTATAAATACGGTATTTGACACTATCAACAATAAATTATTTGAGATGCTCGATTAAAACAAAAAATACGAAACGATTCGGAAAATGTATTTCTTTTCATCATTTACTAGTTATTATAATTTTTAAATAGATGAAACATAAAAAGAGTGCTCTGAAATGTGACGTCACAAGCAAGTATTTTCATACAAAATTCCGTTTTAAAAGTAACTCAGTTGATATCCTGTCAAATACCCAATTGAATGCGCTGCCCGTAAAAGGGTCTATGTGTATTATTTGTTTTTATAGAGATAGAGCTGTTTTTTTACGCTTGTACATACATCTGACTTAACACCTGCAATTGAAAAGTAAGCATAGCGGGCTATTTCATAAATATTTTTTACCATATTCGCTTTTAGATGCTACTTAGACGCTTAATCTGCTAAAAATCTGTTTTGAGCACAATGCATCAAATAAACCCTTTTACTGCA